>CM022303.1:48825643-50223369 GCA_011799875.1 Thinopyrum elongatum | reverse complement strand
GTCACGCGCCGGGCTATCCTGCATGATCGTTCCCATGCCGCTCTCGTCTCCCTGCCATCCGTGACCTTCTCGATCATGAAGAAATCCCTTCAAGAACTCACACCACCGTGTGCAGGTCCCACGGTGGGCGCCAACTGTCGTTGAATTGCACGGCAGATGTCCTATTGTTGAGGATTTAGTCGTGAGGCCAACGCATCTATGTGGTAGCTTGAGAGGGGTTGAGCGGAACGAGAAACGCAACACAAGACAAGGGTTTAGACAGCTTCGGGCCCCGGAAAATATCTCCGGTAACAATCCTACATGCTGTTTGTGGCTAGGGTCCATTATCATTACCAGGAGTCGCCGTAAACCGGCTCTCCTAGTTATGTCCTAGCCCTAAGCTTATTCCCCCCCCCCCCCCCCCTTGGGGTGGCCCTGCCCTCCTTATATATGTGTAAGGGGCGGGTTACAGTAGAGTCCAACTTGGATTAAGACTTAACTATTCGACTTCTCTTCATGGGCTTCTTAACGTCTTGGGCTTTCATAACGTCTCGGCTTCATAACTCCTGGCAAACCGGTTATCACTGTCTGCCGGGTTATGACTGGTGCCGGTTTATGACTTCCTGTCGGTTTATGATTGTCTGCCGGGTTATCATCTGACTTAACATCTGTCTTAACTGTCTGTCGTTTCCCATCCGCCGGTTTTACCAAGTCCCAGCCGGGTTATGACTCCGTCCGGGTCATACCGCGGGGTATATCCCTGACAGTTTAGCTGACACCGAAAGTATATACCTGGACAAATGCAGGAAGAATGTGTACCTGGGGCATCGTCGATTTCTTCCGACCACCTCAATGTCGAAGAAAGGCAAGCATTTCAAAGGCGAGGCAATCACCGGAAGAAGCCGCCATGCGTACCATGATCCTACGTGCTATGGTCAATGATTTACACGTACTCTTGAAAAGGATCCCGCGGACTATCTGTTCCGAATGACGCTGAGGGACGCCACCCATGTGAAGAAGAAATCTATATTTGGACCTAACCCTACTGGAAAGACCTAAGTCCGCTCTTCAATCGACATGATGCACGTGACGAAGAACCTTTGCGTGAACCTGCTAGGCTTCTGGCGTGTATGGAAGACAAAAGATACACCGGAGGCACGGAGGCCTGCAACGTTGGCACGAAAAAGATGGCATGCCTCCAAAGCAGTTGAAGGTCCTGCCAGCTACGCTCTTACCAAAAAGAGAAGGAAACCTTCTTTGAATGCCCTGCTCAGTATGAAGGTACTGTCTGGCTTCTCGTCGAATATAAAGGGAATAATAAATATAGCAGAGAAAAGTTCTAGAACCTAAAGTCTCTGACTGCACGTGATTATGACGCAACTGCTTCCGGTTGCATTGAGGGACTTCTCCGGAAAACGTTCGATTAGCCATTGTGAAGCTATGTGCATTCCTCAATGCAATCTCTCAGAAGGTGATCGATCCAGAAACATACCAAGGCTAAGAAGTGATGTGGCGTAATGTCTTGTCAGTTTCGAGCTGGTGTTCCACACCATCCTTTTCATATCATGACGCACGTCCTAGTTCATCTAGTCACGAGATTGTCGTTCTGGGCCCCGTATTTCTACACAATATGTTCCCCTTGAGAGGTTCATGGGAGTCCTAAAGAAATATGTCCGTAACCACGCTAGGCCAGAAGGAAGCATCTCCATGGGCCATCACCAGGATGTCATTGGGTTTTGTGTTGACTTCATTCCTGACCTTAAGAAGATGGTTTCCCTCAATCGCAGTATGAGGGGAGACTGACTGGAAAGGCACGCTAGGAGGGGGACTCAATAATATGCAGGGACGGGCATTCTTGGTCTCAAGCACACTACACTGTTCTACAGAACTCCCTTGGTGACCCCGTGTCAATGAACACAAGACATATCTTCGCTCCAAACACCCGGAGCAGTGTGGACGACTGGATACATTGAACACATCAGGTACTTTCGGCAGTTGGTTGGAAACACGACATCTCAGGTGACCTCCAGGGGACCATTTTGACTGTATTGACTTACAAGATACGAATTAATGGGAATACATTTTACATGATCGCCCAAGATCAAAAGAGCACCAACCAAAAACAGCAGTGTCCTTTGATGCAGCAACCAAGAGGGAAAGGACACATATTTGATTACATAGTGGACATATGGGAACTTGACTACGGACATGATTTAGGTCCCTTTGTTTAAGTGCAAATGGGTCAATCTGTCAGGAGGCGGGGTATAGTTAGAGCCACATACGGAATGACAACAGTGGATCTGAACAATCTTGGGTACACAGACGAACCATTCGTCCTAGCCAATGATGTGGCGCAGGTTTTCTATGTGAAGACATGTCTACCAAACCGAGAAGAAGAAAAGATAAGGAAGCGAATACATCATACGATGAGCCAAAGCGCCACATAGTTCTTTCAGGGAAAAGAGACATTGTGGAGAGTGGAGGGTAAGACAGACATGTCTGAAGATTATGAAAGTTTCATGAAATTCCTCCCTTCAAGTCAGGCTGACCCAGCACCCTGTTAAGCGATGAGAATATCCATGGTTACGGCGCAATAAGCAAAGCACAAGCGAAAAAAAAGTGAAGACAGATGAGTTAGAAAGGGTTGAAAATTGATGATGTGTCTTTGAAAAAGATTGTCCATTTGTACAGAAAAAGTGAAAAATGAATCCCTTGGAACAGATGAGTTTTCGTCCGAAACCCTGATACTTCGAAAGAGATTGTCCATTTTGTAACCGAAGTGCATCCAGTTTTTGCCGTAACCCTCTCAACTTTTTAGCACATGCTATGTGGGTGAAATGATGATATCATGCCAATTTTGAACCTCTTCAGAGTTCATTTGAAGTGCTTTTCTATTTCAGGGTCATTTAGCACAAAAAAAATCAGTAAATGCATGAAAAATAACAGATGAAGTCAGAAAGGGTTGAAAATTGAGATGTTGCTTTGAATGTTTCATTTTGAACACACAAAAAGTCTGGAGTTCAATAAGTTCAAAAAATGAAATCCCTTCGTAACAAATGAGTTTTCTTCCGAACCCTGATACTTCGAAAGAGATTGTCCATTTTGTACATGAAGTGCATCCAGTTTTTCCGTAACCTCTCAACTTTTTAGCACATGCTATGTGGGTGAAATGATATATGATATCATGCCAATTTTCAACCTCTTCGGGTTCATTTGAAGTGCTTTTCAATTTCAGGGTCATTTAGCTCAAAAAAATCAGTAAATGCATGAAAAATAAGATGAGTCAGAAAGGGGTTGAAATTGATGATGTGGCTTTGAATGGTTCATTTTGAACACACAAAAAGTCTGGAGTTCAAATAAGTTCAAAAATGAAATCCCTTTGTAACAGATGAGTTTTCGTCCGAACCCTGATCCTTCGAAAGAGATTGTCCATTTTGTACACGAATACATCCAGTTTTTTGCCGTAACCCTCTCAACTTTTTAGCACATGCTATGTTGGTGAAATGATGATATCATGCCAATTTTCAACCTCTTCAGAGTTCATTTGAGTGCTTTTCAATTTCAGGGTCATTTAGCTCAAAAAAATCAGTAAATGCATGAAAAATAACAGATGAAGTCAGAAAGGGTTGAAAATTGATGATGTGGCTTTGATGGTTCATTTTGAACACACAAAAAGTCTGGAGTTCAAATAAGTTCAAAAAATGAAATCCCTTTGTAACAGATGAGTTTTCGTCCGAAACCCTGATACTTCGAAAGAGATTGTCCATTTTGTACACGAAGTGCATCCAGTTTTTGCCGTAACCCTCTCAACTTTTTAGCACATGCTATGTGGTTGAAATGATTAACCATGCTAATTTTCAACCTCTTCAGAGTTCATCTGAGTGCTTTCAATTTCAGGGTCATTTAGCTCAAAATGAACTAATATAAAAAGAATGAACTGGAAAACTTTTATGAAACTGTAATAGCAAATAATAACTAAAAGAATGAACTAGAAAACTTTGATGAAACTCTAATAGAAAAGAATGAACTAGAAAACTTTAATGAAACTCTAATAGCAAAAGGAATCAACTAAAAAGCTTTATAAACCTCTAGTTTATTGAAACTAAAATTATTAATTTATGCAACTAAATTATGAAAGTATTTTCTGTTCAAAACATTAAAGCAAAAAGAATTTCATAAAGAACTTTTTTTGTTAGAAACTTTAACAGCAAAAAGAATTATCATAAAGATTTTTTGTTAGAAACTAAAATAACAAAAACTGTTTTTGAATATAATGATAAAACACACAGTAATATTAAATGCAGGAAAAAGAATCACTCCAAATCTATTTTTATAGTAAAGTTAATCACAAACTAGTGATTCACAACATTTTCGAATAATTCAAATTGGAAAACTAATGGCACTAACAGAAGTTTCTAATTTTTATTACCTAAAGCAAAAAGAATCACTGAAAAACATTAAGTTTTTTGTTGTAAGTAGAAACAAAATAAATAAATAAAGCAAAAAATAAAACAAAAAAACTGGAAAAAAAATATAAAAATGCCACCTACAGGGCCACCACGACCTGAATACGAGTAGAAACCCAACCATGGCCAGGATTCAGGCCGCAGCAGGCCCAGTAGGCCCACGGGCAAGGATTAATAGAGTAGGCCCAAAGCCTGCAGTTGAGAGAGCTCGAGAGGGTGGGCGCAGCAGCGCTTATAAACCAGTTTCGAGCTCTCTCAACTAGCGAGGTGGGACTAAACATCCCACCGCACCGCGCCAGCGCAAGGCCGTTGGTCCCGGTTGGTGGCACAACGGCGACCAAAGGGGGGCATTGCTCCCGTTGGTGGCCACCAACCGGGAGCAATGCCCCCCTTTGGTCCCGGTTGGTGGCACGAACCGGGACCAAAGGGGGGCATTGCTCCCGGTTGGTTGCCACCAACCGGGACCAAAGGTGTCTTTTTCCCGCCCTTTGGGCTGCTGAAAAGAGACCCTTTGTCCCGGTTGGTGGAACGAACCGGGACCAAAGGGAGAAATTGGTCCCGTTTTGTGCCACGAACCGGGACCAATGTTTCGTGTATATAAGAAAAACTTAGCAGTTTCTCCAAAAATCACTTCTTCTCCTCGTCGTCGCCGCCCCTGCCCCAATCGCCGTCAGGCTACTCCACCTCGCCATCGTCACCGACGCCGTCAGGCCCGCCCCGCAGCCGACGCCGCCCGGCCCGCCCCTGCCCGCCCCGCCGCCGACGCCGCCTGCCCCACACCGCCCGCCCCGCCCTGCCCGCCCCGACGCCGACACGCCGCCCCGCCCGACGCCCCCGCCCCGACGCCGCGCGCCCCACGCCGCCCCCCGCCCTGCCGCCCCGACGCCGACACGCCGCCCCGCCCGACGCCGACGCCGCCCCGACGCCGCCCCGCCCGCCCCTGCCCGCCCCGACGCCTCCTCTATAAGCACCGCCGCCGCCGCCGGGTTGCTATTTTTTTTATATATGTTTTTTTGTTAGATATATATATATATAATATGCTTCTTTTTATATGTATGTTTGTGTGTATTTTTGTATGTATTATGTATTTTTTAAACTTTTATATGTATGGAAAGAGGAGAGGAAGAAGGAAGAAGGACAGAAAATACTTTCATAATTTTAGTTGCATAAATTTTATATAATTTTAGTTTCAATAATACTAGAGGTTTATAAAAGCTTTTTAGTTGATTCCTTTTGCTATTAGAGTTTCATTAAAGTTTTCTAGTTCATTCTTTTTTCTATTAGAGTTTCATCAAAGTTTTCTAGTTCATTCTTTTAGTTTATTATTTTTGCTATTACAGTTTCATAAAAGTTTTCCAGTTCATTCTTTTTTATATTAGTTCATTCTTTGAGCTAAATGACCCTGAAATTGAAAAGCACTTCAGATGAACTCTGAAGAGGTTGAAAATTAGCATGGTATCATCATTTCACCCACATAGCATGTGCTAAAAAGTTGAGAGGGTTACGGCAAAAACTGGATGCACTTCGTGTACAAAATGGACAATCTCTTTCGAAGTATCAGGGTTTCGGACGAAAACTCATCTGTTACAAAGGGATTTCATTTTTTTGAACTTATTTGAACTCCAGACTTTTTGTGTGTTCAAACCAGATCAGACCCGAGTCCCAAAGCCGACCGTAAAAGAGCCATTTTCCGCAATACCTTTTTTACGGGTCAAATAATCGGTTATGCGGTTCTGCATCTTCTGCGGCCGTCCGCGCCGGGCCCGCAAAGCTGTTTTTTTCCGCGAACTCAAACCGTGTTTTGCGTGGAAGCGTGGCTCGTATGCGGGGTCTGCTAGAGATGCTTCTTATAGCGTGCTATTTCAAATGTTTGTTCATGTGTTTTGGATCAAAGTCTCTTAGCACAAAACTCTATATGTAAACGATATGCGCGCTATAGAATTTAAAACCAAAAAAATATGACACAAATGGACCATAACCAACCCTTAGAGTACTATTGTCAAAAATTGCAAATGGTGCACGGGCACCATGGTGCCCGTTTGCAAAAAGAAACATTTTGTACAACGCAAAAAAAAAAAATTGTAATTTTTGTATCCACACACCACACACTTGTTACTATTGTGTAAATTTCCGCAACATTTACTATCACATGTGTCGTACAAAGAAAAGACAATTATGTATTTTCGAAGTGGGCCTTTTTTTAGTTTTTGTGCCGAGATTGGTTTTTGTACAGCCTTTATAAGTTACATTTTGTTTTCCAGAACAAAATTTCATGGTTTGTAGTAACGTCATACAAGTTTTTTCACATAGAGTTTTTTTGTCAATATTTTTGGAACTTCTAAATATGGTTTTTTTTATTAAAAAATGGACACATGGTTCCCGTTCATATAACTTCGCACTCGTATAGTATAGGTATATATATAATATAATTAGGTGAGGTTTTTTTTTTTATTGCAATAGTTTGAATTTGCATAATGTTGATAGAAGGGGCTGAAAATCTTGTCGTAATAATTTGGCTAGATGAAAATATTCTTGTATGACCCACGTCCCGTGTCCTTATAGTTTTTCCGATGAAGCAATTAGATTTGTATAAATGCTGTCTACTTCTCTCGATAAATTCTTGATATGCCGTATTAAATTAATACCACAGAATTACACATAATCAACAAAACGAAGCACCCAACGGCTGGTGGAGCTGCTAGCGTAGTGGTAAGAGTATTAAGAGACGATGGAGGACCAGTACGCGTTGCGGTCCGCAAGACCTAACGGATACTTCTGGAGATTTTGGGTACCCATATTGATTTCATAAAGGAGTATATTGTGTTCTTAGACCCTTGGGTGTAGCGATATGGATGTTGTGTACATACATGAGCATGAACATGTCCCCTAAATGGAATTGCCACTCGTGATGCATTTGTAGGACACCAATGCGGGAGACAGACGGCGCATAAGTGTTGGCAATTTGATTTTTCTCGGGCTAACTCCTCTACTCTCTTAAGGATGCACGTAATTGTCCTCTCTTGTGATGAATATAAAAAAATTGGTACTATTGGAGTAGACGCCAAGAAATACCTATGAATTATTATTTTTCCCCCCCCACTTTGTTTGAACCTTAATGCCGGGGCTTTGATTATATTAGACATTTTCCTTTCTCTCTCATGGATATACTCATATTTTAGTTGTTTGTGATTAGTTTCCAAGTGGGTAGAAGCTATCCAACGTCAGCTAGTATTGCTGATCACACATCTGTTCAAATGCTTAAAGAAGTTGATCTTTCCGAGGTTCGGAGTCCCTACAATAACTTATGAGTTCGGTTGTTCACATTTTATTCATGGTGCATTCCGTAAATCTAAGCCAAGTATGATGTAAATCATACATAAAATTGCAATCACCTTATCATCCTCAGTCTAGGGGCAGAATTGTAGTCATAGAGAAAATGAAATTAATCTTGCAAAGCTATTACTAGATCAGAAATAATTTGGTCTAAAAAACTTTACGATGCACTTTGGGCATACAGGCCTGCGATATATGAACCTATGAGTATGTCCCCCCCCCCCCCCCCCCCCCCCCCCCCCCCCCCCATATAATAAAATGGTTTAGGTAGGGCAAAACTGTGACGTTACCCTCTTAGTTGAACACAAAATGTATAGGCCATTAAAAGCTAATGCATGCTTTGAAATTGCCGGTAAAAGACACAGATATTTGATTTGTTTCTCTGGGTAGTAAGAATGCAAACTTAGAAATGTCCAAGTTATTTACAGAGACTGTAAAAGATGGCATATAAAGGAATTCACAAACGTAGATTTTATATCCATGCCCATTTATTTTGTACCATCTCGGTCTTAGATTTTTGCAGGTAAACTTCTCTCCAATGGGAAGCCCCTCGAGAATATCATTCATTATAAAAGTATTCGGCTTGTCCTTTGCTATAAAAATGATTGAGCTAACTTGCTGCACCTTTGTTACTCTGTTTAACTTTTGTACGATTATCTTGCTACCAAACTATCTGTTACTACTACTCACATCACTTGTAATACTACCTTGCTAAAACTGCTTATCAATTCATTCTGGCTTCCTCGTTTGGTTCGACACTCTTACGTTCGAAAGGATTACACGTGATTCACTATACTTTGAGTCATCAGCGTGTGTTTTGGGTGGCCTTCGAAGATTTGAATGCACTTTTGTGATGGGGACAGGCTATCTGGTCCAACGTGGCTGACGCTCCCAGGCCTCCATCAGAAACCCGCCCTAAGTGTATGGCTATGCCCTGAGGCAATAAAAATGTTATTTTTTCCCTTTCTCAAATTAGTTTTGTTCCATGCTATACCTGCGTGGTTCCCGAGCCGTAAATCCATAAAGGCTCTGGGAAACCCATGTGCACGTGTGGAATAATCAACGGACAAATATTCCTAGTTCATGCCCTCTAAGACTCGCTCAGTGTTCATGATGATTATCTGTTTCCACCCATCATGGGCATGTCTATGCCAGCATCATTGAGGGCACAATGTTAGAAGCACAGTTGTGTTGAATCGGATCCCGATTGATGTTATACTATGAGATTTCATCTTCTCACAGTTAATGGTTGATAACACAGAGATGGTTAACGTTTGCATGATTCCTCAGACCATGAAGAGTATCGAGTTTTCTCGTCTGTTGCTTGATCAATGACTTTGGGGTTTGTTTAAACTTCATCCGCCTGATGGCTATTGACGGCGGCTTACGGTTCATGTGGAAGTAATGTTAAGCTAGGCGTCACGTTGATCACTCAAGAATTGGGATTTACTCCTCCGATGGGGGGAGCCGCGATGGAAGATATCTTCTGGGCCCTCTGTGTTAAGGTATCCATCATCGTCTGTCCATACCCTTTGTGATGATTTGATCACGGGGGCTGCCAGAACACGTAACGAGAAAATAGAACAATACCGGGAACGAGGTAACTAGCATAGTGGAAAAGTTGTTGATCCCCGGGACATGCCAACATGTCTCTCATCCCCTCCCTCCTCGGGTATTTGTAACATAATCGCGAAGCAACAGGAATAGCAACACGGCAACTGGAGTTCCCTCGAATATTCATTCCGTGTTGGTATAGGGTCAATATGGGGCCCACGGCTCCTATTGTTGATCATTGATCGGAAGGGGTTCCGTGTCATGTCTATCCTTCAACCGAACTATAGGGTCACAACACACACGCTTAAAGGGTCATCTATTGCTGACTACTAGACAGGGAGTCTGAGGAGAAAAGCACCGAAACAGTTTCGGACACCGAAATTTCCGTACAGCGAAAAGTTCCGCAGAGAGAGGTCACCGGATGAGTTTTCCGGTGAAACTGAAAAGTTGTTTCAAGGGATAACCATTAAGTCAAATGTTTCGTCACATGCCTGATAATTCTTTGAGGATACCAGAATATTCTGGAAACTTCTGGGAATTTTCTGGAAGAAAACCCGGAAAGGTTCCGGGGCTGCCGTAACCGGCTTCAGATGCTTTTCCCTCGCAGATGAATCACTAACGGGAATTGTTCCGAACGCATTGAAAATTATTTTAGTGGGTACTGGAAATGTTCTACGCCCACATATATTTTGTAGTTCGAAGACGTTGAAAATTCGTCCGTGAATAGTGAAGTGCTTTTTGGTCATTTTAAATATGGAAAGCACCTTTTGGCGAATTTTCCCAAAAGGCTTCTAGAATGCCGTATTATGCACTAGGTGGGGGGGGGTAAGGAACCCCCTTGGGGGTCCCCCAAGGGTGTGGCCGGCCAGCATGGTGGAGCTCCGTGGGCTCCACATGGCACCCCTTTAATCTTTATTCTTTTGTGGAAAGCATAAAGTGGTGTACTTTGGGGTTTTTTTTGTATGACTCTTTAAACCCCTTGGCTATCCTAACCAAACTAAAATATAGGTGGCGGGCAGCCCTCCACACCTCATCCCTTCTCACATAAGCAAAGTGCCAGGCAATGATCTGGCTTCTCTCTCTCCCTCCCCGAAAAGAGTTTCGTAGATCCGAAAGGCTGTCTGGTTCCGGGTTGGGGTAACTAGTTTCTGACGCGAAGCCCTCCCCCGGATTAGATGACACCCGTAATGTGTGCAACTCTGTATAGGTCGTAGTTTCGATCTTATGCCCCGAGGGGCGTGTTCGGGAGTCCCCCGAAGGGCCGTCACGTGACGGTCCAGTTTCCTGTGAGTCCTCCCGACGGGCTTTCCCAATTGACCGGTCGAGTTTCAGGTCCTCCCGAAGAGTGCTGGTCCGCGACAGGGGGGGAGGAGCCAAGAACCGTCCGGTGGGACTGTTCGACCGCCTACCCAGAGGCTGTTCCAAAGAGAAGACATGTTATACCTCCTCGCGGTTAGGAAGGTTGTACATCCTAGCTCGCGGGATTCTGCACCGCCCGATCGTCATCGACTGTACTTCCCCGCTTGCGCTACGCGTCGGAACGAAAATGATCAAACCTTGTATACAGCCTCCATGTGGTCCTGGCCTGGCTAGGTTCAGAATATTTTTGTTTTCTGCTGCGTTAACCCTATATTGGCATCATGAGCCCTGCATGCGTAGATGCAGGTTGCGATCTAGAAGACCTAGTGATTTATGTGTTGCAACAATCTAATTAGGTAGTAGATGAGTTCTATTACTGAATGATTTGTGCGGGTTAGCACATGAATCGGTTACCCGATGTTCTTGTTGCTTCCCTGGATTTGCATATTTCTGATCTTTGATAACAGCATGGTGAGTTTCAATGTTCGGCAATCCGCGATCCTGATTTATCTACGAAGTTCTAACAGTTCATTTAATTCCACTGAGTTAAAAGGAAGATGAAAGTTCGCAGACGAAACGGGCAATGCCGATATGATCTCATGGGTCATGCCGGTATGAACAATTAGATGGGGCGCGGAGATTTTATATCTCGGTTTTCATACACCCTGGAAAGTTAATCTCGTCGACTTGTAATCTATCATACTTGATGATGGACCGTTGGTAGGCATTCGGTTTGTTTCGAACCCTTAGAAGCCACGTACACAAGTTTTTTGCTTGAACCGATTAGAGACGTCAACTTGGTTTTGCATTAGTGTTTTGCATTGCATGTTGAGTGGTATAGCATTCTCATATAATTTGATTATTGTATGAAGATGAGTTATATGATGTTAAATTAATTAACATGACCTGCGTGTCATGATTCGGCATGAGGTTGTAGCCATATGATGCGCACTTTAATGACCACCTGCGTTGTCAACCTTATGTAATGCACTTATTTTATAGCTATAGAGATAGCAATATTATCTGGTGCATCGACACGTGGTGGCAATCTTCGCGAAGGTTACCCCGCGCGAATGCCGAAGACGAAAATACCAGAATTCTCGCGTCCGAAAGGCTATAACCATATCATGCTATTATATTATTGCCTGGAGATGTTTATCCCTTCTTATGCCCCCTATTGATTGCGTCGGAGTCAGCTTTTATTAGGGAGATCTCTGACAAAAATATCATAGTTATAGTGTTCTCCCAAGTGTATCACCGTCACGGCCCCTAACTTTTCGGGGTGTGCGCCATGCCTAACAACTGGGGACGAACGATTATGGCATTTGTGAGGCTTGTGAGTTCAAGACCTCGCAGCGAATCACTTGTTTCTTTGACGTTCAGGCATGAACGGTCCATTGAGCTCGGAACCCGCCCTCGAAAGATAACAGAGTCGCATAGAGATGTGAATTTGGCATGTTGGCCTACCGGTTTGAGAGTTTCGCCATCAGTGGTGACTACATCAATGACGAATATCAAAACACGGGCTTTGAATCACTCCACAAATCAATTATAGAATATGATTTGAGTGGGAGCGGCACGGTAATATCTTGTTTAATCTCGGTGCAATTAATTTGAACACTGTCTAAGTGTGATTTGCCTAATAGTTGTAGAATCTGGCTTCGCGTTTTCCACCTTCGGGCGCGTCCAGGTTCTAAAATTGAAATAGCTGTTTAAATATCTGGTTAAAACTATTAAACGGGTTGGTACGTAATGTGAGGATTATCCTGATAGTGCCAAGAAGGATTTTGTCCTATCGCATACTTGGTTTCTCTCGCTATGGCTATGGATCATGTGACGCTACTCTCAGTCCCTTCGATCCAAAAGCTAGAATGTCTTCCGTTTCAGTTAAGGCAATATTTTTTGTTTCATGAGAACCGAACTTCGAAGTTTGTATAGTTATGGTGATTTCATGAATCCTGAAAATCATTTTTCAGAGCACAATGGGCTAAAGAATGTGGATATCCAAAGCAATGTTTGCTTTGCAAACTATTAGTAAAATTTTACATGCAGTGGACTGATAAGAGAGGGATCCAGAGAGAACGCCTATCATATGCTAAAAGGTCGTTGTCATCATCGTTTAAAACACACGTAAGGGAAGGGAAGTCGTGTCGCGGTCTCTCCATCGATGGGTGTTATGAAACTTTCACGCCTAGGAAGTCCGAGGCTAACGCCGACTCTTACGTTGGGTGCTTCTTCTTAGAGTAGGAGAAATACTAAAAGTTAAAACTGTTTAGAAGTATAAAGGCAATAGAAAAGACTGGATATCCAGCTCATGTATGAATGTCATACAAGTTTTTTGATGTAGGAAGGCTTGTCAAAGATATAGTTTTGGGAATAAATGTTAACATGTTTAATCACTAATTCTTGGGTATTGTGAGACATCACAAAGATAACCCGCTCGATTGCATTCTGTTGCACTCGATGTAAGAACTTACTATGGCCTGACAGACTAGCCAGGCATGAAGGGTTGAGATACACACATGGGACATAGTAATTTCCTTACCTTCCATCGGTGTATTACCTATGTATTTACTTTCATAATTGCTTTTAAGTTTCACCCTCTAGCCCTTTGCATAAGGTATCTTGCAAGACGGTTTTCTAAGAGAACTTTTTATGTTCGGTGTTTATGAATAACAATAAGGGCCATACTTTCATTAATGAAGAATTTATGTTATGAATATTGAAATAATATATTACCTTCTGGATTTGGTGTACATTCATAATTTCATTTTAGAGTTTTACCCTCTAGCCCATTGCACAACTGTTGTTTGCAAAGGTTGTGTCATAAAAGGAACAATGTGTTCATATTATGAATAACAGAAGGGCCATGCTTCCCTCCTCGATGGGACGTATGTTTCTGAAAAACAATATTGATATGTAAATATGAGACATCCTACACTAACGCTAAATATCTAAAGACTAAAAGAATAACCACAACAAGTGTGGGCCTGCATTGGTCACATTGGAGAACCCGCCCCCAAACCTGGCTAAAATCCATTATGAATGGATTTTTGCATTCATTTGATTTTTGAATCATCTGACACTTGCAAACTTTTCCTCCGAAAGTGAATGACTGAACCAACCGTTCACGCAGCCATAGAACGGACAACAAAGTTTAACTTATTGGTATCTACCTTTTGATGTGTGTAGGTCCGATAAATGTGTTAGTAGTGGGAATTTATCTACTTCATAAATGACTCCAAGTAGTATTGGATATTTTACTTGTGAGACGTAGTCTGGATCTTTTGAATTCATTCGAAATGTTTTCAAAAGGAAGTAGAAGTTATTGTAACACTAAAATTAATTTTTCTATCTACATTCGATTGCAGAAAGGAATATTTTGAGTTACAAGTTTACGCGAATGTCTGCTGAGTTGTGAAGTTAGTTTCATAACTTGCACCTTCCCGGAACACCACTCACTGCAAGTGGAAAGTCCCTGAAAATGTATCGACCATGTATGACTGGTAAGATCAAAAGATGACATAATAAATTTGCCCATTATCCCTTTTAAAAGATGATGTTTCGAGACTTGCGGCTCTTTACAACACTGAAAAGAGCTCCATCTGGTGCTGTGAAATGACCCATGGTATGGTACTCCCAACCTGTTATATCTTTTCTTAAATACATTGGATATGGGGCTTGTTGTAAAAGGTTACAACCTATTCCAAATCAGACAGTGCTACTTGTAGTTATCCCAAGTTCATTGGTTATCCTTCCCTCACTATAACCGATGCAAATAGGTTGGCCACAAGAACAGTATGCTGTTGAATAAAATGGTTTTTTTTCAAAATGTGATGGGAGAATAAATGCAACTCGACAGATAACCAGTATCTCCGTCATCAGTCAAATGAAGAGACCTTGGAAGTAATTCCAGGTTTCCTACTATGACGATACGGAAGAGTCCTCTACAATAAAATGTATGGACTTCGGTCGAACTTGCAGCTGAACCACGTAGGCAAGGCTGCGTGAAAACCTCTCAGGTGCGCAAAACGCCGATATGTTGTTTAGACCAACAGTATACCTACGATACAACAAGGAAGCTTGATGGGCCCTTGCCTCTTCCGAAATTGGCTAAAGCCAATACAATCCGAGATAGTCCTCCAGATAAATGTTCAAGATTAAAACCTTGATACAACCTTTTCAAAAAGACTTAGAGTCTAACCTAACTTTTATGGACACTACAAACGATGACTGGTTAAAAATGTTTTAAATCCATAAAGCTCGACTTGTTTGCATTAACGAGTTCAAGGAGTTGACCTACTATGAGGTTGTTTCTCGTACGATGCTTAAAAGTCGGTTCGGGTTGAACTAAGCACTTAATACATATTTCAAATCATGAGATATTAAACAAAGGATGACAATAGGATTCATCTGATGGAAATAAAACCAAGGACTTGATTGTTACGTCTAAGGTTATTTTGTCATTCCAAGGATGCTAGTAAGTATGGCAAACTTAGAGTTCCAGCACGGGACAGAAGAGATCAAATGAGTTGGAATCCTTCGTGTTTTGATGAAATGGTCAAAGGGGTTGACTTCAATCAATGGGTAACGAAGATGCTTTAATATTCAAGAAGTAAGTGGGAGCATAATAAAATTTCTAAAAACGTTTGTTTGCTTGACACATTGTTAATTGGAAATAATTTCTTGACACGAATTAGGACTTCATTTGAAAGTAGTTTTTCGCATGAAGTGCTTGGGCAAACTAGCCTTAATATTAGTCATGATGATCTATGAATATATTTTACCTAATGGGGCTGAGCAAAGATACATATTGCCAAATGCTTAAAAACTTTTTTAGCATTAAAAACGTCAAGAGTGATTCTTGCCGAAGTCACATGGAAAGAGTTTTTGTGCACGACTCTGGTGTCCCAAAAACACGGATGAGCAAAATAATATGGCGATTCACCACACCTTCATGTTTGGATTCATCATGTAATTCCATGGTATGTACAAACAACCAGATATGTCCAATACTCCAAAGTTGTTGCTAGTATAGATACCAAAGTGATCAAAAGTACTGATTTTCAGGGGTATGGGACAACAGTGAAAAAAGGTCATTGAGTACTTAGTAGCACTGATGCATGTTTTTTCCCCCTCGCAAGCGGAGATCATGAAAAGTTCGTTGTAAAAGGTACATCGATTACAGTCTTGATCATGCTTCCAACGATTTTTGATGAAAGTTAAGGTTTTTTGAGTGGCAATCATACACAATATGGTGGCCGGTATTGGAAATGGTTCCAAACAGAACTGAGGCGAATTCTATCAAAGGCTTAAGTATGTTACGCTTTAGACAGCGACAAAGAATTTGTTAAATCATAATAGTTCATTCATGAACTTAGTATGTTTCCAAGAAGGCTTGTCATGGGACACTATTTGGCAGATAGTTGCTTCCACGCTCAGTCTGAGGAATCAGGTTTCGACCAATTATTCAAACATATACCAAGCAGGTGTACACAAAATATGAATTTTGTCAAGCGTGAAAACGCGAGTATAATGCAAAGATACACATGGATCTGAAGTTGTTCAGATCCGTGGACAATCATGCTATACCACATGCGAAGCCATATTTACACCAATGTGCCATAGTGTAAAGTGCATTAACATTAACAGTTATTGACTCTAGTGTAAGTGGGAGTCTGTAGAGATAGCCTAGAGGCAATAATCATGTTTATTATTTTCTCCTTGCCCTATTATGTTTAATGCTCATGCTATAACTGCTGTGGTTCCGAGTCCGTATATCCATAAAGGCTCTGGGAAACCCTGTGCAGTGTGGAATAATAACGGAAACAGTATTCCTAGTCCATGGCCTCTAAGACTAGCTCCAGTTGTTGCATGATGATATGTTTTCCGGCCATCATTGGCATGTATAGCCATCAGCTTTGAGGGCCACAATGTTAGAAGAACTATGTGTTGAAGTCGACCTGATTGATGTTTATCTATGAGATTCTGGCGACAAGGCCGGATCGTCACCAGTTAATGGTTTTGATAACACTTATGGTAATCGTTTTGCATGATTCCTCAGACCATGAGATTATCTGAGTTTCTTCTTCATGCTTGATTTCAGAACTTTTGGGGTTTGTAAACGTCATCCGTAACTGATGACCTATGTACGCGGTTACGGGTTCATGGAGTATGTTAAGTACTTGATAGCTCCAGATTGGGATTTACTACTCCTCCGACGTTGGAGAGAGTATCTCTGGCCCCTCGGTGTTAGGTATCCATCATCGTCTGGCCATACACTTTGTGATTTGAATCACTGGATGCCGAACACGGTAACGAGAAAAGAGAAACAATAACCGGTAACAGGTAACTATCATAGTGTACAAGTTGTTGCTCCCCGGTACTGCCAACATGTCCCGCCTCGGGTATTTGTAACATATCGCGAGCAACAGGAATAGCACACGGCAACTGGAGGTTCCCTCGATCTTCATTCGTGTTTTTTAGGGATAGGGGTCAATATGGTGTCCCACGGCTCTCGATGTGGACATTGTCGGAAGGGGTTCCGTGTCATGTCTTATACTGTCACCGAACCTATAGGGTCACATTTGGGGGGGGAGGGGGAAGGCGAAGAGTAGGGCCCTTGAAGGGTCATCTAGCTGCTGACTACTAGACAGGTAGTCTGAAGAGAAATCACCTAAAAATTTCGACACGAAAAGTTTTTCGGACAGCGGAAAGTGTCGCAGAGAGAGGTCCTCGATGAGTTTTCGCGTGAAACTGAAAAGTTTGTTTCAGGGCAATACCATTAAGTCAAAATGTTTTTCGCACTGCCTGATATTCGTGGAGGATACCAGAATCATTCTTGGAAACTTCTGGGAATTTCTGGAAGAAAAACCGGAAATATGGTTTCGGGGCTGGCCGGAACCGCTTCCTATGCTTTTTCGCAGATTAAATCACTAACTGGAATTGTTCCCGAACGCATCTGAAAATATTTAGTGGTACTGGAAATGTTTAAGAAGCCCACATAAATATTCAGTTCGAAACGGACCCTGAAAATGTCCGTCTTGAAATAGTGAAAGGTGCCTTTTTTGTGGACTTTTTGGAAGAAAACCTTTTGGGATTTCCCAAAGGCTTCGAGAAGACTTAGGCACTAAGGACGACCCCCTTGGTGGTCCCCAAGGGTGTTGCCGGCCAGCATGGTGGAGCTCCTTGAGTCCACATGGCACACCTTTTATCTTTATTTCTTTTTGTGGAAGGCATCAAGTGGGGGGTAACTTTGGGGTTTTTTTGTATGACCTCTTGACCCCTTGGCTATCCTATACATAGAGGTGGAGGGGCACCCCTCCACACTCATCCCCTTCTCACATACAGTGCCAATTGCAATGATCTGGTTCTCTCTCCCCTCCACGAAAAGTTTCGTGAGCCAAAGGCTTGTCTGTGTTCC
This sequence comes from Thinopyrum elongatum, assembly GCA_011799875.1. Taxonomy (NCBI): domain Eukaryota; kingdom Viridiplantae; phylum Streptophyta; class Magnoliopsida; order Poales; family Poaceae; genus Thinopyrum; species Thinopyrum elongatum. The sequence continues at coordinate 50,205,255 of CM022303.1, read as the reverse complement.
TGTGGGAACTAGTTTCTGGAACGGCGAGTCCCTGCCGGATAGATGACCCGTATGTGTGCAACTCTGTAGAGAGAGGTCGTAGTTTCCGATCTTAGTGCCCCGAGGGCTGTTCGTGAGTGTTCCTTCCTCCCGAAGGCTGTCCCAAGTGACGGTCCTAGTTCTGTGGAGTCCTCCGAAGGGCTTGTCCAAGTTACCGGTCGGTTCCAAGGTCCTACCTCTCCCGAGTGCTGTCCCGCGACACGTTTCGAGCCCGTCCGGGGGACTCGCGGTAGCGGAGGACCGCACTCCCCGGAGGTCTGTCAAAGAGAAGACAGGTATCAATCCTCTGTCGTGTTGGGGATGCGTTGTAATTCCTAGCCTGGCGGAGTCTGCAACCCGCGATCCGTCCATCGACTCTTACTTTCCGCTGCGCATCTAGTCGGTTACGAAATGAAATCAAACAACCTAGTGTATACATCTCCAAAAATAGTGGGGTCCTGGTCTGGTGCGTAGGTCAAATATTTTTTTTTTCTGCTGCGTTATCCCTACACTAGATTTGGCTTCGATATGAGAGGTCCGTCAGCCCGGGCGTTTAGGGACGGTAAGAGGAGCCTGTCTTGATTGGGTTTTTTTTTTGACCCGTCAGCGACCGTCAGTCCCACCCGGCTTTTGAGGCCGGTTTTGGAAGTGCCCGGCTCTAATGCTCTAAGAGCACTAGTGACACCCGTGCATTTGCACGGGCCTTGCACTTTTAATATTAAATATGACAGTGGGTACATAATATTGGAGAGTGAATTGAATATAGTAATTATTGGTTTTTATTCTTATACTGGTAGACAACATGGCTACCAAATTCAAAATGTTGTTGTTTTGTATCATGTTGTTCATGACATATAAGTTTGTAAAGGTATTCCTCAATTCCCCTATTGAAGCTATATGTTCCCCCCGTTTTTCACTACCTTAAAGACCTACATCTTCTTTCTTCCACAGAAGTACAGTAGAATTTTGATCATAAACCCGTCGCTTCACCGGATTAGATTTTTATATGTGTTAACATTTAAAGCAAAAGCCTCCCGGGGAACTAGTGGCTTGCACCTATTCTGTTTGATCATATAAGGAATATTTTCCATAGTACCAATGAATGGACAATGCACGGTTTTTCTAATCAAAATATGTGCCATGTAGCAAATAATATTTGTTAGACATTTCTATTTTATCATACCTTTAGGAGCCATATATTACTAGATTTTTAGTTGTTTGACTTAACAAAAATTTCCTTACTGAATTTCTGTTATGATAATAACATGGCTGGGAACTTTTTGTGATATTTATTCTGATCTAAGCTGGCGTACCCAAATCTTAAAGAATTTCATTTATCTTGTGCGAATGATACATCCGATATTTTTTGTTACTATAATAATTAGGAGGTGTTCAAAAAAGATCCTTTAATATCTTATTTTGCCTGTTACTTATAAGGCCAAATAAGATCTGCTTGATGTACTATAATGCAGTAATAAGTATATATTAGCATCCGCACATGTGAAGATAGCATGTGAATCCATGTAATTCATCCATTGCAAGCATGCCATGCAAAGGAGTATATCGGCGCAAAAGAAAGTATGGTGTGCATGCATAACAATAATATCATGCGAGAGCGATTTAGCAAATGTAACTGACTGGCAAGACACCACTATCGTTGCACCTGGGGACAAATCGGATGCAGCCAGCACCCATCATTTATTGAAGCCGCTCGTCCCGCCGGTCGGTGACCTCCGTCGCTTCATGATATAACCGCTCCATCCACAGTAATATTGTTTGTCAAGCAAGATTCGCTCATCCACATCCTATCTAACAAAATTTGTTAGCGATTAGAGACCGCCTTTCCTTGCAGACGATCGGCAATCTAATCCCTTGTTCATACCGCTTTTTATTAGGAGTAGTATCCTATCAGTAAGAATATGTCTAGGATTTAAATTTTAAAAAACTGGGAAGATGTCAAATGAACTGAAAATATGCTTTTCATTACATGGATGTCCTTTCTTTTCAATTACTATTTAAAATAGTCTCTTGCATACGATTTTTATGCATGACACCATTGGAAATAGTTATTTGTTTTTATTGGATAGTCGTAAACATGCTTGATGGACTACTCTTCTCGAGGATATTGATCTGCTACAAACGCTGGGCTATCTATGTCCACAAAACTCGCCAATGAAACTGAACCATATTTCAGTGGCGCCAGTGTGGCCAACCCACAAATCAAAACTTATGTCTATTCCTCAAAAATATTGTAATTCCTAAAATAATAAAATAAGAGAAGAACATAAACTAACTTTTAAATCTGATTTCCTATGTTCTTTGTCCTCCCCGACTATAACTCCATTAATCTTAAGTCTTGCTTCGATCCAAGTCAATCTCGACCAACTCCACACTTCTGTGGTAGTCAAACGTTCGCCTCACATCTTCTTTGTAAAATGAACTGATCCGCAAAACTGTTAGATTATTTTCTGAGCTGGCATATAAAAAAATATGTAAGATGCATGATGGATTGCAATTGTGAAAAGAAAAAATAATTGCAAACCATCTCTTAACTACACTGGTTCCATCTGAGCAAAGTTCAAACACTCCTTTTTGTACATAATCATTGCGGATAAAATAGGAACTGGAATATTGACCATACTTGGAGAACTGAGATGAAAGGTCGAAGGGGAGCACAATTATGAGCATTTTCCCACATGTTTTAGTTGATCGTACGTTCTAAATCAAACATATCCATGAGATAAAATCAGTACTGGAAGATGCATGCTAGATGGCTTGATAGGATTTACCGTGACCTGCTAAATCAACATCGTGGGTAAAATCATGTACGTTATACATGAGGTTACTTCACTGAAATTGAGATTCCCACTTGATTTAACTGCAAAAATGACCAAGCGCCGGCGTAGGTGGGAGAGCAGGATTATTGTACGACAGGTGGAGGCAGCGGCCATTTAAGGAAGGTCCCGCTGATTTTTAACTTGTGCATGATATTTAATAGATGGAGTGAAATCGCCGGGTCGTGATTCTTTGATTCCTTCCTTTTCTTCGTCAAGTTTTTATTTGGATGGACACTTTCCTAGCTTTTGTGGCTTTCATTTTTTTGATGGACTGGATTTAGGGCTTTCATTTTTTTCTTTGACGTGAGGATTTACTGTTTTTTAAACTAACGTGAGGCTTAAGATCCCTTTTGGTCGTTGGAGTTTTTATCGGATGGACACTTTCCGTTTTATTTTGAGCTTTCCTTTCTCTTTTGAGGAACGGAGCCAGTCCATTCTTTTTTTGTGAGGCTTTTTTTTTGTAAACTAACGTCAGGCTACAAATCCAGCTTTCCTTTTTTTACTGTGGCCTTTAATCCACAAGCTTGGCTTTTTTTTTTTACGTGAGGCTTTACTTAAAAAAAAAACTAACATCAGGCCTTTATTTTTCATTTTGATGGAACGGATAGAGGCTTATTTGTTTTGTATAACCACTAACGTTGAGAACGTGTCAATGTCTTGTGGTGGAACTGACAATCTTGTCATGAGTTTTCCTTTTATCCTGGACGTATTGTCAATCCAACGGTGTACATTAATTTTGATGTGGGAATTAATGATAGTACTTGAAAGGTGCCTCACTTAGTAGATGTATAGAAGATCTCGGCTGAGTTTCCCATCCTTTCCCCCATAATAGCCAGCTAGGTATAGACGACACAATATTCACTGTAAGAAGGGAGGGGGAATAGGGAGGGAAGGTTCCCCACGGTGTAGTACCACACCTGTAGATTTGTCCTTGCGTTGTTGTTTGAGACAAAGGGACAAAGGGGATGCACCGTCGCCCCACCAAGAGAACACTGTAAGGGAGGAGGAGAGAGGGAGAAGACTAGCAAAATGCCGGTGCGTGGCAACGGGATAAAAAAGAAGAGCAACAACCTTGGCTCGTGCGATAACATGGCTCAAGAACCTCTCACATTAAACCCCAGTATGTCACACTCATTTTCACCGGTACGCCGCTTATTTCCCTTCCCCAACACTCGTCAATGCCTGGTGGCATGAGACTCTGGTTTGGGGTCAATTGCCAGCAATGGAACTTCGGCCAACACCGCGCCCTGCGAATCTATATGTGACGTCTCGGAGCCCGTCACCATCGAACCAGGTGAACTCGAAGCACGACAACGCTAGAAGAGCTTTAGATTGGATGCACTGGCACTGCCCCTGCCATGTGCAACATACATAATCGGCGTCCTAACATCATTACAAGCGCGAAAAAAATGTTCTTGCACGATAGCACCACTATTATACTAAAAAAATAACATAGCACAATAGGAATCAATGCCATTTTCTACGATTATTAAAAATTACTTAGAGAAGAAGTGGTACAAAAGAAATAAAAATCTGAAACTAAATTGCACCTAATTCTTAAATAGCTCTCTGGCTTAGCATCAAAATTGTTCCTACAATGCAAGCATGACAAAAGAGTAGTTAAGGAAGTGCTAAACGTTCTACACTGCAGCGTCAACACATAACCCTAATTAAATCTATTATAAGCTAGCTCCGTTGATATGGGCAACGTTGGAAAACGATGTAATTTATCAAATAACAAAATATACACATCGATGGGACTTGCATTATTATCACAACGCATTGGTAGTGTGGCAGGACATTGCTCATGTGTCCCTGATCAAATTAAAAACAAACTAATTTTAATGAGCAAATCAAATTAAATACCTGTGCAACACTCGTAGAAATCTGCTTACTGGCTGGCAGCTTCCTCAAGTAAGCCGGCCACCGTTGGACGTTTGCCAGTAAATTTGCAAACGTTTCCTGAACAGGTTCACGATACGCAGTCCGGTCCCTGCTGCCACACGCATTTGCTGGTTTGGAGAGCGCCGCCGCGTTTCTTTGAACTTCTCAAACTGCCGTGCCTTTCCTCGTGCCACCGCTATTTTTAGCCTTCGTGATCTGATGCTGCCTGCTGGCCCACTGGTGTTTGCCGGTTTGTCGCCCTAGTTTTTCGAGCCCCTGCCGGCATAATTCACATACCCCACTCTCGCCTGTGACCTTCGCCTGTGTGCGCTGACGCAAAGCTTTACGCCTATCAGTAGGCGTCGTTGCAAAAACACTCCCTAGTTGTCACCACCTTGGTCACGCTGCCATCTGCCACCACAAGAGCGCTTGGCTTGGCACACGACCCCAACGACACCGCGTTTCTATCCCCGCCCACCGCTGGCCATCGCTGGGTGTCGCAGACCCGCCCCATCATGCCAGCATGCCAGTGTGACCGTATGGTTTGAAGACGTGCTGGCCGCCCACTATGTTACCCCCGCTTGCCCCAGGTGTGCCGAGCCCCCATGCCGGCGTGCACGTCACCCACTCTCGTTTGCTGGCCTTCCCTCCTGTGTGCACAATCGCGAGCTTCACCTTACCAGCAGGAGTCGCCACCAATTGCCCTGCTAGCAACCGTCGGTGCACTAGCGCCAATGCGCCTTGCCGGCATGGCCAAAGCATCACGTTGTCTACCACCATCAGCCCTAGTGGTTCTGACTTGCACGAACCGCATCAGATGCACAGCTGATCTACCAAGCCAGCGGAGAGCTCTTCGCTTCCTCTGCCGAGTGTTCGCAGTTTAGGCTGGGCTCGCTGGGCTTAAGAAGGCGAGTTCAATCCCCTAGCATCTAATATTATCGAATCTATAGTGCTGAACGTGACCAATTGTTCTCTTTTCTAGAGAAAAGTTTCGTGCTGGGCAAGCAGATAACTAGACGACGGCAAGAAGAAAGACCAACAGTTTTTTTCTATGTATGGATGGCATTGGCGGGTAATCTCTTTACCGACTCTAGACATACTTTTAAAATCTAACTCGTCAATCTTCAATTATTAAAACATACATCAACGGATATAAGGGGTGACGGATGAATGAACTATGATGTTCCGTCTTTAAAATTAAGGTAAAGCTAAGCTGGGCTTCACAGGGCGATTCGACTTCCCTATCGTATAGTATTATCGTGTCTAATTAGTATTAAGACATCTACACAACCTGAGGTTTGCAAATTTGGACCCTCAAGCGCCAGCGACCGCGTCCGGGACCGCCCCGTCAAGCAGTGACCGTGCCGTGCCTCAATTTACAATTTAACAACCACGTCTCCTATTTTCAAAACATCTGTTACATGCAGGGCCATGCAACGTCTATCATCCTTCCATCTTGGCCATGCTGGGCACCGAAAATTGCTCATACTTAAATTTTCACACCAAAATAGTTAGTCTCAAGGTGCTGGAGGGAGGGGGGGGGGGGGGGTACTCAACCGACTGATGAGCTAGTCGACCAGCTTAAATATCTGGGTCGTCTAGAAGGGACAAAATCTTCTGACATCATTGCATCCTTTGTTAAGGATAGGACTCTTACTATGACTTCTATGTTTATCACATAGGGAAAAAAAGATTCATCATGTCCGGGTCTATATCCTTCACAAGGGAACATTGGTGTCGGCTTGTCCTTTTTTTGAATCAATGTCCTGCATGAAAACAAAATAAAAAAAATCTACTGTCATTGTATGTAAGGTATCAACGGTATTGGTCTGACAACTTGCAACTCGATACATCATCGTCAATGAATGCAATCTATGTCACTATATCTCGATCACACATGCCAGAAATTGATAGACCTACACAACCAACAACCAACGCTTGGCCGCCATCCGCTGGCGGTCAGCTTTTAAGCCAGGCGGCGTCTGTGTCTCGCCGGCGATGTGAGACTAAAATTTGTTTGCACCGATGAACGATGGAGGAGCTTCCGTCGCGGCAGGTGGGACCGCGACGACCTGCAGCGGGTTTGGCGGCGTGCCCGGGGGCGCCCCATATCCGCCTCATATTGGGGCTGGGATATAGGGTTGCCGGTCAGGCCTGACTTTGAGGCCCGTTTGAAAGGCGCTTCGTCCTGTGTCAAAAAATCGTGACCGGGCAGTGACCGAGCGGCCCGCCTGGGCGTATGATGCGTGTTGAGAGGTTCTGGTTGTAGATGCTCGAACGTTGACAAATGTTTTTTCCTTTTTTTTAATAAATGGTTCTCGTTTTTAAGAGAAAAGTTCGAGCTGGGCAAGCAAGATAACTAACGGCCGGGCAGAAGAAAAACCAATCTTGTTTTTTTTCCTCGACTTATGGGTGGCTTGGCGGGTAATTTTTAATCAACTTACTAGACATACTTAAATATCACCTGTTCTCCTTTATATTTAATATAAAATTAACGGATAAAGGGGTGACAGATGAGAACTATAAACCTTTCGTCCTTTAATATTAGATCAGATAAAGATAAGATGCGCCCTTGAAATTTAAGGACAACTGTACAAGTTCACTTGGGGTTTTGCTTATTTGGTAAGTTTTAAGGCAAGATTTGTCGCAACACAATCCTCTACACGTTGTCAATTAAGAATGAATGCTTTGATTTTTTTTTAACTATGCTTTGATTAATATCTTATTTTCTATATTTATTGTTCCGTGGCAAGGCACGGCGTTTCAGCTAGTGTTTGAGTAAGAGCGAAACCTTGTCCTTTTTTAGACAAAAGTAGAGAAGAATAACAAAAAGATGTGCATTGAATGTCCCGCAATAGCTAGTATGGCCAAAAAGAACTATGCCAGCCACACCTTAATTTCATCTCCTCTCTTCTCTTGGCAAAGATGGCAACCGCTATTCCCTCCACCCCCACACAGCCTATTCTCTCTCGAAACAAAACCAATCATCGACTACTTCGACAAACGTCGTTTCTAGATTAAAAACCCCCATGAACGTTCGAATTGCTCGACATATAATGCAAATAGAACGGCCACGAGCTAAAACAATGAGCAGCAGGGGTGGTGATTCGGAGCTAGAAGGAAGGTCTTTCCAGATTTTTCGACAAGAATGGTGACGGGCCGATCACAAGAAGGAGCTAGTGAGTTGCTCAAGAACCCTGGGGATTCTACATCGGGACGACGAGATGGACGCAACGCATGGCCAAGATGATACCAAACGCGTGATGGCGCAATCGACCGTCCCGGAGTTCGGCCTACTATATCGCTCCATCCTCGATGAAGGCGATGGTCCTAACGATGGTCAACTGGGCGACGATGAGGAGATGAAGGGAGGCGTTCAGTGTCTTTCGACCAGAACGGCGACTCACAATCACCATTGAGGAGCTGCGGGTCCGTGCTGGCAAGCTCGCCTCAAGCAGGGTCGCACCGTTGAGGACTGCCGCCCAGATGTCAGCAAGTTCGATCCAATGTCTACGGCCGGGTCACTTCAAGGGGAGTTCAGCAGAGATGCTCGGTGGCGCCCGGCCGATCATGAGGATTGACTTTTAATTGCATGGGAATGGTTCATTGTGGTACTATTAGTTAAGTTGTAGATAATTTAATTGACTTAACATGCAATGATTCAATGTGGATTGTAGACATAAATACAAAGACATGAGTAGAAACGACCAACTCTTCCTTTAAAAAAGCGGTGAGGCTGCCTTCGTCCTGTTTTTTTCATTTTTTGTTTGGATTGGAATTCATTAATACGTTTAAATGTTTTTTTCCACGGAAAACGGTAGGGTAAGAAAGCAAGTATTCCCCCTATCCCCTTTGGCGGCCCCTGCATGCGCAAGGGGGAGGCAACGCGCCGCACCGGGCCGGACCCCCCTCTTCTCCTCCGGCGGCAGGGAGCCTACTCCCCCTCGCGGGCGATCTAACCTGGTTTTGGGGCGCGGCGCTATGCAATCGACAGGCGACGACGGTGCTGGTTTGTTGCGATGGTGGCTGTTGGGGGCTGCCTCGCGGGCGAGTGCCATTGGTGCTGTGACCTTCGGTGGCTGGTGCCTCAGCTCTTCCAGATTCTGGGCGACGGGTGGTGCTGTGCTCGGCAAGATCCGACGCATGGATCTCGGATGGCGACGTGGGTTGGGCAGTGGCCCATGTGGCTGCTTCTGGTTCTCCTTCCGTGGATGGCGCGGGCGCGGTGTGGCTCTGTCCCCTGCGGCGTGTCGTCGGTAAGAGGCCCCATATGGCGTTGGGGCTGTGCCACAGCAGATACACGACATGTTTGGCTACGGCAACGACTTGGCATCTGCCAGCGTCGGCTCTCTGCAATTGGCCTATTTCGTCCCTCTCCCCTGCCCCCCTATTGCTTGTTCTTGCGGTCACCGAAGGGCTGTCCCCCACTCTCCCCGTCACACCGTCCATCATTTGTGGCCGCCCCGCTGGAAAGGAGGGATCTTTCCGCTCACCACTGTTCGCCGTCGTAGCTGCACGTCTCAAGTGGGTGGTGTTGGGATCTGGATGCCGGGTTGCGGCCCTGGTGTGGAAGTGCAGTGCTCGTAGGGCGATACCGCGGCAACAGGTCGGGCTGGTTGCATGGTCGTGAGAGAGTCATGGTGACCGGTGCTCGATGCTCATGAGATGTGCGTGGGTGTCCTCGTGATTGGTCGCACCACTTTTTCGAAGGCGTGGTTTATTGCCTTGGTCATTCCATGGTCTGGTCTGTGACGGGGTCGAGCCTTGAGCCAGGCCGGATCGGTGATGGCGTTTGTGGGCGTCGTCTACTTTTAGGGCATCGTCAGGCTTCCTTCGGGTGGTTCCTGGTGACTACCTTGATTCTTTGATCAGGCGCGGCAACACTCTGGTGCCGTAACCTTCTCTTGGAGGTGCCGTCTTAGATCCCGTCCTCGGGCGCGGCGTTCATCTCTTCGGGTGTGGTTTGGGTGACATAGCCGTGTCTGCACGCATTGTGTATTTCGCTAGAATTTTCTTTTTTTTTTTTTGCAAATTTGCACCATTATATCTTGCCTTGGGTGTGTTTTTGTGTGGTGTCAGTTGTAAGTGTTGGGTTTGTTATGGTCGTTGCTTCAATAGAAAAGCGGGGCGAAGAGCCTTTTTCGGTTAAACGTCATAAATTTGTAGGTGGAAATACCAGCTCCCCCTCATAGTGTTGATGTTAATTGTTTTTTTTAAGTCATTGATTTAATTGTTTGTTGGCGACGAGCTAAGCCATGTTGTGCGGGCGTGCACCGCGTGTTGTTCGGTGTATTAAAGCGAAAGTTTTCCATGTGTTAGAATAAATAAGGACCCTGATAAGTACCACACATATGTGCTGCAGGAATGCCCGGGCCAACCGCCCTTCTAACCAACCATCGTATCCACCCATCAATTTTTTTTTTCTTTCTTCAAACATGCAGACAACGGGACCGAAAACAGATGGTGTCAAGCGAAATCTTTTTGGAGTTTTTGAAAACATAAATGTTGTATCTCTTAATATGAAAAATCCGATTGACAACCGTTTTCACCATTAAATTCGTCCCGCGGGAGACTTCAAAACTAGATCCCATATCGATATTTTTGACGATATTTTTTTTGCATCAAAAGTTGCCATGTAATATTGACATAAATTATCTCATGGTTTTTACACTGAAGTTGCCATATTTCTGTTTTCAACTATGTTTTTTTTCTTCTATGTTTAAAGTAAACATTTTGACATGTTATAAAAAGGGAATTACGAAACTAAACTTGCCATTGTTGAATACTAAATTTTCCCATGAACCATAAAATAATTTTGACATGGTTCATAATTTTTAAAAAAATACGTCGTCAATTACTTTAAAATGCATCGTCAATGACTCAAATTTGCCATGACCAGAAACTAAAAAAAATTGCCATGGTGAAATTACTAAAATTTTCCATGATAACAATCACTCAAATTGGCCATGGTCTACAAAAGAATTTCCCTGGTCAAAATACTAGAATTGCCATGGTCAAAATACTAAATTGCCGTGATCTATCAACTAAATTGCCCTGATCTATAACTAATTTTCCATGATGAATTGCTAAAATTGACATGATCCATAATTAATTTGTCGTGTGATTACTAAAATTGCCATGGTCATTAATACATTTTCCCATGAAAATAGTTAGAATACAATGGTACTTTACAGCTAGAAAAAAATTGAAACATAATCAGGGCAATTTTTAGTGTCAACACTATGACAACTTCAGTTGTAACCATCATGTCAACATTTGGCCCAAAAAAGTCCGTCAAAACATATCAATATGTTCTAGTTTTTGAAGATCCTCGTTGAGCGGATTTAGTGATGAAACGGATTTTTTTTTAATATCGGATTTTCCTATTAAACATAAAACATTTGGAAGGTCCGATAAACCAGAAAATATTTCGCTAATGTCATCTGTTTGTAATGTGCAAAATGGATGATAAATGGTGGCGTTTATACACAATGTGGTGCCGTTGCCCGTGTAAACTTGCGAACTATCCGTGTGGCACTTATTATTTGGGATAAATAATTATCATGTTTTGAGTTGTTTGACTGGTTGTTATTTGGAAGATCATCGATGACACGTGTTGGGTAACATCCATCCTACGGCATAGAATGCTAGATTCACAATATAATATCAAGGCAAAATAAAAAATAAAGTTAAACCTATACACCAGCCACCTTTACAAATAATCTACAGTATACATTACTTAATCCAACACTTATTATATACGCGTAATGCCATGATGGGGCAAGAATCTCCCGTGGTGGAATCGTGGGTGGCGAGGATGTCGGCCGGGGAACGAGACACGGTGAGGACGGCGGACGCCAGCTTCTATGGGCTCGGTGTGTGTGAGACATTCCGCAACGGGCATCGGCGTACCGGCAACGATGTGGTGTCGACGCGCCAAGACCAACGGCAAGGATGCGTGTCGTGCGGCGAACAGGTAGCTGTCGTCGACAGTACATCGGAGCCTGAGGGTCCGTCAGGGAGGAAGAGAGAGCATCGACAGTACGCGAGAGCAGAGACTGGTTGGAAGGCATGGGTTTTGGAGAGTTATTCCCAACCGTAGGGGCTGTCGGGTCAGAAAACAACAATTAGAGCAGATTTAGGTCCATGGGCGCACTGCCTACGTAGAAAGCGCTGACTAGCAGCACCCATGCTAACGGAACGCTGCTAGTGTACTATGTATATATTGTATAATGTTTAGACCATTGTTAGTAGGCAAGCCGCTCTCACCCTGAAAGAGTTCTAAACTTGTGATCAATCCCATGACCAGTTGCCAAATACATAGCAACACTTACATGAAGGATACCATCCAGAAGCCTATTTGGATGCTGACCATATAGAACGAGCTAATTTGCATTGGAAAATAAATGTTTTATTGTCTCCTCATGGTGGCACAGAGACACATTGCAGACTTTCCATGCCAATTCTCTTAATAAGGTTATCTTAGTACGATGCCTCCGCGACGAAGATCATGCAAGATTTTTTATTCTTTAGAGGTACTTTCCATCTTCCCGATCTCTTGTTATTATGACTGGCACATCAAGACTGGATTAACGCTCTATACATAACTCTCCGCTGAGATTGTCTCCATTCCCATGGGGGTCTATCGGAAATACATCAGACCCATGTGACCAATTGCACTGTGGAACAACCGCGAAGGCGAATGGTTCCACAATTGTAGTCTCGGGTCCAATTAAATCTCTATGAATGTCACTTTTCGGCCGGAAATGAGTCCTTCACCGTGCGATAGTATCACCTTGTGGCGCACATTTTTTTGTATAGAGACAACTATTGGTTCCGGAGTGTGGCGTTTCCTTGGGAGTCACATTTGTCGTCGCGGACCTCGCTCCAAGGAATATAATTTCCGAGCCGTCCTGTACTCGATAGGTTCTAGCAAAGAAAACATTTCTTCGTAGCCTTAGACCCGTCCAAAGTGGAATACCCCAGGCTCCAATATATTTGGGATACCCCTTGGAACCCCATATTTTCTTTTAGGAAGGGTTTGCCAGACACCATCTCAGTTAGTATTTAAACTACCATTTGCCGATGAGGCCCTATCTTAACTCAAGTCTGATGCCCAACCCGCCTTGGTCTTTGGGAAACGGAACTCCATACTCCATTTAGAGCCAGCCATATTTCTTTCTCCTCGCTATCTCCTTGCCAAAAAATCTCATCGGAAGTAATCCAATCGATTGTAAAACTCCCTTTTCGGCAACTGAAAGAAGTAATCATATATAGTAACCAGTTTTACTTATACTGATTTAGGGACCAATCTTCTCCAGCCGGAAGCAGTTTCCTTTCCAACTGCTAAGTCTTTTTTTGCGATCCTCTCCTCGACGTTTTCATTCAGCATTTTTTCAAGTCTCGATATGTATCCGGTATTCCAAATATGTGATAGAGTAAATTGGACCACACCCGCCATCCGATGTTCAGCGTACCAGGTGAGGCTCCTGTCTTGAGCCGGCCAAAGCACAAACCCAAATTCCACACTTTAATGAACAACTTGATCTTAGACAACCGCAGAGTTGCTCAGAATGTTGAATAATATGTTTTGTTTTACTTCCTGAACAACAACTATTGTCATTTTCACTAATCAATTCGAATTTGTACCCCCACAAGCTATTGACGAAAGTGCACAGAGCACTGAGAAAATAGCCAGATCCGTGTCCATATAGTCGACCTTTACTCCTTTTCGATCAGTTGGATAAGGCAATAATGCCCCTCGATAACTTCAACGGTTGTTATCCAAATCCTCGATGTATGGCCGCGTTGACCGATGGCACAAGGAATAGTCGTAGATTTCAACACACCACATTATCAATGACCACAACTCTAGGCGGAGTATACTTAACAACAAGAGTGGCCGGAGGAAAACACATCCAATGCGGACGGCCTCTTCTTGGATGATCAGGTGTCGATGAATCTCCAAGATTGCACTTGTAAAAGGTCATAGTGAATGTTCCGCCCTTTTTTCTTGTGCACTTGTTCGTACAGGTTCACGAACACACTTCAAGCCTGAAGTTTATCACAGATGGTGAGGTTGTGATATTGAGCCGCTTTCACCATGAGTACTGAAAGAAAAACAGTAGAGAATCCAGATGAAGGACATGTTCATTGCCACAGTAGCTGAATAAGGGGTTCTCCGATTTATAATGACGGGCTCAAGCTTGGACGTTCATTGGTGTCCGAATCAGACGAATCCGGTAAGTGTAGCTTCTTTTAGAAATCCCCACATTAAGATCCCTAATTTCCTTAATCAACTAATGTTGTATTTGTGTAATTGTGTATTTTCCGGTAGAACAATGCTTGCTTTGGTTTCACAGGTGTGTTGGCAAGGCCCATGAGGAGATGGGATGAGGTGGAGAAGAAATGTGATAGATAATTTCGAACATTTGGCTCAATAGGAAGCTTGTGAGGACTCCACAAAGCTCCATAGATGCGCAGATGATACAGGGGGCTCTGAAGTACAAATACTGAAGAGGTGGTCTCGTATCAATCATAAAGCAAGTGATGAGTTCTGCCATGGTCCATCCATAGCAGCCTCGACCCCTACAACAGTGATTTATCATGTCCATTAGTGATTTACGAGGGTATTAGCTCTATTGGACAAAATGTAGCACCATATACAAATATATCCAAGTTTGGATCAGGTTACGATCTGTGGTAATTGCATAATCTGAGTTTTGCCGTGGTCAGTCTGCATAATATTTCTTTTGTATCACAGAAGGTCATAATTTCAGTAGAATAGACACGTAAACTGTAAATTGCAGTAATCATTTCTTTGTATCCAGAAGGTTTCTAATTGTCATCTTGTTGTTAACTTACATCAGAAAATAGCGCCACCTAACTTTCCATATGTGTTTGCATATGTATGTATTTTGTATTATGACATTAATGTTGTCATGGAGTTTGTTCTTCATTTACTATAGCTTAGGACCGTGCCCTTGTTTTTTTCTGATTCAGGAGGCGGTACCAAGGCTTCAATCGTGCTCTTCTGACAATGGAGGCTTGGTAATTGCTTTTCGACAGAAACTTTAACCTTAGTTTGTGACGAAGAGAAAGGAAGAAACTATCTACAAGTAGAGGCTTATGCTTACTGGAACAACGGAATATCGTGAAATAGGTTTTTGTTCCGCACAATCAAAGACGAATTCCTTGAGCGACAGATTTTGCTGATTGGTATATTAAAAATTAAAATGGCTTTTTGTTTAGTAGGTATACTTAAAATGGCTTTGCAGACTATCTTTGGCCAGATCCCCACACCTCTTTTGTCTAACCCTAAAAAAATTTCCCAACATGAATTTTTTTATTGTGCATATAGACAAAAAATAAATGGATTCTGAGCCTTTCGGTAGAAGAAATAGGGATGCACACTTCCTCAGGGAAAAGAAAGACTTTGGGAACAGGGAGTGGTTATGTTTATTCAAAGCATTGACGTCCCACGTGATTTTGTTTTTCATCTCATTTAATTGTGCTCTTGAAATGCAGCAACTTTAATGATTGTTCTTCAATGGAAATGGAGTCGGGAAAAATCAATATGAATAGCAAAGGAGAAAAACATATTTGGAAGCTATGTGAGCAATGGATAGACAATGATGAGATAGTAAATTGTCAGAAAATTGATTTAGGTCCTTCATGGAGTTTTTCATTCCATTTGCTACGTTACCAGTGTTATTGTGCCTGCCAGAGCTATGATTGGTATTTGATAGCATGGTGGTGATTAAAATGTAAGCCCGTCCTGAATACGAATTTTTTCTGTCGATTTTTGTTTCTCAGTGTTGTCAATATATTTCTAAGATCATTTTGGGCCCCATTAAAGAATCCTCTCATTTTCCCCGCCAAAAAAAAAAAAAAACCTCTCATTTGAGTCCAGTATAAGTTGCTTAATCACCATCTTGCGTCTATCAGAATGCTATACCAACTGATAGAGACCTAGACTTCTTTAACGGACTTGGTTTGGCCACGGCATAATGATGTCACAAACTAGCCCATGCTTGAGGATATGTGTGGCTATCTATTATATGCCTCTGTGCATGAGCAAACTATTATGAAAATTTGATGTGTGACTCATGGTTTCAAGTTTTTTATGAAACTAGGGCAGTGCCCTGTCTCAGTAAATTTTGTGGATGAAATTTCATAACAGAAACTTGATATAAACCTGATGATGTGCCACTTTTGCAAATCAGTTTACAGTGCACAAAGTCTCAATCTCTTTCCTACAGTAGGGATATGGACTGAGCAACAAGTACTCCACACGAGAGAACAGAATGTGGAAATGGCACATAGTTTTACAGATCCCTACCATTGAATTGGCCCGATAATCCGTGCCAAATGGTTTGCACCCTTTATTATTCCTTGTGCGGCCACTGGATATTGACTTTTTTGCAGGTCGTGGTCGCATCCGAATAAACCACGACTTGTGCATCTATTATATCGAGGGAGACTGCGCAAAAAACATGTATCCTAAAGAAAGGAGATTCTGGAGAAGAAGTCATGGTCATTGCTATCTCACAGTGGGATAGGAAACACCCAGTTAGGATTCAGGATGACACCAGTTTTTTGGTGCTAATACGACATACGAAACAATTCACGGACTAGCCCTCGATATAGTTGTTCCAAGCCCTGGGGGTAGAAGGGAAGCTAAGAAAAATAAGAGGGCTGCCTGCCTGGCCTAATCATAACATGCTGATACATGTTATTAGCACTAGTCATATATAATCAGCCACATGATGGCCAATGCGTACGTTAGTTGGTCGCTCGTCCCCCGCGGCGCGCTAGTTAGGGCTCTGGAGTTGACTGGCTTCGCACTTGCCTTCTAAACGCGGTAGCAATCCCGCAGTCGCAGGGACGCGCTTCTTCTTAGCCTTGCCTTCTTGGTCGCCACAGCCCCTGCTGCACCGCACCTTCCTCATTCGCCCCGCCCATGTACCTCTCCGATTGCCGCGCCAGGCATCCTTGAAAAATCCCAGCCCCCCTCTGACCCCCTGGCGATGATGTTTTTAGCGGAACACCAGCCGGGACGATGTTTCGGTCCATGCCAATGAAGTTTTTTTGTTGAACATTTGGGTGTTTTCCTGAGTAATTCGAGGCGGTGGTACTCGGTTGACGAGCTGAGTTGTGGTGCCAAAACGTTGGTTGGTTGGCATAGCTACGGGTGACTTTAGTAGCAGGAACTCAAGGGGACTCCATCTTTTGGCAGCGGGTGATTAGTCTCCGTAGCGAACAAATCGGGTCCTACGACATGCATATCATCCATGAAGCAAGTGAAGTTGATCACATCGATGGTAGCAACTCTGACTATGATTTTTGCCGTTTGTGATTCACTGAGTGGAACAATGTGTCCACACCATTAGGGAAAAGCCTAGCAGTAGCGCTGGTTTTGGGCTAGCAGTAGCGCGTGGTGATCGCCCTACTCTGCGGCGCTACAGCAATGGTAGCAGTAGCGTTGGTCTACACCGCGGCGGTACTGCTATACCTACTTTAGCAGTAGCGCTTTTTGGAGAACGCGCTACTGGTCAGTGACTAGCAGCGCCCTCTCTACCCTCGCTAACTACATTATTACGTATTCTATTTTTTTTATGTCGTATTCACTACCATTATACCAGTTTTCATACAGTAGCAATTTTAAAGATTGTTTTTACATCATAATGAGTTATTACATCACTGGGTGAAAGAACCGTGATTTTTTAGTTTCAAGGCAATGGATCCAAAGTGACCAAGTCATGGATTAGCTTGGTCGACTTGGTCCACTTTAGACATCCACTTGAAACTAACGCGCGTTCTTCACCCAATGATATATAACTCATCACATCATCACATCAAATATCATTAACAACTTATCATCATATGTTGGTAAACGTTGCATGAAAAACAAAAAAATCTGCGCACCACGCAATGATCTATCCATGGAGATGCTTGCAAACGAGGGGAGAGTGTGTCTACGTACCCTCTAGACCGTAAGCGGAAGCGTTTCACAACGCGGTTTGATGTAGTCGAACTTTCTTCGCTCTCCACCGATCGAATACTGAACGTAAGGCACCCTCCGAGTTCTGCACACGTTCGACTCGGTGACGTCCCTGCCTTCTTGATCAGCAAGGTGTCGAGGTAGTAGATGAGTTCTGTCAGCACGAACGGCGTGGTGACGGTGATGGTGAAGTGATCCTCGCAGGGCTTCGCCTAGCACCGCGAGAATATGACTGGGGTGTAAACTGTGGAGGGGGCGCCGCACACGGTACAATTGATTGTGTGTTTCTAGGTGCCCCCTCCCACATAATATAGGTGGTAGGGGGAGGGGCGAGCCAGGGTGCGCCCCAAGTAGGCCGAACCTACTTGGGGTCTTCACCCAATTCGCCCCCCCCCCCCCCCTTATCATAATTGCCGGAAGGAAAAAGGGAAGAGGGAAGAAGAGAAGGAAGGGGGGGGGGGGGGCGAACCCCCTCTTCTCCGTCTCCTATTCGTCCTCCTGCCATAGGGGGGGGGCGCCACCCCTTGTGGCTGGTGGTTCTTCCCTCTCATGGCCCATATGGGCCCGTATATTCTCCCCGGGGTTCCGGTAACCCCTCCGTACTCCGGTAAATACCCGATACCCTCCGGAACACGTTCGGTGTTTCGAATACTATCGTCCTAAATATCAATCTGTATACCTCTCGACCATTTTCGAGAACCTCGTCACTTTGTGATCTCTCCGGGACCTCCGAACAACATTCGGTCACCAATCACTAACTCCGATAAACATATCGTCATCGAACGTTAAGGTGCGGACCCTACGGTTCGAGAACTGTGAACATGGACCCGAGACACCTCTCCGGTCAATAACCAATAGCGGACACGGGATGCTCATATATTGGCTCCTACATATTCTACAAGATCTTATCGGTCGAACCGTTATGAACAACATACGTAATTCCCTTTGTCCATCGGTATGTACTTGCCCGAGATTCGATCTCGTATCTCATACCTAGTTCAATCTCGTTACCGGCAAGTCTCTTTACTCGTTCCGTAATACACTCACTCGTGACTAACTCCTTAGTCGTTTGCTTGCAAGCTTATGATGTGTATACCGAGAGGGCCCAGAGTACCTCTCTGATACTCGGAGTGTAATCCTAATCTCGATCTGACAACTCAACAGACACCTTCGGAGATACCTGTAGAGCATCTTTATAATCACCCAGTTACGTTGTGACGTTTGACAGCACACAAGGCATTCCTCCAGTATCCGGGAGTAGCATAATCTCATAGTCAAAGGAATATGATTTGACATGAAGAAAGCAATAGCAATAAAACTGAACGATCATTATGCAAGCTAATGGGTGTGTCTGGTCCATCACATCATTCTCCTAATGGATGTGATCCCGTTATCAAATGACAACACATGTCCATGGTTAGGAACCCCTTAAACCATCTTTGATCACGAGCTAGTCAAGTAGAGGCTCATTAGGGACACAGTGTTGGTCTATGTATTCACACATGTATTTAGGTTCCGATCAATACAATTCTAGCATGAAAATAAACATTTATCATGAATAAGGAATATAAACTAACAAACTTTATTATTGCCTCTAGGGCATATTTCCTTCAGTCTCCCACTTGCACTAGAGTCAAAATCTAGATTACATTGTAATGATTCCACACACCAATGGAGTCCTTGGTGGCTGATCAGGTTTTGCTCGTGGAAGAGGCTTAGTCAACGGGTCTGCTACATTCAGATCCGTAGGTATTTTCAAATCTCTATGTCTTTCTCCTTGACTTGATCACGGTGGAGTTGAAGCGTCTCTTGATGTGGTTTGTTCTTTTGTGAAATCTGGATTCCTTTGCTAAGGCAATTGCTCCAGTATTGTCACAAAAGATTTTCATTGGACCGATGCACTAGTATTACACCTAGATCGGATATGAACTCCTTCATCCAGACTCCTTTTGCTGGCTTCCGAAGCAGCTATGTACTCCGCTTCCACGTGAGATCCCGCCACGACGCTCTGCTTGGAACTGCACCAACTGACAGCTCCACCCATCAATAAAAAACGTATCCGGTTTGTGACTAGAGTCAATTCGGATCAGTGTCAACAGCTAGCATCGCGTAACCATTTACGACGAGCTCTTTGTCAACCTCCATAAACGAGAAACATATCCTTGGTCCTTTTCAGGTACTTCAGGATTTCTTGAACCGTTGTCCAGTGATCCATTCCTGGATTACTTGGTACCTCCCTGCCAGACTTATGGCAGCACACATCAGGTCTGGTACACAGCATAGCAAACATGATAGAACCTATGGCTAAGGCATAGGAATGAATTTCATTTTCTCTCTATCTTCTGCGTGGTCGGGCATTGAGTCTGACTCAAACTTCACACTTGTAAACACAGGCAAGAACCCTTTCTTGACTGATCCAGTTTGAACTTCTTCAAAACTTATCAGGTATGTGCTTGTAAAAAGTATTAAGCGTCTCGATCTATCCTATAGATCTTTGATGCCCAATAGTAAGCAGCTTCACGAGGGGTCTTTTCATTGAAAAATCTTATTCAAGTATCCTTTTTATGCTATCTAGAAATTCTATACATTTCCAGTCAACAATATGTCACAATATAATATCAGAAATGCTATAGAGCTCCCACTCACTTCTTGTAAATACAGTCTTCACCGAAAGTCGTATAAAACCATAAGCTTTGATCACCTCTCAAGCGTATATTCCAACTCTGAGATGCTTGCACTAGTCCATAGATCGATCGCGGAGCTTGCACACTTTGTTAGCACCTTTAGGATTGACCAAACTTCTGGTTCATCTATACAACTCTTCTTTGAAATCATAAGGAAATGCATTTTGACGTCCATTGCATTTGCCATATTTAATCATAAAAGCGGCAATTTGCTAACATGATTCGGACGGACTTAAGCATCGCTACGGGTGAGAAAGTCTCCATCGTGTCAACCCTTGAACTTGTCAAAACCTTTTGCGACAAGTCGAGCTTTGTAGACAGTAACATTACCATCAGCTTAGTCTTCTTCTTGAAGATCCATTGTATTCTCTATGGCTCGCCTATCATCGGGCAAGTCCACCAAAGTCCACACTTTGTTCTCATACATGGATCCTATCTCAGATTTCATGCCTGAAGCCATTTATCAGAATCTGGGCTCATCATAGCTGCTTCATAGTTTCGTAGGTTCGTCATGGTCAGTAACATGACTTCGCCAAACAGGATCCGTACCACTCTGGTGTGGAACGTGCTCTGTTCGACCTACGAGGTCCAGTAGTAACTTGATCTGAAGTTTCATGATCATCATCATTAGCTTCCTGTCTAGTTGGTGTAGACACACGGGAACGGATTTCTCTGATGTGCTACTTTCCAAATTGAGAGAAGGTACAATTACCTCATCAAGTTCTACTTTCCTCCCCTCACTCTTTCGAGAGAAACTCCTTCTCTGAAGGAATCATTCTTGGCAACAAGATCTTGCCTTCGGATCTGTGGTAGAAGGTGTACCCAATTGTTTCCTTAGGGTATCCTATGAAGACGCACTTTTTTTCGATTGGTTCGAGCTATCAGGCTGAAGCCTTTTTGACATAAGTGTCGCAATCCAAACTTTAAGAAACGACAACTTACTTCTTGCCAAACCACGTTCATACGTGTCGTCTCAAAGGATTTAGATGGTGCCCTATTTTGTGAATGCAGCTATCTCTAATGCATAACCCCCCAAAATGATATGGTAAATCGGTAAGAGACATCATAGATCGCACCATATCTAATAAAGTATGGTTACGATGTTCGGACACACCATTACGCTGTGGTGTTCCAGGTGCTTGAGTTGTGAAACTATTCCACATTGTTTTAAATGAGACCAACTCGTAACTCAAATATCGCCTCCGCGATCAGATCGTAGAAGAACTTATTTTATTGTTACGATATCTCCACTTCACCTCTGAAATTCTTTGAACTTTCAAATGTTTCAGACTTGTGTTTCATTAAGTGATTATCCATATCTGCCTCAAATCATCTGTGAAGGTCAGAAAATAACGATACCTGCCGCGTGCCTCAACCTCATCGGAACGCATACATCGGTATGTATTATTCCAATAATTCATTGGCTCGCTCCATTGTTCGGAGAACGGAGTTTTTAGTCATCTTGCCCATGAGGCATGGTTCGCAAGTATCAATGATTCATAATCAAGTGCATTCAATGCCCATCTGCATGGAGTTTCTTCATCGCTTTACACCCATTGACTAAAGGCAGTGCCCACAAATATGTTGCACTATCATTATCAACTTTGCATCTTTTGGTATCAATATTATGAATAGTGTATCACCACCAATCGAATTCAACAAAAATAGACCCCTCTTCAAGGGTGCATGACCATAAAAGATATTACTCATATAAATGAACAACCATTATTCTTTGATTAAATGAATAACCGTCTCGCACTAAACAAGATCTAGATATAATGTTCATGCCAACGGCTGGCACCAAATAACAATTGTTCAGGTCTAAAACACTATCCCGAAGGTAGATGTATAGTTAGCGTGCCGACGGCGATCACATCGACCTTGGAACCATTCCCGACCAGCGTCGTCACCCTGTCCTTAGCCAATCTTCGTTTAATCTGTAGCTCCTGTTTCGAGTTTACAAATATGAGCAACCGAACTAGTACAAATACCCAGGCGCTACTACGAGCTTAGTAAGGTACACATCAATAAATGTATATCAAATATACCTTTGTTCACTTTGCCATCCTTCTTGTCTGCCAAATACTGGGGCAGTTCCGCTTCCAGTGACCGTCCTTTGCAGTAGAAGCACTCAGTTTCAGGCTTGGTCCAGCTTTGGGCTTCTTCCGGGAGTGGCAACTTGCTTGCCATTCTTCTTGAAGTTCCCCTTCTTTCCCTTGCCCTTTTTCTTGAAACTAGTGGTCTTGTTACCATCAACACTTGATACTCCTGATCTTGATTTCTACCTCCGCAGCTTGAGCATTGCGAAAGCTCGGGAATTGTTTTGTCATCCCTTGCATATTATAGTTCATCACGAAGCCTTTGTAGCTTGGTGGCATGATTGAAGAACTCTCTGTCAATAACACTATCTATCTGTGAAGATTAACTCCAGCTGAGTCAAGTGATTATGATACCACAGACATTTTGAGTATGTGTTCACTGACAGAACTGTTCTCCTCTATCTTACAGCTATAGAACTTGTTGGAGACTCCATATCTCTCAACTCGGGCATTTGCTTGAAATATAACTTCAACTCCTGGAACATCTCATATGGTCCATGACGTTCAAAACGTCTTTGAAGTCCCGATTCTAAGCCGTAAAGTATGGCACACTGAACTATCGAGTAGTCATCAGATCGGGCTTGCCAGACGTTGATACGTCTCTAACGTATCTATAATTTTTGATTGTCCATGCTATTATATATCTATTTTGGATGTTTATATGCATTAATATGCTATTTTATGATTTTTGGGACTAACTATTAACCTAGAGCCCAGGCCAGTTTCTATTTTTTTCCTGTTTTAGAGTTTTGCAGAAAAGGAATACCAAACGGAGTCCAAACGGAATGAAACTTTCGCGATGATTTTCTTGGACCAGGAGACATCCAGAGGCTTGGAGTGGCATGTCAGGAAGCCACGAGGCAGCCACAAGGTCGGGTGGCGCGCCCAGGGGGGTAGGGCGCGCCCCCCACCCTTGTGGGCCCCTCGTGACTCCACCGACGTATTTCTTCCGCCTATATTTTCTCAAATATCCCAAAACCTACCAGGGGAGCCACGAAACCACTTTTCCACCGCCGCAACTTCTGTACCCATGAGATCCCATCTTGGGGCCTTTTTCCGGCATCCTCCGGGGGGAATCGATCACGGAGGCTTCTACATCAACACCATTTCCTCTCTGATGAAGCGTGAGTAGTTTACTTACTCAGACTCGGGTCCATAGCTAGTAGCTAGATGGATTCTTCTCTCTCTTTGATCCTCATACAAATGTCCTCAATGTTCTTGAGATATTCGATTAATACTCTTTTGTGGTGTGTTTTGCCGAGATCCGATGAATTGTGGATTTATGATCAACTTATCTATGAATATTATTGAATCTTCTCTGAATTCTTATAGCATGATTTGATATCTTTGCAAGTCCATTCGAACTATCGATTTGGTTTGTCCAACTAGATTGGTTTTTCTGCAATGGGAGAAGTGCTTAGCTTTGGGTTCAATCTGCGGTGTCCTTTCCCAGTGACAGTAGGGCAGCAAGGCACGTATTGTATTGTTCCATCGAGGATAACAAGATGGGGTTTTCATCATAATTCTGAGTTTATCCCGCTACATCATACATCTTACTTAATGAGTTCTCTGTTCTATGAACTTAATACTCTAGATTGCAGGCAGGAGTCGGTCGATGTGTGAGTAATAGGTAGTAGATGCAGAATCATTTCGGTCTACTTGACACGGACGTGATGCCTATATTCATGATCATTGCCTTAGATCATCATCAAACTTTGCGCTTTTCTATCATTGCTCGGCGTAATTTGTTACCCACCGTAATAATTTCTATCTTGAGAGAAGCCTCTAGTAAACGTATGGCCCCCGGGTCTATTTTCCATCATTAAGTTTCCGATCTACAATTTCCGTTTTCCTATTTCTTTTACTTTGCAATCTTTACTTTCGTTCCATTCCCATTTTATCTATGGAGTCACAACCGAGGTCGTGGTAAATCCATGAATTTGATTCGATTTGTTTTTCTTATACTATAGAAATAAACCATGACCAAAACAACCAACCCAGCAATAGGCAAGGACTGGCTGAAATCCCTTTCTGATCCAGTCTATCCGTATCTGCTGTCCCTTCCGAAAACTCGTTTGCAATAGATATAGGGTTTACCAACCTCAGGCATGGACATAGACACCAGATCATTTGATAGAAATGAGGTAGACTGGAAGCTGAAGCCAATAGACCAATGGAACTAATCAATCACTTGCTTTCCCGAACTGGACAGCTAAACCAAAATATTACTTTAACCGTTTTTCATCTCTTCAGATCTCACTTTTGCAAATAGTCATTAAGGGATTGACAACCCCTTTTGCGTTGGGTGCAAGTTGGTGTTTGTTTGTGCAGGTATTCGGTGACTTGAGCGTTTTCTCCTACTGGATTGATACCTTGGTTCTCAAAAACTGAGGGAAATACTTACTCTACTTTGCTGCATGACCCTTTCCTCTTCAAGGGAAAACCAACGCAAGCTCAAGAAGTAGCAAGAAGGATTTCTGGCGCCGTTGCCGAGGAGATCTACCCAAGCCAAGACATACCAAGTACCCATCACAAACTCTTATCTCTCGCATTACATTATTTGCCATTCGCCTCTCGTTTTCCTCTCCCCCACTTCTAAAACGATTTTCGAAAAGATTTGCCCTTTTTATTCGCCTTCTTTCCGTTCGATCTTTTGTTTCTTGTGTTGACCATGTGTCTTCTATTTGCTTCATCTTCGCTTGCCTAAAAATCTATTGATATGGATCCTCATCCACTTGCTAATCTTTTTAAGAGATCCAATTATGATAAACCTATTGCTATTGAGTTGAGTGCATAGATTATCTTTATGAGTTTTTGCTTGAAATTCGTGAATCTGAAAATTGGTGATGAAGTGTTGAAAGAAGAAAATTATAAAGTGATTCACGATAGCTCCTTGAATGAAAAGCATGATTGCATATGTTATTATAAATTCCATTAATGTCAATTGTGTTAATGATATGCAAAACCCTAGCTTGGGATGCTAATTTTGCTATCTCTACTACTTGCTGCAATGATCACAATGGGGTGTTCTTCTCTATGATTTTGAAATTTTTTAAGCCCCATGATGAATATAAATTGATAATAATGTTTGCAATTATTGACAGTGGGTTTGGAAGAGTGTCAACTTTAGATCCCACATATTTGGAGAATATTCAATCTTATGAAATTTTTGATAAAAGTGGGTTTGGAGAGGTCATTACTTTAGTTTGTTAATCCACTATTTTGGAAGGTGTCACTTTGCATGCATGTGGATCGTGTTGAGACACTAGTAGAAAAAGGCCCATTTGTCCCGGTTCCAGAGGCCCATTTGTCCCGGTTCTGGACGGGACTAAGGGTCGGGACTAAAGCCCAATACCTTTAGTCCCGGTTGCCTACGAACCGGACAGATGGGGCTCCACGTGGCCGTTGCCGCTTGCCCAGGCAGAGGGCTTTTTTGTCCCGGTTGGTAGCACCAACTGGACCAAAAAGCTCCATCGTCAGCAGTTTAGGGCTGGGGTTTTTTTTTTGAAAGGGGGGGGGGGGTTGGGGTTTTGGGGGTTTTTGTAGGGTTAATTTGGGTTTCATATATTGTGGTTAGCTAGCTAATAGAGAGAACTGTCCTCTCTATCTCCGTGCTTGGTCGACGCTACGTACTATATGTATAGAGTGGACTCGACACGCTAGTTAGTAAGCAAATGAAGAAACCATTAAGTACAACAAGATCGTCATGAACATATACAGAGAGAAGTGATCGACCTCCCTCCTTCTCCGAGAGATTGGTCAACAACAAGTTTTCGTATATCTATCCGACGCTACTAGCTACATATATACAATAAATCTCTTACAATCCCTAACATCTGATGTCAAGTTCCACATGGTATTCGCCGGCTGGATGGATGTTGTGGTCAAGAAGAATCCCGCCAATTCCTATGAATTGCTTTTATGCGATCATGTGGTAGGAGTTCATCCCGCAGCTCCCACATCTATTTTGAAGAAGGGGGTCAATACATATATATGATGAAACTCAACACAAATGATGGTAATAAAATAAAATTGTGAATATTATTGCTTACGCACTTCATTTGTTTTTTCAGAGTAGCCCCGCTTAGAGGTCGTCGCGTTGTAGATGTACTCGCAAACGTAGTATCCACAAAAATTATTCCCGCCTTCCTACCACAACCATTTTACGAGAAATAGAGGTCAATCAAACTGATAATCAACATTATATAAATGGTATTGATGAAACTAATAGAATCAATGGGAGATGCGCGAAACTAGCTAGTAGTACTTCTTTCGTGTGTGTAAATCGGAGCTTCCCCGGCAGTCCCGGAGCTTTAGCGGTGAACTCTTTCCAAACCCTGCCAGGCAAAGAAAACATTACCTTGATTCAGGAAATGAACAAGTTGCCGATATGGTGCGATAACGATCATTGAACTTACTTCTCGAGCATTTTAGTCATGGACGCATACTCCTTGGGATCTTCGTCTCGAGTCTAAGACGGCTACTAGTCCCTGCTCAACTTAATCTCTAGGAGATAAAGTGGAAGCTGCGCAGCATGCATAACTCATCAATTACATTACTATAACCTCGAGTAATAAGGAAACCATATGCACAAGACAGTAACACTCACTTGAGTTGTAAGGAAAGATATTTTATCTTGTTTTGATTTCGAAGCAACGATTGTAGCAAGTTGGCCTCATTTTCTTTGGCATATATTTAACCGTCCATTCATCTATGAGATTTGTGTTAATGAACCCAATATCATAGATTTGTGCTTTTCTGCATTTGACGATCTTCAATCTGCATAATATGTGAGGATAATTATATATACATGCATTGAAAAGCTGAGCTATATATAGAGACTTAATTACAGAAGTAGTACTTACAGACAGTAGCAAGTGACGATTATTTTCCGAGGGCCTTTTGATTGAAAAACTGGAAGAACTCCTCAAATGGAATAGACAACAGATCAATTCCAACGAGGTCGTGCTCCTCTTTAACTCTCAGCGTCAAAGTACCTTCCCAGTCGCTGCAGTGTCCATGTACCACTCATGATCTTCGCATCATCGTTGTTAGAGGAGGATGACCAGGTTTGACGAGAGGCTTCCCATGCCGGTATTTGTGTTCGTCCACCTCCATTATATCAAAATGTGCATCGTCGGGCAGGTTCACCAGATTGGTTACCGGGCAGCATCCCTGGCAGATTTGCGACGATATCGCTAGACACCTTAAGCGGGGGGCATGATTGGTTCGCCTGTTCGCCGAGCTGGGAATTTTTTCCCCACTCTTCATTCTTGTAACCTTTTGTCACTTGAAGTAGTTCCCGACCGGCGCGCTCCTTGCCTGCTTTTTTTTTAAAGAGCGCGGACATGGTTGTCATCCCGCGGTGCGGTGGTGGTCGCTTCAGGGCATCCAAGTGCACTTCAATTTCACACGTTCATCTTCTCCTCCGGTGGTGGATTTTTCTTTGCAAAAAGTCCTTCACTTGGGCTTGACAGATCTGCGCGTTTTCCTCTCGGTCATCCTCTGTATGGTAACTTCTCTAGAGGCTTGAGAGATGGACCGAATTTGTATTGCCTCCCCCTCTGCCTGTACTGCTAGACGCCGAGCAGCCGGACGGCTTGTGGCTGTCTTCCTTCGTTGCTCTACGAGGCAGAGAAGGAGCGGAGTGCTACGACGCGTCGGAGCAGCCGAGCGGGCGCGGCTGTCTTTCCGCTATTGCTGACGAGGCGGAGGAGGAGGCTGCTGCTCGGACGCACCGGCAGGCGGATAGGAGGCGGAGTGCTGCCACGCGCCGGAGCAGCCGGAGAAGGAGGCGGTGCCTTGATCACTCCCGGAGGAGGAGGCGGAGTGCCGCCACGCGCCAGAGCAGCCGAGAAGGAGGCGGAGTGCCCTGATCACTCGCCGGAGAGAGCGAGGAGGAGGCGGAGTGCCTGAACTCGCCGGAGGAGGAGGAGGAGGCGGAGGCGTCCAGTTCAGGAAGGTTGATGAGCTCCTTCCGCCATAGACATGGAGTCTTCAGAGCAAGACCCGCTGAGTCTCCCCTTCACCGGTAGGGTGGTCAAGCTCGACTCCTCAAATCCCTCCGTTATTTCATCAACCTCACAATAGCATAGCCTTCGGAATCGGAAGGCAGTAAAATTGCGCCAGGTTCAGGAGGTGCAACAGAGCAACAGCCGCCTTGACTTTGAGGTGCTGCCATTGCGTCATAAGGTGGCAATCTTGAGCCTCCGTGATAGCATCCACGGGGTAGCTGGGAGCCGTGAAGTCAGGCTGCTGAAGAAGCTCGTGTGAAGCCATGCTACTTCTCTCTCCGCTGAGATGGCGGGTAGCTTCTGGGTACTCCGGCAGGTCGCTGGCTCTGAACTTGTTCCTCTAGCGCTCGTACCCTTGCATTCACTTCTGCAGTTTGGTCTGCTCCACATTCCTCCTCCTCTCTCCCGGTTTTTGTAACCGCCTGCGCTGGGAACCCAACCTTCCACGCAACGGAGCCTGCCCTGCCTCGTGTTCTCCCCTGGGTGCTCAGGATTCCCGAGGGCCTATGTGAGCTCGTCGTTCTCTCTGTCGAACGAACGTCCCTTGCTGCGCTCCGGCGATATACTTCTGAAGCTTCTTGACGGGTATTTCAAGTTGCTCCTCCGTCCAATGGCACTTCCCTATTTTAGGGTCCAAGGTTCCCCAACCCCGAAGAACCAAGTCCTTGAATGGTCTGGCCAGTTCAATGTCTCTGGTTCGACCCCTTTATCAAGCAGGTCCTTCTCAGCCTTTCCCACAACGGCCGGGCTTTGAGGTAGCCACCTGACCCCGTGCGATGGTGATGCTCCTTCTTTGCAGCATTTTCTTGTTTGTCGCTGACATCTTCTTACTCTCTCCATGTCTTGTGGGCCACAAATGCGGGCCAGTAGCTCTAATCTTCTCAAATCGGCCGATGAATTCTGGAGTCTTCCCTTTATCGACAATGTTGATTTCAACTCATTCTTCACCTCCTGAATAGATCTGCCATCTTCTTAAGAGCATGAGCCTTGACCAATTGCTCTATACTGCTTATCCGATGCTCCTCTGGTGTAGGTGAATGTTGCTCCTTCGGCTAAATTTGCCTAGCACGGTCCAAAGATCATCTTCTATCTACTACGTTGACAAAAGACACTGGAGGGTCTTCGCTCTTAGGCTTATTCCATTGGTGGATCTGATCGGGATCATGTCCCTACAAGAACCCCGCACTGACAAAAAATGCTCCTTGGTCCGGCTGGGTTCAATCGGTTGGCCATCGCCCTTGATTGCTGTGATCGTGAACCTTTCATCCTGGCGCAACCTTTTCTTCGGGCCTCGTCTCGTTAGCGAAGTTTGGCTCGATCCGAGGGCTAGAAAAGAAGAAAGAAGAGAGTTAATATGTGTACATACCAAAACAATTAATGCATGAATTAGCTAGTCAGCACAGGCTTAATTAATATATATACCCGCCGCTTTGCAACAGCTCCTTCCTCCGTTCGCTCACCGGAGCAGTCATCACGGTCTCCTTCTTCCACCGCATTCCGTCACCGGAGCCATCTAATCATGTCCTTCCCCTCCATTGTTTCGATCACCGGAGCCTGCTTCACCCTCTCCTTCCACCATCGGTGTCGTTGAGATACGACAAGACATCACCTCCGCAAGGATTATGTCCCCCAACATTGTTCTGCTTCGTTGTCTCGGTGCTCCATAGTTTCTTGCAAATATTACAACATGGCAATTAATATACAAACATGATAGATGAATATTATTGCAAACGTAGACCTAGCTAGCTCGACTGTCTACGGTTTCGGGTGGCCCGATAAACGCTTCTAGGGTTTGGGGTGGCGCCTAGGCAATGCTTCTAGGGTTTGGGGTGGCCTCGACAATGCTTCTAGGTTTGGGCCAGACCGCCTCTCTCATGAATGTCCGACGTCCGGACCGACAAGGGATTTAACAAAATGACGCCATTCTGGATGTGCAGAAAATGGTCCATATTTTTCCTGATCTCATCTACCCTTCTATATGTCACGTTGTCTAGTGTCAAAGAATTCAAGAAAACCATGACTTCATCATTAGCCGGAAATGATAGGCCATAATGGTACGAAGCTCTTCAAAGTTGTTTTGGAACGGAGTTCCCAATAGAATAATTCGCTTTTTGGTACAAAGTTCAGCAAGAGCCTTCCGAATCTCGCTATTGAAAGGCCTTTGCTGAAATTCGTACCAAAAGGCGAATTATTCTATCAGGAACTCCGTTCCAAAACAACTTTGAAGAGCTTCGTAGCACCATACGCCTGTTACTTCTGGCAAATGATGAAGCCATGGATTTCTTCAATACTTTGACGACAACGTGACATATAGAGAATATATATTTATAGATGAGATCAGAAAAAAATTGGATCAACTTGTGCACATCCATAATGGCAGCATTCTTGAAAATCTGGACCCTCGACCCCTGGACGACCCTCGACCCCCGTCGCGAACCCTCGACCCGCTACCTAGTTCCGACCCTCGACCGCTCGGCGATCCACGACCCTCTACCCTAGTTCCCGACCCTCGACCCCTCGGCGTTCCTCGACCCTCTACCCTAGTTCCCGACCCTCGATACTTCGGCGTTCCTCGACCCTCGACCCTCGAACCTTCGGCGACCCTCGACCCCTCGGTGACCCCTCGACCCCTGGACGACCCTCGACCCCTCGGCGACCCTCGACCCTCTACCCTAGTTCCCGACCCTCGACCCCTCGGCGTTCCTCGACCCTCTACCCTAGTTCCCGACCCTCGGCCCCTCGGCGTTCCTCGACCCTTGACCCCTCGACGTCCCTCGACCCTCGAACCTTCGGCGACCCTCGACCCCTCGGTGACCCCTCGACCCCTGGACGACCCTCGATCCTCGACCCCTCGGCGACCCTCGACACTCTACCCTAGTTCACGACCCTCGACCGCTCGGCGATGACGACCCTCAACCCTAGTTCCCGACCCTCGACCCCTCGCGTTCCTCGACCCTCGACCCTCGGCGCTCCTCGACCCTCTACCCTAGTTCCCGACCCTCGACCCCTCGGTGTTCCATCAGACCCTCGACCCTAGTTCCCGACCCTCGATCCGCCTCGGCGATCCTCGACACCCCTCGTTCCCGATAATTAAGAAGGGGAGAAAAGAGAAAACAAAAGAGGAGAAGCAGAAAAAAAGGAGAAGAAGAAGGAATAGAGGAGAAGAAGAAAAAATAGATTAACTATTTTTTCTTCTTCTCCTCTATTCCTTCTTCTTCTCCTCTTTTTTTCTTCTTCATCCTCTTCTTAATTTTTTTCTCCTCTTCTTCCTCTCCCTTCTTCCCTCCTATTCTTCTCCTTCTTTCTCTTCTTATTTTTTTTCTCCCTCTCTTCTCTTTTTTTTCTCCCCTTTTTCCTCTCTTCTTTTTCTCTTCTTCCTTCTTCCTTCTTCCTCTTTTCCACATATAAAAAGTTTAAAAAATACATACATACATACAAAAAATACACACAAACATACATATAAAAAGAAAGCATATATATATATATATATATCTAACAAAAAAACATATATAAATAAAAATAGCAACCCGGCGGCGGCGGCGGTGCTTATAGAGGAGGCGTCGGGGCGGGCAGGGGCGGGCGGGGCGGCGTCGGGGCGGCGTCGGCGTCGGGCCGGGGCGGCGTGTCGGCGTCGGGGCGGGCAGGCGGGCGGGGCGCGTCGGGCGCGTCGTCGTCGGGGCGGGTGGCGTCGGGCCGGGGCGGCGTTCGCGTCGCTGGCAGGGCGGGCGGGCTGTGTCGGCGGCGTCAGAAGGAGGGGGGGAAGGGGGAGGGAAGGGAGGAGAGGAGGAGGGGAGGGAGGAAGGAGGGAGGGGAAGAGGGGAGAGGGGGAGGAGAAACAAATAAAAAAAAAACCAGCCAAAAAAAAAAAACAAAAAAAAAAAACCACCCCCCCCCCCCCCCATGACGGCGATTGGGGCAGGGGCGGCGACGACGAGGAGAAGAAGTGATTTTTGGAGAAACTGTAAGTTTTTCTTATATACACGAAACATTGGTCCGGTTCGTGGCACAAAACGGGACCAATTTCTCCCTTTGGTCCCGGTTCGTTCCACCAACCGGGACAAAGGGTCTCTTTTCAGCAGCCCAAAGGGCGGGAAAAAGACACCTTTGGTCCCGGTTGGTGGCAACCAACCGGGAGCAATGCCCCCCTTTGGTCCCGGTTCGTGCCACCAACCGGGACCAACGGCCTTGCGCTGGCGCGGTGCGGTGGGATGTTTAGTCCCACCTCGCTAGTTGAGAGAGCTCGAAACTGGTTTATAAGCGCTGCTGCGCCCACCCTCTCGAGCTCCTCTCAACTGCAGGCTTTTGGGCCTACTCTATTAATCCTTGCCCGTGGGCCTACTGGGCCTGCTGCGGGCCTGAATCCTGGCCCATGGTTGGGTTTCTACTCGTATTCAGGTCGTGGTGGCCCTGTAGGTGGCATTTTTATATTTTTTTTCCAGTTTTTTTGTTTTATTTTTTGCTTTATTTATTTTATTTTGTTTCTACTTACAACAAAATACTTACTGTTTTTCAGTGATTCTTTTTGCTTTTAGGTAATAAAAATTAGAAACTTGCTGTTAGTGCCATTAGTTTTCCAATTTGAATTATTCGAAATTTGTGTGAATCACTAGTTTGTGATTAACTTTACTATAAAAATAGATTTTGGAGTGATTCTTTTTCCTGCTATTTAATATTACTGTGTTTTATCATTATATTCAAAAACAGTTTTTTGTTATTTTAGTTTCTAACAAAAAAATCTTTATGATAATTCTTTTGCTGTTTAAGTTTCTAACAAAAAAAGTTCTTTATGAAAATTCTTTTTGCTTTTATGTTTTGAACAGAAAATACTTTCATAATTTTAGTTGCATAAATTTTATATAATTTAGTTTCAATAATACTAGAGGTTTATAAAAGCTTTTTAGTTGATTCCTTTTGTATTAGAGTTTCATTAAAGTTTTCTAGTTCATTCTTTTTTTCTATTAGAGTTTCATCAAAGTTTTTCTAGTTCATTCTTTTTAGTTATTATTTTTGCTTATTACAGTTTCATAAAGTTTTCCAGTTCATTCTTTTTTATATTAGTTCATTCTTGAGCTAAATGACCCTGAAATTGAAAAGCACTTCAAGATGAACTCTGAAGAGGTTGAAAATTAGCATGGTATCATCATTTCACCCACATAGCATGTGCTAAAAGTTGAGAGGGTTACGGCAAAAACTGGATGCACTTCGTGTACAAAATGGACAATCTCTTTCGAAGTATCAGGGTTCGGACGAAAACTCATCTGTTACAAAGGGATTTCATTTTTGAACTTATTTGAACTCCAGACTTTTGTGTGTTCAAAATGAACCATTCAAAGCCACATCATCAATTTTCAACCCTTTCTGACTTCATCTGTTATTTTTCATGCATTTACTGATTTTTTTGAGCTAAATGACCCTGAAATTGAAAAGCACTTCAAATGAACTCTGAAGAGGTTGAAAATTGGCATGATATCATCATTCACCAACATAGCATGTGCTAAAAAGTTGAGAGGGTTAAGGAAAAAACTGGATGTATCTCGTTGTACAAAATGGACAATCTCTTTCGAAGTATCAGGGTTTCGGACGAAAACTTATTGTTACGAAAGGATTTCATTTTTTTGAACTTATTTGAACTCCAGACTTTTGTGTGTTCAAAAAACCATTCAAAGCCACATCATCAATTTTCAACCCTTTCTGACTTCATCTGTTATTTTTCATGCATTTACTGATTTTTTTTGGCAAATGACCCTGAAATTGAAAAGCACTTCAAATGAACTCCGAAGAGGTTGAAAATTGGCATGATATCATCATTTCACCCACATAGCATGTGCTAAAAAGTTTGAGAGGGTTACGGCAAAACTGGATGCACTTTGTACAATGGACAATCTCTTTCGACAGTATCAGGGTTTCGGACGAAAACTCATTTGTTACGAAGGGATTTCATTTTTTTGAACTTATTTGAACTCCAGACTTTTTGTGTGTTCAAAATGAAACATTCAAAGCAACATCATCAATTTTCAACCCTTTCTGACTTCATCTGTTATTTTTCATGCATTTACTGATTTTTTTTGTGCTAAATGACCCTGAAATTGAAAAGCACTTCAAATGAACTCTGAAGAGGTTCAAAATTGGCATGATATCATCATTTCACCCACATAGCATGTGCTAAAAAGTTGAGAGGGTTACGGCAAAAACTGGATGCACTTCGTGTACAAAATGGACAATCTCTTTCGAAGTATCAGGGTTTCGGACGAAAACTCATCTGTTACCAAGGGATTTCATTTTTCACTTTTTCTGTTACAAATGGACAATCTTTTTCAAAGACACATCATCAATTTTCAACCCTTTCTAACTTCATCTGTCTTCACTTTTTTTTCGCTTGTGTCCTTTGCTTATTGCGCCGTAACCATGGATATTCTTCATCGCTTAACAGGGTGCTTGGGTCAGCCTTGACTTTGAAGGGAGGAATTTCATGAAACTTTTCATAATCTTCAGACATGTCTGTCTTACCCTCCACTCCCACAATGTCTCTTTTCCCTGAAAGAACTATGTGGCGCTTTGGCTCATCGTATGATGTATTCGCTTCCTTATCTTTTCTTCTTCTCGGTTTGGTAGACATGTCCTTCACATAGAAAACCTGCGCCACATCATTGGCTAGGACGAATGGTTCGTCTGTGTACCCAAGATTGTTCAGATCCACTGTTGTCATTCCGTAATGTGGCTCTAACTATACCCCGCCTCCTGACAGATTGACCCATTTGCACTTAAACAAAGGGACCTTAAAATCATGTCCGTAGTCAAGTTCCCATATGTCCACTATGTAATCATAATATGTGTCCTTTCCCCTCTTGGTTGCTGCATCAAAGCGGACACTGCTGTTTTGGTTGGTGCTCTTTTGATCTTGGGCGATCATGTAAAATGTATTCCCATTAATCTCGTATCCTTTGTAAGTCAATACAGTCAAAAATGGTCCCCTGGAGGTCACCTCTGAGACGTGTTTCCAACCAACTGCCGAAAGTCCTGATGTGTTCACATGTAATCCAGTCGTCACACTGCTCCGGGTGTTTGGAGCGCAGAATGTTCTTGTGTTCATTGACATACGGGGTCACCAAGGTAGAGTTCTGTAGAACAGTGT
The DNA here is from genome assembly GCA_011799875.1 of Thinopyrum elongatum. Taxonomy (NCBI): domain Eukaryota; kingdom Viridiplantae; phylum Streptophyta; class Magnoliopsida; order Poales; family Poaceae; genus Thinopyrum; species Thinopyrum elongatum. The sequence goes on along the minus strand of CM022303.1, from coordinate 50,169,584 downwards.
AGTGTGCTTGAGACCAAGAATGCCCGTCCCTGCATATTATTGAGTCCCCTCCTAGCGTGCCTTTTCCAGTCAGTCTCCCCTCATACTGCGATTGAGGGAAACCAATCTTCTTAAGGTCAGGAATGAAGTCAACACAAAACCCAATGACATCCTCTGTTTGATGGCCCATGGAGATGCTTCCTTCTGGCCTAGCGTGGTTACGGACATATTTCTTTAGGACTCCCATGAACCTCTCAAAGGGGAACATATTGTGTAGAAATACGGGGCCCAGAACGACAATCTCGTCGACTAGATGAACTAGGACGTGCGTCATGATATTGAAGAAGGATGGTGGGAACACCAGCTCGAAACTGACAAGACATTACGCCACATCACTTCTTAGCCTTGGTATGATTTCTGGATCGATCACCTTCTGAGAGATTGCATTGAGGAATGCACATAGCTTCACAATGGCTAATCGAACGTTTTCCGGTAGAAGTCCCCTCAATGCAACCGGAAGCAGTTGCGTCATAATCACGTGGCAGTCATGAGACTTTAGGTTCTAGAACTTTTTCTCTGCTATATTTATTATTCCCTTTATATTCGACGAGAAGCCAGACAGTACCTTCATACTGAGCAGGCATTCAAAGAAGGTTTCCTTCTCTTCTTTGGTAAGAGCGTAGCTGGCAGGACCTTCATACTGCTTTGGAGGCATGCCATCTTTTTCGTGCCAACGTTGCAGGTCCTCCCGTGCCTCCGGTGTATCTTTTGTCTTTCCATACACGCCCAAGAAGCCTAGCAGGTTCACGCAAAGGTTCTTCGTCACGTGCATCATGTCGATTGAAGAGCGGACCTCTAGGTCTTTCCAGTAGGGTAGGTCCCAAAATATAGATTTCTTCTTTCACATGGGTGCGCGTCCCTCAGCGTCATTCGGAACAGATAGTCCGCCGGGATCCTTTTCAAAGATTACGTGTAAATCATTGACCATAGCAAGTACGTGATCACTGGTACGCATGGCGGGCTTCTTCCGGTGATCTGCCTCGCCTTTGAAATGCTTGCCTTTCTTTCGACATTGATGGTTGGTCGGAAGAAATCGACGATGCCCCAGGTACACATTCTTCCTGCATTTGTCCAGGTATATACTTTCGGTGTCAGCTAAACTGTCAGGGATATACCCCGCGGTATGACCCGGCCGGAGTCATAACCCGGCTGGGACTTGGTAAACCGGCGGATGGTAAACCGACAGACAGTTAAGACAGATGTTAAGTCAGATGATAACCCGGCAGACAATCATAAACCGACAGGAAGTCATAAACCGGCACCAGTCATAACCCGGCAGACAGTGATAACTCGGTTGCCAGGAGTTATGAAGCCCGAGACGTTATGAAGCCCAAGACGTTAAGAAGCCCATGAAGAGAAGTCAGAATAGTTAAGTCTTAATCCAAGTTGGACTCTACATGTAACCCGCCCCTTCAACATATATAAGGAGGGGCAGGGCACCCCAAAGGGGGGGGGGGGGTGGGGAGGGGGGGGGGGGGGGGAATAAGCTTAGGGCTAGACATAACTAGGAGAGCCGGTTTACGGCGACTCCCTGGTAATGATAATGAGACCTAGCCACAAACAGCATGTAGGATTGTTACCGGATGATATTTTCCGGGGCCCGAAGCTGTCTAAACCCTTGTCTTGTGTTGCGTTTCTCGATTCCGCTCAACCCCTCTCAAGCTACCACATAGATGCGTTGGCCTCACGACTAAATCCTCACAATAGGACATCTGCCGTGACAATTCCACGACAGTTGGCGCCCACCGTGGGACCTGCACACGGTGGTGTTGAGTTCTTGAAGGGATTTCTTCATGGATCGAGAAGGTCACGGATGGCAGGATGACGAAGAGCCGGCATGGAACGATCATGCAGGATAGCCCGGCGCGTGACAACCTCGGTTTGTAGTTTTGCCGCTGCCCGTCATCCTACGATCCGCCGAGACTGAGATGAAGCGGTTCAACTGTGTCGCCAAGTCGACACTTGGAAACATTGCGTACTTGCTGGACCAAAAGCAGACCAGATAAGGAGAAAACATAGTACTCAGCACCTGCATGAAATAGATGGAGAAAATCAACCGCCTGAAAGATCCAATCAGTACAGCTCGGTTTGAGAATTCTACGACCATGACCCGGAGAAGGACATGGGTTCTGCGGTAACCCTCGCTCCGAGTCGTCGCCTGAGACTGTGCTGCGCCATCCCGGTTTAACCTGCCTGGTTTGACCTGCCTGTGATTGTCAGCTGCGGGACCGGCTTGCTCGGCCTTTCCTCCGTCCGCTGAGCCGCTGCTGCCGTAACCCGCCGTCGCCGCCCTGTGTGATCTGTAAAAACTTAGCAGGTTCTATTGACCAAGGCAGATGTGTTAAGCTAAATCCATGGAGACCAGTGCAATCCGCGAATCATCGTACCGTATTACGAGAAGTAATCTGCTACTATACGTCTGACTTGAAGGGCTCAAGACCCGAGGCTGCCTATGAGCTAAACTAGCAATCACGTGAAGGCCATCCTGATAATGGTATTACCAAAGAAAACAGCAAACGACCCGGATTTAGATTGGTCAAATCAATCACGACCTGGAAAACAACTCGGACCCTGCCTGACCGAGTGACCATTGAGCTATGAGCCGCCGTATATTGACATGGCTGCGTCCAATTCTTCGCTGGCCTGAGTCACCGCGGGCTAACCCGGCCGCCTCCGAGCACTTCCTCAAGCCCGTCACGGTTGGTCTGCGCCCTGGCCTCTGAGCCGCCGTATTTCGCTTCAGCCCTGGACGTGCCTCGGCTTCACCGCAAGTTGCCGGGCCCCTTCCGCTGAGTCGATGCACCTTGAACCGGACAACTGGGAGTCTGGGACTTGGTGAGTCGCCGCCGAGCACGCCTCTGAGTCGCCACCGAGCAACTATGACCCGGCCTCTGCCGGTCGAGCCGCCACGGCCTCCCTTTGTTCAGCGCTGTTTTAACCCGGCCTCACCTTCACTGCCGTGCCATCACCAGGTCGCCGTGCGCCATTGTCACCTCGCCGACCTCGCCTTGGTTGCCTCCGCTGCACATCAAGCCGCCAGCGTGGGCCTGCCTGCATACCGCCTCTGTGAGTCGCTTCGCCTCAGTCATCTCGCGCCAAGTCGCCGGCCTCGCCGTCTACCTCTGTGTCGCCTGGTGTTGTTGACAAGCCACCACCGTCGCTTGTTGTCTTCAAGTCGCCCCAACCCCTGCTGCTGAGTCACCGCCGCAAGCCTGACCTCACTCCAGCCCTGCTGTGGTCAGCTAAGAGCCACCGAGCCTCACCTCAAACGCGTGCAAGTCGCTGACGCCCTACATCCATCATGGCCGGCCTCGAGCCTCCACCGCTATGACTCGCTCCCACCGGGCAGATTCAGAGCCGTCCACTCCTACTGCGGCCCGCCGTCGCGCTGGCCTCGTCTTCGCCCTGCAGTCCGTCCGCTTCTGCACGCCGCCGAGCGCCGCGACCTGCCCGACGCCTCCACAATCACGGGCCCACCGTCGCAGTCACCTCCGGTCAGCGCCAGTTGCTCCGCAGCATGACCAATCGGTCCAGACGCCTGCTGGCCCCGCCTGCGATACCCCGCCTCCTACTCTGAGCTCAACCCGGACTGTTGTGCCCAGCGCTGCCCCGGCCTCGCCATTGCATCCTCTTCCGCAGGACGGCCTCGAGCTATTACCTCTGAGCCGCCCCTGCGTAGGCCGAGTGGCCGGGCGCCGCCGTCCTCTTCCTCCGCTCCTGAGTCGCCGCTCCGCTTTTTAGTATGAGCCGATCTCACACGGGCCTCGCGGTGAGTCGTCGGCCTCCGTCGGCACGCCTCTGTTACCGAGCCGCTTCACTGCGGACCAACTTTGTTGCGGCCAAGACAAGTCGCCGCCGCGCCAACTTTGTTCGCTTGGCTTTTCCTCTACCGCTGCGAGACAAACCGCTGGCCGTCAGACCGCTGTTCTAAGCCGGCCCTGCTTCAGGTGCTTCAGGAAACGCAAGTAAGGGGCCGGCTTGAGGGACAGCAAGTCAAAGTTAAAAAGAAAAGGGAAGGTGCTGCTCATGGTTTTCACTTGGCAGAAAATTTGGATTTTGATGAAGAGATTAACCCAGAGCTTAAAAAGGCATGCTGAGAAGCTGCGTTATTGATGACTTGTTCAGTACTAAAGCTGGCAGCTCTTGCAAAATTTCCGTGGTTGCGTTGTGAATGCTGCACCTAGCTGACTGGTTCATGTACCGTCAGTCATATCAGTACCCGACAAAAACATCAGGTGATATCCGTCTAGACTATTTTAAATAGCACATATTAACTTTTTCTTTTGAGAATAATTACTCCGGTTCGTGATATTGTTTATGCAGGACAATTATTCACTACAAGAGCGGTAGTGGCTCGCCTGAGTCCATACTGCCTCTAAATGCTGCAGTTGTTTTTACCGTCCGCCTCCGCGGTTCGGTGTATATCAACACACTGGAGCTGCACCCTGTCTGCGTGAGCTGTTTATTGAGTACAAGCAAGTCACTACTCGGGTAGCCCAGTTTTTTTTCCAACAAATTGAAGGCCAATTATCATATATTATCAGCCACCGTCTGCACTGGATGGCTCAAGGAGCAGGCGCACAAGTCGCCACCACTACAGTTTGGATAACTTCAAAACAGTCAGTTGGGATGAACCATTGGCCGAGCTTATACGGGATCATTTATAACCCGCTGCAGTCACCTCAACCTTCTGCGGATTGACATCGTGTTATCAAACGCCAATAATACACATCTTATGCTATGGTCAAAATATGAAGAATCTCAAGACAACTCTTCGAGTCGCCTTGAGACTCGGGGGCTATGATGACATGACTCAGTAAATGACTGATGGTTTAAAGTAAAGCAAGTCAAAACCCCGAGTCATTGACGGGAAAAATAACCCGATCCCGGAGGCTGCTGCCATATTGATGAAAATTTAAAGGCTGTCAGAAAATTTCCGGCTCAATAGAAGAATTCCGGGTTATCAGGAAGGATTCCGGTTCAAAATCCGGTTCAAGGGAAATCTGGCTCTCACAAAGTTTTAAAGCTCTCAATATCCGGTTTGAAATTCCGGTTCAAAAAGAATTCATCTCTCGCAAGTTCGAGTTCTCAGAAAAATTAAAGGTTGCCAAAGAGAACTTGCTGCCATGATACGCGATTCAAACATGGGTATCCTGCCTTATGGGCTTATCTTATTGGTCACATGGGGGCTTTCCTGCTCATTGAAGCGAAGCTGTGATTACCCTTTAAACCAGCTTATATGCCACTCCTACAAAATCACTTGGGGGCTTGGTCGTATTCAAACCATAGCTACACCTCTTGATCGGTGTAAGGCCACCAGAAAAATCACTTGGGGGCTTGGTCATATCCGAACCATAGCTACACCTCTTGATTGGCTCAGAGCCAAAAAGAAAAATTACTTGGGGGCCAAAGAGAGTGTTCCAAAAAAGAACAGCTCAAACATAGGCACCCACTAAGCACAGCTCAAAATATTGCTTGGGGATTCTTTGCTATCGCAATGAACAAAGAATCTACACTTGTAATAGGCTATCAAGCCACGGCTTGGAACCCTGGTGTATACACCTAAAACCCCGGGTTAGCCTGCCTTTTTTAAGTAAGTCACTCCGTCCAGGTAAACCTGGTATGACCCGTCGAACTTCGACAAGTCAATCTCATAAGACCCTGAACTTGTCAAAGTTAAAACGACGATTGGTTAAAGATTGAGGTCCATCTTAAAAGGCTTTGTAAAATGGTTTAACTCAGCGGCCTGGCAGCCCATGAAAAGCCTCGAATTTGGGGCCTGGCAGCCCGTGAAAAGCCTCGACTACAAGTTTTCATATGCTTTTATTTGCCAAGTTTTTTTCCTTTGATGAGATTTATGATGATTTTGGTAAAACCGGCGTTAATCAACCCGGCTCGGCTTTCAACTACAAGTTGTCAGTACATGATTAGTCATAATCCGGTGCTTATTAACCCGGTCTGGTTTTGACTATAAGTCGCCTGTATGAGATAAAGTAATTATCCGGTGTTTATTAACTCGGTCTGGCTTTGGACATTAAGTCGCCAGTATATATTGGGATTGCGCCATTGGAATCATGCGCTTATAAATCATTGGATTATATTATTCAAATCTTTAATAGCCGATATGGCTGGATTTTTATTATGGTTATCAATAACCAATATTATGATTGAGGTTTTCAAAGTCGCTTTAAGCGCAATGGCTATTATTTTATCAATGGATATGATTTATTCTACAATGGAAGGAATAGTCCCGAGTCGCTGCAGGCTTACGACCCGACACTTGGGGGCTACATTATTCAAGTTGAGAATTACATCAAATATGCAAGTCCCATGTCACTGCCAGCATGTACCATGGTACTTGGGGGCTAATGCAAAGTCATTTTGGCTCACCTCATCGAAGACCCGACTCATCACATCATAATGAGCCGGCCCTTGGGGCCTACCAATTGCTCCTGTCAAGATTCAAGGTTCAAGCCCCATGATGGGGGTTACATCATATAATGTTATTCTCAATGAAGTATATATAAAGTCCCAGCTCAATATTATCTTACTGAGCTGGCCCTTCGGGACTACACGTTGCTGTTCAAAGACTACATGATTATATTTACAAAGTCCCTGCTCATTATTGCATAATGACCCGGCCCTTGGGGGCTACACTGGTTGAAGTTTTTATGAGCATAAAGCGATTTCAAGTCCCAGGTTGCTGCAAGCATGACAACCTGGCACTTGGGGTCTACTTATGTGGAATACTCAGTTTATGACTAATGACGGAGATGAACAAATCGGTTTTCTTCAAGACGGTGACATTTATATTGAAGCAAGTCTTAAGCTGTTGCTACGCTACCTTCTTAAGACTTGGGGGCTACAAGTGATAGGCATATAAGAGGTATATTTTCAAGTTTGATGTTAACTACAATTATAACCCGGTGCCATCAATATTTATAAACCGGCAATTTTGGCAATGATAAACCGGCGAGTTCTATATCCTTAAACCGGTTGAACATCAGATGAGTATTTCAAGGACCAGTATTTTTGTTAAGCATTGGGAGCTGAGTCAAAGGAGTTATTCTTCACAATATTTCTCTGTGACAAACCAATGTCAGCAAATTGATTATGAAGCTGGCCTATTGACCCAGATTTTCTAGAAGAAGGAAATGACAAGGACTTAAGGATGATCAGGATCAGTTTAACATGGATAAATCCAAATTAAACTGGGGGCTAATGTCAGGGATATACCCCGCGGTATGACCCGGCCGGAGTCATAACCCGGCTGGGACTTGGTAAACCGGCGGATGGTAAACCGGTAGACAGTTAAGACAGATGTTAAGCCAGATGATAACCCGGCAGACAATCATAAACCGGCAGGAAGTCATAAACCGGCAGACCATCATAAACCGGCACCAGTCATAAACCGGCACCAGTCATAACCCGGCAGATAGTGATAACTCGGTTGCCAGGAGTTATGAAGCCCGAGACGTTATGAAGCCCAAGACGTTAAGAAGCCCATGAAGAGAAGTCAGAATAGTTTAAGTCTTAATCCAAGTTGGACTCTACATGTAACCCGCCCCTTCAACATATATAAGGAGGGGCAGGGCACCCCAAAGGGGGGGGGGAATAAGCTTAGGGCTAGCCATAACTAGGAGAGCCGGTTTACAATGACTCCCTGGTAATGATAATGAGACCTAGCCACAAACAGCATGTAGGGTTGTTACCGGATGATATTTCCCGGGGCACGAAGCTGTCTAAACCCTTGTCTTGTGTTGCGTTTCTCGATTCCGCTCAACCCCTCTCAAGCTACCACATAGATGCGTTGGCCTCATGACTAAGTCCTCACACTAGGACATCTGCCGTGACTATTCCACGGCATAAACAGTGCGTGCATGCGTGGTATCCCTTGTTTGTCTGTCCTGAAAGGTTACTGAGAGCAGGCCAATCATTGATGGTTACAAACAGCAACGCATGCAGGTCAAATTCCTCCTGTCTGTGCTCATCCCACACACGTACACCATTTCTATTCCACAGCTGTAAAAGTTCTTCAACTAATGGCCTTAGGTACACATCAATGTCGTTGCCGGGTTGCTTAGGGCCTTGGATGAGTACTGGCATCATAATGAACTTCCGCTTCATGCACAGCCAAGGAGGAAGGTTATAGATACATAGAGTCACGGGCCAGGTGCTGTGATTGCTGCTCTGCTCCCCAAAAGTATTAATGCCATCCACACTTAAACCAAACCATACGTTCCTTGCGTCACCTGCAAACTCTTCCCAGTACTTTCTCTCGATTTTTCTCCACTGCGACCCGTCAGCGGGTGCTCTCAACTTCCCGTCTTTCTTACGGTCCTCTCTGTGCCATCGCATCAACTTGGCATGCTCTTTGTTTCTGAACAGACATTTCAACCGTGGTATTATAAGAGCATACCACATCACCTTCGCAGGAACCCTCTTCCTGGGGGGCTCGCCGTCAACATCACCAGGGTCATCTCGTCTGATCTTATACCGCAATGCACCGCATACCGGGCATGCGCTCAAATCCTCGTACGCACCGCGGTAGAGGATGCAGTCATTAGGGCTTGCATGTATCTTCTGCACCTCCAATCCTAGAGGGCATACGACCTTCTTGTTGGAAATATGCCCTAGAGGCAATAATAAAATGGTTATTATTATATTTCCTTGTTCATGATAATTGTCTGTTATTCATGCTATAATTGTGTTATCCGGAAATCGTAATACATGTGTGAATACATAGACCACAACATGTCCCTAGTAAGCCTCTAGTTGACTAGCTCGTTGATCAATAGATGGTTACGGTTTCCTGACCATGGACATTGGATGTCATTGATAACGGGATCACATCATTAGGAGAATGATGTGATGGACAAGACCAAATCCTAAGCCTAGCACTAGATCGTGTAGTTCGTTTGCTAAAGCTTTTCCAATGTCAAGTAACTTTTCCTTAGACCATGAGATTGTGCAACTCCCGGATACCGTAGGAGTGCTTTGGGTGCACCAAACGTCACAACGTAACTGGGTGGCTATAAAGGTGCACTACGGGTATCTCCGAAAGTATCTGTTGGGTTGGCACGAATCGAGACTGGGATTTGTCACTCCATGTAACGGAGAGGTACCTCTGGGCCCACTCGGTAGGACATCATCATAATGAGCTCAATGTGATCAAGGAGTTGTTCACGGGATGATGTGTTACGGAAACGAGTAAAGAGACTTGCCGGTAACGAGATTGAACAAGGTATTGAGATACCGACGATCGAATCTCGGGCAAGTATCGTACCGATAGACAAAGGGAATTGCGTACGGGATTGATTGAATCCTCGACATCGTGGTTCATCCGATGAGATCATCGAGGAGCATGTGGGAGCCAACATGGGTATCCAGATCCCGCTGTTGGTTATTGACCGGAGAGTCGTCTCGGTCATGTCTGCGTGTCTCCCGAACCCGTAGGGTCTACACACTTAAGGTTCGGTGACGCTAGGGTTATAGAGATATTAGTATGCGGTAAACCGAAGGTTGTTCGGAGTCTCGGATGAGATCCTGGACGTCACGAGGAGTTCCGGAATGGTCCGGAGGTAAAGATTTATATATGGGAAGTCCTATTTTGGCCACCGGAAAATGTTCGGGATTTTTCGGTATTGTACCGAGAAGGTTCTAGAAGGTTCCGGAGTGGGGCCCACCTGCATGGGGGGACCCACATGAACGTGGGTAGTGGGGGCAAGGCCCCACACCCCTAGTCAAGGCGCACCAAGATTCCCCCTTAGAAGGAATAAGATCATATCCCGAAGGGATAAGATCAAGATCCCTAAAAAAGGGGGATAACAATCGGTGGGGAAGGGGAAGGATGGGATTTCTTTCCTTCCACCTTTGCCAACGCCCCAATGGACTTGGAGGGCAAGAAACCAGCCCCCTCCACCCCTATATATAGTGGGGAGGTGCATGGGAGAAACAGCTCAGCCCCTGGCGCCTCCCTCTCCCTCCCGTGACACCTCTTCCTCCTCCAGTAGCGCTTGGCGAAGCCCTGCTGAAATCCCGCTGCTTCCACCACCACACCGTCGTGCTGCTGGATCTCCATCAACCTCTCCTCCCCCCTTGCTGGATCAAGAAGGAGGAGACGTCTCTGCTCCGTACGTGTGTTGAACGCGGAGGTGCCGTCCGTTCGGCGCTCGGTCATCGGTGATTTGGATCACGACGAGTACGACTCCATCAACCCCGTTCTCTTGAACGCTTCCGCTCGCGATCTACAAGGGTATGTAGATACACTCCCCTCTCACTCATTGCTAGATGACTCCATAGATTGATCTTGGTGATGCGTAGAAAATTTTAAAATTCTGCTACGTTCCCCAACAGTGGCATCAGAGCCAGGTTTATGCGTAGTATCTTGCACGAGTAGAACACAAAGTAGTTGTGGGCGTCGATTTGTCAATCTTCTTGCCGTTACTAGTCTTATCTTGATTCGGCGGCACTGTGGGATGAAGCGGCCCGGACCGACCTTACACGTACGCTTACGTGAGACAGGTTCCACCGACTGACATGCACTAGTTGCATAAGGTGGCTAGCGGGTGTCTGTCTCTCCCACTTTAGTCGGATCAGATTCGATGAACAGGGTCCTTATGAAGGGTAAATAGAAATTGGCATATCACGTTGTGGTTTTGGCGTAGGTAAGAAACGTTCTTGCTAGAAACCTATAGCAGCCACGTAAAAACTTGCAACAACAATTAGAGGACGTCTAACTTGTTTTTGCAGCAAGTGCTTTGTGATGTGATATGGCCAAAGGATGTGATGAATGATATATGTGATGTATGAGATGATCATGTTCTTGTAATAGGAATCACGACTTGCATGTCGATGAGTATGACAACCGGCAGGAGCCATAGGAGTTGTCTTAATTTATTATATGACCTGCGTGTCATTGAAATTCGCCATGTAATTACTTTACTTTATTGCTAACTGTTAGCCGTAGTAGTAGAAGTAATAGTTGGCGAGACAACTTCATGAAGACACGATGATGGAGATCATGATGATGGAGATCATGGTGTCATGCCGGTGACAATGATGATCATGGAGCCCCGAAGATGGAGATCAAAAGGAGCGAAGTGATAATGGCCATATCATGTCACTATTTTGATTGCATGTGATGTTTATCATGTTTTTGCATCTTATTTGCTTAAAACGACGGTAGCATATAAGATGATCCCTCACTAAAATTTCAAGAAAGTGTTCCCCCTAACTGTGCACCGTTGCGAAGGTTCGTTGTTTCGAAGCACTACGTGTTGATCGGGTGTGATAGATTCTAACGTTCGAATACAACGGGTGTAAGCCAGATTTACACAGCAGTACACTTAGGTTGACTTGACGAGCCTAGCATGTACAGACATGGCCTCGGAGCACAAGAGACCGAAAGGTCGAACATGAGTCGTATAGAAGATACGATCAACATGGAGATGTTCACCGTTGATGACTAGTCCGTCTCACGTGATGATCGGACACGGCCTAGTCGATTCGGATCATGTATCACTTAGATGACGAGAGGGATGTCTATCTGAGTGGGAGTTCATTACATAATTTGATTAGATGAACTTAATTGTCATGAACTTAGTCTAAATGTTACATATCTATCTTGTAGATCAAATGGCCAACGCTAATGTTACCCTCAACTTCAACGCGTTCCTAGAGAAAAACAAGCTGAAAGACGATGGTAGCAACTATGCGGACTGGGTCCGTAACCTGAGGATTATCCTCATAGCTGCCAAGAAATCATATGTCCTTGAAGTACCGTTAGGTGACCCACCTGCTCTCCCAGCACTGCCAGACGATTTGAACGTTTGGCAGACACGCACCGATGATTACTCCTTCGTTCAGTGCGGCATGCTCTTCAGCTTAGAACCGGGGCTCCAAAAGCGTTTTGAGCATCACGGAGCATATGAGATGTTCGAAGAGCTGAAAATGGTTTTCCAAGCTCATGCCCGGATCGAGAGATATGAAGTCTCCGATAAGTTCTACAGCTGTAAGATGGAGGAAAATAGTTCTGTCAGCGAGCACATACTCAAAATGTCTGGGTTGCACAGCCGCTTGTCTCAGCTGGGAGTTAATCTCCCGGATGACGCGGTCGTTGACAGAATCCTTCAGTCGCTTCCACCTAGCTACAAGAGCTTCGTGATGAACTTCAACATGCAGGGGATGGAAAAGACCATTCCTGAGGTATATGCGATGCTGAAGTCAGCGGAGGCAGAGATCAGAAAGGAACATCAAGTGTTGATGGTGAATAAAACCACTAAGTTCAAGAAGGGCAAGGGTAAGAAGAACTTCAAGAAGGACGACAAGGGAGTTGCCGCGCCCGGTAAGCCAGCTGCTGGGAAGAAGTCGAAGAATGGACCCAAGCCTGAGACTGAGTGCTTTTATTGCAAGGGAAACGATCACTGGAAGCGAAACTGCCCCAAGTACTTGGCGGACAAGAAGGCCGGCAATACCAAAGGTATATATGATATACATGTAATTGATGTGTACCTTACCAGCACTCGTAGTAGTTCCTGGGTATTTGATACCGGTGCGGTTGCTCATATTTGTAACTCAAAGCAGGAACTGCGGAATCAGCGTAGACTGGCAAAGGACGAGGTGACGATGCGCGTCGGGAATGGTTCCAAGGTCGATGTGATCGCCGTCGGCACGCTACCTCTGCATCTACCTACGGGATTAGTTTTAAACCTCAATAATTGTTATTTAGTACCAGCTTTGAGCATGAACATTGTATCTGGATCTCGCTTAATGCGAGATGGCTACTCATTTAAATCTGAGAATAATGGTTGTTCTATTTATATGAGAGATATGTTTTATGGTCATGCCCCGCTGGTGAATGGTTTATTTTTATTGAATCTCGAACGTGATGTTACACATGTTTATAATGTGAATGCCAAGAAATGCAAGGTTGATAACGATAGTCCCACATACTTGTGGCACTGCCGCCTTAAACGCATGAAGAAACTCCATGCAGATGGACTTTTGGAGTCTCTTGATTATGAATCATTTGACAGATGCGAACCATGCCTCTTGGGCAAGATGACCAAGACTCCGTTCTCCGGAACAATGGAGCGAGCAACCAACTTATTGGAGATCATACATACTGATGTGTGTGGTCCAATGAGTGTTGAGGCTCGGGGTGGTTATCGTTATGTTCTCACCCTCACCGATGATTTGAGTAGATATGGGTATGTCTACTTGATGAAGCACAAGTCTGAGACCTTTGAAAAGTTCAAGGAATTTCAGAGTGAGGTTGAGAATCAACGTGACAAGAAAATAAAGTTCTTACGATCAGATCGTGGAGGAGAATATTTGAGTCATGAATTTGGCACGCACTTAAGGAAATGTGGAATTGTTTCACAACTCACGCCGCCTGGAACACCTCAGCGTAATGGTGTGTCCGAACGTCGTAATCGCACTCTATTGGATATGGTGCGATCTATGATGTCTCTTACCGATTTACCGCTATCCTTTTGGGGTTATGCTTTAGAGACTGCCGCATTCACTTTAAATAGGGCACCGTCAAAATCCGTTGAGACGACACCGTATGAATTATGGTTTGGGAAGAAACCTAAGCTATCGTTTCTGAAAGTTTGGGGATGCGATGCTTAGAAACTTCAACCAGAGAAGCTCGAACCCAAGTCGGAAAAATGCGTATTCATAGGATACCCTAAGGAAACTATTGGGTATACCTTCTACCTAAGATCCGAGGGCAAGATCTTTGTTGCCAGGAATGGATCCTTTCTAGAGAAAGAGTTTCTCTCGAAAGAAGTAAGTGGGAGGAAAGTGGAGCTTGATGAGATGACCCTCGAACCGGAGAGTAGCGCAGCACAGGAAAATGTTTCTGTGGAGCCTACACCGGCTAGAGAGGAAGTTATTGATAATGATCATGATCAAGCTACCACTGAACTTCGAAGGTCCACGAGGACACGTTCCGCACCAGAGTGGTATGGCAATCCTGTCCTGGAAATCATGTTGTTAGACAACAGTGAACCTTCGAACTATGAAGAAGCGATGGCGGGCCCGGATTCCGACAAATGGCTTGAAGCCATGAAATCCGAGATAGGATCCATGTATGAAAACGAAGTATGTACTTTGACTGACTTGCCCGATGATCGGCAAGCCATAGAAAATAAATGGATCTTTAAGAAGAAGACTGACGCGGATGGTAATGTGACCATCTATAAGGCTCGGCTTGTCGCTAAGGGTTATCGACAAGTTCAAGGGGTTGACTACGATGAGACTTTCTCACCCGTAGCGAAGCTGAAATCCGTCAGAATCATGTTAGCAATTGCCGCATACTATGATTATGAGATATGGCAAATGGACGTCAAAACGGCATTCCTTAATGGTTTTCTTAAGGAAGAGTTGTATATGATACAACCGGAAGGTTTTGTCGACCCTGAGATGCTGACAAGGTATGCAAGCTCCAGCGCTCAATCTATGGGCTGGTGCAAGCATCTCGGAGTTGGAACATTCGCTTTGACGAGATGATCAAAGCGTTTGGGTTCACACAGACTTATGGAGAAGCCTGTGTTTACAAGAAAGTGAGTGGGAGCTCTGTAGCATTTCTCATATTATATGTGGATGACATACTGTTGATGGGAAATGATATAGAATTCTTGGAAAGTATAAAGGCCTACTTGAATAAGTGTTTTTCAATGAAGGACCTTGGAGAAGCTGCTTATATATTAGGCATCAAGATCTATAGAGATAGATCGAGACGCCTCATAGGTCTTTCGCAAAGCACATACCTTGATAAGATATTGAAGAAGTTCAATATGGATCAGTCCAAGAAGGGGTTCTTGCCTGTATTGCAAGGTGTGAAATTGAGCTCGGCTCAATGCCCGACCACGGCAAAAGATATAGAAGAGATGAGTGTCATCCCCTATGCCTCAGCCATAGGGTCTATTATGTATGCCATGCTGTGTACCAGACCTGATGTAAACCTTGCTGTAAGTTTGGTAGGTAGGTACCAAAGTAATCCCGGCAAGGAACACTGGACAGCGGTCAAGAACATCCTGAAGTATCTGAAAAGGACTAAGGATATGTTTCTCGTATATGGAGGTGACGAAGAGCTCGTCGTAAAGGGTTACATCGACGCTAGCTTCGACACAGATCCGGATGACTCCAAGTCACAAACCGGATACGTGTATATTTTGCATGGTGGAGCGGTAAGCTGGTGCAGTTGCAAGCAAAGCGTCGTGGCGGGTTCTACATGTGAAGCGGAGTACATAGCAGCCTCGGAGGCAGCACACGAAGCAGTATGGATGAAGGAGTTCATCACCGACCTAGGAGTCATTCCAAATGCGTCGGGTCCAATGGCTCTCTTCTGTGACAACACTGGAGCTATTGCCCTTGCCAAGGAGCCCAGGTTTCACAAAAGGACCAGGCATATCAAGCGTCGCTTCAACTCCATACGTGAACATGTTCAAGATGGAGACATAGATATTTGTAAAGTGCACACGGATTTGAATGTAGCAGATCCGTTGACTAAACCTCTTTCACGAGCAAAACATGATCAACACCAGTACTCTATGGGTGTTCGATTCATCACAATGTAACTAGATTATTGACTCTAGTACAAGTGGGAGACTGTTGGAAATATGCCCTAGAGGCAATAATAAAATGGTTATTATTATATTTCCTTGTTCATGATAATTGTCTGTTATTCATGCTATAATTGTGTTATCCGGAAATCGTAATACATGTGTGAATACATAGACCACAACATGTCCCTAGTAAGCCTCTAGTTGACTAGCTCGTTGATCAATAGATGGTTACGGTTTCCTGACCATGGACATTGGATGTCATTGATAACGGGATCACATCATTAGGAGAATGATGTTATGGACAAGACCCAATCCTAAGCCTAGCACTAGATCGTGTAGTTCGTTTGCTAAAGCTTTTCCAATGTCAAGTAACTTTTCCTTAGACCATGAGATTGTGCAACTCCCGGATACCGTAGGAGTGCTTTGGGTGCACCAAACGTCACAACGTAACTGGGTGGCTATAAAGGTGCACTACGGGTATCTCCGAAAGTATCTGTTGGGTTGGCACGAATCGAGACTGGGATTTGTCACTCCATGTAACGGAGAGGTACCTCTGGGCCCACTCGGTAGGACATCATCATAATGAGCTCAATGTGATCAAGGAGTTGTTCACGGGATGATGTGTTACGGAAACGAGTAAAGAGACTTGCCGGTAACGAGACTGAACAAGGTATCGAGATACCGACGATCGAATCTCGGGCAAGTATCGTACCGATAGACAAAGGGAATTGCGTACGGGATTAATTGAATCCTCGACATCGTGGTTCATCCGATGAGATCATCGAGGAGCATGTGGGAGCCAACATGGGTATCCAGATCCCGCTGTTGGTTATTGACCGGAGAGTCGTCTCGGTCATGTCTGCGTGTCTCCCGAACCCGTAGGGTCTACACACTTAAGGTTCGGTGACGCTAGGGTTATAGAGATATTAGTATGCGGTAACCCGAAGGTTGTTCGGAGTCTCGGATGAGATCCTGGACGTCACGAGGAGTTCCGGAATGGTCCGGAGGTAAAGATTTATATATGGGAAGTCCTATTTTGGCCACCGGAAAATGTTCGGGATTTTTCGGTATTGTACCGAGAAGGTTCTAGAAGGTTCCGGAGTGGGGCCCACCTGCATGGGGGGACCCACATGAACGTGGGTAGTGGGGGCAAGGCCCCACACCCCTAGTCAAGGCGCACCAAGATTCCCCCTTAGAAGGAGTAAGATCATATCCCGAAGGGATAAGATCAAGATCCCTAAAAAAGGGGGATAACAATCGGTGGGGAAGGGAAAGGATGGGATTTCTTTCCTTCCACCTTTGCCAACGCCCCAATGGACTTGGAGGGCAAGAAACCAGCCCCCTCCACCCCTATATATAGTGGGGAGGTGCATGGGAGAAACAGCTCAGCCCCTGGCGCCTCCCTCTCCCTCCCGTGACACCTCTTCCTCCTCCAGTAGCGCTTGGCGAAGCCCTGCTGAAATCCCGCTGCTTCCACCACCACACCATCGTGCTGCTGGATCTCCATCAACCTCTCCTCCCCCCTTGCTGGATCAAGAAGGAGGAGACGTCTCTGCTCCGTACGTGTGTTGAACGCGGAGGTGCCGTCCGTTCGGCGCTCGGTCATCGGTGATTTGGATCACGATGAGTACGACTCCATCAACCCCGTTCTCTTGAACGCTTCCGCTCGCGATCTACAAGGGTATGTAGATACACTCCCCTCTCACTCGTTGCTAGATGACTCCATAGATTGATCTTGGTGATGCGTAGAAAATTTTAAAATTCTGCTACGTTCCCCAACACTTCTTTGCTGCGTACGTACTATCGGGCAATTCGTTATCCTTTGGAAGCTTCTTCTTCAATATTTTCAGTAGCTTCTCAAATCCTTTGTCAGGCACAGCATTCTCTGCCTTCCACTGCAGCAATTCCAGTACGGTACCGAGCTTTGTGTTGCCATCTTCGCAATTGGGGTACAACCCTTTTTGGTGATCCTCTAACATGCGATCGAACTTCATCTTCTCCTTTTCACTTTCGCACTGTCTCTTTGCATCAACAATGACCCGGTGGAGATCATCATCGGGCACATCGTCTGGTTCCTCTTGATCTTCAGCTTCCCACGTTGCAGCATCACCGTATTCAGGGGGCACATAGTTGTCATCGTCCTCTTCTTCTTCGCTGTCTTCCATCATAACCCCTATTTCTCCGTGCTTGGTGCAAACATTATAGTGTGGCATGAAACCCTTATAAAGCAGGTGGGTGTGAAGGATTTTCCGGTCAGAATAAGACTTCGTATTCCCACATGTAGGGCATGGACAACACATAAAACCATTTTGCTTGTTTGCCTCAGCCACTTTGAGAAAATTATGCACGCCCTTAATGTACTCGGAGGTCTGTCTGTCACCGTACATCCATTGCCGGTTCATCTACGTGCATTATATATAATTAAGTGTGTCCAAAAACCATTACAGAACATCATGAATAGATAAGTGATCAAATTAATAGAAGTTCATCATCACATTAAAACCAAAGTATATACATAGTTCTCATTGAACAACATATAGCTCTCCAAAGCATCTAATTAAACCATACATTGAAACTATGTAAAACATTTCAAGGCAACAACAAATGCGATCATAATCGCAACCAAGGTAACAATTGATCCAACGGCATAATGATACCAAGCCTTGGTATGAATGGCATATTTTCTATACTTTCTAATCTTGAAGCGCATTGCATCCATCTTGATCTTGTGATCATCGACGACATCCGCAACATGCAACTCCTGTAGGGTAACGCAGCAGAAAACAAAAATATTCCGCCCTACGCACCAGCCCAGGACCACTATGGAGACTGCATACAAGGTTTGATCATTTTCGTTACCGACTCGTAGCGCAGCGGAAGTAGAGTCGATGACGATCGGCGGTGCAGATCCCCGCAGCTAGGATTTACAACCTCCCAACCGCGAGGATGTATACCCTCGTCTTCCCTTCGGACAGCCCTCTGGGAGGCGGTCGAACAGTCCACCGGACGATGTCACGGACAGCCCTTCGGGAGGACCTTCGAAACCCGAACGGTCACTCGGACAGCCCTTCGGGAGGACTCACAGAACTCGGACCGTCACTTGGACAGCCCTTCGGGAGGCACTCTCGAACAGCCCCTCGGGCACTAAGATCGAAACTACGACCTCTCTACAGAGTTGCACACATACGGTGTCACCTATCCGGCAGGGCTTCGCCGTCCAGAACTAGTTCCTGCCGGAACCCAGACAGCCTTTCGGCTCTATGAAACTCTTTTCGTGGGAGGGAGAGAGAAGCCAGATAACATCTTGGCATGTGTATGAGAGCAAGGGATGGGGAGAATGGCAGCCCCTTCTCCTCCTTTTATAGGCCAAGGCAAGGGGTGGGGTGGGATGTTGAAATACCAAAATACCCAAGCTTCATGTCACACATGAAAGGGCATAATGGTAACATAAGGGGGGCACCAAGGGGACACCACCATGGCAGCCCTTGGGCCGGCCCACACCTTGTCTCCCCATGGGGGGGGCCCCCCCAACAAGCCACCAACATGTCTCCATGAAACATGCATGCTCCCTAGACAAAAAGCCACCAAACATGCAACCCCCGATTCGTGGGATCTTGTCCCCTCGCGCTGAGACAAGATGTTTTCCGCGAAACTTTTTCTGAAAAATTCCAGAAGGTCCCAGAACATTTCCGGCACCCTCTAAAATTATTCTGGGCATGATCCGAAACATTTTCGGTGCGGTGGTTTTCATCAGCGGAAAGCATTAACAGCGGTTACGGCAGTTTCGGAACATTTCCGGTTTTTCTCTCCGAAAATTCCCAGAAGTTCCCAGACCAATTCTGGCATCCTCTGAAAATTTCCAGGCGGTGCCGAAAACCTTTTTGACCAAATAATATATTCCGAAACAACTTTTCGGTTTTACCGAAACTCTTTCGGTGTTCTCTCTCTCGGAACTCTTCCGTTGTCTCCGAAACATTTTCGGTGACTTTCTCTCAGACTCCCTATCTAGCGTTCAACAGATAGATGACCCTTAAGCGTGTGACCCTATAGGTTCGGTGAAGTATAGACATGACCGGAACACTTTCCGATCAATGACCAGCATCGGAGCCGTGGACACCCATATTGACCCCTATACCCACACGAATGAATATTCGAGTGAACCTCCAGTTGCCGTGTGCTATTCCTGTTGCTTCGCGATATGTTACAAATACCCGAGGTGAGACATGTTGGCATTCCCGTGGATCAACAACTTGTCCACTATGCTAGTTACCTCGTTACCGGTATTGTTCTCTTTTCTCGTTACCGTGTTACGGCATCCCCGTGATCAAATCACAAAGTGTCTGGCCAGACGATGATGGATACCGTAACACCGAGAGGGCCCAGAGATATCTCTCCATCGTTGGAGGAGCAAATCCCAATCTTGAGCTATCAAGTTACTTGACATACTTTCCCATGAACCCGTAAGCCGCCGTAATAGCCATCCAGTTACAGATGACGTTTAACAAACCCCAAAGTTCATGAATCAAGCATGAAGAAACTCGATACTCTCATGGTCTGAGGAATTATGCAAACGTTAACCATCTCTGTGTTATTAACCATTAACTTGTGACGAATGAATCTCATAGCATAACATCAATCGGGTCGATTCAACACAAATGTTCTTCTAACATTGTGCCCTCAAAGTTGCTGGCATAGACATGCCCATGATTGGGAAAACATAATCATCATGCAACACTTGAGCTAGTCTTAGAGGCATGACTAGGAATACATTTTACCGTTTATTATTCCACACGTGCACATGGGTTTTCCCCAGAGCCTTTATGGATATACGGGCTCGGGAACCACAGCAGTTATAGCATGGACCATAAACATAATAATGAGCATGGAGATAAATAATAACATTTATTATTGCCTCTAGGGCATATCTCCTACAGACTCCCACTTGCACTAGAGTCAATAATCTAGTTAATGCTAATGCACTTTACACCTGTGGCACACCGGTGTAAATATGCTTCACATGTGGTATAGCCTGATGTCCAACGGATCTGACGACTTCAGCTCCGTGTGTATCTTTGCGTATCCTCGCGTTTTTACGCTTTCACAAAATTCATATTTTGTGTGGACTTGGCTTTGTATGTATGTGAATCACAGGTCGAACCTGGATTCCTCAGACTGAGTTATGGAGCAACTACCTGCAGTAGTGTCCCATTGACAAAAGCCATCTTGGAACCATACCAAGTTCATGAATGAACTATATGATTCAACATTTTCTTTGTCGCTTCAAAAGCGGTAACATACTTAGCCTCTATTATAGAATTCGCCACAGTAATTTGTTTGGAAACCTTTTCCAACTAACTGTGCCACCACATTGTGTGTTACACAAAACCCTTAACTTAAATCGAAAATCGCTTCGAGCATGGCTGAAGACTGTATCGATGTAACCTTTTACAACGAACTCTTCATGATCTCCGCTTGCGAGAAAACATGTCATCAGTGCTACTATAGTACTCAATGACCCTTTTTCACTGTTGTCCCATGATCAGTACTTTTGATCACTTTGGTATCTATACTCGCAACAACTTTGGGAGTATTGGACATATCTGGTTGTTTTTACATACCACGGAATACATGATTAATCCAAACACAAGAGTGTATGGAATCTCCATCATGTATTTTGCTCATCAGTGTTTTGGGACACCGAGTCTTGCAAAAACTCTTTCCATGTGACTTCGGCAAGAATCACTCCTTGACATTTTTAATGCTAAAAGGTTTTAGCATCTTGTCAATATGTATCTTTGCTCAGCCCTATTAGGTAAATCTATCTCCATAGATCATCATGCCTAATATAAAGGCTATTTAGCCCAAGCACTTCATTGAAAAACTATTTCCAAATGAAGTCCTAATTCGTGTCAAGAAATTTAATTCCAATTACCAATGTGTCAAGCACACAAAGTTTTTAGAAATATTATTATGCTCCCACTTACTTTCTTGAATTATAAGCATCTTCGTTATCCATTGATGAAGTCAAAACTCCTTTGACCATTTCATCAAAACATGAAGATTCCAACTCCACTTTGCTCTCTTCTGTCCATCGCTGGAACTCTGAAGTTTGCACCCTTACTAGCATCCTCTGGATTGACAAAATACCTTGGACTGTAACACATGCAAGTCCTTGGTTTCATTTCCATCAGATGGAAATCCTTTTGTCTTCCATTGTTTTATATCTCATGATATGAAATATGTATTAATTGCTAGTTCAACCCGAACCGACTTTAAGCATCGCTACGGTGAAGCAACCTCATCGTAGTCAACTCCTTGAACTTGTATATTGCAACAAGTCGAGCTTTATGGATAAAACATTTTTATTCGTATCAGTTATAGTTCCATAAATATTCGTCAGACTCTAAGTCTTCCGAAAGGTGTATCAAGGTTTTAATCTTGAATCACTTATATGGAAACTATCTCGGATTGTATTGGCATTTAGCCAATTCCGGAGTCAGGGCCCATCAACGCTTCCTTGTGTATCGTAGGTATACTGTTGTCTAACAACAATATCTCGTTTGCACACCTGAGAGGTTTGCACGAGCCTTGCCCACGTGGTTCAGCTGCAAGTTCGATCGAAGTCCATACATTTTATTGTAGAGACTTTCGTATCAGTCGCAGTAGGAAACTCTGGAATTACTTCCAAGGTCTCTTTCCTTTGACCTGATGACGAAGATACTGTTTATCTCGTCGAGTTGCACTATTCTCCCACTCACCTTTTGAAAGAACCATTTTCTTCAAAAAGCATACCGTTCTTTGTGGCAAACCTATTTGCCTCGGTATAGTGAGGGAGGAATACCCAATTACTTGGGATAACCTACAAAGTAGCACTTGTCTGATTTGGAATAGGTTTGTAACCTTTTACACAAGCCCCATATTCCAAATGTTAAGAAAAGATACAACATGGTTGGGCGTACCATACCATGGCGTCATTTCAACAGACCTGATGGAGCTCTTTTTAGTGTAAAAGCCGCAGTCTCTAAAGCATCACTTTAAAAGGGATAATGGCAAATTTATTTATGTCATATTTGATCTTACCATGTCATAAATGGTTCGATTACATCTTCACGGACTTTCCACTTGCAGTGGTGTTCCGGGAGGTGCAAGTTATGAAACCCCTTTCACAACTCATCAGACATTCGCTAAACTTGTAACTCAAATATTCCTTTATGCAATCCAATTGTAGAAACATAATTTTCTTGTTACAATAACTTCTACTTCATTGTCGAAAACCTTTTGACTGAATTCAAAAGATCTAGACTTACGTCTCATCAAGTAAATATCCATATATCTACTTGAGTCATTTTTGAAGATAGATAAATCCACTACTTGCAACAACATTTATTGGACTACATACATCATGATGCATGATCACCAATACGTTCTTTGTTCGTTCCTTATGGCCTGTGAACGGTATTTTAGTCACTTCACTTTTCGGAGAAAAGTTGCAAGTGTCAGATGATTCAAAATCAAATGACTTCAAAATCCATCATAATGGAATTTTCCATGCGGGTTTCTCCAATGTGACCAAATGCAGTGCCACACTTGTGTGGTATTCTTTTAGTCTTGCGACATTTAGCGTCAGTGTTATGGATGTATCATATTACCATCAATATTCATAATTTACGTCCCATCTGGATGGAAGCATGGCCCTTCATGTTATTCATAATACTGAACAACAATTGTTCTTTTATGAACAACCCTTTTGCAACAAACATTTTGCAATGGGCTAGAGTGTATGAAACTCTAAAATGAATTATTAAAGTAAATCCAAAGGTAATATATTAATATCATTATTCATAACATACATCTCATTCTCAATGAAAGTATGGCCCTTATGTTATTCATAACTTCGAACATCAAAAGTTCTCTTATGAACAACCTTCTTGCAAGATACCTTATGCAATGGGCTAGAGTTTGTGAAACTCTAAATGAATTATGAAAATAAATACAGACGGTAATACACCGATGGAAGGTATAGTAACATTTTACTATGTTCCCTGTGTATACCAAAACCTCATTCTTGGCTAGTCTTTCAGGCCATAGTAGTTCTTACATTGAGTTGCAACAGAATGCAATCGAGCGGGTATATTTGTGATTAACTCACAATACCCAAGAATTAGTGATTAACAATTTAATCATAATTCCCAAGAACTATATCTTTGACCAGCCTTCTATACATCAAAAACTTGTATGACATTCATACTTGAGCTGGATATTCCAGTCTTCTCTCTTTTTGCCTTTATACTTCTAACAGTTTAACTTTTAGTATTTCTCCTACTCTCAGAAGCACCCAACTTAAGAGTGGCATTAGCCCTGGACTTCCTAGGCGTGAAAGTTTCACTAACACCCTTCGGACACTTCCATTATCTTTAAGTTGTTGTTTTATTCACCTTTCATCATATGACAGGCGTTCTACTGGATCCCTCTCTTATCAGTCTAATGCATAGTAAACTCCTTTACTAATAGTTTGCAAACAAACATTGCTTTGGATATCTCATATCTTTTAGCCTTTGTCTGTCTCTGAAAATGATTTTCAGATTCCATGAATATCACATAACTATCCAAACTTTCGAAGTTCAGGTCTATGGAAGCAAATGTATTGCACTTGACTGAAACGGAATTCTAGCTTTTGGATCGAAGGACGAGAGTCACATGATCCATAGCATAAGCGAGAGAATACCAAAGTATGCGATAGGACAAAGTCCTTCTCGGCACTCTTGAGGACAATCCGCACATTACGTTACCAACCGTAAAGTTTTAACCAGATATTTAACAGCTATTCAATTTTAATAGGGAAGGTGGAAACGCGAGCCATTATTCTACAACTATTATGCAAATCACACTTTAGACACTATTCAAAATTAATTGCACCGAGAATTAAACAGGTTAATTCAACAGTGCTCTCCCACTCAAATCAATATCTCTCATAATTGATTGTGAGCGATTCAAGATCCATATTACAATTCAACGCCAAGGATGTGTCCATCTCAAGTGACGAAAATTGCAATCGGTAGGCCAACTTGCCAATCACATCTCTATGTGACTCTTGTTCATCTTTCGATGGGCGTGTTCCGAGCTCAGGACGCTCCTCCAGAACGTCAAGACAACCAAGTGATCTTGCTGCGAGGTCTCAACTCACCCGCCTCACACTTCCCTAATCGTTCGCACCCATGTGTCCATGTGATGCCCCGAAAAGTTAGGTGCCGTGACGGTGCTACACTTGGGAGAACACTAACTACTTGATATTTTTGTGAGAGATCACCCTAATAAAAGCGACTACCGCGCAATCAAAAAGGGTGCATCATAAGGGATAAACATCTCAGGCAATTCATAATAGCATGATATGGTATAGCCCTTTCTGACGGAGAAGTCCTGTATTTCTTCGTCTTCGGCATTCGCGTCGGTGTTCACCTTCGCGAAGATTGCCACCACCATGTCGATGCACCAGATAATATTGCTATCTTTATAGCTAATAAAATAATGCATTACAACAAGGTTGACACGCAGGTCATTAAAGTGCAATCATATGGCTCCAGCCATCAAGCCGAATCATGCCACGCAGGTCATGTTAATAAATTTACATTATATAGTCATCTCATACATAATCAAATTATTATGAGCACTGCTATACCACATCATATGCACATGCAAACCCTCCTGCAAAACCAAGTTAGACGCCTCTAATTGGATCATGCAAAAACTTGTTTTACGTGGCTTCTAAGGTTTCGAAACAAACCGAAGCTACCAACGTCCATCATCAAGTATGATAATTCAAGTCGCTAGATTAACAATGCGGGGTGTATGAAACATGAGATAATAAAATCTCGAGCCCCATACTGAACTTCGTCATACGCATGACCCCCGTGCAGATCATATCTGCATTGCCCTTTCGTCTGCGAAACATCCATCTTTCTTTAACTAAAGTGGAACCCAAAGAACTGTTAGCACTTCGTTGATCTGTCAATCAGCATACTCAGGAGCAGCATGAATGGATCGCGGATTGCCAGAACTTTGTGAGATTCCACAATGTTGTCAAGATCAGGACTACGCAAATTCAAGGGAAGCAACAAGAACATCGGGTAACAGATTTCATCTGCTACCTGCACAAATAATTTTCAGTAATAGAACTCATCTACTACCTAATTATATTGTGCAACACCCATACATCTCTATGTATTCTAGATCGCAACCTGCATCTACGCATAGCACGGCTCATGATCGCAACCTGCATCTACGCATATCATCTTCTTCTCCTCCTCAATTTTTTTCAATTTTTCCTTCAAGTAATTGTTTTCTTCTTCAACTAAATTTTCCTCTCGACAATAGGGTCGGTTGGAATTTCCGGTTCACATACCTCCTAGATAAAAAAATCTATGTCACGTTAGTCGGCATAATTGTCATAAACAATAAATGAACCAAATAGTTATAAAATATAATATATACCACATCCGAATCATAGATAGGACGAGGGACGATGGGGGCGGATACCAAAACCATCGCACTATATAATAACAAACAATAATAAAAGTAAGAAAATTATACAAGTATCTATCTAAATCATACAAGTAAGAATTTTTTTCTTTTAGAAAGAAGATAAGAACAAGAGGCTCACCACGGTGGTGCTGGCGACGAGATCGGTGCGGGCGATTGACGGCGGTGAAGACGGGGACGGGACGGGACGGACCGCTAAACCTAGACAAATCTTGAGGAAAATGGAGCTTGGAGGTCGAGTTTGGAGAGGAGAAAGCTTAAGTAGTGTGGCTCGGGCATTTCATCGAACACCTCATGTGCATAGGAGGTGAGCTAGAGCACCACAAAGCCCTCCCCTTGCCGGCCAGAAAAAAATAGAGCAGTGGAGTGCTCTGCTCGCGGGCGAGGGGTAT
Source organism: Thinopyrum elongatum (assembly GCA_011799875.1). NCBI lineage: Eukaryota > Viridiplantae > Streptophyta > Magnoliopsida > Poales > Poaceae > Thinopyrum > Thinopyrum elongatum. The sequence goes on along the minus strand of CM022303.1, from coordinate 50,143,042 downwards.
ATATAGCCACACCATTGGTCCCGGTTCGTGGCTGGAACCGGGACCAGACCAGGAGCGAGGCCCATTGGTCCCGGTTCGTGTCTGGACCCGGGACAAAAGGGTCCAAACGAACCGGGACCAATGCCCCACGAGGCCCGGCAGGCCCCCTGGGCGCACGAACTGGGGCGTATGCCCCCATGGGTCCCGGTTCGTGACTGAACCGGGACTAATGGGCTGGGCAGGCCTGAACCAAAGCCCTGTTTTCTACTAGTGAGAATATGTTATGTGATAGCTATATTGTTGAATTTTCTTATGATCCTACATGTAATTATTATGAGAGAGGAAAATATGGTTGTAAAAATTTTCATGTTACTAAATTACCTCTCTTCATGTTGAGATTGCTATCGTCTCTTTCTTCTTCCTTGCATATGCTAGTTTTTGCTTGCCTTGATAATTTGTTTGCTTATAAAATGCCTATGCATAGGAAGCATGTTAGACTTAGATGTGTTTGTCACGTGTTTTATGATGCTCTCTTTGTGCTTCAATTCTTCTCTTTTATGTGAGCATCATTGAAATTATCAATGCCTAGCTAAGAGGCTTTAAAGAAAAGCGCTTGTTGGGAGACAACCCAATTTTTTTCCTTGCTGTTTTGCAATAAATTTTTCATCTAGCCTCTGGTTAGATGTGGTTTTGTGTTTTAATTAGTGTTTGTGCCAAGTAAGACCTTTGGGATGGCTTACGGTGATAGTTGATTTGATACTGCTGAAAAAAAGAAACTTTTGCGCCCAGTCCCAGAATTGGTTAAATCCACTGGAGCATGGAATAACTCTGAATTTTTTTACACAAGATTGGTATACGAATTGTCTCTGTTGTCCTAATTTTTCAGTATTTTTGGAGTTACAGAAGTATTGGAACAATTCAGATCTTCGCAGACTGTTCTGTTTTTGACAGATTCTGTTTTATATGTGTTGTTTGCTTATTTTGATGAGTCTATGGCTAGTATCGGGGGGTATGAATCATGGAAAAGTTGGAATACAGTAGATATTACACCAATATAAATAAATAATGAGTTCACAACAGTACCAAAGTGGTGATTTATTTTCTTATACTAACGGAGCTTATGAGAATTTCTGTTGAGTTTTGTGTTGTGAAGTTTTCAAGTTTTGGGTAAGGATTTGATGGACTATGGAATAAGGAGTGGCAAGAGCCTAAGCTTGGGGATGCCCAAGGCACCCCAAGGTAATATTCAATGATGTGAGAAGGCCTAAGCTTGGGGATGCCCCGGGAAGGCATCCCCTCTTTCGTCTTCGTCTATCGGTAACTTTACTTGAGGCTATATTTTTATTCACCACATGATATGTGTTTTGCTTAGAGCGTCTTGTATGATTTGAGTCTTTGCTTTTTAGTTTGCCACAATCATCCTTTCTGTACACACCTTTTGAGAGAGACACGCATGAATCGTGATTTATTAGAATGCTCTATGTGCTTCACTTATATCTTTTGAGCTAGGCAAATTTGCTCTAGTGCTTCACTTATATCTTTTTAGAGCACGGCGGTGATTTTATTTTATAGAAATTGATGAACTCTCACACTTCACTTATATTATTTTGAGAGTCTTTCTAAACAGCATGGCAATTTGCTTTGGTTATAAAATTAGTCCTAATATGATAGGCATCCAAAAGGGATATAATAAAAACTTTCATATATAGTGCATTGAATACTATGAGAAGTTTGATTCCTTATGATTGTTTTGAGATATGAAGATGGTGATATTAGATTCATGCTAGTGAATAGTTGTGAATTTGAGAAATACTTGTGTTAAAGTTTGTGAGTCCCGTAGCATGCACGTACGGTGAACCGTTATGTGATGAAGTCGGAGCATGATTTATTTTTTGATTGTCTTCCTTATAAGTGGCGGTCGGGGACGAGCGATGGTCTTTTCCTACCAATCTATCCCCCTAGGAGCATGCGCATAGTACTTTGTTTCGATGACTAATAGATTTTTGCAATAAGTATATGAGTTCTTTATGACTAATGTTGAGTCCATGGATTATACGCACTCTCACCTCTCCGCCATTGCTAGCCTCTCTTGTGCCGCGCAACTTTCGCTGGTACCATACACCCACCATATACCTTCCTCAAAACAGCCACCATACCTACCTATTATGGAATTTCCATAGCCATTCCAAGATATATTGCCATGCAACTTTCCACCGTTCCGTTATTATGACACGCTTCATCATTGTCATATTGCTTTGCATGATCATGTAGTTGACATCGAATTTGTGGCAAAGCCACCGTTCATCATATTTTATACATGTCGCTCTTGATTCATTGCACATCCCGGTACACCGCCGGAGGCATTCACATAGAGTCATATTTTGTTCTAAGCATCGAGTTGTAAATTTTGAGTTGTAAGTAAATAAAAGTGTGATGATCATAATTATTAGAGCATTGTCCCATGTGAGGAAAGGATGATGGAGACTATGATTCCCCCACAAGTCGGGATGAGACTCCGGACGAAAAAAAAATATAAAAAAGGGAGGCAAAAAAATGAAAGAAGGCCCAAAAAAATGAGAGAAAAGAGAGAAGGGACAATGTTACTATCCTTTTTTCCACACTTGTGCTTCAAAATAGCACCATGATCTTCATGATAGAGAGTCTCCTATGATATCACTTTCATATACTAGTGGGAATTTTTCATTATATAACTTGGCTTGTATATTCCAATGATGGGCTTCCTCAAATTGCCCTAGGTCTTCATGAGCAAGCAAGTTGGATTCACACCCACTTAGTTTTCTTTTTGAGCTTTCGTAAACTTATAGCTCTAGTGCATCCGTTGCATGGCAATCCCTACTCACTCACATTGATATCTATTAATGGGCATCTCCATAGCCCATTGATACGCCTAGTTGATGTGAGACTATCTCCTCCTTTTTGTCTTCTCCACAACCACCGTCTATTCCACCTATAGTGCTATGTCCATGGCTCAAGCTCATGTATTGCGTGAAAGTTGAAAAAGTTTGAGAACGTCAAAAGTATGAAACAATTGCTTGGCTTGTCATCGGGGTTGTGCATGATTTAAATATTTTGTGTGATGAAGATGGAGCATAGCCAGACCATATGATTTTGTAGGGATAAGCTTTCTTTGGCCATGTTATTTTGAGAAGACATAATTATTTTGTTAGTACGCTTGAAGTATTATTGTTTTTATATCAATATTAAATTTTTTTTTGAATCTTACGGATCTGAACATTCATGCCACAATAAAGAGAATTACACGGATAAATATGTTAGGTAGCATTCCACATCAAAAATTCTGTTTTTATCATTTACCTACTCGAGGACGAGCAGGAATTAAGCTTGGGGGTGCTTGATACGTCTCCAACGTATCTATAATTTTTTATTGTTCCATGCTATTATATTATCGGTTTTGGATGTTTTATATGCATTAATATGCTATTTTATATGATTTTTGGGACTAAGCTATTAACCTAGAGCCCAGTGCCAGTTTCTGTTTTTTCCTTGTTTTGCAGTTTTGCAGAAAAGGAATACCAAACGGAATCCAAATGGAATGAAACTTTCGCGATGATTTTTCTTGGACCAGAAGACATCCAGAGGGCTTGGCGTGCACGTCAGGGAAGCCACGAGGCAGCCACAAGGTCGGGTGGCACGCCCAGGGGGGTAGGGCGCGCCCCCACCCTTGTGGGCCCCTTGTGACTCCACCGATGTATTTCTTCCGCCTATATATTCTCAAATATCCCAAAACCTACCAGGGGAGCCACGAAACCACTTTTCCACCGCAGCAACCTTCTGTACCTGTGAGATCCCATCTTGGGGCCTTTTCCGGCATCCTGCCAGAGGGGGAATCGATCACGGAGGGCTTCTACATCAACACCATTGCCTCTCCGATAAAGCGTGAGTAGTTTAGTTCAGACCTACGGGCACATAGCTAGTAGCAAGATGGCTTCTTCTCTCTCTTTGATCCTCAATACAAAGTTCTCCTCGATGTTCTTGGAGATCTATTTGATTTTATACTTTTTTGCGGTGTGTTTGCCGAGATCCAATGAATTGTGGATTTATGATCAGCTTATCTATGAATATTATTTGAATCTTCTCTGAATTCTTATATGCATGATTTGATATCTTTGCAAGTCTCTTCGAACTATCAATTTGGTTTGGCCAACTAGATTGGTTTTTCTTGCAATGGGAGAAGTGCTTAGCTTTGGGTTCAATCTTGCGGTGTCCTTTCCCAGTGACAGTAGGGGCAGCAAGGCACGTATTGTATTGTTGTCATCGAGGATAACAAGATGGGGTTTTCATCATATTGCTTGAGTTTATCCCGCTACATCATGACATCTTACTTAATGCGTTACTCTATTCTTATGAACTTAATACTCTAGATGCAGGCAGGAGTCGGTCATTGTGTGGAGTAATAGTAGTAGATGCAGAATCGTTTCGGTCTACTTGACACAGACGTGATGCCTATATTCATGATCATTGCCTTAGATATCGTCTTAACTTTGCGCTTTTCTAACAAGTGCTCGGCAGTAATTTGTTTACCCACCATAATAATTTCTATCTTGAGAGAAGCCTCTAGTGAAACCTATGGCCCCCGGGTCTATTTTCCATCATATAAGTTTCCGATCTACAATTTCCGTTTCCTATTTCTTTTACTTTGCAATCTTTACTTTCCGTTCCATAAACCAAAAATACCAAAAATATTACTTTACCATTTATCATCTCTATCAGATCTCACTTTTGCAAATAACCGTTAAGGGATTGACAACCCCTTTATCGCGTTGGGTGCAAGTTGGTGTTTGTTTGTGCAAGTATTCGGTGACTTGAGCGTTGTCTCCTACTGGATTGATACCTTGGTTCTCAAAAACTGAGGGAAATAATTACTCTACTTTGCTGCATCACCCTTTCCTCTTCTAGGGAAAAACCAACTCAAGCTCAAGAAGTAGCAGACGTTCATAACATCAGCATCTGCTCCTACAGCAGGCCTTTCACCAAGTGGTGCATCAAGGACATAATTCTTCCGTGCAGCAATGAGGATAATCCTCAAGTTACGGACCCAGTCCGTGTAGTTGCTACCATCATATTTCAACTTAGCTTTCTCTAGGAACGCATTAAAATTCAGGGGAACGGTAGCACGGGCCATTGATCTATAACATAGATATGCAAATACTATCAGGACTAAGTTCATGATAAATTAAGTTCAATTAATCAAATTACTTAAGAACTCCCACTTAGATAGACATCCCTCAAGTCATCTAAATGATACGTGATCCAAATCAACTAAACCATGTCCGATCATCACGTGAGATGGAGTAGTCATCAATGGTGAACATCTCTATGTTGATCATATCTACTATATGATTCACGTTCGACCTTTCGGTCTCCAGTGTTCCGAGGCCATGTCTGTACATGCCAGGCTCGTCAAGTTTAACCCGAGTATTCCGCATGTGCAAAACTGTCTTGCACCCGTTGTATGTGAACGTAGAGTCTATCACACCCTATCATCACATGGTGTCTCAACACGACGAACTGTCGCAACGGTGCATACTCAGGGAGAACACTTATACCTTGAAATTTTAGTTAAGGGATCATCTTATAATGCTACCGCCGTACTAAGCAAAATAAGATGCGTAAAAGATAAACATCACATGCAATCAAAATATGTGACATGATATGGCCATCATCATCTTGTGATTTTGATCTCCATCTCCAAAGCATCATCATGATCTCCATCGTCACCGGTTTGACACTTTGATCTCCATCGTTGCATCGTGGTCATCTCGCCAACTATTGCTTCTACAACTATCGCTAACGCATAGTGATAAAGTAAAGCAATTACATGGCGTTTGTAGTTCATACAATAAATAGACAACCATAAGGCTCCTGCCGGTTGCCGATAACTTTTACAAAACATGATCATCTCATACAATAACTTATATCACATCATGTCTTGACCATATCACATCACAACATGCCCTGCAAAAACAAGTTAGACGTCTTCTACTTTGTTGTTGCAAGTTTAACGTGGCTGCTACGGGCTTCTAGCAAGAACCGTTCTTACCTACGCATCAAACCACAACGGTGTTTCATCAAGTTTGCTGTTTTAACCTTCTTCAAGGACCGGCCGTAGTCAAATTCGATTCAACTCAAGTAGGAGAAACAGACACCTGCCAGCCACCTTTATGCAAAACTAGTTGCATGCGTGTCGGTGGAACCGGTCTCATGTGCGTGGACATGTAAGGTTGGTCCGGGCCGCTTCATCCCACAATACCGCCGAATCGAAATAGGACGTTGGTGGTAAGCAGTATGACTATCACCGCCAACAACTCTTTATATTCTACTCATGCATATCATCTACGCATAGACCTGGCTCATGATGCCACTGTTGGGAAACGTTGCATGGAAAAAAAAAATCTATGCACACGCAATGATCTATCCATGGAGATGCATAGCAACGAGGGGGAGAGTGTGTCTACGTACCCTCGTAGACCGTAAGCGGAAGCGTTTCACAACGCGGTTGATGTAGTCAAACTTTCTTCGCGCTCCACCGATCGAATACTGAACGTACGGCACCTCCGAGTTCTGCACACGTTCAGCTCGGTGACGTCCCTCGCCTTCTTGATCCAGCAAGGTGTCGAGGTAGTAGATGAGTTCTATCAGCACGACGGTGTGGTGACGGTGATGGTGAAGTGATCCTCGCAGGGCTTCGCCTAAGCACCGCGAGAATATGACCGGGGGTATAAACTGTGGAGGGCGGCGCCACACACGGCTAACAATTGATGTTGTGTGTTCTAGGCGCCCCCTCCCCATATATATATAGGTGGGAGGGGGAGGGGAGCAGCCAGGGTGCGCCCCAAGTAGGCCGAATCCTACTTGGGGTCTTCCCCAATTCGCCCCCCCCCCCCCCACCATAATTGCCGGAAGGAAAAAGGGAAGAGGGAAGAAGAGAAGGAAGGGGGGGCCGAACCCCCTCTTCTCCTTCTCCTATTCGGCCTCCTGCCATAGGGGGGGCGCACCACCCCTTGTGGGCTGGTGTGCTTCCCTCTCATGGCTCATATGGCCCTTATATTCTCCCCGGGGGTTCCGGTAACCCCTTCGATACTCCGATAAATACCCGATACACTCCGAAACACTTCCGGTGTCCGAATACTATCGTCCTATATATCAATCCTTACCTCTCGACCATGTCAGACTCCTCGTCATGTCCGTGATCTCATCCGGGACTCCGAACAACATTCGGTCACCAAATCACATAACTCATATAATATTATATCGTCATCGAACGTTAAGCGTGCCGACCCTACGGGTTTGAGAACTATGTAGACATGACCGAGACACCTCTTCGGTCAATAACCAGTAGCGAAACCTGGATGCTCATATTGGCTCCTACATATTCTACGAAGATCTTTATCGGCCGAACCGTTATGACAACATACGTAATTCCCTAGCTTTGTCCATCGGTATGTTACTTGCCCGAGATTCGATCGTCGGTATCTTCATACCTAGTTCAATATCATTACCGGCAAGTCTCTTTACTCGTTCCGTAATACATCACCTCGTGACTAACTCCTTAGTCGTTTGCTTGCAAGCTTATGATGTGTATTACCGAGAGGGCCCAGAGATACCTCTCCGATACTCGGAGTGACGAATCCTAATCTCGGTCTATGCCAACTCAACAGACAACTTCGGAGATACCTGTAGAGCATCTTTATAATCACCTAGTTACGTTGTGATGTTTGATAGCACACAAGGCATTCCTCCGGTATCCGGGAGTTGCATAATCTCATAGTCAAAGGAATATGTATTTGACATGAAGAAAGCAATAGCTATAAAACTGAACGATCATTATGCTAAGCTAACGGGTGGGTCTTGTCCATCACATCATTCTCCTAATGATGTGATCCAGTTATCAAATGACAACACATGTCCATGGTTAGGAAACCTTAACCATCTTTGATCAACGAGCTAGTCAAGTAGAGGCTCACTAGGGACAAAGTGTTTGTCTATGTATTCACACATGTATTTAGGTTTCCGATCAATACAATTCTAGCATGAATAATAAACATTTATCATGAAAAAGGAAATATAAAATAACAACTTTATTATTGCCTCTAGGTCATATTTCCTTCACATAATACATCATTGTCATATAACAACTTCTCATGATCATCATTTTCGTCCGTGAGACATCATATAACAACTTGGTCACTAGTCATAATCACAACTCCTCCTCATCATCATCATCAACTCTAACACATTGTAGCACATAATAACAACTTCTCATCATCATCATAGTCATAATCAACACTAACTAATTGTTCTTAATACCTAGGACCTACTCCTCTCTCCCAGGTAAAATACCATAAAAGAGATTAACCGCTCCATCTCCATAATGGAGAATGGAGATAAACCTATCTCCAACTTGTGGCTTGCGCACATTCATGTTGTATCCAATTAGTTGCGTGTGCGCATTCATCACTTTGCTCCATTCATTGATTTTGAGCCTTCCATCATTTGAAGAAATCGAGTATGTAGTATGGTAAGCCTTCGCAGGAGTTGGTCGTAAGCTAACCATATGCATATAACCTTCGGTAAACAGCATGTAAGGCAAAACCTCCTTCTGGAGACTCTGTTGAAAAATATAATAGTAACATATATAGTTAGCAATGTAGTTTATATACTTAAGAAGAATGTATGCAATAAAGTTACCATCATTAACAAAATCTTACCAAGTTTTTGGCAATGACGTTACCATCATGCAATTTATGGACTAGTGGCACGTATCCAGTAAATTTTGGGAGGATAGAGTGATTGGTTTTAAAGGACTCAACATCATCTATGAATGAGACAAGATAACCTTTCTCCTCACAATTAAGCTTGGAGTCATAGCTGTAGTATGTCCTGTCTATAGCCTTCCGAGTATTTTTGGAAGATAAGAAATAAGCTGACAATTATAAATAAAGATGTTTAGTACCGATGAACACCAAATATTTTTAAATTAACAATATAAATTACTTAACAAATTAGTTTGACAAACTCACATTTAGGCAAAACTGGAGGCATATCCACATCCACCCAGATGTCGATATTATCATCATCATCATCTTCGGGACGAATATCAAATGTTATTTGCATACCCTCGTCAAATCCATATGCTTTGTAGAGAGCTTACCAATTAGAGCAACCGAAATAGGAGTGATTGACCGCATTGTACAGCTTAACCCGAAACGCATAACCATGTTTAGTTCTTAAGTGAGCCCTCCTCGTCTCCATATTCTCAAAGTCTTTGAAACCGAGCTTCTGCAATACATATGGTCTTGCATGGCACCGGATGTACTAATCGAATTGGAAAAAATCAAGAAATTACACGTTGAACAAAAGAAGAACAAGTGATGATATTAATTACGATGAAATGCTTATCGTTGCGTACCGTACAAACATCAAAGGTCTCGTCCAGCTTCACGGTGAAAAACCTATCATTTTGTAGGTGAGGAAACCTGTCGCACAAACCCCGGTCATCGTACCAGTAATGGCACTCCGGGATCCTATCGTCATCAGACATCTATTGTGTTCATAATTCAAAGATTAAACTTCTGAATATTCATCACGGGTTGACTTTTGGTCTGTCGAGTCTTCCTTGAAAACTCTCATCTCACGTGGTGTATATGGTGGGCACTCCCTCTCTGATATATTCGACCGTCGGTGATGGTCGCTCTTCTCTTCCTTCCCGTGCATTACCAAAAGGTCTATCACGAGAAAGAAGAGCAAGAGCGACCCCCACGACAACAGTCGGCATTCTTCTTCTCTCATATATGGTGGACACTCTCTCACTTTTTTTGGACTGTCATGTATGGAGTCCCAACAGACTTAAAGTCAACCCAAAATGTCGTTTAATGCTCTTTTCGGCAAATCCAAGGCACTCGATATTTCCTACATTCTAGCACAAGACATGCTAAAATTCACGGAAAAATCCAGCATGACCTTTGCTAAAAAGGACATATCAAGCGGCTGAAATTTGCCCGAACGGAAATTAATCAACACTCCGGCAAAACATAGGCCACTCGGAGGTCTTCCCTGCAAACATAGGCCACTTGGGCAAGCACATATCCTATTTGGCTACATCATCATCATCGACATCAACGACATGGGGATTTGGCTGCTCTCACCTCAAGGTCGAAGGGGGTCGGTGACGGGAACGACGATGGGGATGATGCAGGGGCTCCTTGATTTCTGCAAAAACAGAATATAAACCCTATAAGCTATCAACTAAACATTATTATGCTGATTCAAAAGACCTACATTTACTAAAAATTCAATATATCTTATAACCCGAATATTTCATTTGGTTAAGAAGCATAACTAATGTTTCTTACTAAAAATTTCCATACCTAAATATTCTTACTAAAAATTTCTGTTACTAAATTTCTCATATGGCATTCCGATACATTTCTATATTGAAAATTTTGTATACCTAAACAATTTCTATTACTAAAATTTCTATTCAAAAGAACTAAAATTTCTGTTACTAAATTTGTATACCTACATTCTAAAAGAACAAAAAGAGAAGGGATGGAGGGAGGGAGGGAGAGGAGGGGGGAGGAAGGAGGGAGGGAGGGAGGAGGGGGGAGGAAGAGGTGCCTCACTGGCGGTGGCGCGCCAGCGACGGGCGACGTCGGCGGGCGATGATGATGGCTGGGTGGTGCAGTGCCGGCGATGGCGGTGGGTGGTGGCGCGCGGGCGGCGGCGGCGGCGGGCGGCGACCAGAGAGTGTCTTGGAGTGAGAGTGAGAATGTGGTGAGGGAGAGGAAACGGGTGGGACGGGGTATAGGATAAGGTGGTTTTAGCAGTAGCGTGGGAAGCCAAACGAGCGCTATAGCTAAAACTTTAGTTGTAGCGCGTTTATGCAAACCACACTGCTACTAAAGCTAGACCCGGGGTGGCCGTGTGGCCCACTTAGCAGTAGCACCTGGCCAGTGAGAGCACGCCACTGCTAAGTATTACCTGTAGCGTGCTCGCTTTACCCGCGCTGCTGCTAGTTAGCAGTAGCGCGTCCTTTTAACAAGCGCTACTGATAATGCTCTGTGTATAAGGTTTTCCCTAGTAGTGCCATTGGGCTCGTCAACCATGAAGATCAAAAGTATTGCTTCTTCTTGCTCTACATATTGGTAAATTCACTCACTCACTGTTGCTCTACATGTTGTATTGTCCGCACGTGATGCCGTGATGTACTAAAGGACATAGGACATACCATTCATGCACATACATTGTTAGATGAAGCTCAAGGGATAGTATGTTTGGGATGACATATGCCGATTCTGCCTCAAGTCTCGTTGAATTTGGAATCGATGAATTCGAAAAACTTAACAAACATCCATTATCTCGGATGGTAATATTTACATGTGAACTATCTTTGTACTAGGATATTTGCACGTTATTTATGGATGAATTATGCTATTTTCTATAATGATTTTGGTGTTGCGGTCTTATAGAAAAAAAATTGAAGGCGGACATTTAGGGGAAATGGTTGGATGACCGATCTTGCATCAGTGTCCGCAAACTGGACCGGACCAGTTCGTGAACAAATAGTTTGTCCGTTTAGGGGATGGCGTTGAAGATGTACTTAGACAAGATTTGCCAAAAAGAAAAGGTAAGCACTTGTGTTCGGCGCGCCGGCCGAAACTTCAGCCGGTCGCGCGCGACACGTAGGATACTGTGGGAGATCGAACGCGCTTCTTGCTCCTCCCACGTCGCACATATTCTGTGGGACCCATGCACCGCCCCACCTTTTTCCCTTTCCTTACCCATCCACTCACTATCTGTCGTCCCCTTCCTCTGTTTCTTTTCCCCACCGAATTCATCTCCTTCTCCGCCATGGAAGCGCCATCTCCCTTTCCCTTATGCCATGTGGTGGCCATGGCTGGTGCTCACCTCTCCCTACTTGTGGTTCCACACTCCCCCTTCCCTTCTCCTACCCGCTTTGCGCCCTACGGTGCCGTGGCCCGCCATGGCCGTCGCACACACACACACCCCTTCTGTCAGGTAGTGGCCATGACTGCCGCCCACCTCCACTTCTTTCCCCGGCGACGGCTACCCTGCAAGATTTTTGCTGGAACCTGCATCCGCTGGTGCTACAACCCGGTCACAGAATTGCTGCGGGCCAAGCATCGACTGCGGCCACGGACGACGTTGTGGTGCGCGGCGAGATTTCTGCTGCTATCGGTCCGTAGAAAAGCTGCAACCGATTGTTCAGAAGCTACAACCAGCATCACAGAAGCTGCACCGACGGCGGCAGTGTTGGAAATATGCCCTAGAGGCAATAGTAAAGTGGTTATTATTATATTTCCTTGTTCATGATAATTGTCTATTGTTCATGCTATAATTGTGTTATCCGGAAATCGTAATACTTGTGTGAATACATAGACCACAACATGTCCCTAGTGAGCCTCTAGTTGACTAGCTCGTTGATCAATAGATGGTTACGGTTTCCTGACCATGGACATTGGATGTCGTTGATAACGGGATCACATCATTAGGAGAATGATGTGATGGACAAGACCCAATCCTAAGCATAGCACTAGATCGTGTAGTTCGTTTGCTATAGCTTTTCTAATGTCAAGTATCATTTCCTTAGACCATGAGATTGTGCAACTCCCGGATACCGTAGGAATGCTTTGGGTGTATCAAACGTCACAACGTAACTGGGTGACCATAAAGGTGCACTACAGGTATCTCCGAAAGTGTTTGTTGAGTTGGCACGAATCGAGACTGGGATTTGTCACTCCGTATGACGGAGAGGTATCTCTGGGCCCACTCGGTAATGCATCATCATAATGAGCTCAATGTGACTAAAGAGTTTGCCACGGGATCATGCGTTACGAAACGAGTAAAGAGACTTGCCGGTAACGAGATTGAACAAGGTATAGGGATACCGACGATCGAATCTCGGGCAAGTATCATACCGGTAGACAAAGGGAATTGTATATGGGATTGATTGAATCCTCGACATCGTGGTTCATCCGATGAGATCATCGTGGAACATGTGGGAGCCAACATGGGTATCCAGATCCCGCTGTTGGTTATTGGCCGGAGAGATGTCTCGGTCATGTCTGCATGGTTCCCGAACCCGTAGGGTCTACACACTTAAGGTTCGGTGACGCTAGGGTTGTTATGGGAAATAGTATGTGGATACCGAATGTTGTTCGGAGACTCGGATGAGATCCCGGACGTCACGGGGAGTTCCGGAATGGTCCGGAGGTGAAGATTTATATATGGGAAGTCATCATACGGTCACCGGAAGTGTTCGGGGGTTTTCCGGTATTGTACCGGGACCACCGAAGGGGTTCCGGGGGTCCACCGGGAGGGTCCACCTGCCCCGGAGGGCCCTATGGGCTGTATGGGGGAGAGAACCAGCCCCTAAGTGGGCTGGGCGCCATCCCCCCTAGGGCCCATGCGCCTAGGGTTGGGGGAAACCCTAAAGGGGGGGCGCCCCCCTTGGCTTGGGGGGCAAGCCCCCCTCCCGCCTGGCCGCCGCCCCCCCCCCCCCCCCCCCCCCCTCTAGATCTGATCTAGAGGGGCCGGCCCCCTTCTCCCTTGGCCCTATAAATAGAGGGGAGGAGGGAGGGCAGCAGCACCTCATCCCTGGCGCAGCCCTCCCCCTCTCCAACACCCCCTCCTCCTCCGTTTGAGCTTGGCGAAGCCCTGCCAGAGAACTGCAAGTTCCACCACCACGCCGTCGTGCTGCTGGAGCTGTCTTCCCCAACCTCTCCCTCCTCCTTGCTGGATCAAGGCGCGGGAGACGTCACCGGGCTGCACGTGTGTTGAACGCGGAGGCACCGTTGTTCGGTGCTTAGATCGGAATCGACCGCGATCTGAATCGCTGCGTGCACGACTCCTCCAACCGCGTTCTTGCAACGCTTCCGCCTCGCGATCTTCAAGGGTATGAAGATGCACTCCTCTCTCTCTCGTTGCTAGTCTCTCCATAGATTGATCTTGGTGATGCGTAGGAAATTTTTTTGATTTACTACTACGTTCCCCAACAAGCAGACCGCGGGATGACAATAATTCTTCCAAGGGAACCAACCCAATGTCTTTTGCTACTATCGCCTTTGTTTTTTGCTGGAACTAGCATCCTTTTTTGCTACCACTATCATGTTTTTTTGCTAGAGAATTTTTTGCTACCACCATCTTTGGATTTTGCTGGAACCAGGCATTTTTTTTTTGCTACCACTGGCTTGTGTTTTGCTGGAACCAGCATCCATTTTTTCTACAACCGTGTGGGGTTTGTGCTGGAACAAACGCATTTTTGCTACCACCGTCTTTTCGTTTTGCTGGAACCGGCCCAATTTTTTGCTACCACTGGCTTTGGCTGCGAGCGGCACTGTGTCGCCATTAATGCTGCGACGGGTCGGCAGCACCTGCGAGGGGGAACGTTTTTGGTGGCCGGTGACCATGAACCTGCGTGGGGGCAACAATGAATGCAGGGAAGGTGAGGAAAAGCTGCTACGGGTCAACTGTTTTTTGTTGCGATTTGACGACAGCGAGCGTCAGCGGCGAGCTTCGAGGGCCAGCAAACCGGCGAGGGGGAGCAAAGAGCAACCCGGCGAGGGGGAGCGGGGAGCTCGCCGGGGAGCACACGGACATCTGCAGGAGGAGGAGGATTAGCTACGGGGATGGGGCGTTTTTTCTGGATAGGACGGACCCGACTGACTGCATCGGGCGGCTGGGACGCGCCTATCATCGCCCCAAAAGAAAAGAGCTGGTGCACGTTGCCAACGCTATCAGGAGTGGACACGTGAACTTGACTGTTTCGGATCCGCTGTGACAGGTTTTTTTTTTTTAGTCTATCCGCTGTGACAGGTGAATCGAAAGGACGTAGGACAGTCCAAGTTCAGCACATAGACCCCGCAAAAAAAAAAGTTCAGCACATAGGTAGCGTTCGCGTGGCCTTGCGCTATTTTCTGCACAAAAAGGCCTCGTGCCCTCCTCCGCTTCCTCCTCCTGTGCACCCAACCAAACCCTAACCCCGAGCAAGACAAGGGAAGCGCACGGCGATGGGAGTCACGGCCTGCGGGCGCGGCGCCGGCAAGACGGTGCAGGGCTCCCACGTGTTCGAGATCTCAGGATACAGCCTGCACGGGAAGCGACTCGGGGTTTCCAAGAGCGTAGAATCAGCCCTGTTCGACGTCGGCGGTCACCACTGGCAGATCACATTCTACCCGGGAGGAATCACCCATGCTCTCCGCGACTACGTCGCTTTGTGCATCTCGTTGCGGAGGAAGAAGAACAACAGTGCCAAGGTGAGGGCATCCATTGAGTTCAGTCTGGTGGACGTCACCGGATCTTCACCCCCGCATATGACGACAATGGAGCTCGATTGCAGCAGCGACTCGATCGGCGCCTTCACCGCTCATAACCAATCTTCTTTGGAGGTGCCGCCGTCCGACATCACGGAGCATCTCCGGAAACTGTGGCAGGGTAAAGATGGCGCCGACGTGGCTTTTGAAGTTGAAGGAGAGGCTTTTCCTGCCCACAAGACGATACTCGCTATGCGCTCGCCGGTCTTTAAAGCGGAGCTCTATGGCGAGACGAGGGAAAAGTACATGAATCGCATTACGATCACCGACATGCAACCCGCTGTCTTTGAGGCTCTGCTCTATTTCATATACACCGACTCGCTACCCGACAACATGGATGGTCTGAGCCATGATGACTATCAAGAGACAATTAGGCATTTGCTTGTCGCCGCGGACCGGTATGCCATGGAAAGACTGAAGATGATGTGTGAAAGCATTATTTGTGATAACATTGATGTGAAGACCGTGATTACTACACTAGCTTTGGCTGATCAGCATCTCTGCGGGCGGTTGAGTGATGCTTGCATTCAATTTATTGCCTCTTTGGATACAACGGAAATGAATGATGTGATGGCGAGCCAAGGGTACGCTGAGCTCAAGGGAACATGTCCTAATCTGGATGTACTGGAGCTCTGGGAGAAGACATATAGACTCCGCAATTCAAAGTCTTCGGTTCACATTGGTAGTTTAGTTACACAAATATAGCTTGCTACTTCTTTACCCACTGTCTTTCTTAAAAAAAATACTCAAGTATATTTGTTACTTTTCATCAAAAAGAAAAAGATAGTTTTACTGTGCCAATAATGGATTCCTTTTGTCGAGATGTCGGGCACCTACCCTTTTTATGCATAATATGGAGGAGCTCAAAAACTATTTTTCCAA
The DNA here is from genome assembly GCA_011799875.1 of Thinopyrum elongatum. NCBI lineage: Eukaryota > Viridiplantae > Streptophyta > Magnoliopsida > Poales > Poaceae > Thinopyrum > Thinopyrum elongatum. Next base: position 50,126,807 of record CM022303.1, on the reverse strand, counting down.
TTATTACAAGGGATGAAATTACAATTAATAAATCCCCTGGATATCTAGCACAAAAGTTAATTTTCATCAAATTCTTCCGTTTGGACTTCTCCATTACTTGGTACTTGAACCTCCTTTCATCGTCATTAGCGTATATTGTGATCGTTGAACCTTTACATGCTTCTCCATCGACCAACATATTTAAAAGAATTATCATCACATGCTTCAGCACCAACCTCTTTATTGGCCTTGCAGCCAATGCCTATGAGCATTCAAGAATGACAGGTCACCGAGACATACAAATAAGTGTCCAAATAAATCTCTGCTTATTAAAAACCCAGATATTACATCTTTATCAAGTGGTGATTGCGATAAGAAGCCAGGCTTACTGGGTTATGCAACTGACAACATGACATACAAGGCAACAGCTCTCACAGACAGATAAAATCCTTATTAGCATCATGGCAACGATACTCTTCACTTGGATTTTCACGGTCTCCCTTAGTTTATTGTGTGGAACCGGTTCAATCATCGTCATCTTACTCAGTCGCCGCAACACAGCTCGTTGGCCAAATTATTACATGTTAGTAACTGAAGTTTCAAAATACAATTTCAATTTAACATTGTATTAGTTGCAAGTTGGCTATCAGTGTACGTATGTTGACGTGATTGGGTAGTATAATTATTAGTGTGTTGTCAGGTCGCTAGTTTCCCGGCAGGGCAATTGATTTGATTGACGAGGTGTGTTCTACCACAGAGATTCATTTTAACAAGCAAAGGAAAGTGGAGAATAAAATTATTAGCCTTATATTTTTACCCAACGAGTTAACTATTGGCCCATGTCATATCACACATGTAAATCATAATCATAGGTGTCAATAGTTTCGATCGTTACCCATGTGATATGACTTTCATATTTCTAATGTTGTTTGAAAAATTACCTGAGCGAGTTGTTGGTCAGGATGAAGCGTTCAATTTGCTTGCGCAAGCAGTGCTCCGTTGTAAGGTCAGTTTCGTCAATCTAGGCAACAAATAGATTAATTTACTTTTTGGGGCTCACTTGCTGTTAGAAAAACAGAACTTGCTAAAGCTATGGCCGAGGAGATATTTGACAATGAGAAGACACTGGTTCGCTTCGATATGTTGGAATGTGCTGACACTAGTACGGATTACGCGCTTTAGAGGGATGCGTTTTTGCATTCCACCTGTAGGCTATAGTTGCTAATATTCAAACTATTGGATCCGGTTTTGAAACCGCCTCGAATACTTCGAGTCGCAGGCAGTTCCGCAAGTGAACCACTTCTAATGCTTAACTTTTCAGGCGTATCCTTTCATTGAAACGTCTGCTATGCCAGTTATGAATGATGTCGTGATTGTCTTTGTCTTGGCACATGTGCTCGAGGGATTGTGCTTCACTTTAGGCTATTGGTGGCTGCCATCCCGGAAGACTAGTGCTTCTGCTGCTGTCGTTGCTGTTGCTGCCAGTCATTGCAGGCTCTTTCAGTGTATGGTTGATGCTTTCCTCCATGTCTGACTATAAGTTGTGATGCAAAACAGAAACATATCAACAGATGTTGATATCAATAATCCACACTTTGAGGCCAAATCACATATCAAAGTAAACATCGTAGACGAAAAATGGCTATGTAAGTGCTCAAGAAAAAGAGCATTCATGGACAAGTCCCTGCATACGCCATCTCATAGTGGGATAGGAAGCAACCGAGCTTAGGATCCAGGATGACAACAGTTGCACGCCACCAGAAGAGCATCAATTTAATTCGCCTCATCGTACTCCTTTGGATCGATGCTTTTTATCTGTTTGATTGTTAGCCAACTCTTTGCCAACTTCTGAGATGGGCCTGTAGGGCTTCCTTGCTGACTGCACATGCTGCAAGCACACACAGCAGTTAGCCATGCACTAATATAGCTTAGATCAATTATCACAGCAAGTATAAATCATAACCCCATGGAATCCACTCACTTCCCGTGGAATTCTTGCAGCTCTGCTATTTATGAATCTAGGTAGTACTTTGAAAAACAAAACTTAAATCATGTGATGGAAGGAGAAGTTGGCTGTCACACTGAAAGATCATGATAGTAAGCAAATTTGTGCTACTGTGAATTCCAACACTACCCATGCCTCCATAAAAATTGGGCACAAACTCACGATAGTCAACAAGACAGGTTATATGAGAAAAAGTTAAAATTCCCTACTACAGAAAAAAGAATGAACTGTATGGATCCGGTCACAATTTCTAACAAGTTACTAAGAGGCATCCGTTTTAAGTGAAAAATAGACTTAAAAAATATGCATATAAGAAATAAACTGTATATGTGCAAAATATAGTGCATCACGTATACTGTATTGATCAACTACTGCAGACGAGGCTGCTGCCAGATATACATCGGCAAAAATAGATCATCACATATACTGCATTAGTGTTCAAGCCACAAGTCAACAAAAGTCCAAAACTATCACAGTAATTCTGACTATTCCTATTGGACAGAAATGGAGCACAATAACTAGCACGCTTACAAAAGCTGTGCCAATAACTAATCAGAGAAACAGCCATATATCTTACCAAGGTACCAAAATACGATCCACTACTAACAAGCAGCTTATACATATGCTGCAACAAAAGGAACACCACCAACAACAAAAATAAACAAGAAGAAGGTGGGGTAGGCTAGAGTCACGCAAACCCTGTCCATGGCTAGTTCTTTAGATGATATTCCAGCCATCCAGATGTCTCTTAACAGACTCTTCCCACATCAAGTTTGGTGTACCCCAAGTCCCCAACCTTCAGTGGCTCATCACGATTTTTTTAATTGGTCTTCCTTTTTTTTTCGCAATAAAGGGAACACCAATTAAAAAATCATGAGGGGGCACTGGCTGCAAACTCTGAAACCTGTATAGATGCATGACTGATGCAGTGACGTTGTAGCTACATGAACCAAAACTATCACAGTACGTAGTTCATACCGAAAAGGGATAAACCCTCTGATAGAGAACTAAACCAAAAATATATGACATGGACTGTAGCTCTTGCAAGCTTTGAATATACAGTTGATTTGGAAACTCACTTGAGTAGCAGATATATCAGAAACAAAATGGCAACGCATATGGAAATCAAAGTTTTGTTTAGATGCTGCATGAACGGAAATCATGCACACATGGCTGGGATTCGCTGACTTTAAGTTAGTGTCAACTGGCCCACATGTCGTTGACACACAGTCAACTAACTTAAAGTCGTTGACACACAGTCAACTGACTTAAAGTCAGCGAATCTGAACCGTGCACACTTATATAAAGATGGTCTATTAATCGATCGAACACCCATAGAAAATAAGACAGATATTGCAGCCTCCGATCGACATGGCCAGAAATTGCAGTCCTATCGCTAGTCGCTGCGCATCTACCAAAAAGCATTCGAAAATGTACCTGCCAATCTGCCATGTGAGCAGCAAAACAAACATCGAAGCTGATGTGCTGCATATGGATATGCAATAGTGAGCTACCAAGTGCTAACACTACCATCAGCCCATCAATTAAATATTCCCCTAATCTCCTCTCACTCTCACTCACTGGCCCAACAGCCACTAATTAATTTTCTAATCCGGACTCCCAATCAAGCACAAGCTCCAACAGACAAAGCATAAATACGAAGCGGACAGAGCAGTGGAGCACTAAGCAAGCAGACCACGAGAGGGGGAGAGAGAGCAAGCTTGCTTGCCTTGCGCAGGTGAAGGAGTGTGCTGCAGCCTGTGTCGGTGTCGGCAGAGGCGGAGGCGCAGGAGCAGGTCGAAGCAGTCGCGAGGAAGGAACGCGAGGCGGAAGCGGAGGCGAAGGAGCACCTCCACGGGTTCGTTCCAGCGGTGGCGGCGGCGCCGGCACGGCAGCGTTGGTCGCCGCGACGCGGGGGTACGGTCAAAACCCTAGTGACCGTGGGTGGGGGATTTCTGCCTCGATCTGTTTCACCATGCGGCAAAACTACTTTTTCACCGCTAATTTCCCGGGCCTCAGTCAGCCCATTTGACGACGCAAGCAGACCACTAGGCCTATGGGAGCAACTAGTTGGGAGTGCTCTTTGGGCTCCAAACGATCATTTGGGGGTGGGCTGATAGCACGTAAGTGGCGCGCTCTCAGCCGCTGTCACGTATCGCGCTCCGGTCGCTCTCTCCGGATATTGTTTTTTTTATTTTCTGCACGCGTCGTCGGCTTTTTAAAGGGTTTTTTTTAGGGTTTTTTTACTTTTCGGTGTTTCATCGGCCTTTTCTAGCATTTCGACAAAAAAATCAAAAGAAAATATTTTTTGCGTGAAAAAAATATGTTTTTCTTTTCTTTTTTCTTCCATGAGAGGCATGGTTTTGTTCTGCGAGAGGCACGGCGAAAAAAATGGATTTTCACTTTTTTTTCCGTAAGAGGCACGGTTTTGCTTCCACGAGAGTCACGGATTTGCTTCCGCGAGAGGCACGGCTGTGCCTCTTGGAAACGAAAAAAAATGAGTTTTCTCTTCTTTTTTCTTCCGTGAGAGGCACGATTTTGCTTTCGCGCTCTCGAAAACGAAAAAAAATGCATTTTCTCTTCTTTTTTTTCTTCCGTGAGAGGCATGTTTTGCTTCCGCGAGAGGCACGGATTTGTTTCCGCGGGAGGCACGGCCGTGCCTCGCCTCTCGGAAACAGAAAAAAACACGTTTTCTCCTTTTTTTTCTTCCTTGAGAGACACGGTTTTGCTTTCGCTCTCTCGGAAACAAAAAAACACGTGTTTTCTCTTTTTTTTTTTCTTCCACGAGAGGCACGACCGGAAGCGGCTTCCGGAATGGGGAAAAAAGTGCTCCCGGTTCGCGTCCGGTTTTTTTCATGAAAAAAAGTTCGTCAAACCTTTCAACATGGGATCTAGTTTTGAAGGTCTCGACGCGAGGAATCCAACGGTAAAAACGGTACGAGATTTAGATGCACGGTGCGCCACTTGTCGCAATCTGGGAAGATGGGAGTGATCTTTAAAAGGAGTACTTCTCAATTAGTGATTTCTAGAGATAGGTGGGAGGACCCTAATAGGGCGTTCCAGTCAGCGGGTTCAGCGCGGATTGTTTTTCCGGTGTGTTTTCTGTGCCGGGTTTCTTCGGTTTCCCCTTTGCTTTTTTACGATATATTTTCTAGTTTTCTTGGTTTCATTTAGTTTTTTGTTTTTATTTTCTTTTTCGGACTCAACAGAAGTCTATTTTTTTAAAGACGCATTATACATGTTTTTATACACACGTAACATTTAGTCATACATCTTTAATATTTTTTTAACTACATGTTGAGTATTTTGTAAAAAATAGCAAATACATGTTAAATTTCCAAATACACATTGAACATTTTTTAGTTGACATGAAAGAATTTTAGAAAATACATGAACATTTTATTAAACTGTATAAAAATTTCTTTAAATGTCACAAATATATTTTTGAGACACGTGAACATTTTTTAAATTTCCTGTACATTATTTTAATGCCACATAATTTTTTCTTTGAATTACATGAAAAATATTCTACATTGTATAAACATTGTTTTAAAATGTCATGATTTTTTTGAGACGCATGACTATTGTTAAAAAACTCCGCCTATGTTGTCTCAACATAGCCGGTGCCAAGCCCGGGTAAAGGAGAATGGTTGTGATAGGCTTGGCGAGCCAACGTAAAAACTCAGCCACTCTTATGGAGATGAAACCCAAAAGATTTTCGTTGGGGCGTAACCCTCTCAGCGACGCGCCACATCGGAACCCGGGTGTGGTGTCAAATGGGCAAGGGCCGGGTCGTCTCCCTCCTGGTGGCGCGCCGTATTTTGATCTGGATATGGTGGAAAGTGAGCGAGGATCTGGTCGTCGCATCCTTGGTGCCGCGCTACATCGGCGCCCGGATGCAGTGGAAAACGAGCAAGGGTCTTCGCATTTGACTCGATGAGTGCGAAGGGTAAGAAAGCTAGCTGAGCCTAGGAGGATTCGCTTAGGTAGCTGGAACGTAGGGTCTCTGACAGGGAAGCTTCGGGAGCTAGTTGATGCAGCGGTGAGGAGAGGTGTTGATATCCTTTGCGTCCAAAAAAACCAAATGGAGGGGACAGAAGGCGAAGGAGGTGGAGGATACCGGCTTCAAGCTGTGGTACACGGGGGTGGCTGTAAACAGAAATGGCGTAGGCATCTTGGTCAACAAGAGCCTCAAGTATGGAGTGGTAGACGTCAAGAAACGTGGGGACCGGATTATCCTGGTCAAGCCGGTAGTTGGGGACTTAGTTCTCAATGTTATCAGCGCGTATGCCCCGCAAGTAGGCCATAGTGAGAACACCAAGAGGGAGTTCTGGGAAGGCCTGGAAGACATGGTTAGGAGTGTACCGATTGGCGAGAAGCTCTTCATAGGAGGAGACCTCAATGGCCATGTGGGTACACCTAACACAGGTTTTGAAGGGGTGCATGGGGGCTTTGGCTATGGTATCAGGAATCAAGAAGGAGAAGATGTCTTAAGCTTTGCTCTAGCCTAAGACATGATTGTAGCTAACACCCTCTTTAAAAAGAGAGAATCACATCTGGTGACTTTTAGTAGTGACCAACACTCTAGCCAGATTGATTTCATCCTCTCGAGAAGAGAAGATAGGCGTGCATGCCTATATTGTAAGGCGATACCTGGAGAGAGTGTTGTACCTCAGCATAAGCTGGTGGTTGCTGACTTCCGCTTTCGGATTCGTGTCCAGCGGGATAAGCGTGCCAAAGTAGCTAGAATGAAGCGGTGGAAGCTCAAGGGGGAGGTAGCTCAGGCGTTCAAGGAGAGGGTCATTAAGGAGGGCCCTTGGGAGGAAGGAGTGGATGCGGATAATATGTGGATGAAGATGGCGACTTGCATTCGTAAGGTGCCCTCGGAGGAGTTTGGAGTGTCCAAGGGAAGGAGAAGCGAGGATAAGGATACCTGGTGGTGGAATGATGATGTCCAGAAGGCGATTAAAGAGAAGAAAGATTGTTTTAGACGCCTATACCTGGATAGAAGTGCGGACAACATAAAGTACAAGATGGCGAAGAAGGCCGCAAAGCGAGCTGTCAGTGAAGCAAATGGTCGGGCGTATGAGGACCTCTACCAACGGTTAGGCATGAAGGAAGGCGAAAGGGACATCTATAAGATGGCCAAGATTCAAGAGAGGAAGACGAGGGATATTGGCCAAGTCAAATGCATCAAGGACGGAGCAGACCAGCTCCTGGTGAACGACGTGGAGATTAAGCATACATGGCGGGAGTACTTCGACAAGATGTTAAATGGGGAGAATGAGAGTTCTACCATTGATCTGGATGACTCCTTTAATGAGACAAGCACGCATTTTGTGCGGCGAATCCAGGAGTCTTAGGTCAAGGAGGCTTTAAAAAGGATGAAAGGAGGCAAGGCGATGGGCCCTGATTGTATCCCCATTGAGGTGTGGAAGGGCCTCGGGGACATAGCGATAGTATGGCTAACCAAGCTTTTCAACCTCATTTTTTGGGCAAACAAGATGCCAGAAGAATGGAGACGGAGTATATTAGTACCAATCTTCAAAAACAAGGGGGATGTTCAGAGTTGTACTCATTACCGTGGAATTAAGCTGATGAGCCATACGATGAAGCTATGGGACAGAGTCATTGAGCACCGCTTAAGAAGAATGACAAGCGTGACCAAAAATCCGTTTGGTTTCATGCCTGGGAGGTCGACCATGGAAGCCATTTTCTTGGTACGACAACTTATGGAGAGATACAGGGAGCAAAAGAAGGACTTGCATATGGTGTTCATTGACCTTGAGAAGGCCTATGATAAGATATCACGGAATGTCATGTGGTGGGCCTTGGAGAAACACAAAAGTCCCAGCAAAGTACATTACCCTCATGAAGGTCATGTACGATAATATTGTGACAAGGGTTCGAACAAGTGATGTCGACACTGATGACTTCCCGATTAAGATACGACTGCAACAGGGGTTAGCTTTGAACCCTTATCTTTTTGCCTTGGTGATGGATGAGGTCACAACGGATATACAAGGAGATATCCCATGGTGTATGCTCTTTACGGATGATGTCGTGCTAGTTGACGATAGTCGGACGGTGGTAAATAGGAAGTTAAAGTTATGGAGACAAACCTTGGAATCGAAAGGGTTTAGGCTTAGTAGAACTAAAACCGAGTACATGATGTGCGGTTTCAGTACTACTAGGTGTGAGGTCGAGGAGGAGGAGAAGGTTAGCCTTGATGGGCAGGTGGTGCCTCAGAAGGACACATTTCGATATTTGGGGTCAATGCTGCAGGAAGATGTGGGGATTGATGAAGATGTGAACCATCGAATCAAAGCCGGATGGATGAAGTGGCGCCAAGCTTCTGGCATTCTCTGTGACAAGAGAGTGCCACAAAAGCTTAAAGGCAAGTTCTACAGGACGACGGTTCGACCCGCAATGTTGTATGGCGCCGAGTGTTGGCCGACTAAAAGGCGACATGTTCAACAGTTAAGTGTGGCGGAGATGCGTATGTTGAGATAGATGTGTGGTCACACGAGGAAGGATCGAGTCCGGAATGATGATATACGAGATAGAGTTGGGGTAGCACCAATTGAAGAGAAGCTTGTCCAACATCGTCTGAGATGGTTTGGGCATATTCAGCGCAGGCCTCCAGAAGCTCCAGTGCATAGCGGACGGCTAAAGCGTGCAGAGAATGTCAGAAAAGGTCGGGGTAGACCGAATTTGACATGTTGTTGTTGTTGTTGTTATTGTTGTTGTTTGTTGCATGACGATTGTTAAAAAATGTCACATACATTTTTTTTAATGCTATCAATATTTTTTAATTACATGAACATATTTTTTAAGATTGTACATTTTTTTTTAAATATCACAAACATTTTTTTGTAATACATGAACATTTTATAAATGTCACGAACATTTTTTGTAGTGCTATCAACATTTTCGAGAAGTTGTGTGAACATTTATTTAGCACTTCATTGACATTTTTTGAAGGTGTGATGAACAGTTTTTTTAAAATTGAAACATCATATTTGTTCCATTTTAGAAATATAAGTAAAATAAAACAAAAAATGAAAAGGAAGAAAAATAAAAAAAAATGCACAGAACAATGCGGTGGTCGGCCCATTAACTGCGCGAGAGAGGCAAGCGTCTGCTTCAACTTTTGCTAAAAAAAAGCGTCTGCCTCGACTAACAACATGCGAGACAAAGCTACCCCCGCTTAGGTGTGCATGTGAGTAGATCCAGGAGACATAAGCAAAAGGATCCCATCAACAAACCTCGGCCGAAGTGGTGGACAAGGATGGTTCATGTCGCTCCCCAACGCATCTTCTTCCCCAATCTTCCTCAAATCTACCAAATCAATGGCAATCAACCTTTAAGCCTGAAAATTTCCTTCCATCGATGACTTTTACGAGAGTGGCATCGGGCATGCGTAGCTGCTTGTCTCCTGGAAGGTTTGAAAAGAGAGAAACGCGAGGGTATTCAAGAAGAAATCCACAATGTTAATCACGGTGCTAGAGGGGATCAAGGTGGAGGCCAAGAATTGGGTCTTGGTCGGGGCTAAACATTTGGGATCTTTTATGCCGCGAGAGTAGTGTTTTGTTTTGCATTTGTTGAGGAGTGATGACCCTCATTGAGACCTTGCTTAAACTTCTTTATTAATGAGATGAGGCAAAGCTTTTGCCTCCATTTAAAAAAAAATCTCCTGCTGGCATCGGACATGAACTAGCCACAAATTATGCATGTGATCATCAACTGTCACTAAATTCACGTATGAAGTTCCTGTCACCCAACAATAATAATCCTTATCTGAGACGATGCTGAGGTAGTGTATATACATACTTCCAACTAATTGGTGAGGCTTGACCAAAATTTGAGACATTTTTTCCTACAAATAAAAAAAATGATAAATGTGAATGAAAAAGTTGATGATAACATCCTCATAGATACCTCACATAGTTTAGAAATCTCCATTTGCTTAGATCTATAAAAGTGTAGACAACCATACATTCTAGAAATTGTGGCTGAGATATTTGTTATACGGTAGACAATGTAGAACTACCAATAAATAAACATAACATACATACTCAAAATAATTCACTAGTCGCTACATACTGATCTATATATGAATTTTTGTCTTTGATTTTTTGTTCTTGGATCAAGAAGATTATGTTCAGTTAATGTTGCTCTAAGAGTTAATGTATCAAAAAGGAAAAAATGACTAACATAAATTTTCGTATAAATAGCTTTTAAATTTTGTGCCATTGTATTATCAATGACTAGTAACATTGTTTCTTTATATCTATGAACAATGATAGCTCTAATAGAAAACTAGTCAGAAGTAGAAATGTTTAATATAAAAAATGGTAATAGTTCGAGAAACTTAGATGATAACAACTTGAGTAGGCGATAAGTAATGAGCTTAACAAAGTGTGGATTAATGTACCTACAGATTGTATTTTACATACTGTAGCGACAGAGACTCCGTACGCTTTTGAATAAATAATAGAACTATTTATCCTGAAGAAAGTAACAACACAAGAAGAATAGCGACCAACCAACAGATCTTGCCGCGGGCATCACACGAGAACTAAAAAAACTAATAATAGAACAGGCAACACGATCGGTGACACGCATGGCCTTGAGTGTGATTTGTTCGTAAGAGGCACGTTTGAGCGACAACCAAAGGTATTATAGGCCACAAATCATGCAAAAACAGTAGGGGAATGCTCACATGATCATCATCAAGTAAGAAACTGAGATGGGGGAAAAGAGTGCGAGGGGAAATCATACCCGATCTCAGAAGACGAACGCAGTGTGAAGGGGTGAGGTGGAGTAGGAGGCGAGCAAGGGGGAGAGTGGATGGTGCCTGTGGCTGGGTGTGTGTGTCAAATCTCTTTATGGAGGCTCCATGCGTCCGCGCCGGTTGGGTCGCATCAAGATTTCATGAGCATTTTGGCGGGAAGAGAAATTGTCAGATAAAGGTTGTAGCCTTCTCTTACCTACCCAAAAAAGTGTGTTACCATTGTTAGGTGGATGTTACTTGGGCACGGCGTTTCCATGGAATAATATGAACAAGAAGAAGATGTTTGTATATTTAGCTTCGATAGTTAAGTTAAGTCAACAGTAGAATCCGTCTCGGTTGTTTTGAGCGCCCTATTTTAAGGCTGTTGTTTCGACAACACGACTTCTGATTCACAAAAGAACACCTTCTCGTGCCTAATTTCTTTTCTCCACCAACTTTTTGTGTCCTAAAATAGGGCAACTTTTGTAGATGCTCTTACGGAGTTTGATCAACCAATATCTTCCTCCTCCATCACCCCTGATACGTCTATTTTGCATCATGCTTTTATATTGATATTTATTGCATTATGTGTTTTTATTACACATTATATCACAATACTTATGCCTTTTCTCTCTTATTTTACAAGGTTTACATGAAGAGGGAGAATGTCGGCAGCTGGAATTTTGGACTGGAAAAGGAGTCTGAGAGACCTATTCTGCACAACTCCAAAAGTCCTGAAACTTCACGGAGAATTATTTTGGAATATATAAAAAATATTGGGCGAAGAAAGCACCAGGGGGGACCCACCAGGCAACCACAAGGGTGGGGGGCGCGCCCCCCTACCTTGCCGCCCACCTGGCAGGCCCGCGGCGCCCATCTTTTGCTATATGAAGGGTTTTTACCTGGGAAAAAAAATCAAGAGGAAGCTTTCGGGACGAAGCGCCGCCGTCTCGAGGCAGAACTTGGGCAGAACCAATCTAGGGCTCCGGCAGAGCTGTTCTGCAGGGGAAACTTCCCCCCCCGGAGGGGGAAATCGCAGCCATCGTCATCACCAACGATCCTCTCATCGAGAGGGGGTCAATCTCCATCAACATCTTCACCAGCACCATCTACTCTCAAACCCTAGTTTATCTCTTGTATCCGATCTTTGTCTCAAAACCTCCGATTGGTACCTGTGGGTTGCTAGCAGTGTTGATTACTCTTTGTAGTTGATGCTAGTTGGTTTATTCGGTGGAAGATCATATGTTCAGATCCTTAATGATAATTAATACTCCTCTGATTATGAACATGATTATGCTTTGTGAGTAGTTACGTTTGTTCCTGAGGACATGGGAGAAGTCTTGTTATAAGTAATCATGTGAATTTGGTATTCGTTCGATATTTTGATGAGATGTATGTTGTCTTTCTTCTAGTGGTGTTATGTGAACGTCGACTACATGACACTTCACCATTGTTTGGGCCTAGGGGAATGCATTGGGAAGTAATAAGTAGATGATGGGTTGCTAGAGTGACAGAAGCTTAAACCCTAGTTTATGCTTTGCTTCGTAAGGGGCTGATTTGGATCCATATGTTTCATGCTATGGTTAGATTTATCTTAATTCTTCTTTCGTAGTTGCGGATGCTTGCGAGAGGGGTTAATCATAAGTGGGAGGATTGTCCAAGGAAGGGCAGCACCCAAGCACCGGTCCACCCACATATCAAATTATCAAAGTAACGAACGCGAATCATATGAGCATGATGAAAACTAGCTTGACAGTAATTCCCATGTGTCCCCGGGAGCGCTTTGCTTTATATAAGAGTTTGTCCAGGCTTGTCCTTTGCTTCAAAAAGGATTGGGCCACCTTGCTGCACCTTAGTTACTTTTGTTACTTGTTACCCATTACGAATTATCTCATCATACAACTATCTGTTACCGATAATTTCAGTGCTTGCAGAGAATACCTTGCTGAAAACCGCTTGTCATTTCCTTCTGCTCCTCGTTGGGTTCGACACTCTTACTTATCGAAAGGACTACGATAGATCCCCTATACTTGTGGGTCATCAAGGCTCTTTTCTGGCGCCGTTGCCGGGGAGTGAAGCGCCTTTGGTGAGTGGAATTTGCTAAGGAAACATTTATATTACGTGCTGAAATTTACTGTCACATGTCACTATGGAAAATAATCCTTTGAGGGGCTTGTTCGGGGTATCTTCACCTCGACCGGAAGAGCAAAGAGTTGCTCCTCAACCTACTGGACCTACTGAAAATATTTATTATGAAATTCCTTCGGGTATGATAGAGAAACTGCTAGCTAATCCTTATGCAGGAGATGGAACGTTACATCCTGATATGCATCTAATCTATGTGGATGAAGTTTGTGGATTATTTAAGCTTGCAGGTTTGCCCGAGGATGATGTCAAGAAGAAGGTCTTCCCTTTATCTTTGAAGGGAAAGGCATTGACATGGTATAGGCTATGTGATGATATTGGATCTTGGAACTACAACCGATTGAAATTCGAATTTCATCAGAATTTTTATCCTATGCATCTGGTTCATCGTGATCGGAATTATATATATATATATATATATAAAATTTTTGGCCTCGTGAAGGAGAAAGTATCGCTCAAGCTTGGGGGAGGCTTAAGTCAAGGTTATATTCATGCCCCAATCATGAGCTCTCAAAAGAAATTATTATTCAGAACTTTTATGCTCGGCTTTCTCGTAATGATCAATCCATGCTCGATACTTCTTGTACTGGTTCTTTTATGAAGAAGACTATTGAATTCAAATGGGATTTATTGGAAAGAATTAAACGCAACTCTGATGATTGGGAACTCGACGAAGGTAATGAGTCAGGTATAAACCTTAAGTTTGATTGTGTTAAATCTTTTATGGATACCGATGCTTTTCGTGAATTTAGCACTAAATATGGACTTGACTTTGAGATAGTAGCTTCTTTCTGTGAATCTTTTGCTACTCATGTTGATCTCCCTAAGGAGAAGTGGTTTAAATATCATGCTCCCATTGAAGTGAAAGTAGTAGAACCTATTAAAGTTGAAGAAGAAATTGTTACTTATAATGTTGATCCTATTGTTCCTACTGCTTATATTGAGAAACCACCTTTTCCTGTTAGGATAAATGATCATGCTAAAGATTCAGCTGTGGTTCGTAAGAGTAATACTAGGACACCTACACCCCCTGAACAAATTAAAGTTGAACCTAGTATTGCTATGGTTAAATATCTCTTGGTTGATAATATTGATGGGCATGTTATTTATTTCTGTGATGAAGCTGCTAGGATTGCTAAACCCGATATTGAAGATAAACATAGACCTATTGTTGGCATGCCTGTTGTTTCTGTTAAAATAGGAGATCATTGTTATCATGGCTTATGCGATGTGGGTGCTAGTGTGAGTGCAATTCCTTTTACTTTATATCAAGAAATTATGAATGATATTGCACCTGCTGAGATACAAGATATTGATGTTACTATTAAGCTTGCCAATAGAGATACTATATCACCAATTGGGATTGTTAGAGATGTTGAAGTCTTGTGTGGGAAAATAAAATACCCTACTGATTTTCTTGTTCATGGTTTCCCACAAGATGATTTTTGTCTCATTATATTTGGTAGACCTTTCTTGAACACTGTTAATGCTAAGATAGACTGTGAGAAAGAAATTGTTACTGTAAGTTTTGGGGATGTGTCTCATGATTTTCATTTCTCTATGTTTCGTAGACAACCCCATGATAAAGAATTGCCTAGTAAGGATGAAATTATTGGTCTTGCTTCTATTGCCATGCCTCCTACTGATCCTTTAGAACAATATTTGCTAGACCATGAAAATGATATGTTTATGAATGAGAGAAAGGAATTAGATGAAATATTCTTTAACCAAATGCCTGTTTTGAAGCACAATTTGCATGTTGAAATCCTTGGAGATCCTCCTCCACCAAAGGGTGATCCCGTGTTTGAGCTTAAACAATTACCTGATACTTTGAAATATGCTTATCTTGATGAAAAGAAGATATATCCTGTTATTATTAGTGCTAACCTTTCAGAGAATGAAGAAAAGAAATTGTTGAAAACTCTGAAGAAGCACCGTGCCGCTACTGGATATACTTTTGATGATCTTAAGGGCATTAGTCCCACTCTATGTCAGCACAAAATTAATATGGAGCCCGATGCTAAACCAGTTGTTGATCATCAACGATGGTTTAATCCTAAGATGAAAGAAGTGGTATGAAATGAAATACTAAAGCTTCTGGAGGCAGGTATAATTTATCCTATTGCTGATAGTATATGGGTAAGTCCCGTTCATTGTGTCCCTAAGAAGGGAGGTATTACTGTTGTTCCTAATGATAAGAATGAATTGATTCCACAAAGAATTGTTACAGGTTATAGAATGGTAATTGATTTTCGCAAATTAAACAAAGCTACTAAAAAAGATCATTACCCTCTACCTTTTATTGATCAAATGCTAGAAAGACTGTCCAAACATACACATTTTTGCTTTCTAGATGGTTATTCTGGTTTTTCTCAAATACCTGTGTCAAAAGAGGACCTAGAAAAGACCACTTTTACTCGCCCTTTCGGTACTTTTGCTTATAGACGTATGCCTTTTGGTTTATGCAATGCACCTGCTACCTTTCAAAGATGTATGACTGCTATGTTCTCTGACTTTTGTGAAAAGATTGTTGAGGTTTTCATGGATGATTTCTCCGTTTACGGAACTTCTTTTGATGATTGCTTAAGCAACCTTGATCAAGTTTTGTAGAGATGTGAAGAAACTAATCTTGTCTTGAATTGGGAGAAGTGCCACTTTATGGTTAATGAAGGTATTGTCTTGGGGCATAAGATTTCTGAAAGAGGTATTGAAGTTGATAAAGCTAAAGTAGATGCTATTGAAAAGATATCGTGTCCTAAAGATATCAAAGGTATAAGAAGTTTCCTTGGTCATGCTGGTTTCTATAGGAGGTTTATTAAAGACTTCTCTAAAATTTCTAGGCCTCTCACTAATCTCTTGCAAAAAGATGTTCCTTTTGTTTTTGATGATGATTGCGTAGAAGCATTTGAAATACTTAAGAAAGCCTTGATTTCTGCACCTATTGTTCAGCCACCTAATTGGAATTTACCCTTTGAAATTATGTGCGATGCTAGTGATTATACTGTTGGTGCTGTTCTAGGGCAAAGAGTTCATAAGAAACTGAATATTATTCATTATGCTAGTAAAACTCTAGACAGTGCCCACAGAAATTATGCTACTAATGAAAAAGAATTTTTAGCTGTTGTTTTTGCTTGTGATAAGTTCAGATCTTATATTGTTGATTCCAAAGTAACTGTTCACACTGATCATGCTGCAATTAAATATCTCATGGAAAAGAAAGATGCTAAGCCTAGACTTATTAGATGGGTTCTCTTGTTACAAGAATTTGATTTGCATATTATTGATAGAAAGGGAGCTGAGAACCCCGTTGCAGACAACTTGTCTAGGTTAGAAAATGTTCTTGATGACCCACTGCCTATTGATGATAGCTTTCCTGATGAACAATTAGCTGTCATAAATGCTTCTCGTAGTGCTCCATGGTATGCTGATTATGCTAATTACATTTTTGCTAAATTTATACCACCTAGTTTCACATACCAGCAAAAGAAAAAGTTTTTTTATGATTTAAGACATTACTTTTGGGATGACCCACACCTTTATAAAGAAGGAGTAGATGGTGTTATTAGACGTTGTGTACCTGAGCATGAACAGGAATAGATCCTACGCAAGTGTCACTCCGAGGCCTATGGAGGATACCATGCTGGAGATAGAACTGCACACAAGGTATTACAATCTGGTTTCTATTGGCCTACTCTCTTCAAGGATACTCGTAAGTTTGTTTTGTCTTATGATGAATGCCAGAGAATTGGCAATATTAGTAGACGTCAGGAAATGCCTATGAATTATTCACCTGTTATTGAACCATTTGATGTTTGGGTCTTTGATTATATGGGACCTTTTCCTTCCTCTAATGGGTATACACATATTTTAGTTGCTGTTGATTATGTTACTAAGTGGGTAGAAGCTATTCCAACTAGTAGTGCTGATCATAACACTTCTATTAAGATGCTTAAAGAAGTTATTTTTCCGAGGTTTGGAGTCCCTAGATATTTGATGAATGATGGTGGTTCACATTTTATTCATGGTGCTTTCCGTAAAATGCTTGCTAAATATGATGTCAACCATAGAATTGCATCTCCATATCATCCTCAGTCTAGTGGTCAAGTAGAATTGAGCAATAGAGAGATTAAATAGATTTTGCAAAAGACTGTTAATAGATCTAGAAAGAATTGGTCTAAGAAACTTGATGATGCATTATGGGCTTATAGAACTGCTTATAAAAACCCTATGGATATGTCTCCGTATAAAATGGTTTATGGAAAAGCATGTCACTTACCTCTTGAATTAGAACATAAAGCTTATTGGGCTATTAAAGAGCTCAACTATGATTTCAAACTTGCCGGTGAAAAGAGGTTGTTTGACATCAGCTCACTTGATGAATGGAGAACCCAAGCCTATGAGAATGCCAAGTTGTTTAAAGAAAAAGTTAAAAGATGGCATGACAAAAGGATACAAAAGCGTGAGTTTAATGTAGGTGATCATGTTTTGCTATACAACTCTCGTTTAAATTTTTTTGCAGGAAAGCTTCTCTTTAAATGGGAAGGTCCTTACATTATCGAGGAGGTTTATCGTTCCGGTGCCATCAAGATCAACAACGCCGAAGGCACTAACCCGAAGGTGGTAAACGGTTAAAGAATCAAACATTATATCTCAGGTACTCCCATAAATGTTGAGACCAATATTATTAATACCATAACACCGGAGGAGTACATAAGGGACACTTTCCAGAACATTTCAGGCTCCGAAAAGGAATAGGTATGTGGTACGGTAAGTACACCGATTCCAAAACTGTTGTAATGGCAATTTTTCTCCGCTTTGGAATATTTAAAAAATTAGGAAAATTAAAAGCAGTCCGAAGAGTGCACGAGGAAGCGGCAAGGAAGGAGGGCGTGCCCCTGTACCTTGCCGCCACCTCGTGTGCCCTCCATACTCCGTTTTCTTGCACAATACTTCTTTTGGTCGGTAAAAATTCATTATATAATCTTCCGAAGGTTTCGACCACCGTACCACGACAAAATCCTCTGTTCTTGTTTTGAGTTGTTTTTCTGACAGATCTAGATCACCATGACGTCTCCAAGCGCCCCAAGGACAAGTTTTTCGAGAAGGTCATCAACCCCTACCTTGCGGGGGTACTGCAACACCCTCAAATCATTGAGATGCGTGAGGGGGTGCTGCACATCCACGATGTTGAAGGGCCAAAGAAGACCGGAAGCGTGGAGACAAGACTCGAAGCAATGGAGCAGCAAGTTTTCAAGTGTCAAGGGATAGTGGAATGTGGACTCAACGCCAATCACTTGATGATCGCAGAGTTTACCAATAATCACAAGCTGGATGCCAAGAACATTGGGGAGGCCATCTTCAAGCTTCACGAGAAAATCGAGCACCTCCAAGCCCAGATCTATGACCTGCAAAACCAAAAGTGTGAGTATGAATACAGATTTAAGAGGATGAGTTTGGCTGCAGATTTGAGGATCCCGGAGACTCGTTCATCCTTCTATGATGGTGAGCCTATGCCCTGGGAGATGGATGACAAGCCTACATCATCAACAACTCCATCATCACCACTGCCAAAGAAAGAGACATAAATACATGGGTATGGGCACTCCCCTTGGCTACCGCCAAGCTTGGGGGAGGTGCCCCGGTATCGTATCACCATCACACCTTTACCTCTATCGTTTTTCTTAGTTCGATCCTTTTGGTTATATCTTGATCTAGTAGAATAAAGTTTTTAGTATGATCTATCTTTGAGTTTTGTTTCGAGATCTATCTATGTAATCGAGTCCGTGAGTTATATAATAAATAGTAGTTTTGAGTTGAGGGATTTACTTTCTTGCTATGATCTTGAGGGTATAAAATAAGAGAAAGAATATAAAAAGAAATAAAAAGATCATATAATGATCTTATGGAGAGTGATGACTTCACATATAAAGAGTATGATGAATAAAATTTGTTGAGAGTTGACAAACATAGTTTTGGTCATTGTTGCAATTAATAGGAAGTAATAAAGAAAGAGAGGCTTCACATATAAATATACTATCTTGGACATCTTTTGTAATTGTGAGCACTCATTAAAATATGACATGCTAAAAACTTGATGTTGGACAAGGAAGAAAAAACATAATGGGTTATGTTTTCTTATATCCGAATAGAAGTTATATTGTTATGGATCCTCCAACATGTTGAGCTTGCTTTTCTCTCTAATGCTAGCCAAATCCTTTGCACCAAGTAGAGATACTACTTGTGCTTCCAAACATCCCTTAAACCAGTTTTGCCATGAGAGTCCACCATACCTACCTATGGATTGAGTAAGATCCTTCAAGTAAGTTGTCATAGGTGCAAGCAATAAAAATTGCTCTCTAAATATGTATGATCTATTAGTGTGAAGAAAATAAGCTTTATACGAACTTGTGATATGGAAGAAATAAAAGCGATAGACTGCATAATAAAGTTCTTTATCACAAGCGGCAATATAAAGTGATGTTTTTTTTGCATTAAGATTTTGTGCATCCAACCATAAAAGCGCATGACAACCTCTGCTTCCCTCTGGGAAGGGCCTATCTTTTACTTTTATCTTCTACCCTTATACAAGAGCCATGGTGATCTTCACCTTTCCTTTTTACACTTTTTCTTTTTGGGAAGCACTATGTGTTGGAGAAAGATCCAGATATATATATCCACTCAGATGTAGGTCATCATAAAGTATTATTGTTGACATTACCCTTGAGGTAAAAGGTTGGGAGGCAAAACTATAAGCCCCTATCTTTCTCTGTGTCCGACTGAAACTTTGAACTCCTAAGTATCGCGTGAGTGTTAGCAATTGTGAAAGATTAAATTATAGTTGAGTATGCGGACTTGCTGAAAAGCTCTTATATTGACTCTTTCCTATGTTATGATAAATTGCAATTGCTTCAATGACTGAGATCATAGTTTGTTAGTTTTCAATAAAGTTTTTGGTTCATACTTTACCTTGTGAACGATGTTACTTTGGCATAAGAAATTATATGACAATATAAGTTGCTGTTCTAAAGATGACCATGATGCCCTCATGTCCGTATTTTATTTTATCGAGACCTCTATCTCTAAACATGTGGACATATTTTTCGATTTCGGCTTTCGCTTGAGGACAAGCGAGGTCTAAGCTTGAGGGAGTTGATACGTTCATTTTGCATCAAGCTTTTATATTGATTATTATTGCATTATGGGCTGTTATTACACATTATATCACAATACTTATGCATTTTCTCTCTTATTTTATAAGGTTTACACGAAGAGGGAGAATTCCGGCAGCTGGAATTCTGCCGGAATTCTGGATTGGAAAAGGAGCAAATCTGAGAGACCTATTCTGCACAACTCCAAAAGTCCTGAAACTTCACGGAGAATTATTTTGGAATATATAAAAAATATTGGGCGAAGAAAGCACCAGGGGGGACCCATCAGGCAACCACAAGGGTGGGGGGCGCGCCCTACCCCCTGGGCACGCCCCCCTACCTGGCCGCCCACCTGGCAGGCCCCCGGTGCCCATCTTTTGCTATATGAAGGGTTTTTACCTGGAAAAAATCAAGAGGAAGCTTTTGGGACGAAGCGCCGCCGTCTCAAGGCGGAACTTGGGCAGAACCAATCTAGGGCTCCGGCGGAACTGTTCTGCCAGGAAAACTTCCCTCCCAGAGGGGGAAATCGCAGCCATCATCATCACCAACGATCCTCTCATCGAGAGGGGGTCAATCTCCATCAACATCTTCACCAGCACCATCTCCTCTCAAACCCTAGTTCATCTCTTGTATCCGATCTTTGTCTCAAAACCTCAAATTGGTACCTGTGGGTTGCTAGTAGTGTTGATTACTCCTTGTAGTTGATGCTAGTTGGTTTATTCGGTGGAAGATCATATGTTCAGATCCTTAATGATAATTAATACTCCTCTGATTATGAACATAAATATGCTTTGTGAGTAGTTACGTTTGTTCCTGAGGACATGGGAGAAGTCTTGTTATAAGTAATCATGAGAATTTGGTATTCGTTTGATATTTTGATGAGATGTATGTTGTCTTTCCTCTAGTGATGTTATGTGAACGTCGACTACATGACCCTTCACCATTGTTTGGGCCTAGGAGAAGGCATTGGGAAGTAATAAGTAGATGATGGGTTGCTAGAGTGACAGAAGCTTAAACCCTAGTTTATGTGTTGATTCGTAAGGGGCTGATTTGGATCCATATGTTTCATGCTATGATTAGATTTATCTTAATTATTCTTTCATAGTTGCGGATGCTTGCGAGAGGGGTTAATCATAAGTGGGAGGCTTGTCCAAGGAAGGGCAGCACCCAAGCACCGGTCCACCCACATATTAAATTATCAAAGTAACGAACGCGAATCATATGAGCATGATGAAAACTAGCTTGACAGTAATTACCATGTGTCCTCGGGAGCGCTTTGCTTTATATAAGAGTTTGTCCAGGCTTGTCCTTTGCTACAAAAAGGATTGGGCCACCTTGCTACACCTTAGTTACTTTTGTTAATTGTTACCCGTAACGAATTATCTCATCATACAATTATCTGTTACCGATAATTTCAGTGCTTGCAGAGAATACCTTACTGAAAACCGCTTGTCATTTCCTTCTGCTCCTCGTTGGGTTCGACACTCTTACTTATCAAAAGGACTACGATAGATCCCCTATACTTGTGGGTCATCAACCCCCACCCCCCACCTTGCGCACATGGGGAACCAAAAAGGCAGTCTCGAGCTCTGGCAAGAATTGTGCGGTCCCCGTCGTCAGCCTACTCGCGGTACCATGCCTTATTGACTCTTTCCAGGGTCCCTCGTGTCGTTACCATCACCGACCGGCTTGCGGCACCATGGCTCGGTGTGCGGCACATCGCCGCCGCTCTCAGCATGTCGATGGTCATTGTGGCGGCATCCAGAATGTGCATCCCCTGTCGTCGGCCGGCTAGATGCTCGTAGCAAGTGCTAGCATAGTCACCGCTTGTGGCACCGGTGACCTTGGCTCGCAACATGTCGCATCGCTGCAGCGTCTTGCAGCTCCAGTTGCAGCATCGATGGTCGGCGTGGTGTACCAAGCCGCAACCTTGTCGCTTCAGTCGCGTTTCCCTTGTGCAACAGCTTGGGGACAAGCCGCAACTCAAGCACGTAGCAACCCTAATAGCACTACATCACCGGCCCAACCAAGTACTGGGCCTGATGAGAAGGCAGCCCAAGGCCCAGCAACAGGGGCGACCTCCACCCAACAGGTTCTGTACGACAGTTCGACCGCGGTAACCACCAGGGACAGCGTCCTTTGTGATTGATAGCATCTTTTATATTTTTTTAAATAACTGCCGTGAATCTATTTGTATTCTCTTTTTGGCAAGTTTTCTTTTGTTTTTTTTCTTTTTTTGATTTCACGAACTTTTCTCGAGTTCACGAACTTTTTTTGGGTGAACCTTTTTATTAATTCTTGAAATTTTTGCAAATCCGATGATTTTTTTTTTGAAAATCGATGAACTCTTTTCAAAATTCGATGAACTTTTTTTTAAATTGATCAACTTTTTTTTGAACCTTTTTTGAATTCATGAACTTTTTTCACAATCGATGAATTTTTTTGCAAATCCGATGAACTTTTTTCCGAATCGATGAACTTTTTCAAATTTTGATGAACTTTTTTTCAAAATCAATGAATTTTTTTCAAATTCGGTGATCTTTTTTCAAATTCAATGAACTTTTTTAGAATTCAATGAACTATTTTCAAATTTGATGAACTTTTTTCAAAATCGATGATCTTTTTTTTTTCAATTTGCGAACTTTTTTCTATACGGATGAACTTTTTTCAAAATCAATGAACTATTTTTAATTCATAGTTTTTTTTAATTTTTATGAGTTATTTTCGAAATTTACATTTAAAAAAGAATCTACACATCATATATAATATATGTTATGTGCAGTATTTAAAGGGTTAAATAGTACGGTTTCCTGGGAAATGACAACGAGTTGTGTTCGGTCTACTAGTTGCCATGGTAGAGTGTTACTCGACAGGTGCCGGGTTCGATTTCTCGTGCGCGCAGAATTTTTTCTTCCCGTTTGTTTTTCCAGCATGTTGGTGGGCCGGCCCGCTAGGCACCGCGCGTGCGCGCCGGTTTAGCTTGGCGGCGCTTTAAGTGTCAATTAGGAGCAAACCAATCCGTGGTTGGATGGTTAGAGGGACTGTGGTATCCCCTGCCCACCAGGGTTCAAATCCTGGTGCTCGCATTTATTCCTGGATTTATTTCAGGATTTCCGGCGATGCGTATTCAGTGGGAGGAGACGTTCCCGTCGACGACGAGGCGCCTACGGTGACTTCGTAAATCTCAAGATGATATGCCGGCTCAGTCTTTCGGAGGTGCTCATAGGGGTAGGGTGTGCGTGTGTGCATTAATAGGGGTGAGTGTATGCGCGTGTATATGAGCGCTTGTGTCTGTACTGATGTTAAAAAAAAAATACCAATTAGGAGCTCCTGAACTGATATTGACGGAAGTAACACATAAATTTAACAAAGTCACCATGAAGATGATGAAGATAGAACGACCCGTGGTAATAGTCTGCCACCTCTATGAAGAAAGATCTGATTTCCCTTGAACTTTCAGCAGAATATGGCGGGAATCCGGTGAAGCTTATACCAAGGACCATCAGCCGCCGTGACCGCCCGGACTGCGACCGAGGCTTCAGCATATCTACCACCGTATGAAGTGAGCTGATGCTGTCGATACCAATGGTTGATACTTCTTCCAGTCCTTCCATTTCATGGAGATTGTTCGGCAGCTTCACAGCACCGTCAACTAGAAGACGCACCAACCTTTGCAATCCAACTATAGATGCAGGCAGAGTACTCAGCTTGGTCTGCCTCACATCTAGCGTCTCCAACTGCTCCAGTTCTCCAATCCTTTCAGGTAATTTATAGATAGCAGTCCCTTTGAGCCCCAGGTATTTCAGCAGAAGCAACCCTTCAATACCTTCCAGATGTTGGCTCTCCAGATCAACAGCATTTTCCAGATCGAGTACACGTATAAGTTTGAAGCCCGCAAGGACAGACTTGCCTTCAGTGCTCCAAGAAACTTCGAAGGTCGAACGACCAGCCTTCTCTTCCGTGTCTCCAATAACAGTGAGAGAGCGCATGCTTAATAAGTAGGTGCACCGTGCTTGAGGTCAATATGTGTGCTTCATCGCTGTTATCCAGCGAGAATCGCCGAACTGTATTTATGCTACATGGAAATATACCGGAACTAAGATCTGCACCAACTGTAACAAAGTTATCTTCCCTGGACAAAGAGCGGATGAAATCAAGTACCACACCATGAATGCTGCAACCCATTGGTTCGTCATCATCATAGTTAAACACCGGCTTAATCAGATTCCTACATATAAGCTCGTTGAAGAAACCCTCCCCTTCATCTTCTCCACGGATAAGTCCTTCAGCTCCCCACAACCGTATCAGACGATCCTTCTTTATGGTGTCATTTTCTGGAAAAACACTGAAGTACAGAAAGCAAGACTTTATTGGCAGGGATAAAACAGCAAAACTCATGTGCAGTATCTTGATCATCCCTACTGACGTATACAATTGCTCCTGTGATGAAATCATTGACATCGCAAGCTCATCTGTCAGTTCTTTAGATTTCTTGTATACTGAACCGGCTGCAACAATGATGGCCAGTGGCATGTCATCACAAATTCTTAGAAGTTTAGCAGTAATGCCAGGAATATCTGGCACACCTGCAGCTGCCCGAAATGATTGCAGCAATAAGTTTGTAGAATCATCCTCGCTGAATGCCTTCATCACATACTGAATATCACTAGGATGTATAGAACAAGATTTGGCAACATCAATAATGCAAGTCGTTGCCAATACCCTACTTCCCTGCTTCTTGTCAGGCAAAGCACAGTTGATAATTTTCCAAGCCTGTTTACTCCATAGGCCATCGACTACGATGAAATACCAGACACATTAATGTACAAACCATTATAAGGCAGCTACCACAAATAAATAAATAAAAACGACGTCAATACCGACACTGGACTGCATGTCCAAATTTGATCATTAAAACCATCATCGGACTTGCCAGGGACATTTGATCTACTACCGACGTGGATTTATTTTGTAACTAGTGACTCGCCCTACCTTTGATCTACTAGAAAAAGATCCAACCGTAGAATTTGTGATCTTAAATGCACCAAAATATGGCTGCACGGCCAAATATTGTGTCACTCCTAAGCATTATGCGCTTAAAAGTAAATTCCTTTTTCTTGGCCACTCACAATGCTTACTATTGTGTGCTAGCATCATAATGCATGATCCTATTTTAGTTATCATATTCACATTGCATAGATCATTCTCTACAATTAAAGGGGAGTTGGTAAGTTCGCCTCACCTCCTCCCCGTTTTTTCCCCACGCCCCTCCCCCCTTTGGTTTTTTGATGATTTCTTTTATAACCTCAACTGTAGCAGCACAAAATAAACCAACATAAATAGAGGGAATTGAAATAATCTAAACCATTGAGTAACCTAGAATAATCTAAACCAAATCGACACTTTCACAAAAGCACGTCTGACATTAACTTAATCAAATCAAATCAAATCAAATCTTACCGAATTAAATCAAAGTTTCCTTTCCTTCTTCTACCCAGACCCAAATCAAATCAAATCAAATCGTACCAAAACTTTAACTAATTTTTTTTTCCTTGTCTTCCCCTACCCATACTCAAATCAAATTAAATCTTACCAAACTCTAGAATACGGTGGGAGTAAGATATATGCCAGACAAGATTGATGTTGGACCATTAGAATATGTATGCCTCCATTGTAACGCACAAGCAATTAGCTAGTGAGTAGTTAAAAGAGGGGTTTATTTAGACTCCATGCATTTACTCATGCAAACGTTGGTCATAAATTTTCATGGATCCATTCCCTCACCGTGTCTATATTTTCAAAATGTACACTATAGCTTGGGAACAAAGTAAGACGTTAAGACCTTCTCTATTATGAAAAGAAGGGAATACAGTCCAAGGAGCCGCAAATTTATCTATGCTGCCAAGTAGTCACATTCTACTATAATGACTCAAGTCCATTAGCTTAGGTTAATTGCATATGTTGGGGAAGATGAGCTTCGAAGGATCAATGTTGTATCTGGAAGGCCATCGAGTGGCGCCTCCTGGCCGACGATCTAGGGGAGTGGTCGGCATGGTACGCTTGAGGCGAAAGGATATATGATTGCCACATAATCATCCCAAGGCAAGCCGGTGGCATGGTCACTGTCGCGCATTAGGGAGGAGATGGTGCAGGCGCCCGGCGAAAAAGCTTTCCACCCCTGCCAATGCCAATAGGTGTTGGGAGTCGAGAGCACCACAGATATGGGGCTGGGAACGGGGTTTGGGGTCCTAACAATTTTGGGGGCTATAGTGGAGTTCGTGTTGAACCTTCTTTTTGGCCTTAAACCCTAAAAACTGTTTCGGGGCTCTGTTTAGGGGCCCTGCTAGAGATGCTCCAAGCAGGCTATGTTTGCCATGGGGAGGGCGGGCCTGCCCCTGAAATGAACATAACCCCCTTCTCATACCAATCCCATGCCAGCAATCGCCATCAATGTCCATATATGTGCGCAAGAGCGAGACCCACCAATCATCTTCTAGCTGCACATGTACATTAATGATGGATTTGAACCACGGACGTCGGTTATCACCAACTAAACTGTGTCGTGTGCATCGACGTCGAAGACACAGAGCAGATGGGGAGACAATGCTATCCTTGTAGGATCCGGGTGCAAGCGGAGGGCTAAATCCAACCAAAACGATGTGTAAAGATGTGGCAAGATGGCCGCATACCAAGTGGACAAATCCATCAATTAGGGACAGGGAAGGAGTGGTTGTTGTCGAGGACATAACATCAATGAGAACACGGGGGCTGCACACTGCGAGGGGGAGGGGGGGGGGGGGGGGGGGGGGGGGGGGGGGGGGGGGGGGGGGGGGGTGGTGAGGGGGATAGGTGTGACATTTTTCCTTGGCAATAATAATATTATGATCGACATGCATGTGTTGTATATATAGTGCCCAACTGCATGAAGTACAACTGCGGAAATAAGGAGTGTGATTGTACCCAAAAAAACTGCAATTGTATGAAAAAATTGGTACAAAAATTTAAAAAGAATAAAAGAGTGAACATACAATTTATACAGTGTAATTGCAGAAATAAAATTATCCAAACTTCACACAAAGTGATTGTAAACCATTGAATAAAAGAGTGATTAAAACTTAAAAAATCTGCCGTTTACATTTTAGCAATTCCATATGTTAATTTTAAACTATTTGCAGGTAAATTTGCAAATACCTTTTCGTAGCGAGGTACTCCCAAAGCTCAGTGATAACTTCGTGCAGATCGCTCTTTTCCTGAAAACTTGTCATTGACTTGACTTGGAGAAGTATACTGAGTAGAGTGGTCCTCATGGATTGTCTCCGGCAAAGAGAGACGAAATCTTGGCACTCGAACTGACCTTGAAGATTTGCGTATATCTCCTTGGCAAGACTAGTCTTACCAGAGCCTTCCTTTCCGATGATGGTGGCCACCGTTAGCATCTTCTCCTTGTTTTGGAGATGTTTTTCAATATACTTCCTCCGTTCCTAAATATAAGTCTTTGTAGAGATTCCACTATAAACAACATATGGATGTATATAGATGCATTTTAAGTGTAGATTCATTCATTTTGTTCCGTATGTAGTCCACCTAGTGGAATCTCTACAAAGACTTATATTTAGCAACGGAGGGAGTAACTTTTTGAGTCTCCGAGAGCTAGGAGGTCACATCTCTCCTCAAGATGTTCTTCAAGATCTCTTCTCTTCTTGAGGGCTAGAAGCTGGTGATTTGTGCACATGTGATCCAGAGAGTAGTTGCTCGTGTAATAAATTACCTGCTCATTGAGATTCTCCTCTTCTCGAGCTCGAATGCGACATCTGTGCTCGAGAGCTCGAAGGAGACTTCTCTCATCAAGATCCAAAAGGCCAAGCCGATTTCTCTCCTCCCAGAGAGCTCGAAGGCGGCTTCTCTCCTTGAGACCTTGAAGGCGGCTGTTCTCCTGCACGAGAACTCTAACGCGACTTCTGTCCTCGAGAACTCTGGGATCACTCTCCTCGAGATCTACTGGGCCAAGCCGACTCCTCCCCCCCTCGAGAGCTTGAGGGGGACCTTTCCGGCCGAAATACAGCCGACGATAACGGGTGGTCGTGCAGGACGTAACATCGGGGTTAGTGGGAGGTCCCATGACAAGATTATACCTTGCACAGATTTCACGCGCTTGCTCGATCTGGGCCTTGAATATGTTGACTTCTTCTATCTCCATTAGACCTCCCATGTCCCTCATCGCGCGCTTCAGATCAATCCAGTCCTCGATCTCGAAGACCTGCTCCCTGAGATGATTCATCCACGCTCTGGCTTGAAAATTCGTCTTTCCCCCTCGCCCAGCAACCTTGTCGAAGAAACACTCCTTAGGCCTCGTTTGGTACAGGTGGATTGGGGAGGTTTTGAGTGGATTTTCCACGCGTGGCCCAGAACCCCCTACAATCCTCTTCGGTCCATTTGGTAGACGAGGTTTTGCTGGCCCAGTCCATCCGATTCCCCTCCAATTCGCCCCGACCCACGCGGCTCAGAAGGCACGCCTAGGCCCTCGCGGATCTGGAGCCACGCCGAAGACCACAGCCTCCTCCTCGCGCGGCCGCTTCCTCCTCGCGCCGCCGACGGCCACAGTCTCCTCCTCGCGTCGCCGCCGGCCACAACCTCCTCCTTGCGCGCACCGCCCGCAGCCTCGTCGACGTGCCGCCACTGGCTGCAGCCTCTTGACGCGTGGCCACCGGCTGGAAAGCTGGATTTAACCCCGGTAGGTACCTATGCGCCGTCCTCCCCGTCGCCCCCTCACGTCTCCATCCGCGCGTCAGTCTAGAGCTCGACCATGGAGTACTCCATGATATTTCGCCCTAGGTACTATTTTGTGATTCTGGAGTATAAATATATTGTATCTTGAATTCCTTTTTGAACTAATAAGTTGGATTGCCATAATCTGCTCTGGATTGACTAATTTCAATGTTTGATGTGCATTTGTTGGCAAGAGCAGATGATTATATGCTTGTTCTGTGCATGACTGGATCATCCTACTAATTGGGAATCGAAAAGTTGTGCATTGTGATGTACCTGCTATCTTATAGTACCAGTTCCTTTGTTGTATGGATGATCAGTCCATTTCACACTGTGTATGGTAGTATGTAGACACGGAAGTATCGAGACCTGGCCGCCCAGTCAAGACAGACTTTTACCTAGATCTTTGTTGTATGGATGATCAATCCGTTTCACACTGCATGTCTATAACGTGCAATGTTGTTTGTTACTTAGCATGTCTATTGGAGACTGAGAGGAAGCATGCTCTTGATATGCTCGTGTGGTGCGTTATCTTCTCTCAATACTGAGGTTATAAACTTGATTTGTACCAAATGAATCCAGAAACTGTTGCATTTTTTGCTTCATGACACTTCTTGGAGCATATGCTTTTATTACAGATTGTAGGCCAAATGTTAAGGAAAAAGTCTGATATAGTTATAACCGTAGAGTACGCTTGCCAGATTACTATATCTTATTATTGTCTCTCACGAACTCCTATTTTTTTTACCATTCATTATAATGTATATATGCCACTGAACAAACATTCAATCTTTGCTTGTGTTAGATAATTTAGATAATGTTGTCAACGGTCGACGGAAGAACGGTGCCTTGGTCGCTCGCTCCGGTGTGACGCAGCCGAGCTGGGCCAACGACCACGTCGTGTGCGAGGGCAAACTCCGCCTCGACGGCTCTTCGGGTAAGCAGCAGCACCCCCATGTCCACTTCTGCTCTGTATGTTCTGGTCATCAAACCAAACTAGGGTGGCCTGATGAGATCCTAAATGAGGCTTGGGTTCTAATTCATGTCATATTTATTAGTCCTTCCTGTATTATGCGTGTGGTTGATGCTCAAGTGACTTAGTTTTAGTAGGACTGTTGCCTAAATTATTTAAATGGTCATATTGTAGTTGCAGTAATCTTGGGCATGTCTCATGGAGATTTGCACCTTTTCTTCGATTCAATTACTAAGTAACTTGCTCAACCTGGCTAATTATCAGCTGTTGATGAAGAACAATATAATTATCTACTAGTAGTAGGGCTACAACTTGTTCGGTATTGATGAATGATTGCCGATGCTCGTTTTGCATGTGCTATGCTTACTATGTTCCGGTGATACTTGATGAAATCTACTATTATGCTTTCATATGTATTACTCCCTCTGTAAATAGAGCTAATGTTCATCTAGCAAAGCTATTTGCTGATGCTGTTACAGTTTTTCTGAAAGCACTCTAATATTCATCTCTTTTTGTTTCATCAGGTTTCTCAAGCACCAAAAGAAGCAACAATAAGCAAGCTGGGTGGATAAATTTCTCTCAGGTTCTCTAAGCTAGATGATCATGACACCAAAAGATGGATATATTATCTTTGACGCAAAATTATGTTGTGGCTGTGATGAGCTGTTGTTGTTGCGAAACATTCAATCTTGCTTGTGTTAGATAGCGTTGTGAACAGGGCTCGATGGAAGAACTTTGTCTCATTTTTATTAGGTGGCCTTTACAATTCTGTAGCAAGGATATAAGAGGAGTTAGTTACATTGTAAAGATTGGATTTTTAAATATTCTACACCATGTTATGTCAATACGACAAACCCTGCCTACCAAACAGAATTTTTAAACAGAGAGGATTGTGGATGGAGAGTTTTGGGGATTCAAGGGGGTTTGAGGGGATTGGGTGGAAGAAAGGGATTCACCCAATCCCCTGAAATCCCCCCCTCTCCAAACCTCCCCAATCCACTCCTACCAAATAAAGCCTTAAGAGTCACCAGATCTTCAAATAACATGTAATATATCTCGGAACGACACCTTATCAGTTTGGTGAGAAGAGATTTCATCGACCCTGTTGAATAGCTCACCATAGGTTGGTCCTCCATGGTCTATCTCTCGTCACTCTGAACGTACCTAGGGAATCGGTATTGATATACCAGTGTCCGTGGGGCGGCTGCAAGGAAGGCGAGATGGATAGTCAGCAACCACAGATGTTGATGCAAAACTGAACGCCACATGTAAGGGCTGGGCCTGCACCCGAACTTAAAGATGGTGATGTCCATTCACAGTGTCACCTTAAACATTCTGCTGAGCAGAGGAGTTGACTGTCTAAAAAAACAATCAACAACGCTTTCAGGAAAAAAAACAATCTACAACATTCTGCTAAGCAGTCGGCATTTAATAAAAAATAGACTGGAGAAACCAGTCTCTCAACTGCATCCTTTTTAAATATGTTTTTTTCCTTCTTGACTGCTTCCTTTCCAACTAGTTTTAGGATACCCATGTGGTTAAATATAACGGATTATTACTGCTGAAGTAACATAGAACATTGGTTGTCCAAAGCCAAACATTGCAATAATTGTTGCATGGATCGATATGTGCATTGGAGAGACCAATATTGATCTCGTTTTTAACATACAATATCTTTTCATTATCTCGGGGCATGACAAGTCGTCTAGTGAGATCCTAGTGCACACTTTCGCAAACAAACCTGGATGTCCGGTATATTTGAATCAAGGTATGTCACGGCCTTCTGTATATAAGAATGACATATAAGTAACTGTGTATATTGTAGTATACTCATATTTTGCTGCTTTTTTGTGTGCATATGTTATGGACTTTTTTTTTATTTTCAGCATTCTCCTAAATCAAGAAACTAAAGTATGTATACATATTAATAAGCATTTTGTATAGTTAATATTCACGTCAACTTTTTTTTTTGAAATTCACGTCAATTATTTTTGCAGTGATCTACCCCCATTATTTATTTTATCTATTGGAGAGCCTTTCTTTTTATTTTCCTACTTAATGAATTTCCGCGCGCAGATGTTGGCCCATATATGTGACTTCTTTTGCTTTGATCCCCAAGCAAGACATGGTTGCCAGCTTTTCCTCAAAAAGAAAACGAAGGTTGACAGGTCATTCTTGCGTGTTCGCATAGTATATCGTACTGCTAAAAAAAACAGTACAATCATGTATATAGAATGTCTTTGTTCCTTGGATGTTTCCACAGCACAAAAAGCCGGACTAAGAAACTCGCTCCGGCGCCCGAATTGACACAGCCCGCCGTTCGGCTAGGTCGGCGACCGCTATTCATACGTGGCCAGGCCCAACACGATTCGCACCGGACCACTTCTAGCCTCGATCCTCCTCCATCCACCACCTCCGTCATGACCGCGAGCTGTAGAGTGACGTGGGAGAGCCTCTCGACGGAGTAGAAGAAGGGGCTAGCCGGCATTACGGCCGACTGGCAGGCCCGTCCTGCGAGCAAGTCAGAGGCTGGCTTGCCGGTGAGTTTGTCGGAGGTCATTGACCATGATGAGATGATGGACGAGGCATCTGACGACGAGCCGGCACCACCGCCCACGCCGGTCGATGTCGGCTTCACCTTGGAGCAGGCACGGGCGCACTTCAATGCCGTAATGGCGGAAGAGCAGTTGGCGCCGCCGGTGTTGGCGTTCTGGCAGCCGCAGGAGGACCAAAACTACAACAACCGGCTCCATGACGAGCACCGGCTCGTGGAGGGACAAATCACCATCGAGCACACGAATGAAAATACCATCGTGGCCATGATAGTGGAGCATCGGGGCTTCCTGGATGACCAACAGGCACTATACCAGTCCATCTGTAGCACCCGTGACATCCTCCACGAGAGATGGTGGCTGCACGTCATGGCGGAGGAGCATGATGCTTTGTTCGTGTAGATCAACACGGAGGCGGAGGAAGAGGAGGCCCAGGCGATGATGGAAGTCGCTAGCTCCACGTCGGTCACGCAGCCCGCACGGTTTGCGCCCCGCCACAACGACCACGAGGCCGGTCGATCCACGACTGGCGACATCCACACGGCGGACTCCGGCGTCTCATCCCTCCGGCGGCGCTGTCTCATGTCGCACGTCATATTCTTCCCCTCCTGCAGCTTCATTTACCGAGTCTCACGACCATTGAGCTTGCCGGATATGGGAAAGACAGGACGTGGAACAAAGACGCCTCCATGACCGGTGCAGTTTTTAGACTAGGTTAAAAAAGTGCCGTCCGCTTTTTTTTAGTTAAAATATGTTGAAAATATAATGGATTTGGTCCGGTCTAAACGAAAATCACTCGGATTGTATGAAAATCGTCTGGTTTGTTTAAATTCTGTTTGAAATGTATGTGGGCACGGTTGGATGGCCGAATACTGTATCACTGTCCACGGATGGATACAATGTCCATTTTTAGGGGTTCATGCTCGAGATGCCCTAAACTTCTATGTACAACATGGACAACCAAAGAACCTTTCCTACCTAATAATGATAGTTACTTGTCAGTGCGGTACACTGGGATCATAAATATTCTTGTGGTTCAACATCAGTCGTGTATAACATATACTTTTAAGTACTCAAACGTCAACTTATTTTTACTGTTGTAAATTCTTGGTCTTCTTCTTTTTCCGCTACTAAACCAAGCCCACCACTCTGCCACCCAGACACACTTTGAATTTCAAACACGTAACCGTGCGGTTTTGTTATATTTTAGAATATTATTGTCTTAGCGAGGTATGTCTACTGTTTTTACCCCGTCACGTAAACCTCCCCTCCCTCACGTCCCCTCTCGCTCCTTGCCGTCGGTGGAAGCGGCGGACATGGATTTCAAGCGTGCCACACGAGTAAGGTCGGGAGACAGGGAGAGGAATGTGGAATGAGAGTTAGAGGAAGTCCATTAACAAATCTAAAATCTGTACCCTAAATCTGTATGTAAGGGGCTCCTCTATAAAGATAATCCCCGAAAATTGGTTTAACTCCAGCAACACGTTGAAATCTCAACCCCTATAATTCAATCTCCTACATTTTATTAATTTTATGGAACTACCAAATTCATATTCCCATCATTGTAAAATCAAGATTATATTTTTTATATGTTGGCTAGATTGTTTGCTACAGTAAAGAGGATGTGGTCACCACGCACAAGTTAGTGTAATCTTGGTCTTCACAATTTATCTAGCCAGGCTGTGGCATGATAAATGTCTATCAGTACTAATGGCGTGCAGACTTGGCTTACATATCCTCTGTTTGACCTACATGCATGTAGCTAGTACGTTTGCTGATCATTTCCTAGTGCCAAACCAAGAAAAAGAGAGAGGGGAAAGGGAGCTTGATGATGATGGAGGCTGTCGTGAAGACAGGTATCCAGTCCACGCTTAATATCGTGCGTAGCGTGGGGAATGAGAATAAGAAGCTCAAAGGCCGGATCAATGGCCTCCTCAGATCATTGGAGATTGAAGTCCGTATGGCTAAGTGGGATGAGAAGGATTATGAGGGCGTTGATCAGAAGCTAGCAGTGGATATGCAGGAGCTGATTTTCGATATCGATGACTTCTGATGTGATTTGTCTATCCCGGAGGGATTTGCCGCTTTTTGGCACAATGCCCTTGGAATGGATTCCCGGAATGAAGATATCCCCATGATCCATTTTTTTTGATCGAAAGGGGTTTCCCCCCGCCCCATTTTATAAAAACGGGGCATCCCCATGATCCATTCTTTCATCACCAGCGTCCAGAGCGTACGGCAGCGGCAAGCCTAGATCGGATCTGGCTCAAAGGAAGTTGACAGCTCCTCCTCATCGGCTGGATCTCCTCCTGTTTATGCTCCAGAGGCCGCCCTCGTGGGCTTCCCTGAGACAAAAGTCAACTTCCTCGAGCTGCTCTCTCCAGGGGTTGATGAGCCCAGGGTGGTGTCCATTGTCGGATGTAACGGTGTGGGGAAGACTGCCCTTGCAAGGGCAGTCTTTGAAGAAGCCAGTACTGCAGACCAATCTACACACGCAACCAAAATTCTTCTACACCGGTCAACATACCAAAGTGAAATCCGTGAAGAGTCTGCACCTGCAACAGATGTCCCTGCAGCCATTGCATAGGATTGCAAAGCTTGGGTTGTGGCTTCGACGTGCAGCGACTGGGAGGATCTTCTAAACAAGGTTCTCGAAGAAGTTGGTTCAAAAGAAGCGCCTTGGGACACCGCCAAAGTTCTCGAAAGTTTTCTGAAGGACAAAAGGTATCTCTCTGTCTCTCTCTCTCTCTCAGCCGCTCTTTGCATTACCTCTAGTAGGAGTACTATTCTTTTTTGGTTTGCTTGTTAGTCGGTGCATGTTCGATCGTGAATCGATACTGTTTTCCTATCCTCATATCGTTAGATTTAGTTTTAGCCAGGATGTGTAAATTAAGCACCTGTTTTGTTTCGGGCTTTGCTATAATCTTTTTAGAAAGTAGGCGTTTGCCTGGCTTATTCTAATTCGGTAGAAGAGCATATCAAATAATCTTCTTAAGAAGTTAGACAATAGACTTACGAGTATGTATAATCTGGAGTATACAGTATTGTTTTTTACGGGTCTCTAACTCTCTATCTATCCCTGACGATTCTGTTTTGAATACGCTTCAGGTACTTGGTCATTATCGATGATTTGCAGCCATATGGTGTAAAATGGATGGATATAGAACAAGCCTTCCCTCGAAATAACAAGGGCAGCAAAATTATTGTCACCACAAGTGTTCATTCCATCGCCAAGACTTGCAGCCCTGGCAGTCATTATGTGTATCCGATGCAGTGCCTTAACCGAGATCATTCTAGTCAATTATTCTTGAACACCATTTATGGCAGTCGAAGCTATGGTTTGGGTATTTCAGATGCTGAGAGTTTTTCAGCTGCTGAAAGACCTCGTCTCACAAGAATCTGTGATAGATGTGGAGATTTACCGCTGGCGCTAATCAGTGTGGCCAATTATATGGATGGCAATGGACAAGATCTATCTCAAGGTGGCTGCAAGGATGTGTGTGAAACACTCGGTAACTACCTGAAAAGTAAGGAGATGGAGTTTGATGAACTGAAAAGAGCTATTATGCAGCGGTATGAAAAGCTGCCTGACAATGGTGAGAAGAACTGCTTGCTTTATGTAAGTATATTCCCGAGGGGTTATCAAATAAGCTGGAAGAGCCTAGCCAGAAGATTAATAGCTGAAGAATTTGTTGTCGGAGATTCTGAAATGGAGAAGAAAATAGAAGATGTCGGAAGATTGTTGAAACAGTTGATTGACCGTAGCATGATTGAGCCAGTAATGCCACGTAACAACTCCCTGGTTGCTAAGAGGTGTAAAGTTCACAGTGCAATGCTGGATTTCACCATCCAGAAGTCTTTATCAAAATATTTGGTTACTCTAATTGCCAAGAAGAATTATTGGCAGGGTGACCACGAGGGCCGTGTTCGTCGACTAACTGTTGAGTCCAGCACCAGTTCTCAATCTTATGACTGCCTACGCAAGAAAAGCAAACCCAATTCTGATGGAGAGCAAAGTAAGATGCCGTCCGTGAGGTCATTAACGATGTTTAACAGTGAAATTATGGATATCCAGAGGTGCAAGTTCATGCGGGTCTTGGATCTCGAAAGTTGTGGTGGGCTTGACAAGAAAGTTCTTGGTAAAATATGTGAATTGGTGTTTCTCAAATACCTCAGGCTCAGCAACTCTAACGTCAAGGAGCTTCCCGAAGAATTAGAGAAACTGAAGTATCTACAGACGCTGGATATGGGAGACACATTGATACCAATATTACTGCCCGTGGTAGTCATCATGCTGCCAGAGCTAGTATATCTATTTGGTCGGTTTTTGCTACCACCGTCAACTTCCGTAGAACTAAGCAAGCTGAAGAAGTTCTTGGAAAGTAGAAGTCAGCTACACACTCTAGCTGGAATTGTTATCAACGAGAATGAAGTTATGGCAACTATTATACAGAAAGCAAAGAATCTAAAGAAGGTTAAAATATGGTCCATGGATACTTCTCCAAGTGGCACTCGAGACCCTGCTTCAGGGAGCAGTGATCCTGATGCTCCTATAGGCAACACTTCTGCTCTTGATGCTCCGAACAACATTCTTTCCACCGCTGCTGCAGGCAGCAATTCTGGTCACATTGATTCTCTGGCCCCAGGCAACATTACTGCTCTCGTCACTCAAAGAAAAAGAAATCATTGGTACAATAATGTTTTTTTTTAGACTATTTGGTAGGCCTGAGGTGTCTAAGCCTAACCATGCCACTCTCAACTTCCACTGAGCTCTCCGGAAATCCACCGGTATCACCATGCTTGCAACCCAGCTCTTCTAAATTTGATGGGCCAGTGTCGGGGAAACGACACCTATGGGATCGAGTGGATCCCTTCTACGGTTCGGCAGGGAAGAGGGGTGCGCAAAGAGCAGATCTAACGATCAACACGAGGGATTTTTACCCAGGTTCGGGCCGCTGAGAAGCGTAAAACCCTAGTCCTGCTTGTAGTCCAGGCTATGCATGCGAACTGGGCCCGAAAAAGTCCAAAAGTTCCAAAAGTCAAAAAGTCCCCCCTGTATTGCCTCGGGCCTCCTTTTATACCAAGGGGCTACCACAGTGGCGTACAGGCATACATGAGGTGTAAAGTACTACAGTGGACATGCTTATCACTGACGTCTTAGGGCAAACGCATTAAACGCGCTGTTTACGTGTCCCTAACTTTACCGGGAACGGAAACAGAGCCCATCCCGTCCGTGGCCGCCTCACCCTGTCTCGACACGAACCCAAGATGACGAGGCATGCAAATGCCAAGCTGACTGGCTAGCCGCTGCGCTGGAGCGGTGGCAGGATCTTCACGAAGATCTGCATGCCACCACGTAGGCGCTTGCCTGGCTGGCAGGCTAGTCGCTGTGCTGGAGCAGTGGCAGGGCGGCGGAACCTTGCTGTGTGCGAGCCTTGCCGTGGCTTCGCAAACGCCCCCGTCAAGAATCTTGCCGGGGCCTTGCCTTCTGTTCTTCACAAAGATCTGCATGCCACCATACAGGCGCCCCTGGATCTTAGTCTTGACATTGTCGATGGTGTCAGAGCTCTCAACCTCAAGGGTGGTGGTCTTTGCTGAGGCTTCGCAAACCATCCCGGCACAGAGCTTGCCGGGGCTCGCAAACCACCCCGGCAAGAATCTTGCCGGGGGCTCAGTTTGTCTCCTGCTCTTTGATTACTGGCTCGGACGCCATCTTGGTCGTTTTGCATTTTGCCTCCAGCTGTCCCCGTCAAGCTCTCCCACGGGTGCGGCTGCAACTGCCCGCGCACAAGTAAGGGGTACCAAAGGGGCCCAAACTTCAGTACACCGACAGGAGCCCCTGGGCCTGGGCCACACACGCGGGCGCGACGCGTTGTTGGGCTAGGCCCAAACAGTGCGCGGGCATACGTGGCGGGGGTTAACTGCTGTAATAATCTCGTCTGTCGCGCTTCCCCATGATCCGCATTGAGTGCGCGACGTGGGGGTCGTGCGTGGAATGGTCGCAGCACGCCTGCGAAAACGCCTTCACATCGAACAGTAAAGAGGCAGCCCCGCGCCTTCCCCATAAAAAGAGGAATCCGCGGGGGCGCTGCTCATTTACCCCCCTTTGCCTTTCCCAATCTAGGAACCGCCGTCCCCTTCTTCTTCCTCGATCCCAGACCAGAGCTTCCTCCTCCGTCCGCCGCCGCGCCCTTACCGCTCTCGATCCCCCACCCTCCCTTGGCTGCAATGGCGCCCAAAACGAGCAAGGGCAAGGGAGCG
This sequence comes from Thinopyrum elongatum, assembly GCA_011799875.1. Taxonomy (NCBI): domain Eukaryota; kingdom Viridiplantae; phylum Streptophyta; class Magnoliopsida; order Poales; family Poaceae; genus Thinopyrum; species Thinopyrum elongatum. Next base: position 50,088,202 of record CM022303.1, on the reverse strand, counting down.
TCCAAGGCGAGCGAGGGAGAAGAGGTGCCGGAGAGCGAGCTGGCGAAGATGCGGAAGGAGCACGTCGTCTTCACCCCGACGCTCGACGCGCGCGCGCTCAGGGACCGATACCTGTGCATGTGGGGGAGGGAGACGACGGGGCATCCCGCCACCCGCGTCATCCCTGCTTCTTGCGCCGTACCGGCCCTAGATAAATTTTCTTTCTTCGTTGATTACCTCTATTGCGGGCTCTGCCCCCCATTTTCGGATTTCTTCAACGATATCATGTACACCTTCGGCTTCCATCTTTTGGATTACACGCCGAACGCCGTGGCGTGTATGGCCATCTTCGCCCACCTCTGCGAGAACGTTGCCGGGGTGGTCCCCAATACAGCACTCTTCCGCCATTACTTCGTCCCTCGCATCCAGCTCGGAGGGGCTCTTTCTAGCTGCGTCTCCTGGATCCCAAGGGCATTGGCCAAGCAGTCGTACCCGGATGGGACCCACAAGGAAAAGTGGGAAGAATGGCGGGGCAAGTGGTGCTGGATCATGGAGAAGGACCCGCATTCATTCTGTATGCCCCAGCAGACGAAATTGGTCCGTGGCGGCAACTGGGGCGACCTCGATCCTCAAGACGGGAAGCTCACAGTCGCAACCACCAGAATTTATCGCCTCAAAGCCGCCGGGCTCATGCTCGAGATTTTTGGGGCCGACTTCCTCCGCCGCCGCATCGCCCCATTGCATAACAAGGGGAGGCCAGCTTGGGAGTTCCGGAACGCGGCAGATATCATGAGACTGCACCCCGGCCTGAATCACAACTTTACGGTGATGCAGCACGCGGCTCTTTGCCAAAAGCTATTCCAGCTCAAGGCTGACAAGACTAGCAAGGCCGACAAGCTGTTCAGGTTGCCGGTGGGGGTGATCCCCTTGTGCAACAACTCCGCCCTGACCTCAATCATCGCCATGATGCCGGTGTTCAACGCCCACGGCCTTGATCAAACCTGGGCCGAGCCAGACGCGGAGCGGGTGCAAGAGTTCTTCGACAATTTGTTGGAGAGGGCCGTCTGGGAAGAAATGCGGCTCATCCGCCCCACCACCGATGAAGAGGTGGCGTACATTGCCAGCAGGGCGGAAGAGGCAGCCCTTGCCGCGGAGGCCGGCAGCGTTGACTTTGTGGAAGACGAAACTAGCGTAGAGGAGGATTTTGCCGAGCGGGGGAAACCTGTCGGGGAACACAGCGGCATCGCTGCCGGAGGTCCTTCTGCCGAGAGGACAGCTGAGGAAACGGCTGAAGAGGCAGCTGAAGAGGAGCCGCACGAGGAGCCCCCGGTCCCGGGGAAGAAGAAACGCGTCCTCCGGCGGGTTGGTTCTGTCGAGCCAGCCCGGCAAACCTTCTCACGCGAAGAGGTCCCCGTCAACGGGGCGACCAGCAAAGCTGCGCAGCGGCAAGAGGCCCTGCCACAACCTGTGCGCCAGACGAGGCGCACGACCGCGGCAGCAAAGGAAAGAGCAGCCGCCGCCTTTGCCACAGCCAAGCGGCCTAGGTCTCCATCTCCCCCCCTCGCACGGACATCATACCAGAGGCCGACTTTGACCTTTCCTCCTTCAGCCCGAGGAGGGAGAAGAGGCCAGAAGAAGAAGAAGAGTAAGTGCCTTACTGCTTTCTTCATCTCCTGAGTCCCTGTTTTGCTACCTTATCTCATTTGATCTTGCTTTGGCCTACCTCCGCAGAGATACGGAGACGTTGGCGCAGAGGATGGCGAAGAAGGCCAAAACCTCGACAGGTGATGAGCCCCCGGCAAGCACCTCAGGTGCGCCGAAGACGATCACAATCAGCCTGGATCCCAGCCCACGACGCAGCCCCCGACTCAGCCCCCAGCGTGAGTCCGTTACTCATTTCCCGCTGGCGGGTGTTGGGGAGTACATCTTCACTGCTAACCTTGCCGGGTTCGCAGGAGGAGAACGGCAACAGGAGGGGCCACTGAGGGCCACCCCGACATGCCTCCTCCGTCAACCACACCACCCGGGGAGGGATCCCCGGCAAGGGCTTCCACCGACGAGCCTACGCGCGTGGAGGAGGAGCCGGTGAGCACTGGCGCCGACAGCTCCATACCGGCAACGAATGTTGCCGGGGAGGGGGCCACCTCCCAGGCACTTGCCACAGGTACGCCACTCGCTTTCAGACACTCGCCATTCTTGTTGTATGATCTTCCTCTCTTTTCTTTCTGCTTTGAGCTTTATTCTTGGTTTCATCTTGTTTCTCCTCCTTGGCTTTCAGATCTTCCCATGGTGGATCAGATGGACATTGACACCATCATCAAGGAGACCGCCAAGGATGCTGCCGCCGAAGCCGCCAAAGTCGCTGCCGACGAGGCCGCCAAGGACGCGCACGAAGAGGCCGCCAAGGGGTCTGCCGGGGAGGCCGGCAAGGAGACCGGCGACCGAATTGATGGCATTCCTGCCGCAGGAGCGCCTGGTGCTGCATCGGTCCCGGAGCCCCCAGTTGCCGGGGAGACAGTGGTCGAGGACCAACCGTCGACATCCGAAGCCCCCCCCCCTCGAGCAGATATCTGAAGATTAACGATAACCTGTTCGTCAGCATCACAGGGACGGCAAGCACTGGAGCGCCAACCTAGGGGGGGCTTTCGACGATGAAGTCATCGCCGCTGCCGGGCTCAAGGTTGTCGACGAGCCGAGCGCCAGCAGCAGCGGATCTAAAGAAGACCAGCTCCTCCAGGCCATGAGCGACAACTTTCAGAAGCTCCAGGCGCTCCACCGTGCCCGTAAGGAGAAACTGGACTCCAGGGCGGCGGTTGTTGACGCGGCGGAGGCAGACTTCCAAAAGTGTGTCGAGCAGATGCAGGTCTTGTTCGCCGAGGTCCGGCAAGAGCTGAGGACTAGTGAGGAGCAGCTGAGCCAGCGTTGGAACAAGCTCCTTCTGAGGCAGTCCGATATTGAGAAGGCACAGGAGGAGGCCGCTCAAGAGGCCGCCAAGGAAGATGCTCAATTAAGGGAACGCCGTGTCTTGCTCGATGCTCATGAAGAGGACCTCACTGCTTGCGAGGATGTGCTTGCCGCCAAGCTCCGCGGCAAGGATGAAGAAGTTGAAAAGCTCGTCGCGCAGCGGACCCAAGGGCTGGAGCAGGAGCACAGGAAGGCGCTTGACGCCCTGGTCCTAGACCATGCCGGCAAGTTAAAGGAGGCCGTCAATGCTGCTGAGGCTGCAGAGGCCACCAAGAACGAGCTGGCTAGGAAGGCGGAGAAGCTGGAGCTGGATCTGGAGAAGCTCGGCAAGGAGGTGTCGACGCTCAAGAGCGACAGGGACAAAACTGCCTATACCTTGGTGGAGTTGCAGACCACCATATCCGATAAGACCCAACAGATCTCTGCCGCCAATGACTCCATTGCCGATCTGAATCTAAAGCTGACCACTCTAGAGGAGTCCCTTGAGGGCAGCAAGACCCGTGAAAAGACCCTGGCCATGGACCTCCACGAGGAGAAGCAACTGCTTGAGAGTGCCGTTGCCACCTACAACGACTATGTGAAAGGCGTGGAGATCTGGACTGAGCGCCTCATTGATGTCGCGGAAAGGCTCACCAAGCAACTGTCCATCATGGGCATGCCAAGTTTCAAGTTCTCCCACGAGGAGAGGGTGACTCCGAGCGCCAGACTGACAATGTTCTTTCAGGCTATCCTTGACGCCCTGAAGCTGCTCCACTCCAGCCGAGCAACCCAGTTAGCCAACGAATGCCGCAAGCTTTGCCGGGGCATCCTTCTCAAGGTGCTCACCAAGGTGGCCTACAGGAACCCTGGCCTCGACCTTAGTCAAGACAGCTTGCCGGCGGACGCGGACCGCAGGGTGCTTGAAGAGCTTGTCGCGCCCATCATCAGTATGGTTGACAAAGTCAAGACGGTGGAAGGCCAGCGCCGGGACTAGGCGCTTCTCTTTTCCTTGCCGCTATGAACTCCTGCCCAAGACAATTTATCTTAAGTTAGAACTGCGGCAATCATTGACATGATACAACTTACTGTGTTTTGAATCGAATGCATGCTATCTTCCTTGTTTGATCCCTCCTTGTATGGCATACACCCTTCGCTTTTTTGGAAGCGCTTGCCGGTGCGCGCACCCTTGTCGTGAGCGATTTGAGGAATGGATCCTTAGCAGCCTGCTGGGGGCGTTGCTGCCGGCAAGACAGCTTGCCGCTCTTAGTGCAGCCACTTGAACTGCTGAGCGGACTCGAAACAGAGCAAGGGCGCAACCAATTGCGACAAGGTTCCTACGCGTGCAGGTTTTCCACACAAGAAACGAAACCATTCGAGGGAAATAACTTTATATTTAAAAGAAAATCACTCAAGGTTTCGCGACTTAGCTTTTCGCTGCTGTGCTCTTTCCCGCAAGATGCTACTTTGAACGTCACCTGTTGGCGCCCACACTCTCTATCAGCTTCTCGGCTTCTTTGTGTCTCTGCGTGGGATCGAGGCGAACCCCGACAAGATCAAGGCAATTGAGCAGATTGAAGCACCAAAACGAGTCAAAGATATGCGTCGAGTTGCTGGTTGTGTTGCTGCTCTGAGCAGGTTCATTTCCAAATCTGCTGAGCGCGCCCTGCCCTTTTTCAAGATCTTGAAAAAGGCAGGTCCAATGAAATGGACTCCAGAAGCGGAGGCAGCGCTGCAAAATTTGAAGAGGTACCTCTCCTCTACGCCAACACTAGTCACGCCTAAGCCACAAGAGCCGTTGCTGCTGTATCTAGCTGCAATGAATCAAGTGGTCAGTGCTGCGCTAGTGGCGCAGAGAGAAGTTGATGAAGAAGCAGCGGCAGTGGCAAGACCATCGGATGACGAGCTGGAGCTCTCCCCGGCAGGGTATGGTGCCGGCAAGGCAAGACCCCCGGCAGGGTCTGGGGCCGGCAAGGCAGGGCCCCCGACAGAGTCTGATGCCGGCAAGGCGGAATCTGCGCAAGCAAATGAAGTGAAGCAGAAGAAGAAGATGGTGCAGCACCCAGTTTATTTTGTCAGCTTCCTTTTGCAGGGGGCTAGATCAAGATACTCCGGTGTGCAGAAGTTGCTCTTCGGCCTTCTTATGGCCTCGAGGAAGCTGCGCCACTACTTTCAGGCACATGAGATCACCGTCATCACTCGCTTCCCGTTGCAACGGATCTTGCACAACCCAGATGCAACTGGAAGGATTGTGGAATGGACGTTGGAACTGTCAAGCTTTGGTCTCAGGTTTGAAAGCACTTCAACGATTCAGAGCAGAGCCTTAGTGGAATTCATTGCAGAATGGACCTCAATGCTTGACGAGGAAATTCAAGAGACCACTCTCCCCGGCAAGGAAACGAGCCGCGACTAGATTATGTACTTTGATGGGGCTTTCTCGCTGCAGGGCGCCGGTGCTGGTGTGCTACTTATTGCACCCACCGGAGAGCACGTCAAGTACGTGGTCCAGATGCACTTTCCCCAGGAGAGATCAACAAACAACACTGCGGAGTATGAGGGACTGCTTGCCGGTCTCAGGATCGTGGCAGACCTTGGCATTACGAAGCTCATCGTCAGAGGTGATTCGCAGCTTGTCGTCAAGCAGGTTAACAAAGATTATCAGAGCCCGTTAATGGAAGCTTACGTAGATGAAGTGAGGAAGTTGGAGGAGCGTTTTGACGGTCTGCAAGCAGAGCATGTTCCTCAAGCAGAGAACAACATTGCTGACGACCTGTCAAAACGTGCTGCCCTCAAGTTACCTGTGGAACCAGGAACTTTTGTGCTCCGACTAAATCAGCCATCCATTGAACCATCGGCAGGACAGAATAAGCGAAGGAAGTTGAGCCCCGACAAGTGCTTTCCCGCCGAGCTCCCAGGAGCCGCTAGCAAGGAGGTTGCCGGGGACGACGCCAAGCTTGTCGGGGGGCGACAGGCTCCGGCAGGGCCTCAAGCCCTTGCCGTAGAGACAACTGCTCCCATGGCAGAAGACACGCCTTTAGTCCTCGCCGTCGAGCCCCAAGCTCCAGGATGGGCACAGCACATAGTTCAGTTCCTCCAAACAGGGGAACTCCCTGAGGAACAGGAAGTAGCGAAGAAAGTAGCCCATCGGTCTAACATGTACCAGTTTGTGGACAATGTCCTGTACAGAAAAAGACCGAACGGCGTGAAATTGAAGTGCATTCCTCAGGAGGACGGACTGGAGCTGTTGGCAGAAATACATGGAGGCATAAGTGGCTCCCACATTGGATCAAGAGCTCTTGCCGGCAAAGCATTCCGGCAAGGTTTCTTTCGGCCCACTGCTCTCCAAGATGCAACTGCACTAGTAACCAAGTGTGAAGCGTGCCAGTTACATTCGAAGAAACTTCATCAGCCAGCCCAAGCTCTTCAGACGATCCCTCTTTCCTGGCCATTTTTGGTCTGGGGGCTCGACATATTGGGCCCCTTTCCCTGTGCTATCGGGGGCTTTGAGTACTTGTACGTCGCAATCGACAAGTTCACAAAGTGGCCGGAAGTGGAAGCAGTGAGAAAGGTGACAGCACAGTCAGCCGTCAAGTTCTTCAAAGGATTAGTTTGCCGTTTTGGTGTACCAAACAGAGTCATCACCGACAACGGCACACAGTTCACGAGCCGCACTTTCATACAGTATATCCAAGACCTTAGCAGCAAAATCTGTTTTGCTTCTGTTGCCCATCCAAGAAGCAACGGCCAGGCGGAAAGGGCAAATGCTGAGGTGCTGCGGGGTCTTAAGACGAGAACTTTCGACAGGCTACGCAAGTGCGGAAGACACTAGATTGATGAGTAGCCGGCGGTTCTTTGGTCAATCAGGACGACACCAAATCGAGCCACTGGCCAGACACCTTTCTCCCTGGTATACGGGGCGGAAGCAGTTCTCCCCACAGAACTCATATACGGGTCACCTCGAGTGCTCGCTTATGATGAGCTTGAGCAAGAGCAGCTGCAGCAAGATGATGCTACACTCCTTGAGGAAGATCGTCTTCAGGCTGCTGTGCGAGCCGCGCGCTACCAGCAAGCCTTGCGCCGCTATCACAGCCGCAAGGTTCATGCCTGAAGCCTTGAGGAAGGCGACCTTGTTCTTCGGCGCGTTCAGTCCGCCAAGAATTCCAACAAGTTGACGCCAAAGTGGGAATGCCCTTATCGGGTAATATGAGTCACCAGGCCCGGCGCGGTCCGCCTGGAGAACGAAGATGGTGTTCCAGTGAGCAACTCCTAGAATATCGAACATCTTCGCAAGTTTTACCCATAAGGCGCGGTTGCCGGGACCCTCGGCAACCCCCTTTTGTACTAGCCTTGCCGGCAAGGCATATAACCCTATGTACAAAGCCAGGCGCAGACCCTTTGCGCAGTTGAATAAGTTTAAATATGTACAGCTCTTGTTGATTTCCATGTTTATTCATATGCATGCTTGTCCAGGATGCTGTACTATGTTCGTTTCCAGCAAGTACTGACGAACCGCCAAGGTTCCATGTTCCTATTCTCTTCTTTCTTTTTTCTCAAAGGACAGAAGGTTCCCTCGCATGCAAGTTTGCCGGGGGGGATAGAGAGTGTGGGCGCCAACAGGCGACGTTCAAAGTAGCATCTTGCGGGAAAGAGCACAACAGCGAAAAGCTAAGTCGCGAAACCTTGAGTGATTTTCTTTTAAATATAAAGTTATTTCCCTCGAATGGTTTCGTTTCTTGTGTGGAAAACCTGCACGCGAAGGAACCGTGTCGCAATTGGTTCCGCCCTTGCTCTGTTTCGAGTCCGCTCTGCAGTTCAAGTGGCTGCACTAAGTGCGGCAAGGTGTCTTGCCAGCAGCGACGCCCCCAGCAGGCTGCTAAGGATCCTTTCCTCAAAGCGCTCACGGCAAGGGTGCGTGCACCGGCAAGCGCTTCCAAAAAAGCGTAGGGTGTATGCCATACAAGGAGGGATCAAACAAGGAAGATAACATGCATTCAATTCAAAACACAGTAAGTTGTATCACGTCAATGATTGCCGCAGTTCTAACTTAAGATAAATTGTCTTGGGCACGAGTTCATAGTGGCAAGGAAAAGAGAAGCGCCTAGTCCCGGCGCTGGCCTTCCACCCTCTTGACTTCATCAACCATAGTGACGATGGGCGCGACAAGCTCTTCAAGCGCTCTGCGGTCCGCGTCCGCCGGCAAGCTGTCTTGACTAAGGTCGAGGCCAGGATTCCTGTAGGCCACCTTGGTGAGCACCTTGAGAAGGACGCCCCGGCAAAGCTTGCGGGATTCGTTGGCCAACTGGGTTGCTCGGCTAGAGTGGAGCAGCTTCAGGGCGTCAAGGATAGCCTGAAAGAACATGGTCAGTCTGGCGCTCGGAGTCACCCTCTCCTCGTGGGAGAACTTGAAACTTGGCATGCCCATGATGGACAGTTGCGTGGTGAGCCTTTCCGCAACATCAATGAGGCGCTCAGTCCAGATCTCCATGCCTTTCACATAGTCGTTGTAGGTGGCAACAGCACTCTCAAGCAGTTGCTTCTCCGCGTGGAGGTCCTTGGCCAGGGTCTTTTCACGGGTCCTGCTGCCCTCAAGGGACTCCTCTAGAGTGGTCAGCTTCAGATTCAGATCGGCAATGGAGTCGTTGGCGGCAGAGATCTGTTGGGTCTTATTGGATATGGTGGTCTGCAACTCCGCCAAGGTATAGGCAGTTTTGTCACTGTCGCTCTTGAGCGTCGACACCTCCTTGCCGAGCTTCTCCAGATCCAGCTCCAGCTTCTCCGCCTTCCTGGCCAGCTCGTTCTTGGCGGCCTCTGCAGCCTCGGCAGCATTGACGGCCTCCTTTAACTTGCCGGCATGGTCTAGGACCAGGGCGTCAAGCGCCTTCCTGTGCTCCTGCTCCAGCCCTTGGGTCCGCTGCGCGACGAGCTTTTCAACTTCTTCATCCTTGCCACGGAGCTTGGCGGCAAGCACATCCTCGCGAGCAGCAAGGTCCTCTTCGTGAGCATCGAGCAAGACACGGCGTTCCCTTAATTGAGCATCTTCCTTGGCGGCCTCTTGAGCGCCCTCCTCCTGTGCCTTCTCAATATCGGACTGCCTCAAAAGGAGCTCATTCCAACGCTGGCTCAGCTGCTCCTCACTAGTCCTCAACTCTTGCCGGGCCTCGGCGAACCAGACCTGCATCTGCTCGACACGCTTTTTGAAGTCTGCCTCCGCCGCGTCAACAACCGCCGCCCTAGAGTCCAGTTTCTCCTTACGGGCACGGTGGAGCGCCTGGAGCTTCTGAAAGTTGTTGCTCATGGCCTGGAGGAGCTAGTCTTCTTTAGATCCGCTGCTGCTGGTGCTCGGCTCGTCGATAACCTTGAGCCCGGCAGCGTCGATGACTTCTTCATCGAAAGCCCCCCCCCCTCGGTTGGCGCTCCGGTGCTTGCCGTCCCCGGGATGCTGACGAACAGGTTATCGCCAATCTTCAGATGTCGACGGTTGGTCCTCGACCACCGTCTCCGCGGCAACTGGGGGCTCCAGGACCGATGCAGCGCCAGGCACTCCTGCGGCAGGAATGCCGTCAGTTCGGTCGCCGGTCTCCTTGCCGGCCTCCCCGGCAGACCCCTTGGCGGCCTCTTCGTGCGCGTCCTTGGCGGCCTCGTCGGCAGCGACTTTGGCGGCTTCGGCGGCAACATCCTTGGTGGTCTCCTTGATGATGGCGTTAACGTCCATCTGATCCACCACGGGAAGATCTGAAAGCCAAGAAGGAGAAACAAGATGAAACCAAGAATAAAGCTCAGAGCAGAAAGAAAAGAGAGGAAGATCATACAACAAGAATGGCGAGTGTCTGAAAGCGATTGGCGTACCTGTGGCAAGTGCCTGGGAGGTGGCCCCCTCCCCGGCAACCTTCGTTGCAGGTATGGAGCTATCGGCGCTTGTGCTCACCGGCTCCTCCTCCATGCGCGTAGGCTCGTCGGTGGAAGCCCTTGCCGGGGATCCCTCCTCGGGTGGTGTGGTTGACCAAGGAGGCATGTCGGGGGTGGCCCTCAGTGGCCCCTCCTGTTGCCGTTCTCCTCCTGCGAACCCGGCAAGGTTAGGAGTGAAGATGTACACCCCAACACCCGCCAGCGGGAAATGAGTAACGGACTCACGCTGCGGGCTGAGTCGGGGGCTGCGTCGTGGGCTGGGATCCGGGCTGATTGTGATCGTCTCCGGCGCACCTGAGGTGCTTGCCGGGGGCTCATCGCCCGTCGAGGTTTTGGCCTTCTTTGCCATCCTCCGCGCCAACGTCTCCGTATCTCTGCGGAGGCAGGCCAAAGCAAGATCAAATGAGATAAGGTAGCAAAACAGGGACTCAGGAGATGAAGAAAGCTGTAAGGCACTTACTCTTCTTCTTCTTCTGGCCTCTTCTCCCTCCTCGGGCTGAAGGAGGAAAGGTCAAAGTCGTCCTCTGGTATGATGTCCGTGCGAGGGGGGGAGGGAGATGGAGACCTGGGCCGCTTGGCTGTGGCAGAGGCGGCGGCTGCTCTTTCCTTTGCTGCCGCGGTCGTGCGCTTCGTCTGGCGCACAGGTTGCGGCAGGGCCTCTTGCCGCTGCGCAGCTTTGCCGGTCGCCCCCTTGACGGGGACCTCTTCACGTGAGAAGGTTTGCCGGACAGGCTAGACAGAACCAACCCGCCGGAGGACGCATTTCTTCTTCCCCGGGACCGGGGGCTCCTCGTGCGGCTCCTCTTCAGCTGCCTCTTCAGCCATTTCCTCGGCTGTCCCCTCGGCAGAAGGACCTCCGGCAGCGGTGCCGCTGTGTTCCCCGGCAGGTTTCCCCCGCTCGGCAAAATCCTCCTCTGCGCTAGTTTCGTCTTCCACAAAGCCAACGCTGTCGGCCTCCGCGGCAAGGGCTGCCTCTTCCGCCCTGCTGGCAATGTACGCCACCTCTTCATCGGTGGTGGGGCGGATGAGCCGCGTTTCTTCCCGGACGGCCCTCTCCAACAAATTGTCGAAGAACTCTTGCACCCGCTCCGCGTCTGGCTCGGCCCAGGTTTGATCAAGGACGTGGGCGTTGAACACCGGCATCATGGCGATGATTGACGTTAGGGCGGAGTTGTTGTACAATGGGATCACCCCCGCCGGCAACCTGAACAGCTTGTCGGTCTTGTTGGCCTTGCTAGTCTTGTCGTCCTTGAGCTGGAACAGCTTTTGGCAAAGAGCCGCATGCTGCATCACCGTAAAGTTGTGATTCAGGCCGGGGCGCAGCCTCATGATATCTGCTGCGTTCCGGAATTCCCAAACTGGCCTCCCCTTGTTATGCAAAGGGGCGATGCGGCGGTGGAGGAAGTCGGCCCCAACCATCTCGAGCGTGAGCCCGACGGCTTTGAGGCGATAAATTCTGGTGGTTGCGACTGTGAGGTTCCTGTCTTGAGGATCGAGGTCGCCCCAGTTGCCGCCACGGACCAATTTCGTCTGCCGGGGCATACAGAATGGCTGCGGGTCCTTCTCCATGATCCAACACCACTTGCCCCGCCATTCTTCCCACTTTTCCTTGTGGGTCTCGTCCGGGTACGACTGCTTGGCCAATGCCCTTGGGATCCAGGCGACGCAGCCAGAAAGAGCCCCTCCGGGCTGGATGCGAGGGACGAAGTAATGGCGGAAGAGTGCCGTATTGGGGACCACCCCGGCAAAATTCTCGCACAGGTGGGCGAAGATGGCCATACATGCCACAGCGTTCGGTGTGAGATCCAAAAGATGGAAGCCGAAGGTGTACATGATATCGTTGAAGAAATCCGAAAATGGGGGGCAGAGCCCGCAATAGAGGTAATCAACGAAGAAAGGAAATTTATCTGGGGCAGGTACGGCGCAAGAAGCAAGGATGACGCGAGTGGCGGGATGCCCCGTCGTCTCCCTCCCCCACATGCACAGATATCGGTCCCTAAGCGCAAAAGTTCCAAAAGTCAAAAAGTCCCCCCCTGTATCGCCTCAGGCCTCCTTTTATACCAAGGGGCTACCACAGTGGCGTACAGGCATACAGGAGGTGTAAAGTAGCTACAGTGGACATGCTTATCACTGACGTCTTAGGACAAACGCATTAAACGCGCTGTTTACGTGTCCCTAACTTTATCGGGAATGGAAACAGAGCCCATCCCGTTCGTGGCCGCCTCACCCTGTCTCGACACGCACCCAAGATGACGAGGCATGCAAATGCCAAGCTGACTGGCTAGCCGCTACGCTGGAGCGGTGGCAGGATCTTCACGAAGATCTGCATGCCACCACGTAGGCGCTTGCCTGGCTGGCAGGCTAGTCGCTGTGCTGGAGCGGTGGCAGGGTGGCGGAACCTTGCTGTGTGCGAGCCTTGCCGTGGCTTCGCAAACGCCCCCGGCAATAATCTTGCCGGGGCCTTGCCTTCTGTTCTTCACAAAGATCTGCATGCCACCATACAGGCGCCCCTGGATCTTGGTCTTGACATTGTCGATGGCGTCAGAGCTCTCAACCTCAAGGGTGGTGGTCTTTGCTGAGGCTTCGCAAACCATCTCGGCACAGAGCTTGCCGGGGCTCGCAAACAACCCCGGCAAGAATCTTGCCGGGGGCTCAGTTTGTCTCCTGCTCTCTGATTACTGTCTCGGACGCCGTCTTGGTCGTTTTGCATTTTGCCTCCAGCTGTCCCCGTCAAGCTCTGCCACGGGTGCGGCTGCAACTGCCCGCGCACAAGTAAGGGTTACCAAAGGGGCCCAAACTTTAGTACACCGACAGCCAGCGCCTAGTGAAAACTCGGTAGCAAGAAATAGGCTGGCTGGTATTTTTGTCTGCTCTGGAGTACTCGAGTCTCTGTATATTGAATCCAACGATTTCTGCAAAGTCTTTCTAGCTTCTTTGCAGGCTCCTTGCTGTATTAGTTCTATCAAACTGCGAGGCGAATTGGCATGTCTACCTGACCCTGATATACTGAAGGGGTTGCGCAGTCTGAGCAAATTGCACCTCTATTTATCTGGTCTCAGCTGTCGAGCTTTATCTGCCCTGCAAAACTTATTTTTCCTGGAGTATCTAACGATTGTAGAGGAGAGGGATGGGTCATGGAATGACAGCTTCATTGTGGAAGATACAGGATTCCCTTGCCTTAAGGTATTATGCTTTGAGGGCCCAAAACATCCACAAGTGGAGATCAAACACGGAGGAATGCAATATCTCACTTCTATCAAGCTGCTTTGTAGAGAATTTCCTCCTGATAATGATGCAAATAAGGCGGCAATCGAGTGCCCTCCTGGATTCAAGGGCATATCACATCTTGCAAAACTCAACGAGGTGATACTCCATCATGATGCTACTGATGAAAAGTTGAAATCTTGGAAAGAAGCAGCAATGAGCCACACCAACATGCCCTGTGTGAGGAAGCAACCAGCACCTCAACCAATCCTCAATGCAGCATAGTTCATGGAGCCCCGGCGGTCTGTCGGTACAAGTTGTTTGATTTCGATGGTGTTTATTTGTGTGGTGTGTGAGTCGTGGATGTTCCTCTCCATGTTTTTCCTCTTTTTCTTTTGGCTTGTTCAATCCTATACTTTTAACCCATATAAAACTGCCATTGCAAAAAAAAGTACATAAAAATGAATGATGGAGCTCATTAAGCAGCAGACTGTAATAGCTACTCCCGACCATTCATGCTAATTGTGTATGTACTTGATGTTGTTTTTACTATATTCTACGGCAATTTACTACTCCCTTGGTTTGCCAAATATGTTGTATTAGACATTGACATAGTCTCTGCAAAACAGCTTGTAGCACCAACGTCAGTTCTGGCATATTTATAAAACCCACAAAATTAACATAGTGTGGAAGTGCATTTAGAGGCAAATTGATGCATATGATTTTGAAATATCTTATCCTTACATTTTTTTAAATATAGACAGTCAAAGTTTCGTTCACTTTAACTATGCCTAGCTTTCATGGAAGCAGAGAAAGTGTATTGATTGCACTAACTATATGCAGCGTTTACCGGATGAAAAATCCTAGTTTCATTTTACTTGAGTTACTAGAACTATGAAAACTTACTGTCTTCAATAGGTTTCACAAGCTATATCTTGGTGTGATGCTCTGGGACAATTGTACTTCTCCTCAGGATGCTTATTAGAGTCCTCACATTGCCCAACCCCTGACCTTATGGAACAGCGTACGACACGTCTACAATCGAAATATGATCGATTCTACAATGTCCGTACCAAGGTTCACATTCTTTTTATATACCATAAATAATGCAAGATCACCTTTTGTTCCAAAATTTCGTCAAACAAATGGGCGCTGTTTTCCGGTAAATACGGTAACCAGAAATAACGGGCCTATTCTGTAAAATTTTCAATATGATAGCCTAATCCTTGGTTACACGAGACTGATCACTGAACTAATAAGGCTCACTCCACTGCAAAATGATGGCATATCCAAAGTTTAAGGTTTGCCAACAACACGTGGGTTCTTGTGTCAAACAAATTTAATCCCTAGGTTCGAAGAGTACCATATGCACTAATGATGATGTGGTGGATATGTGTGTGAATAAGAAGGACATACGGTTCTCGGATAAAAAAATCACAATAAGATCAAGCAATTGGTTCTCGAGTTATCAAGCTAAAACCAAAGTAAAAAATTAACAGACAATAATCAACACTCTTGTGAATGTAATAATTCCACACCGGAGATTTTACATAGCCAATAAAGATATCAAGGAGAATACATTAAGTGATTCATTGGCTTATCAAATTCTCTATCAAGCCGAGAAAAAAACATTCGTAACTAGCGGTGGCCAAACTCAAATGTGTGGACAGCGTTTTAATTGTATATTCTGTTATTGAGATTCTTGTATGAAGAGTTTTTTTTTTGAGGAACCAAAGGGCTTTATTAATTTATAACAGCGTTCATAGGGATACAAATAATCTCTGGTAAAGAAACAAGCCAAACATGGCGCCCAAAGGCTAGGGTAGTAGATGCCTTGGCCAGAGCATGGGCCTCGGTATTGTTTTGGCGACGCTCATGACCAAAACTGATATTGTTGAAAGAATCCCGGCGCAGATCAATGTCACGAGGACAGCAGCGTAGTGGCACGCGGTCCGGGAGTTTATGTTGTTGATCACTTCCAAGCAGTCAGACACCACATAGACCGAAGGTTGCAGCAAGTCCTGAGCTAGTGATAAAGCTTCATTACAAGCTTGCGCTTCCAGGCTTGGCGGGTCAACCAGACCTTCATATACAACAGCAGATGCTCCAATATAAATGCCATTTTTGTCTCTGCAGATCGCTGCAACAGCGCCCCGACGTCCATCTCGGCTGAGAGCCCCGTCCACATTAATCTTCATTTCATCCGCCGGCGGGGGAAGCCACCCAACAGCTTGAGTCTGTCCCGTGACATGCATCTCCCTGGACAATTTAGAAACACATGTATGGGCTGCCTGCACGTCGTCAATGTATTTATTGATGAAAGTGAAGGTACTCAGTGGACTTTGAAATTGCTGGTCGTAAATGGCTCGCCTGCGCGCCCACCAAATGGCCCACTTAGAAATCAGCACACGAGCGAGATCGTTTGATGGTAGGGTGTCGAACAGCCAAAAAAGCCAGAGCTTCGGATCTTCAGTTTTATTAGAGATAATGACCTCCGTCAGCTCTTCATCCATTAAGGCCCAGATGCATCTGGCCATTCTGCAGTCAATTAAAGAGTGTCGCCAGGAATCGTATGCTGCTGAACAGATGCTGCATGCTGGGATAGTCGCCATCTTCCTGTGATTCCTCACATCGCCAGTAGGTAGCGATGTTCTCGCCAAGCGCCATGTAAATACCTTCACTTTAGATGGAATTTCAGTACCCCACAACTTTGCCCATGATTTGCCTTCTAGGACCCGGTTGGAGTGTCCCGGAACCTCTTCTAGCCAATCCTGCCGTTGCTTCTTCGTCGCTGCCAATAAACGGTAAGCCGATCTTACCGTAAACATACCCTTTCTTTCATAGTGCCAAGACCAAAAATCCTCCTGTCACCCAGAGCTGAGAGGTATGTTCATAATAGCTTCTTTGTCCATTACCAGAAAGTGTTCGTCCAGTACATGCACATTCCAACCCCCATTGACATTATCAATTAACTCACTGACCCGGACTGGCGGGTGGGTAGATTTTGGGCAAACCGGCCACAACTTGAAGTCCCGAGGGATCCAGTTTTCATGCCATATGTCCGTTGCTTCACTGGTCCCGATCCTCTTAATTAGTCCAAGTTTCAGAGTGTCTCAGCCTTCAACAATCGATCGCCATACTTGCAGGGGGTTACTTCCCAGTTCAGCTTCAAGGATGGAACAGGAAGGGTAATAGACAGATTTCATAATTTGGGCACTCAAAGAAGTTGGTTCTTGCAGAAGCCGCCATGCTTGTCGGCCAAGAGAGATAGGTTGAAAAGTTCAATGTCTCGGAAGCCCATCCCTCCCATGAACTTCGGCTGCGTCATAACTTCCCAAGAGACCCAAGCTGTCTTCCTTTCCCCTTTCTTCGAACCCCACCAAAATTTACGTAACTGGCCATTGATGTGCTGGCAAAGAACCCTAGGTAATTTGAAGCACGCCATGGATGGGGACTAGGATTCGGTCCAAGTAGGATTAGGATTCCCCCTTCCTTCCCTCTCCCCCTCTCCTTCCTTCCCCTTCGACATATATGGCAGGGGGCGCACGGCTAGGGAGGAGCCCAAGTAGGATTCGGTCCTACTTGGGGCGCCTCCTGGCCTCTCCCCTCCCCCTCCCACCTATATATATGTTGGGGGGGGGGCACCTAGCAAACACCAGACAATTGTTTAGCCGTGTGCGGCACCCCCCTCCACCGTTTACACCCCCGGTCATATTTTCGTAGTGCTTAAGCGAAACCCTGCGAGGATCACTTCACCATCACCGTCACCATGCCGTCGTGCTGACGGAACTCATCTACTACCTCGACGTCTTGCTGGATCAAGAAGGTGAGGGACGTCACCGAGCTGAACGTGTGCAGAACACGGAGGTGCCGTGCGTTCGGTACTTGATTGGTTGAAGCACGAAGAAGTTTGACTACATCAACCGCGTTGAGAAACGCTTCCGCTTACGGTCTACGAGGGTACGTAGACACACTCTCCCCCTCGTTGCTATGCATCTCCATGGATAGATCATTGCGTGTGCGTAGAAAATTTTTGTTTTCCATGCAACGATTCCCAACAGTGGCATCATGAGCCAGGTCTATGCACGAGTAGAACACAAAGAGTTGTGGGCGGTGATAGTCATACTTCTTACCACCAATGTCTTATTTTGATTCGGCGGTATTGCGAAATGAAGCAGCTCGGACCAACCTTACATGTCCACGCACATGAGACCGGTTCCACCGACAGACATGCAATTAGTTTTGCATAAAGGTGGCTGGCGGGTGTCTGTTTCTCCTACTTTAGTTGAATCGAATTTGACTACGGTCAGTCCTTGAAGAAGGTTAAAACAGCAAACTTGACGAATCACCGTTGTGGTTTTTGCTGTAGGTAAGAACGGTTCTTGCTAGAAGCCCGTAGCAGCCACGTAAAAACTTGCAACAACAAAGTAGAGGACGTCTAACTTGTTTTTGCAGGGTATGTTGTGATGTGATATGGTCAAGACATGATGTGATATACGTAATTGTATGAGATGATCATGTTTTGTAAGTTATCGGCAACCAGCAGGAGCCTTATGGTTGTCTCTTTATTGTATGAAATGCAAACTCCATGTAATTGCTTTACTTTATCACTATGCGTTAGCGATTGTTGTAGAAGCAACAGTTGGCGAGACAACCACGATGCAACGATGAAGATCAAGGTGTCGAGCCGGTGACGATGGAGATCATGACGATGCTTTGGAGATGGAGATCAAAGGCACAAGATGATGATGGCCATATCATGTCACATATTTTGATTGCATGTGATGTTTATCTTTTATGCATCTTATTTTTCTTAGTACGACGGTAGCATTATAAGATGATCCCTTTACTAAATTTCAAGGTAAAAGTGTTCTCCCTGAGTATGCACCGTTGCTACAGTTCATCGTGTTGAGACACCACGTGATGATCGGGTGTGATAGACTCTACATTCACATACAACGGGTGCAAGATAGTTTTGCACATGCGGAATACTTGGGTTAAACTTGACGAGCCTAGCATGTACAGACATGGCCTCGGAACACTAGAGACCGAAAGGTCGAACGTGAATCATATAGTAGATATGATCAACATAGAGATGTTCACCATTGATGACTACTCCATCTCACGTGATGATCGGACATGCGTTAGTTGATTTGGATCACGTATCACTTAGATGACTTGAGGGATGTCTATTTAAGTGGGAGTTCTTAAGTAATTTGATTAATTAAACTTAATTTATCATGAACTTAGTCCTGATAGTATTTGCATATCTATGTTATAGATCAATGGCCCGTGCTACCGTTCCCCTGAATTTTAATGCGTTCCTAGAGAAAGCTAAGTTGAAATATGATGGTAGCAACTACACGGACTGGGTCCATAACACTTGAGGATTATCCTCATTGCTGCACAGAAAAATTATGTTCTTGATGCACCGCTAGGTGTGGCACCCCCTCCAGTAACTGTGGACGTTGTGAATGCCTGGTAGTCGCGTGTTGATGACTACTCGATAGTTCAGTGTGCCATGCTTTACGGCTTAGAACCGGGACTTCAAAGACGTTTTGAACGTCATGGAGCATATGAGATGTTCCAGGAGTTGAAGTTAATATTTCAATCAAATGCCCGGGTTGAGAGATATGAAGTCTCCAACAAGTTCTATAGCTGCAAAATGGTGGAGAATAATTCTGTCAGTGAACACATACTCAAAATGTCTGGGTATCATAATCACTTGACTCAGCTGGGAGTTAATCTTCCAGTTGATAGTGTTATTGACAGAGTTCTTCAATCACTGCCACCAAGCTACAAAGGCTTCTTGATGAACTATAATATGCAAGGGATGTACAAGACAATTTCGGGCTCTTCGCAATGCTCAAAGCTGCGGAGGTAGAAATCAAGAAGGAGCATCAAGTGTTGATGGTTAACAAGACCACTAGTTTCAAGAAAAAGGGCAAGGGAAAGAAGGAGAACTTCAAGAAGAATGGCAAGCAAGTTGCCACTCCCGGGAAGAAGCCCAAAGTTGGACCCAAGCCTGAAACTGAGTGCTTCCACTGCAAAGGGACTGGTCACTGGAAGCAGAACTGCCCCATGTATTTGACGAATAAGAAGGATGACAAAGTGAACAAAGGTATATTTGATATACATGTTATTGATATGTACCTTACTAATGCTCGTAGTAGCGCCTGGGTATTTGATACTAGTTCGGTTGCTCATATTTGTAACTTGAAACAGGAGCTACGGATTAAACGAAGATTGGCTAAGGACGAGGTGACGATGCGCGTCGGGAATGGTTCCAAGGTCGATGTGATCGCCGTCGGCACGCTACCTCTACAAATACCTTCGGGATTAGTTTTAGACCTGAATAATTATTATTTGGTGCCATCGTTGAGCACGAACATTATATCTGAATCTTGTTTAGTGCGAGACGGTTATTCATGTAAATCAGAGAATAATGGTTGTTCTATTTATATGAGTAATATCTTTTATGGTCATGCACCCTTGAAGAGTGGTCTATTTTTGTTGAATCTTGATTGTAGTGATACACATGTTCATAATATTGATGCCAAAAGATGCAAAGTTCATAATGATAGTGCAACATATTTGTGGCACTGCCGTTTGGTGTAAAGCGCATGAAGAAACTCCATGCAGATGGGCTTTTGGAATCACTTGATTATGAATCATTTGATACTTGCGAACCATGCCTCATGGGCAAGATGACGAAAACTCCGTTCTCCGGAACAATGGAGCGAGCCAATGACTTATTGGAAATAATACATACCGATGTATGCGATCCAATGAGTGTTGAGGCACGCGGTGGGTATCGTTATTTTCTGACCTTCACAGATGATTTGAGCAGATATGGGTATATCTACTTAATGAAACACAAGACTGAAACATTTGAAAAGTTCAAAGAATTTCAGAGTGAAGTAGAGAATCATCGTAATAAGAAAATAAAGTTTCTACGATCTGATCGTGGAGGCGAATATTTGAGTTACGAGTTTGGCCTTCATTTAAAACAATGTGGAATAGTTTCACAACTCACGCCACCTGGAACAGCATAGCATAATGGTGTGTCCGAATGTCGTAACCATACTTTATTAGATATGGTTCGATCTATGATGTCTCTTACCGATTTACCACTATCGTTTTGGGGTTATGCATTAGAGACAGCTGCATTCACGTTAAATAGGGTACCGTCTAAATCTCTTGAGACGACACCGTATGAACTGTGGTTTGGCAAGAAACCTAAGCTGTCGTTTCTTAAAGTTTGGGGTTGCGACACTTATGTCAAAAGGCTTCAGCCTGATAAGCTCGAACCCAAATCGGAGAAGTGCGTCTTCATAGGATACCCTAAGGAAGTAATTGGGTACACCTTCTGCCACAGATCCGAAGGCAAGATCTTTGTTGCCAAGAATGGAACATTTCTAGAGAAGGAGTTTCTCTCGAAAGAAGTGAGTGGGAGGAAAGTAGAACTTGATGAGCTAATTCTACCTTCTCTCAATTTGGAAAGTAGCACATCAGAGAAATCCGTTCCCGTGATGCCTACACCAACAAGAGAGGAAGCTAATGATGATGATCATGAAACTTCGGATCAAGTTACTACTGGACCTCGTAGGTCGAACAGAGCATGTTCCGTACCAGAGTGGTACGATAATCCTGTCCTGGAAGTTATGTTACTAGACCATGATGAACCTACGAACTATGAAGAAACAATGATGAGCCTAGATTCCGACAGATGGCTTGAGGCCATGAAATCTGAGATAGGATCCACGTATGAGAATAAAGTATGGACTTTGGTGGACTTGCCCGATGATCGACAAGGCATAGAGAATAAATGGATCTTCAAGAAGAAAACTGACGCTGATGGTAATGTTACTGTGTACAAAGCTCGACTTGTCGCAAAAGGTTTTCGACAAGTTCAAGGGGTTGACTACGATGAGACTTTCTCACCTGTAGCGATGCTTAAGTCCGTCCGAATCATGTTAGCAATTGCCGTATTTTATGATTATGAAATCTGGCAAATGGACGTCAAAACAGCATTCCTTAATGGATTTCTTAAAGAAGAGTTGTATATGATGCAACCAGAAGGTTTTGTCGATCCTAAGGGTGCTAACAAAGTGTGCAAGCTCCAGCGATCCATCTATGGACTGGTGCAAGCATCTCGGAGTTGGAATATACGCTTTGATGAAGTGATCAAAGCATATGATTTTATACAGACTTTCAGTGAAGTCTGTATTTACAAGAAAGTGAGTGGGAGCTCTGTAGCATTTCTAATATTATATGTAGATGACATATTGTTGATTGGAAATGATGTAGAATTTCTGGATAGCATAAAAGGATACTTGAATAAGAGTTTTTTAATGAAAGACCTCGGTGAAGCTGCTTATATATTGGGCATCAAGATCTATAGAGATAGATCAAGACACTTAATAGGACTTTCACAAAGCACATACCTTGACAAAGTTTTGAAGAAGTTCAAAATGGATCAGTCAAAGAAAGGGTTCTTGCCTATGTTGCAAGGTGTAAAGTTGAGTCAGACTCAAAGCCTGACCACTGCAGAAGATAGAGAGATAATGAAAGTCATTCCCTATGCCTCAGCCATAGGTTCGATCATATATGCTATGCTGTGTACCAGACCTGATGTGTGCCTTGCGATAAGTCTGGCAGGGAGGTACCAAAGTAATCCAGGAGTGAATCATTGGACAGCGGTCAAGAACATCCTGAAGTACCTGAAAAGGACCAAGGATATGTTCCTCGTTTATGGAGGTGACAAAGAGCTCGTCGTAAATGGTTACGTCGATGCTAGCTTTGACACTGATCCGGATGACTCTAAGTCACAAACCGGATACGTATTTATATTGAATGGTGGAGCTGTCAGTTGGTGCAGTTCCAAGCAGAGCTTCGTGGCGGGATCTACGTGTGAAGTGGAGTACATAGCTGCTTCGGAAGCAGCAAATGAAGGAGTCTGGATGAATGAGTTCATATCCGATCTAGGTGTAATACCTAGTGCATCGGGTCTAATGAAAATCTTTTGTAACAATACTGAAGCAATTGCCTTGGCAAAAGAATCCAGATTTCACCAGAGAACCAAACACATCAAGAGACGCTTCAACTCCATCCATGAACAAGTCAAGGAGGGAGACATAGAGATTTGCAAAATACATACGGATCTGAATGTAGCAGACCCGTTGACTAAGCCTCTTCCGCGAGCAAAACATGATCAGCACCAAGACTCCATGGGTGTTAGATTTATTACAATGTAATCTAGATTATTGACTCTAGTGCAAGTGGGAGACTGAAGGAAATATGCCCTAGAGACAATAATAAAGTTGTTATTTTATATTTCCTTATTCATGATAAAAGTTTATTATTCATGCTAGAATTGTATTGATCGGAAACCTTCATACATGTGTGAATACATAAACAAACACTGTGTTCCTAGTGAGCCTCTACTAGACTAGCTCGTTGATCAAAGATGGTTAAGGTTTCCTAACCATTGACATGAGTTGTCATTTGATAACGGGATCACATCATTAGGAGAATGATGTGATGGACAAGACCTATCCGTTAGCTTAGCATAATGATCGTTCAGTTTTATTGGTATTGCTTTCTTCATGTCAAATACATATTCCTTCGACTATGAGATTATGCAACTCCCGGATAATGTAGGAATGCCTTGTGTGCTATCAAACTTCACAACGTAATTGGGTGATTATAAAGATGCTCTATAGGTATATCCGAAGGTGTTTGTTGAGTTGGCATAGATCGAGATTAGGATTTGTCACTCCGAGTATCGGAGAGGTATCTCTGGGCCCTCTCGGTAATACACATCATAAGCTTGCAAACAAATGACTAAGGAGTTAGTCATGAGGTAATGTATTACAGAACGAGTAAAGAGACTTGCCGGTAACGAGATTGAACTAGGTATGAAAATACTGACGATCGAATCTCGGGCAAGTAACATACCGATGGACAAAGGGAATTACGTATGTTGTCATAACGGTTCGACCGATAAAGATCTTCGTAGAATATGTAGGAGCCAATATGGGCATCCAGGTTCCGCTATTGGTTATTGACCGGAGAGGTGTCTTGGTCATGTCTACATAGTTCTCGAACCCGTAGGGTCCGCACGCTTAACATTCGATGACGATATAGTATTATATGAGTTATGTGATTTGGTGACCGAATGTTGTTCGGAGTCTCGAAATGATGAGGAGTCTCGAAATGGTCGAGAGGTAAAGATTGATATATAGGACGATAGTATTCGGACACTGAAAGTGTTTCGGGGGGTACCGGGTACTTACCGGGTCACCGGAAGGGGTTCCGGGCACCCCCGGCAAAATATATGGGCCTTACGGGCCAAGAGGGGAAACGCACCAGCCACGAGGGGCTAGTGCGCCCCCCATATGGGCCGGCCAATGAGAATAAG
Source organism: Thinopyrum elongatum (assembly GCA_011799875.1). Taxonomy (NCBI): domain Eukaryota; kingdom Viridiplantae; phylum Streptophyta; class Magnoliopsida; order Poales; family Poaceae; genus Thinopyrum; species Thinopyrum elongatum. Next base: position 50,064,750 of record CM022303.1, on the reverse strand, counting down.
GAAAGAGGGGAAGGGTAAGGAAAGAGAGGCATCGCCCTCTCTTTCCTTCCCCCTCCGACATATATGGCAGGGGGGCGCACGGCTAGGGAGGAGCCCAAGTAGGATTGATTCGGTCCTACTTGGGGCGCCTCCTGGCCTCTCCCCTCCCCCTCCCACCTATATATATGTGGGGGGGGGGGGGGGGGGGCGGCTAGCACGCACCAGACAATTGTTTAGCCGTGTGCGGCGCCCCCCTCCACCGTTTACACCCCCGATCATATTTTCGTAGTGCTTAGGCGAAGCCCTGCGAGGATCACTTCACCATCACCGTCACCATGCCGTCATGCTGACGGAACTCATCTACTACCTCGACGTCTTGCTGGATCAAGAAGGCGAGGGACGTCACCGAGCTGAATGTGTGTAGAACGCGGAGGTGCCGTGCGTTCGGTACTTGATCGGTTGAAGCACGAAGAAGTTCAACTACATCAACCGCGTTGAGAAACGCTTCCGCTTACGGTCTATGAGTTTACGTAGACACACTCTCCCCCTTGCTGCTATGCATCTCCATGGATAAATCATTGCGTGTGCGTAGAATTTTTTTTGTTTTCCATGCAACGATTCCCAACAGCTAGATGATGAGAAGCTTCGTGATGAGATGCTGGATAATGAGAGGCTTGTGATGTGATCTTGTACTCCTTGTGATGAGAGACTTGTGATGTGATCCACATGTTTGTACTCATTGTGATGAGAGGCTTGATGAGAGACTTGTGATGTGATCCATATGTTTGTATGCATCACTGTGGATTTCTTGTATGCGTCATTGTGGATTTCTTAAAAAAAATCTGAATTTTTTGTGGAGTAAACAAGAACTTTGTGAATTTTTCAAAGTTGTGGAGAGAGGATAGAAGAGAAGAGGAGAGAAGAGAGAAGAGAGAGGAGAGGGGAGGAGAGAGCCTAGAGCACATCATCTACTCCATCTAGCAGCATCTAGAGAGAAGAGAGGAGAGGAGTAGAGTACTACTCCATCTAGCAGAAGATCAACAACATCATCTAGAGGAGTAGAGAATAAACAGAGAGCACATCAAACAATAAAACTAATCTGGAGGAAAATGGCGCAAACACAAAAAAATCAGTATGATGTGGTTTGCTGTTCAACCCACAAAAAAAATGGAAACCAACTCCTCCACAAAAATAATCTCTAAATGACGTTGAGTCCACTTGTTGCTACTCTTACAGTAAAATTTCAGGTTCGGAGTACAAGCTTTTAATTACAATTTCAAGTTAATTTTAACTGAAGCTTTTAATTACTCCTCCATTTTAGGAGTACAATTTCAGGTTAATTTTACATGTACAGAGTTACTCCTAGAGTACCCATGTACCCATCTTACAGAGTTACTCTTACAGTTGCATCACAAGTTCAGTGATGTTTGTAAGCAAAATTCAGTGATATTTGTACGCAAAATTCAGTGATGTTTGTAAGCAAAATACACAACCTTGGAGTAGATCACAAATTCACAAGATCTACAGCAGTAGCATCACAAGTTCACAAGGTCTACAACAGCAGCATCACAAGAACTATAGCAACATCACTAGAGTAGAACTACTGAGGATATCCAGGAGCTCTGCGCAACCACAAGCACAAGCACAAGCATCGCTTAAGCAGCAGCAGCAGCATCGAGCAGATTACACATAGCAGATGACTACAGCAGATTAAGTGATGTCTCTGGATCTTTGGACAAGTAGCTGACCACCACCGGACAGGTTACTAGAGCAGGTTACACATCACAAACATAGTTTAAAAAACCGAACCGGAAATCGAACCGGAAAGGTTGTCGGTTCAGGTTTTTACCGATCGGACCGCTGGTTCACCGGTTCGATTGTCGGTATTTTAAGAAATAAAATAATATATATTGAGTAATATATGTGCTAATATAGTGTGAAACAATGGTCAAATGAAATCATTTCCAAGTAGTGGACAACAAAGTAGCACAGCCGAGTTGGTTATTGGGCCGTTGGCAGGCCCCGCGTACTACTTGCACTGGGATCGAATTTCACTTCTCCCAACTTCTATTAAAACATTTTCCTGCGTTTTTCCCAGTTCAATGGCCTGGGTTTTTTACCGGTTTTCCAAAAAACCGCCCGGTTCGACCGGTTTTCTCCGATCTGATTGCAGAACGGTCTTATTAGCTTAAAAAACCGTTGAGGCTGCCGGTTCCCCTTTTTTTCTGGTTCAACCGCCGATCCGGTCCTGTTTTTTAAACTATGATCACAAACAGAAACTCACTAGAGAAGATTACATCGAAGCATCACTTAAGCTGCACAACACAAGGACAAGCACAACACAAGGACTCACCATTGCTCCTCGCCGTGGTGGTGGTCCTGAAGGTCCTGGTGGTGCCCGCCATCGTTGCTCCTCGCCGCCGCTGCTCCTCCCGCTGCTACGCTGCGGTCAACCCCTTCAGATCCAGCACCGCCGCTGCTGCTGTGGTGCCGCCAGGTGATTGACATCCAGCGCCGCCGCTCCCGCCGCGCCAATATCCGTCGACGCTTCACATCCACCGGAGTAAAAAAAGCCATCTTTGGAGGAGTGGGTGAGCGAGGGGAATGGGAGAGGAGATGCCGGCTAGAGGGGAGTGGGTGAGCGAGGGGAATGGGAGAGGAGACACCGCCTAGAGGGAGGCAGCGACGACGCTGGCGAGAGGGAGGCGGCGGCGACGACGCCGGGGAGGAGTGGGTGGGCTAGGGATTTGGGGCTGTCAGAACTCAGAAGGAAGCGAGAGGAGTGGGAGCTGTCCAGAGATGAGAGGAGTGGGAGCGGTCGCGAGGAGTGGGAGCAGTCAGTCATAGAGGTTCGATCAAGGAAGTATAATCTCAGCAAGCAACAAACATTTTCTCACAAACCTGCAAGCTTTACATACCATTTTGCTGCAGATAATGAATATACAGTACGAACAACAAGTGCTTGGTGACTAATCACTAACAACATACATATTCGCTATATATGCCTATGCACACGGCAAAACTCATAGCTGGCCTGGACTGGTAGATCTGCCACCTCGCTCCCTCTACTTCAGTACGTGGTATTTCAGCCCCTTCCTATCATCGGCGGCATCGATGAAGACGGTCGATCCTTGGCATGCTTCTCCATTGACCAGCATGTCCACGAGAACTCTCGTCACATTCTTCTTCATCCACCTCTTAATAGGCCTTGCACCATACACCTGCAATATATAGTCCATGTATATGCATTGTAAGCGGGACATACTAGAAAAGACTACGCAAATAACTGTGATTTGGTTTGGTGATGAAAATAACATGTACTTACCGTGTCGTGCGACTCTGACCAAATGACGTCCAAGGCGGCATCTGATGCAAACAGAGAGATGCCCTTGTTAGCTGCCATAACAACAACACTCTTCATCTGGATTTTCATGATCTCCCTCAGTTCGTCATGTGAAAGCGGGTCAAATATCACAGTCTCACTCAGTTTGTTGATAAATTCAGGCTTAAAGCGTTTCTCAACCTGTGCAAGATCAGGTATATATGTCGATCAGCAGAATGCCCAACTGGACTTTACAAGGGACGATTTGGGATACACATACCTTTTCCATAAGAAGATCCCGTGCAGTTTCCATGTTTTCTACGGCCATTCCAGCTGACAGGTTCTCTGCTCCTAGATTTGAGTTCATGATGATGATAGTGTTCTTGAAATATACGCTCCGTCCTTTTCCATCAATCAACACGCCATCATCGAGGAGTTGAATGAGAACCTTGAATATCGAGGGATGCGCCTTATCCACCTCATCAAAAAGAACAACGCTATATGGTTGGCTCCTTACTTTATCAGTAAGCTGTCCATCTTCTTCATAGCTTCAGAAAGTCAAACGAAAAAGTGAGATATGAGAAGGAAGTTCAGGAAAGAAATACGTGTGCAAGGAGTGTGCAAGTTTAAACCTTCGAGGTCCTCCAATGAGACGTGCCACAGATCCACTGTCCGCATATTCAGACATGTCAAAGCGGACCAACATCTTCTCATTGTCAAACAGCTTCTCGGCAAGTGCTTTCGCAAGCTCTGTCTTCCCAACACCAATCGGCCCCAAAAATAGAAAAGAACCGATTGGTTGGCTAGATTGATCAAAGCCGACCCTCGAACGTAGCACTTCTTGCGCAACCAAATTAACAGCTTCATGCTGTCCAACGACTCTCTCATGCAATCTGTCTACTAGGTGGCTAAACTTTTCTTCCTCTCGGCCAAGTGTAGTGATCGGAATTTTAGTCCATCGGCTCACAACCTTCATATAACAAAAGAACATGGCATGAGCATCACATTGAAACAAATGGAGACGAGTACTCATACAGATTCGATTATTAGCAAGGAAATGTGAATTTACTTGTGCAATATGACATGGACCAACGGTTAGCTCCTCCACTGCATTTATAGTGCTAGTTTTCTTATCTCTAATTTGTTTTGGTTGATGCAACTTCAGGGAAGTGCATGCCTCGTCCATGAGATCAATTGCTTTATCAGGAAACTGGCGACCTGAATACAACAAAATCCACAATTTCTTCAAAATGCACAAACCTACAAAAGTAAACTGAATTATAAATTCTTTAACACATCACGAACGTGTTACCTGTAATATAACGGCCGGCGAGGTGCGCAGCAGCAACCAGAGCGTCGTCGCGAATTGTCAGTCCATGGTAGTCTTGGTACCGCTGCTTCAACCCCTGCAGGATGGCAACGGTCGCCTGCACGGTCGGCTCGTCGACGTCAACCCTTTGGAAGCGCCGCTCGAGCGCGGCATCCTTCTGGATGTATTTGTGGTACTCTTCGGTTGTGGTGGCACCTATGCAACGGATGCGGCCACGGGCCAACGCGGGCTTGAGGATGTTGGCGGCGTCGCCGGTGCCGCCACGATGATCGCCGGCACCGACAATCATGTGCATCTCGTCGATGAAGAGGATGAGCTTGCCGGCGGAATCCTCGGCCTTCTTGATGGCATCCTTCAAGCGCTGCTCAAACATGCCGCACCAGTGGGTCCCCGCGACCATGGCCCCGACGTCGAGCTCCGCCACGCAGGCCCCAGCAAGGGCTTCGGGGACCGTCCCAGCAGCGATGCGCCGAGCGAGGCCCTCGACGATGGCCGTCTTGCCGACGCCGGCGGGGCCGACAAGGGCGGTGCAGTTCTTGGTCCGGCGGCAAAGGATGCAGATGATTCGGTCGATCTCGTCGTCCCGGCCGATGACCGGATCTAACCTGCCGGCGTCCAAGGTGGTGAGGATGGCGGGCGTGGAAAAGGGCTTGAGCTGTTGCGACAAGAGGCTCCACACTACTGCCCACGACAAACCAACGCTAGTAACGGCCAATACCCTAGCCAGCACAGCGTGCTCCATCTCTTCTCTCTTCTGATTTCTCTGCTACGCCGCCGGAATCGATGGATTTCTTCTGGCTTTCAAGGGGACGTGGGTACACATATATATATCCATCAATCTAGCGCAGCTGATAGTGGAGTAGTAAATCACGACTCGGTGATGGACTCAAATCAAGCACTAACCCTACTCGGACACGGACGCCTCCGCATCGATCGTCCGATCTGGGCTCACTGTCACCTCCGGAGCCGTCTCATGGACTCACGCATACGACCCCAGCAGACGAATCAGCCCAGCCCAAGTCGGGTCCTTTCCCAAGCCTTGCAGGCCACTTACATAGAAAAAGGGAAAATGACAATAGATATATAAACCCCCTCAAGAAAAAAAAACGTACCATATCTCAATAGTTTTTTTTATGTGTAACAACTATTCCACAAAAAAAAGGAAAAAAATGCCATCATATAAAAATCATGCATGGCCAATTTATAAAAAATGCCTTCATAAAAAAAATACAATCTTCTAATAATAAAAATGCGTTCCTCTTATAATAAAAAATGGCATACTCTTTATAATAAATTACATCCTCTTATAATAAAAAATGACATACTCTTTACAATAAATGCCATCCTCTTATAATAAAAAATGCCGTCCTCTTTATAAAAAAATTCCATTGTCAAAAATCAGAAAAAATGCCATCCTCTTAAAATAAAAAATGCATTCCTCTTTATAAAAACTGCCATGATCAAAATTCCAAAAATTCCATCCTTTTATAATAAAAATGACATCCTCATATAATAAAATGACACGCTATTAATAATAAAAATGGCATGTTATTAATTATTAAAAATTATAATGCTCGTGATAATAAAACTGCCATCCTCATATAATAAAATGACATCCTCTTATTAATAAAATGGCATGTTATTAATTATTAAAAATTATAATGCTCTTGATAATAAAACTGCCATCCTCATATAATAAAATGACATCCTCTCAATATTAATAATAAAAATGGCATGTTATTAATTGTTAAAAATTATAATGCTCTTGATAATAAAACTGCCATCCTCTAAGTAACAAAAAATGCCATGTTTTAGTTATTAAATATGCCATGATCATAATAAAAAAACTTTACATGTGAGGGTAAAAAAATCAATTTAAAAATTCAGGATTTTTTGGTTTGAACAATGGAAAAACGAAAATATACAAAATTAACTCCCAAATAATAGATAAAGCTAGCACCGCGGCGCATCGTACGGCAGTTAAATGGGTCGTTGGAGTTGGCTTCCTGGCTGACGGTCTCCAGCTAACATTTCCGAAAAATTATACACTGTAATTTGGAAAGGAGGAAATAATATACGTACAACACTTCCCCACTTCTTTCTTTACTACTTCCTCTGATTCATATTACTATTACTTGTGTTATGTCTAGACAATAAAACGTGTCTATATACATATGTATCTAGACAAATTTAAGACAAGTAGTCATATGAACCAGGGAGTATGTAGATAGATGCAATCTTTTTTTTTTGATCAAAGAAGGGCTCCCCCCCTCCGATTTCCATTAAGGGAAACCAAAAGCAGAGCTACAGAATTCAGTTCAAGGTCCACAAAACCAGGTTCAGACGCAACAGAAAATAAAACTAAAGCTAAAGCTACAGACCTAGGACACAAAGACGGGGTCGAGGCCCCTGAAACCAGCATCCAGACCAACTCTCCTCCCACCCAGAGGCAGAAAAGAGCCAACAAGCATAAGCTAAGTCATAACAGCCGCGAAATATAGAAACGCTGACTGGCAAATATTACAAAACATAAGGCTAGATAGAAGACGGCAGCACAAAACAAGGAAGATGATCCAGGACACGAAGAAGCACACGCCTTTTAATCCAGCCTAGGCACATTGAATCTCCATCCCTGTATCGCCTTGTACACTTCATTTGCTACCCGTTCGAGCAACTTTGCCCCCAGCTCCAGCTCCTTTTTGTTTTGTTCCTTTTTCTGCAAAATAGACCAAGCCATGATCCAGTGTGTCATCCTTCGAATCAGGACAATGGGATCAGTATAATTTTTCCCATCAAATATGATAGCATTTCTACACTTCCAAATCGACCACAACACTGCTGATAATCCCACCAGCACTAATTTCTTTTCACACTTAATAAAATTATTAATCCAATTTCCAAAACATTCTTCTACATTCACAAGAGTTGTTTTCAAATCAAAGGCACATTTTATTAAGTTCCACATCAGGGAAGCAGCCCCACATGTGAAGAACAGGTGATTAATAGTTTCTTCTCTCCCGCATAGCACACAAGATTTGGGTCCTTTCCATCCTCGTTTAGCAAGAGAGTCTTTAGTCAATATGCTTTTCTTATTAATCAACCAAAGAAAGACCTTTATTTTTGCAGGTATTTTGATTTTCCACAAAAAAAATTGTGGATAGTTGCATTCCTCGGTAATCAGTTTCCTATACAGAGACTTGGTTGAAAAAAATTTGTTGGCAGTAAGGGTCCATTCAACCTTATCTCTCCCCTCACCCATCTCTATTGTCTCACACCTCTTAATCAGGCTCTCCCATAATTCCAAGGTTTCCCCATGTAAAGTCCTCCTGAATCTAAAGCCACTCCACCCTTTCTCTATAGCTTCTGCAATCGTGATATTATGGTCAAAGCACAAGTTATACAATCTGGGGTAATCATGCATCAAAGCCTGATCATCAACCCATATATCTTCCCAAAATCTAGTCGTTTTTCCTTATCCCAATTTCTTTTTAGTATATCTATAAAAGATATCTTTGACTTTCATCAGGCTAGACCAGACCAGAACTGAGAGTCGCCTTGTTTCTTCTTAATCCTGGAGACACACCCATCAGGTATGTATTTACTGAAAATGATTTGTTGCCATAGCCCATCCTCATTTTACATCTTCCAGAACCATTTTACCAGCAAAGCCTTATTCATCAGATCTAGATTTAAGATTGCCAACCCACCATAATCTTTCAGGAGGCAACATTCCCTCCAATTGACTAGATGGTATTTTTTTCTTGTCTTCATCCTCTTGCCAAACTAACCTAGATCTATAGAAGTCTGCTTTTTTCCTTACCCCAACCGGCAGAGGGTAGAAGGACAACATCAACAGTGGGATATTGGTCAGATAGGCTTGCACTAAAGTGATTCTACCAGCTATAGACCCCAAAAGCCTCCCCTGCCAACATCCACATCTTTTTTCTATCTTATCCACCACCCCTCTCCAGTGTCCATTAGTAATTCTTTTAACAAGTACTGGATGCCCTATATATTTTATGGGCATTTATCCAATGACACAGGTAAAAATTTCCTGGTATACTTCTCTTTTCTCAGCAGCTTTTCCAAATAACATGAGCTCACTTTTGTGAAAATTAATTTTAAGCCCAGACATCTGCTCAAAAGCACAAAGAATAAACTTCAAGTTTTTCGCACTCTCCAGATCATCTTGGAGCAGGAAAATTGTGTCATCCGCATACTGCAACATATTAACTCCTCTATTATTCCCATTCCCTAATACCCCTTTTACTATATCATTATCTCTAGCATTATTCATGATTACAGCTAGAGCATCTGTTGCTATATCAAACAGCAGTGGTGACATAGCATCACCCTGCCTCAGCCCTTTAAAGGTTTTGAAATAGGGTCCAATTGTGTCATTGACTCTCACCCCCACATGTCCCCCCTCATAGTTTTCATTACCCAATCACACCACTTGTCAGGGAAGCCTTCAAGTTGGAGCATTTTCATCACAAAAGGCCATTTTACTTTGTCATATGCTTTTTCAAAATGCACCTTGAAAATCGAGGCATCTTGTTTTCGAGTATGAATGGTGTTTAGTGATGTCTACTATGCAACCTTTCTCCTTGTAGATGTTGTTGGGCCTCCAAGTGCAGAGTTTTGTAGGACAGTAGCAAATTTCCCTCAAGTGGATGACCTAAGGTTTATCAATCCGTGGGAGGCGTAGGATGAAGATGGTCTCTCTCAAACAACCCTGCAACCAAATAACAAAGAGTCTCTTGTGTCCCCAACACACCCAATACAATGGTAAATTGTATAGGTGCACTAGTTCGGCGAAGAGATGGTGATACAAGTGCAATATGGATGGTAGATATAGGTTTTTGTAATCTGAAAATATAAAAACAGCAAGGTAACTAGTAACAAAAGTGAGCAAAAACGGTATTGCAATGCTTGGAAACAAGGCCTAGGGTTCATACTTTCACTAGTGCAAGTTCTCTCAACAATGATAACATAATTGGATCATATAACAATCCCTCAACATGCAACAAAGAGTCATTCCAAAGTCACTAATAGCGGAGAACGAACGAAGAGATTATTGCAGGGTACGAAACCACCTCAAAGTTATTCTTTCTGATCGATCTATTGGGCTATTCCTATAAGTGTCACAAACAGCCCTAGAGTTCGTACTAAAATAACACCTTAAGACACACATCAACCAAAACCCTAATGTCACCTAGATACTCCAATGTCACCTCAAGTATCCGCGGGTTTGATTATACGATATGCATCACACAATCTCAGATTCATCTATTCAAACCAACACAAAGAACTTCAAAGAGTGCCCCAAAGTTTCTACCGAACACTACTAGGAAAAGGCCTGCTAGTGGCGCACCAGTTTTGCCTACTAATGGCGCACTACTGGTGCGCCACTAGCACCATGCCATTAGAATTAAATACTAATGGCGCACCCCTGGTGCGCCATTAGTATCTGGTATACTAATGGCGCACCACGCAGCCCACCGTGCGCCATTAGTATGCCTCCGAGGGGGCCATATGTACCCATGTGCTTTGGCATACTAATGGCGCACTAGTGGGTGATGCGCCATTAGTGTCATTTTTGCAGTGCGCCATTAGTGTGCTGAGTGGTGCGCCACTAGTATGAATATTAGGGATTTTTTTTTTCTTTTCTGATATTTTCACAGGTTGCAAAATATATTATTGGACAGAATATAGACAGCACCACACAGCAACAGCAGATTCATCGAATACAATAGAAGATTAGTCTCCGAAAACAATTCATCATATTAGTCTCCGAATTCAAAAGACCGAACAAAGATAGAACATTACAAGTCTCGAGACCGCGAGTAGCGAGTTTGTCTTCACATTACAAGTCGATATCGATCATCTAAACTACCATCACATAGAAGAGAGCTGTGGTCATCACGATGAGCATAATCGCGATGAAACTGGTCTTCATCTGGTTCCTCCAACGCTCCCTCCTCTCTCCCGCTAGATAGCGCGCGTATCTAGATTCCGCCTCCGCCCTAGTGGTGTACCCTTTGTAACTGTTACCGCTGAAACGGTGAACCTGTCTCTGACACTCCTCCCAGTCGTCGTAGACTCCGGGAACCTTACCCTTGTACACGACATACGACGGCATCTCTATGCAGTAGCCAAACAAAACGTTAGTAGCAATTCAAAGACAATACATAAGCAATATATAAGTATGCAACAAAAGGATCGGAAGAGAAAAGCAAGACATTAATAGCATCGATTACATCTAAGTTGAACGACTGTCCAAACCAAAGAGACATACACGTTCATTAAAGTTTAATTACAACATGAGCCAATTGATGTTTCAGAACTACACATAGCATCACTACTTTCGACTCGACTCAAGGGACCGGAGCGTGGATGAAGCCGCCGTCTCTCGTGATGGTCATGAAATCGCGGGCGTTGTCAGCCTGCATTTGTAGCGTTGTGTCTATCTCACTGTTGGACGGTTGATTTCTGAGGTTGAACTGCCCCGAGGTACGAAGGACATCTTGATGGATGATTTCCGCAAACTCCGACTGGATGCGAAAGAATTCTTGTCTGATGTCCGCGTCCTGGATTGCCGACAAGCTCGCGGCCCAATCTTTGAGATTATTTGGTAGCAGAAGGTGATTATGGTCCCGTACGATCGCCCGCATGTGATGGAGGGCGTAGTAGGCATCCTTCTGACCGCCAGGCGGCTGCTTGACGCAGCAGAACGTCGTATTGTGGGCGAACACGTGCTTGCCGTACTTACAAACTGGCCTGGTGAAGGTGCCTCCAGATTTGGTGTAGCTGGGGAGAACATCATCAAGAACTTTCTTGATATTTGTGTAGTCTTTCTTCGACTGACGGTCCGAGTCGAAATACGTGGCCGTGGAATATTTCAGGCTTAAGAGGATGAGTGTGCAATGTGTGTCACTGCACAAAACACGGAATGTTAAAAAAAAACGATCGAAATCTAAGAAATCATATGTTACGGGGCGGTTGAGGAGACGACTTACTCGGGAAAGTAAGGCACGAGGAAGTTATCCTTATCTGGGTTTGCCAGAATGACGCCTTCGAGGTAAGAACTCGCGACTTGCCGGTCCCCAGCGCTGCCCAAGATCTTGGCACGCATGTAGAAGGGGTCGACTATCACGATGTCCGGGGTCTTGTCTCTAATGATCCGCATCTCCATATTCAGCGAAAATAGCCGAACGAAGGTGTAGTGCAGCGGATGAAGGTTAAACATAGCGAAGATGTCATCAAACCGCAGGACGATCGTACCCCCGATGGCGCTATTCCCAAAGCCCTTGCCCTCTGGCACCTTGGCCACGAAAACCAGGTATGCCACATCATTCTCTCTGAGACGCCGCTTCTCCAAAGAAAGAACACTGTCATGCAGACTCCGCATAGCACCGGTTGCAGCATTGAGCATATTAGTCGGTAGCATCGGCCTACCCGCCACATGCACCCTCCTCGAGATATCCTTAGGTGAAGGTGGCCCATCCTGAGCACGGATCGTACTCGGTGCCGGCTGGCTCGCACCCTTGTTACTCTTTCTTTTCCGTCCCTTCTTCTTCTGCTGTAATGGGACAGAGTTCTGCTCACAGACCGCCTTCTTGAGTGTGTTGGGGCTGATAATATTTCGCACCTCGGCTATCTGAGGCTCGGTGAAGTCGGCAGCTGGAGGCGTCTCCTGAGAACTGAACGCCAGACGACGCCTGTTGCAATTGGGTTTCTCCGCGGTACCAGCTAGATCGCGATCGTCTTTTGTAGGGTTGGGTTCTTGAGAAGGAGGCCCCAAGAATTCGTCATCGTACCCATGTTCGGCAAAGTACTTATCGACGTTGGTAAATGTACCATCGTCGTTGTCGTCGTCGTCCGGATCCTGTGCCATATGCATGTTCGGATCATGTGCCATAGGGATGTCCGGCATGTCCGGTAGCGTTGCGGCGGTCTTGCCATGGCTTGGCGCCGGCACGACTGGCGGTGTTGTCTTTGGGGTGGTGTCCCCCGCCCCCAAACGAATCTGGCTCTTCGGCCAAAGCAGGGGCCAGCTTAGGCAGGCGCTGAGGGTCATCACATCATCTTCGTCGGCCCCGGCGGGTCGAATCGGAGGTAACAACTCGTCGCAGCCTGGCAGCACCCGAACCAGTTGAACCCTATACACGGTGGGTGGCATCGGATTACCGTGGAACACGGGGTTGCCCGGTTGAACGATTCTGCCCTTGGCGACATCGACCAACTCGTCGTTCATGAAGTGCAGGAGAGTGCACGGAACGTCGGCGGCGCCCTGCGAAAACATGTAGGGCGTCAGGGATGCCCAGTCAAAGGCAAGGAGATGAAGTCCTCGGCCGAGAGGCTTAATTAGTTACCGTGATGATGGCGTCGAGCTCGGCTAATGTCGAGGCACCGCCAACGGCGGGCGTGCAATTGACAAAGGGGCCGCTTGCTGCCGAGGTGCCGGCCGGCGTACACCCGGGTGCATTAAGCTCCAATGCCCGTGCCGGCGTCGGAGACACCAATACTGCCTCCGCCGGAGACACCAATGGCGCCGCCTGCGCGTTGTGCGAGTTGCCGGCCGTGAAGCTGGGAATCGGGGGCGGCCCCTGTTGGCCGCCCGCAATCCACGTCGTCAGCCCATGAATCAAGGTAGGCATAATGCCGGTGAGTGTCGATCCCAGTTGTTGTTGCACTTGCTCTTGGACAATCTCCGGAATCCGCGCCACTTGTGCCTTGAGTTCTTGAACCTCGCGCGACTGACTTTCCGAGCTGGTCTTTCTCTCCTTTCGCCCACCAGCGTTATAGTATGACGACCATTTTGTGGACAAGCCTTTGCCGGCCACACGACCAGCTGACGACGGCTTACTGAGCTTATCCTTGTTTTTCATTACGTTCAACGCCCTATTTAGAGTGCTGTCCCAAGGGGTGCTCTGAGCCGACCCCGCACTACTGCTTTCAGTCTCCTGCGAAAGAAATGTGAACCATTTAGAAATTTGGCTTCATTAATTAGAATGCAACCATATGGAGCTAATTACGCGGGGGTGTATTCCTTACCAGAACAAGCTCAAGCGCCCTGGTCTTCGGATCCGTGGTAAGCTCCTTTGTTACCAAGTCCTCCTTGTACTGGGCCCTGACATAGTTCCTGGTCTGCTTGTCACGGTATTTCTCGAAGCGGGGCGGTAGGCCTTGCTCGGCACGCTCCGCGTCCTCCTTGTCCCATATAGGCTCCGCCACTCTGTAACCGCCGGGACCGAGTTTGTGTTCCCCTAAGTTCAACTCCCGCATTTCTTTCCCCCACTGACTTGATTCGGAGGTTGCGCTGCTCTCGCACTTGATCTTGAACTCCTTGTAGTCATCTTCGTTGATCGAAGGATTTTTCGCCTTGATCTTCTCATAACTATCACCTTTGTCAATCATTCTCTTCACCGTGCTTCTCCAAGTAGACAGGGCCGTGCTCATCCTCGTGAGGGCGGCACTGTTCACTTTATTCCCTGAGAGGCGTGTGTTTTCAAATTCAGCGGGGAACTTGTATCGTTCGTGCAGCTTCGTGAAGAGGAGGGTGCGCAAATTCCCTCGGTCCTTATGCCTTAGGTTCTCGGTGTTGATCGAGACGGTGCTCCGGAGAATGCACCCGAGCTGAACCGAGTACCCCTTGACTATTTGTTTGGGCGCCGTTGGATGCCCGTCGGAGTTCACTTCAGTAAATTCCTCCTTGACGGTGCGGAGCACGTTCGGGCGCCGGTCCTTCCGTTGCCTCTTCGGTTGGCTGCCATCTGTGCGTGCGCTGCCATCATCAGTGGTGGCATCCTCGGCGGCACCATCAGTGGTGTCATCCCCGATGCCACTAGGGGTTGTGTAGTCAGGATCGGTGTCTTCCGCGGCGTCCTCATAGCGGTGAGGTTCTTCCTCCATCTCCTGGGACAGCTCCCAGAATGCCTTGCCGCCCGAACCGCCGGCCTCATCGTTGTGGGCCATGTTTCCATCTAAATAGGAAAAAAGTTTGGTCAAAAAGTTGGTTATTGTCAAGGAACAAGATCTCATCATTTAGGCTTTGTGAGGAATTATCATGGTCTCATCATTTAGGGTTTGTCGACACCGAGGCATCCTAAAAGCTAAGGTTTTATCATTTAGGGTTTGTCAACACCGAGGCACCCTAAAAGCCTAAGCTTTCATCATTTAGGTTCTTATCGACATCGAGGCACCCTAAAAGCCAAGGTTTTATCATTTAGGGCCTAATCACTTGGCTCTATTGCCACCTATGGCAGTTGCTTTTTCGTCTGTCCACACATGAATTCATCATATGTGTTTAATGCAGCAAGAATAAAGGGGCAGTTGATCCTACTTAATTAAGTACTAAGATACCCCGGCCCATGCATTAGGCGCAAGTACCCCATATGTCCTATTTTTTAGCAAAGTCATGCTAAAATTCACGGAAAATTTCAGCATGACCTTTGCTGAAAATAGGACATATGGAGTACCCGAATTTGCCGAAACGGAAGTTAATCGACATTCCGGCAAACCCAAGGGCCTCTCGGGGTACAGCAGCAGCATCACAAGTTGACAAAATTCCCAAGTAGTACAGCAGCAGCATCACAAGTAGTACCAATGAACATATAGTCCAGCAAGTTGAAAAAGCTGAAGTTCTCAGCATGAAGAATCACACAACACAGCACCTACATTATGATGATACATTTGGATCTTCATAGGAGCATACAACAATGCAGGCAAAAAGAAGGAGAGATAGGTCAGATTACACAAATAGGTTCCATATTCTGAGAAAAGAACAAGTGATAAAATGTATAGCTGGAGCTTTTGAGAAAAAGTTCCAGAAGCTTGTAAAACTATACTTTGAAGTTGAAGCTTTTAAGAAGAAGAAAATCCAGCCGCGCTAACTAACTGTAAGGTAATGACTACTCATATTGATGTTCAGAATAACTGATCCACTCTCCAAGAAGATGGCAGATAATGATTTCCTCCTTAAATGCAACTAAGCATTAAAACATGGATTTAGTTCTACTGATATGCAAATGGGCAATGTAATTATTTATTCCACTAGTGAAGTTTTGCAAATGGGTATAAATCTGCCATTTATTCTAGATATATTCTACAGCCATAATCGGTATTGCATAATCTAGTGATATAATTGCAGATTTATTCTACAGCCACTAGTGAAGTTTTGCATAATGAAGTTCTACAGCCATTTATTCTAGATTTATGCAAATGGGTATAAATCTGCCTCAACGATTCACAACCTGTGTCACTGCTCCCCACGATGTAATGTCCCAAATCATCTATTTCAACATCACCAGGATACAGGATACAGGAGAGTTTGGGATGGGGAATTGGAGATACAGAGGGAGGAGGAAGTTGCAGGGGTGAGTTTCCGAGAATGAGAGAGAGAGAGAGAGAGAGTTTAGAGACTAATCAACGCCTGCTCACTTGCACGGTCTCAGCCACTCTTATACATTTCTCCCACACATACTTACAGGTGGTCCCGGGGGCCACCAGCCAGCTCAGCGAGCTCGCTCATCCTGAATCGCAGCTCACCTCATAGCTGGGTCCTGCACAATCGTCTAGGTTGGCAAGACCAGGCGACTCGATGTCCGCCGACGTAGCCGGAGGCGTGACACACGACCAGAGAGGAAGTACCAGAATTAAGATGAGGTTACACTGTTAAAGCTAATGAAATGGGATATCTCATTTCTTGCCTATATTTTTTCCATGTAAGAAATGGTTGGGATCCATCTCCGTGGCCCATACAAATATACGATGAGTCATCTGACTCATCTCACCTTACCTTATCAAGATTAAGTTTATGTGCCTTTATTTGGTTCTTTCGTACTCAACTGTTTTTTCTTAAGTTTGTGCATTTGTTGTTCTATTTGTTCCATGCTTGAGTCTAGAAATATTGTTATATTCATTTTCATAGCCATTAGCCTCTTTAGTCCTATAACATTTATAGTTTTTATAGATAATTTTTTTTCTGCAGATAAAATTTATGTCATTGTTTCTCGAGCAGGAACATGCTTTTTCAACTAATTTGGTTTCTCTAGGCCTTTAGTACCAGCCCCTGATTACTGAATGGCTCAAATGTCCAAACATGCTTTCCTATTCATTCACTATGTACACATTTTTATTCAATCTAAAGTCCCGCAGCAACGCGCGGGGTATTATCTAGTAAATTTATATGCGCAGTTGGTATTCTCAAGTAGATACTTTGCATGAGTAACATCCTTAGCAGATGAAAAAGAAAGTGTGCCTCAGATTTCACTGAAGCATGAGTCCAAGAGCAAGTGCAACAACAACTGGGATGGAGAGGGCCTCTCACCTGGCGTCCCGGCCTCGATGACGATGATGTGGAGGTTGTGGCGGCTGCGGTGCAGGTCGACGACGAGTGGCACACGTCGAGGCGCTGAAGCTCCGGCAGCGGCTAGGCGTTGAAGATCCGGCGGCACGCGTCGAGGAGGCGGCGGGCTCCTCCTCTCCTCTCGCCTGTCTCTGTGTCTCCTCCGATCTGTTCCGCGCGGGTGCCAGGGAAGATGCAGTGGGCGGCGTGGAGACGGAGACGCGTCGGGGTGGGGTCGGAGGGGGAGGAAGGGGAGGATGGGGAGAGGGAGGCGGCGGGGGCGCGTGGGCGGCTGCGGCGCAGTGGGTCGGGGCAGCGGCGGCGGCGGCGCAGTGGGTCGGACGACTAGCTATAGGGGGAGTGGATCTGGCGAGGGATGGACGAAGGGATCGGGCGACTAGCTATAGGGTGGAAGATTACTAATGGCGCACCCCCTGGCGGTGCGCCATTAGAATGTTTTTTTTTGTGATAGCAATGGCGCACCACCGGGACGGTGCGCCATAAGTAATCTTTTTTTTAGATAGCAATGGCGCACCAGCCAGCGGTGCGCCATAAGTAATTTATTATTATTATTTTTTGTTGCATCTAATAATTTTTTAGAAAATGAATATGAATATGAAACAGTAATAAATTTTTATAAAAACAGTAATAATTTTTAGTTGCATTCATTTGTGACGGTGGAGCGGGGGAGGGTGCAGGGGTCGTCGGCGGTGGTGGAGTGGGGGAGGGTGCGGGGGGTGCTCGGCGGCGAGGGGGATCTGGCGAGGGGGGATAGCGATCGAGATGGAGGGGGATCGAGATCGAGTGTCCTCATGAATATTCAATATTTTTTCATGAATTCAAAAAGTGCCCATGAAATTTAAAAATATTCATGAGTTCAAAAAGTGCCCATGAAATTTAAAAATATTCATGAGTTCAAAAAGTGCCCATGAAATACAATCGAGAAATGAAGGCTACAATTTAAATACAATCGATCTTAGCTAGCTAGCTATCTGTTCACAATCTTCTTGCCCTTCTTTTTTGCAAATGGAGTTCTTCTGTGGAACGGACGTCCTTTAGGTAGGGTGGTCCTGCTTCTTCTTGTGGTGTATGCTGCTACTTCATCATCGTCGTCATGTTCCATCTTCGGGTCGCCGTACTTGTCGAAGTCTTGCTCATTGGCGACTCCATCCATTCCGATGATCTTCCTTTTGCCTCTCCTCACAACAACACGACTGGGCTTTGACGCGTCGGTAATGAAGAAGCATTGGTCCACTTGGGAAGCCAGTACCCATGGCTCATTTTTCGCGGTGACGTTTGCGCCCGCGGTCTTGGATTTGGCTTCGGGTATAACCATGGTGGTGAAATACTGGTCTTCTTTTAGGACGCTCTTGGCCCATCTGACACGGAACATCGGGACCTTCTCTCCAGCGTAGCTCAGCTCCCAGATCTCCTCGATCCTTCCGTAGTATCTGTCCTTGTCGTTACCGGTGTAGGATTCCATCGTTACCCCGGAATTCTGATAACCATCGCTCTTCATGTCCTTGTCCTCGGTGTAGAATGTGTAGCCATTGATATCGTACGCCTCATAGGTCATCAGGTTGTGCTCGGCGCCCTGTGACAAGGCGAATATGAGTTGTTCTTCCGCGGAAGAATCCTCATGTAAAGGGTACGACAGAAGCTTCTGCTTGAACCAACGCGTGAAACATGAGTTGTGCTCTTTGATTATATCTCCGTCTGTCCTCTGTTGGCCTCGGTCATTGTATGTCTTCTCAATAAAGGTTTTGTGCTCTACCACCCAAGGATCGACCACGTCTATGTGTTGTAGCGCGACTAGGTTTGCTCTTTCAAAATCGGCGAGTCGACCCTCGAAGTCGACATGCATTTCGCGGCGACCCTCGCGGTGACCCCATTCATCGAGCCTGCCGAGGTGCCTGTTGACGGGCAGACCAACGGGGTTCTCGATGCCTAGATAATTCGTGCAGTAGGAGATGCACTCTTCGGTCAGAAAGCCCCTGGCTATGCTTCCCTCTGGACATGACATGTTGCGAACGTATCCTTTGATGACACCATTCATCCTTTCGAACGGCATCATGCTGTGCAGGAACGTCGGCCCGAGTTGGATGATATCCTCCACGATATGGACCAGAAGATGCACCATAACGTCGAAGAATGCGGGCGGGAAGTACATCTCAAGCTCGCATAGTATCACCACGATCTCTTCCTGTAGCCTTCTGAGTTGCCTCACGCCAACCGACTTCCGAGAGATGACGTCGAAAAAGTTGCATAGGCCAAATAGCGTTTCACGGACATGCGCGTCCATGATCCCACGGATTGCAACTAGAAGTATCTGCATCATCAGCACGTGACAGTCGTGAGACTTCATCCCGCTGAACTTCTGCTTCGCTGGGTCTAGGTATCTGCTTATCTTCCCCGCATAACCGTAAGGAAGTTTTACTCCTACGAGGCAGGTGAAAAACTGCTCGATCTCCTCCTGACTTAGAGTGAAGCACGCGGGAGGGTAGTCATTTCCGGTCTTCTTGGCCTTTTTGCCTTTGCGACGACTTTCTGTGTCCTGCTTCGCCTCATCATCATCATCATTAGCGTGAAGCTCCTCCCTGATGCCCATTGATTTCAAGTCTACCCTTGCTTTCGGCCCATCTTTGGTCCTCTCTGGCATGTTGAGCAGGGTACCAAGCAGACTCTCGCACACGTTCTTTGTGATGTGCATGACATCAAGGCTGTGAGGCACACGGTGGATCTTCCAATACGGTAAGTCCCAGAAAACAGACCTCGTTTTCCATACCTTCAGCAGCGGCTCTGCCGCCTTTCGCTTCTTTCCCGGCTCTGGCGCCTTTTGCTTCTTTCCCGGCAGTGGGCAATCTTTCCAATTTTTCAACAGCTCATCTATTTCCTCGCCGCTCCTCGTACGCGGGCGTCTTCGGGGTTCAGTTTCACCATCGAACAGATCCTTGCGTTTTCTCCACGGGTCATCGTCGCGAAGCCACCTTCGATGTCCCATGAACACGGTTTTCGAAGACCCGGGATCTCTATCTAGCTGGCGATATGTTGTGTCATCCATGCACTGACGCATCCAGAAAATCCGTGGACCACCTCCCCGCGAGATATCCGTAACCGAGATAGTCGTGCACCGTCGTGAGCAGTGCGGCTCTCATAGGGAAATATTCTTTCTCTGCGGCGTCCCACGTATTGGCTAGCGTTTTCCACAGCGTGTCTAGCTCCTCTTTCAGCAGCCCCAGATACAGATTGATGTTGTTCCCTGGTTGTTTCGGCCCTTCAATTAGCATACTCATGTGAATGTACTTCCTCTTCATGCACAACCAGGGGGGAAGGTTGTACATCCACACAAACACAGGCCAGGTGCTATGTGTGCTTCTCTGGCTGCCAAACGGATTGACTCCATCTGTGCTCGCGCCCAGCATGATGTTCCTTGGATCGTTCCCAAATTCTGGGTCTTCGAAGTTCAACGCTTGCCACTGGCTCGCATCCTTAGGGTGACTCAGCATCTTGTCTTTTTTATTTATCTCCGGATCATTTCCGTCATCTTCTCGCTTCTTCTCCTCCCTATCCGCGTGCCAACGCAGGAGCTTTGCTACCTTAGGGTCCGCGAAATACCGCTGCAGACGAGGAGTGATCGGAAAGTACCACACCACTTTTCGAGGAGCTTTCTTCCTCTTCTTGTATCGAGTGACGCCGCACACCGGACATATGGTAGACTCCGCGTGCTCATCCCGATAAATGATGCAATTGTTCATGCACACATGGTATTTCACGTGCGGTAAATCCAGAGGACACACGATTTTCTTCGCCTCCTCGAAACTGGTCGGGCACTTGTTCCCCTTGGGAAGACGTTCGTGCCAGAATGACATGTTCTCGTCGAAGCATGCGTCGGTCATTTTGTGTTTTACCTTCATCTCCAGAGCCATGAGCGTTACTTTCAGGTGGGTATCCTCGGGCCTGCATCCTTCATACAATGGAGTAACCGCGTCTATCTCCAGTTGATCCAGCTTGGCTTTCTCTCGGGCGGCAGCTCTTGCGTTATCCGTCTGCTTGAGAAGCAGCTCTTGAATATGAGGGTCCTGCACCCAGCCTCCATCGTCGTCTGCTCCGGCATCTTCATCTTCATGATCATGCCCTTTGTCTTGATCTTCCTCATCATCATGTCCGGCATCTTCTACATGATGACTGTGTACAGCATCACCGTCGTGATCATGTCCTGGAGATTCTTCGTCTTCACGCCCGCCCTCGCCGCAGTGGTTGTCTTGCTGCCTTCCTCGTTTCTTGCCCGGCCCCCATGGACGACTTCATAGTCATCTTCATCACCTTGCCACCGATAGCCATCCATGAAACCACGCAAGAGTAGGTGGTCCCGCACCTGCCCGGAATCCAGGTCCGCAATAAGGCTCTTCAGCTTGCATCTTCGACACGGACATCTTATCTCCGTCTCGTTCTTTTGAAGCATCTCGGCCTTCGCGGAGCTCAAAAACCTATTCTCGATGCCTTCGGTCATCGTGCGGACCATGGTCGCCTGCGTGGTAGAGCAAAACGATATTTTAGAACCAAGAAAAAATTTGGCATGACTTTCCCTAAAAATAGGACCAAAAAGAATGCATAGTGCCAAAATTCTCGCCGAAACGGAAATGAATCAACATTCTGGCAAAATATTGGCAACTATCGCATTTCAAATACCGGTACCTGCAAACACAAACATATATGCAACACCACAAACATATGCAACACCACAAACATACATAGATCTAGCTAGGCCATAAAAAGTGCATGTGCACGTTGTTGGAGGGAGAAAAAAAGTAGATCTAGCTACAACATAAAGATAGCTTTCCCCTTACTTACCTATCAAAAAAAGGTAATTTAACCACTTAATTTTGATGAATCTATGGTGCAAATGAGGTGAGGAGGAGGAGGCAGCCGACACAAGCTTGGAGGAGGAGGTGGAGAGAATGAAGTGGCGAAAGTGAGTGTGTAGGTGTGGCTGTCCAAAATATCTAGCTGGTCCCAGGTTACTAATGGCGCACCACCTACAAATGCGCCATTAGTAGTTTTGCAAAAAAATAAAAAAAAATATAGTAGTGGCGCACTGTGTGGCTATAGTAGTGGCGCACTCTGCCCTGGTGCGCCATTACTAGTTAAAACTAGTAATGGCGCACTCTGCCCTGGTGCGCCATTACTAGTTAAAACTAGTAATGGCGCACTCTACCCTGGTGCGCCATTAGTATTTTTGGAAAAATAATAATAAAAAAAATTGTTACTAGTGGCGCACTCTGTGGCTGGTGCGCCATTACTAGTTAAAACTAGTAATGGCGCACTCTGGCATGGTGCGCCATGGGTCTGGTGCGCCATTAGTGTCTTTCACACTAATGGCGCACCAACACACGGTGTGCCACTGCTATATAGTAGTGGCGCACCACATGTCTGGTGCGCCATTAGTGGCCATATCATCTATAACCCTTTTCCTAGTAGTGGAAGAGTTAAGACGAAAACGTGTGCCAACCCCTATGCATAAGTTCACAAGGTCACTGAACCCGCAAGTTGATCACCAAAACATACATCAAGTGGATCACGTGAATATCCCATTGTCACCATAGATAAGCACATGCAAGACATACATCAAGTGTTCTCAAATCCTTAAAGACTCAATCCGATAAGATAACTTCAAAGGGAAAACTCAATCCATTACAAGAAGGTAGAGGGGGGGAGAAACATCATGTGATTCAACTATAATAGCAAAGCTCGTGGTACATCAAGATCGTACCAAATCAAGAACACGAGAGAGAGAGAGAGAGATCAAACCCATTGCTACTGGTACATACCCTCAGCCCCGAGGGTGAACTACTCCCTCCTCATCATGGAAAGCGCCGGGATGATGAAGATGGCCACCGGTGATGGATTCCCCCTCCGGCAGGGTGCCGGAACGGGCTCCCAATTGTTTTTTCGTGGCTACAGAGGCTTGCGGCGGCGGAACTCCCGATCTAGGTTTTGTTCTGGAGGTTTTGGGATTTATAGGAGGTGTTGGCGTCGGGGACAAGTCAAGGGGGCCCATGAGGAGTCCACGAAATAGGGGGGCGCGCCCTCCACCCTCGTGGTGGCCTCGAGACTCTTCCCCGAAATCTTTTCGTTCTAGTATTTTTTATATTTTCCAAAAATATTCTCCGTAAATTTTCAGGTCAATTGGACTCCGTTTGATATTCCTTTTCTGCAAAGCTCAAAAACAAGGGAAAAACAGAAACTGGCACTGGGCTCTAGGTTAATAGTTTAGTCCCAAAAATCATATAAAATAGCATATAAATGCATATAAAACGTCCAAGATATATAATATAATAGCATGGAACAATCAAAAATTATAGATACGTTGGAGACGTATCAAGCATCCCCAAGCTTAATTCCTGCTCGTCCTCGAGTAGGTAAATGATAAAAACAGAATTTTTGATGTGGAATGCTAGCAAGTGCATAAGTTTGATCAATGATAATGTCAATCACTTTTTCTTGCATCATTATAAATCATAAACAGTATCTCATCTCATAAGACTTCTCATGATCATGTAGCAAGCTATTCACATGTTAAAGCATAGATCATAAACTTTCTTGAAAACTAAAAAACTAGGTTCTCAGTCATCAAACAATTGCAATTCATCTTATTTTCAGGAAGGGTCTATGTAAGAGCTTTGATTTAGCAAATCCCACATACTCAACTATCATGTAGTCTTCCATGATTGCTACCACTCAAAGCATATTTTTAGAACAAATAGCATCCATCGAACACAGAGAAAGATATGGGCTTAATGTTTCGCCTCCCAACTTACTTATCATATAGATAATTGTCAACAATAATAATTCATGATCAAATATATTTGAATGGCCAAATATGCTTAGATCTTTCCCCATCACATGATGCTTGCCAACTAAAGAGTAGGTTGGAATGAGAAGAAATTCTACTGACTCTTGCATAAAAGTAAAAGATAGGCCCTTCGCAGAGGGAAGAAGGGATTTGTAGAGGTGCCAGAGCTCGAAGCTTTTAAAACAGAGATGAAAATAATTTTGGGAGGTATGCTTTCATTGTCAACATAACAACCAAGAGTTCCCAATATCTTCCATACTAGATACATTATAGGCGGTTCCCAAACAGAATGGTAAAGTTTTTACTCCCCCTCCACCAACAATCACACTCCACGGCTAGCCGAAACAACGGGTACCGTCCATACCAACAACTTTCCTGGGGGAGTTTTGTTTGATATTATTTTGATTTGACTTTGAGCACGGGACTGGGCATCCCAATTACCAGCCACTTTCTCGTGAATGACAAGTGAATCAACACTCATCGTGAGAATAACCCACCTAGCATGGAAGATACTGACAGCACCTAGTCGCTACATGAGCGATTCGGGCATACAAAACAGATTATTATTTGAAGGTTTAGAGTTTGGCACATGCAAATTTACTTGGAACGGCAGGTAAATACCGCATATAGGTAGATATGGTGGACACTCATGGAGGAAACTTGGTTCAAGGATTTTGGATGCACAAGCAGTATTCCCACTTAGTACAGAAATTTAGGCTAGCAAAAGATTCTAAATAGCAAGCACCACATGTTGGAGGATCCATAACAATATAACTTCTATACAAATATACCCAAGCATAACTCATCATGTTGTCTTCCTTGTCCAACTTCAACTAATTTGCTCAAGTTTGAAAATAATTAATGGGGCTCACAATCATAGAAGATGTCCAAGATAGTATATTTATATGTGAAATCTCTCTTCCTTCAATATTCTTTCATGAATTGTTCAAGTGACCAATACTATGTTTGCTAACTTTCAATAAATTTACCACCTATACTTCTTATATGTGAAGTCATTACTCCCCATGGGATAAGCATATGAAACATATATAATTTCAGATTTATGATATTCAAATCATTCAACCATTTACTCATAGGATATAAGTGAAGCACGTGAGTAAATGACAAACTACTCCAAAAAGATATAAGTGAAGATCAATGAGTAGTCAAATAATTAAGTGGCTATGTGAAGACTCTCTCTCATAAAGAAAATTTAGATCTTAAGTACTTTATTCAAACAGCAAGCAAAACAAAATAAAATGACATTCTAAAAATAGCACACATCATGTGAAGAAGCAAAAACTTAGGCTCAACCGATACTAACCGATAATTCTTGATGAAGAAAGGTGGGATGCCTACCGGGGCATCCCCAAGCTTAGATGCTTGATACTTCTTGAAATATTATATTGGGATGCCTTGGGCATCCCCAAGCTTGAGATTTTGTGTCTCCTTAATTCCTTTTATATGATGGTTTCCCAATCTTGAAAACTTCATCCACACAAAACTCAACAAGAACTCGTGAGAAAAGTTAGTATAAATCAAATGCAAAACTTTATCATTATCTACTGTAGCAAATCACTAAAATTATTATTTAACATTGCATACTAAATGACTCTGCATATTTAATACTCCTATCCTCAAATAGAATCATTAAACAAGCAAACATATGCAAACATAACAGCAATCTGTCAAAACAGGACAGTCTGTAAAGAGTGCAATTGTACTGATACTTCCCTAACTCCAAAAATTCTGAAAAATTAACACACTATATAAAATTTGTTATTTCTGAACGTGTAAATTTTTTAAGATTTATCATGTTCTGACTTTCCAGAAGAATTCAGACAATGATAGAAAAATTTCTGTTTTCAAAACAGCAACATATAGACTTGCAAAATAAGCATGGTAAAGGCTATACTTGACATTTTTATTGAACTAAAAGATGCAAAACGTTACTCTAAATAACAGCAAGTAAATACTAATAAAAGAAAATGACGCTTCAAGCAAAACTCATATCATGTGACGAATAAAAATATAGCTCCAAGTAAGGTTACCGATAATGTTGGAGACGAATGAGGGGATGCCATCCGGGGCATCCCAAGCTTAGTTGCTTGGATCTTCCTTGAATATTACCTTGGGGTGCCTTGGGCATCCCCAAGCTTAGGTTCTTGTCACTCCTTATTCTCCTCATATCGATATCTCACCCAAAACTTGAAAACTTCAATCACACAAAACTTAACGGAACTTCGTGAGATGGGTTAGTATGATAAAACAAATCATTCACTTTGGTACTGTCAGGACAAGATTCATAATTTTTCTCACATGATGCCTACTGTATCCTATCATTTCTACAGTTTATATTACGCAATATAAGCCATAGAAACTAGAAAATAAGCAAACTATGCATTGAAAACAGAATCTGTCAAAAACAGAACAGTCTGTAAAGATCTGAATTAAGATCATACTTCTGTTACTCCAAAAATTCTGAAAAATTCGGAAAACGCAGACAATTTGTATTTAAATCCTCTGTAAAAAGTTCAGAGTTTTTCCACGTCCAGTGAATTTTAACAATTCTGTTACTGGACGCAAAAGTTTCTGTTTTTGCACAGAATCAAGTCAACTATCAACCACACTATCCCAAAGGCTTTACTTGGCACTTTATTCAAACAAAAGCTATAAAACATGATTAATACAGTATCTTAATCATGTTAACACACAAAAACAGTAGGTATAAATATTGGGTTGTCTCCCAACAAGCGCTTTTCTTTAATGCCTTTTAAGCTAGGCATGATGATTTCAATGATGCTCATATAAAATATAAGAATTGAAACATAAATGGAGCATCATGAAGAATGTTACTAGCACATTTAAGTCTAACCCACTTCCTATGCATAGGGATTTTGTGAGCAAACAAATTATGGGAACAAGAATCAACTTGCATAGGAAGCTAAAACAAGCAAAACTTCAAGATTTTCAACACATAGAGAGGAAACTTGATATTATTGAGATATGTAAAAGCATATATTCCTCTCTCATAGTAATTTTCAGTAGCATCATGAATGAATTCAACAATATAACCATCACATAAAGCACTCTTTTCATGATTCATAAGCATAGAAATTTTACTACTCTCCACATAAGCAAAATTCTTCTCATTCATAGTAGTGGGAGCAAACTCAACATAATAACTATCATGTGAGGCATAATCCAATTGAAAATTAAAATCACGATGACAAGTTTCATGGTTATCATTATTCTTTATAGCATACATGTCATCACAATAATCATCATAGATAGCAACTTTGTTCTCATCAAAATCAATTGAAACCTCTTCCAAGATAGTGGAATCATTGCTAAATAAAGTCATGACCTCTCCAAATCCACTTTCATAATTATCACAATAAGATTCAACACCCTCCAAAATAGTGGGATCATTACTTCCTAAAGTTGACACTCTTCCAAACCCACTTTCATCAATATAATCATCATAAATAGGAGGCATGCTATCATCATAATAAATTTGCATATCAAAACTTGGGAGGCTAAAAATATCATCTTCAATAAGCATAGCATCCCCAAGCTTGGGACAAACATTAATCGCAGCAAATAAATTCTTAAACATGTCATTCTCATCAAACATAGCATCCCCAAGCTTGGGCCATTGCATATCATAAGCATAATCACTCTCATCATTAATAGTATGGATAGCACCAATAGTATAGCAATTATTATCATCACAATGAGTAATAGGCATAACAATAATAGGAGCAACATCATTTGGGAGGGATACCTTTTTACCTTTGCTTCTCCGTCTTTTCTTTTTCTTCTCCACATTATGTGTGGGTTCAATCCTCTTTTTGGAGCTCCTTATTAATGAGATTGGTTGAACAGAAAGCTCCTCCTCGTTACCTGATTCATCATAAGAAAGAATAGGAGGATATTGGGAAACATCTTCCCTTTCATTAGTATTCTCTTCATCTTCTATATTTTTTCTTGCCTTTATGTATTTGTCAATATAAGGATTTTCAATGCAATTCACCGCACAATACATATAAATTTCCTCTAGATCAAAATCAAGAACTCTCTCAAGGACAAATTCTGGAATATCCTTTGTTATACGTTTCATTTCTTCATAACCCAGAAGCAAACTAAGTTCATTATGATGCGCAAGGGAAATCAAGTCATCATAATTTTTGGACACGATTCGATCATGAAACAATTTGCATTGGGGATTTAAATGACCACGTTCATTGCAAAGTTCACAAGGATGGCGAAGAAAATTAAAATTTTCAGCACAAGCATCTAGCCTTTCTTGCAACCATTTAGTCTCTAAATACTTATGCCTCTTACAAAATCTATCTTCCCTTTTTGGTATGTAACAACAAACTCTATGCACTCCACAAAAGTCGACATGCTTATAAGAAACATTTTTATCATGACTAGTGCAATCATCATTAGTACTATGGATATTCAAAGAATTCATACTAACAACATTGCAATCATGCTCATCATTCAAAGATTGTATGCCAAACATTTTATTGCATTCTTCTTCTAACACTTTGGCACAATTATCGGAATCTTTATTTTCACGAAAGACATTAAAAAGATGAAGCATATGAGGCAACCTCAATTCCATTTTTTTGTAGATTTCTTTTATAAACTAAACTAGTGATAAAACAAGAAACTAAAAGATTCGATTGCAAGATCTAAAGATATACCTTCAAGCACTAACCTCCCCGGCAACGGCGCCAGAAAAGAGCTTGATGTCTACTACGCAACCTTTCTCCTTGTAGACGTTGTTGGGCCTCCAAGTGCAGAGTTTTGTAGGACAGTAGCAAATTTCCCTCAAGTGGATGACCTAAGGTTTATCAATCCGTGGGAGGCGTAGGATGAAGATGGTCTCTCTCAAACAACCCTGCAACCAAATAACAAAGAGTCTCATGTGTCCCCAACACACCCAATACAATGGTAAATTGTATAGGTGCACTAGTTCGGCGAAGAGATGGTGATACAAGTGCAATATGGATGGTAGATATAGGTTTTTGTAATCTGAAAATATAAAAACAGCAAGGTAACTAGTAACAAAAGTGAGCAAAAACGGTATTGCAATGCTTGGAAACAAGGCCTAGGGTTCATACTTTCACTAGTGCAAGTTCTCTCAACAATGATAACATAATTGGATCATATAACAATCCCTCAACATGCAACAAAGGGTCACTCCAAAGTCACTAATAGCGGAGAACAAACGAAGAGATTATTGTAGGGTACGAAACCACCTCAAAGTTATTCTTTCTGATCGATCTATTGGGCTATTCCTATAAGTGTCACAAACAACCCTAGAGTTCGTACTAAAATAACACCTTAAGACACACATCAACCAAAACCCTAATGTCACATAGATACTCCAATGTCACCTCAAGTATCCGCAGGTTTGATTATACGATATGCATCACACAATCTCAGATTCAGCTATTCAAACCAACACAAAGAACTTCAAAGAGTGCCCCAAAGTTTCTACCGGAGAGTCAAGACGAAAACGTGTGCCAACCCCTATGCATAAGTTCACAAGGTCACTGAACCCGCAAGTTGATCACCAAAACATACATCAAGTGGATCACGTGAATATCCCATTGTCACCATAGATAAGCACATGCAAGACATACATCAAGTGTTCTCAAATCCTTAAAGACTCAATCTGATAAGATAACTTCAAAAGGAAAACTCAATCCATTACAAGAAGGTAGAGGGGGAGAAACATCATATGATCGAACTATAATAGCAAAGTTCGCGGTACATCAAGATCGTACCAAATCAAGAACAAGAGAGAGAGAGAGAGATCAAACACATAGCTACTGGTACATACCCTCAGCCCGCGGGTGAACTACTCCCTCCTCGTCATGGAAAGCGCCGGGATGATGAAGATGGCCACCGGTGATGGATTCCCCCTCCGACAGGGTGCCGGAACGGGCTTCTGATTGTTTTTTCGTGGCTATAGAGGCTTGCGGCAGTGGAACTCCTGATCTAGGTTTTGTTCTGGAGGTTTTGGGATTTATAGGAGGTGTTGGCGTCGGGGACAAGTCAAGGGGGCCCACGAGGAGTCCACGAGATAGGGGGCGCGCCCTAGGAGGGCGCGCCCTCCACCCTCGTGGTGGCCTCGGGACTCTTCTCCGAAATCTTTTCGTTCTAGTATTTTTTTATATTTTCCAAAAATATTCTCCGTAAATTTTAAGGTCAATTGGACTCCGTTTGATATTCCTTTTCTACAAAGCTCAAAAACAAGGGGAAAACAGAAACTAGCACTGGGCTCTAGTTTAATAGGTTAGTCCGAAAAATCATATAAAATAACATATAAATGCATATAAAACATCCAAGATAGATAATATAATAGCATGGAACAATCAAAAATTATAGATACGTTGGAGACGTATCATTTAGTGCTTCATGCTGTATCACCACCCCTTCCATTATATACCTCCCTTTGGCAAAAGCTGTTTGGGTTGGAGAGATTACAGGAGAAACACACCCATTAAGCCTATTCATTAACAGCTTAGTAATAATTTTGAAACTAACATTCAAAAGACAAGTAGGTCGGAATTTTTGTATTTGTTTAGCATCAGCAGTTTTTGGGACCAGAGTGATAATCCCATAATTCAGTCTATCAATATCCAGCTCCCCCCTAGCAAATTCTTCTACCAAAATTTTCAGATCCCATTTAACCAAATCCCAAAAATCCTAATAAAAATCAACAGGAAATCCATCAGGTCCTGGGCTTTTATTTCTTTTCATCCCAAATACCACCTCCTTAATTTCTTCAAGAGTAAATGGTCTAATGAGCTCATGAGCTTCCTCCTCATATTTTTTTTTTATGATTTTGATCATTAATTGATATGTTGGATATATCAGGATGTCCAAACAACTTCTTATAGAAGTCAGTGATGTAGCTTAGTAGGCTATCCTCCCCCTTAATCACCCCCTCTTCTTGCTCTAGTGAAATGATTCTATTTTTCCTCCTTCTTCCATTAACCCTAGCATGGTAGTATCTGGTGTTCCCATCACCATCTGTAATCTCCTTATCTTTATATCTCTGCAACCATTTCATCTCCTCTTGTTTAAGTAATCTATCAAGTTGTCTTCTCAACTCAATTTGCTCCTGTCTATCAAGAGCACATAGGCCAAAGTTCTCAGCCCTTTTATCAATTTCATCTAACTTTCCTAAGATTTCTACTTTGATTTTCTTATACCATACATCCACATTTTTGTTCCATCCCTTAGTTTTCTTCCTGAGAATTCTCAACCTAGTTTGCCATCTTTCCAAGGTACCCCCTCTATATTTATCATTCCAAATTTTAGTGAAAAATTATCAAAAACCTTCCCTTAAATTCCATTGATTTTCATATCTGAAAATGGGCTCACTTCTTGATTTTTCACCAGTATCTATGAATAAGGGGGTGTGATCAGATACCTCTCTGGCTAGTGCCTGCACCATAGTAAGTGGGTAGTTTTCCTCCCAAATAGGACAACATAAAATTCTGTCAAGTTTTTCAAATGTAGGATCAGGTAGGTTATTTGCCCATGTATAGTTCCTACCATTTAAAGGGAACTCCCTAAGCCCAGCATGTTCAATAATAGCACTAAACACGAAGCTCCAATGTTTATTGTTCAATGGTTTGTTTTTCTCAGTTTCTTTCCAAATGATATTGAAATCACCCCCAATGAGAAATGGGATCACATTATCATGGTTAACTCTAGCAAGCTCAGCCAAAAAACTAGCTTTTCCATCATTTTGAGCATCCCCATACACAGCAACCAAATTCCAATGAAATTTAGCTTTTCTATCAAAGACCATGACCCTAACAAAATATTCACCTTTTTCATAGTGAATAACCTCAAAGTAATCTTTTTTAGTTCCTATGAAAATCCCTCCTGAAAGCCCCCTAGGCTGACTCCAGCACCAATCAAAATTCTTCCCTCCACTCATACTATCTAACTCATTCTTAGTGAAGTTCTTTTTAACTGTTTCCACTATACTTGTAAAATCCAAATTCTTTTCCCCTATCATTTCTCTAACATACCTTTTCTTGGAATCTTTACCCATACCTCTAGCATTCCAGAAAATTCCCTTCATTTTATCTCAGGGGTTTTTATATAGACAACTGCCTTATGTATTTTTCTTTCTCCTCCCTCTTCTTTTGAGGGCCAATAGTCACAGCTTGCTTCACACAATTCATAATTGGTGAGCATTCCTTATTCATTTTTCTGTTGGAAAATAATTTTCTTATTTTCTCAAATTCTTCGTCCTCCAAATCATTATCAGATCTATCAATATCTAAACATAATTCCTCCAATATAGCATCTCTAATCTCAATCTGAGCTGGTGTGTTGTGTACTTCCACATCATTCTTTTTTTGTCTAGCCAAATTAGTAAAGTACATTTCCTTTCTAGCCAGTTCCATTTTATTTATGATCTCCATATTTTTGTTAGCCATAATAATAGAGCAACCCAAATCAACACCAATCAGAGAAGTCATTTGAAACAAAGAACTGTTAGTAGCAAAAGGATCAGGGCATTTACCATAGTTATCTCTCTCTTCAGTTCTGATCCTAGCTAGGTCCTCCACCTTCAAATCTTCTTTTCCTTTATGTCTCAAGCTTCTCCTTAGCTCCTCTTCTTCTTCTTCATCAGTGTTTCCAACTCCCCTGTCCCCATGAACAGTAGCCATTCTCCCTCCAAAATTTTCAGACTCCTGACTAGCATTATAATCAATAGGTTCCAGGGAAGCTCCCAACTCAGATTCACTTTTCTTGTCCTCAGCCATCTTTTCAATTTCTTCTATGTCAAGATTGGCCAATTCCATTTCAAATTGTTCTCTTTTTGCTGCCTCCAGTGCCATTTGCTGGATCTCCTCTTTTTGTTTAGATATTTCTTGTCTAAGTAATGTATTTTCTTCCCTCAGCTCCATCATTTTCTTGTCATTCTTGCCCCATAAAGCAGCCTGCCTTAGTTTGTCTTCTTCCAAGGTCTGAATTCTTTTGAACATGATTTCCATTTCCTTTTGCATTTTCACCCTAGCTGCTTCCCCTTCTCTGTGCAAAGCTTGCATCTGCTCCTCCACCTTCTTTTTCACATCTTCATCTTTCCTGTCTATCTCTTCTATTTGAGCCAAAGAGAGAGCCCCAAGAGATATGTGTCTTTTGTTCCCATCCTCAACTTTGGACTTCTTTAATATCTCTTCATGATCAGTGATTCCTTCACTTTCCTTGTTATCTCTTTCCTTCCTTTTCTCTTCTTTGTACCACCGAAGCTCCACTACTTTTTCTAACTTAGTTCCAATCCTAAATAACAGCAGTTCTTGAGATGTGATTTCCACATGAGCAGGAATTTTCTCTATATCTCTGACTCCACACTTGGCTCTCACATTTTCTTGATTGATAGTCTCCATGTCAATCTCTAGAACTGGTCCTACAGCAGCAGCCACTTCACACATCCCAAAGAAATGTCTAAAGCAATCAGGCACCCCATCAAACAGAATCCAAGTAGTGTGAAGCTTCCCTATAGCTTGGTGGTCCAGAGTCCACCCTTGCACCTTGATAATAACCCCAGTATCTAGCGGGTTAAAATCTTGGAATTTTGCCAATCCACCAACTTAGCCTTATTGGGAAATCTCATGAGGTAGCGGTTTTCTCCATATTCTCTCACCCTCCATTGACATCCCCAGTTAAACATCTCAACAAAAGCTTGTACAAATTTAGCTTCAGTGATTTTCCCATATCTGATAACAACCACAGCAAGAGGATTTGTATGTTCTGCAATCATGACATCCTTAAAGCTCTGAACCAACAAAACCCCGAGCCCCTTGGCTTATCCGACATATTTGGGTACTGGCTTGACTTGTTTCAACCAATTGCAATCTCTAGTAGTGTGGTTATCTCTACCACAGACTAGGCAGTTTCCAGAATTACATTCTCTAGCAATATGTCCTTGCTCTTTACATTTGCCACATATCAGCCTGCCTCCTTTAACAGCCCCAACATTTTGGTTGGTCATACTTCTGAAGATGCTTCTCTTCTCTTCCACTCCTCTGTCCTTGTATCCACTTCCATCCCCTATCATCTACTTCTCTCTATCTTCTCTGTTGTTTGTGTTCACTTTCTCTTTTCTTTTATCCTCTCCAGCTCCCCACTATCATCAGCTCTGTTGATTTTCCCCCTAGCTCCCATGTTTTGAGCAAGTTGGGATAACAGATTTGCCAGCATCTGTTGTTGCAGAATAGGATCCATCAGGAGATTTGAGTCACTAACATGTTTCTTTCCCTCCAGACACGCTGTCCTTCAGGTGGCATCTCCCCCTTCCTATCCTCCACATCACTTCCCTTTCCTCCCTTCAATTTGCTGGAATCGTTGAAGTTTCTGCCTCCCCCTCCCTTCACATATCCACGGTGATCTTGCCCCTGAGAATTGTTCCTAAAACGATCTATCGGAGGATCAACTCCCTCCACAAATCTTCTCTGATCGACAAAACCTGATCTACCTCCTCTGGTAAACCTCCCTCCATTCATTCCCCCTCTATAGTTGCCTGGCAGATAGATGCAATCTAGTCCGCCTCGTCGTGTACTATCGGGTAAATCTGCAGGTTATCTGCTGGAATCCCCAGGGTTGCAATATTTCAAAACCACAATGCCTGCACGAGTCTCCGCACAAGATCAAGGTTGTAATCAAACGGTGCGGCGTGTGGCGTAAGGAGCAAAGACAGTGGTTGCTCAAGATTGTGCTTTGATCAGTCACCTGCCTCTGAAGGGCGTGCTGGCGACCACGTACGAGCCAGGCCTGGAGGAAGAAGGGCGGTAGGAGCTCGTTCAGGGCGGCACGGATGGAGCGACCAGAAAATGGCACTGTGTCTGTATTTGGATTGAAGAGTATCAAGGATTGGAATTCGAGGTGGCCTCCAGACGCAACTACTAGTTGCAGAAGATCCAGAATGCGCTGTGTGAAGAGGCTTGTAATAAGCTCCATACATGAGTCCCTCCGTCCCGAAATATTTGGCGCGGGCGCAGTGCAATTGCAGTTTTGCTAAAAGGACCTTAGCTTTTTAAATCTCTTGCTAATCAACCCCCCCTCTGCTTCTTCCTCCCCCAGCCGGTAGTAGGGCCCAGCTGGTGCCGCCGCGCAGCTGCACCACCGCTGCCCAGCTGCGCCGCCCCTGCCCACCTGGCCGCCGCCCACCTGCGCCTACGTGGCGACCACCTCCATGGGCGGTGGCTCCATGGCTGACGGGCGTCTCCTCCTCGTCGCCCTGGTCGCGTCCCCGGGCACTTCCTCACGGCCGCCGCAGCCACCCAATCCGGTAGGGGAGTTGGGCAAGTCCCTGGCTGCCGTTGCTCCTTCCCCGCCTGGAGACGACTGCGCGCCCGATTGAAGGCCGCTGCCATTGTTCCTTCCCCGTCGCCTCCGCGGGAGTTGGGTGATTTTCCTGCCCAATCAATCAAATCCTGCCTTGTTAACATTAGGATATTTGCACTGCCCAGTTAATCAAGGGAGGAAATAATCAATTCCGAGAACAATCAATCAGTCCTGCATATTCCCATAGCAAACAAATTTATTTTGATAGTAATAATCTCTGAAACTAAGTGCTAAGTGCAAACGGAGTCATTATTTTGACAGTAACCATCTCTGAAACCAAGTGCAAACTAGTTGTGCATAGCAAACAAATTCATTCGGTAATCATCTCTGAAACAGAGTCACAGCCTTGTTTTGACAGTACTCATGTCATATTCTGAATATTCACTGTAAATTCTAAATTTTACACTGAAACTCATGTAATCATCTCTGAAACTAGAAATGCCCACTGCATATTCTGAATTTTACACTGCATGTTCTGAATAAAACCTCTACTGGAGATGAATTTTTACCTTTAAGTTAAGTAGAACTCTGAGGCATCAATATCCATTCCAATGGCAACCAGCAATTTCAGAGCAAGTGTATGATTATTTGAAACAAGTGTATGATTATTCTCCTGTTCATTTGCCATCTACAACAGGAATGTGCACTTACACAGCAGTAAAAATTAAAAAACCAGCACTTCAGCAAACTTTCCTGTAGAATCCAAAAGTAGGGGATGAATGCACAAATTATATCAACCTATAAATGCTTACATTGGCTGAATAGACAACCTAGCATATTACCTATGTAAGATGATTATTAAATCCAGATGCAATGTGGGTATACTTCAATTTGTCCTTTTTTTCTTTTGGGGTGAGAGGGGGGGCGATGTAACCTGACCACCAGTGATCTTGGTTTCTCACTGTAAGTTGGTTATCTTGCTTTGCATATACTTGACCAAGAGCTGCTGCTGCTGGTTTATTGGAAACATGGAGTGCATGTATGGAAATAAATCATGTATGGACCGTGCTGCTGCTGTTTTTTTTTTGTTGTCTGCTGTTATTACTTGAATTTGAAATATGTTCTCGTTTAAGATGGAGAAGGAAAACTAGAAAACAAATACAGTAAATTGTTCAGTAACAGAATTCGAGGCAAACTAGAATACAAATATGATCCCATTTGAATTCAATTAAAGAAAACTGTTAAGTTACAGAATTTTTTGGTAATTTCAGTTAACTGAACATTTCAGTTTTGATAACTGTGCAAACTTCAGTAAACTGATTCAGTAATTTCAGTTAACTGAATCATGCAATTGATAGTAAATTCAGTTAACTGAATCATGCATGATTCAGTAAATTCAGTGTGTGTGTATGTGTGTGTGTGTGTGTGTGTGTGTGATGATTTGACTGCTATTGACAGCTAAATTTAGTTAGCTGTGTGTATCTGAAAATTCAGTCAGAGCAAAATTCAGCGATTTTTGAAACAATCAATATTTCTGGAAACAATAAATATACCTAAAGTACTATCTTCATGTTAACACAATCAATATTTTTTGAAACAATAATATTGAACTTATTTGAATTATTGTGTGTGTGTACCTATGTGAATTAATTTGAACTTATTTGAATTATTTGAAAATACTCATCTTATTGGTTTGTTTTAATTCAGTGCTGAAAATAGTCATCTCTTGAAGTTTCATCAGTAGTACACTTCTTAGTTTCAAAATGAAAATTACTCCACAAATTGTAAAAATGAGCACAAGATGATGATCTAGAATAATTATTTCAATAATCATCTCATTAGTTTATTTTTTTGCATGGTAATCATCTCATTTGTTGAAAGCATTAATTCACATAGCCCTAAAAAATTTACACACTGATTGGACAAGCAGTACTCCTAAAACTCCTAAAACTTTGGATAGCTGAAAAAGCTCACATCATCTAATGTTTTGACCAAAACTCTGTCAACATTCCCAGTGCATTGAACATTCAGTTTTGACCAAGAAACAGGGGAGCAGGTGGGAATTTGTACTGTAATGGCAAGATGCAAAGTGGTGCTAGTAAATTGTTTCAGTTCTTCAAAAACAAGACTGAAACAGGGCAGTGTTGAGCATGTCCTAGCACTAGCAGCAAATTCAGGCCAGATTTAGCAGTATCTGCATCCATTACAGAAATGGGTACATGCTCAGTTTTCAGTTTTAACAGCAGTGACAATATTCTGTGAGAGCTGACTGCAAGATGGTAAACAAACAGAAAGAGACTAGATCATTTTGACATAACAATCCGATGTCTTGCTTGAAGATATGGAGGACAAGAATCTCCAGAGATGTCTGAAGTTAAAGATGGACCTGAAGATAGAGGAGCACCTAGAACAGTCGGCTCAGGACATTTCGGTACCTAAAGATGAGCCTGCAGAAATGGAGGAGCCGTCGAGGAGCCTGCAGAAATGCAGAAATGTACCACAAAGCACAAGCTCACAGTACTGTAATCACTACTAACATCCTTACTGTAACCAATGCTAAGATCAAATTTTAGCTTGCTGTAACCAATGCTAAGATCAAATCCTTACTATAACAAATGTCCGGTTAACCAC
Source organism: Thinopyrum elongatum (assembly GCA_011799875.1). Taxonomy (NCBI): domain Eukaryota; kingdom Viridiplantae; phylum Streptophyta; class Magnoliopsida; order Poales; family Poaceae; genus Thinopyrum; species Thinopyrum elongatum. Next base: position 50,026,952 of record CM022303.1, on the reverse strand, counting down.
TACTGCAAACCTTGGGTAATTTCAGACAGAGAAGATAAAAATTTCAGTCAATTTCAGACATTTCAGACAATTTCAGACCATGGCAGAGCACTTGGGCACGACGAGGACCTGGAGGAGGAGCCTGGGATGTTGAGGAGGAGCCGCCGTCGTCTGTCTTCCCCATGCCGTCAACTTCCGAAGCAGCCGCTCGGGACCTGGAGGAGGAGCTGGTGGATGAGGATCTCGGCGGCTTCGCTGCCCACGATACGAAAAAAGCCCCGCAGAAACCATGGTCTTTTGCTGCATTAGGTTCAGAATTCCATTTTCTTTTGCCAGATGAAACATCTGAAAATAAAAAAGTTAACCTGATAGTTAGCGCGGCACAATACATTCCTGTGTAATCTTGATCGCTTACACTCCTGGAAAAAGAAACATACAAAACGTGATATTCCTCCCACACTGAATAAATAGCAACATAAACCGCAATCAAGCATTTTTAGTGAACTGAGCATTCCAGCTACCCCGGTTGAGCCCTAGCACGGCAAGGGCTTTTGTTTCCAATCTTTCATTTTGCCGATGTTGATATTCCATGTTGTAAGTCTTTGAAATGTTAAGAAATTTGGCCAATTAAGAGCAATTGACACATGTTTAGAAATGTTCAGTCTTTGCTGAAGACTGAATTAGTAAATCTTGTCTTTGCTAAAAACTGAATTTGTATGTTCAGTCTTTGCTAGAGACTGAACTTGTAAATCTTGTCATAACAAATGTTCATTCATAAATATTCAGTTTTTTGCTCTCTAAATTGTTTCTTTATTTTGTTTGCTCCCGTGTAGAATTAGTAAATGTTCAGATTTTTTGCTCTCTTGGATGTGTCTTTCTGTTTTTTTTTTTGCGGGGGCTTGGATGTGTCTTTCCGAATGTGCACTTTTAATTAGTGTAAATTAAAATCAGTGTAAATTCAGATGTTTGGGCTTTAGCTTGGAGTAGAAAATCTACTGTATGCTAGCAGAACTAGGAATGCCAGAATGATTATTTTTTTCTCTAAGGAACACACATCAACATGATACTGTTTTGCTTTGGGACATAAACCACCTCAGACCCTTTGTGGGCATCTATCGATGATTCGGATTCAGTAATTTGTGCATGTGCAGGACCTGTATTTTCGTGGTGATCATGATTCCACAATATCTTGGTTCACAGGCATGGTCATGCCAGGTGATCCTGGTTCCATGATATGAGGATGCACATCCTTGATCTTCTCAGTTGTTTTTGATATTCTACACCTCTTAAGCCTTGATCTGATGGGACAAAATTAGGAAAATTGAGGAGAGAATTTAGAATTTGTTGGAAGTGACAGAGTAGAAGATCATTTCCTGCAACAGTGAGAAGCTGAAAACCGAACAGAGAATTAGCTTTATTTCTCAATTTAAAGCAGTGTTTTTGATGAAAATGGAGCTTTAATGCCAGGCATATCAAAATTATGCCCGCCCGGATCATGTGGGAAAGGATCCCAGCTAACTCAAATGGTCCAAATTGGGCTATCTGGGTGGGGAAGGGAGGAACAACACTCAGATTGCATTAGTGTAACATAACATCGATACGAGTGTTAAACACTAGTAAAGTACCGAATTCAGAGACAATTCACAACTTAGGTGTTCTCTCCTGGTATGAATCTTCAGACTAACATTAACAGCTTACTTGTGTTGACAAGTAAAAATAGCTAATTATCAAACAGTGCGATTAAAAAAGATTTTGCAATCGATATTTCAGAGCATAACAGTCGAGGTTTTGCAATCGAGATTTCAGATTTATAAGTGCTCTGAATTTCTATACTCTGAACCAATCACTCTGAAGTTCAGACTCTGAACCAGTTTCAAAAAAATGAGTACAATATTCAACAGAATACGTAGTTTGATTCAATTAACTTCTGATTGTGAGGATTTGCGCCGGCCCGCGCTCACTCGCCGCCGCCGCCGCCCGGCCCCCTCCAGATCAGGTACAGGGCGAGGGCGATCAACGCCAGCGCCGACGTGCACCCACAACTCTTGAAACCAGAGGCAGAGCATGTATATCACGTTCAAGTTGTTGTGCCACATCGGTCGACCCCAACTACCTCGCCATCGCCCGCAAGAAGCCACCAGCATGTATGCATATGTGGTCGTCATTGACGACGACGACGAGCAGGATGCTTCGCCTTATGTGCACCTCGTGGCTCAACCTGTTATCGTAGGCCATAAGGAGGCACCCATCGATGTGGAGGAGTTGGCACACCCTGTTCTTCCCGTGAAGTCTGAGAAGGAGCTACAGGAGGAGGGGGAGGAGGAGCCACGGGAGGAGGAGGAGCCGTAGGAGGAGGAGGAGAAGAAGAAGAAGAAGAAGAAGAAGAAGAAGAAGAAGAAGAAGAGGAAGGAGGAGGAGGATGAGGGCATGCAAGATGCATGCTTGGCGCCGCTCTGCATCCGTGAGTGCCACGCCGACCCCCCGCCGTTCCGCCTGACTGAACTGAAGAAGTTACAGTTTACTAAAGAAAATATGCGGTTAGCAGTAGCAGTTAATTTATGTTTGTATGTAAATTTCAAATAGCTATGATGTGAGTGTGAGTCTATCAATGAAGAAGGCATGAACTACCTATGATGCATATATGAATGAACTATCTATGTTTTGGCAGCTGGCAACATCTATTTTGTCTCAATTTGAACTATCTATGTTTTTGTTCTTGCAACATCTACATATGAAGAAATTTTGGACACTGTTTTAACAACGGATTTCTCTCAATTTTAGTTTTTTGGCATCATCTATGTTTGTCAGTTTGGACACTGTTTTGGCAATTGGCTTTATGTTCCTATGCCAGTTATCATCCATTTTTGGCAACACCTGTTGGGAAATGTTTGGTAGCACATTCAGACCCACTTTTGGCAACATCCATGTTTGTAAAAATGCATTCAGACGCTGGCACATTCAGATAGTGATACTAAATTTAAACACAACATAAACTCAGTTGCATTCAGACTTATCTCAGCTGCATTCAAATAGTGACACATTCAACTGCATTCAGATAGTGACACATTCAGCTGCATTCAGACTTATCTCATTCAGATGATGAGGAAATGAAGTTAAACACAACATAAATTCATCAGGTGCATTACATAACATAACATAATACTTGCATTTCTCCGGGTGCTATATATGCTTAGTTCTTCAAGTGCAATATATTCATCAGGTGCATTACAACACAAGTTTTCTCTTGAGTTTTGCTATATATTCTCAGTCATTAATTAAAGACAAAAGTATTTTTTTCATCCCTCAACTCTTGGTGTAGTCTAGATTTAGTCCCTCAACTGTAAAACCGGACAACTTGCACCCACAACTCTTGAAACCAGAGGCAGAGCATGTATATCACGTTCAAGTTGTTGTGCCACATCGGTCGACCCTAACTACCTCGCCATCGCCCGCAAGAAGCCACCAGCATGTATGCATATGTGGTCGTCATTGACGACGACGACGAGCAGGATGCTTCGCCTTATGTGCACCTCGTGGCTCGGCCTGTTATCGTAGGCCATAAGGAGGCGCCCATCGATGTGGAGGAGTTGGCACACCCTGTTCTGCCTGTGAAGACTGAGGAGACACGGGAGGAGGGGGAGGAGGAGCCATAGGAGAAGAAGAAGAAGAAGAAGAAGAAGAGGAAGAAGAGGAAGGAGGAGGAGGAGGGCATGCAAGATGCATGCTTGGCGCCGCTCTACACCCCTGAGTGCCACGCCGACCCCCCGCCATTCCGCCCGACTGAACTTTAGAAGTTACAGTTTACTAAAGAAAATATGCGCTTAGCAGTAGTAGTTAATTTATGTTTGTATGTAAATTTCAAATAGCTATGATGTGAGTGTGATTCTACCAATGAAGAAGGCATGAACTACCTATGATGCATATATGAGTGAACTATCTATGTTTTGGCAGCTGGCAACATCTATTTTGTCTCAATTTGAACTATCTTTGTTTTTGTTCTTGCAACATCTACCTATGAAGAAATTTTGGACACTGTTTTAACAACAGTTTTCTCTCAATTTTAATTTTTTGGCAACATCTATGTTTGTCAGTTTGGACACTGTTTTGGCAATTGGCTTTATGTTCCTATGCCAGTTATCATCCATTTTGGCAACACCTCTTGGGAAATGTTTGTAAAAATGCATTCAGACGCTGGCACATTCAGATCGTGATACTAAATTTAAACACAACATCAACTCAGTTGCATTCAGACTTATCTCAGCTGCATTCAAATAGTGACAGATTCAGCTGCATTCAGATAGTGACTGATGACCCACAAGTATAGGGGATCTATCGTAGTCCTTTCGATAAGTAAGAGTGTCGAACCCAACGAGGAGCAGAAGGAAATGACAAGCGGTTTTCAGTAAGGTATTCTCTGCAAGCACTGAAATTATCGGTAACAAATAGTTGTGTGATAAGATAATGCGTAACAAGTAACAAGTAGCAAAAGTAACTAAGGTGCAGCAAGGTGGCCCAATCCTTTTTGTAGCAAAGAACAAGCCTGGACGAACTCTTATATAAAGCAAAGCGCTCCCGAGGAAACATGGTAATTCTTGTCAAGTTAGTTTTCATCATGCTCATATGATTCGCGTTCATTACTTTGATAATTTGATATGTGGGTGGACCGGTGTTTGGGTTCTTCCCTTCCTTGGACAAGCCTCCCGCTTATGATTAAACCCTCTCGCAAGCATCCGCAACTACGAGAGAAGAACTAAGGTAAACCTAACCATAGCATGAAACATATGGATCCAAATCAGCCCCTTACGAAGCAACGCATAAACTAGGGTTTAAGCTTCTGTCACTCTAGCAACCCATAATCTACTTATTACTTCCCAATGCCTTCCCCTAGGCCCAAATCATGGTGAAGTGTCATGTCGACGTTCACATAACACCACTAGAGGAAAGACAACATACATCTCATCAAAATATCGAACGAATACCAAATTCATATGATTACTTATAACAAGACGGTGATGACGATGGCGATGATTTCCCCCTCCCGGAGGGATGTTTCCTCGGCAGAACAGCTCCGCCGGAGCCCTAGATTGGTTCTGCCCAGGTTCCGCCTCGAGACGGCGGCGCTTCGTCCCGAAAGCTTCCTTCTGATTTTTTCCAGGTCAAAACACACCATATAGCAGAAGATGGGCGTCGGGGTTTGCCAGGGGGCCCACAAGACTAGAGGGCGCGCACAGGTGGGTAGGGTGCACCCTCCATCCTTGTGGATGGCAGGTGGCCCCCTCTGGTGCTTTCTTCGCCCAATATTTTTTATATTTTCCAAAAATATTCTCTGTGAAGTTTCAGGACTTTTGGAGTTGTGCAGAATAGGTCTCTAATATTTGCTCCTTTTCCAGTCCAGAATTACAACTGCCGGCATTCTCCCTCTTCATGTAAACCTTATAAAATAAGAGAGAAAAGGCATAAGTATTGTGATATAACGTGTAATAACAACCCATAATGCAATAAATATCAATATAAAAGCATGATGCAAAATGGACGTATCAACTCCCCCAAGCTTAGACCTCGCTTGTCCTCAAGCGAAAACCGATATCGAAAAATATGTCCACATGTTTAGAGATAGAGGTGTCGATAAAATAAAATACGGACATGAGGGCATCATGATCATCTTTAGAACAGCAACATATATTGTCCTTAATTTCTTATGCTAAAGTAACAATTCATTCACAAGGTAAAGTATGAATCAGAAACTTTATTGAAAACTAACAAACTATGATCTCAGCCATTCAAGCAATTGCAATTTATCATAACATCGGAAAGAGATATAAGAGCTTTTCAGCAAGTCCACATACTCAACTATCATTTAGTCTTTTACAATTGCTAACACTCACACGATACTTATGGGTACAAAGTTTTAATTAGACACAGAGAAAGATAGGGGCTTATAGTATCGCCTCCCAACCTTTTACCTCAAGGGTAATGTCAACAATAATACTTTATGAAAACCTACATCCGAGTGGATATATATATCCGGATCTCTCCAACACATAGTGCTTGCCAAAGGAAAAAGTGTAAAAAGGAAAGGTGAAGATCACCATGACTCTTGTATAAGGGTAGAAGGTAAAAATAAAAGATAGGCCCTTCGCAGATGGAAGCAGAGGTTGTCATGCGCTTTTATGGTTGGATGCATAAAATCTTAATGCAAAAGAACGTCACTTTATATTGCCGCTTGTGATAAAGAACTTTATTATGCAGTCCGTCGCTTTTATTTCTTTCAAATCACAAGTTCGTATAAAGCTTATTTTCTTCACACTAATAGATCATACATATTTAGAGAGCAATTTTTATTGCTTGCACCGATGACAACTTACTTGAAGGATCTTACTCAATCCATAGGTAGGTATGGTGCACTCTCATGGCAAAACTGGGTTTAGGAATGTTTGGAAGCACAAGTAGTATCTCTACTTGGTGCAAAGAATTTGGCTAGCATGAGAGGGAAAGGCAAGCTCAACATGTTGGATGATCCATGACAGTATAACTTCTATTCGGATATAAGAAAACATAACTCATTATGTTTTCTTCCTTGTCCAACATCAACCTTTTAGCATGTCATATTTTAATGAGTGCTCACAATTATAAAAGATGTCCAGGATAGTATAATTATATGTAAAACCTCTCTTTCTTTATTACTTCCTGTTAATTGCAACAATGACCAAAACTATGTTTGTCAACTCTCAACAACTTTTATTCATCATACTCTTTATATGTGAAGTCATTACTTTCCATAAGATCAATATATGATCTTTTTATTCTTACTTTAATTCCCTCAAGATCATAGCAAAAAAGCAAAGCCCTCAACTTAAAACTACTCTTTATTATATATAACTCACGGACTCGATTACATAGATAGAGTCAAAACAAAACTCAAAGCTAGATCATACTAAAATTTTATTCTACTAGATCAAGAGATAACCAAAAGGATCGAACTAAGAAGAACGATAAAGATAGAGGTGCGATGGTGATACGATACCGGGGCACCTCCCCCAAGCTTGGCAGTTGCCAAGGGGAGTGCCCATACCCATGTATTTATGTCTCTTTCTTCGGAGGTGGTGATGATGGAGTTGTTGATGATGTAGGCTTGTCGTCCATCTTCCAGGGCATAGGCTCACCATCGTTGAAGGATGAACGAGTCTCCGGGATCCTCAAATCTGCAGCCAAATTCATCCTCTTGAATCTATATTCATACTCACAGTTTTGGTTTTGCAGGTCATAGATCTGGGCCTGGAGGTGCTCGATTTTCTCGTGAAGCTTGAAGATGGCCTCCCCGATGTTCTTGGCATCCAGCTTGTGATTGTTGGTGAACTCCGCGATCATCATGTGATTGGCGTTGAGTCCACATTCCACCATCCCTTGGCACTTCAAGACTTGCTGCTCCATTGATTCGAGTCTTGTCTCCACGCTTCCGGTCTTCTTTGGTCCCCCAACATCGCGGATGTGCAGCACCCCCTCACGCATCTCAAGGATCTCAATGGTTTGAGGGTATTGCAGCACCTCCACGAGGTAAGGGTTGATGACCTTCTCGAAAAACTTGTCCTTGGGGGCGCTTGGAGATGTCATGGTGATCTAGATCTGTCAGAAAAATAGCTCGAAACAAAAACAGAGGATTTTGTCGTGGTATGGTGGTCAAAACCTTTGGGAGATTATATAATGAATTTTTACCGATCAAAAGAAGTATTGTGCAAGAAAACGGAGTCCGGGGGTCACACGAGGTGGCCACAAGGCAGGGGGGCGCGCCCAGGGGGTAGGGCGCGCCCTCCACCATTGTGGTCTCTTTCAGACTACTTTTAATTTTCCTAATTTTTTAAATATTCCAAAACAGAGAAAAATTGCTATTAGAACAGTTTTGTAGTCGGTTTACTTACCGTACCACATACCTATTCCTTTTCGGAGTCTGAAACGTTCTAGAAAGTATCCCTTATGTACTCCTCCGGTGTTACGGTGTCAATTATATTGGTCTCGACATTTATGGGATTACCTAAGAAATAATGTTTGATTCTTTGACCGTTTACCACCTTCGGATTTGTGCCTTCGGCGTTGTTGTTTTTTATGGCACCGGAACGATAGACCTCCTCGATAATGTAAGGACCTTCCCATTTAGAGAGAAGTTTTCCTGCAAAAAATCTTAAACGAGAGTTGTATAGCAAAACATGATCACCTACATTAAACTCACGCTTTTGTATCCTTTTGTCATGCCATCTTTTAACTTTTTCTTTAAACAACTTGGCATTCTCATAGGCTTGGGTTCTCCATTCATCAAGCGAGCTAATGTCAAATAACCTCTTCTCACCGTCAAGTTTGAAATCATAGTTGAGCTCTTTAATAGCCCAATATGCCTTATGTTCTAGTTCGAGATGTAAGTGACAAGCCTTTCCATAAACCATTTTATACGGAGACATACCTATAGGATTTTTATAAGCAGTTCTATAAGCCCATAATGCATCATTAAGTTTCTTGGACCAATTCTTTCTAGATCTATTAACAGTCTTTTGCAAAATCAATTTAATCTCTCTATTGCTCAATTCTACTTGACCACTAGACTGAGGATGATATGGAGATGCAATTCTATGGTTAACATCATACTTAGCAAGCATTTTACGAAAAGCACCATGAATAAAATGTGAACCACCATCAGTCATTAAATATCTAGGGACTCCAAACCTCGGAAAAATAACTTCTTTAAGCATCTTAATAGAGGTGTTATGATCAGCACTACTAGTTGGAATAGCTTCTACCCACTTAGTAACATAATCAACAGCAACTAGAATATGTGTATACCCATTAGAGGAAGGAAAAGGTCCCATATAATCAAAGCCCCAAACATCAAATGGTTCAATAACAAGTGAATAGTTCATAGGCATTTCCTGACGTCTACTAATATTACCAATTCTTTGACATTCATCACAAGACAAGACAAACTTACGAGCATCTTTGAAGAGAGCAGGCCAATAAAAACCGGATTGCAATACCTTATGTGCAGTTCTATCTCCAGCGTGGTGTCCTCTGTAAGCCTCGGAGTGGCACTTGTGTAGGATATGTTCCTGTTCATGCTCAGGTACACAACGTCTAATAACACCATCTACTCCTTCTTTATAAAGGTGTGGGTCATCCCAAAAGTAATGTCTTAAATCATAAAAAAACTTTTTCTTTTGCTGGTATGTGAAACTAGGTGGTATAAATTTAGCAACAATGTAATTAGCATAATCAGCATACCATGGAGTATTACGAGAAGAAGTTATGACAGCTAATTGTTCATCAGGAAAGCTATCATCAATAGGCAGTGGGTCATCAAGAACATTTTCTAACCTAGACAAGTTGTCTGCAACGGGGTTCTCAGCTCCCTTTCTATCAATAATATGCAAATCAAATTCTTGTAGCAAGAGAACCCATCTAATAAGTCTAGGTTTAGCATCTTTCTTTTCCATAAGATATTTAATAGCAGCATGATCAGTGTGAATAGTTACTTTGGAATCAACAATATAAGATCTGAACTTATCACAAGCGAAAGCAACTGCTAAAAATTCTTTTTCAGTAGTAGCATAATTTCTCTGGGCACTGTCTAGAGTTTTACTAGCATAATGAATAACATTCAATTTCTTATCAACTCTTTGCCCTAGAACAACACCAACAGCATAATCACTAGCATCACACATAATTTCAAAGGGTAAATTCCAATTAGGCGGTTGAACAATAGGTGCAGAAATCAAGGCTTTCTTAAATATTTCAAATGCTTCTACACAATCATCATCAAAAACAAAAGGAACATCTTTTTGCAAGAGATTAGTGAGAGGCCTAGAAATTTTAGAGAAGTCTTTAATAAACCTCCTATAGACACCAGCATGACCAAGGAAACTTCTTATACCTTTGATATCTTTAGGACACGGCATCTACTTTAGCTTTATCAACTTCAATACCTCTTTCAGAAATTTTATGCCCCAAGACAATACCTTCATTAACCATAAAGTGGCACTTCTCCCAATTCAAGATGAGATTAGTTTCTTCACATCTCTACAAAACTCGATCAAGGTTGCTTAAGCAATCATCAAAAGAAGTTCCATAAACGGAAAAATCATCCATGAAAACCTCAACAATCTTTTCACAAAAGTCAGAGAATATAGCAGTCATACATCTTTGAAAGGTAGCAGGTGCATTGCATAAAAACCAAAAGGCATACGTCTATAAGAAAAAGTACCGAAAGGGCAAGTAAAAGTGGTCTTTTCCTGATCATCTTTTGATACAGGTATTTGAGAGAAACCAGAATAACCATCTAGAAAGCAGAAATGTGTATGTTTGGATAGTCTTTCTAGCATTTGATCAATAAAAGGTAGATGGTAATGATCTTTTCTAGTAGCTTTGTTTAATTTGTGAAAATCAATTACCATTCTATAACCTGTAACAATTCTTTGTGGGATCAAGTCATTCTTATCATTAGGAACAACAGTAATACCTCCCTTCTTAGGGACACAATGAACGGGACTTACCCACTTACTATCAGCAATAGGATAAATTATACCTGCCTCCAGAAGCTTTAGTATTTCATTTCTTACCACTTCTTTCAACTTAGGATTTAACCTTCGTTGGTGATCAACAACTGGTTTAGCATCAGGCTCCAAATTAATTTTATGCTGACATAGAGTGGGACTAATGACCTTAAGATCATCAAGAGTATATCCAATAGCGGCACGGTGCTTCTTCAGAGTTTTCAATAGTTTCTTCTCTTCATGCTCTGAAAGGTTAGCACTAATAATAACAGGATATATCTTCTTTTCATCAAGATAAGCATATTTCAAAGTGTCAGGTAATTGTTTAAGCTCAAACACGGGGTCACCCTTGGGTGGAGGAGGATCCCCAAGGATTTCAACAGGCAAATTGTGTTTCAAAATAGGTCCTTGATTAAAGAATATTTCATCTATTTCCCTTCTTTCATTCATAAACATATCATTTTCATGTTCTAGCAAATATTGTTCTAAATGATCAGTAGGAGGCACGACAATAGAAGCAAGACCAGTAATTTCATGCTTACTAGGCAATTCTTTATCATGGGGTTGTCTACGAAATTTGGAGAAATTAAAATCATGAGACATATCCCCTAAACCGACAGTACAATATCTTTCTCGCAGTCTATCTTAGAATTAACAGTATTCAAGAAAGGTCTACCAAATATAATGGGACAAAAATCATCTTGTGGGGAACCAAGAACAAGAAAATCAGTAGGGTATTTTATTTTCCCACACAAGACTTCAACATCTCTAACAATCCCAATTGGTGATATAGTATCTTTGGCAAGCTTAATAGTAACATCAATATCTTCTATCTCAGCAGGTGCAATATCATTCATAATTTCTTGATATAAGGTAAAAGGAATTACACTCACACTAGCACCCACATCACATAAGCCATGATAACAATGATCTCCTATTTTAACAGAAACAACAGGCACGCCAACAACAGGTCTATGTTTATCTTTGGTATCGGGTTTAGCAATTCTAGCAGCTTCATCACAGGAATAAATAACATGCCCATCAATATTATCAACCAAGAGATCTTTAACCATAGCAATACTAGGTTCAACCTTAATTTGTTCAGGGGGTGTAGGTGTTCTAGTATAACTATTACGAACCACAGTTGAAGCTCTAGCGTGATCCTTTATTCTAACAGGAAAAGGTGGTTTCTCAATATAAGCAGTAGGAACAATAGGATCAACATTATAAGTAACAGTTTCTTCTTCAACTTTAATAGGTTCTACTACTTTAACTTCAATGGGAGGATGATATTTAAACCACTTCTCCTTAGGGAGATCAACATGAGTAGCAAATGATTCACAGAAAGAAGCTACTATCTCAGAGTCAAGTCCATATTTAGTGCTAAAATCACGAAAAGCATCGGTATCCATAAAAGATTTAACACAATCAAACTTAAGGTTTATACCTGACTCCTTACCTTCGTCGAGTTCCCAATCTTCAGAGTTGCATTTAATTCCTTCCAATAAATCCCATCTGAATTCAATAGTCTTCTTCATAAAAGAGATAGTACAAGAAGTATCAAGCATGGATCGATCATTATGAGAAAGCCGAGCATAAATTTTTTGAATAATAATTTCTCTTGAGAGCCCATGATTGGGGCATGAATATAACATTGACTTAAGCCTCCCCCAAGATTGACTTTCTCCTTCATGAGGCCAAAAAATATATATATAATTCTGATCACGATGAACCAGATGCATAGGATAAAACTTCTGATGAAATTCCAATTTCAATCGGTTGTAGTTCCATGATCCAATATCATCACATAGCCTAAACCATGTCAATGCCTTTCCCTTCAAAGATAAAGGGAAATCATTCTTCTTGACAACATCCTCGGGCATACCTGCAAGCTTAAATAATCCACAAACTTCATCGACATAGATTAGGTGCATATCAGGATGTAATGTTCCATCTCCTGCATAAGGATTAGCTAGCAGTTTCTCTATCATACCCGAAGGAATTTCATAATAAATATTTTCAGTAGGTGCAGTAGGTTGAGGAGCAACTCTTTGCTCTTCTGGTTGGGGTGAAGATACCCCGAACAAGCCCCTCAATGGATTATTTTCCATAGTAACAAGTGACAGTAAATTTCAGCACACTATATAAATGTTTCCTTACCAAATTCAACTTAACAAAGGCGCTTCACTCCCTGGCAATGGCGCCAGAAAAGAATCTTGATGACCCACAAGTATAGGGGATCTATTGTAGTCCTTTCGATAAGTAAGAGTGTCCAACCCAACGACGAGCAGAAGGAAATGACAAGCGGTTTTCAGTAAGGTATTCTCTGCAAGCACTGAAATTATCGGTAACAGATAGCTGTGTGATAAGATAATTCGTAACAAGTAACAAGTAACAAAAGTAACTAAGGTGCAGCAAGGTGGACCAATCCTTTTTGTAGCAAAGGACAAGCCTGGAGGAACTCTTATATAAAGCAAAGCGCTCCCGAGGACACATGGGAATTATTGTCAAGTTAGTTTTCATCATGCTCATATGATTAGCGTTCTTTACTTTGATAATTTGATATGTGGGTGGACCGGTGTTTGGGTGCTGCCCTTCCTTGGACAAGCCTCCCACTTATGATTAACTACTCTCGCAAGCATCCGCAACTACGAAAGAAGAATTAAGGTAAACCTAAGCATAGCATGAAACATATGGATCGAAATCAGCCCCATACGAAGCAACGCATAAACTAGGGTTTAAGCTTATGTCACTCTAGCAACCCATCATCTACTTATTACTTCCCAATAACTTCCCCTAGGCCCAAATCATGGTGAAGTGTCATGTAGTCGACGTTCACATAACACCACTAGAGGAAAGACAACATACATCTCATCAAAATATCGAACGAATACCAAATTCACGTGATTACTTATAACAAGACTTCTCCCATGTCCTCAGGAACAAACGTAACTACTCACAAAGCATATTCATGTTCATAATTAGAGGAGTATTAATTATCATTAAGGATCTGAACATATGATCTTCTACCGAATAAACCAACTAGCATCAACTACAAGGAGTAATCAACACTACTAGCAACCCACAGGTACCAATCTGAGGTTTTGAGACAAAGATCGGATACAAGAGATGAACTAGGGTTTGAGAGGAGATGGTGTTGGTGAAGATGTTGATGGAGATTGAACCCCTCTCGATGAGAGGATCGATGTTGATGACGATTGATGGCGATGATTTACCCCTCCCGGAGGGATGTTTCCCTGGCAGAACAGCTCCGCCGGAGCCCTAGATTGGTTCTGCCCAGGTTCCGCCTCAAGACGGCGGCGCTTCGTCCCGAAAGTTTCCTTCTGATATTTTCCAGGTCAAAACAAACCATATAGCAGAAGATGGGTGTCGGGGCCCTGCCAGGGGGCCCACAAGACCGGAGGGCGCGCCCAGGGGGTAGGGCGTGCCCTCCATCCTTGTGGATGGCAGGTGGCCCTCCTCTGGTGCTTTCTTCGCCCAATATTTTTTATATTTTCCAAAAATATTGTGGCACCCCAGCTCAGAGAAACCGAAACGCCCCGTATTCCAGCCCAGAGATCGAGGAGAAGTCTTCTAGAACACGACACTGCTTAGCATAGAACAAATCAGCTCTTTATTACAATCTATATGGATACAAGGGATTACATCGGCACGGCGACACTACGCCTGCCACGGTTGCTCTATGCAAGCAGCAGAAGAACACGAAGCAGCGGAATAACTACTGGCAGCGAAACAGCAACGACGGTGGTGAACTCCACTCCACAGGGACTCTGGCTGGAATGCTTATCCTAGCTTGCAAACAAGGGATCCACGGCAAACAAGCAATCAAATCCGGCATGACCTGCAAACTGGCATGCCACGCCAGGTCAGTACATTGAATGTACTTGCAAGCTCACATAAACCAAAAGCACTCCAAACAAACAACAGCATGGCATTTGCAGGTTACTTAGTAATGATGAACATGATACTATCAGGACAACATGGCATGTACAAGCTGAACATGATACAGCTAGAACAATATGAACATGGCATGAACATAAGAACATGATGATACTATCATGCACCAACTTACTCTGCTCGGGGTTACATCGTAACCATCACATGCATCACTTACCACCGCGGACATCACACGATCATCTTAGGATCCAATCAAGCTTGGTATTAACCATACCGTAGTAATCATTACATGGCCACAAGGAGCTTGACCTTTACCCGTGATTCTCGCATAACACCAAAATTATCCACCAACTCGGTATCCTCGATACCACTGTGATCCTCTCACGATCACATAAAGATCAACATACTTTGGTATCCATGATACCTCCGTGATTCTCTCTCGATCACAACCAACCTCTTTCTCATCATCGAACCGGGGTTATTATTAATCAAGTTATTATTATTACTGTTGACCCATAGTGTGACCAACTACTAACTGGGCCCATATCCGCGGGCGCGGCTATCGATAGATTTAACACACACTCTGTAGAGGTTAGTACACTGTAGCCACACCACGGAACCCATGGCCTCGTGCTCCCATTTGGGTGGACCAACGGAGTTCCGACAAAACTGATCTATTGCCATCACACTCTCCCAGCCACTCCGACCAACTCCCCTTTGGGCTAAGTCCTGGGTGGCCCCGATGTCAACCCATGACATCCAACGGCCACCGTCATGGCAAAACAATAAACGGTCCCAAACGGGGACATGAGATCAAAACCAACCATGGGCACACAAGGCTTATGCCGTCCTACCCGGCCAAGGTAGCGCCCGCGCATAACCTTCCCTCGTTGGAGGCACCGGCGAGAGGCATGACAATAGACCCAGTTAGGACCCCCCATAAGGCAAGTGTGGCTGCACTGGTCAGCTCGATTTGGTGGCACCATGACTCAGCCAACAGTTGTTCAAGTTTGATTATTATCCGATTAAACTTGAATGCAATAAGCTGAGCCATATTAAAATAACATGATGCAACTATAATGCATGATGTCAACATAAGCATGGGGGTTCGACATAATCATCAAGGATATCAACAACAATAAATCATATATCCGAATGAGCATGGCATACTGACGAGCATGAATATCACAAGTATAACACTACTCATAGCATAACATGACCACTAGCATCAACAATAAATAGCAAGCAAGAACATATCAAGAATACTACCAAGTAAGCATATAACCAGCTAGATGCAAAGGAATATGCATATCCACGGTACTCGGTAGCAGACGATAGTCATGCACCGAAGAACATGACCAACACCAACATGTACTACTACCAAGCATGCCATACGAAAGTAATACAAGCAAGAATACATGATAACCAGGTGCATACGAACATAGCATGAAGATGAACATGAAACTATAAGCAGTACCAAAACAACGATAACGGTTGCAGTCAAACAAGCACTTTTTAATTGTTCAAGTAGAAAACCATGGCTACTACATGTATATCATGTAAGTGGTTGTCGTGGCTTGCTTGGGGATGGAGAATGCACCGGGGAGAAGTGCGGAAAGCTCGCGGAAGGAATCGTCGGAAAGGGTTCTCCCTTGGAGGGGGGCTGATTAGGGGCAAGGGCAATAAGGTCATTTCTAGTATGTCAAACCATACTGAAAATGACGTGAATAGAACAGGTTCGACGAGACGAAGAAGTGGGCGTTGGATTCACCTCATTCGGATTTACGAGCAAAAAGATATAGCTAGACGAAGTTCAGGGACCAATCTGTAAAAATAACTTCTACAAACAGGCCCCCGGCTGGAAAATCAGAAAGCGCATTTCTCAGATTACGTCTTCATAGTAGGGAAACACATTTTTGGCTAAAGCAGAGGCAGAATACGCTTACACCATGAGAAAACGTACTTTATGATGTACGCTTCCACTTATCCACGTCAGCGGGCCCGTGGGGTCAACGCGGAGACACTTACACGCAGGGCCCACCTTATCTTCCTCTCTCCTCTTGGCTCCTTCTTCCTCCTCTCGACCAGGCACGACCGAACAGAGGAGGCCGCGCACTCCGGCGACCGCCCCGGGCAACTCCGGCCACCTCCGGCGGAGTTCTAGTTACCGGAGTGTTCGGGGGACCGAGGCGCATCCTCCGGTGGGGTGCACGGACGCCGGGAATGACGGGAGGGACGACTTCCTGGGGCAGGGCGGACGGCGGCTACGGGCGCTGGTGAGATCTTGGCCAGAGACCACAGGAAGAGGGGTGGGAGTGCGGGGAGGCTGCGCTGGACCTCGTGGGATCCATTGGTGGTGGAAAGAGGTGGAGGAGAGCTCGGAGTGGCGCCAATTTAGGCCGAGGTGATTGGCGGCCATGGCGGTCATTGGAGGCGGGGGGAGGACTCCTCGGGCTCGGGGAAGTGGCTAGGGAGGGGGCTGGGAGCTAGAGGAGGCCGAGAGAGAGCTCTAAATGGCTCGGGGAGGGCTCGGGTGGCCTTTATATAGGCGGCGACGAGGGGCCGAGCTGGCCGTCGCCGCGGACGCGTGGCCGGAGCCATGGACGCGTGTGCGGTCGAGCTCAATCGACAGAAGGTGATGGGGAGCAGCAGAGGAGAGCTCACGGGGCAGAGAGGGCCAAGGGGCACGGGGAAGAAGCAGCCAGGGGAGGAAGACGACGAACAGCTCACAGGCGCTCACTGTTTCTCGATGGGGACGGCTCGCCGGAGAAGCAAATGGAGGGGGAGAGGGGTCCAGGGAGAAGAGGACGACGAGGCTGAGCTGCTAGACATGCACGGGCACGCTGGAGCGTCTAGAGGGGGAGGGGCCGGAGTTAAGTGACGCCCAGCTCACGTCCATGGCATGCCAGGCTACGCGGTCACCGTGTGCACTGGTGGACACAGTGCACGATGGTCGGCTAATTTATGTCGAGGAGATAAGGAAGGCAGATCTAGTTGCCAAGCAAGAAGAAACCAAGCATAGTTGGCACTGGTGTGATCACAGGTAGCAAGAATACAAGTGCACAGTAAGGTGTTTGTAACTTGCGGCGGATCACATGCTTGGAGATGAAGTCTGAGCTTTGTCTGTGTGAGATCAATCACTAAGGTGATTAAGATGGCAAGGTTTCAGCTCAAGAAGAGGGGTTTAGATAGCACTTGCTGTAGAATGCACCATAATGTACAGAATTACAAAGTATGAAGTAGCACTCACACATCAAGTTGGATTGAGCTGAATTTTGGAGGAGATTAGTTATTTGATGATATGAAGCTGCTGTAAAAATTTCATACCCAATGGACATGCCAAAATGGTACTTCCTTCACAGCTATCCTCTCTGTCCAGAAACTTGGAATAATATTGGTGAGAAAATCGATTGTTGAAATGATCCCAAATTTGGTGGAGAGAAGTTATTTGGGTAGGATCATGATCTGGTAATTTTTCATAATTAATTAAGCAATATAAATTATACTTGCTTCACCACCTGAAAATATTAACAGAATCAAAGATTTAAAGCTGTGCTCACCTAAATGATTGGATGGAGCTGAAAATTTGAGGAGGGTAATGATGTGAGCACATGAAGAGGCATGAAAAATTTCAACTCATTTGGATACTCCTAGCTAGTACTTCCTTCACAATGGCTTCTGTCTGACAGAAACTTTGAAAATTCACTGAGGAAGGTTGGCTAGGAAAATGAAGTTGAATTTTGGCATGAGGCAATTATTTGGAGAGGCAAAGATTTCCAAAAAGTTTGGGGTCAATCAAGCAAAGATAAATAGCACTTGCTTCACCAAGTGCCATTTAGGGCAGGATAGGAAAAGAATTATTTGAGGATTATTTTTGAACATGGCAAAGAAAAGTTTTGCCACATTTGAGGAAGATATAACCCAAAAAAATTATGAGAATTATTTGGAATTTTTAGAATAACAGAAATATAGGTTGCTTCACAACCTAGGGCAAATAGGATAACTCCTTTAATAGATAGGAATATTCCCAATAAAAAGAATATTGGGATTGGTCCAAGATGAAAATGGCAAGGTCTTGGGATGGATATGAGCATGACAAGCCACTCTGGAAAGGAAGAAGAGTTTATCTTCTCCAGTTTCCAGACCACATAGCCACAGAAAAAGAAATCTTCAGCAAAAATAGTCAGAAAATCCAAAGAAAAAGAAAGGGCCAAAAATCAGGGTGTGACAAACCTCCCCCCCTTAAAGAAATCTCTTCCTCGATATTTGGTTGCTCAGGGAACAAGTATGAATATATCTGACTTAAGGAAACCGTTTCTAACTCGGGTATCCTCTTTCCTTTATTGATTGTTCCCACTGACTTTCATATGACGAGACTGCCTGGCTCTAGGGTGGTTTGCTTCACTGTATCCACATCCTAACAGAACTTACCTTACAAGTTCATGCTTATACTGGCTCCAATTCTTTTCGTATCTGCTGACTTAGCTGAGTGTGATAGATTATCATGACTAAGATATATGCCCGTCTCACAAATCCGAGAGTGATTTCCGCTGGATGTGTCATCCAGCACTAACAACATTCAATGGAGTTGTGAATAGATTTTCCTGGTGGACACCCAATCTTTTACTCCTTGCATGGGGTTTCTCAGCTAAATGCAGGTTCTCCGGGTTCAAAGCGGTGAGGTGAGTCATAACCGTTCTCCTGACGGATTCTGACTTCTCGCAGGAGTTTCTGAATCATCTTGATTGGCTCCACTGTCTTGAGTATCAGATTCGTACCCAATATTTGACTGCCACCTGTCGTGGCTAGCATAAAAGGGTATGACCCTATATGATAGTATCCGCAAATTTGACTGACGGGGGTTCTGGCAAAAGAATTTTGCTCATGACCAGCTACCCTTTGATGATTCACATAACTGAGGGCACATGCTTCAAGACTGTTATTCACATTCTGATTGCTCATTCTGTCTTTGGTCTGAGTTGACAGACCCATATATGCGATACTGACAAATCTGAGCATATGCGGTAAACTGAGCGGGTTGTCTGGATATGGGGTCCTTACCAAATTTGAGTAGACCCCGTAGGTGAATATTCATGGTGATCGGTTCACTGACACAGACTGTCCGGGGTTTCTACACCATATGGTTCATGCAACAATTTATCATACCTGCGTTGCCGGTCTTGCTCCTTCATTATTGTTTTCTTGGTCTGGATCCTTTGTTGAAAGAGCTGGGTTATATTGCTTCTTCGTGTGTCCTTAGGTACTGTCGGGTGCAATGCTTTGGCAATCATAACTTTATCCTCGTTCATGTATCGTGTGATAGGAACTATACCAGGTTCACACATAATTGCATATAGCTCATTGTTGTCGTCAAGCATGCAAAGTGGTGACAAGTGTTAATGATATCACCTTGTTGGGTATGAGGAAACTGGCCTTGCTGAGTACTGTCAAAAATTCGTTGTCCCATGTTGCTTTTCTCCCAAAACTTGTCGGTTCTTGTATTACCAATTGAGGTGTGTAATTGGCTTTCTTTATTTTGCATGACTCATGAGGTTTTCAGATTCTTACCTTGACTCCATCATCGTACTAGTGACTAGCAAGAACTTGGTAGCATGCTCACAATATATATGAGAATTTGATTCCCGATGCAGACTTGTATTCTGACTGAGTTTGCTTCTAACCAAATGGTTGCGGACCTGATGCTTGGGATTCACTGCCATATGTTGTCAATTCACAGTGTAATATTTTGCACCAATGCCGTACTGAGGAAGATTAGATAGCTTGTGCTCGAAGCTTTCGTTATGCAGCTTGCTGAAGAAGACTGGGTATCGTGCTTCAGAAGCTTCCCCCCTTAAAGACTCGCTAGGGAAAGGACTCGGTACCTTATGTCGGAAGCTTTTGCGGTTGCTTACTGAAGACGACATAGTATCTTGTGCGGGAAGTCATCCATGTATCGTACTGAGGAAGATAGAGGAATATTGCCTTGGAAGCTTCTCTGGTAGCTTGCGAGTAGAGACTGGGTTGCTTACACCAGAAGCTTCTTGTTGTGATATGCGGACTGAATGCCACATATATATCATCTTGATATTCTTGCTATGGATTACTTGTATGAATAGGGGTTTGCTGGACTATCCTCCTTTTTGAGTATTGAATACATGGCATATTCTTGCTTGCTTCCAGGTATAGCATGTTTCAAAATCATCCCCATAGAAGAATCAAACCTTGCATATGACTCATACCTTTGACTGAGAATATACTGTTGGTCTTGCACACAATTTATCTTCTTGCTGATTTGAGCATTTCTGCTATGAAGAGTGCACACTAAGGTAGACTTGATTATCAGTACTGTTGTGAGGAGTGCACACTAATGCAAACTTGATTATCAGCATCACGATCAGATTTTTCCCATTTCACTGCAGTCGGCTGAGAATTCCGTACCGTTTAGCTGAGTTTCAAAATACTTGAATTTCTTGCTGATCCTTCGGGTCAGGTGTTGGTTGACGAGCAACTTTAATAAGGGCAAAATATGCAACACCGAAGGCCCAAAGAAAGAAGCAAAAGAAACGACTAAAACAAAAGCACACAAAGCATACAAATAATATAAATAATCAAGCAACAACACATATTACTGCTACTCACAACAATAGTATGCATGTATACTTAAGCACACAAATCTCGCGGAAACTCCAGCTCAACGATCTAATTTGCTGTGGCGGTGTGCACGAAAGTGAAATCCACATGTGGAAGGAGTTGGTGTAACCAAGGCTACACTAAGCGCTAGCTGAACACCGGTTGCAACTGGATGGATATGGAGGCGAGGACGGACGTGGTGATCAAGTAGCAGAACACAAAGGTCCCGACTACCTCATCATCAAGTGTACGAAGGGGCACCGTACACGTCCAAAGAATGGTATGACAGGGTCGGATATCGGTGGAAAAGCAAGGCTTACTGGCATTGCCCTTTTCTGATAACAAAGATCAGTAAGGGTTGATAAAAGGGCGAGATGGACGGCACGATTCGGGATAGAGGCAGGTCTATCACCGAAACGATATGGGTGGATGGAGGAAAGATATCAACGCGATATCTGAGCATAACTCCTGCAAATGGTGTCTGGAACACTGTGTACCAGGGCATCACTCTGCTGGGACAGAGATGACACCAGACACGGAAGAGCAGGTATGCAAAGAAGGAGGGTGCAGGCAGTGGATCGAAACCGATACCACCTACAATCACAAGATCACTATCAGCAACTAGATAATAATCTATATGCATGCTATGCAACAAACAAATATAGCAAACAAGTGCAACAAACCAACTGGACTCTATACTACTGCATTCTAACGCTCGCGTGGGCTAGGGCGTCCTACAGTCAGACCCGCTCTGATACCAAGCCTTGTGGCACCCTGGCTCAGAGAAACCGGAACGCCCCGTATTCCAGCCCAGAGATCGAGGAGAAGTGTTCTGGAACACGGCACTGCTTAGCATAGAACAAATCAGCTCTTTATTACAATCTATATGGATACAAGGGATTACATCAGCACGGCGACATTACGCCTGCCATGGTTGCTCTATGCAAGCAGCAGAACACCATGAAGCAGCGGAATAACTACTGGTAGCAAAACAGCGATGACTGTGGTGAACTCCACTCCGCAGGGACTCTGGATGGAACGCTTATCCTAGCTCGCAAACAAGGGATCCACGGCAAACAAACCATCAAATCCGGCATGACCTGCAAACTGGCATGACACGCCAGGTCAGTACATTGAATGTACTTGCAAGCTCACAGCAACCAAAAGCACTCAAGACAAACAACAACATGGCATTTACAGGTTACTTAGTAATGATGAACAAGATACTATCAGAACAACATGGCATGTACAAGCTG
Organism: Thinopyrum elongatum; assembly: GCA_011799875.1. Lineage (NCBI taxonomy): Eukaryota > Viridiplantae > Streptophyta > Magnoliopsida > Poales > Poaceae > Thinopyrum > Thinopyrum elongatum. Next base: position 50,004,637 of record CM022303.1, on the reverse strand, counting down.
AACATGATACAGCTAGAACAATATGAACATAAGAACATGATGATACTATCATGCACCAACTTACTCTGCTCGGGGTTACCTCGTAACCATCGCATGCATCACTTACCACCGCGGACATCACACGATCATCTTAGAATCCAATCAAGCTTGGTATTAACCATACCGTAGTAATCATTACATGACCATAAGAAGCTTGACCTTTACCCGTGATTCTCGCATAACACCACAATTATCCACCAACTCGGTATCCTCGATACCACTGTGACCCTCTCACGATCACATAAAGATCAACCAACTTCGGTATCCATGATACCTCCGTGATCCTCTCTCGATCACAACCAACCTCTTTCTCATCACTGAACCGGGGTTATTATTAATCAAGTTATTATTATTACTATTGACCCATAGTGTGACCGACTACGAACTGGGCCCATATCCGCGGGCGTGGCTATCGATAGATTTAACACACACTCTGCAGAGGTTAGTACACTGTACCCACACCACGGAACCCATGGCCTCGTGCTCCCATTTGGGTGGACCAACGGCATTCTGACAAAACCGATCTATTGCGATCACCATCTCCCAGCCACTCCGACCAACTCCCCTTTGGGCTAAGTCCTGGGTGGCCCCAATGTCAACCCATGACATACAATGGCCACCGTCGTGGCAAAACAATAAACGGTCCCAAACGGGGACATGAGCTCAAGACCAACCATGGGCACACAAGGCTTATGCCGTCCTACCCGGCCAAGGTAGCGCACGCACATAACCTTCCCTCGTTCGAGGCACCGGCGAGAGGCATGACAATAGACCCAGTTAGGACCCCCCATAAGGCAAGTGTGGCTGCACTAGTCAGCTCAATTTGTTGGCACCATGACTCAGCCAACAGTTGTTCAAGTTTGATTATTATCCGGTTAAACTTGAATGCAATAATCTGAGCCATATTAAAATAACATGATGCAACTATAATGCATGATGTCAACAAAAGCATGGGGGTGTGACATAATCATCAAGCATATCAACAACAATAAATCATATATCCGAATGAGCATGGCATACTAACAAGCATGAATATCACAAGTATAACACTACTCATAGCATAACATGACCACTAGCATCAACAATAAATACCAAGCAAGAACATATCAAGAATACTATCAAGTAAGCATATAACCAGCTAGATGCAATGGAACATGCATATCCACGGTACTCGGTAGCAGACGATAGTCATGCACTGAAGAACATGACCAACACCAACATGTACTACTACCAAGCATGCCATACGAAAGTAATACTAGCAAGAATACATGATAACCAGGTACATACGAACATAGCATGAAGATGAACATGAAACTATAAGCAATACTGAAACAACGATAACAGTTGCAGTTAAACAAGCACTTTTTAATTGTTCAAGTAGAAAACCATGGCTACTGCATGTATATCATGCAAGTGGTTGTCGTGGCTTGCCTGGGGATGGAGAATGCACCGGGGAGAAGTGCGGAAAGCTCGCGGAAGGAATCGCCGGAAAGGGTTCTCCCTCGGAGGGGGCTGATTAGAGCAAGGGCAATAAGGTCATTTCTAGTATGACAAACCATAGTGAAAATGATGTGAACAGAACGGGTTCGACGAGACGAAGAAGTGGGCGTTGGATTCACCTCATTCGGAGTTACGAGGAAAAAGACATAGCCAGACGAAGTTCAGGGACCAATCTGTAAAAATAACTTCTACAAACAGGCCCCCGGCTGGAAAATCAGAAAGCGCATTTCTCAGATTACGTCTTCAGAATAGGGAAAACGCATTTTTGGCTAAAGCAGAGGCAGAATACGCTTACACCACGGGAAAACGCACTTTCAGATGTACGCTTCCACTTATCCACGTCAGCGGGCACGTGGGGTCAACACGGAGACACATACACGCGGGGCCCACCTTATCCTTCTCTCTCCTCTTGGCTCCTTCTTCCTCCTCTCGACCGGGCACGACCGAACAGAGGAGGCCGCGCACTCCTGCGACCGCCCCGGGCGACTCCGGCCACCTCCGGCTGAGTTCTGGCTACCGGAGTGCTCGGGGGACCGAGGCACATCCTCCGGTGGAGTGCACGGACGCCGGGAACGACGGGAGGAACGACTTCCTGGGGCAGGGCGAACAGCGGCTACACACGCTGGTGAGCTCTTGGCCAGAGACCACAGGAAGAGGGGAAGGAGTGCGGGGAGGCTGCGCTGGACCTCGTGGGATCCATTGGTGGTGGAAAGAGGTGGAGTTGAGCTCGGAGTGGCGCCAATTTAGGCCGAGGTGATCGGCGGCCATGGCAGCCATTGGAGGCGTGATATGTCTCCGTCGTATCTACTTTTCCTAATGCTTTTTCTCTTATTTTGGACTCTAATTCGCATGATTTGAATGAAACTAACCCGGACTGACGCTGTTTTCAACAGAACTACCATGGTGTTGTTTTTGTGCAGAAATAAAAGTTCTCGGAATGGAACGAAACTTTGCGAGGATTTTTTATACAATAAAAGAGAATTTCTGGAGCCAAGAACCACCGGAGGGGGGCACCTGGGTGGGCACAACCCACTAGGGCGCGCCACCCCCTCCAGGCGCGCCCAGGTGGGTTGTCCCCACCTGGTGGCCCCGCAGGCCCTGAAACTGACGCTATAAAATCCTATTTTTCTAGAAAAAAATCAGGGAGAAAGAATTATCGTGTCTCACGAGACGGAGCCGCCGCCATCTCCTGTTCTTCATCGGGAGGCCAGATGTGGAGTCCGTTTGGGGCTCCGAAGAGGAGGATCTTCGATCTTCGTCATCACCAACCCTTCTCCATCACCAATTCCATGATGCTCCCCACCGGGAGTGAGTAATTCCATCGTAGGCTCGCTGGTTGGTGAGGAGTTGGATGAGATTCATCATGTAATCGAGTTAGTTTTGTTAGGGCTTGATCCCTAGTATCCATTATGTTCTGAGATTGATGTTGCTATGACTTTGCAATGCTTAATGCTTGTCACTTTGGGCCTGGGTGCCATGATTTCAGTTCTGAACCATTTATGTTATCACCATTATATCTATGTTCTAGATCCGATCTTGCAAGTTATAGTCACCTACTACGTGTTATGATCCGGCAACCTCGGAGTGACAATAGTCGGGACCACTCCCGGTGATGACCGTAGTTTGAGGAGTTCATGTATTCACCATGTGCTAATGCTTTGTTCCGGTTCTCTATTAAAAGGAGGCCTTAATATCCCTTAGTTTCCAATAGGACCTCGCTGCCACGGTAGGGTAGGACAAAAGATGTCATGCAAGTTCTTTCCATAAGCACGTACGACTATTTACGGAATACATGCCTACATTATATTTATGAACTGGAGCTAGTGCCATATCGCCCGAGGTTATGACTGTCTCATGATGAATATCATCCAACGAATCGCCGATCCAATGCCTATGATTTTCCTACATATTGTTTCTGCTAAGTTACTACTGCTATTGTTACTATTGCACTTGCTACAAAACTACTGCTATCACTATTACTGTTACTATTGCTGTTGCTACTACTGTCAAAACTATCATACTACTTTGCTACTGATCACTTTGCTGCAGATAATTAATCTCCAGGTGTGGTTGAATTAACAACTCAGCTGCTAATACTTGCAAATATTCTTTGGCTCCCCTTGTGTCGAATCTATAAATTTGGGTTGAATACTCTACCCTAAAAAACTGTTGCGATCCCTTATTCTTGTGGGTTATCAAGACCTTTTTCTGGCGCCGTTGCCGGGGAGCATAGCTATATTTGTGGAGTCACTTGGGATTATTATCATTTTATCACTATGAAGAATCTGAAGGATGCTATGACTAAGATTTTTCCCTCTAAGACAAGGGGAGGTAAGGAACTGCCATCTAGCTCCGCACTTGATTCACCTTCTGTTATAAGTAAACTTGCAACACCACCACATGCTATTAATTCTGATATGCCACAAGTTATTGATGATGCTACTTCTGCTATGAATGCTACTCATGATGATGCTAGTACCTTGCTTGATGATAATGTGCCACTAGGTGAATTTCTTGATGAACAAATTGCTAGAGTAAGACAACATGATATTGTTGAAACTGATGATGAGCTTGAAACAGAAAATCTTGAAACACCTATTAGAATTAGCCCTCCTAGATATGAATTTCCAAAGGTATCGGAAGGTTATGTTATAGGTGATGAGTCAACTAGAGATATTCTTGCTTGTAAGGGTAGAGATGATCTAGAAAAATTATTATGCAAGTATAAAGAAAGATCTTTGATTGCTAGAATGAAATGTGATCCTAAGTTTGCTACGTCACCTATCTTTATTGATGATAAGGATTATGAATTCTCTGTTGACCCAGAGTTAATTACTTTGGTTGAATCTGATCCTTTCCATGGTTATGAAACTGAAACTATTATGGCACATCTTACTAAGTTGAATGACATAGCCACCATTTTTGCTCATGATGAGAAGATTCGCTATTACTATATCCTCAAATTATTTCCGTTCTCATTAAAGGGTGATGCTAAAGCTTGGTACAATACTCTTGCTCCTGGTTGTGTGCATAGTCCCCAGGATATGATTTATTACTTCTCTAAAAAAATTTTCCTTCCTCATAAGAAACAAGCTGCCTTGCAGGAAATATTTAACTTTGTGCAAATTGAAGAAGAGAGTCTCCCACAAGCTTGGGGGAGGCTTCTCCAATTGCTTAACGCTTTTCCTGATCATCCTCTTAAGAAAAATGAAATACTTGATATCTTCTATAATGGACTAACCGATGCTTCTAGGGATTTCCTAGATAGTTATGCCGGTTGTGTTTTCAGGGAACGAACTATTGAGCAAGCTAAAGAATTATTGAACAACATACTGAAAAATTATGATGATTGGACTCCTCCTGAAACACCGCCTAAACCCACTCCGAAGAAGAGGGGTATTTTATATCTCAGTCCTGAAGATATGCAAGAGGCAAAGAAATCTATGAAGGAAAAATGTATTAAAGCAGTGGATGTCAAAAATTTACCTCCTATTGAAGAAATACATGGGCTTGATACACCACCACCACCTAAGGTGGTAGAGGTAAATTCTTTAATGAAATTCAATGATAGTGATAATCCTCATAATAAACATCCTAGTCAATGCCTTTATGAGTTTGATAATTACATTAGAAAGCAAGATCACTTCAATGCAAATGTTATGAAACAATTGAAATACAACTCTGATATGATTGCTCGCTTAAGTGACTTGTTATTTAGAATCTCAAATGATGTTAGAGGTGTAGGAAAGCATGCCTCTATGGTTCAAACTCAATTAGAACAAGTTGCTAAATCTCAAAGAGAGTTGCTTGATGAAATGAACAATAATATAAGTGACTTTGCTGTTAGGTTAGCAACTAGAGGAGGTAAAATGTCTCAGGAACCACTTTATCCTGAGGGACACCCAAAGAGAATTGAACAAGACTCTCAAAGAATTAACACTGATGCACCTAGTCCTTCTAAAAAGAAAAAGAAGAAGAAAAATGATAGGACTTTGCATGCCTCTAGTGAACCTGAAGTAGAAAAACCTCCTGATAATGATAATGAAGTTTCTATCTCTGATGCTGAAACTCAATCTGGTAGTGAACACTCACCTTCTGATAATGAAAAAGATAATGATGAGGTTCATGAAGACACTCAACCAAATAATAAAGAACCAGACAATGATGTTGAGATAGAACCAGCAGTTGATCTTGATAACCCACAACCCAAGAATAAAAGATATGATAAAAGAGACTTTGTTGCTAGAAAACATGGAAAGGAAAGAGAACCATGGGTTCAAAAACCCATGCCTTTTCCACCTAAGTCAACTAAAAATAAAGATGATGAAGAATTTGAACGCTTTGCTGAAATGCTGAGGCCAGTCTTTTTGCGTACTCGCTTGACTAATATCTTAAAAATGCCTCCTTATGCAAAGTACATGAAAGACATCATCACCAATAAGAGAAAAATACCGGAAGATGAAATCTCCACCATGCTTGCTAATTATACTTTTAAAGATGGAGTACCTAAAAAACTTGGAGATCCGGGAATACCAACTATACCTTGCTCCATTAAAAAAATTATGTGAAAACTGCTTTGTTTGATTTGGGAGCTGGTGTTAGTGTTATGCCTTTCTCTTTATATAAAAGACTTGATTTGAATAAACTCACACCTACTGACATATCTTTGCAAATGGCTAACAAATCAACTGCCATACCTATCGGTATTTGTGAGGATGTCCCCGTTGTTGTTGCTAATGTTACTATCTTAACTGACTTTGTTATACTTGAGATGCCCGAGGATGACAACATGTCGATTATCCTTGGTAGACCCTTCTTGAATACTGCAGGAGCTATTATTGATTGCAATAAAAGTAAGGTCACTTTTCATATCAATGGTAATGAGCATACAGTGCACTTTCCGAAGAAACAATTCCAAGTGAATGGTATTAATGTTATTGAAAAATCTCCGACAATCACTATTGGAAGTTTTCAGCTACCTCTACCTACTATTAAAAAGAAATATGAAATGCTTATTGTTGGGGACATTCATATCCCCGTTGAGGTAACTTAGTGATTTACGAAAGTTCTTCGGTCTCATGCTAATCGAAAGTGGTTGTTAATAAGACTTGATCAACCTTATTAATGGATCATTTTTGAGAGGTATGAAGTTGATGAATTTAGTGAGCACTACCTTCTGTCCCTACCTTTTGTTTTCTGTTTTTCATTAGATAAATAAAATAAAATGCCATGTTTTGTCTGTTTTCTGAGTTTTCCGTAAAATAAAAAATGACCCAAAAATAAAAGTTCTCAGAATGCTCTGAAAATTTAATATGATTTTTTTCTGAATATTTAAGAATTTTTGTTGCAAATAATATCAGAGGGAGGTGCACCAGGTGGGCACAACCCACCTGGGCGCGCCAGGACCCCCAGGCGCACCCTGGTGGGTTGTGGTCCCCACGTGGGCCACCTCACTTATCTCTTCATCCCACATCATCACCTACCTCCAGAAAAAATCACCATTGCTCTCTCTTTCGTGTTCTTGCTCTCAACCCCGCGGATTTTGATCTCTTTGCTCGAAGCTCCATTTTCGAAACTGTTTCGGGGGATTGTTGCTTGCTATGTGACTCTTCCGCATGTCCAATTAGTTTTTGCTTTAGTGGTTTATATTTTGAATAATTAGCTACTCTTGGTGCTGCTGTAGATGAGCTTGCATGTTGAATTCTTAGAGTTCTAAGTAGTTTGAATGCTTGCTATGGCCTCTATACATCCCTATAAGTAGTTGCTACCAATCTTGTGAAGTTTTGTTAACAAATTTTTGTGACCCAAAATTTTTCAGAAAATTGTACGCGAATAGTATGAACTTCTTTGGAAGGAGTTCTTCGAGGAGGAGATCCTCGGAGGCATCTTCTAGTAGCAGCTCCGCTCGTCGGTCTTATGTTGAACTAGTGAAAGTTCCATACGAGATGCCGCCACCAAAACATGCTTATGGCCATGCAACGATTATATGGTGAGTGTGGGCATTAAGGAGGAATTTGAGCAATATGTTCACAATGCCGATCTCGGTCCCTACATTTCAGATAAGTGCAACCAACACCTCACTCTCACTGAATCATTTGTCAAAGGATTTAAATTCCATCCCCGTGAGCCTAGGGTGTCATTTAAATTGTATGAAAATCCATTTACCATATCTTTAGAAAGATTCTCTCACCACTGCAAAATCCCATTCTGGGGTTCGCTCGATGAACCGCCAAGGTCTGAGTTTGAGATATTCTTGACTAGTCTTTGCTATGGTGAGACTAGGGGAGTGACGCAAGGTAGAATAAAGAGCATTCATTTTCCCGCAATCCAGTACTTTGCATTATTTAATTGAAAATGTATTGTAGGCAAACAAGATTGTAGTACACTTTGTGCTCCAGACTTGAGCCTCATACGCACCGCTCTCACCGGTGACAAAAGTTATAATCTTGGAGCGATTGTTGCACGCAGGTTGCAACACAACGCTGGTAGTGGATATTTTTATGGTGGAATTTATGCCACACGCTTAGCAAGAGAGCTGGGTGTTTCACCTTTGCCCTATGATCCTATTTTACCCACGTAGTACCTAGACTTTGATGCTATGAAACATCATAAGATCCTTAGAGGTGAACCCCATAATTTCACTTATAATTTGTTGTTTAATAAGCACTCCTTGGTGGACACATATTTGCCTACACCTGCTCTCTTTAATGTTCACAACAGGGGAAGATATTTTGTTCTTGAGAGCGGGGCCCGAGCCCATAACGCAGCAGTTGTGGCTGCATGGCGGGCTGAGTCATCCGCACCGAGAGCCTCTGTGAGCTACCACTCCGACCATTACGCAGGCTACTGACTGATTACCAAGTTAGGCCAAAAGCCTAAGCTTGGGGGATTTCCACCAACATTACATTCATGTTCACATATTTTATTCCAGTTGTCGGTGCTCACACTTTTTCATTGTATTATCCATGTTAAATTTATTTTCTTGTTTTCTTCTTGTGTGTTTGAAAAACTTTGAGAAAATCCAAAAACATATTTCTTGCTTCTTTTTTATTTTTCTTCCTAGTTTAAATTGTTGTAGCACTAAAAAGAAAACCCAAAAAGATTTCTTTGTTCTTCTTTTACTTGTTGGGAGCTTTCCCGTGTAAATAGTTTTTCTCGTTTTTGCTTTTCCCTTTTTATTTGCTTGTTTATGAAAAACCAAAAACTCCAAAAATATTTCAGTGTGTTTCTCTGAATTTCGTTTCTTTTTATTGAGTCAGACCAAGGAGAAGACCATGATGAAAATGTTGAGTGGCTCTCATATGCATTATTGTTGATCTGACAAAGAGTCCACATTACCTTGTCTTCTCCTTTTGAATAAAATGTTTGCAGATTCCAGCTTAGTCCACGGCACTCTTGCACTATTATTATTTTCAAATCATCCGGTCGTGCAAGTGAAAGGCAATAATGACGATATTCGATGAACTGGCCGTGGCAGAGAGAAACGGGTATGAAATCGAGTTGTTCTATTTTTGTAAATACGTTTAACCTAGTATCCATGATTCAGCCTATTATGATCAAACATGTTTGCAATGACAATTAGAGATTGTAGTTTCTCATGCCATGCATAAGTAGCTAGGAGTGGATAATGATTTATCTTGGATGTCAACATTGCGTTAAAATGATTGTGATGTAGTATGATGATATGGTATCCTCCTCTGAATGTTCGAGTGGCTTGACTTGGCACATGTTCATGCATGTAGTTGAATCAAAACCAACATAGCCTCTATGATATTTATGTTCATGGTATTCATATCCTACTCATGCTAGTATCCAATGTTACTTATGCATAATGCATGTTCATGACCGTTGTTGCTCTCTAGCTGGCTGCTTCTCAACCTATTTGCTAGCCTTCGCCTGTACTAAGTGGGAATTCTGCTTGTACATCAGAAACCTGAAACCCAAGTTATTCCAGATGAGTCCACCATACCTACCTATATGTGGTATTACCCTGCCGTCCTAAGTAAATTTGCATGTGCCACCTCTAAAAACTTCAAATAAATATCCTTTTTGTGTGCCTGGATTGTTCATAGAGCGACAGGAGGTAGTTGGTATCTTCCATGCTAAGCGGGTTATTCTCAGGATGAGTGTTTATTCACTCACCATTGCACGAGAAAGGGGCGGTAATAGGGATTCCCAGTCCCAATTGCAAAAAGAACTTATAAATAATCAAACAAGAACTCCTATGGAGCAATAACCTTTACTTTATCGCTTGGGAACCGCTACTAATGTGTTTAGCATGGAAGATATTGATAACTGATGGTCGTGAAGTAAACAAGAAGGGTGCATGTCTCGAAATTTCATTTACCTCTGTTTTAAAAACTTGAGCTCTGGCACCTCTACAAATCACTGCTTCCCTCCACGAAGGGACTATCTATTTACTTTTATGATCTGTCACCACCTTCTCAAATAAGCGCCAGAACCTGAGAGCACTGCTGTCATGCTGATGCATTGTGTGTAGCTAATATTGGGTGCATCAAGACTGGATCTTTTCTACCATGAATTACAATGTTTAGTCGCTCCAGGCGCGCCCAGGTGGGTTGTCCCCACCTGGTGGCCCCGCAGACCCTGAAACAGACGCTATAAAATCCTATTTTTCCAGAAAAAATCAGGGAGAAAGAATTATCACGTTTCACGAGACGGAGCCGCCGCCGTCTCCTGTTCTTCATCGGGAGGCCAGATCTGGAGTCCGTTTGGGGCTCCGGAGAGAGGGATCTTCGATCTTCGATATCACCAACCCTTCTCCATCACCAATTCCATGATGCTCCCCACCGGGAGTAAGTAATTCCTTCGTAGGCTCGCTGGTCGGCGAGGAGTTGGATGAGATTCATCATGTAATTGAGTTAGTTTTGTTAGGGCTTGATCCCTAGTATCCATTATGTTCTTGATTGATGTTGCTATGACTTTGCCATGCTTAATGCTTGTCACTTTGAGCCTGGGTGCCATGATTTCAGATCTGAACCGTTTATGTTATCACCATTATATCTATGTTCTAGGTCCGATCTTGCAAGTTATAGTCACCTACTACGTGTTATGATCCGGCAACCCCGGAGTGACAATAGTCGGGACCACTCACGGTGATGACCGTAGTTTGAGGAGTTCATGTATTCACCGTGTGCTAATGCTTTGTTTCGGTTCTCTATTAAAAGGAGGCCTTAATATCCCTTAGTTTCCAATAGGACCCCGCTGCCACGGGAGGGTAGGACAAAAGATGTCATGCAAGTTCTTTCCATAAGCACGTATGACTATTTACAGAATACATGCCTATATTATATTTATGAACTGGAGCTAGTGCCGTATCGCCCTAGGTTATGACTGTCTCATGTTGAATATCATCCAACGAATCACCAATCCAATGCCTATGATTTTCCTACATATTGTTTCTGCTAGGTTACTACTGCTATTGTTACTATTGCACTTGCTACAAAACTACTGCTATCACTATTACTGTTACTATTGTTGTTGCTACTACTATCAAAACTATCATACTACTTTGCAACTGATCACTTTGCTGCAGATAATTAATCTCCAGGTGTGGTTGAATTGACAACTCAGCTGCTAATACTTGCAAATATTCTTTGGCTCCCCTTGTGTCGAATCTATAAATTTGGGTTGAATACTCTACCCTCGAAAACTGCTGCGATCCCATACACTTGTGGGTTATCAAGGCAGGGGGGGAACTCCTCCGGCTCGGTGAAGTGGCTAGGGAGGGGGCTGGGAGCTAGAGGAGGCCGAGAGAGAGCTCGAAATGGCTCGAGGAGGGCTCGGGTGGCCTTTATATAGGCGGGGACGAGGGGCCGAGCTGGCCGTCGCCGTGGACGCGTGGCCGGAGCCGCTGACGCGTGTTCGGTTGAGCTTGATCGACGGAAGGTGACGGGGAGCAGCAGAGGAGAGCTCATGGGGCAGAGAGGGCCAAGGGGCACGGGGAAGAAGCAGCTAGGAGAGGAAGACGACGCACGGCTCACGGGCGCTCACTGTTTCTCGACGGGGACAGCTCGCCGGAGAAGCAAATGGAGGGGGAGAGGTTTCCAGGGAGAAGAGGACGACGAGGCAGAGCTGCTAGACATGCACGGGCACGCTGGAGCGACTAGAGGGGGAGGGGCCGGAGCAAATCGACGCCCATCTCGCGTCCATGGCATACCAGGCTATGCGGTCACCATGTGCACTGGTGCACACAGTGCACGATGGTTTGCTAATTTATGTCGAGGAGACAAGGGAGGCAGAGCTAGTTGCCAAGCAAGAAGAAACCAAGCATAGTTGGCACTGGTGTGATCACAGGTAGCAAGAATACAAGTGCACAATAAGGTGTTTGTAACTTACTGCGGATCGCATGCTTGGAGATGAAGTCTGAGCTTTGGCTGGGTTAGATCAATCACTAAGGTGATTAAGATGGCAAGGTTTTAGCTCAAGAAGAGGGTTTTAGATAGCACTTGTTGTAGAATGCACCATACTGTATAGAATTACAAAGTATGAAGTAGCACTCACATATCAAGTTAGATTGAGCTGAATTTTGGAGGAGATGAGTTATTTGATGATATGAAGCTGCTGTAAAACTTTCATACCAAATGGACATGCCAAAATGGTACTTCCTTCACAGCTATCCTCTCTGTCTAGAAACTTGGAATAATATTGGTGAGAAAATGGATTGTTGAAATGATCCCAAATTTGGTGGAGAGAAGTTATTTGGGTAGGAGCATGAACTGGTAATTTTTCAGAATTAATGAAGCAATATAAATTATACATGCTTCACAACCTAAAAATATCAATAGAATCAAAGACCTTATAAAATAAGAGAGAAAAGGCATAAGTATTGTGATATAATGTGTAATAACAGCCCATAATGCAATAAATATCAATATAAAAGCAAGATGCAAAATGGACGTATCAGTGACACATTCAGCTGCATTCAGACTTATCTCATTCAGATGATGAGGAAATGAAGTTAAACACAACATAAATTCATCAGGTGCATTACATAACATAACATAATACTTGCATTTCTCCAGGTGCTATGTATTCTTAGTTCTTCAAGTGCAATATATGCATCAGGTGCATTACAACACAAGTTTTCTCTTGAGTTTTGCTATATTCTCATATACATTAATTAAAGAGAAACATATATTTTTCATCCCTCAACTCTTGGCTTAGTCTAGGTTTAGTCAATCAACTGTAAAACCAGACAACTTGCACCCCATCTCTTGAAACTAGACAAATTTAGTCCCTTGTCTCGGTTGACCCGGTATCGCTGTTGACTCAGCGCGGTTTTGACCAGTCTTCGTCCACTTGGCGGTATTTCTCTCCTACCTTTCTCCATCTCACATTTGATTACTGAGACATTTCATCAAACACCTAGCATGTAACCGTGGTGGATGAAGACCGCCGGTGCTCCCGTGGCTTGTGTGCGTGCGCCACAACATGGATGGCTGCTGGCTACCGCCCTGTGCGCTGTTGTGCTACTTCGTTTACAACAAAATGAAGCCTCAACTCATGACAGTGCAAGTCAGAATGTGCTTATCCTCGTTGACTTGCCTTCATATTCGTGGCCACCATGCTGACGCTGCCTGCTTGTCTTCATCCTCATCATGAAGCGGGAGTGGCGATGGGCCATGGTGTCCGGCGAGGTAGAGCGCTGAAAGTGCTTTATATCGACTAGAGGGTGGTGAATAGGAGATTTTTACAAATTCATCACTGAGGGATTTCTACTTGAGGAATTTTGTAAGTGACGAAATACAAGCAGCGGATAAAGTACTCAAGTGTAAGCATAACATGGCAGTAACATAGTCATCATGATGAGATAAAGCATACACAAAGCACACGAAGCGTGTAAACAGGATAAGCAGGAAGAAGACAAGGTGACTGAAGAATTTGGGTTGAGGAAATTGAGAAAGTCTTTAGTTAAAGTCTTCAAATAGTAACGATCAATTTCATCAACAAGTAAGCGAGGAATTGAAAGGGTTGAGGAAGGAGAACCAGTTGCTCGGTGAAAACAGTGATTTGATAGACCAGTTCGAATTGCTGTGACAGTCGTACGTCTAGTTGGAGCGGCTTGATATTTAAACCAAAAGACACACAATCATTACCATATTCTCCTTGAGCTAAGGTCACACAGACCTCGCCCAATCACCCGTGGTAAGTCTTCAAGGTGACATCCAGACCTTCACAAACTCGATCACCCGGCGATCCACAATTCCTCTTGGATGCTTTAGACCATGACGCCTAACAGTCTGGAGGATGCATAGTCTTCAAAGGTAAAAAGCATCGGTTCCAGACAGGAACAATCTCTTTAGTGATGCTCAATCACTTTGGGCTTAAGGTGTTGGGGTTTTGGGCTTTCCCTCACTGATGATTTTCTCTCAAAGTCATCGGAGGATGGGATGCTCTAAATGACAAGTGTCAAGTTCTCTCAGAGCAGCCAACCAGCTAGTGGTTGAGGGGGCGGCTATTTATAGCCAGGGTGCAACCCGACATGATAAGTCATAAATGCCCCTAATGATATGACCGTTGGATGGATAAGATATTTTGCACAGCTGGCGCAAGGCACAGTAACGGTCGGAGATTCGAACCATGAAAATCCTCAGGGCTATCATTGTTAGGACTGAGAGTATATCGACCAGAGGGGGGAGGTGAATGGGAGATTCAAAAATTCTTGTGAAAATTTTGATCTGATCCCAATCACAACAGCGGAAATACGGTTCGATTGAAAATAACTCAATCAAGCACGTCACAAAGGAACATATCTATCGATGTAGGAAGCAATAATAGTTCTAGTATAGTATATCACAGGCTTGACGATAACGATGGTGAAACAGCAAGCTAACAGAAACAATACCATGAGAGAAAACAAGGTATGAGCTATGAAAGAAATTCACGAGGATGAACTATGATGAAGTAAATGAAACAACACAGAGAAATCACGCCATTCTATATGAGAGAGGTGCGTAGAGAAATCAATACAACTGGAATGACTGGTCTGAAAGATGAGAATGTAGAGTGATGTGAAACAAAATAAAACAGCTGAGAATGATAGAGATGAATGATATGAATGATATGCAATAGACACATAATGGTTAAATAAACTATCGTCACAGAGCACGAGAGCAAACTGCAGAGCACAAAAATAATCTTCTGAAGGAAATGCAGTAAGATAGATTGAACGAGTGGTGCTCGATGGCGACAGATGAATTTGGTAGACCAGTTCACCCTTCTGCCAAAAGACTACGTCTGGTTGGAGGGGCTGTAATTTAACAGGTTGTAATTTAACACATAAGGTAAACTCTCTTCGCCCTATTCTCCTACAACTCAGAGCTGATCAGACTCTAGTTGATTTCACTCGTGGTAGATACTTATCGGTGATCTCTAAACCTTCGATAGACCTCTTCGCGAACCACAATGACTCTTGGTTGCTGAAGATCTAGCTCGGTGAAGACAACAACTCTTCAACACTCGAGCCGACACCAATCCATCTAGAGGGTGCACAGCTCTCAAGAGTAATAGGTACAAGAACCCTAACTCAGAACTACTGTGATGCTAACCACTGTCTAAGTTTTGGCTCTTGATTTTTATCTTGGTGGATCTTAAACTCAAATCACTCAGAGAGGGGATGCTCAGTCAATCTTCTCAGAAATCTTAAGGGGAGCAGCCAACGGGCAACGTTGGAGCAGGGTGGCTATTTATAGCTGCAGCCTTCCCTGAAGGGAAATGACCAAATTGGACATGTGGAGCAGCCAATGGCCGAACGACACGAGTCCAGCGGTCAGAAATTGAGCACAATGGTAACATTCCTTGCGGAGCAAGAAATGCTAACTCCTCAGTTCGAAAGATATCTCCTGCAGCACGAAGAACATCGTCTACTATTGGAAGGTAATCATTCAAAACATAAAGAGATTTCTCTCAGTCTTGCATAGGTTTGGGCTAAGCACCACAGCGGATCTAAGCTTTGAGAACCTATACCACTAATAATAGTACGGAGGTCCTATGACTCAAATAAATGGAAGAAGAACAATGAAATGAATACTAAGTCTTCACTTTGTCTTCGACTTCCACTCGCTGCAGTCAATTTTCTTCGGACAGAATCTCCGAACCAATTTCTTCACGTCAGCAATAAAATTTCGAGGAGTTAATTCCTTCACATCAATCTTCTCGCCTACATGTCTTTAACATATGTAGCTCATTCTCCTCTGCAACACAGATATTCTTTGGTGAAGTTCCTCGAACTTAACACCAGAGATAACATTCTCTTCGGTTCTGCATGGACTATTTCTCTCTGTGTGCACTAGCAAACAAATCAGTCCATGCCAGTTTATATCAACAAACTCCAAAACACAGGAGAGCAAATATTGCGCCAACAATCATGTTCCTCACTATAGGCAATTCGTACTGGCGAAATCCTAACTCCTCAGCCAGTACAAATTCCTCAGAGACCAGAAGAACTTTGTCTCCGTCATTGAAGAGATTGACTGAACTGCAAGAGATTTCGAAAGGCTTCACTCGAAGGATTGGGTATGTGTAGGCTTTGAGATGAGCATCACTTGGAAATTTTTCCTTAGTATTACCTCGACCCCCTTTAACAGTATGGTGTTTCCTATGACTTAAAAGAAGGAAATGAAATTATGAAAACAAAACTCTTCACGCTTCATAGTCCTCGCATCAATATCTTCAAGGTCACACAAATTTCTTCATTTTCAAAGTCTTCAAGAAAAGCACAAAGGCTTCAGTTGAAGACCTTCATTTTTAGGGGTCGACATTCTTCGGATATATCAAACTCCTCATAGACTTATAAGACATGTTGATGCGGAGCATCCTATGGACATCACCATGTCAAGAGCCACTTCGCCAAGTGACACGTGTGACATCTACTTCATGCATACAAAGGTGAATCATCTCCTTTACACGTGTCCACTTGTACCCTTCGAGGATGGTATACTACTTGACCCGTCTCTCATGTGTATACATAGGTATGAGCAAAGCTACACATTCATCGAGGAGGAGCCCAAGTGGAAGAGTACAACTACACCATCCATGAGGTGAAGCACGAAAGAAAGAAGCTCGCCAAGTCCAAGGAGAAGGACGGGAAGACCGCAAGGAAGACGGAGGCGAGCAAAAGGAAGAAGAAGCACGGTTCAGAAGACCCCGTGCGCACGGCCCTTTTGGACCCCGTACGCATGGCCTATCCAGAGAGTTCCTGGATACCCCGTGCGCACGGGCCCCAAAAGAACCCGTGCACACGGGACCTCCGTGCCCACGGGGCTGACTTACCCCGTGCGCACGGGCCTGCCTGCGAGTTGGCCGGGGAATGCCCCTTTTGCCCCTCCACTCATCCCTCACCTCCAGCCACCTATATAACTCGGGCCTAGGTCATTTGTTAGGGTTAGCAAATGATTAGCTTATTTGAGATAGAGCTTTGCTCATCCACTTACCTCTACTCCCATGGATTCCAAGACCTCCATGTGGGAAGATCCCTAGTGGATTCAAGACCCCATCTAGGGAAGATCCTCCATGGATTCAAGACCTCTTTCCTCATAGGATTGGGATGAACAAGTTACCTCTTGTATCTTCTTGTGTTGGATTTAAATCATGTATCTCTCTTTGTGTTCATGGATCTAGCATATGTGTGATTGGATCTAGTTGATTTGAGTGTTTCCCCTCTCTTGTGTTCTTCGTGTTCTTCAGGATTTCCCCTCAAATTCGTGAAAGATCTCCATCTAGGGTTCCACCCTACAACATCTTGTTATCATGAGCCATGGTTTCTCACGAATTTGGAGCCCCTACCCCCACTTTCTAGCCTAATTTTGTTGTGTTCATCCCCAATTTCAAAAATCCCCACCAAAAATAGCCCCAATTGTTTTTGGGATAATTAATTTGATGCCCTTAGTTGTGTCCCCCTTGGCAGTTTTGCCTCTAATTTTCAAAAACCCTTGGTCTTGCCCAAACGTGTTTGGTCCCTTTATGTTTTTTCCCTTTCGTCCCAATTCCGTCCAGTCAAAGGCGTTTGACTGTTAGTCAGACTTTTTTCTGGACCATCTTGCCCTTCCCCTCTCTCTCCGCGTGCCTCCTCTTTCTCTCTGCATGCCCGCCTCCACTCTTTTTCTGCGTGTAACACGAGGAGGCCGCCGCCCTGGTAGTTCTCTGCCGCCGGCGTTGCTGGCCGTTTCGAGCGACACCGTGGGCGGCCCTACTAGATCTGTCGCCCCCACCTCCGGATCTACGCGACCCCGACCACGTCGCCTCGCTTGCCGCCCTGTTCCCCGCTCCCTGTTGACCTCCAGCGTGATGACCCACAAGTATATGGGGTCAATTGTATCCTTTTCGATAAGTAAGATTGTCGAACCCAACGAGGAGTGGAAGAAAATGACAAGTGGTTTTCAGCAAGGTAATGTCTGCAAGTGCTAAAATTGTAAGTAGCAGAGTAGTTTGATAGCAACATAATTTGTAACGAGCAAGTAACGGTAGTAGTAACAAAAGTGCAGAAAGGTAGCCCAATCCTTTTGAGGCAAAGGACAGGCCAAAACGGTCTCTTATGATAAGCAAAGTGTTCTTGAGGGTACACGGGAATTTCATCTAGTCACTTTCACCATGTTTGTTCGATTCGTGTTCGCTACTTTGATAATTTGGTATGTGGGTGGACCGGTGCTTAGGTGCTGTTCTTACTTGAACAAACCTCCTACTTATGATTAACCCCCTCGCAAGCATCCGCAACTACGAGAAAAGTATTAAGAATAAATTCTAACCATAGCATTAAACTTTTGTATCCAATCGGTCCCTTACGGAATAGCGCATAAACTAGGGTTTAAGCTTCTGTCACTCTCGCAACCCATCATCTAATAACTACTCCACAATGCATTCCCTTAGGCCCAAATATGGTGAAGTGTCATGTAGTCGACGTTCACATGACACCACTAAGGGAATCACAACATACATATCATCAAAATATCGAACACATATCAAGTTCACATGATTACTTGCAACATGATTTCTCCAATGACCTCAAGAACAAAAGTAACTACTCACAAATGATAATCATGCTCAAGATCAGAGGGGTATTAAATAGCATAATGGATCTGAACATATAATCTTCCACCAAATAAACCATATAGTAATCAACTACAAGATGTAATCAACACTACTGGTCACCCACAAGCACCAATCTATAGTTTCGGTACAAAGATTGAACACAAGAGATGAACTAGGGTTTGAGAGGAGATGGTGTTGTTGAAGATGTTGATGGAGATAGCCCGCCCCAAGATGGGAGAGTTGTTGGTGATGATGATGACGATGATTTCCTCCTCCGGGAGGGAAGTTCCCCTGGCAGAATCGCTCCGCCAGAGGGCAAAAGTGCTCCTGCCCAGGTTCCGCCTCGAGACAACGGCGCTTCATCCCGAAAGTACTCTCCTTATTTTTTCTAGGTCAAAATGACTTACGTACCAGAAGAGGGGCACCGGAGGTGGGCCTGGGTGAGCACAACCCACCAGTGCGCGCCTGTGGGCCCAGGCGCGCCCTGGTGTCTTGTGCTCACCAGGGTGGCCCCCCTCCGGCACTTATTGGCTCCAAAAATCCTCATTTATTCCATAAAAAATCCTCATGAAGTTTTAGCTCATTTGGAGTTGTGCAGAATAGGTAGCCTGACGTAGCTTTTTCAGGTCCAGATTTCCATCTGCCAGAATTCTCCCCTTTTGTGTGTACCTTGCATATTATGAGAGAAAAGGCATTAGAATTACTCCAAAAAGCATTATTATGCAATAAAGCAACATAAATAACAGTAGGTAAACATGATGCAAAATGGACGTATCACGGCGTCTCTCTGTTCCCCGCTCGCGTTCGTGTGAAGGGGACACTGAAAGCACAAGTGCTCCCTGGGTGGTTTTGGTAATTAATGTCAACATATCTTTTGTTGGACTAATATTTTTATCAAGTGCATTTCAGATAAGTTCAACAATGGAGTGGCAAGGATAAGAGGATGTGGAACCCCTTCAAAATGATAAGGACAAAGATTGGCAAAGGCTCAAGACTCTTCATTTTCATTTTAGTGATCCAAGATCACATTGAGTCCATAGGAAAGCCAACACTATTAATAGGGGATGAGGTGTTGCTTAATGGTCTACTTGCTCAAAGTGCGTAGTGATATTGCTCCAAAACCCTCAACCACTTTCTCATTTCCACCTATGTCCAAAACCTAAAGTCAAACTCGGCCCCACCGATTTGATCCATCCGGCAACACCGAGTTCATTTGACATAGCCACTGCCAGAAACCCTAATCAATTCGGTCACACCGATACGGATCTCGGTCTCACCGAGATGGCCTTGCAAACTCTCTGTTGTCTGTTGCAATTATTTTGGTCCCATTGAAATGTGCAATCGGACACACCGAGTTTGCCTGACCAACTCTCTGTTTGATCATTGCTGAAATCGGTCTCACCAAGTTCGTGCAATCGGTCTCACCGAGATGAGGTTTTGCCCTAGCCCTTGCACATCGGTCCCACCGAGATTCCTAACGTTCACATTTTGAACTAAATCGGTCTCACCGAGTTCTTCTATTCGGTCTGTCTGAGTTGGGTAAAAAGTGTGTAACGGTTAGATTTTGTGTGGAGGCTATATATACCCCTCCACCCCCTTCTCTATTCAAGAGAGAGCCATCAGAACGTGCCTACACTTCCACTACTCATTTTCTGAGAGAGAACCACCTACTCATGTGTTGAGACCAAGACATTCCAATCCAACCACAAGAATCTTGTTCTCTAGCCTTCCCCAAGTTGCTTTCCACTCAAATCATCTTTCCACCATAGCCAAATCTGTGAGAGAGAGTTGAGTGTTGGGGAGACTATCATTTGAAGCACAAGAGCAAGGAGTTCATCATCAACACACCATCTATTACCTTTTGGAGAGTGGTGTCTCCTAGATTGGTTAGGTGTCATTTGGGAGCCTCCATCAAGATTGTGGAGTTGAACCAAGGAGTTTGTAAGGGCAAGGAGATCGCCTACTTCGTGAAGATCTACCCAAGTGAGGCAAGTCCTTTGTGGGCGATGGCCATGGTGGGATAGACAAGGTTGCTTCTTCGTGGACCCTTCATGGGTGGAGCCCTTCGTGGACTCGCGCAACCGTTACCCTTCATGGGTTGAATTCTCCATCAACGTGGATGTACGATAGCACCACCTATCGGAACCACGCCAAAAATCTCCGTGTCTTCATTGCGTTTGCACACTCCAATCCCATCCCTTTACTTTCTTGCAACTAGCATGCTTTACTCTTTCTGCTACTTATACTCTTGCCATGCTTGCTTGAATTGTGTTGGGAATGTTTAAAATTGTGCTAATCTTCAACCTCAACTTTAAAAACTTAAAAACTGCTACTTTTGCTTGTTGAGTGTCTAATCACCCCCCCTCTAGACACCTCTTATCGATCCTTCCAATTGGTATCAAAGCATCGGTCTCCATTTCTTTGGTTTAATCACCATTGGAGGAAGATGGACGAGTCTACTGTTGGGAGCATTAGACGTAGAGCGCCTATGCTTGACGGAGAGTTCTTTATTGCTTGGAAAAATGAGATGCTTGAGATTTTCAATGAATATGATTTGAACAAGTACATTACTAGCCCTTGTGCGCCTGCTATTATTCCCTTGCATCCTACCCCTGATGAGTATCTTGACATGACCCGCAATCTTAGAGCTAACAATCTTATCATAAGAGGATTGCCTAGAAATTTGCTTGTATGCTTGCCTACATTTGAATGTGCTCACACTATATGGAGATATCTTGAGGAACGCTTTCCAAACTACTCTTTGAAAAATCTAGATGAGATTCTTCAAAAGTCCATAGCTTTTCATAAGATGAAACCTAGTGATCCTAAATTTGATGATTGCCTATTTGAACTTCGTGATCTCATGCGTGCCAAAGGAGATGTTGGAGTCATTAGTAGCATCATTTCTCAAGTCATTAGAATTCACAAAGATGCACATTGTCATGATCATAAATCTAATGAATCACCTTCTCTAGGTGATGATCAATCCCAGGACGATGTTGAACATGGATATTATGATGAGGATGATGATAGTGACTTTGATCTTGATGAGTCTATGAGACACTTTGGTCTCATGGCTAACCTTCATGGTTACATGGCCGGAGGAAAGGAATGGGTTCTTGATAGTGGATGTACCGATCACATGACCAATGACAAGGATATGTTCCGAGAGCTTGCTGAAAACAATGGTCCCCGAAAGTATGTCACATTTGGTGATAACTCAAAGGGTAAGGTGGTTGGCCTTGGTAAGGTGGCCTTCGCTACAATTTGCTTTTCGTATCTAGACTAGCCGATTTCGGTTTCAATGTCCTATTTACTAAAGTAGATTGTCAAGTGTTTCGAAGAGATAATCATAATATGGTCTTTACCGGTATACGTAGAGGTGATCTATACATTGTTGATTTCACTAAAAAGGCTCAACCTAGAACTTGCTTAATTGCTAAATCTTCTAAAGGTTGGTTGTGGCATAGAAGGTTAGGTCACGTGGGCATGCGAAATCTTGATAAGCTTATTAAAGGTGATCATATCCTTGGTGTTAAAGATGTTGTATTTGACAAGGATAGACTTTGTAGTGCTTGTCAAGAAGGAAAATAGTTGGAGGAAGTCATCCCGTGAAGAACATCATGACCACGAGAAGACCACTCGAGCTGCTTCATATGGATCTTTTTGGTCCCAACGCCTACAAGGGTCTCGGTGGTAACTCATTTTGTTTGGTCATTGTTGATGATTTTTCCTGATTTACGTGGGTGTTCTTTCTTGATGATAAATCGTAGGTCCAAAATATCTTCAAAAACTTCGCTAGGAAGGCCCAAAATCAATTTGAAGTGAAGATCAAGAAGGTTCAGAGTGACAACAGAACGGGGTTCAAGAACGCCAATGTGGATACCTTTCTTGACGAAGAAGGGATTTCACATGAGTTCTCGGCTACGTACACGCCTCAACAAAATGAAGTTGTTGAGAGGAAGAACCGGACACTCATTGAGATGGCATGATCGATGCTTGATGAATACAAGACGCCAAGACATTTTTGGGCAGAAGCGGTTGATATAGCTTGTCATGCAACAAATCGACTATATCTTCACAAGCTTCTTGGGAAGACGGCATACGAGCTTCTCACCGGTAACAAACACCAAGTTGGATACTTTCGAGTGCTTGGCTCAAAATGTTACATTCTTGATAAGCATCGTCTGTCGGTGTCAAAACCGGCAGATCTCGGGTAGGGGGGCCCAAGCTGTGCGTCTAAGGATCAATGGTAACAATGAACAATGGGACACAATGTTTACCCAGGTTCGGGCCCTCTTAAAGGAGGTAAAACCATAAGTCCTGCTTGATTGTATTTGATGAGTATAGGGGTTACAAGAGTTGATCTACCTCGAGATTGTAATGGCTAAACCCTAGTTGTCTAGCCTATGAATATTCTGACAATGATGGCCTCTACGGACTAGACCCTCCGGTTTATATACGCACCGGAGGGGCCTAGGGTTGAAGGAAATATGCCCTAGAGGCAATAATAAAGTTGTTATTTATATTTCCTTATAACATGATAAAGGTTAATTATTCATGCTAGAATTGTATTAACCGGAAACTTGATACATGTGTGAATACATAGAAAAAACAAAGTGTCCCTAGTATGCCTCTACTTGACTAGCTCGTTAATCAAAGATGGTTAAGTTTCCTGACCATAGACATGTGTTGTCATTTGATGAACGGGATCACATCATTAGGAGAATGATGTGATGGACAAGACCCATCCGTTAGCTTAGCATAATGATCGTTAAGTTTTATTGCTAAAAGCTTTCTTCATGACTTATACATATTCCTCTCACTATGAGATTATGCAACTCCCGAATACCGGAGGAACAACTTGTGTGCTATCAAACGTCACAACGTAACTGGGTGACTATAAAGATGCTCTACAGGTGTCTCTGAAGGTGTTTGTTGGGTTGGCATAGATCGAGATTAGGATTTGTCACTCCGAGTATCGGAGAGTTATCTCTGGGCCCAGTCCTAATGCACATCATATGAAGCCTTGCAAGCAATGTGACTAATGAGTTAGTTGCGGGATAATGCATTACGGAACGAGTAAAGAGACTTGCCGGTAACGAGATTGAACTGGGTATGAAGATACCGACGATCGAATCTCGGGCAAGTAATATACCGATGACAAAGGGAATAACGTATGTTGTCATTATGGTTTGACCGATAAAGATCTTCATAGAATATGTAGGAACCGATATGAGCATCCAGGTTCCGCTGTTGGTTATTGATCGGAGATATGTCTTGGTCATGTCTACATAGTTCTCGAACCCGTATGGTCCGCACGCTTAACGTTCGATGACGATTTGTATTATGAGTTATGTGTTTTGGTGACCGAAGATTGTTCGGAGTCCCGAATGAGATCACGGACATGACGAGGAGTCTCGAAATGGTCGAGGGGTAAAGATTGATATATTGGAAGGTTATATTCGGACACCGGAATAGTTCTGGATCGTTTCGGATATTTTTCGAAGTACCGAGGGGTTACCGGAACCCCCCGGGGAATTATTGGGCCAACAAGGGCCATAGGAGAGAGGGGAGGCAGCCCACAAGGGGTGGCTGCGCCCCCTCCCATGGAGAGTCCAAATTGGACTAGGGGAGGGGGCGCGCCCCCCTTTCCTTCTCTTCTCTCTCCCTTCCTCCTTTCCCCCTCCGGTAGAAGGAAAAAAAGGTGGAGGCCGAATCCTACTAGGACTGAGAGTCCTAGTTGGACTCCCCCCTAATGGCGCGCCCCCTAGGGCCGGCCTCCTCCCATTCCCTCCTTTATATACATGGGCAGGGCACCCCTTGGAGACACACCAAATGTTCCAAGCCATGTGCGGCGTCTCCCTCCACGGTTTACTCCTCCGGTCATATTGTCGTAGTGCTTTGGCGAAGCCCTATGCAAATCACATCACCATCACCGTCACTACGCCGTCGTGCTGACGGAACTCTCCCTCGACACTTTGCTGGATCAAGAGTTCAAGGGACGTCATCGAGCTGAACGTGTGCAGAACTCGGAGGTGCCGTACGTTCGGTGCTTGATCGGTTGAATCGCGAAGACGTTCGACTACATCAACTGCATTAAACTAATGCTTCCGCTACGAGGGTACGTGGACACACTCTCCCCCTCTCATTGCTATGCATCTCCTAGATAGATCTTGCGTGAGCGTAGAATTTTTTTGGAATTGCATGCTACGTTCCCCTTCAGTCGCATCCAAGCCAGGTCTATGCGTAGATGATATGCACGAGTAGAACACAAAGAAGTTGTGGGCGATGATAGTCATACTGCTTACCACCAACGTCTTATTTTGATTCGGCGGTATTGTTGGATGAAGCGGCCCGGACCAACCTTACATGACCGTGTTAATGAGACTGGTTCCACCGACAGACATGCAACTTGTTGCATAAAGGTGGCTGGCGGGTGTCTGTTTCTCCAACTTTAGTTGAATCGAATTTGACTACGGCCGATCCTTGTTGAAGGTTAAAACAGCAAACTTGACGAAACATCATTGTGGTTTTGATGCATAGTTAAGAACGGTTCTTACTAGAATCCCATAGCAGCCACGTAAAACTTGCAACAACAAAGTAGAGGACGTCTAACTTGTTTTTGCAGGGCATGTTGTGATGTGATATGGTCAAGACATGATGTGATACACGTTATTGTATGAGATGATCATGTTTTGTAAAAGTTATCGGCAACTGGCAGGAGCCTTATGGTTGTCGCTTTATTGTATGAAATGCAATCGCCATGTAATTGCTTTACTTTATCACTATGCATTAGCGATAGTTGTAGAAGCAATAGTTGGCGAGACGACAACGACGCTACGATGGAGATCAAGGTGTCAAGCCGGTGACAATGGAAATCATGACGGTTCTTTGGAGATGGAGATCAAAGGCACAAGATGATGATGGCCATATCATGTCACATATTTTGATTGCATGTGATCTTTATCAATTATGCATCTTATTTTGCTAAGTACGGCGGTAGCATTATAAGATGATCCCTCACTAAAATTTCAAGGTATAAGTGTTCTCCCTGAGTATGCACCGTTGCGACAGTTCGTCGTGCTGAGACACCACGTGATGATCGGGTGTGATAAGGTCTACGTTCACTTACAACGGGTGCAAGACAGTTTTGCACGTGCGGAATACTCAGGTTAAACTTGAAGAGCCTAGCATGTACAGACATGGCCTCGGAACACGGAGACCGAAAGGTTGAACGTGAATCATATAGTAGATATGATCAACATAGAGATGTTCACCATTTAAAACTACTCCATCTCACGTGATGATCGGACATGGTTTAGTCAATATGGATCACGTGATCATTTAGATGACTCGAGGTATGTCTATCTAAGTGGGAGTTCTTAAGTAATATGATTAATTGAGCTTAATTTATCATGAGCTTAGTCCTAATAGTTTTTGCATATCTATGTGGTAGATCAATGGCCCGTGCTACCGTTCCCTTGAATTTTAATGTGTTCCTAGAGAAAGCTAAGTTGAAAGATGATGGTAGCAACTACACGGACTGGGTCCGTAACTTGAGGATTATCCTCATTGTTGCACAGAAGAATTATGTCCTTGATGCATCGCTAGGTGACAAGCCCGCTCCCGCTAATGTAGACGCTTTGAACGTCTGGCAAATGCGGTCTGATGACTACTCTATAGTTCAGTGTGCCATGCTCTACGGCTTAGAATCGGGACTTCAAAGACATTTTGAACGTCATGGAGCATATGAGATGTTCCAGGAGTTGAAGTTAATATTTCAAGCAAATGCCCGAGTTGAGAGATATGAAGTCTCCAACAAGTTCTATAGCTGCAAGATGGAGGAGAACAGTTCTGTCAGTAAACACATACTCAGAATGTCTGGGTACCATAACCACTTGACTCAGCTGGGAGTTAATCTTCTGGATGCTATTGTTATTGACAGAGTTCTTCAATCACTGCCACCAAGCTACAAAGGCTTCATGATGAACTATAATAGGCAAGGGATGAATAAGACAATTCCCGAGCTCTTCGCTATGCTCAAAGCTGCGGAGGTAGAAATCAAGAAAGAGCATCAAGTGTTGATGGTTAACAAGACCACTAGTTTCAAGAAAAAGGGCAAGGGAAAGAAGGGGAACTTCAAGAAGAATGGCAAGCAAGTTGTCACTCCCGGGAAGAATCCCAAGTCTAGACCCAAGCCTGAAACTGAGTGCTTCTACTGCAAAGGGACTGGTCACTGGAAGCGTAACTGCCCCAAGTATTTGGCGGATAAGAAGGATGGCAAAGTGAACAAAGGTATATTCGATATCCATGTTATTGATGTGTACCTTACTAATGCTCGTAGTAGTGCCTGGGTATTTGATACCGGTTTGGTTGCTCATATTTGTAACTCGAAATAGGGGCTACGGATCAAACGAAAATTGGCTAAGGACGAGGTGACGATGCGCGTCGGGAATGGTTCCAAGGCCGATGTGATCGCCGTCGGCACGCTACCTCTACATCTACCTTCGGGATTAGTTTTAGACCTGAATAATTGTTATTTGGTGCCAGCATTGAGCATGAACATTATATCTGGATCTTGTTTGATGTGAGACGGTTATTCATTTAAATCAGAGAATAATGGTTGTTCTATTTCTATGAATAATATCTTTTATGGTCATGCACCCTTGAAGAGTGGTCTATTTTTGTTGAATCTCGATCGTGCTGATACACATATTCATAATATTGATGCCAAAAGATGCAAAGTTGATAATGATAGTGCAACATATTTATGGCACTGCCGTTTAGGTCATATTGGTGTAAAGCGCATGAAGAAACTCCATACAGATGGACTTTTGGAATCACTTGATTATGAATCATTTGATACTTGCAAACCATGCCTCATGGGCAAGATGACTAAGACTCCGTTCTCCGGAACAATGGAGCGAGCTACTGACTTATTGGAAATAATACATACCGATGATGCGGTCCGATGAGTGTTGAGGCTCGCGGCGGGTATCGTTATTTTCTAACCTTCACAGATGATTTGAGTAGATATCGGTATATCTACTTAATGAAACACAAGTCTGAAACATTTGAAAAGTTCAAACAATTTCATAGTGAAGTAGAGAATCATCGTAACAAGAAAATAAAGTTTCTACGATCTGATCGCGGAGGCGAATACTTGAGTTACGAGTTTGGCCTTCATTTAAAACAATGTGGAATAGTTTCGCAACTCATGCCACCTGGAACACCACAGCGTAATGGTGTGTCCGAACGTCATAACCGTACTTTATTAGATATGGTGCGATCTATGATGTCTCTTAACGATTTACCACTATCGTTTTGGGGTTATGCATTAGAGACAGCTGCATTCACGTTAAATAGGGCACCATCAAAATCCGTTGAGACGACACCGTATGAACTGTGGTTTGGCAAGAAACCTAAGCTGTCGTTTCTTCAAGTTTGGGGTTGCGATGCTTATGTGAAAAAGCTTCAGCCTGATAAGCTCGAACCTAAATTGGAGAACTGCATCTTCATAGGATACCCAAAAGAAACTGTTGGGTACACCTTCTATCACAGATCCGAAGGAAAGATATTTGTTGCTAAGAATGGATCCTTTCTAGAGAAGGAGTTTCTCTCGAAAGAAGTGAGTGGGAGGAAAGTAGAACTTGATGAGGTAGTGGTACCTTCTCTTGAATTGGAAAGTAGTTCATCAAAGAAATCAGTTCCAGTGATGCCTACGCCAATTAGTGAGGAAGTTAATGATGATGATCATGAAACTTCAGATCAAGTTACTACAGAACCTCGTAGGTCAACCAGAGTACGTTCCGCACCAGAGTGGTACGGTAATCCTGTTCTGGAAGTCATGTTACTAGACCATGACGAACCTACGAACTATGAGGAAGCGATGATGAGCCCAGATTCCACGAAATGGCTTGAGGCCATGAAATCTGAGATGGGATCCATGTATGAGAACAAAGTGTGGACTTTGGTTGACTTGCCCGATGATCGGCAAGCCATAGAGAATAAATGGATCTTCAAGAAGAAGACTGACGCTGATGGTAATATTACTGTCTACAAAGCTCGACTTGTTGCGAAAGGTTTTTGATAAGTTCAAGGAGTTGACTACGATGAGACCTTCTCACTCGTAGCGATGCTTAAGTCTGTCCGAATCATGTTAGCAATTGCCGCGTTCTATGATTATGAAATTTGGCAAATGGATGTCAAAACTGCATTCCTTAATGGATTTCTCAAAGAAGAGTTGTCTATGATGCAACCAGAAGGTTTTGTCGATCCTAAAGGTGCTAACAAAGTGTGGAAGCTCCAGCGATCCATTTATGGACTGGTGCAAGCATCTCGGAGTTGGAATATACGCTTTGATAGTGTGATCAAAGCATATGGTTTTAGACAGACTTTTGGAGAAGCCTGTATTTACAAGAAAGTGAGTGGGAGCTCTGTAGCATTTCTAATATTATATGTGGATGACAAATTATTGATTGGAAATGATATAAAATTTCTGGATAGCATAAAAGGATACTTGAATAAGAATTTTTCAATGAAAGACCTCGGTGAAGCTGCTTATATATTGGGCATCAAGATCTATAGAGATAGATCAAGACGCTTAATTGGACTTTCACAAAGCACATACCTTGATAAAGTTTTGAAGAAGTTCAAAATGGATCAGTCAAAGAAAGGGTTCTTGCCTGTGTTACAAGGTGTGAAGTTGAGTAAGACTCAATGCCCGACCACTGCAGAAGATAGAGAGAAAATGAAAGTCATTCCCTATGCCTCGGCCATAGGTTCTATCATGTATGCAATGCTGTGTACCAGACCTGATGTGTGCCTTGCTATAAGTTTAGCAGGGAGGTACCAAAGTAATCCAGGAGTGGATCACTGGACAGTGATCAAGAACATCCTGAAATACCTGAAAAGGACTAAGGATATGTTTCTCGTTTATGGACGTGACAAAGAGCTTATCGTAAATGGTTACGTCGATGCTAGCTTTGACACTGATCCGGATGACTCTAAGTCACAAACCGGATATGTATTTATATTGAATGATGGAGCTGTCAGTTGGTGCAGTTCCAAGCAAAGCGTCGTCGCGGGATCTACGTGTGAAGCGAAGTACATAGCTGCTTCGGAAGCAGCGAATGAAGGAGTCTGGATGAAGGAGTTCATATCCGATCTGGGTGTAATACCTAGTGTATCGGGTCCAATACTGGAGCAATTGCCTTAGCGAAGGAATCCAGATTTCACAAAAGAACCAAACACATCAAGAGACGCTTCAACTCCATCCGCGATCAGGTCAAGGAGGGAGACATAGAGATTTGCAAAACACATACGGATCTGAATGTTGCAGACCCGTTGAGTAAGCCTCTTCCACGAGCAAAACATGACCAACACCAAGACTCCATGGGAGTTAGAATCATTACAATGTAATCTAGATTATTGACTCTAGTGCAAGTGGGAGACTGAAGGAAATATGCCCTAGAGGCAATAATAAAGTTGTTATTTATATTTCCTTATAACATGGTAAATGTTTATTATTCATGCTAGAATTGTATTAACCGGAAACTTGATACATGTGTGAATACATAGGCAAAACAAAGTGTCCCTAGTATGCCTCTACTTGACTAGCTCGTTATCAAAGATGGTTAAGTTTCCTGACCATAGACATGTGTTGTCATTTGATGAATGGGATCACATCATTAGGAGAATGATGTGATGGACAAGACCCATCCGTTAGCTTAGCATAATGATCGTTAAGTTTTATTGCTAAAAGCTTTCTTCATGACTTATACATATTCCTCTGACTATGAGATTATGCAACTCCCGAATACCGGAGGAACACCTTGTGTGCTATCAAACATCACAACATAACTGGATGATTATAAAGATGCTCTACAGGTGACTCCAAAAGTGTTTGTTGGGTTGGCATAGATCGAGATTAGGATTTGTCACTCCGAGTATCGGAGAGATATCTCTGGGCCCTCTCGGTAATGCACATCATATCAAGCCTTGCAAGCAATGTGACTAATGAGTTAGTTGCAGGATAATGCATTACGGAACGAGTAAAGAGACTTGCCGGTAACGAGATTGAACTAGGTATGAAGATACCGACGATCGAATCTCGGGCAAGTAACATACCGATGACAAAGGGAATAACGTATGTTGTCATTACGGTTTGACCGATAAAGATCTTCATACAATATGTAGGAACCGATATGAGCATCCAGGTTCTGCTGTTGGTTATTGATTGGAGATATGTCTCGGTCATGTCTACATAGTTCTCGAACCCGTAGGGTCCGCATGCTTAACGTTCGATGACGATTTGTATTATGAGTTATGTGTTTTGGTGACCGAAGATTGTTCGGACTCCCGAATGAGATCACGGACATGACGAGGAGTCTTGAAATGGTCGAGAGGTAAAGATTGATATATTGGAAGGTTATATTCAGACACCTGAATAGTTCCGGATTGTTTTGGATATTTTTCGGAGTACCGAGGGTTTACCGGAACCCCCCGGGGAATTATTGGGCCAACATGGGCCATACGAGAGAGGGGAGGCAGCCCACAAGGGGTGGCTGTGCCCCCCCTCCGATGGGGAGTCCGAATTGGACTAGGGGAGGGGGCACGCACCCCTTTCCTTCTCCTCTTCTCTCTCGCTTCCTCCTTTCCCCCTCCGGTAGAAGGAAAAAAAGGTGGAGTCCGAATCCTACTAGGACTGAGAGTCCTAGTAGGACTCCCCCCTTATGGCGCGCCCCCTAGGGCCGGCCTCCTCCCTCTCCCTTTTTTATATACGTGGGAAGGGCACCCCTTGGAGGCACACCAATTGTTCCAAGCCGTGTGCGGCGTCTCCCTCAACGGTTTACTCCTCCGGTCATATTGTCGTAGTGCTTAGGCGAAGCCCTGCGCAGATCACATCACCATCACCGTCACCATGCCGTCGTGCTGACGAAATTGTCCCTCGACACTTTGCTGGATCAAGGGTTCAAGGGACGTCATCGAGCTGAACGTGTGCAGAACTTGGAGGTGCCGTACGTTCGGTGATTGATCGGTTGAATCGCGAAGACGTTCGACTACATCAACCGCGTTAAACTAACGCTTCCGCTTTCGGTCTACGAGGGTACGTGGACTCACTCTCCCCCTCTCGTTGCTATGTATCTCCTAGATAGATCTTGCGTGAGCGTAGAATTTTTTTGAAATTGCATGCTACGTTCCCCTTCAAGGGTTACACCAAGTCGGTTTACAGGGGAAGGAAAGGGCATATCCGGATGCCAATCTTGCTACCCACGCACACAGGAGTGCTACCCAGACACGGGGGATGGTTTTCCACTTTATCTTCACGGCCCACCAGTCCGGCCCAAATCGGATAAGCCAGACACCTGTGGACCCCCGAATCCAGGACTCCCTCAGTAGCCCCCGAACTTGCCTTCAATGACGATGTAGTATCCGGCTTTATGTCTTTGGCTTTGCAAGGCGGGTTCTCTAACGTACTTCGGATCGATGGTAGTCCGGCTTTGGCCTCCATGTTCTGCCTTTATGATATCTTCCTGTCGTTACCTCGATTTCCATGCGTTAGGTGAATGCGAACGGTCCATTATTTTATTACCAATAAGCTCCTTGCCTTGCATGGGCGGCATCTATATAAAGAGGTCAAATCCGCAAACGCCATCCCACATCGCGCAAAGAGCATCGGAGCAAAAACCACAAAAAACTCCAAAACATGATGAGCGCCCCTAGCTCTTCCTCGCGCCCCCATGGACCTCAAGAGGGTGATTGGTGAAGCTGTTAAGTATCTCATCTCCAGCTGAGTCGACTTCAGACTCAGGGATATCTACCTCCCACAGATCTAGTCTCAGTACGGGCAGGTTTGGCTTTGATGGGCAGTGACGCGCTAGCAGAGAATTTCCCCAACCCCAGCGGGGAGGAGAGGGTGTGCTTCGTCTCGTTTCTCCTGAGGGGCTTAGGATTCCCGATTCATCCCTTTCTCAGGGGTCTGTTGGAATTCTATGGGATCCAGCTGCACAATCTCATGCCAGGTTCAATCCTACATATTTCTGGTTTTGTTGCTCTCTGCGAGCTGTTCTTGGGCTGCGAGGCTCATTTTGAACTGTGGAGAAAGTTCTTCTGCCTCGTCCCCCGCCATCAAGGCGGTTCTATATTTGAAGTGGGCGGCACCGAAGTGTGGCGCATAGCCGGATCAGGATACCCCATCGGAACTCCCAAGAAAAGGTCCGAAGAATGGACTTCGGAACGGTTCTATATTGAAGATGTTCCCCTTCCAGACCCAGTTCAGCGCGGGCTTCCCGAATTCTCCAGTGCTCCTCTGAAGAAGCTGCTGAATTAGCGTCCCCGGAAACCCCAAGCAAGAAGACAGTGCGGAAGTACTGAGGTTAGTCAGCAAGATTAGAGTACTTGCCCACTCCGGACTATCGATAATTGAAGTCATGGCTATCATGATAAAGCGATGCATCCAGCCCCTTCAGTCCAGAGTGACCCCTTTATGGTGTTACAATGGGGAAGACGACCCATCTCGCTATAAGCGTGAGGGCCCGGATACCTCAGCCGCTCTGGCCACTATTCTGGCAGATCTTTACAAGGGGGAGGAAGAAGAATTTCTCCGCTTAACTTGCCGGGAAGGCTTTTCCATGTATAACCCTATTGACTGGGTAAGTTTATTGTTTTATCAGCATTGTTCTACCTCGTTATCGAGGGGTGCTAACCATTCTGACTGTCTTTTAAAGCAGACATGGAGGAAGGTAGTCGAAAATGTTCACTGCCCCTCCCCTCAGCCAGAGGATCATGCTCGCAATGAAGACCTCGGCTTCTGCGAGGATCCGAATATATTTGTGGAGTTTGATGATGGAATCTATTATCAAGCGAGTCTTGATGGCTCGGAAGTGGCCATTACGGCCGACTACCCTGGCCTTTACCCTTTCGTTAAGGTAAGTGTTCAGAAATCATTTTCAAAAAGAGGATCCCTTGTTTGCACCTCACCCATCACAATGAACCGTGTTTTATAGGATCAGTGCTCAGTGAGCCGAACCCAGTCGAGTGCAGCCCCAAGGAAGGCAGCATCTTCGCGGGGTGAGCGTTCAAAACGAAAGGAGACCGGGAGCGTCGCTGATCCTCCTCCATCATCAAAGATGTATAACTCTTAATATATGCCTAGGCATAAGATCAAATTGTCATTTTTCTCCCCCTTCTATTATCCCAGGAGGAGTACATGGCGAACCGTATCTAAGATCCCGGCTAGCTGAGCTTCAGCCAATCCGGCGCCGGACTCGTCGACCAGGACGAGGGCCCAAACGGAAGTGGCGCCGACTCATCCGCCTCATGAGGATTCGGATGACGTATCCGTCACTAATTCTGAAGTGGAGAGCGTGATGAATCATCGACACCTGAAATAGACCCTGCGCGCTCCAGCCTTTACTGAGGAGGAATTTACCGCTCTTAGCACCATGGACGCATATATCCGGGCCGCCCGGGATGGACTCACTGGAGTTGCTCACATGTTTTCGAAAGATATGCAGGTGATAGTTTGTGCAAATTTAATAGACATGTGCCAGTAGCCCCCGAGACTTGAAGCGGTATAGACTAACTGTTTTAAGGATCGTTTTGACTGCAGGTTCTCAAAGAAAAGAACAACGCGCTGTCCCAGGAGCTTGAAGCAAGCCGGACACAGCTTAATGCCGCCACCTCAGAACTAGAGGAAATGAAGAAAAGCCCAATGACCACTGGCGAACGGAAAAAACTGGAGGAGGAAATGAACAAGCAAACCGAAGAGATAAGGAGCTTAAAGGCTCAATTATCGGCCACGCAAGAAGAGAACAAAAAGTTGAAATGCGGCATGTTCGGTATGTCCTTTGAACTATCCAGGGGACTCATATAATCTTATAATACGGCATCTTATCATGCTGTCCTTGTAGGTCTGTTAACCGGGCGTCCAAAAGAAGAAGTGTCCGGATTCCAAGGCGACGTTCTAAGAGAACTGTCTAGAGTGCACGAGCGGGCCCGGAAAGCCATGAAGAGCATGATCAAAGCCTTATGGCCATCCGATGCCCCTCCAGAAAGTATGGAGGGGTTGGCGAACCTGTTCAAAGGTGCCCGGCGCCATTTCGAGCTATGGAAGTCGTCGGCATGCCGGGAAGGTGCACGAGAGGCATGGGCGATGGTGAAGACGCGCTACACCGGACTCGATCCGAATCATATGGCCCGAGTTGGACCTCAGGGACCAGATGGGAAAGAAATTCCTGTGAACTTGGTATATGACCAGGTGATGATAGCTGCGAAATATTCGCAAGAAGACTGTAGGTTAGATAGTCTTATAGATGGCATAGAGAAAGAGTAGGCATTCGATTCGATGTAACAATGTACTTTATCATCGAACTTTATCTCCGGCCGAACTTGTCAAAATTTGTCATCGCAGGCCTTCGGCTTCAACCTCCGAACCAAGAAGTTGGAGTGTTTCCGGATACTATGTTGAATAATAAACATTCAGTATGTCCGGAAACCAGGCAATCCGGTCATATTGCTCGAACAGACAAAATTTGTTTGGGGAGTTATGTTATATTACTATTTAACGTAAGAAACATTTTCCAGGGAAAATAGTTCCGTTAGGGGTTCCTTTCCTTGGGCCGACATGCTGAATTATGCATGCCTAGGCTTGTATCCGAATTATGGGCAGCCTATCCCGTATTTTTTGTAAACGTAGAACAGTCCGTCGTTGCTTGCTGACCAATTATTCCCTTAAGAACGCTAGCTTTCGGCTTCACCCGTCTGAGGTACAGATCCGGATAACCCAGTTGTAACAATCGCAGAGGTACTCCCTTTACACCCTAGCCGAACAATCGGGAACGTACGGTATAAGCACAGGAGCGAGGCAACCCAGCTTGGCAAAAACTTAAGTCATAGAGGTGCATATAATGGCAAAAGATCTATAAAACAAACGACGTAGACAATGTAAGCTATAAGCTTTTAATAATAAGCTTCATTAAAGAAGCCCCCAGTTATAGTGGGGTGTATACATTTAAAGATGTGTACCCCTGATAGTTCGGCAAATCCGAACATACCCTGGGATATAAAGAGGAAAAAACAAGATGGAGAGGAGAAGGAGAAACCTAGTCAAAGTAAAAAAAATACAGAGACCGAACTATGCGTAAAATCTTCGGAGCCGAGCGGCGTTCCATGTGTTCGGCTCAAGGCGATTATCCAATGCATTACGAAGGCGATAGGCTCCTCCTGTAAGGACTTCATCTATGATGAAGGGGCCCTCCCATTTTGGTTTGAGCTTATCCTTTTTCTTCTCCAGGAGGCGCAAAACAAGGTCGCCGACATTATATGTCTTTGCCCGCACTTCTTTGCTTTGGTATCGCCTGGCCTGTTGTTGATAAAATGCGGAACTGGCCTTTGCAACATCGTGCTCCTCTTCGAGTCCGTCTAGGTCATCCTGCCGATCGAGCTCGGCTTCTCGCTCTTCGTACATGCGCACTCGAGGTGAGTCATGAATAATGTCGCAGGGCAGTACAACTTCTGTGCCGTACACCATAAAGAAAGGTGTGTATCCGGTCGTTCGGTTAGGCATGGTCCAGAGCCCCCAGAGTATGGAATCGAGTTCCTCAACCCAGTGCTTATCTGATTCTCATAAGGAGCGCACCAGTCTGGGCATAATGCCACTCATTATCAGGCCATTGGCCCGTTCAACTTGACCGTTTGTTTGAGGGTGGTATACGGATGCGTAGTCGAGTTTAATGCCCAACTTAGCGCACCAGTTTTTCTCCTCATCAGCTGTAAAATTCGAGCCATTATCAGTGATGGTACTGTGCGGGACACCATAGCAGTGCACCACACCGGATATAAAGTCGATCACTGGCCCTGCTTCAGCTGTTTTTACTGGTTTGGCCTCTATCCATTTAGTGAATTTATGTACCATCACCAGCAAATATTTGTTTTTGTGGCTTCCCCCTTTAAGGGGACCGACCATATCAAGCCCCCAGACCGCGAAGGGCCAGGTGATGGGGATTGTTCTTAAGGCAGTGGGAGGCATATGACTTTGGTTGGCAAAAAGCTGACAGCCCACACAACGTTGGACAAGGGCTTTTGCGTATGCTCGAGCCGTTAGCCAGAAAAAACCTGCCCTGAAAGCTTTGCTTACGAGGGCCCAAGCTGCGGCATGATGACCGCCCAGACTAGCATGTATTTCCGCCAAGAGCTGCCGTCCCTCCTCTTCAGAGATGCACCTTTGGAGGACTCCGGTAGTGCTCTTCTTGTACAGTTCACCCTCGTGCACTTTGTAGGCTTTAGAGCGCCGAACTATGCGATGGGCTTCATTTTGATCATTGGGAAGCTCCTGCCTATTAAGGTAGGCTAGGAAAGGTTCGGTCCATGGAGCAATAACAACCATGATCTCATGAGCAGAGGGTGTTATTTCGGCATCCGAACCCCCGATGGTATCTGCATTGTGTTCGGCTGCTGGGGGTGTGACCAGGTCCATACTAGCTTCTCTGCTCTCGCCCTGCCACACTACGGATGGCTTAAAGAGCCTTTCCACATAGGTGTTGGGCAAGACGGGGTCGCGCTTGGCGCCCATGCGAGCGAGGATGTCAGCTGCCTGGTTACTGTCTCGAGCGACAAGATGGAATTCAAGTCCCTCGAACCGAGCTGATATTTGTAATACGGTGTTTCGATATGCCGCCATTTTTGGATCTTTTGCATCGAACTCTCCATTGACCTGGGATATTGCAAGGTTTGAATCGTCGTGCATCTTGAGGCGTTGTATACCCATGGAGACAGCCATGCGAAGACCGTGTAGAAGCGCCTCGTATTCGGCTGCATTATTGGAGTCCGTATACATGATTTGTAACACGTAGAGGATTGTGTCCCCGGTGGGGGATGTCAAAATGACGCCAGCCCCCAGTCCGGCTAGCATTTTAGAGCCGTCGAAGTACATAATCTAGTTGGAGTATGAACTATACTCTTTAGGGAGTTCGACTTCCGTCCATTCAGTGACGAAGTCGGCCAGCACCTGAGATTTAATCACCCGGCATGGCTTGTATGTTATTTCGAACGGTAGGAGTTCGATGGCCCATTTGGCTATGCGGCCAGTGGCGTCCCTATTGTTGATAATGTCGTTAAGTGGTTCTTCAGATGCCACTGTGATCGAACATTCTTGAAAATAGTGTCGTAGTTTTTGGGATGCCATAAAGACCGTATAAGCTATCTTTTGGTAGTGGGGGTATCGGGATTTGCATGGTGTGAGGACCTCCGATACGTAATAAACTAGCTTTTGGATGGGGAATTTATGTCCCTCTTCCCCTCGCTCGACGACGAGTACAGCATTTACTACCTGGTGAGTTGCGGAGGTATAAAGCAACATAGGCTCGCCAACACCTGGGGCAGCTAGTATTGGGTTGCCTGCTAGTAAGGCCTTGATTATTTCCAATCCAGGTGTGAGGACCTCCGATACGTAATATACTGGCTTTTGGATGGGGAATTTATGTCCCTCTTCCCCTCGCTCGACGACGAGTACAACACTTACTACCTGGTGAGTTGCGGAGGTATAAAGCAACATAGGCTCGCCAACACCTGGGGCAGCTAGGATTGGGTTGCCTGCTAGTAAGGACTTGATTTCTTCCAATCCGGCTGTGGCAGCGTCCGTCCATTCAAAGCTATCAGTGCATCTAAGTAGCTTGTAAAGTGGTAATGCTTTCTCTCCTAATCTGGAGATAAAGCGGCTTAAAGCCGCCACACACCCTGCTAGTTTTTGGACTTGCTTTAGGTCTGTTGGTATAGCCAATTGTGACAAGGCTCGGATCTCAACTGGGTTTGCTTCAATTCCTCTATGGGAAAAAATGAACCCTAGCAGCTTTCCGGCTGGAACTCCGAAGACACATTTTTCCGGATTGAGCCGTATGTCGTATGTTCGAAGGTTGTCGAAGGTGAGGTGAAGGTCGTCCACCAGTGTTTCGACGTGTTTGGTTTTGACGACCACGTCGTCCACATATGCTTCGACTGTTTTGCCTATTTGTTTTTCCAAGAATGTTTGAATCATACGTTGGTAAGTGGCACCAGCGTTTTTAAGCCCAAAGGGCATAGTGTTGAAGCAGAAAGGGCCATACGGGGTGATGAACGCCGTTGTGGCCTGGTCAGATTCCTTCATTTTAATCTGATGGTATCCGGAATAAGCGTCGAGGAAACACAGTGAGTCATGTCCTGCGGTCGCATCGATGATCTGGTCAATGCGGGGCAACGGGAAAGGATCTTTAGGGCAAGCATTATTGAGGTCTTTGAAATCGACACAAAGGCGCCAGGATTTGTCCTTCTTTGGCACCATGACCAAGTTGGCTAACCAATCCGGATGTTTGATTTTCCTAATGAACCCGGCCTCTAGCAGTTTGGCTAGCTCTTCTCCCATGGCTTGACGCTTGGGTTCGGAAAATTGCCATAGTGTCTGCTTAACGGGTTTAAACCCCTTAATTATGTTTAGGCTATGTTCGGCCAGCCTGTGTGGGATGATGGGCATGTCCGAAGGGTGCCAGGCGAAAATATCCCAATTTTCGCGTAAGAATGTGCGTCAAGCGACGTCCACTGCCGGATCCAGCTGCGCTCCAATAGACGCTGTTTTATTGGGGTCCGTCGGGTGCACATGAAATTTAACTATTCCATATGCTGGCTTGAAAGAGGTGGATTTAGGTCTCTTATCGAGGATCACATCGTCCTTGTCCACCATGGACCGTAGGGTGGTTACTTCTTCTGCCGCTAGGGCTTCGGATAGTGCCTCGAGGGCTAAGGATGCAGTTTTGTTTTCGGCTCGGAGAGCTTTGTCCGGGTCACTCAAAATTGTGATTATTCCATTGGGCCCTGGCATTTTAGGCTTCATATACCCGTAATGGGGTATAGCTTGGAAACGTGAGAAAGCGTCCCGTCCAAGGATAGCGTGATATCCGCTGTTGAAGGGGACCACATGGAAGAGCAACTCTTCGGACCTGTAATTTTCGGGCGTGCCGAATACCACATCCAATTTAATTCTCCCAGAGCATCATGCTGCTTGACTGGGGATGATTCCTCGAAAGGTGGTGCTTCTTTGCTCGATGCGTGTTCTGTCAATCTGCATTTTGTCGAGCGTGTCCTTGTAGATGAGGTTAAGCCCACTGCCGCCGTCCATGAGCACTTTGGTAAGTCGAAAGCCGTCCACAATGGGGTTTAGTACTAGGGCGGCGGGTGCTCGGACTGACCAGGCCTTTGGTTCGTCTTCGGCAGTGAAGGTGATTGCCACGTCGTTCCATTGGCTCAGCGCGGTTACTTGGTGGACTTCGGCGAGGTCACGGAGTGCCCTTTTACGCCGATTATTTGAAGAAAAGGTCTCGAAGACCATGAGGACGTTAAAATCGTCCCTCTCCGGAGAGCATTTCTCTGTAGTGATGGTGGCGAGGATGGCCTCCCCACTCTTTGCTACCTGCCTGAGTACCCAGCATGCGCGAAGACTATGGGTTGAGTCTATGCTTGGAGTCGCATGTATCGGACAGGGCTTGTCAAGGAGTTCGTCAAGAATGGACATGTATCCCGTAAAGGGTTTGTTTTTTGTGCCAACGGACTGATAATCGCATGCCTTGCTAGGGTGTATCCGTTTAGCCTAGGCCGCACGCTGCTTAAAGGCAGCAGGCTCCAGTTGAGTTTGCTGGGCCTTCCATGTGCTTTCCATCACGTAGTACTTTTGTACCACCTGTGATAGTTCCGTGAAGCTCTGTATGTGACGACGGTCGAGGGCATTCCGGATTCCCTCGTCGGTACAATTGCGATGGAAGACCGATACTACATTGTCGTCGCAGCGATCTTTGATCTTGTTTTTAACAAGTGGGAATCTGGCCCAAAAGTGATGGACCATTTCCTGAGGTTGCTGCCATACATACATCAGGTCATATATGTCTGGAGGGCCTGAATTGCTTGGAGAGTATTGATTGTGGTGGGTGGGTGGGCTAAAATTTGAATCCCGACCCACATCTGTGTCTGGAGCTTGCAAAATCTCTGAGTTGACCAGTTCGGGTCCGGGGAGATCCAAGTGCTCCCCCGATCCTACGTCTGATCCAGAGTTCGGGGGACTCGGAGTCCCATCCGAAGGGAGGGTATCCGGCTCGAGGGGTTCGGAGACCCAAACATATTTGGTTCTCAACATAGGGAGAGAGGTTCATCGGCTCGTTCCTCGATGACGCTACCAGGTGGGTGATCGGTGGGTGATTAATTTCCCTCTGGTTAGGTTTAAGCCCGATCCAACCATAATCCGTTGAAACCCCAAGGGCAGCGATGCGATCTAGCAGCTTGTTTAAGGACGAGACATCTGCCAGATCCATCTTTTCGGAGTACTCGAGACCGATGCGGAGACGGTGTTTGGCGATCATAGGGGGCGTTGTTGGCTTGATGGCCGTACGGGCACCTATGATGAAACCGCCGAGCTGGAGGATCTGCCCAGAAGTTAGGCTCCTTCCAGAGGTGATGTTGTCGTTGATGACTCGGCGAGCCATAGATCACTTTTTTCGGGACTACACAACAGAGCTCTCAATGAAAGCACCAATGTCGGTGTCAAAACCGGCAGATCTCGGGTAGGGGGGCCCAAGCTGTGTGTCTAAGGATCAATGGTAATAATGGATAATGGGACACAATGTTTACCCAGGTTCGAGCCCTCTTAAAGGAGGTAAAACCCTACGTCCTGCTTGATTGTATTTGATGAGTATAGGGGTTACAAGAGTTTATCTACCTCGAGATAGTAATGGCTAAACTCTAGCTGTCTAGCCTATGAATAATCTGACAATGATGGCCTCTACGGACTAGACCCTCCGGTTTATATACACACCGGAGGGGCCTAGGGTTACACCAAGTCGGTTTACAGGCGAAGGAAAGGGCATATCCAGATGCCAATCTTGCTACCCTCGCACACATGAGTCCTACCCGGACACGGGGGATGGTTTTCCACTTTATCTTCACGGCCCACCAGTCCGGCCCATATCGGATAAGCCGGACACCTATCGACCCTCGAATCCAGGACTCCCTCATCGTCGTTTGAAATTTGCCCCTAAATCACATGAAGGTTTCCTACTCGGTTACGGCTCAAACTCTTACTGTGTCTACAACAATTTCACCCGAAAGGTTGAAGAGATGGTAGATGTGAAGTTTGATGAATCTAACGGCTCGCAAGTAGAGCAATTGCCGATTGATGTAGGAGATAAAGATCCCTTGGAAGCAATTCAAGACTTGTCTATTGGCAAGATTCGCCCAACGGAGGTGAAGGAGAGTACCTCGTCCGTTCAAGTGGAAGCCTCAACTTCACACCAAGGTGAACCATAAGTTGACTTGGAGGCATCCACAAGTGGAACACATCAAGATGATGGAAACAAGGATGGACAACAAGATGAACCTCATCGACCTCCCTCTCCACCTCCACAAGAGAACAACAACACCAACGACAACGAAGAAAGACAGGAGGAAGAACAAGACAATGAAGAGGATGTTCCACCCCGACCCAAACAAAAGCTCTCACGAGTTCGAGCAAGAGTCTCAAGATATCATCCCGTCGAACAAATCTTCGATGATATTCAAACCGGGAGAATTACTCGCTCTAAAACTTGTTTGGCTAACTTTTGTGAACACTACTCATTCATTTCTAGTATTGAACCTATGAAGGTTCAAGAGGCCCTTGATGATCCGGATTGGGTGAACGCTATGCATGAAGAGCTACACAATTTCGAGAGGAACCAAGTATGGATGTTGGTTGAAAAGCCTGATGAGAAGCACAATGTCATTGGAACCAAGTGGGTGTTTCGGAATAAGCAAGATGAAGATGGACAAGTTGTACGCAACAAGGCTCGCCTCGTCGCTCAAGGCTAGACTCAAGTTGAAGGTATGGACTATGGTGAGGCATATGCCCCCGTTGCTAGACTTGAGTCCATACGCATCTTACTTGATTATGCCAATCATCATGACATTACTTTATATCAAATGGACATAAAAAGTGCTTTTCTAAATGGTGAAATTGAGGAGGAAGTTTATGTTAAACAACCTCCTGGCTTTGTTAATCCCAAGAAACCCAATCATGTTTACAAACTTCACAAAGCTCTTTATGGTCTTAAACAAGCTCCTAGAGCTTGGTATAAATGCTTGACTAAGTTTCTAATTAAAAAAGGCTTTGAAATTGGGAAAATTGATTCTACACTTTTTACTAAAAGGGTTAATGGTGAATTATTTGTTTGCCAAATTTATGTGGATGATATCATATTTGGTTCAACTAACCTTAATTTTAGTGATAAGTTTGGAAGGCTAATGTCGGAGAAGTTTGAGATGTCTATGATGAGTGAACTCAAATTATTTCTTGGTTTGCAAATCAAGCAAACTAAGGAGGGTACCTTTGTTTCCCAAACAAAGTATACCAAGGACTTATTCAAGAAGTTCAACATGCAAGAAAGCAAAGGTATGAAAACACCCATGCCTACTAGTGGACATCTTGACTTGACTAAGGATGGCAAATCGGTTGACCAAAAGGTTTACCGCTCTATGATTGGTTCATTGTTATATCTATGTGCCTCCCGTCCTGATATTATGCTAAGTGTGTGTATGTGTGCATGATATCAAGCGGCCCCTAAAGAATGTCATCTTAAGGCTGTGAAAAGGATAGTGAGATACATAATTCATACACCAAACTTTGGCATTTGGTATCCTAAGAGGTCTTCTTTTGATCTTGTTGGCTACTCCGACTCGGACTATGCCGGAGACAAGGTTGATAGAAAATCCAGTTCGGATACTTGTCAATTTCTTGGTAGATCTCTTGTATCTTGGTCCTCCAAGAAACAAAACTCGGTATCCTTATCCATTGCCGAAGCGGAATACATTGCCGCCGGATCATGTTGTGCTCAATTACTTTGGATGACCCAAACCCTTAAAGATTATGGGATACATGTGAAACATGTTCCATTGCTTTGTGACAATGAAAGTGCTATTAAGATTGCTCATAATCCTGTGCAACATTCTCGGACTAAGCATATTGAAGTTCGTCATCATTTCATTCGAGATCAAGTTGCTAAAGGAGACATCGATCTTAAACATGTTTGTACCGATAAACAATTGGCGGATATATTCACCAAAGCGCTTGATGAGAAAGTGTTTTGTCATTTGAGAGGTGAATTGAACATCATTGATGCCTCAAACTTGGAGTAGGAACTCCATCTAGATGCATGCAAGGCATGAGCCTTTCTATGACTAAACCTTGATATCTCTCTTAAGATGATGATCATATGTCTTGGATCTATATTTGTACCCTTGCATATTATCTAACCCTTGTAGGTACTAATACGTCCATTTTGCATCATGTTTACCTACTGTTATTTATAATGTTTTTATGCATAATAATGCTTTTTGGAGTAATTCTAATGCCTTTTCTCTCATAATATGCAAGGTACACACAAAGAGGGAGAATTCCGGCAGCTGGAAATCTGGACCTAAAAAAGCTACGTCAGGCTACCTATTCTGCGCAACTCCAAATGAGCTGAAACTTCACAAGGATTTTTTATGGAATAAATAAGAAATACTGGAGCAAATAACTACCGGAGGGGGGCCACCTGGCGAGCACAAGACACCAGGGCGCGCCAGGCCCCCCAGGCGCGCCCTGGTGGGTTGTGCTCAGCCCAGCCCACCTCCGGTGTCCATCTTCTGGTATATAAGTCATTTTGACCTAGAAAAAATAAGAGGAGGACTTTCGGGATGAAGCGCCGCCGTCTCGAGGCGGAACTTGGGCAGGAGCACTTTTGCCCTCCGGCGGAGCGATTCTGCCGGGGGAACTTCCCTCCCGGAGGGGGAAATCATCGTCATCAACCTCACCAACAACTATCCCATCTTGGGGAGGGCAATATCCATCAACATCTT
Source organism: Thinopyrum elongatum (assembly GCA_011799875.1). Taxonomy (NCBI): domain Eukaryota; kingdom Viridiplantae; phylum Streptophyta; class Magnoliopsida; order Poales; family Poaceae; genus Thinopyrum; species Thinopyrum elongatum. The sequence goes on along the minus strand of CM022303.1, from coordinate 49,960,156 downwards.
CAACAGCACCATCTCCTCTCAAACCCTAGTTCGTCTCTTGTGTTCAATCTTTGTACCGGAACTATAGAATGGTGCGTGTGGGTGACTAGTAGTGTTGATTACATCTTGTAGTTGATTACTATATGGTTTATTTGGTGGAAGATTATATGTTCAGATCCATTATGTTATTTAATACCCCTCTGATCTTGAGCATGATTACCATTTGTGAGTAGTTACTTTTGTTCTTGAGGTCACGGGAGAAATCATGTTGCAAGTAATCATGTGAACTTGATATGTGTTCGATATTTTGATGATATGTATGTTGTGATTCCCTTAGTGGTGTCATGTGAACGTTGAGTAGATGACACTTCACCATATTTGTGCCTAAGGGAATGCATTGTGGAGTAGTTATTAGATGATGGGTTGCGAGAGTGACAGAAGCTTAAACCCTAGTTTATGCGCTATTCCGTAAGGGACCGATTGGATCCAAAAGTTTAATGCTATAGTTAGAATTTATTCTTAATACTTTTCTCATAGTTGCGGATGCTTGTGAGGGGGTTAATCATAAGTAGGAGGTTTGTTCAAGTAAGAATAACACCTAAGCACCGGTCCACCCACATACCAAATTATCAAAGTAGCGAACATGAATCGAACCAACATGATGAAAGTGACTAGATGAAATTCCCGTGTACCCTCAAGAACACTTTGCTTATCATAAGAGACCGTTTTGGCCTGTTCTTTGCCTCAAAAGGATTGGGCTACCTTGCTGCACTTTTGTTACTACTACCGTTACTTGCTCGTTACAAATTATCTTGCTATCAAACTACTCTGTTACTTACAATTTCAGCACTTGCAGACATTACCTTACTGAAAGCCACTTGTCATTTCCTTCTGCTCCTCGTTGGGTTCGACACTCTTACTTATTGAAAAGGCTACAATTGATCCCATATACTTGTGGGTCATCAAGGCTCTTTTCTGGCGCCGTTGCCGGGGAGTGAAGTGCTCTTGGTAAGGAAAAATTATTACTACGTGCTGAAATTTATTATCACTTGTTACTATGGAAAACAATCCTTGGAGGGGTTTGTTCGGGGTATCTTCACCTCGATCGGAACCACAATTAGTTACCCCTCAATCTACTGCACCTACTGAAAAAATTCAATATGAAATTCCTTCGGGTATGGTAGAACAACTGCCAGCTAATCCTTATGCAGGAGATGGAACCGAACATCCTGATAAGCACTTGATATATGTGGATGAAATTTGTGGATTGTTTAAGGTTGCAGGTTTACCCGGGGATGAAGCTAAGAAGAAGGTTTTCCCTTTATCTTTGAAGGGAAAGGCATTGACATGGTATAGGCTATGCGTTGATATTGGATCTTGGAACTGGAATCGGTTGAAATTGGAATTCCATCAAAAAAATTATCCTATGCATCTGGTTCATCGTGATCGGAATTATATATACTAGTCGTCAACCCGTGCACTTGCACGGGCTAGAAATTTTAATAATATATATAACAAAGTTTTGACAAATTAGAAATGTCAAATGTTATTTGAATATGTTTATATAGGTTATTATTTTGTGACTATATTGTTTAGGTCCAATTTTGTAACAACGGTATAAATTATATCGCCGTGTGATGGCAAACCACCTCATATTTATAGAAGAAATGTGGAAATATGGATGTATAAGGGTATATATATGTGTTTTGTTCGTAGAAAACACGGTTACAAACACAAAAGTTGTTGCTTGTAGCATGTATTCGTGTCCTATAAGTTTCTAAAAGGTATTAAAGATCAAGTGCCATATTGTAGCATACATCTTCCTTTCTTACTCAACCAAAAAAAGACATACATCTTTTTTTGTTCGGCCACGGAAGCATGGTAGAATTATAGAAACTTTGTTTCTATACACAATAACGGACACATGCATGCACGGCTTTCTATCAACATATATGATATCATAGAAAATAATATACACATTTTAAAAGTGGAAGTTGTATATCTTGCAAATAAATATATTTTGCATGCCCCTTGAAATTTTAAATTTTCTATCCGTACTATACGTATTGCTATGCTTTCCGTCCGCATCCGATTTTCCAATGGGCAGCGTACCAATTAGCATAACGACACGATCTACTTTAGACCGACACGATCTACTTTAGACCACCATAGGTACAACTCATCATACGCTACATCAACCATTATCATTGTTAGATTGCAATCTGCTGGAGGTTGAAGCCAAGAAGAATAGTTAGAGGATGGATTTGATAATTGTCCGTTTTTAGACCAGAAACATAAGTATACTTTGAAGCTTGCGGTGGATCGAGAGAGATGTGGTGATTCTAAGAAACATGAAGACCGATTGCCGCTTAGGTCGCTCATCATCCCTCACAGCACTTGGCTTTGGCTCCTTTATGGTTCGCCCATGGTCATGCGGGTAGGCGAGCGCACTTGATGGTGATGGGTATATCCTTCAGTGAGAAAAAAAGTCACCAACGGCCATAGAAGAGAAGAATTTAAGCAGATGGAGTCAGCGGCCATGTACAATAGTCAAAGGAGATGTTTTTCCTTCCTTTTTTTGAGGGAGGTGTTTTTCCATTCTTTTTGTGAGTGATGTTCCTTTCTTCAATCGGCAGAAGAATTTCTTTACGTACATTGAATGGACATCAAATGGATATGTTTTTTTTCTTTTCATTGCCGTAGTTTTTATGGAAGGTTGAAATCCTTAAAAAGAACCGATGGATGCTTTCTTTCTTTTGTCTCACCAACATTACGTGCTAGATGTTTTTTCTGGACGGGACGATTTATATGTTACGTATAAGTTTCGGTGGCCAGGGGTCGAGGGAGAGACGTTTTTCCTCTTTTTGCATGGATGTTTTTTCCTTTTTCAATCGGGAAAATGTTTTATTGACCGAATTTTAAGGGTCCTCAAGCGGATCTGTTTTTTTTACTTTCCTTCAATGGAGTTTTATGGAAGGAGGCTATCGTTTTTTAAGAAACCATGATGCTTTCTTTTTGTTTCACGCCAACATTAAACGTATCAAATGCAATCTGTTATTTCTTTCCTTTTTTTCTTGAAGTTATTTGTTTCCTTTTCATTCATCGAGTTTATATGGAAGGAGGCTATCTTTTTTGTTTAGAAAAGGAAGGAGGCTATCCTTACAAAAGGAACCATGGAAGCTTTCCATATTTTGTTTCACCAACGACAAAGATAAACGTGTCAGATGCAATCTATTATTTTTTTCCTTTTCATACGTGGAGCTTTTAGGGAAAGAGGCTAACCTTTTTTAAGGAACCAATGATGCTTTCTTTCACCAATGATGAACGTCTCTATCTAAAAAAAATGTTGAACGTTTCAAGTCTTTTTTTTTGGACTATCTGTGTTACGTAAATTCTCCTTTTAACTTAGATATAAATTCTCTAATCCAACGGTGTAATTAATTTTGATGATGTGGATTAATGAGAAGGCTTGAAAGGTGCCTCCAATTAGTAAATATAAGATAATTTTTGGCCTCATGAAGGAGAAAGTATCGCTCTAGCTTGGGGGAGGCTTAACTCAATGTTATATTCATGCCCCAACCATGAGCTCTCGAGAGAAATTATTATTCAGAATTTTTATGCTCGGCTTTCTCGTAATGATCAATCCATACTCGATACTTCTCGTACTGGTTCTTTTATGAAGAAGACTATTGAATTCCGGTGGGATCTTTTAGAAAGAATTAAACGCAACTCTAAAGATTGGGAACTCGACGAAGGTAAAGAGTCAGGTATTGAGCTTAAGTTTGATTGTGTTTAATCTTTTATGAATATCGATGCTTTTCAAAAGTTTAGCACTAAATACGAACTTGACTCTAAGATAGTAGCTTCCTTTTGTGAATCTTTTGCTACTCATGTTGAGCTTCCTAAAGAGAAGTGGTTCAAATATCACCCACCAATTAAAAAAGAAATTAAAGAACCGGTAAAAGCTAAAGATGAAACTATCATTTATAATGTTGATCCAGTTGTTCCCACTGGTTATATTGAAAAACCACCTTTCACTGTTAGGATGAAGGAACATGCTAAAGTTTGAACTGTGGTCAACAAAAGTTATATTAGAACACCTAAACCGGCTGAACAAATAAAAGTAGAACCTAGTGTTGTTATGGTTAAAGATCTCTTGGTCGATAATATTGATGGGCATGTTATTTACTTCTGTGATGAAGCTGCTAGAGTTGTCAAACCCGATGAAAAAGATAAACATAGACCTATTGTTGGCATGCCTGTTGTCTCAGTTAAGATAGGAGATCACTGTTATCATGGTTTATGTGACATAGGTGCTAGTGTAAGTGCTATTCCTTTTACCTTATATCAAGAAATTATGAATGATATAGCACCCGCTGAAATAGAAGACATAGATGTTACTATTAAGCTTGCCAATAGAGATACTATATCACCAATTGGGATTGTTAGAGATGTTGAAGTCTTGTGTGGGAAAATAAAATACCCTACTGATTTTCTTGTTCTTGGTTCCCCACAAGATGACTTTTGTCCCATTATCTTTGGTAGACCTTTCTTGAACACCGTTAATGCTAAAATAGATTGTGAGAAACAAACTGTCAGTGTTAGTTTTGGTGATGAATCTCATGAGTTTAATTTTTCTAAGTTTAGTAGAAAACCTCATAAGAAAGATTTGCCTAGTAAGGATGAAATTATTGGTCTTGCTTCTATTGTTGTACCTCCTACTGATCCTTTAGAACAATATTTGCTAGACCATGAATATGATTTGCATATGCATGAAAGAAATGAAATAGATATAATCTTGTTCGAACAAGAACCTCTGCTTAAACACAATCTGCCTATTGAAACTCTAGGAGGTCCTCCTCCACCTAAAGGTGATCCTGTGTTTGAATTAAAAAAATTGCCAGACACTTTGAAATATGCTTATCTTGATGAGAAAAAGATATATCCTGTTATTATTAGTGCTAACCTTTCAGAACATGAAGAAGAAAGATTATTGAAAGTTCTAAGGAAGCACCGAGCTGCTATTGGATATACTCTTGATGATCTTAAGGGCATTAGTCCCACTCTATGCCAGCACAAGATTAATATGGAACTTGATGCTAAAGCCGTTGTTGATCACCAATGTCGGTTAAATCCGAAGATGAAAGAAGTGGTAAGAATGGAAATATTGAAACTTCTGGAAGTAGGTACAATCTATCCTATAGCTGATAGTAGATGGGTAAGTCCTGTTCATTGTGTCCCTAAGAATGGAGGTATTACTGTTGTTCCTAATGATAAGAATGAACTTATTCCACAAAGAATTGTCATAGGCTATAGAATGGTAATTGATTTTAGAAAATTAAACAAAGCAACTAGAAAAGATCATTACCCTCTGCCTTTTACTGATCAAATGCTAGAAAGATTATCTAAGCACACACATTTTTGCTTCCTAAATAGAAATTCTATTTTTTCACAAATACCTGTTTCTCAACCTGATCAAGAAAAGACCACTTTTACTTGACCTTTTTGAACTTATGCTTATAGATGTATGCCTTTTGGTTTATGCAATGCACCTGCTACCTTTCAAAGATGTATGACTGCTATATTCTCTGATTTTTGTGAAAAGATTGTTGAGGTTTTCATGGATGACTTTTCTGTTTATGGGAAGTCCTTTGATGATTGTTTAAGCAATCTTGATCGAGTTTTGCAGATATGTGAGCAAACAAATCTTGTCTTGAATTGGGAGAAGTGCCACTTTATGGTTAACGAAGGTCTTGTTTTGGGCCATAAAATTTCTGAAAGAGGTATTGAGGTGGACAAAGCCAAGGTTGATGCAATTGAGAAAATGCCATGTCCTAAAGATATCAAAGGTATTCGTAGTTTCCTTGGTCATGCTGGCTTCTATAGGAGATTTATCAAAGACTTTTCTAAAATTTCTAGGCCTCTTACAAATCTTTTGCAAAAGGATACTCCTTTTGTTTTTTATGATGATTGTTTAGAAGCCTTCAAAACACTCAAGAAAGCCTTAATTTCTGCACCTATTGTTCAACCACCTGATTGGAACTTGCCTTTTGAAATTATGTGTGATGCTAGTGATTATGCTATTGGTGCTGTTCTAGGACAAAGAGTTGATAAGAAACTAAATGTTATCCACTATGCTAGTAAAACTTTAGACAGTTCTCAACGAAATTATGCTACTACTGAAAAAGAATTCTTAGAAGTGGTGTTTGCTTGTGATAAATTTAGATCCTACATTCTTGATTCCAAAGTGACTGTTCACACCGATCATGCTGCTATTAAATATCTTATGGAAAAGAAGGATTCTAAACCTAGACTCATTAGGTGGGTTCTTCTACTACAAGAATTTGATTTGCATATCACCGATAGAAAAGGAGCGGAGAACCCTATAGCTAATAACCTGTCTAGGCTTGAAAATATTCTTGATGACCCACAACCTATTAATGATAGCTTTCCTGATGAACAGTTAGCTGCAATAAATGTTTCTCATAACACTCCTTGGTATGCTGACTATGCTAATTATATTGTTGCTAAATACATACCACCTATCTTCACTTACCAACAAAAGAAAAAATCTTCTATGATTTAAGATATTACTTTTGGGATGACCCACATCTTTATAAAGAAGGAGTAGATGATATTATTAGACGTTGTGTACCTGAGCATGAACATGAACAAATCCTACGGAAATGTCACTCCGAAGCTTATGGAGGACATCATGCGGGAGACAGAACTGCTCATAAGGTATTGCAATCTGGTTTTTATTGGCCTACTCTCTTCAAGGATGCTCGTAAGTTCGTCTTATCTTGTGATGAATGTCAAAGAATAGGTAATATCGGTAAGCTTCAAGAGATGCCTATGAATTATTCTCTTGTTGTTGAACCATTAGATGTTTGGTGATTTAATTACATGGGACCTTTTCCTTCCTCTAATGGGTATACTCATATTTTGGTTGCTGTTGATTATGTTACTAAGTGGGTAGAAGCTATTCCAACCAGTAGTGCTGATCACAACACCTCTATTAAAATGCTTAAGGAAGTTATTTTCCCAAGGTTTGGAGTCCCTAGATATTTAATGACTGATGGTGGTTCACACTTTATTCATGGTGCTTTCCGTAAAATGCTTGCCAAGTATGATGTTAACCATAGAATTGCATCACCCTATCATCCTCAGTCTCGTGGTAAAGTTGAACTTAGCAATAGAGAAATAAAATTAATTTTACAAAAGACTATCAATAGGTCCCGGAAGAATTGGTCTAAGAAATTAGATGATGCACTTTGGGCTTATAGAACAGCATATAAAAATCCTATGGGTATGTCTCCTTATAAAATGGTTGATGGAAAAGCTTGTCATTTGCCTCTTGAGTTAGAACATAAAGCATATTGGGCTATTAAAGAATTCAACTATGATTTCAAACTTGCTGGTGAGAAGAGGTTATTTGATATTAGCTCATTAGATGGATGAAGAACCCAAGCTTATGAAAATGCCAAGTTATTTAAAGAAAAAGTTAAAAGATGGCATGATAAAAGAATCCAAAAGCGTGAGTTCAAAGTTAGAGAATATGTTCTTTTGTACAACTCTTGTTTCAGATTCTTTGCAGGAAAACTCCACTCCAAATGGGAAGGACCCTATGTTATCGAGGAGGTTTATCGATCTGGAGCTATCAAAATAAATAATGCCGAAGGTAGTAACCCGAAGGTTGTTAATGGGCAATGAATAAAACATTATATCTCAAGTACGCCCATTAATGTTGAAAGCAATGTTATCCAAACTATGACACCGGAAGAACACATAAAAGAAACCTTCTGGAACGCTCCAGAATCATGAAACAAAAGGAGGTACGTGATACGGTCAGTAAACGGACTCCGAAAAATCCGCAAAAATAATTTTTGTCATTTTTGGAATATTTAGAAAATTAGGAAAATAAGAACTACCAGGAAGGTGACCCTAGTGGGCACAAGACACTAGGGCGTGCCTGGCTTGCCAGGGCGCCCAGGTGGGTTGTGCCCACCTCGGGTACCTTCCGGACTCCATTTTTCTTCTGTTTGCTTCTTTCCCAAGATAAAAAATCTTTATATACCCCCCGAACCTATTGCCTCCGTATCGCGGAGAAATCTTCTGTCTTCTTTTCTTGCTGTTTTCTGTCAGATCTGTTAAGCCAGGCATCATGTCTTCCCCCTCTTCCAACAATGGAGAAGACGATGCGGGGTTGCTGCAGGAGGAGCTAGAGGGGGAGAGAGTTCAGGAGGTTGCCATGGAGGAAGATGAAGGGAATTCCCTTGGAGTTCACCCTCCGGCTTCCGAGAGAGGCACACTAGCTGGTATCTCTACCTGTCCTAATCCTCATCAAGCCATGAGATCATCAAACAATCGAGAGAGCTCTGAAGTACAAGAAGAACTCCCTTCCAGGAGGCCTTTACACAGGTTACATCATAACAATTTTCATCATTTGATTCATAACTATGGGTTCGAAAACACTCCTCGTGTGCATATACCGTCCAATTGGGACATATCTCGTCCAAGAGAAAGTGATGGAGGGACAAACTCTTGGGGTCCGGAAAATAAGCATATCATGGCTGAAGTAGAGAAGAACACTGAGTTGCTTCACCAAGCTCTTCGGGAGATTCACAGTTTAAGAGAGGCACTCAGAGATATATTGGACAAGATCGCTCCCACTTCATCACCACCACCTCCTTCTTCATCACCAAAAGAAAATTGAGTATCGGGTATGGGCACTCCCCTTGGCTTTCGCCAAGCTTGGGGGAGGTGCCCCGGTATCATATCACCTCCACTATCGTTTGCTTTTACTTTTCTTAGTTCGATCCATAGTTATCTTTTGCTTTAGATGAATAAAAGTTTAGTTTGATCCTTTCTTTTTGAGACTTTGCTTAGTGATCTATCCTCGTAATCGTGTGCGAGATTTATAATAAAGTTTAGTTTGAGTTTTGCTTTCTTTACTTTCATGTTTCAATAAAAAGAAAGGAAATAAATGAAAAAGATCATATGCTAATCTTATGGTAAGTAATGACATCACACAAGGAAAAGTATAAGTAGCAAATTTTATTGTAGATTGACAAACATAGCATTGGTTAATGATGCAATTCATGAAAGAATTAATAATGGAAGAGAAGACTCACATGCAAATACACTATCCTAGAAATCTTTTGTGATTGTGAGCACCCATCAAAATATTATATGCCAAAATTGTTGACGTTGGACAAGGAAGACAACGTAATGATTTATGTTTGTTCATATTCACATAGAAGCTATATTGTCATAGATCCTTCAACATGTGGTGTTTGCCCCTATCTTTGCTAGCCAAAAATTCCGCACCAAGTAGAGATACTACTTGTGCATCCAAAAACTATTAAAACCAAATCTTGTTTTGAGAGTCCACCATACCTACCTATGGATTGAGTAAGATCCTTCAAGTAAGTTGTCATCGGTGCAATAAGGCAATAAAAATTGCTTCTAAAAGTGTTAGATCATTTAGTATAAGAGAAAATTGAGCGTTGTACGAACTTGTGATGGCGAAGAATAAAAGTGACAGACTGCATAATAAAGGTTGCCATCATAAGGGGCAATATAACATGACGTTCTCTTGCACTAAGGGATTGAGCATACAAACAAAAAGCGCATGGCAACCTGTGCTTCCCTCTGCGAAGGGCCTATCTTTTACTTTTATGTATTTACTTTCATGCAAGAGTCAAAGTTCTTCTCTCTATTCCTTTTTATTTTCTCTTTTGGCAACCATCATGTGGTGAGGAAAGATCTAGGCACATATATCCAGTTGAATATGGGTAGCATGAGTTATTATTGTTGACATCACCCTTGAGGTGAACACGTTGGGAGGCGAAACTATAAGCCCTTATCTTTCTATGTGTCCGGTTGAAACATTTTGCTCATGTGTACGTGGTGAGTGTTAGCAATCATAGAAGACTATATGATGGTTGAGTATGTGGACTTTCCTAAAGGCTCCGATATGAGACCCTTCCTGAAAAGATGATGAATTGTAGTTGCAAAGTTGACTGAGAACATAGTTTGTTGGTTTCCAATAGAGTTGTTGCTTTATACTTCGATGTTGTGATGAATTGTTACTTATTCGTGAGAAGTCTATGATAAAAGTTCTATAATAAAAAAATTATGTTAATGTTTATTGCTATTATAATAATTTACATGATGCTTCTATGTCCGTATTTTGTTTTTATTGACACCTCTCTCTCTCTAAGCATGTGGACATGTTTTTCGATTTTGGTTTTCGCTTGAGGACAAGCGAGGTCTAAGCTTGGGGGAGTTGATACGTCCATTTTGCATCATGTTTACCTACTATTATTTATAATGTTTTTATGCATAATAATGCTTTTTGGAGTAATTCTACTGCCTTTTCTCTCATAATATGCAAGGTACACACAAAGAGTGAGAATTCCGGCAGCTGGAAATCTGGACCTGAAAAAGCTACGTCAGGCTACCTATTCTGCACAACTCCAAATGAGCTGAAACTTCACGAGGATTTTTTATGGAATAAATAAGAAATACTGGAGCAAATAACTATTGGAAGGGGGACACCTGGTGAGCACAAGACACCAGGGCGCGCCAGGCCCCCCAGGCACGCCCTGGTGGGTTGTGCTCAGGCCAGTCCACCTACGGTGTCCATCTTCTGGTATATAAATTATTTTGACCTAGAAAAAATAAGAGAAGGACTTTCGGGACAAAGCGCCGCCGTCTCGAAGCGGAACTTGGGCAGGAGCACTTTTACCCTCCGGCGGAGCGATTCCGCCGGGGGAACTTCCCTCCCGGAGGTGGAAATCATCCTCATCATCATCACCAATAACTCTCCCATCTTGGGGAGGGCAATCTCCATCAACATCTTCAACAGCACCATCTCCTCTCAAACCCTAGTTCATCCCTTGTGTTCAAACTTTGTACCGGAACTATAGATTGGTGCTTGTGGGTGACTAGTAGTGTTGATTACATCTTGTAGTTGATTACTATATGGTTTATTTGGTGGAAGATTATATGTTCAGATCCATTATGTTATTTAATACCCCTCTGATCTTGAGCATGATTATCATTTGTGAGTAGTTACTTTTGTTCTTGAGGTCACGGGAGAAATCATGTTGCAAGTAATCATGTGAACTTGATATGTGTTCGATATTTTGATGATATGTATGTTGTGATTCCCTTAGTGGTGTCATGTGAACGTCGACTACATGACACTTCACCATATTTGGGCCTAAGGGAATGCATTGTGGAGTATTTATTAGATGATGGGTTGCGAGAGTGACAGAAGCTTAAACCCTAGTTTATGCGTTATTCCGTAAGGGACCGATTGGATCCAAAAGTTTAATGCTATGGTTAGAATTTATTATTAATACTTTTCTCATAGTTGCGGATGCTTGCGAGGGGGTTAATCATAAGTAGGAGGTTTGTTCAATTAAGAACAGCACCTAAGCACCGGTCTACCCACATACAAATTATCAAAGTAGCGAACACGAATCGAACCAACATGAAGAAAGTGACTAGATGAAATTCCCGTGTACCCTCAAGAACACTTTGCTTATCATAAGAGACCGTTTTGTCCTGTCCTTTGCCTCAAAAGGATTGGGCTACCTTGCTGCACTTTTGTTACTACTACCGTTACATGCTCATTACAAATTATCTTGCTATCAAACTACTCTATTACTTACAATTTCAGCACTTGCAGACATTACCTTGCTGAAAACCACTTGTCATCTCCTTCTGCTCCTCGTTGGATTCGACACTCTTACTTATCGAAAAGGCTACAATTGATCCCATATACTTGTCGGTCATCAGGTACTTGGATGAGCTCAAATCCATGAGATTGCAAGTCACTCACATCATAAGCAATCTCTACATCACCAAGTTTCTACTATATGGTTGTGGAATACAAGGAAGGATGACCTCACTCAACATATCCTTTGACAATGTCCATATATCAAATTTCATTTGGTATCAGGTTACATGTTTGTCATTTTTGGATACACAAGTGCTCTTCCTTGCAAGACTAACCCATGTAGGAAGATGAACTCAAACTTCTAGTGGTGCTCTCAACCTTTGGTGGACTACATCAACCATGAGCATCCAACACAAGTTCAACTACATGATCAAGATCAACACAACCCAAGGTATATCATTCCATCTTAGAGAAGCTTTGACCCAAGTCATGAGTTAAAGCAACTCAACAAGATGTGAATACATCAAAGTGCTTAAACGAAAAATGGTAACCTCATTTTGAGCTTAAACGATGAGTATGACCTATGATCAAGTGACCTCACTTGACTCCTAAGTCAATATACTCTAACATAGGTGACTTTGTTGCTGACCCCTTCTAGATGAAGTTCTCTAGTGTTTCTATGTTTTTGTTTGTTGTTTCTGTCTTTGTGTTTCCTTTTATTAAAAAAAACTTCATCTAGATCTCTTCTCTTATGTGTTTTCTAATTCATTGCAAATCTTTTAGTAAATTCCTTGCAAATCCTTAAGTGATTTTATTTGCCAAGTGAGGTGAGTTGACAAAATGTTTACTCTGTGTTGAACTCGGTCTCTTTGATTCAAACCTATCGGTCTAACCGAAACACAAGGTATCCTTGTGAATAGATCATCGGTCCAACTGACACGGTCTAACTCAGTTGCACTGATCAGGATCCTCTGTGACTTCGCCAACTCGGTGTCACCGATGAAAAAGGATCGGCGTTACCGACTTCATTGCTGAAGAAAACTTTTTGCCATTGCTTTGTGTACTTCTCTTCTAGCTCCACTCAATGATTCTTATCCTCTACCTGCATCATAGTCTACATGCTGCCTTGAAGTGTGTCTCAAGGACCAAACCTATTTGGCTCATACTCCAGAAGTTCCCTTCTTGGAAATTGATGTCAAAGGGGGAGAGAGAACACATCAAAGCTTATCACATGGGAGAGAAAGCACATCTTAGCCTCCCCAGATGCTTGTTTTCAAATAGAGGAGAGAAGCCACATGTCTTCAAGAGGGGAAAGACATGTTGATACTTGATTGATTGTACCATTTCTTGCTTTAATGGTTCTTGCTCTGATTTTCTCTTACCCTACCTTCTCCCATTATCCAATATCAGATTCAGGGGGGAGAAAGAGTTCAGATCTAAGGGAAGACAATCTTTGGAATTCATTGCATATCTTTAATCTTTGGGGACATGTCCATATCCAAATGGAGTACTAAGTACTCACCCATTACATGTCATCCCAGTCTTGGTACTCTTGTGGTTTCCTGAACTTGCTTTACAGAGTGTTCTTGTGTTATCTAACCTTGTTTTCTCAAGCCCATCTCTTCCAAAGCCAGCTCAAGACCACAAGGTAAGTATATGCATCGCACTCATGTGCATGATGATCTCTCCCATCTCTTCAACAGCCAGCTCAAGACCACAAGGTAAGTATATGCATCGCACTCATGTGCATGATGATCTCTTGCTGCTGCACATATTGTTTGCAAGAAGAATTCATGAACATGTAGGTATACCTATTCTACCTACTTCATTTGCTCTGATGCATACAGCCAAGATACATGTAACTCATTGCTTGCTCTGGCATGCTTATGCATTCACATGTTCTTACTTTCCATCTTTACATGTTTGCATACATGTAGGGGGAGCCTATGCATGTTACATGTCCTTCCAAAGCTTTACCTATTGCTATTCATATCTTTATATAAAGCTTTGATGTATGTTGTCATCAATTACCAAAAAGGGGGAGATTGAAAGCACAAGTGCTCCCTGGGTGGTTTTGGTAATTAATGTCAACATATCTTTTATTGGACTAATATTTTTATCAAGTGCATTTCAGATAAGTTCAACAATGGAGTGGCAAGGACAAGATGATGTGGAACCCCTTCAAAATGATAAGGACAAAGATTGGCAAAGGCTCAAGACTCTTCATTTTGATTTTTGTGATCCAGGATCACATTGAGTCCATAGGAAAGCCAATACTATTAAAAGGGGATGAGGTGTTGCTTAATGGTCCACTTGCTCAAAGTGCTTAGTGATATTGCTCCAAAACCCTCAACCACTTTCTCATTTCCACCTATGTCCAAAACCTAAAGTCAAACTCGGCCCCACTGATTTGATCTATCCGGCAACACCGAGTTCATTTGACATAGCCACTGCCAGAAACCCTAATCAATTCGGTCACACCGATACGGATCTCAGACTCACCAAGATGACCTTGCAAATTCTCTGTTGTCTGTTGCAATTATTTCGGTCCCACCAAAATGTGCCATTGGACACACCGAGTTTGCCTGACCAACTCTGTATTTGATCATTGCTGAAATCGGTCTCACCGAGTTCGTGCGATCGGTCTCACCGAGGTGAGGTTTTGCCCTAGCCCTTGCACATCGGTCCCACCAAGTTGATCTTGTCAGTCCCACCGAGATTCCTAACATTCACATTTTGAACTAAATCGGTCTCACCGAGTTCTTCTATTCGGTCTGTCTGAGTTGGGTAAAAAGTGTGTAACGGTTAGATTTTGTGTGGAGGCTATATATACCCCTCCACCCCCTTCTCTATTCAAGAGAGAGCCATCAGAACATGCCTACACTTCCACTACTCATTTTCTGAGAGAGAACCACCTACTCATGTGTTGAGATCAAGATATTCCAATCCAACCACAAGAATCTTGATCTCTAGCCTTACCCAAGTTGCATTCCACTCAAATCATCTTTCCACCATAGCCAAATCTGTGAGAGAGAGTTGAGTGTTGGGGAGACTATCATTTGAAGCACAAGATCAAGGAGTTCATCATCAACACACCATCTATTACCTTTTGGAGAGTGGTGTCTCCTAGATTGGTTAGGTGTCACTTGGGAGCCTCCGTCAAGATTGTGGAGTTGAACCAAGGAGCTTGTAAGGGCAAGGAGATCGCCTACTTCGTGAAGATCTACCCAAGTGAGGCAAGTCCTTCGTTGGCGATGGCCATGGTGGGATAGACAAGGTTGCTTCTTCGTGGACCCTTCATGGGTGGAGCCCTCCGTGGACTCGCGCAACCGTTACCCTTCGTGGGTTGAAGTCTCCATCAACGTGGATGTACGATAGCACCACCTATCGGAACCACACCAAAAATCTCCGTGTCTTCATTGCGTTTGCACACTCCAATCCCATCCCTTTACTTTCTTGCAACTAGCATGCTTTACTCTTTTCACTGCTTATACTCTTGCCATGCTTGCTTGAATTGTGTTGGGAATGTTTAAAATTGTGCTAATCTTCAACCTCAACTTGAAAAACTAAAAAACTGCTACTTTTGCTTGTTGAGTGTCTAATCACCCCCCCCCCCATCTAGACACCTCTTTTCGATCCTTTCAGACATGCCGCGCCCCGCTCCACCCCGATCTGTCGTGTGTGAGGCCCGCCACACCCAGCGCAGCCCATCAGTGCCACGGCCCTGCACCGACGGCTACCATGGCGCTGCGGGAAACGCGCAGTAGGACCTGTCGCCCTTCTCCTTTTCTTCCTCTATATCTTCCCATCTAAGCACGCCGCCATTTTTCCGCAGGTTGAAGCCACCATGTTCATGGCGCCCTGAGCTCCGGGACGAGCAGCTCCTACCCATCTGCCCCACCGCCAGTCGCCAGTGCCTCCCTGACCTCCATCCCGGCTCGATCCAGTCCAGCCCGAGCCTCCCGCGTCCTGATCCGCCATCTCCGCCGCGCCCCCATGCCCCTCGCCGGTCTTGGCCTCCCCTGCATCACACTACCGCCCCCTATAGACGCTGTTGTTGGATTCCCGGCGGCAGAGAGAGGGAGAGAGGAGAGAGAGAGACTGATTTATCTTTTTGGTTTTTCTTTTCTTTTCAATGTGGTAGGGACCCACTTGTAAGTGTCACCTTTTTTTTCTCTTCATTTTTTTATCTTTTTGACTGGAGTTGTAATGAGGGGCAAAATGGTCTAGAAAAATATCTCTCTAACGGTCAAACGCCTTTGACCGGACGGAATTGAGATGGAAGGGAAAAAGCATAAGCGAAGCAAAGTGGCTTGGGCGAGACCAAGGGTTTTTGAAAATTAGGGGCAAAACTGCCGAGTGTGACACAACTAAGAGCATAAATTCATTTATCCCATTTCTTTGTGATTTGTTGGTTTGATGATGTTTTGTTGGATTTTATCCATGCATTTTCTTGGTTTCAAGTGGATCTAGCTTTCCCCCATATTTTCCCCACTTTCCATCCACGAAATCTCTCCAATTTTGCCGTTGGAATCATCAATTTCTGGCCCGAAATCGTGGAATTTCCGCCCACCCCGTGCCCACGAACCCCAGACCCCATGCGCACGGGCCCCCGAAAAGTCTTTGGACGCCCCGCGTACACGGCCTTGTACCGTGCGCACGGGACCCCATGTCCATGGGCCCTAGACCCCGTGCGCACGCCCCCCCCCCCAGTTCAGCCAACAACCCTTCACCGTTTCGCCCATAACTTTCACATCCGGAGTCCGATTTTCGCGTTCTTTAGCTTGTTGAGTAGCTATTGACACCCCACATCCACCTAAATAGGTTCCAACATCATTTGACTCCATCAAAATTTTGACACTTTGGCATTTTTGCCTAGGCCCTCCACCATACCATCCGCAAAACCACCATAGCTTTCCGCAACCTAACCCATTTTGCTCAATTTAGCATTTGTGGTTGTTTGAGTTGTGACTTGAGTCTCCTAAGGTGTTTCGGCTACTTAGGGACAGTTGCTTCTTCATCAACAACCACCAACACTTCCGCATTGCCAACTCCGGAACCACCAACACTTTCCACTACCACCATTTGACATTTTCCGTTTGAGATTTTGAGTTTGCGGTTTTTCCGTTTCCTAGGGTGTTTTGGCTAACTAGGAACAGTTCGACATCGACAACACCGCCGCTCAACTTCGACAAGGATTCGACATCGACCACCTTCACCAATTTGACACCCTAACCATAAGCAAGAACGGTAACCTCTATATCATCTTGGTATCGTGGTATCCCATCATTGTATATTCCCCTTGCCATTACATTGTTAACCCGTTAGCCCATTTTGTGTCACATGCCTATCGAGACTAGCCAGTATTGCCGGCAACGTTACTTGTGCACATTAGTGATCATCGATCTACACCTTCCATTGCATACATACCATATCATATTGGTATCATCTTGGTATCATAGTACCATCCCTTGTGTCACAAGATTGTTCCCGCATATACACAATTGCTATCTTGGTTTGTGCCTTTCGCATAAGTGGCCATATAAAAAAAGGAATAAGCTTTTAAGCAAAAAGAGAAAAAAAAGAGCTTGTAAGCAATAGCCATAGCATCGCCACATTGCATACCGTACTACCATATTTATCATCTTGGATCATCGTGTGCGAAACACCAGAACATCATACATATATAGCATACTTGGGATAGAAAGTTGATACATTTTGCATCTTATAGGTTGTGCACAAGTGTCGTATCCGCCTATTGAGAAATCATGCTAGCGTCTCTCTAGAGTTGTGCAACACGAGCGTTTTCCGTGGATTCCACATTTTGTGCTCATTCCTTGGTTGCACGACCCCATTTATCTTCCGTGTGTGTGTTTCTGTGTGCCACCCATTGCTATTGGTCTAATTGTTTCACTTGCAAATTTGTGAATCTTTTCCAACATTATTGACTCTTGCTAACATTTTGCATCAAATTTTTGTGCCACTATCCTCACCGAGCTCCACCAAAAGCTTTACTTGTGTAGGTGTGAGAATTGACAAGATCCGGTACCAATTGTGCTATTTCCTTGTTACATTACTGAGTGATCATTGATCCATCTTCAACATTGGATAAGGTACATTGGTCTAGTTCTTTCCTTTCTTCCACTCACATTTGCTCGAGTCTTGTGATGGATAGGCAAGGCATTTCATCTCCGGTCTTCCACGACAACGACGGCGCGACCAACTACATCACCAAAATGTCCATCTTCGGACTACAACGAGCAATGCAAGGCATTGAGCGACTCGCCATTGACATTCACCAAAACGAAGCATGGAAATCGGACTACATCGACACCAAGTTGGACGAACACATGGATCAAGTACGAGACATGGTGGCCAACTACAAGTCTTCTTCCCCTTCGTCATCTTCAAGGCGGCGACGCTCAAGTAGCCAATCTTCAGAGCGCCCAAGTGATGCAAGCACAGTTCATCCACGTCCACATCTCCATGACGAACATCATTAAATTCGTGATCCACATCGTCATGAAGGGCAAGCCTACTTCCCACGAGTTTGCCTACATCGACATCTTCAAGTCCAAGGTGACCACCTACAAGCAAGGGCGACACTTCCATCTTCGAAAGCCCCTCAAGGAAGATGGCCGAGCATGGGAAATTCCCTTCGGTCATGGAGATGAGCTACGGGGTGCCACATCATGTGGGCCTCATACAAGGCAGCGACAAGACAGTCGAGCAAGGGCCATCCCCTTCGACAACGGCGACGAGCACAAACCTCTTCAACAACATGAATACGGCGCCCAAATGGGACTCCTACTCCGAGTCAAGCTACGATACCGCACATGAGACCTTCTCTTTGGTCTCGGAGGAGAGCGATGATTTTCCACTTCCTACGGCATTCATCTTTTGGGGCGTTATGGATGAGGAGGTTGAGCATGGGACTATCCCTCCAACCAAGGCGGCGATAGGAGTTGAGCATGGAGACATTTGCACCTACATCTCTCTGAAACCCACATATGACGAGATGCCCCAATTCCCATGTGAGGAGAGCCATCCCACCATGAGTGATATGAGTGACTCCACCATATGTGACATTGAGAGCATTTCCTATGAGAGGATGAGTGTGACCACAACTAGCACCACACACGAGATTATGCCACACATCCTATGTGAGGTTGAGAGCCATTTGAGTGACTGCACCAACCATATGAGTGAGAGCATCTTACCAGGAGTGAGTGAGCCACAACACTTAGTGAGTGAGGTAGTTGAGACGGCTCGTGAGGCCACTATGATTTCTAACGACTTAACCTCTACTCTGAGTGTGTTTTCTTCTTTGGTGCTAGGTCTCCTACATGACGACATGCCTATCCTCGATGAGTCCATACCTCCAACAGAGACGACGATGGCCATGGTGGACGATGATGCACCCCCCCACATGGTTCCATCACAATGAAGATGACCACGTCTTGGTCTTCGACACCTCACCTACTACACATGAGCGATGCTCCAAAGGTAACATAGGTGATGGTACTTCACTTGTCCCACTAGTGGACTATCTTCACAATGATTGCTTGCATGATGTCGATCGACCTATTACCATGCTTCATGCTAGTGCGACTTCCTCATGCCATGACTTACCTATTTATGATGAAGATGACGATGAGCATGTCGAGTTGCCTAGTTGTGATGTTATGCTCCATAGGATATCATGTGAAAATTCTTTTGGTCACATCATGTTGGACAACCCCTTAGACTTGTCATATGCTATGAGTGAGATCTCCCATATTGCATCAGTACAATGTCAACATAGTACCTATTCATGCCCCATAAAAATAAATCTCATTTGCACTTATGGCATAGATGACAAGATGATGGTTATTGGAATGTGTTTCTCTTGCGATCATATTGCTATGCTACCTTTACATGATTTGCGCAATTCATCTACTATGCCTTGCCATGATCACATTGTTCCGAATATGCATTGTTCTGGATGTTGTCAATATTCTCCATGTGATGTTTCCATTAATGCTCATGAGGAGACCCCCCATAGTTGCCTCATACATTTTTGGAGATTTCGATGCATCCCATCCTCAGGGCCGGTCCTGAGAATTCAGGGGCCTGGGGCGAAACAATAATCCGGGGCCCTTCGGGGCCCTAAAGTATAAATGTTTAATAGTAATTAACATACGTAGATATAAAATTGTATCAAAGAAAATAGTCAAGTCCATTCAAAATCAGTGTGCATATAGAATAAAATATTACATAATACCTTCAAATTTCATTTGAATGTTCTGAGATGCAAAATCGCTAATGATAGTATCAATATCAATTTCATCAAGCAATTCTTTCTGGATAGTTTCTGCCTAAGCGTGGCATGATGGTTCTGCAATTAAAAGGAACAATTAGCTTTTAAAATTAGCGCAAAGCTATGTTAGATACAAGATCAATTATAGAAATCTAGGGCATAATATAGTACCTTCTCTCTAATTTAATACGGCTACAATTTTATTCTGTGCGCTGTGTGCAATGATTCGAGCGCGAGTGCCGGCAATGCGAGTATGCGACAATTCCCTTCCTTGTTCGATCAATCGAGATTCGAGAATTTAGGATTAGAAAAGAAACAGGAACAATAGCAAAACAGTACACGCGAAGGCATAAGGCGCTGGGAGCGACTGCGCAAGGAGACGTGCTCGTACCTGTCGTAGCCGCGTAGCGCTGCGTGCCCGCTGTCGGTTCTATATCCGGCATATCTCGTAGTAGGGGTCCTAAGCTAGGCGTCTTGGAGCGATGGTAACATGGACACAGGATTTTACCCAGGTTCGGGCCCTCTTGATGGAGGTAAAACCCTACGTCCTGCTTTTGATTGTATTCATATGAGGTGTAGTACAGAGTACATGTGTCTACCACAAGATTGTTCTAATGAATATTAGATTATCTATTGACTAGCCTGGCCTCGGTTTATATAACACACCGGAGGCCTAGGGTTTTAGGTGAGTCTTCGGCTTGTGCGCCAAGTCTTGTGGAAACCTCCTCGTATGCGGCATGGGCTGCCCGAAGTGGCCCATGAATGAACCGCCGTGGGGGTCCTCGGCCCGATCCAGCTGGTCGGGAGACGACGTGGTGAGTACCCCCTAGTCCATGACACCGTCAGTAGCCCCCTGAACCGGTCTTCAAGTTGGGGACGCTCCACGGTTCTTCCGAATTGTTCTTCATCTTCGGATGGCGGTCTTGAAAACTGGTTCAACAAATCTTTCCCATCTTTGATTGAGGATCGCCGAGCTGAATCCGAAGAATGCACACGTCGGGCATCCGAGGAGACCTTTAAGTTTTCGGCCTTTATCAATGCCTTCTTACACCACACCTCGGGTTTGAAGTTGTTCCCATGCGGCGGTGTCCTCTTGCGTCCGAGCTCCAATGTCGGACTGCATTCGAGGTGTCTTTTTGCAGCCGAGCTCCAACGCTGAACTGCATCCAAGCTTCCAACGACAGACTGTATCCGAGCTCCAACGCCGGACTGTATCCGAGCTCCAATGCCGGACTGTATCCGAGGCGTCATAGATCACTTTGCTTCAAAAAAGTTGAATGAGTTCAGCCGAGCTTAATGCCGGAAATGCCCTCTACGGAGCCAGCCACTTGTATCTGAGCTTTATGTCGGACTGCTTCCGAGGTGATGCACCACCCCGGGCTTGGGCTGATTTTTTGCAGATATATTTTTCTTGATTGGTGCAATTTATTCTCTGCCGAGATATATAACCAGTAGCCCTCAAGGTGTGTGTCGGTCTAAAACCCGAGATGCACCTGAAGGAAAACATGAAACCGCTGATCCCAGTAGCCCGTGAGACCCATGTCGATTCGAGAAATCGGCCTAAGGATCAAATCCTAACTCGGCAGCATACGTAGGAATAGAAACGCGGTGTAATATTGTAGAGAAGATAGTGATCGGCGGACAGGCTCTTGAGAGAGGGTCTCGAGAAGTCACCATAATGTATTAGCTTGATGTCGGATAGGTTCCAAATGGCACCTATTGTTGTCCGAAGACACGTTTGCCCGTAGTTCGGCCAAGCCGAACACTGAGCACTTTGAATGTTCTGCATTGAATAGGCAATGCAGTAGCCCCCGAGCCACTGGTCGGGTGGCAACACTAGATCAGGGGATCGATGTGCCCCTTTAATATTTCTAAATGATAAGCGCGAAGCCCAGTAGCCCCCGAGCCTTAATGTGGGCACGGGTGAGGGAGTCCTGGATTAAGGGGTCCTCGGGCGTCCAGGCTACATAACGTGGGCTGGACTGATGGGCCATGAAGATACAAGACAGAAGACTCTCTCCCGTGTCCGGATGGGACTCTCCTTAGCGTGGACGGCAAGCTTGGCGTTCGGATATGAAGATTCCTTTCTCTGTAACCGACTTTGTACAACCCTAGTCCCCTCCGGTGTCTATATAAACCGGAGGGTTTAGTCCATAGGGACGATCATAATCAGACAGGCTAGACTTCTAGGGTTTTAGCCATTATGATCTCGTGGTAGATCAACTCTTGCAATACTCATATTCATCAAGATCAATCAAGCAGGACGTAGGGTATTACCTCCATAGAGAGGGCCCGAACCTGGGTAAACATCGTGTCCCCTGTCTCCTGTTACCATCGACCTTAGACGCACAGTTCGGGACCCCCTACCCGAGATCCGCCGGTTTTGACACCGACATTGGTGCTTTCATTGAGAGTTCTGCTGTGTCGTCACTAGAAGACTCAATGGCTCCATCAATCATCCACAATGATGCGGCCTTGAGGGAGGTCTTTCTCCCCGGCCAGATCTTCGTATTCGGCGGCTTCATACTGCGGGCCAACTCGCTTGGCCACCTAGAGCAGATCGACAGCTACGCGTCTGGCCATCAGGTCAGGTTTGGAAGCTTGAACTATGTTGCTGATATCCGCGGAGACTTGATCTTCGACGGATTCGAGCCCATGGCGGGCGCTCCCTACCACCGCGATGAACATGACCTAAATCTGTCATCGGACCATACCCGGGAGATAGCGCCTGTAACTGCCCGGGCCCTAGATCCGGAGCAAATTGCGCCATCCGAGGACGGGAAGCTCAGCCCCGCCATGGAAGCCGCAGACTCAGCGGCATTGGAACCGCACAAAGACCCAACTTCGAACGGGATCTGTGTCACCGGAACCTCGGATTCGTCTCCGGCCACAGGTTCCGAACCACGTGCGTGCGCGCCCATCGAGCTCGATCGGGCGCTGATCATTGAGTTCAGCTCCGCGGACATCTTCCGACACTCACCTATGGGTGATGTGCTAAAATCATTAAAAACCCTCTCCCTAGTGGGGGACTCACAGCCGAATTATATCCGGTTTGAACTGGAGGCTGATGATGGAGAATTTCGCTTCCCACCCACCGCCCACTTCATTGCCACTGTCGAAGACTTAACCGACATGCTTGATTATGACTCCGAAGACATCGACGGTATGGACGACGATGCCGGAGAGGAGCAGGCCCAAAACCCGCCGTTTACTGGGCGCTGGACAGCCACCTCCTCGTATGATGTGTACATGATGGATACTCTCAAAAAGAATAACGGCGATAACGATAAAGATCCAGTCAAGGATAAACCTCCTGAGACACAGCCAAAGCGCCGACTTCAGCGGCACCGCTCTAAATCACGCCGTGGAAAAGACAGCAATACCGGCACAAGAGAAAACAATACTCCGAACGATGCCGAAGACAAAGAAGATCCCGCCGAGCCGACTTCCGAACAGGACGGTAGGGAAGATGGGCAAGTCAGCCCTGACGAACAGGCCATAAACGAAGACTCGGAGGATAGCAACTATCTTCCACTCTCCGAAGATGAGGTGAGCCTCGGCGACGAAGACTTTATCGTGCCTGAGGAACCCGTCGAGCAGGAGCGCTCTAAGCGCCGACTAATAGCCACTGCGAGGAGCCTGAAAAAGAAACAGTAGCAGCTTCAAGCTGATCAAGATCTGCTCAACGACAGATGGACTGATGTCCTGGCAGCCGAGGAATACGGACTCGAGCGCCCCATTAAAAGTTACCCGAAGCGCAAATTGCTACCCCAATTCGACGAGGAGGCACTTGAGCCCATGCCATCAACACGTAATGCGGCTGACCGACCACCACGTGGCCGAGACAAAGCGGCAACTCAAGCCAAACACCTGCCCATACTACCTCGCCGTAAAGGCAAAGACACCATAGCTCTGGAATACACATATGACCTGCGGCAAAACCTGAAGAACAGAGCAGGTCAGTCTAGATCGATCTACGGATCGCGGGGGCATGCCCTGGCGCGCGTCGACGGCTATCAAGCCAGACGTACCGAGCATAACCACGTCCGGGCCGAAAACCAAAGACGGACTACATCCGCACTACGTCACGACTTGGCCCGATATAGAGGCGCCGCACATCCCCTCTGCTTCACTGATGAAGTAATGGAGCACGAATTCCCCGAAGGGTTTAAACCCGTAAATATCGAATCATATGATGGAACAACAGATCCCGCGGTATGGATTGAGGATTTTCTTCTCCATATTCATATGGCCTGCGGTGATGACCTTCACGCCATCAAATACCTCCCGCTAAAACTCAAGGGGCCAGCTCGGCACTGGTTAAACAGTCTGCCTGAAAACTCTATTGGCAGCTGGGAGGACTTGGAAGACGCCTTCCGCGACAACTTCCAAGGCACATATGTATGACCTCCGGATGCCGATGACTTAAGTCACATAGTTCAACAGCCTGGAGAGTCGGCCAGGAAATTCTGGACTAGGTTCCTAACTAAAAAGAACCAGATCGTCGACTGCCCAGATGCCGAAGCCCTAGTGGCCTTTAAGCATAGCATCCACGATGAATGGCTCGCTCGTCACCTCGGCCAAGAAAAGCCAAAGTCCATGGCAGCCCTCACGGCACTCATGACCCGCTTTTGTGTGGGCGAGGATAGTTGGCTAGCCCGTAGCAATAACACTGCAAGCGATGCCGGTACCTCTGAAGCCAAGAATAGCAATGACAAGCCCCGACGCAACAGGCACAAGCGCCGAAGCAATGGTGGCACTACCGATGACACGGCGGTCAACGCCAGTTTCAGCGGCTCCAAGTACGGCCAGCGGAAGAAGCCATACAAAAGAAACAATCCGGGCTCATCCAGCTTGGACCGCATACTCGATCGTCCATGTCAGATCCACGGCACCCCTGATAAACAAGCCAATCACACCAACAGAGACTGTTGGGTTTTTAAATAGGCCGGCAAGTTAAATGCCGAAAACAAGGAGAAGGGGTCGCAAAGCAAGGACGATGACGAGGAGTCCCGCCCGCCGAACACAGGAGGACAGAAGAAGTTCCCTCCCCAGGTCAAAATGGTGAACATGATATACGCCACTTATATCCCCAAAAGGGAGCGTAAACGAGCGCTCAGGGACGTCTATGCGATAGAGCCAGTCGCCCCAAAGTTCAACCCATGGTCGTCCTGCCCGATCACCTTCGACCGCAGGGACCATCCGACCAGTATCCTTCATGGCGGTTCAGCCGCACTGGTCCTCGATCCAATTGTTGATGGATTCCATCTCACACGCGTCCTAATGGACGGCGGCAGTAGCCTGAACCTGCTCTATCAGGATACAGTGCGCAAAATGGGCATCGACCCCTCAAGAATCAAACCCACAAAAACTACCTTTCAAGGAGTCATACCAGGTGTAGTGGCCCGCTGTATGGGCTCAATCACACTGGAGGTTGTCTTCGGATCCCCGGACAACTTCAGAAGCGAAGAGTTGATCTTCGATATCGTCCCCTTCCGCAGTGGCTATCACGCACTGCTCGGACGAACAGCATTTGCTCGATTCAATGCGGTGCCACACTATGCTTATCTCAAGCTCAAGATGCCGGGACAACGCGGCATCATAACAGTTAACGGAAAAACGGAGCGCTCCCTCCGTACCGAGGAGCACACCGCGGCCTTGGCAGCGGAAGTACAGAGCGGCCTTGCCAAACAGAATCTTAATTCAGCGGCCAAGCTCCTGGACACTGTCAAGCGGATCCAGACTACTCCGCAGCATAACAGTCCGGCTAGTCAGGAGTTAGACTAGCAATCCGGCCTCCGTCTCTGTCCCGGCCAAATGACGGCACACGTACCACGCGTACATAACTACGCACTTAAAATACCATGGGCATAGACGGAGGCATAGCTAGATTGTGGTCCATAATACGGCTCGACCTCCCCTGGACACACATACTTTCACTTTTTCTTTTTTATCCTTTTCAGGTTTCTTTTCCAAAGGCCCCTCAAGACGGCCTGATCATCGGTCCCTTCGAAGGATAGATACACCAAGGCAGCAAGAAGCATTGAGGTATACGAGAATCTTTAGGAGGTCTTTTCGACGATCACTCCACCTATTCTCAGGTCCCGCACACAGCTCTCCCTTGGTCATGGCATGTTAAATAGCCCTGTTGCTTATCGCACTACTTATACACTTTGACGTATCAATAAAATTATAATGGAAACAGTTCGCGGCCCAACTTCTGCGGCACTAGCTTACTACTTCATTTTTTCTTGATAATCTTATCAACTGCACCCGTACACTTTGGTATGGCTTAAGTTTGCCAGGGGCTTTATTGCACCCCATATTATGGCAACAAAAGTCCGAACACTTTTTACAGTATAGTTCGGCACCCCGAATTTAGCATTATATGCATTGGCTCCGAATCATGTCTTTGGTCAATAGTTGGGTTACCCGGCTCCTGTGCTTACTACCTTATGTTCCGCTATATCGGCTAGGGTAGTAAAGGGAGAACTACTGCGATTGTGCCCTGGTTCATCCAGATGAGCACCTCAGTAGAGAAAGCCGAAAACTAACTGTCATGATGCGGCGTGAGCCGGTCAGCTCTTCGGAGGTTATAAATCTTTTGCGATTTTTTCCGCATTATGCGACGAATCGGTCTCTACCCGATCAGGTGTTTACTGCACCCTAGTTCGGACTCACGAATACTAGGGGCTACGCCTAAATTTCTATTATAAAACTCCTATGGCTAAGTGAGGGTGATAAAGCCACATAGTCCGATTGCCTAGTTCGTTGCGCTAAATACCTCCTTCAAGGACCAAAAACTTTGGATCAAGAGTGTTTAGATTTTATCCCGAACACCCCCGTAATACCTATGTGGGGGCTGAAGCCGATGACTGGCCAACTCTCAGATTTAATAAAACGGCCACACAGGAGGAAAAATCTTGATATAAACAACTAATATTATATTTTTTGCTCCATTATACAGGACAGGATAACATGAATATATTCATTCAAAGATAATGTCTTTCGCACACTGCTCCGCTACAATGCGGGAGCCCTCCAGGACATCGTCAAAATATCGCTCGGGCGTGCGGTGCTCCTTGCCCGCGGGCGGTCCCTCGGTCGCAAGCTTAACGGCGTTCATCTTCGCCCACTATATCTTGACACGGGCGAAGGCCATCCGGGCACCTTCAATGCAGACCGACCGCTTGATGGCATCAAGCCGAGGGCAGGCAGCAACCAGTCGCTTTACGAGCCTGAAGTAGCTGTTGGGTATGGCTTCGGTAGGCCATAGACGGATTATCAAATCCTTCATAGCCAATTCAGCTGCCCTATGCAGTTCGGTCAGCTGTTTCAGCTGATCGCTGAGGGGCACCGGATGCTCTGGCGCAAGGTATTGCGACCAGAACAGCTTCTCCATTGAGCTACCCTCTTCGGCTCGGAAGAAACCCGCGGCATCAGCAATGCTGCGCGGCAGATCCGCAAACGCTCCTGGAGAACTCCAAATCCGGGTCAGTAAGAGGTACCTTTTCTTCAAAAATTTGCTTTGCATTATAAAGGCCTTACCCGCCGTGATTTTCCTGGCCTCTTGGATTTCCTGGAGGGCGCCCTGGGCTTCGACCCGGGCCTCTTGTGTGCTTTGGTGGGCCTTAGCAAGCTCGGACTCTTGATCCATAATCTTGCGCTCCAAGGACTCGCATTTCTTTACAGCGTCCTGGAGCTCTTGTTGGACCTCACCGACCCTGGCCTCGTGCTTTTCGCGGACGGATTGTTCCTCCACCTCTCTCTTCTGGGCCTGGGCCAGCGCCTTTTTAAGGGCCTCCACCTCAGTCGCCGCTCCTACAAATATCATGGCACTCTGGTCAATACAAATCATCTATCCTTTCTGATATACAGAAGGTCATGGCATACCTTGCTTGTCCTCCAGCTGCTTTTTCACACGGCCGAGTTCTTCCTCGGCCCGCTCCAGACTCTGCTTCAGTCCGGAGACTTCGGCAGCATGGGAGGTCGCAGCCAGCAGCGACGCCTGCTTTTTCACATAGACATGTATGGTTAGTCTCCTGCGAAAATTGTTTGATCCTCTGTTCGGCTTTTCTTTTCGACAACCGGACAGTGTCTCAGGGGCTACTGTCTATACTGTGATATTCTTTTTACATAATTGCGTTTCATACCTCAAAACCTGTTAGAAGGCTTGTGTAGGCTTCGGTCAGTCCGCTCTTCACGGACTGAATCTTCTCAATCACCGTACCCATGAGGGCACGGTGTTCCTCTACAATGGAAGCACTTTGCAGCGCTTCCAGTAGGGTGTCCGGTGCCTCTGGTTGGACAGAGGTCACCGGCAAAATAGGCACACCCCCTTCTTTCGAAGGAGGTTGCTTGCCGGATTCCGGAGCCAAATAGGTCTCCGGGACCGTATTCGGCTGGGGGCCGAATTGGACCTGGCCCCCATTGCCAGTCTCCATGGGGATTTGCTCCCCCATGTGTCCGGCGGCCGAGGTATCACCCTCTGGTGCCGCACTAACGGCCTCCTACGTCTCTCTCTGTCCTTGGATCCTTCGGGACAACGCCTCGGTGTCATCCATGACCTTGGGAGAGGAGGCCGCCGGAAGGGACCCGCTGTCCATCACCTTCGGGTCCAACAAATTCCCCAAAGATGAGGATCGCTCGAGGTCGGAACAAGCCGGACTGCAAGTACATGATTCAACATGTTAAAACTATGGAGAAAAGAGGCTGGATATATGAATGCGTCAGGGTCTTTGAGTACTCCGACTCGGCCAGGGGCTTATCTCGGGGGCGACGCTCTGGGCTGTTGTCGACGTCCCACGCGCGCGTCTGGAGAACTCCACAGCCGAGTAAGCAAAGCATATCTTTGACCTCCAAATACACTCTGCAAAAGAAAAGGCTTACCGGCCGCAATCTGTTTGGCCTGCCGGATCTCTTCACGAGCACTCCAGGATTCGACCCGCGCCTCTTTAGCCTACTGGAGGGCTTTGGCGAGTTCGGTCGCTTGGGCCGAAGTCTTCTCCTCCAAGGCCTCGCACTTGCGGATGGCATCCTTCAGCTCTTGCTCCACTTCGGCCACCCTATCTTCGTGCTGGCGGCGGGCGTCCTGTTCTGTCTTTAGTTCCGTAGCCGCTTTGTCAGCGCTGCCTTATTCGCCTTCGCCTCCTCCCTGGCCTGAGCAACAGCGCTTTTGAGGGTTTCGACCTCGGCCGCGCTAACTGCACAGACAATACAGCAGTACATGAGTTAAACTCTGAATTTACATATCAGATATATGCTCAAACTCTTTAAAATACACGCATACCTTGCGTCTCGTTGAATCGCTTGTTGATGCGATCTATTTCATCATCAGCCAGCTTTAGTTTCCGATTAAGTTCGGAAACTTCAGCGGCCTGGCGGTTGTCGCCAACAAGGCAGCCTGTTATACAATAGAAAAGTGCGTCACCTCTTCCGAATACTATGTGATCCTCCGTCCGGCTTTTTCAAAACCGGACAGAGTCTCAGGGACTACTATCTATGCACATGTATATCCCTTCGTAAAAAGCGTCTAGAGTATTACGTCGCATACCTCGAAGCCTGTCAGTAGGCTGGTGAAGGCTTCGTTCAGCCCGCTCTTGGCGGACTGAACCTTCTCTACCACCACACCCTTCAGGGTGCGGTGCTCTTCCACTATGGAAGCATGTTGTACTGCTTCCACGAGAGTATTCGGTGCCTCCGGATTAGTGGAGGCCGCCATCGGAGCTGATGCTCCCCCCGCCTTCGAAGGGGACTGCTCGCCTGATACCGGAGCCACATTGGTCTCCGGAATGATGTCCGGCTGGGGGCCGGATTGATCAGGGCCCCCGCCATCAGTCGCCATGGGGGTCGCCACCCCCATGTATTCGGCAACCGAGGTATCACCCTCGGGCGCATTCTCGGCAGCCTCGCTTGCCCCTCCGTGGCCAGGAGAGGTCCTTCGGGACAACACCTCGGTGTCATCCGCGGTGATTGGCGAAGGGGCTGGCGGTGGCGTCTCGCTCTCTGCCATCTCGGGCGGCAGAGAACTCCCCTCAGATAGTAAAGGATTGGGGAGGTCGCGAGCAGGGCTGAAAGACACACGGTGTAATATGTTATATTATAAAAACATAAAGGACCGAAGACAAATAATAGACCCTTTGGTACTTACGATTCGGCCAGGGGCTTCACCCTGGGAGGTCTCTTGGGGACTGGTTCGGCCTCCGAATCCGAACCATCCGAGAGGTCTATCTTCCCCCTTCTTGGGCGCCTCCTCCTCCAGGTCTGTGGAGGCCGCCCTCTTCTTCTTCTTCCCCCTAGGAGGGGAGTCGCTTTCCGCCTCCTCCTCCTCTTCTTCCTCATCTCCCTCGTGGGAGGAGAGGACTTCGGTCTCTCCGGACACTGCGTCCGAAGGGCCCTTGTGGCGGAGACCACCTTTGGCCTCCTTGCCCTTCTTCTTCTTGGCCTTCTTCTCCGGCGCCTGATAGGTCATCGGGACTAGCATCTCTGTCAGCTGGGGTGTGGCCGGGTCTTCAGGCAGTGGTGCCGGACACTTAATCCGCTCTGCCTTCGCTATCCAGCTCTGTACAAAGGACAGAAAATTCATTATGTCTAAAACTTATTGACCGAATAGATATTCGGGAAAATCATGCTAACCGGTGTGGCCGGATTCTCGATGTCAAGACCTATGTCTTCGGTCTTCTTCGGCCACGCTTTTTGGGCCTTGAAGAGCAGCTTCCAGATGTCTTCGCGCGTTGTGCCGAAGAAGCGCTTCAAGGTTCGTGGATCTTTCGGATTGAACTCCCACATGTGAGAGGGCCGAAGTTGGCAGGGAAGAATCCGGCGGAAGAGCATCACCTGAATCACGTTAGTGAGATTGGTGTTCTTTCCTATCATATTGGTGATGCGCTTTTGCGGCATCAACACTTCCGCCGTGGATCCCCAATCTAGACCCTTAGCGGTCCACGAGGTAAGCCGCGTAGGGGGTCCGGATCTGAACTCAGGAGTAGCCGCCCACTTGGCATCGCGGGGTTCGGTGATGTAGAACCACTCCTGTTGCCACACCTTGACGGTCTCCACGAAGGCCCCTTTGGGCCACACGGCGTTGCGGAGCTTGCTCACCATGGCACCGCCGCAGTCCGCATGTTGCCCGTCGACCACCTTCGGCTTCAGATTAAAAACCTTGAGCCATAGGCCGAAGTGTGGGGGGATGCGGAGTAGCGCCTCGCACACGACGATGAACGCCGAGATGTGGAGGAAAGAATTCGGGGCTAGATCATGGAAATCTAGCCCGTAATAGAACATAAGGCCCCGGATGAAGGGATGGAGGGGAAACCCTAGTCTGCGGAGGAAATGGGGGATGAATACAACCCTTTCGCCGGACTCTGGAGTGGGGATGACTTGATCCTTCGCGGGGAGCTTGTGCGCGATCTCCGCGGACAGATATCCCGCCCCTCGAAGCTCCTTGACGTCCTTCTCAGTGACGAAGGAGGCCTCCCACTTGCCCTTTGAACCAGATCCTGACATGGCTGAGGAGGCTGGTTGTGGTGGGAAAGATTGAAGTTTGGGCGCTGGAGCTTGAAGATGGGAAGGCAGGAGAAGGAAGAAGGTGTGGGGAAAAAAGATGGATCTTTATCCTCTTATATAAGTGGTGAATATCAAGCGCCCCCCCCCCCCCCCCCCCTCAAGCCTTAAAACTCGCCTGTTCCCAAGGGGTCGTGCGAATGGCACGGTTGGATTACCCAAAACCGTATTGATGAGGATCCCGTAATGGGCGGGCATGATCTCTGTTTTGACAAGACGTGCCAATGGAGGCTGTGCCTCGAAACGTGAAGCGGGAGGTATGAAAATGGTTCGAAATGTTAAGAGGCCAGACGTGACGTTTCGCCGAAAAAAGTTCTCAGTGGAAAGACACTGTTCTGTTTGATATCTTGCCTTCGCGGCTAAGGGTTGTAATAATTATACAGAGCTGGATATAGTTCTTTTGTTCAGAAGATTGCTTTGAAGTATTCAGGAGGAGGAACCCGCCTTGCAATGCCGAAGACAATCCGCGTGCCGAACATATCGTCATTGAAGACTGGTTCAGGGGCTACTGAGGGAGTCCTGGATTAGGGGGCCCTCGGGTGTCCGGGCTATTTGATATGGGCCGGGCTGATGGGCTGTGAAGATACAAAGCGGAAGACTTTTCCCCGTGTCCGGGTAGGACTCCCCTATGCATGGATGGCAAGACTTGTGTCCGGATATGTAATTTCCTTCCTCTACAAACCGACTCTGTACAACCCTAGGCCCCTTCGGTGTGTATATAAACTGGAGGGTTTAGTCCGTAAAGACAATCAGAATTCTCATAGGCTAGACAGCTAGGGTTTAGCCATTACGTTCTCGAGGTAGATCAACTCTTGTAACCCCTATACTCATCAAATACAATCAAGCAGGACGTAGGGTTTTACCTCCATTAAGAGGGCCCGAACCTGAGTAAACATCGTGTTCCCTTTGTCCCTTGTTACCTTCGATCCTCAGATGCACAGTTCGGGACCCCCTACCCGAGATCGGCCGGTTTTGACGCCGACGACACCCACCATGGGCGAGCTCGCGGCGGTCCATGTAGCCGCTCGCCGCGTCTTCTTTGCATTGCCGGTGACGCCCGTTCGCAGCATCGCCGCTTTGCAGCAACTCGCCGCCGGCTCGGAATAAATAGGTTAGGAAGACCAAAAGAGAAACCGAAGATGTTTTAGAGATGTTTGGGGATGATCCGAATCCAACGGTGATGACTGAGGGGGTCGGGTTCGGGAAAGGTTTTCGGGCTAGATTGCAAAAGATCGTGGGTTGTGCAGAGAGGGTAGGCAATCGTGTGCGAGTGTGGTTGGTCTCGGTCAACGATGATAACGAAGAGGACGGCAACTACAAACGGATGCAAGTTTTGAAAACATGACGGCAAGGGAGTGCCAATGCAATGCTCATGATGACATGATGAAATGCAACAACCAAAATGAAACACACGCAACAACAAAATAACTGGAAGGCTTCTCCCTCCTACCCCACCCCCTCCCGGCCCCCTCCGGCCACAGCAACTCGTTGCCCTGCGTCCTTCCTCGACGCGGTCCTCTCTCCTCGTCACGAACCCGCTGCTGCCACGGACGCCAGGCTGCGGTCGGTGGTGGTGGTGCCCCCTGGCCATTCATCGTCCGGCGCCAGAAGACCCATGCCGGGGTCGCGCCATGATGGCCAGCGCCCTGCCGGTGCCAGGAGGTCCATGCGCATTGATGGACGGCGCCATCAAGAGCCCGGTGGCTGGCAGTTGGTGAGGAAACCTTTCTAGTGGCGTGATGGGCGGTAGCAAGCCAGGAGCATTAATGGCCGGCGCCCGCGCTCGCGCCCCCACCCCCTCGTCCGCTCACGCGCCTCCAACACCTTTTTATCACCAGAGCTGAGGGGTGCTGTTTTCGCTGCCTCTCCCCCCGACACCGCGTTGCTTCTTGCTCCACCCCGCCCACCTGCTTGCTGTGCTCGGCATCCGGCCACCTCTCTCGCGAGTGCCACCTGTTCGCCCCTTCCGCTGGCCCAGTGAGCTCCGCCACCGGGCCACCCCACACCACCCCACCGCCGCCTCCTTCTCATCCTCGCCCCCTCCCACGTCGGCAGCTACACCCCCACCCCCACCCCACACGACCGGCATGGACAACCCAGTGCTGGATGTCTCCATGCGGCCGCGCTCCGTGACTGCATCCATCCCGTGGTCCCCGGAGCTGGCCGAGGCCGAGCTTGACTTCGAGCGCCACGCCGTCATCGTCACCGTCCTCGGCAACCGCCCAAACTTCACGGTCCAGGACGTCTCCGTCGCCGCCTCCATGCAGTTCCAAGTGTCGCGCACGGCGATGCATGTCTCTCTGTGTTCGCTCCCGGTGACTTTCTGATCCGCTTCGTCGACTCGCGGGTGCGAGACCGCGCCTTGCTTGGTCCGGCCACGATGCGCATCGGCCGAGCGCTTCTCCGTCTTTTAGTTTGGTCGAGGAGGGCTGGTGCCTCTCTGATTCGACTGCCCCACAAGGTCAGGGTGTGCTTGGAGGGGCCTCCAAGACATGCTTGGTCAGTGAAGGCGGTGGAGCAGCTCTTCCCGGCACCAGCGGTCGTCGACTACATTGAAGATGGAGAGTTCTCGGATGAGGAGTCGGCCTGCTGTTGCACCTGTGTCTGGGTGCAAGACGCCGCGAAAGTGGCGACGCGAGGCACCCTCACCAAGCAGACGTCGAGTACCATCGCCAGCTTCTCGTTGGGGGCTCCAGCGACGTCGAGTCCCGGCCTGAACCGGTGGGCATGCTTGCCTATCCGGTGCTCATCCACCTCGATCGCGTCCACGACTTCACGGTGCTGCCCAACATCAACATCGGAAGTGACAACAGTGACAGCAGCGGAATCAGCGGCATCCCATCTGACTCCCCTCCAAGGCAAGAAGATTGCATCAAGTGGCACTACCGCTGGAACATGTATTTTGAAGATGGGACGTTCCCCCCTCGCCATGGTCGAGGGCCTGTCCATTCGCGCCTCAACTTCGGAGATCGAGATCCACCATGGTGGCTCCTCCGGTGATGCGGATTCAGCCGCCGGTGGTAGTCACCACACCCAGAGTCACCACGGGCGGCCTACCCCGAACCACACAGGTCCTGCTGCTGACAGGCATGGCCGCTCTGGCCCATATCGCAGGCATGCGGCGGGAGCGACAGAGGGAGCCACACAGCCGGCTGCGCATGTGATGGGTGACAGTGCCGCATCAGTTGCCATTGGTGGACACGCTGCTGAGGTGGGGGCCAACGGAGATGGCCCTTGCTGCCATTGGTGGAAGCACAGGAGATGGGGCCATTGGTGGAGGCACAGGAGATGGGGCCAATGGAGATCAGTCTGCTACAGGAGTCAGCGCATGCCTTGCCAGCCCCACACCGACGACCGTTGCAAGGACCGAGCCCTCGGAGAAGGCCATCACTAGCCTTTCCGAGATGGACCAGTGTGCAGCTTCCCTTCCCATGTCTCCTGTGGCTTCTGCGATCCTGGCACCTGGGCTGCCCCTGTCGGCTGCGACCACCACGCTGCCTGCCTCCTCTGAGGAGGGGCCACAAACTGGAGCTGCTTCTCCAGCTGGAGCGCCGGCGATGCCGTCCAACAAGAGCAACACTGAAGCTCAATCCAGCCCAAGTGACATATCGGAGGGAGGAGAGGGGCAAGTCCGCTTCGACCCACTTGCTTTGGGCCGGGCCCAACCTACTCTCCCCATGGCGGATCTGATCACTTTTGGCCCAGAAGACGCACAACAAAGCCCGGCGGAGATCCAGCTGCAACGCTTCCTCAACTCTTTCACGCAGCAGCACGCCCAACCCTTGCTCCCAACGCCAGCAGCCACATCCAACCCGCCGCCAGCTACAGTGACCATGCCGGCCATCGCTCCCCCCACTCCTGATGCGCGCCGTAGCGGAGGCTGGCTTCGCAACCCACCTACGGCATGCCAATCATGGACAAGGTCCGGTCTGTTCTGCTCAAGAAAGCCGGCCTCCTCCCTCCCGAAGCCACGCCAATGGAAACAAACCTTCAGAGATACAAGGATCTCTACAAGTGCCCTACGACAAGCGAGTTCATCGGGGCCATCACAGCCCTTGCCTCATCCACCAGGAAGACTGGAAGGTGCAGCACCTCGAGGGCGGCCCGATCTGCAGCCGCAGGCACCTCGGTTCAGTAACTGCGCCCCTCCCTGTACTGTTGACTGTCACTAGTCTCCTTATGTTAGCAAATCACTGTTCTGTCAGTTTCTGCTTTGTTGTGCTGCTGAACCTGGGGAAGTTAGCTACCCCCTTGGTCCTGGATGTGTGCTCTGATGTATTGTTGTGGCTGTATTTGGGGAAGTTAGCTTATCCCCCTTGTATCGGGTGGCTGCCTAGGCTGCCCAGTCATCTTTGTGTTCTGAATTTGTTAGGCTGCTGTCAACCTGTTTCTTTATGGATCACACCACTTTGAGTTGGAATGTCCGTGGACTAAACAACCCAGCCAGAAGGAAAGTTGTTGCTGATCTCGTCACTGACCACAAATGCAGTATTGTCTGCCTACAAGAAACTAAGCTCCAAGTGATCACTAGCTCGATTGTTGCTGAAACCCTGGGCAGCAGATTCTCTGACAATTTTATTTACCTGCCTGCGATTGGCTCGAGTGGAGGGATCCTACTAGCTGCCAATGCTGATCATTACTCTGTGACACCCCAGCCCAACCTCACTGGCACTTTTCTCGATTTCTGGTTTGATCACTGATTTGAACGACAACTCTTCCTGGATGATGACTGGAGTTTACGGCCCTCAAGAGGCCTCCGATAAGCTGCTTTTCATCACTGAGATGCGCAACATCAAGAATCTTTGCCCACCTGAATGGGTGATACAAGGGGATTTCAACCTAATCAGTAGGGCCTCGGACAAGAGTAACCCCAACATCAACCTGAGATTATTGCGTGCCTTCCGTGCAGCTATTGATGATCTTGGCCTCAAAGAGCTTCCGCTGCTTGGCCACCGGTTTACTTGGTCAAACGAACGAACCAACACCACACTCACTAAGATCGACAAGGTGCTTTTCTCGGAAGAATGGGAAACCAAGTTCCCAAACTTGCAGCTGCTAGCGGGTTCGACCAGCATATCTGACCATTGCCCTCTGATTCTCAAGAAGTTCACTAACAAAAAATTCCCCAGCTTCCGCTTTAAGGTTTGGTGGCCATCTGCTCCTGGTTTTGCTGACACAGTTTCTCGGGCTTGGCGTAAGAATTTCAACTGCAATGACTGCATTCGCCGCCTGCACATCAAACTTTGCAGAGCAGCAAAGGCGCTGAATTTGGACCAAAGAAATAGTAAGAGACAGAAGATTCCAAGCCGCTGTTGCCAAGGAAGTAATAGTTCAACTTGACGTGGCCCAAGAAAACAGAGCATTGTCGGCTCAGGAAAAAAACCTTAGAACTTTCCTCAAGGCAAGGCTTCTGGCAATTGCTGCTATTGAAAAAATCAAGTGGCACCAGAGATCCCGCTTGATCTGGATCAAAGCCAGCGATGCAAACACCAAGCTATTCCACCTACGTGCAAATGGAAGACGGAGGAAAAATCATATTCCTTTTCTTCACAAGGGAAACAGGGTGCTCTCCGCTCACGATGATAAAGCTTTTGTCCTACTGGAACATTTCAATGCGCGGCTCGGAATTAGGCAGCACTCGGGGGAAGTGATCAACTGCGATTTCCTCAACATCCCAACCTCATATCTAAGGCACCTTGACCAACCCTTCGAGCTTGAAGAGCTCCAAGCTGCTATTAAGGACATGGCTGCCCAAAAGGCCCCGGGCCCTGACGGGTTCATTGGACTCTTCTTCAAAAAATGCTGGCACACGGTGAAATTGGATCTCCTCAATGCCATCAACCAACTGTCTGCCCTTAGTGGTCACTCTTGGAGCCTTCTCAACACAGCCTACATAGTGTTGATCCCAAAGAAAACCAATGCCTTGAAACCGGAGGATTACCGCCCAATTAGTCTGATCCATAGTGCTGCCAAGATATTGGGAAAACTGCTTGCAAATAGGGTTGCTCCAGAGCTACAGAATATCATCTCAGTGAGTCAAAGTGCTTTCTTGAAAGGGAGATGTATCCAAGACAACTTCTTATACGTGAAGAACACAATTCAGAGCATGCGTAGAGAAAAACAGCAAGCAATTTTCCTAAAACTTGATATTGCCAAAGCCTTCGACTCTCCCAATTGGGACTATCTTTTGGATGTGCTCAAGCATGTGGGTTTCAGCCAGCATTTCCGTGACCTGATCTGCATTGCACTTGCGTCAACATCCTCCAGAATCCTGCTAAATGGAGCACCGGGCAAACCTTTCTTCCATCACTGTGGCCTCAGACAGGGAGACCCCCTGTCGCCGTTGCTTTTTGTCTTAGCAATTGATCCACTTCAGAGGATTTTGCAGAAAGCAACTGAAGATGGTATTCTAAGTCCTCTTAACCATGCTGCTGCTACGGTCAGAGTTTGCCTCTACGCGGACGATGCTGCGCTATTCCTAAACCCGATCAAACACGAGCTGACTGCTACCCACGCAATCCTCTCGGCCTTTGGAAGAATATCTGGTCTGCGCACAAATTTTAGCAAGTCTGCGGCATACACCATCGGCTGCGACGATCAGTTGGTGGAGGAGATCCTATCTGATTTTGAGGGGGAAATCGGTTCTTTCCCCTGCAAGTACCTTGGACTACCTCTCTCCCTTGGAAGGCTGCGAAGAATTGACCTGCAGCTGCTCATCGACAAAATTGCTGCCAAGCTGGCCGGTTGGAACGGAAAACTGTTGACAAAGACTGGGCGCATAACTCTAATCAACTCGGTGCTCACCTCCATCACCACCTACTACCTCACAATGTTTGCACCCTCGAAGTGGTTGATCAAAAGAATTGACAAGTCCAGAGAGGTTTTCTTTGGCGTGGTGAGGAAGATGCCGCGGGGATCCATTGTGCGGTGAATTGGAAGCAAGTGTGTTCACCAAAGAGACTTGGGGGCTTAGGTATCAAGAACCTTGAACTGTTTAGCCGATCTCTCAGGCTGCGATGGCTCTGGAACTCCTGGGTCTTCCCTTCGCGACCTTGGACTCGGACCAGATTGCCCTGCTCCCCTACGGACATGGCCCTATTCAACGCTGCAACTGAAATCTCTCTTGGTAATGGAAGATCAACAAAATTTTGGTCATCCTGTTGGCTAAACGGAGCAGCCCCAATGAACCTGGCCCCCAGCTTGTACAATCTGGCTCGAAGAAAGAACGACTCGGTTGAAACGGCACTTGCCAATGGCAGATGGATGACAGGACTTCATCGATTAACAACTACAGAAGAGTTGCACTGTTTCTGGTCCCTTTGGCAGCAAGTTCAACTTGTCAACCTCTCCGAGGAGCCTGATAAAATTGGCTGGAAGACCTCCTCATCCAACACATACGCCGCCTCCTCGGCCTACAATCTGCAGTTCTTGGGCTCCATCAACCGGCCTGACCTGAATAAAATTTGGCACATCAAATGTGAAGGAAAAGTGAAGTTCTTCACTTGGCTTTTGGTGCAAAATCGGCTTCCCACCACTGATAGGATGCGAGAGAGAGGCTGTGATCACGATGCCACTTGCGCTCTTTGTGATCAGGCTGACGAAACAGCGGCTCACCTGTTCTGCCATTGTCCTTTCACTGCTGAAGTCCGTTTCAAGCTGAACAACTGTCTTCAACTCAGTCCACATGTTGCCGCAAGATCAAACAACCCGCAGTTCCTCTCATCACAAGAGTGGTGGAGCCAACATAGCTCTGGTTCCAAGCAAGATGCCCAGCAAGCAATGTATTTCGCGTGGAATATCTGGAATGAGCGCAACCGTCGTATCTTCCAGCACTCTTCCTCAACTACTGATGAGATCGCCTCATTGATCGTCTATGATCTGAATCAACTACGCATAGCATTCTGTAGACCACCACCTGAGCCAGATTAAGGTCCATCCCTTTGTATACTAACCACTGCCTAACAGCAGCACTCTTGTAAATTCTTTATCTATAATGCAAAGGCAGAGCACCTGCCATTTTTTCCTCAAAAAAAAAAGAAGAGGCTTCAAGTCCAAAAGTTCGGTGTGAGCTATTTGTGCCTGCAGATACACATGTAGAGTTCAACATGTGACAGTCAGTTATAAACATTGTGGAACTGACGTAAGATATCGCTAAATTCACAAGTGGCAAGGCAAGAGATTGACTCTGCATGCAACCAGGAGCCTGATGAGGCTCATATATAGTACTGTGGCAGATGAGTAAAAAATATCTTGGCAGGTGCACGTCTTGCCATCTTACTTGTCAGTATGAAGAGTTCTGAACAATAAATCATATCATTTTCAGAATCCTGTAGAAAATGTTATTGTTATAAACAATGTGTTAGCCCTTATCAGTTGCTAGTACACAATGCCAAAAATTTATACATGCTTCCAATAGTAACTACTCCCTCCGTTCCTAAATATAAGTCTTTCTAGAGATTTCAAATGGACTACCATATACGGATGTATATAGACGTATTTTAGAGTGTAGATTCACTCATTTTGCTCCGTATGTAGTCACTTGTTGAAATATCTAGAAAGACAAATATTTAGGAACGGAGGGAGTAATTAACTTGACACTGAGTGACACAAATTTAAACTGAGAACCCATAGATGGCGGCAGTTACAGAATTTGATTCACTGCACAGTTCAAAATACAACTGCACGCACAACGAAGCTTGGTGTATGTTCCCAAAATGATAAAGAAATATATGTATAGCTGTATGTCTGTCCCATCAATTACTGTTCTCTAACCAGCCCCCAGTCATATAAGTGGCATCTTAAAAAAATAATCAAATCGTTAAGAAAGTTTTTCCGATTTTTGTAACATTTCTAAAATTATTCAGTGAGGGGCACAAACATTATATATGTAAATTAACACATCTCCAAAATAATAAACCATTGTTCTGACATGCCATGACGATAATCCTTCCACACAAATTAATGATTTAAAAGCAGGTCCACCTATAATTGCGCAAGAGAATAAATCATAAATAATGACCTAATTTGAGAAATACAAGTTTTACAGTGGTTGGCCTTTTTTGAAGCCGTTCGTTTGTCTCAATCTAACGGCACACACATACGTAGTACTGGGTAGTATTGGGATGAAAGTATTCGAAAGTACTAAAACTTGTGGGGCCGGTACTAATGACAATGTGGGGACACATTTTAATCTAGGGGCAGTTTAGTCATAGGAAAAAATTACACGCGCCGCCCCTCTCGTCCAATGCAAAACCGCCGCCATGGTCCTCTTTTCTTCCATCACCATTAGACAACCGCAGCCATCTCCTCCCTCCCCTGCATTCCAAATCCACCGCAGCCATCTCCTCCTTCTCGTCGCCGCAATTTTGCTCTTCTCCTCTTCCACATCCACCCCCCTCTTCCATCCAAGCAAGAACCTGGATGGAGCAGCAGATCGAGCAGATCGCCGACGGCGAGAATGCCGACTTCGTGCAGATCGCCGGCGGTGACCTGGTCAAGATGGCCAGGTTGAGGGAGATCCGTTCTTAGTTTGACAACACAAGGCAGTTGTCCTGGACGGCAATGGCCACTCTCAAGGAAATGACAAAGAAGGAGAGGAAAAAGCTTCCCCCCCCCCCCCCCACCCCCCCCCCCCCGCCCGCAGAACCGATGCACAAGATCGAGATCCTCGTCTGGGCGATGGAGCAGACGGATTCGCCCAACGAGTGGGTCAGGCGGAGGTGGTGGGCGTTCAGATCCAGGGTAGAGCATCCACTGGATTAGGAAGCCACCCTGCATGAGGTGCCGTTGCAGATTGTGCAGCCTCCAACCGAGTCACCGGAGACTCCGAAGCGCAAGAGGAGGAGAAGTTGTCGCGACCTCGCTTTCCCGCCGTTCTCCACGCTTCCTTCGCTGCCCTCGTTGTCTGAGCGGTGGCGGTAGCTATGTTTAGGGTAAGATTCTTGATTTGTAAATCATAACTTGCCCTTGGTTAATTTGATTCTCTGCAATATGTTCTTGCTACCTATGTACTTGAATCCATAGCCTCTGGATGGCAGCTTAGTTTGATCGACGAGGCTGGAATGAGTCTAGGCCTATAGCATTGCTATGTTTACTTGCTATGTTTTGATGTGCTGGAGTGCTATCCATGATCGGAAAATTTGTCTGTCACCTCAAGAGTTGTCTTCAAAAATACGTGATGCAACCTGTGTAAATTGTACTTGCAACATTTTGGCTGTATTGTAAGATGGTGGCGAGAAGTGCCTCCAGACAAGTTCAGTACACAATTTTAGAGTGATAGACTCTGGGTAGACACTGAAATATTTCAATACTGCAAGTTCAGTAGACAGTTGTAGACACTGAAATATTTCAGTAGTTCAATATTAGTACAAACTGCTAGACTCTAAAAAATTTCAGTAGTTCAATTTTAGTACAAACTGCTAGACAGTAGTGCAGTTTCAGTACACAATGGTACACTCTGAAATATTTTAGTAGAGTCAGGTACACACTGAAATATTTCAGTAGTGCAATTTCACTAGTGCAATTTCGTGTAAATCACGTATGTACTAATGCATACCATATAAGTTAAAATCCAAATTATAGTAATGATATATGTCAAATAAGCATCAATGTGATTGTCAATGTTTATGCCATTGATGGTAGTATACCAAATCATGAAATAAGGCAACTTACATCTTAGGCCACCATTTTTTGTTGCAAAATTTCAAACCTAGGGATGTCAGTAATGTTGTGATTTTCATATGTAGTTGTTTTGTTACTCACTGTGTACCAGGACTTCCATATATAGAATAGTCCAGGAATGTGCTATCTGCCAAATTTGGAATGTGGCAATGAAAGCTGTACTACAGGTTCCAAACATTCATTCTTCCTGCATCTTAATTATGCTTCAATTATCTACACGCTTCCAAACATTCAGTCAACGAAAGTTTAATTTTCTGAATAGTCCAAGTATCTAAATTATGCTTCAATTCAGTGGGCAAACATATGAGGCTGTTGATCTCTGTGTTCCTGTTAATACCTCCATTTAAAGTTCACATGATTCAGATGTGTTGCAGAAAAACCAAGAACAAATAAGGCGCATGACGGAGGGCGTAAGAGAAGTTTAGACCATCTTGCGGGGGAGATCTTCAGATGTACTACGCATGCATGGAGGATAGGCGCGCCGATGCTCGTTCATCCTTGAGGCTGGACATGCTGGAAGCATCTGAAGACACTCTTGCTAGAGAAAAGCCCGTTTTGCTTTGTTTTTATGTCTTGTCTATTTGGTCATGTAATATGTAGTGCATTAACAACTGGTTCTTGCGTGGCGCTTGTGCTCGGTTTATACTTTTTGCGTGAGCTGCTGGGTGCGTGGGAGGGATGGATCCTTTTCCTGACATCAGCGGTTTCTATGCTTCTGTCAGTAGCTTATGTTTGTAGTTTTCTTAACTTCGAGATTCTGTTGTGTTTTGAATCTAATATCCTTGCAGTAGTTAGCATATAAGTATTCTGTGGATTTCAAACATCAACTTTTAGTAGTATGAGATATGCATTCTCATATCCTTGTAGTAGTTAGCATAGAAGAATTCTGTGAATTAAGAAGTGAAATAAAATACAACATATTATCTTATATTTTTTAAATTTAAAAACTATGAGAATAAATAAAAGAGAAAAAATATATTTGATTTAAAAATATTTTGAATATTAAAAAGAAAATAACTATTACAATGAAGAAGTGAAATACAACACAACTTTTTTTCTTTCATTTTTGGATTTTAAAACTATTAGAAGAAATAAAAAAGAAAAAATATTTGATTTAAAATATTGTAAATATATAAAAGAAAAGAAATATTGGAATTAATAAGTGAAATAAAAGACAATAAAGAACAGAAAAGAATTGGGCCCAAGCCAGAGCGTGGGTGAGGCTGGCCTGGGTCTGCCCACCCGAATTGGGCCAAAGCCAGAGCCGTGGCGGGCACAGCCGAGTGGTGGTGGGAGTTTAGTCCCACCTCGCCAAGCGAGAGGAGCAAGCAGCGGTTTATATACCTGGCTGACAACTCTCTCACAAGTTCCTCTCTAAATCATACACGGCAACCTGGTCCCTTCCTGCCCCGTGGGGCCTACTAGCAGAGTCATTCATACAACACGGGCCTGCATCCTAGCCCGAATGCTGTTGGGTTTCTAGTCATATGCAGGCCGTGTTCTGTGAATTAGCTAGCAAGTAGGCGGGCATTTTTTAACTTTTTATTTTATTTTTTGCATATGCCACAAGTCAATATTTTTACCTTCTTCAAATAACCTCCTCATTTTTATACATGCTCACTTACATGTAATACACATGATTACGAAAGCAATTTCAACTGAAATGAAGTTTTCACTGTCCCCTTGAGGTAAAGTCGAAGGTATGTACCAGAGTGTCACCAAGCCAGCATGAAATATATAAAAACTCCGAAAAAATGGAAATCTGTCATATTCTTTCTGTGCTTATGAAAGAGATCATGCCTGCAAAAAATGGGGTGATTTGGAAGTGGTGGAAAAAATCACCTTGGCTTAAATGAGACCAAATGGACCCTCGTATTTAAGCGTGATTTTTTCGACCTCCTCTAAATCACCTAAACTTTTTCACACTTGATATCTTACGCAAACATAGCTAGGTTTTCAGGGTTTTACAATTTTTTACATTTTTTTGAAAATTTATACTGCCCTGTAGAATGACTGATCAAAACATCGGTCTACACCTTAAGAGGGCATTGTAGGATACATTTTTTCCAAATTTCTTTCATAGCCATGTTTGGCACATCTATTTGAGCATGCAGAATAAATTCGGGGTGATTTGGAGGTGGTGAAAAAAATCACCTTTTCTACAAAAACTGGCTTACGCTTCGCTTGGATGTCTTCATTGGAGAGCTCCGTATTGAATTGGTCTGAATTCCAAATCAGTGAGGAAACTGAAATGACACGAATACGAATTCACCTGTTTGGTTGTCCAGTGAATTGGCCATTGAAATGGCTCTGAGATTTCAATACAGAATCTTGTTTGGATGACAAACTTTGGAATTGCATAGCTACATTACCAGGTTATACCTTGTTCTACATGACTAAAAAATGAAATCTGACTACGAATGAATATATAGCAATGAAAATAATTAAATATTCTAGAAATGCATCAGGAAACGCAAATGGTCCTACAATCACAAAAATTTAAAA
Source organism: Thinopyrum elongatum (assembly GCA_011799875.1). Classification (NCBI taxonomy): domain Eukaryota; kingdom Viridiplantae; phylum Streptophyta; class Magnoliopsida; order Poales; family Poaceae; genus Thinopyrum; species Thinopyrum elongatum. The sequence goes on along the minus strand of CM022303.1, from coordinate 49,915,439 downwards.
GATAGGACCAAATGCATGACATAAACTTTGTGTGCCAGTACATACATAGTTCCAAGTTCAACAAGGCAGCACATACATAGTTCCAAGTTCAACATGACATAAAATAGATGGTTCGAAGTTCAACAACACATAAAAGCATCGATCTTCAAGGAAACATTAGCAGCCATGTCTTCCTCATGGTAATGGGCAGCTCCTTCAGAGCTTGAAACAGGCGATCAATGATTACCAACTTCCCATAACATCGAAGCATATCTTGCTCAGCTAAATCAGGTATCAACCTAAGTGCATCAAGTATTTCAGCGGGTGTGGTAACCTTTGGTACTGGAATGGGCTCAGTTGTCTTGAAAGCATCAACTAAGTCCTTCTTCATATCTCCAAGCATGCAAAGAATAGCATCACCTGTTCGCTGCCTCTTTGGCGCTACTTCTGAAGATACTTCAATTGGTTCTTCTAATGGCTCTGCAGCAATCTCAGCACCTGTCTTCACAGCCTCGCCATTAGCATGATCTTTTGAATATATGATACATATGGACTCCCAGTTCTTGATTACTTTGGTCTTGTAAGACTTTATCTCCTAGCTTGCCTTGTTAGCCAGCACAATAAACACAAACTTGTAAAGCTACTGCCTTGTTATTCTACATATGCAAACTATATACAGAATGTGTATTTTTTTTGTGATGATACAGAATGTGTATTCATGATGCATGGTTAGCTCCACATATTTAGCCCAAACATCATCACTATCCATTGATAGCCTATTATTGGTCCAATCCCAGCCGAAACCACTTTGAGAAAGGATCTTGCTAACGACCTCATAGTGATGATCCAAAGTCCTCATCCTTCCACTTATGTTATCCTTTGTGACATCCTTATTGCACTTGTCCTTCACATTCCTTATGGCATGCGTGTACACATGTGGTTTCCATCCATTTTGGGCATGGTCACCCTTGTTGTGATGCTCAACTAAGACTTCAAGCAATGCATCATCCATCTCATCATCCCATGTGCAGTAATTCCTCCTCCTTGTAGTTACTTCTTCGGCCATGGTTCTACAAAGAAATAAAAAATGTACATAATAGAAAAAACAAATACAGTATTAAGTTTGAGAAAAAGCATGAAACATAATGCCATTCTCATTAGTTGCATGAAGATGATGCATATACAAAATACCACATGCATCATCACATTAGCCAGTAGCTAGCTATACAAAAGATGACCACCGCAGCTGGCTATACAAAAGAAGACCACCACCGCAGCTAGCTATACAGAAGAAGACCACCACCGCAGCTAGCTATACAAAAGAAGACCACCGCCGCAGCTACATATCATAGTCTCATCCTATTCCATCTCTTGTTGTCCTTGCGCCACAAGGTACTCAGCAAACATATCATCAGCTAGTTGTTGCCTAAAGTTGGACCATTCAGTAGTGACTTACACACTTCTAATGAAGTTGTCATCATCTGGATCATCATTTGGCGCATTTGCTAATTCACTATCCACTTCAGGCAATAACAAATCATCCATGACATGCTGCCTATCCCTTGCAAAGTTGTGCAACACACAGCAAGCACTAATAATTTGAATCTGCAATGATATTTTAGTTCATAGTAAGCAATTGTCATCTCCATACTGATTTTATTTAACATATTTACTTTTTGTACCTGATCCTTTATGTCAAAGAAGGTTTGGGAACGCAAGATAGCCCATTTTTTCTTGAACAAGCCAAATGTTCGCTCCACTACATTCCTAGCACGAGAATGGCGCAAGTTATATAACTCTTTAGCTGTTTGAGGCTGTTGTGCACTTGCAGCCCATTTTTTAGATGATACCGAGTGGACCTGAATAGAGCTGGAAATCCTTCTCCATTGGTATAACCAGCATCAACTAAGTAATATTTCCCTATATCAATAAGTTAGTTAGCTAACAATCAAATCAAAGAAACTACGTGCCAAGAGTAAGAGTCATACCCTTAGGCATAACAAAAGCATCTTGGCGGTTTGTCCTCATTGCATCACGCAAAACTCTCGAGTCTGAAAACGAACCCTCCCAGCCAGGTAACACATAAAGAAACTTCATGTTCCAATCAACAGCACCTAGCATGTTAGTGGTAATGGCTTGCTTTCTGTTCCTATACCTTCCTTGGTCAGCCACATCAACAAGCATGTCAATATGACAACCATCTAGTGCTCCAAGTGCATTACCAAACCACTTCCATTTGTAATCATCAGGAGCTTGAGCGGTAGCGGAAGGTAGCTTAATGAACTCCCCATATAGAGAGAGTAGAGCTATTAGGACAGCAGAGAAGTGTGTACTAATGGTCCATAAAGAACGCTTGTAGGTGCCACGCAACATCCTCATCTTGATACTATGGCCAACTACAAGTAAGAACATTGCAACTTTCTCTTCCACGGTCACATATACACTATCACGGAGGCCACATCTCTCCCATAACATGGTGTAAAGGTCATGAAAGTTTCGTTTTGTTAGACGCAATTGATCATAGCATGCCACTTCAGATCCATCATACATGGTTTTAAGCAAATATTTCCTAAGCCTATGCTTGTCCTCATCATCACTAAAACTTCCCAGGTCCCTTGGTCCCCTATCCCTTTGTTAGTAACAAATGCTAATGCAAGAGCACATGTTTCAACAAACAATTTAGCCAAAACAATTCTTTTCCTCTTCCGTCTCTTATTTTCTTCATTTATCCACTCAATCAACTCCAATTGATCCGACATTGTGCTGTACAATTCAATTATCTAGTCGTAAGGTAATCAAAGAGACAACACATACACAAAGGCATAGGAAAAACAGAGGGGATTTCAGCCATATACCTTCAACAGGCCTGCAGATCGATGAACACTTCACAAATCTGCAGTGTTGAACAAAAAAATTTAGTCTTGGTGCAGCTGATTAGGGAAAAAAGATAAATAAACAGTTGAGGTTTCAGAGAGATAGACAGAGGCTGCTGGTTCAGACTACAGAGAACAAAAAAATTGTGGGTTCAGAGAGATTTAGAACAGAGGCAAGTGAGAATGGCATGGCAGCTATAGTGGGGGGGGGGGGGTGGTGCTCTCGTGGATGTACAGGCGGGTGCCCGGGATGCAGCAGAAGGGGACTAGGCCGGGAGCCGCGAGCATGGGAGGAGGTGACGCGACCCGGGAGGACGAGGCGCAGCGACCCGGGACTGGGGAGGGAGCCGCGAGCTAGGAACCGACCGGAGACGGGGGAGAGAGCCGCGACCAACGAGCAAGACGACCGGAGAAGGGGACGAGGCCGCGACCTAGGAGGAGGACCTAACCGGAGATGGGAACGGAGCCGCGACCTAGGAGGAGGACGGAGGAGGCTGGCGCGACCTGGGAGATGCGGCGGACGAGGATGGACCAGGGGGAGATGTGGCGGCGCCGGAGGTTGATGCAGTAGGAGGGGGCCGGGGAGGGAACGCACCTGAGCGCCGCCGCCAGCCCTATCGACGCCGCCGCCCTCTCGTTCCTTCTCTCCTTATCTGTTCGCCGGGGGGGGGGGGGAGAGGCTGAAGCGGTACGTTTTGCGAGGTTGAGCCATTTCAGAGCAATTCGCAGCGGGAGGCCTCCGTATTGTGGGCGGGTACTTCGGGTGGAAGCGATTTCGCCCTGAATTTGGTTTCATTACAGAGTGCCAATTCGGTGTACAACCAAACATGTGAATTGAAAGTTTAGCAATACAAAATCAGATTCCAGCCTCCCAATGGAGACATCCAAACGCAGCTAGGTTTCCAAGGTTTTACAATTTTTATTTTTTTTGAATTTATATTGCCCTGTAGAATGACTGATCAAAACATCGGTCTACACCTTAAGTGGGCATTGTAGGATGCGTTTTTTTCCAAATTTCTTTCATATCCATGTTTGGCACATCTTTTTGAGCATGCAGAACAAATTTGGGGTGATTTGGAGGTGGTGAGTACAATCATCTTTTCTGCAAAAACTGGCTTAAGTGAGATAAAATGGTCCCTCTTGTTTAAGCGTGATTTTTTTGACCTCCTCTAAATCATCTCTAATTTTGCACACTTGATATCTTACACAAACATAGCTAGGTTTTCAAGGTTTTACAATTTTCAATTTTTTTTAATTTATACTGCCCTGTAGAATGACTGATCAAAATATCGGTCTACACCTTAAGAGGGCATTGTTGGATACATTTTTTTCTCCAATTTTTTTTCATAGCCATGTTTGGCACATCTATTTGAGCACGTAAAACAAAATTGGGGTGATTTGGAGGTGGTGGGAAAAATCACCTTTTTTCGACCACCTCTAAATCACCTCAATTTTTGTACACATGATCTCTAAATAATCACGTTTGTCACATGTATGTGACCATGTAAAACAAATTTGGTTTGATTTGGAGATGGTCTACAAATTCACTGCAATATTTCAAATTTATTTTAAAATTAAAATTCAATGATGCAAGGTTTTACATGTTTTTCATTCTTTTCAAACTTAAACTTTTTACACATGTCCAAGAAAGGCAGTGTGGCAAGGTTTTACATGTTTTTCATTCTTATCAAACTTAAACTTTTTACATAAGACACGTGTACCTAAAAAAAGGAAGTGTTATTTTAGTATAAGTCAACATGTCACATAGGCAAAAAAAAGATTTTATAGAAAAAGCCCACGTACCTAACAAGGAAATTTCACACACCACGGCCTGTATACGACTAGAAACCCAGTCATATGGGCCAGGATACAGGCCCGTGAAGAATGAATATAAGCTGCCGGTAGGCCCCACTGGGCAAAGAGATAACCGCATCGCACTCATGTTATTTGGTGAGAGAGGCTCATGCCCAGGCTCTCACAACCTGGTATATATGCCGGTGCGCGGGGCTCTCGCTTGGCGAGGTGGGACAAAACTCCCACCACCCGTCAGCTCTGCGCGGTGTGGCTCACCGTTTGGGCCTAATTTACTTGCGCTATCCCAGGCCAACCTCAGCCGTGTCCCTGTCGCTGGTTGTTCCAGCCCATCTATTAAGCACATATTTTCCTTTTTTCGCCTTTTCTCTTTCATTTCTTATATGTTTTTTACAGTTTTCAATTTCAGAAACAATTCATAATATATTGACTTATACACTACTAGGGAAAACCCTAGTGCTGGCATGGGTTTTAATGCTATCAGTAGCGCAGGTAGCCGCGCTACTACTACGGCGCTACAGCTAACTGGAAGTAGTAGCACGGTCTAACCCAGCACTACTACTAATAACTGTTTCTGTAGTGCTTTTCCTGTCCCCGCGCTACTGCTGTATCTTTCAACATTTTTTTTCTGCTTGTTACTATGTTAACAATACCCATTTCAATAAACTGCAATTTCACATATACCACAATACCAGATACTCATATATAGTCATACAATATCATAAAGCATTACAGGTACTCATATATAGTCAACATGCATCCTCACACACATATATGGTTCATACAGTAGCATATATGATAAGCAGTAATAGGTAGTCATACAGCCACACATATATAGCAGTTCTACTAGGTAGTCATACAGCCACACACATATGTAGTTCTAGATGATATCGATGACGATCATCATCCTCAAGCCATGGCGGTGGGTGTTCCTGATAGTAATTAGGATGGCCTGTCCAACACGAAGATTCTTGCCAACGAGGAAGCTCTTCCACCCAACCGAGCTTAAGTGTGTGCGACCGTCCGTGTCCACGCCCTACGCACAAGTGGTGACGGAGCCCCTTGCGGTAAGGCATATTCCAGCTGAGCCTTCTTCATCAGGCTCGATACCACAACTCACAGATAGGCTCTTTGGCAATTTCTGAATAAGAAAAACATATCAATTAATAAGTTGCCTCGCACATACTCTTGCAAATATATTTCTACTGAGTATAGATTTCTGCACTATCAAAAGACACAGTACTACATTTCTACTAAGCATGAATTCTACTAATATGTATGGATTATCTACATTATTAACAGTTCCTTGGATTCTACACTAATAAACATGTCATCGGACTCTACACTAAAGCATATCATCGGCTAGATTCCACACAGCATATCATTGGACTCTACACTAAGCATATCATCGGATTCACTAAGCATATCATCGGATAATTTGCATTTGTAAGTATAACAATAAAGCATATATATCATCAAATTACTACAATAATTATAACATACCATGACAAGCCGATCAACCATGGTACTTGTCAGGCGGGTCACGAATGGCACCCCGACAAAGTCAGCATGTGGCGGAATTATGTCCCATATGTTGCACACCTCCTCCTCGCTCAGCCTCATTCTTTGAGCATAGATGGCGTCATCAAGTGGGTCCTCATCATCTTCATCAAGTGGGTGCTCATCATCTTCATCATCTTCTTCCTTGTTGACATAAATGACAACCAGCTTGGGTCTTTCTGCTCTGAAGGAGAAGCTGATCAACTCACCACCAGTGATACCCATGTGGGCGAGGAAACGAACCCATCCATCTCCTCCAATCTACGACATATTGCATCCTTTCTCGACCTCCATAGTGTAGGGCCCCCCCGGAGCCTCAAAGGTCACAGTGTCTCCGGTCAGCTTGTTGAATTTCAACCTCACATTGCATGGGACGATCTATGTAAAAAAAGCAAAATGACACAATGCATTAATGCCAATAACACTAAAAACAAAATAGTTGTTACAAGTTTCATATAATTTGTTACCGCCGCATGAAGAAAACTCGGCTGGAAGTAGATGCCGAACAGCGTGCCAGTTGCATAGATGCTGGCGCACCTTGACTTGCACAGTCGACATGGTGGTGGTGGTGGCACCATTTCCCTAAAGCAATATGAGCAAGGATGAACGATCCACTTCACACGAAAGAAAAACAGTAACATAAAGTTCTCAATGCATTGATCTTAATCGGAAAACAGAATATTCAGGCTTAGTAACTAAAATTAACAGCATGCACATGCTTCCCTAGTGTGAGAAATTAACAGAATATCTAGTCACAAAGGCTAACGAGAACTGCAGTGTGAGACATCACATATAACAAGAACTGCCATGCTACTGTTTTCAATCTTTGTTGTTTATCTTGTGCATATAAAAAAACAAAACAAAATTTCAAAACTTATTAGATTCTGCAGTGTGAGGACATTACATATGACAAGAACTGCCATATGATGGACAATTATAATCCTAAGATCTAGTAACATATAAGATGATATGAATTTAGCAACAGATTCCATGAGGATCCTATGTGATTAAGTCTGGCAATGGTTGGGTAACTTATCCATACCCAACCTGAACCCACGTGACAAATTTAAGAGAACTAAACTAGACCGAACCACACAAATGTGTTATGCCATCTAACCTAAACTGAACCACAAGATATCTAAACCCAAGCCAAACTGAATATATTCAGGTTTATATGTGATACTAACAGTAGGATCTAGAGATGCTGGAATTAACCCAATCAAAAAACAGTGGAACACCAACTTCAATATAGCATCAAAAAACAACTACTGTGAGGAACACCAAAACCACAACCAAAGCAGAGCATCGGTAGGAGGAGCCGCCGAGAGTGAGACCTTCTAAAATCTGTAGTATTCCGGTGAGAACAGTTAGCTATAATCCCTAAAAACTTGGATCGGTCAACAACTTCTAAAGCATCAGTACTAGTTAAACAAGATCAATGCTAACAACCACATGTAGCAACCTAGCATGGGATGATCATCAAGCTCAACATGCAAACCAACATAGCAAACTAGCATCGACTAGTCATGAAGCTCAACATAGTACCATACTAGCATCGAAACCAACATGAAAAGCACGTGCATCTACCACAACAAGAACATCATCATTGCCGACAAGCAAAACCTAGCATACTACCAAAACCGTGCCACCAGCATCTGATCTACCACATCCTATGTTCACTGATAAACTGTAATGCTAGCATAACCTACCACAGTACTTCATTTCTACCCTAACCTACAACGACTAGGGAGTGATGTAATACATGGGTTTGAGGAGCGGGGCTCTCAACGTCTCTCTCGTCATCGGACAGTGAGGACCTGAGAGTGGAAGGAGTGGGGGAGGAGGCAGGACGGGGGGGGGGGAGGGGGGGGTGGGGGACAAGCGGGCGAAGAGGGACCGGTGGGGTAGGCAGAAAGCTCGCGAAGAGACGGTTTCACGGAGGGAGACGAGGGGCGGAGGAGCAATTAAAGCGAAGCGCAGGCGGGCTACGGTGGATGAGAGGTCGCTGTTACAGGACAGGAGTAGGGAGGAAACCTAAACGCGCACGGGGGGGGGGGGGGGGGGGGCGGAGTGGGATCGATCGGAGGGGGAGCGGGGCGGGGGGGGGGGGGGGGTCACTCAGGGTTTTCTTGTGGTATAGTAGTAGCGCTGCGTACGGGCCGGCGCTACTGCTAAGCCCACTAGCTGTAGCGTTGGTGGACAGGCCACGCTACAGCTAAGTGGGCTTCTGTTTTGGCCCTGCGGCCCACGTAACAGCAGCGTTGCTAACCAGCGCTACTGCAAATTACCAGTAGCGTGGGGGCCCAAACGAACGCTACTGCTAAACTTCTATGTATAAGCATTTTCCTAGTAGTGATACTTCACTCCTTTATTACAAACTAGCGGGGTCACCCGTGCATTTGCGCGGCTAGATTTGTAAATTGTTGTGTTAGCAGTCCATTCCATAAACATTTAAAATATAAAGTTCTATACTTTTTTAGATTTCTCATACGCTTTTCCAATCATTTGTTGGTGTCAATCTTTCCACCAGAAACTAAATGTAAACATTAATGTCTAGCTTCTACCTACATATATATTGGCCGTACGTAGTTGTGTTTTTTATTTGTACAGTGTCACGCCAAAACATAATTTCATGTATGCTAACTTTGTAATTTCAACCATAGTTTGGTCATTTTTTTTTTAGAAAAGGAGGATGACCCCCGGCCTCTGCATCTGGGAGATGCATGCGGCCATTTTATTGATTATTCTCGAGGACCTTACAAAGTAGTGCAACAATATGCCTGAATCGGCCATCTTGGCAACATCTGCCGCTACTCCAATCCATATGATGAAGGGGTGCAAGCTGGGCCAAATACCCAGACCTCTCACCTAAGCCTAACATCTAAAGCCGGAGGCCCCGACCGAGCCACATACCGGGTCCGGGGCACAAACCGGTCCGACGCACTTACATGTGTCGTCGCCGCCATCTTCCACTGGTCCATCTTCAGAGCAGATTGAGGTGCCAACCTTGGCAGGTGCCTCCGCCATCGACGTCACCATGACGCCAAACGACGACCTCCACCTACGCGAGTCCATCTCCAAGCAACGGACGCAGATCCATGCTAGGATAGGGCCGCACCACCACCGTCGCCCACCACCCACAAGCGTCACCCAGCCCCAAGGTTCCCAAAGCGGCGCCTTCAAGAAGGGAACGACTCCGTGAGCGCCGTCGCCGCCCAACAAAGTTAGGGCTTTCGCCCGGGAGACCTAGGGGAAGGGGAAGTGAGGGGATCAGTCTATACCAACGCCTCCAAGGAGGGGAACGGCGCCCTCAGGCGTCGCCGTCGACGCGGCCGGCCAAGGCCGACCAAGGATTTCGCCCGAACTAGATCCCCGCCACCAGCAGCACCTCCTGTACAGAACCGGCGACCCAAGGAAGCGCGGCCCGACCAGGCTGGCCCGCACGCCGAACAGGGGAGGAGGGGAAGCGCCAGATCGCGCGCACCGGCCACCGCAGAAGCCGCCGCCGGACGCCAACGACCACCGGATCCCGCCGCCCGCGCGGCCGGGACGCCAGATCCACCACCCGCACGGCTGCTAGACGGCCGTGCCTTGCCAATGGAGCCGCCGCTCCAGATCCGGGGTTCCCCACGCAGAGGCAGGGCATCCGAGGCCCCGCCGCCACCATCCTTGGCACCCCGGGCTTGCCCGGCGGCTACATCAGGCGGCGGCGAGGAAGGAAAGAGGGGGGAGGGGGGAAGGGGGGTGAGGAGGAGGGGTGGCTAGGATTGGGAGGGGGGTAGGGGGGTGAGGAGGAGGGGCGGCTAGGGTTGGGAGGGAGGAGCAGCTAAGGAAGGATTACTTCGATAGTCTCTAGTTTGGTCATCTAAAGCAATGTAAATATATACATATACTCATTGAATTTTTATACTCCCTCCGATAAATATTAACTAACGCTACCTTAGTACAAAGTTATACTAAGGAAATGCCAATTAATATGAATCGGAGGGAGCATAATATCCTCATTTGTTGCTCGAGCAACTACTGCTTTTTATAATATCTGGAATGGTTTGCTTTGATTCTTCCGAATCAACCACTTTTTGGCTGCTTCGAACCGACGTAATAATATATGTTGCTAGAAAAGTATATTTCAACATTATAATGCGAACTAAAATAATAATTTTCTTGAATACCCATATAGTATTGCACATTGCTATATTTAGTCATGATTCATAATGCTATCAGAATTAATTCCTGTGCATATATGATGGATTATGGTGGGTAACAAATTAAGAATATATAACGTATTATTTGTACATAAACTTGCTTGTTTTCTCCAATGAGCCATCTTTATGACATTTGGAGCCATGCTAATGATAGATATAGAGAAACAGTTATATCATAGTGATGTAGTATTTTAGATTTGATCAGTGAACGTCACTATACATTGACTAAACAGAACAGTCGTATATAGCTTATGACTCAGACACTCACGCGCAGTTTGGCACTGATATATTTAGCACATGACTCACACAGCTTTCAAAAGCAATTCAGGTGCATACGATGGATTATGGTGAGAAGTAAATATGGATGTATCCTTTCCCATGGAAGTTTTTATTTTTCTCAAACCTATATCTTCCATATCGCACAATTGTTTTGTTCGCAATTAATTGTTTGGAGCGAACAATATGTTTCTATTCCATTGGGAATCTTTGATTCATAGTATTTGTTATGCAAATTTTGAAGGTACAAATTTTTAAAAAGTTTTAACATAGCTTTCCATCATACTCAAATCTCTAAAAAATATTTTTTTGTTTTTGCTATGGTGCACCTGAATAAAATCACAAAATTCTAGTCGATATGATTTTGCATTTCATCATTTTCTATTCCTATTTTATTAATTGTATTAGTAATAGAAAACCTTATTATTGCAGAAAGAAAATTTTCTGCAGATTCAACGCAAAACAGTTTATATGCATGCCATGAAAATAAGCTTGCTTCACACGGACGTACTTCCAATGAAGGCGAGAATGGATGCTGCTATTGAGGCCCAGTCCGGGCGCTTTCCTAAGAAAAATAGGGTTGGGAGCTAATACATTTGATTAGGACGTACGTAGTGTGAATGTTGTGACAAAACATGGAAACGTTGGTGCTAGGTCGCACGCTACGTCCTCACGTTGTTGTCACCGTGGGTGACGATGCTATGTGCAGACTTTAGCAACCACGCAGAAATTGGATTTCCAAACAAATTCATCTATTTCTAAGTGCATATGTTTACATGAAACTATATTCAAAGTTCGACATCCCAAGCTTGAATTGCTAGTTTCAATGAGATGGCTGTAGGGTTACCTCATCGTCGGCATCATCTCTGTCACCGCTGCCGCCGCTTCTTTGATGCATGCGTCCACGATGGCCATGGGATGGCTGCTTCGGCACCATCTGTCGTACATGCTTCTTCGTTTGCAATCTATATCCAATCTATTTCTATAACGCTGCAGTGTGGTGTGAATAATATAAAATCGTTGACAAAATACATCACATTATCGATCACAAAATAGCTATAGATTAAAATGCAAATACATGTAGTCCTCCTAGGTACATGGTTCTAAACTCCCGGAAAGAAAAAGGCAAGGCTCTAAACAAAATTAGTTATGGAAGGTTTAATCAACAGGCTAACCTTGTTTATTATTTTTTAGAGAGTCTCACGTGTGAGCTACATAATGCAGACATGCATTAGCTTCTGCGGTGCAGAGGAGAACATGCTATGCTTATTGCTACAGCAAGCGCCTAAATCACAGCCCACCGAAGCATCGCTTTAGCTTCTGCGGAGCAGAGTTTCACTTTAGCTATGGGACTTTTGCCATAACGATCCTCTGTTGGTTGCTCAGATACTGTAATGCTGAATCGCTCACTTGTCCGAGGTCCTGTGATGGATGCTGCTAGTACGGACTTGCTACCAAGACATGGAGCGTCTCTGCGCAGGGTTGCCGGCAGGCTGCCGTGTGCTGTCAGTACGAAGGGCGTGCTATCAAGACATCCAACCCCACAGGTCTGTGCGGGGTTCCCGGCCGGCTTCCGTGCGCAGCGTCATCGAGGTACCAAGACATGGAGCACCGCAGATGTGCGCCGGGTTGCTGGCCGGCTGCCATCTTCCCGGCGTCATCACCGTCGTCACAAGGTGGCTGGCCCCCATGCCATGCGGAAGCTGAGGTTAAAGGTATTTGTGCTGGATACGGCTAATAGATGTATATTCCTAACATAATATTTGAGGATATCCCGTTGTCCAGTCCGATGAAGAGTCTTGAACCTGAGTTGCCCACAAAGCTTATACAACTACAACGTGAGCGATCCTTTTTTTCTTTTATTAAATCTGGGTTGGGCTCGGCAGAATGATCTTTTTTTCTGTTATTATTAGGAGCCAATGCAATTACTCGTACGATGTGGCAGGTTGCCCATGCGTAGCGTGGTTGTCTGTTATTGTTTTTTTCTCATATTAGTGTCCAAACGGGATTTGCTTCCCTATTTTCACGTGATGACATTGAAAATCCTAAAGTTGTCCTTCCGCTGCACATAATTGTGGTTATCCTTTCCATCATAGGTACCAACGTGATAGTCCCCTAAAAGAAAGATACCTCTACGTGACAGACTTTATTTGTGCAAAACACAATATTTGTATGTAACGCTTACATCTTCATATCTCGTCCGTCTATACCTAAAATTAATGGTTGAGATAATTTAATCTGTGTGGACAAACGTAATGCCTTGTTTACCTATTGTTTTAAGTATATAATAGATTTCCATGACATCTTAATTCAAATGTTTTTTTTGCACACCCATTTTTTAACAACTAATTTATCAATCTTCTTTATTTCGTTCTAATCTCTTATAGTTGTTTTACAATTTTAAATTTCGTAAAAAGAAGGATAATATGTTGACTTATATTACTTCTCTATTACAAAATTCCATGACATCTTTATTAATCTTGTATATTTATTTCATACATTTGCTACACTCCATTCTTTCACTCCAAGAATCAAAGAATTTTTTTATATGATGCTTCATTCTATAATCACTGACTTGACTAAACTCCATTTACTGAACCACATCTACCAAAATTCAGGACACATCAATTTTGGGGCATGGCCACAATCTATGATTTGCTAACTCTGCATAGGGGCACAGCATGTTGCACATGGCCACAACATGGCAAGTCTTTGCAGCATGTCTGATGAGTGAAGCAACATTGCAGCAGCCAGTGTGATCATTGCAGCACCTAGACTCAGAAAATATACACTGAAACAAAGCATGGCATACTAGGCAGCATAGTGTTCATCATTCAGAATCCAGTGCATCTACACACTAGATCTAGTTCAGAGACATACTACATTAATTAGAGTCTGCTATACTAAAGGTAGAACAACCTTCCAACAGTTCACAACCACATGCACTTACACAAAAGTAAAACATCATCACATATACTGATGATGAGTACCACTTCCAGCTTCACAACATCTAGATCATGCAGACAGAACCTTCAGGAGGGCTGCATGCTGTCCCCTGATCTTCATGTCCTCCCCTTTGTTTGATAAAGCGCGTGCATGCGACATAAGGTGCTCAAGCAGCCCATCCCTGGGCTTTGGCTTAGTGGTACAGTATGGGCACTGGAACTTCTTCCTCTTGTAGTACGCTGCCCTCCCCTGATCCCTGAGCTTCTGGGCTTCCTTCTCAATGAAGGACTCGATGTTATCTTTGTCCACATCATCTTCGGACTCATGCTGCACACACAAATGAATTGCACAAGTACATTATGCATTCATATAGGCCTTAATGAACAAACAACAGATAGTTGCCATTTACAGGAATTTATTGAATAAATGAACAAAATTGCCATTTACAGGAATTTAATGAAGAAACAAAGAAAATTGCCATTTACAGGAATTTGATGAACAAACAACACAATTTCCATTTAAAGCAATTTCATGAACAAACCACACAAAATTCCCATGTAGAGGCATTCATATAGTGCTTACTGAACTAAACAACAGAATATTCCCATTTAGAGGAATTAAATGAACATACAACACAAATTTCCAATTTAGGATAATGCTGGATCAGATGTAGAAAAATATAATTACAGAAAAAATATTAAAGCTACTCGCATAAGTTCCAGAAGATCATCATATGAGCAAGGCAAAGTTTAATCATATGAATATAATAAGATTACCAGTATGCTAAGGAAATCTCAAGTCAGCTCTCCAATGAGAATTAAATGAACAAACAATAGAATATTTCCATTTATATGCATTCATATTGGGTTTAGTGGACAAAGAACACAAATATCCCATTTACATGTAATTAATGAACAACAAACACAACTTTATGATTTTAATGAAGAAACAACACAAAATTCCCATTTACAGGCAGTCATAAAGGGCTTTATCAACAAACAACATGTCATACAAATTAATGAACATACAAAAATTAAAGTAGTAGGGGTTACCTCATACACGTCGTCGTCATCATAGTCAGCATCATACGGGGCCTTGAACCCAGTCATGTCCAGCTTCCTCTTGCTGCCCACAGGATCCTTTTGCTGCAATATAAAAGTAATTCAATTACTACTAATTAAAAAACACAGCATGCAAAGATCAAGCATTCTACAATGTAATTCTAATTACCTAAAATTATAGTTTGACCTAAAATTATACATTATGCAAAGGTCAAGCATTCTACAAATCTATCTTGGTCAAACTATCATTTTAGGTCATGCTGAATCTGGTCCTTAAAACTATAATTTTCGGTGCTACGTGTCAAACAAAAATTCTAAGAGTGATGAAGTTCAAGCAAACAACCAGTTTGCACCATTTTCAATTGTATCCAAATCCAAACAAGATCAATGCTCCAAATTATGATAAACTCAGGCATCATATACAAGTAGGTAGCCCAAAATGAATGCAATTGAAGATGACAATGCCAAATCTAGCCATGAGAAATAATAATATCAATTGTAACACAATACAATTCCAACTATTTCTAACTACTTGTTTATATAGTTGCTGAGGGAATATCTATTTTATTTTTGTAGAATACACATACCACCATATCAATGCATTGATAAGGAACAAAAATAGTACAGTGTGGTGCCACATCCACATACACAGGAATGGCGAGGCCGTGCCACCCGCATGAGCACAAGACTGGGGGGCTACTCGGCCCCATAACTAAATTATAAGGTTACATGGATGGATGTGTTCAATCCTCTAGCCCCTGCCGTGGCCCGCTGAGGGATTATCCAAAACAAATCTACCAATATATCCAGCACAGAACAAATCTGAGCACAAGCAGCAATCAAGATTCTAATAAATTAAAAAACCCTAACTCTCATTATGATCTCTGTAGCATTCAAGCACGAATCTAATACAAAAAACCCTAACTCTCATAATGATATCTGTAGCATTCAAGCATGAATCTAATACAAAAAACCCTAACTCTCATTATGATTTACCAACAAGCAGAAGGGGGTGCAGCATTCAATCACAAATCTACTAAAAAAACCTATCTACTAAATCTTCTGCTTCTCAACACTAACTATCAAAGGAGGGGAATGAGAAACTTCTGCCCAAACCAATGGAACTAACCCTAGAATCTAAAAAATACAACTAAAAGGGATAAGGAATTACCTTCTGCTCCACCTGCTCCTCGCCAGAGCCCGCCTCCACCTTCTGCGCCTCGCCGGAGCTCGCCAGAGAGGGCGCATCTGGCTGGACTGCGCCGCTCCAGCCCGCCTCCACCTTCTCCAGATCTGCAGCATCTGCTGCACCGCCCTGGACGCCAGCATCGCCCTTTACCGCTGTGGGCGCTGCGACCTGCTGCGCCAGCGCCACCAGATCTGCGCCCCAATCGGGGCGCTCGCTTCGTCCGTCCTCCATGGCGATGGAGGTGATGGAGAGGATGCGGTAGGGGAGAGGGAGACGACGCGGTGTGAGAGGATGCGGTGGGAGAGGAGAGGGAGAGGAGAGGGAGACGATGCAGCGGGGGGAAATGGTGGGCGATGCGGCCGGAGGTGGTTCCCCTCCAGATTTACATGATGGGATGGTTTTGGCATGTTCCCATGGACACGTGATGCCCCACGGCCGCGGGCAACTGCGCGCGAAACGGAAACGCCTGGCGCATACGAATACATATACGGCCGGGCATACGATCTTACCGGGCCCGAGCCTTCTATGCTAGACCACGAGGAAATTGGACAAACCACCTACTTTTGGTGCTAGTTTTGCAGAGAACACTCATTTTATAGGTTTGTTGCAGAAAACACAACATTTTGGGGTAATTTGTTGCAACTAAGTCTAATCCACCATTTGGTTGTGTTGACATGATTCCTGACAAGTGGGTCCAGTTTGTAAGTGCATCGGTGATAAAAAAACAGCCACATCAGCAGCCAACTAGAATTGTCAATATCTCACTATTCTTAACTCCAATTGAGCTGAATTTTTTCTAGAATATTAGTGAGTGCACACACGATTTCTTGTTTTTTTTGCATTTTTTGAAAATGTTAAATTTGAACAAAAAAATTGAACGAGCCAACTGACATTGCAAAACCGCCAAGTATTTGGATGTTAAAACCTAATGGCGGTAATCTTTTGGTGTGTGCGACTTGATGATGTCTGTAATGGTTACATGACAACTACTTGGATGCTAAAACCTCATGGCGGTAATATTTTGGTGCGTGAGACTTGATGATGTCAATAATGGCTTTATGGCAACTAGTTGGATGCTAAAGGCTGACAGCGACAATATTTGCCATATTATGTTGGTGGTACTGATTTTATTTTATGAATATTTTGCCTATTTATGAATTGTTTTAGATTTGTATAGCAATCTTATGTTTTTCACATGAAAATTTGTGGTGTGCTAAGCTAGATGTAACTAGTAATGAATCCAGAAAGTTTTGGCTGGTTTGGATCACTTTATAATGACATATTTGCAGTTTACATTGGCTCATACAATTTTCTTACTCAAAATTCAAAATTTTCAAAAAAAATGCAAAACAATCCTGTAAATCACACATACATCCAATACTATTCTGGGAAAAAGGCAGCTCATTTTGACCAACAGTTTGTGAGATATATGCAATGTTAGTTGACTCCTTCAATATTTTTGTTCAAATGTAACATTTTAAAAAAATGTAAAAAATCCAATAAATCATACATGTACTCAGTAATATTCTGGGAAAACTTCAGCTCAATTGAAGCAAAGAATTGTGAGATATTCCCAGTTCTTGTTGGGTGCTGATGTGGAATGTTTTTTTTTGCCGCGGTGCACTTACAAACTGGACTCACTTGTCAGAAATCATGTCAACACACCCAAAATGGCGGATTAGACCTAGCTGCAACAAATTACTCCAATATGTGTTTTTTTGTGCAACAAACATGTAAAGTAGGTGCTCTATGCAAAAGTAACACCAAAAGTAGGTGGATTGTGCAATTTCCTCTCTAAACCACAGGTCAAAAAATAAATTCATGACAAAAATAAAAGGAAAGGGGTGGGGGCATGCACGAGCGCACGACACCATGCGTCTAGCCTCGGTAACTCCAAACGTCCACTCACACGCCAAATAAAGGCCGCCTCCCCCACCCCCGTCTCCCCCACTCCCCCACCCCTGCTGCTTTTCTTCCCCAAATCAGCAAAAGCCCTCTCCTATCCCCTCGAACCCTAGCTCCTAAGAGCCAGCAACCACCTCCCTTGCCTGTTCGTCGTCGGAAGATGGAGGCCAGCCGTGAAGCCGTGGTGGTGGAGAAGGATGCGGCCGTACAAGCAGTGGACAAGCCTGCTGCGGTCATTGCCACCGCAGTTGGCGCGGTTGAGGGCGCCGTTGGGGTGACAGGAGGCGGTGCCCCGTTTGCTGTCACTGCTCCGGCAGCCGTCGCAGCGGTCCAGCCTGCGATCGGGGAGCAGGTCGATGAGGAGGTGGCGGTGGATCTGGAGGAGCAGACGGCCAAGCGAAAGTGCGAGCAGTACGAGTTCATAGAGAAGTACTACTACGAGGAGGCCGAGGTCGCCGCTCAGGAAGTGAAGGACGAGGCCGTCGAGTTCAAGGAGGAGGTCGACGATGAGCTCCCGGAGGTACTACTCTGTTCTGTTCTTTTCTCCTACTCTGTTTTTGGGGTTTTCTCCCATGGGGTTTTCTCCTAAATTGCATGCAGCACGGATTAGATTTCGTCCAGATAGGTTATGTTTGTTGATCTCTCCCTT
Organism: Thinopyrum elongatum; assembly: GCA_011799875.1. Lineage (NCBI taxonomy): Eukaryota > Viridiplantae > Streptophyta > Magnoliopsida > Poales > Poaceae > Thinopyrum > Thinopyrum elongatum. The sequence goes on along the minus strand of CM022303.1, from coordinate 49,896,984 downwards.
AGGGTTAGGATTAGTACTAGTTGTTTGGTAGATTTGGAAGGAAACCCCTTCAATCTTAAACTTGCATGGAACAGTAGTCATGGAGGCTTAAAATCCCTCTGTGCGTGCAATTATTTTGTGAAGATGAATAAGAATATGATTTAGAAACTGATTATGAATCAGTTTTGATGTACAAAATGGTGTATTTGTTAGGTATCACCTCTTTGATTCGTAGGATTTCCAAAACGCGGGAATAGGGAAAACATGGGATTAGAGTGGCATGTCATCTTGAATCCTAGAGGATTGTATGAGTGTTTGATTGTGCATAGTCAAAACGTAGGATTCTTTCAAAGAGGTTTGAGTGGATGGAAAATTTCCTACAAATTTGTTAATTTCATGATAGTCAACAAGAGGATCAATGATTAATATGCCTGCTATGTAGTTGTAATAATTACATGAAAAGTTGACATGCAATAGTAAATATTTAGCAACGGTGCTTGAGCTTCTATAAATGGTAACTTTTAAAACATGTACTCTGGAAACAACTTTGAACATGGCAAATCCTAGCAAATCCCAGCTTTGATATCTTACTTACTGCAAAACAAAAATTCCGAGCATGCGTACTATCTAGAATATTCCATTTTTAAGCTTGAGCTCAATGCTACCTATGCACAAACAACCTCATAGCACTATGTTTCTCCATTGTTGTAGAATCTTTGATACTTTAACATCGCAAACTTTTTCCTTCTAAATGAATTGCTAATGCTTTTTAACTTTGTGAATCTGAATGCGTAATATGCACAAACATTATCACTTTATTAAAGAAAACACACACAAAAAACTCCATTGCTACAGTAGCATAGCAATGTAAAATGCATCTGAAATAATTGACATTAACTATTGCTTTCACGTCCAATGCACGTGTGCCTCGCTAGTACCAACAAGAGTATCAATGATGAAGAGTTTAAATCAGTAGAACCCCTGTTACAACTATGCTCTGTTCCTCAATTGTGTTAACCCATTATCTGGTTTTGCTATTCATGAAACTGTGCTCCGTTCTTCAATAGTGGCAACCCATTATCTGGTTTTGGTATGCATGAAACTGTGCCACATCATCGAGTCATGCATGTGGTCAGTACTGATGCATGTAGTAACAATTTAGGGCCACTGCCTGCCATTAACAACAAACATCCATTAGTTCTTCTCTTGCACAAATCAATCCATGAAACTATGCCACATCAGTAATCATGCATGCCAAGTCCATGCAACAGTATATTTTTAGCAACAAGATTTTCTATTGCATTCTTACTATATAGAATTTTGCATTACTAAGCGTAATCATAATGCTCCATATGCACAAAGCTGATAGCACCATTTTCTCCTTTATTCTAGAATCTTCCATACCTTAACAGTGCAAACTTTTTCTATCTGCTTCTTGATTTCCCTATAATGAAGTGGACTATGCATCTTATTTTCAATCTGATTACTAAATCTGTTGAGACCTAGTAAACAGTACATTTATTTAGCTGTCAGAAAAACTAGTTTATTTGATGAAAATCATGAAGCCATACAGCTATATTGTGAAGACATTTTCTGATTGCAATCAGTACTTCTCCTTTAATAAATATCAGTAATTCATTGCAGAGTTTCTTATGTACGCACCCTATGTAATTGTTAGCAACAAGGATGAGTAATTAAATCCATAATTTCTTATGTTCGCACCCGATGTACCTCATTCCAAAATTTCTCTTTTTTTATACATAATTCATGACATGATTCATATGTTTTGTTGTCTTCAAAATATGAAGTTAGGGCAATCTTTTCTTTGTTGATGCTGTAGTTTTACTTTGTAGTATGTAGTCATCTAGTTTGAATATCCTTAAATTAGATATTGTCTGGTATCTCTTTATGATAAAACCAGATCATACAAATATTGTTGCAAGAAATGGTAAGAAATGATCCTGTTTTTGGAATTATCTATTTTTAGTACGAAATAAAATATGTGCTTGGATGCAGTAAAATGATTTGTCCATACCCTAAAACATGAACCCTTTAGTTAATTGTCAACTTAGATTGTACAAATAGGAGTAGTTTTTTAGAGGGGAGAACAGCTACGCATGCAAAGCAAAGAAAAAAGAACAAGAAAGAAAACAAATAATACATCAACATATATTGCAATAAATGAGGTACATGTTGTGTGAATCATCTGATTGATCATATTTTTGTATTCCTACTTTCAGATTGTACTTGATACTCTTATGAAATGCTATATTTCTGTATTCCTAATCTGACTTCGCTGTGGATCAACCAATACACAGGAAGATGACAAAGACGTGGATGATAGTAAGGAGAGCAGGGACAGCAAGAGCCACTACGTCCTCAGGAGGCTGCGGAATGGGGAAATCCCATACCGCAGCGGCCCCAACAGGCTCTACGGCGACATAGCCTGCCCCTTCTGCTGCGCGAGGATCAACAACGACTATGACAGCCTGATCATGCATGGCACCGGTATCGGCCGTGGTAATGGGAGGAACCGCAAGCCCAACGTCGGGGCTAAACATGCTGCCTTTGGTGCCTTCCTCAGGAAGTACGCGAAGGGGCATCTGCCGTTCTACCTCCCGAGGCCTCCTCGTCCGGCCAAGATACCGAGGATCTGATGCGCTGCTTGGTTGTTGCTGCTGGCCCACCCTACTTTAGACTGTTTTTATGTTATGGTTGTCGTGTGATACTTCTGCCCCACCGTACTGCTTGAACTTATGCGCCGGTTTATCTTTTGGGTTGTGACTGTTTACTATGCTATGTTTAAGTGTTTGGTACTACATTGCTCATTTCTGGTAATGCCCAACTTTCAATGCTACGTGCTTAGGTACATGCTAACAATAATAAACATGGATTTCTAAAGCAGCAGTGCCAATTTGTACACGATAGGCGCCTAATTAAGCGTCTACCCTCTACTAATAAGCGTTGTTGCTTCATTAAACTATTGTTTATCTTGTAAGCACGTACCCTAAGTGCATTGCGGTCAACATTGCCTAATACCTCCACTATGGTGATATATGGTACATATATGTTCTGTCTCTAACTGAAGATGCTAAAGCTATATCTTGAACTGAATTTGGTATGTTTCGAAATAAAGACGTTCAAGTTATTTCTATGGACAGTTAAACCATTATAACTGAGCTTGTATTAATAGCTACCAAAAGTAGAGCACACAAATGTTTGCCAGGAGTACATACTGTCATTTGAAGCAAAACAAATGAGCATGCATTAGTTATTGCCAGAAATGTAGCATGCACATGATTGCCAAAAGTACCTATTGCCACTTTTTGACATGCACTTAGGTTGTATTAGATATTGCCAAAAGTACATCATGCAAATGATTGGCAGAATGACCTATTGGCAGTTCAAGCAAAAAAACTGAGCATGTATCACTAATTGCCGAAAGTATGTAATGCTCATGATTGCCAAAAGTATGTACTGCAAAAGCAGAGATTGCTCTATTGTGGTATGTTATCATACCCTACTTTCTTACGCTCGGCAAATTTGATGGTCTTAGCTGGTGTTAGCAAGCCATCTTTCACCGCCTCGTCAATGCACGTTTGATAAAGTAAGATCACCAAATCATAAATGACAAATGTATCATAAGTGCTAACTACAGTGCTACCCAGTACGTACCTAAACTACCATTTGGTTGTCTTGAAAGGGCTCAATATAGCTTGTGATGGTTTGCGTGGTCGTCTTGATATCGAAGACACTCGTTTAGCAATGGTCTTGCTATCAAATTTCAGTTTGAGCTCTTCAAGAGTTTTTGTTTTTGTAGCTTGCACTTCATCGACAACCTTCCTCGGGCGTCCACGTGCTCTCCGTTTTATTGGGGAGCTCGGGGTGTCGGGATCCTTTTGGGAGCTTGACGTGTTTGTTTTGTTGCACTCAACAGTACCAATAATTTCTTGGACATCGTCTTGTAAATCCATAGGTTGTGCTGCAACGTGGGCTTCATACGCCTCCTTCTGTACAGCGGACATCAGTGCATTTGTTAATATCATGACACATGTGAATAAAATAAAATATCTGTGCTTTTTCGCTAACCGTTATGGGGTACTTGTATGAATCGATGCGAAGACCGTTGCAATCCGAACGCAGCAAGCTTGAAACTATTTTCCAGCTGAAAATTTCTATCTGTGACTAAATTTGATAAGCGACACATATGTCAGCACAGCGTTCAGGCATAAGATATTCCAAAATTAAATATAGTGTTTGACTGACCTGCTCCAATTTCTCGGTATAATCTTCACCGTCCCATGTCAACATGTACTTCAGTGTGAAAAACGCACATGAATGCCTGCAGTGTTTAGTTTAGGTTTTAGTAAACTTGGACGTGTTGGCGAGGAATAATTTAGGAGGTCGTACGTACCCGTCATTCTATTGTGGTATGTCGTCATAGCGTACTACTTCCCAGTCGGTAAATTTGATTGCCTTACCTGGTGTTACCAAGCCATCCTTCACCGCTTCGTCCATGCTGGTCTGAATCGACTCCACCTAGCATAATATGAGTATTACAAAGGGTTACGGTGATTTGGGAGTTCATGTGCCATGCGACGGTAAAGAGGCAGCAAGATAAAGCTTACAAGAGCAGTTTCCTTGGACTTGTCAAAATGTTCTTTCAAGGAGTTTACGATTTGAATATCTTCTTTGTCGAAATTGAACACCATTGCCATCCAGTGGTTATTATGCACATTCAACGGGATGTGCACCTGCCGTAAAGTCAAAGCGGACTCATTCCACAGAAGAATTTAGATATGGTAACAATTATGGTTCGGGGGACCCCTGAAATATTTCATCTACACTATGTATTATGATATATGAAAGTGAGGAAAACGGGTACCTTCCGGCGTCCTACAAATTTATTTGCAACACGATCAACCCACGAGCTTGCACGGCCCCTTGGAAGAACCCCTTTTGTTTCTAAAAGCTTTCTGGTTTCATCGGGGGATATGACTGAGGTAGTATCAGTCTCAACTCCGCTGATGTGAGCATACGCCATAATAACCTGCCAAATTTGTAATCATATAATGATGTGCCAACAGTTCAAATAGTTGATGTACAATGGAGTACAAGGGGCTTACATCACCACAGATGTATTTTTTATTGTAAATTGGCTTCAGTTGTTCCGCTCTTATGGGAATGTCTCCGATTTGAGCTACTTTAACAAGGTTGTGTGTTCCCCGGATGAAAACGGCTGCCTCTTTGTCCTGAGCGGTGAGCACGTAATCATTATCAAACAGAGGCTTCAACGGTGTGATTCAAGGATCCTCCTTGTTTGGCAGGACGTGTCTGGCACTTGGTGTTGGAGTTGAAGTACGTGGTGTGGATGCGTCAAACTTAGGAGTCGCCGTGAAGGGATGACTATACACATTGACTTGTTCCTACAATAAAAAAATGGTCAATTATAATTAGTTTGTTAATACTTCTTATGTGGTGGGCCATAATTATTACCTCCACGCCTGCTTTCTGTGACTCGGATTGTCGGCTGACTTTAGTTTGGTTTTCTAATTCCTGTAACAATTATAACAATAATGAATATGGAGGAACATATTCATAACAATAAAAAATGCACAACATGACATACCTTCAGTTCCCTCCTTAAGTCCTTAATTTCGTCCTCGAGCATCGAGAGCCTAGGATTACTGCCAGATTACTCTTAAGGTCGATTAACTCTTCGCTCAGGGTGAGGAATTTCGCGTCAAATCTGTGCTGAAATTCCATTAACTGTCTGCCTATCTTCTTTTCTTGTTCAGCAAAACATGCATTCATGGCTGCAACTATCATTTCCACCTGTGCAAATGAAATAACACCCCGTTCAGAACAAAGCAAAATGAATGTGTTTCGATGCGACCTTTCACTAGTAGAAAAAGGCCCATTTGTCTCGGTTCATAAGGCCCATTTGTCCCGGTTCGGGAACCGGGACTAAAGGGTCGGGACTAAAGCGCAACACCTTTAGTCCCGGTTCTTATACGAACCGGGACAGATGGGGCTCCACGTGGCCGCTGCGGCGAGCCCAGAGAGGAGGGCCTTTAGTCCCGGTTGGTAACACCAACCGGGACCAAAGATCATCCACGTGTCAGCATCTCAGGAGCTGGGGTTTTTGTTTTTTGAAAAGGGGGGGGGAAATATGGGGGTGGGTTTGGGGGTTTTGTAGGGTTAATTTAGGGGTTTCATATATTGTGTTAGCTAGCTAATAGCTAGAGAGAAGTGTCCTCTCTTATCTCCGTGCTTGGTCGACGCTACGTACTATACGTATAGAGAGGACTCGACACGCTAGCTAGTAAGCAAATGAAGGAAACCATTAAGTACACAAGATCGTCATGAACATATACAGAGAGAAGTGATCGACCTCCTCCTTCTCCGAGAGATTGGTCAAACAACAAGTTTTTGTATATCTATCTGACGCTACTAGCCACATATATACAATATAAGATCTCTTACAATCCCTAACATTTGATGTCAAGTTCCACATGGTATTCTCCGGCTGGATTGATGACGTGGTCAAGAAAGAATCCCGCCAATTCCTCTTGAATTGCTTTTATGCGATCTTGTGGTAGGAGTTCATCCCGCATCTGCCAAATCTAATTTGAAGAAGGGGGTCAATACATATATATGAATGAAACTCAACACAAATGATGGTAATAAAATAAAATTGTGAATATTATTGCTTACGCACTTCATATTGTTTTTCAGAGTAGCCCTGCGTAGAGGTCGTCACGTTGTAGATGTACTCGCAAATGTAGTATCCACAAAAATTATTCCCGCCTTCCTGCCACAACCACTTTACGAGAAATAAAGGTCAATCAAACTGATAATCAAGCATTATAAATGGTATTGATGAAACTAGCTAGAATCAATGGGAGATGCGCGGAACTAGCTAGTAGTACTTACTTTCGGGTGTGTAAATCGCAGCTCCCCCGGCAGTCCTGGAGCTTCTGTGGTGAACACTTTCCAAACCCTGCGAGACAAAAAAAATTTACTTGATATTAGGAAATGACCAAAGTTGCCGATATGGTGCGATAATGATCGATTGAACTTACTTCTGGAGCATTTCAGTCATGTCCGCAAACTCCTTGGGATCTTTTCGTCTTGAGTCTAAGACGGTTACTAGTCCCTGCTCAAGCTTAATCTCTAGGAGAATAAAGTAGAAGCTGCGCACGCATGCATAACTCATCAATTACATTACTATAACCTCGAGTAATAAGGGAAACCGAATATGCAGAAAACAGTAACACTCACTTGAAGTTGTAAGGAAAGAGTATTTTATCTTTGTTTTGATTTTTAAGCAACGATTGTAGCTAGTTGGCCTCGGTTTCTTTCGCATAATATGTAACCGTCCATTCATCTATGAGATTTGTGTTAATGAACCCAATATCATAGATTTGTGCATTTGTGCATTCGACGATCTTCAATCTGCATAATATAGTGAGGATAATTATATATACATGCAATGAAAGAGCTGAGCTATATATAGAGACTTAATTACAGAAGTATAGTACTTACAGACAGTAGCAAGTGATGATTATTTTATCGAGGTCCTTTTGATTGAAAAACTGGAAGAACTCCTCAAATGGAACAGACAACAAATCAATTCCAACGAGGTCGTGCTCCTCTTTAACTCTCAGCGTCAAAATATCCTTCCCGTACTTGCAGGTGTCCATGTACCACTTATGGAATCTTCGCATCATCGTTGTTAGAGGAGGATCACCAGGTCTGACGAGAGGCTTCCCGTACTGGTATTTGTGTTCGTCCACCTCCATTGTATCAAAATGTGCATCGTCGGGTAGGTAATCACCAGGATTGGTACCGGGCAGCATCCCCGGCAGATTTGCGACGATATCGCTAGACACCTTGAGCGGGGGGCACGATTGGTTTGCTTGTTCGCCGAGCTGGGGAATTTTTTTCCCTCTTCTTCGTTGTTGTAACCTTTTGTCACTTAAAGTAGTTCCCGACCGGCGCACTCCGTCCACTACCTTTTTCAGAGCGCGGACATGGTTGTCATCCGGCGGAGGCGGTGGTGGTCGCTTCAGGTTCTTCAAAGTGCGCTTCAATTTCACCGGATCCATCTTCTCCTCCGGAGGTGGATTTTTCTTTGCAAAAAAGTCCTTCACTTGGGCTTGACAGTTCTCCTCGTTTTCCTCCTCGGTCATCTCGTATGGTAATCTATCTAGAGGCTTGATAGATGGACCAAATTTGTATTGCCTCCCGCCTCTGGCTGTACTGCTAGACGCCGGCCGAGCAGCCGGAGCGGCTGCGGCTGTCTTCCTTTGTTGCTTACGAGGCGGAGAAGGAGGCGGAGTGCTACGACGCGCGAAGTAGCCGGAGCGGCGGCGGCTGTCTTCCGCTGTTGTTGACGAGGCGGAGAAGGAGGTGGGCTGCTCGGACGCGCCGGCGCAGGCGGAGAAGGAGGCGGAGTGCCGCCACGCGTCGGAGCAGCTGGAGAAGGAGGCGGAGTGCCGCCACACGCCGGAGCTGCCGGAGAAGGAGGCGGAGTGCCGCCACGCGCCGGAGCAGCTGGAGAAGGAGGCGGAGTGCCCTGATCCCTCGCCAGAGGAGGAGGCGGAGGAGGAGGCGGAGTGCCCTGACTCGCCGGAGGAGGAGGCGGAGGCGTCCAGTTCGGAAGGTTGATGAGCTCCTTCCGCCATAGACATGGAGTCTTTAGAGCAAGACCCAGCTGAGTCTCCCCTTCACCGATAGGGTGGTCAAGCTCGAGCTCCTCAAATCCCTCCGTTATTTCATCGACCATCACAACAGCATAGCCTTCTGGAATCGAAAGGCAGTGAAAAGTTGCACCGGGTTGAGGAGGTGCAACAGAGCCGACAGCCGCCTTGACTTTGTGGTGCTGCCATTGCGCCATAAGGTGGCAATCTTGAGCCTCCGTGATAGCATCCATGGGGTAGCTGGGAGCCGTGAAGTGAGGCTGCTGAAGGAGCTCGGTGGAAGCCACGCTGCTTCTCCGCTGAGATGGCGGGGTAGCTTCGGCAGGTCACTGCCTCTGAACTAGTGCTTGTTCCTCTAGCGCCCGTACCCTTGCATTCAGCTTCTGCAGTTCGGTCTGCTCCACTTTCCTCCTCCTCTCCCGGGTTTTGTAACCGCCTGCGCTGGGAAACCCTTCCTTCCACGCAACGGAGCCTGCCGTGCCTCGTGTTCGTCCTGGGTGCTCAGGATTCCCGAGGACCTGTGTGAGCTCGTCGTTCTCTCTGTCGGGAATGAACATCCCTTGCTACGCTGCGGCGATATACTTCTGAAGCTTCTTGACGGTTATTTCAAGTTGCTCCTTCATCCAACGGCACTTCGCTGTTTTAGGGTCCTAGGTTCCCCCAACTCCGAAGAACCAAGTCCTTGAATGGTCTGGCCAGTTCAATGTCTCTGGTTCGACCCCTTTATCAAGCAGGTCCTTCTCAGCCTTGTCCCACAATGGCCGGGCTTTGAGGTAGCCACCTGACCCCGTGCGATGGTGATACTCCTTCTTTGCAGCATTTTTCTTGTTTGTCGCTGACATCTTCTTACTCTTCTCCGATGTCTTGTGGGCCACAAATACGGGCCAGTGATCTCTTATCTTCTCAAATCGGCCGGTGAATTCTGGAGTCTTCCCTTTGTCGACAAACGTTGATTTCAACTCATTCTTCCACCTCCTGAATAGATCTGCCATCTTCTTAAGAGCATGAGCCTTGACCAATGGCTCTATAACTGGCTTATCCGGATGCTCCTCTGGCGGTAGGGTGAAATTTGCCTTCTGCGCGGTCCAAAGATCATCTTTTTGTCTATCATTGACAAAAGACACTTGAGGGTCTTCGCTCTTAGGCTTATTCCATTGGTGGATGCTGATCGGGATCATGTCCCTAACAAGAACCCCGCACTGAGCAGAAAATGCTTCCTTGGTCCGGCTGGGTTCAATCGGTTGGCCATCGCCCTTGATTGCTGTGATCGTGAACCTTTCATCCTGGCGCAACCTTTTCTTCGGGCCTCGTCTCGTTACCGAAGTTTGGCTCGATCCGGAGGGCTAGAAAAGAAGAAAGAAGAGAGTTAATATGTGTACATACCAAAACAATTAATGCATGAATTAGCTAGTCAGCACAGGCTTAATTAATATATATACCTCGTTGGACTTTGCAACATCTCCTTCCTCCATTCGCTCACCGGAGCAGTCATCACGGTCTCCTTCTTCCACCGGCATTCCGTCACCGGAGCCATCATAATCATGTCCTTCCACCTCCATTGTTCGATCACCAGAGCCTGCTTCACCCTCTCCTTCCAGACCATTGGTGTCGTTGAGAAACGACAAGACATCACCTCCGCCGAGGATTATGTCCCCCAACAACTGTTCTCCTTCGATGTCTCGGTGCTCCATAGTTTCTGCAAATATTACAACATGGCAATTAATATACAAACATGACCGATGGATATATTAGTGCAAACGTAGACCTAGCTAGCTCGACGCTTCTATGGTTTGGGGTGGCCTTGACAACGCTTCTAGGGTTTGGGGTGGCCTAGGCAACGCTTCTAGGGTTTGGGGTGGCCTCGACAACGCTTCTAGGGTTTGGGTCGGACCGCCTCTCTCATGAATGTCCGACGTCCGGACCGACAAGGGATTTAATAAAATGACGCCATTATGGATGTGCAGAAAATGGTCCATATTTTTCCTGATCTCATCTACCCTTCTATATGCCACGTTGTCTAGTGTCAAAGAATTCAAGAAAACCATGACTTCATCATTAGCCGGAAATGACAGGCGTATAATGGTACGAAGCTCTTCAAAGTTGTTTTGGAACGGAGTTCCCGATAGAATAATTTGCTTTTTGGTACAAAGTTCAGCAAGAGCCTTCCGAATATCGCTATTTGGAAGGCCTTTGCTGAAATTCGTACCAAAAGGAGAATTATTCTATCCGGAACTCCGTTCCAAAACAATTTTGAAGAGCTTCGTAGCATCATACGCCTGTTACTTCCGACTAATGATGAAGCCATGGATTTCTTCAATACTTTGACAGACAACGTGACATATAGAAGAATATATATATAGATGAGATCAGAAAAAAAATTGGATCAACTTGTGCACATCCATAATGGGGGCATTCTTGATAAATCTATATATGTCAAAATTCAAACTTTGACAAATGATCAAACTTTGACATATGATCAAATGTTGCATATGTCAAAATTCAAACTTTGACATATGATCAAACTTTGATATATGATCAAATGTTGCATATGTCAAAATTCAAACTTTCACATATGATCAAACTTTGATATATGTCCACCGCGATATAAAATAATACATAGACTTGTTCGGGCGAGAGGGGGTTGATCGACGTCCCCCCTCATGTCGAAGTTACCGGAGTTATCTTCTAGTTGTTTGGGTGGCCTCGAGAGTTTGTCGGGTAGGGGCGGGAGGGGGTAGGAGATCGACAACACTTTTTTTCTAGGGTTTGGGTGGCCTCGAGAGTTGGTCGCTCGGTATATCGAGAGGGGGGTGAACATTTTACCTTAGTAACTTAGAAAAAAAATGTTATCGGGGAAGGGGTATATCGACCCCCCCCCTCATGTCGAATTTATCGGGGAGGGGCTATATCGACAACGACATACATATAGCCACATACATATAAAAAATTCTATGAACATCCGTACATACATATAGCCACATACATATATATGGCTGTTAAAAAAAAATCATCATATAAAAAAAATGTTATCGGGGAGGGGGTATATCGCAAACTTTGACATAAATGACTTTGATCATGCACAATTTTCCTATACATACACAATATGAACATCTACATAAATTGACAAGGAAAATTCTATGAACAAAAAAAAAATCTAAAATTCTATGACATAAAAATTCTAACTTTTGCATATTCTTTGCATATGAACTACATACATTTTCTTATTTTTTTTAAATGTAACTTTTGCATATATGAACATACATACATAAATTATACATACATGGAAAAAAATTGCTATGAACAAAAAAAAACATCATGTATGAACATTTTGTATATACATCCATATCCATCCATCCATACATACATACATACATGGACAAAAAAATGCTATGAACAAAAACATCAATTTTGGTCCAATCTTGGCATTGAACTACAACCCAATTTTTCCTTGCTAAAAAAATTCTGAATTTTTTACATCTTGTAGTCCTTCCAACTAAACCCTTAAGTCTAGAAGGGCAGCCCCAATTTCATCTAGCAAGTCCACCAAAAAAATTCATGTAGTTTCTGTCCAGCACTAAATTTTAATAAAACTTGCACTAAGAAGTTTTTCCTTTTATCAAACCAACTTAACCATCTTCACTAACATCCAAGGAGACAACATCCTGCCAAGTTTCACATAAAACAAAGTTCCCTAGCAAGCCCTAGCATTTCATCAAACACCTTGTGGACATGGCTGAAACTTTGCACTGAACCAACTTCACCATCATCACATACATGGAGGAAGGACAGAGGAGAGGGGTGGGAGGGAGGAGGGAGTACCGGCCTGGCCGGCGGGCACTGGTGCGGCGGCGTTAACGGCAGGGTAGGGGCGTGGCGGGGCGTCGGCGTAGGGCAGGGGCGCGGCGGCATTGGCGTCGAGGTCGAGGCAGGGGCGCACGGCGTCAGCGTCGTGGCAGGGCAGGGGCGCGGGGCGATGGCGACGAGGAGCGGGCGGCGACGGTGACGGCGACCTCGGGGTGGCGACGGCGAGCACGGGCAGCCTGGCGGCGTCGATGAGCTCGGCGTCGTCGGGGGGCTAATGGTCGATGAAAACTGAAAAATTCGTAAGTCCTGCTTATATACAAAGAGCATTGGTCCCGGTTCGTGGCACAAACTGGGACGAATGCCACCCTTTGGTCCCGGTTCGTGCCACCAAACGGGACCAAAGGTCTCTTTTCAGTAGCACAATGGGCGGGAAACAGAGACCTTTGGTCCCGGTTGGTGGCACGAACCGGGACCAAAGGGGGGGGGGCATTGGTCCCGGTTTGTTCCACCAACTGGGACCAATGCCGCCCCTTTCGTCCCGGTTGGTGCTACCAACCGGGACCAAAGGCCTTGCGCTGGCGCGGTGCGGTGGATGTTTAGTCCCACCTCGCTAGTTGAGAGAGCTCGAGAGTGGTTTATAAGCGCTGCTGCGCCGGCCCTCTCGTGCTCCTCTCAACTACAGGCTTTCGGGCCTTCTCTGCTACTCTTTGCCGTGGGCCTGCTGGGCCTCTGCGGGCCTGAATCCTGGACCATGGATGGGTTTCTAGTCGTATTCAGGCGTGGTGGCCCAGGAGGTGGCATTTTTTTATTTTTTTTCTATTTTTTTTGTTTTTTTGTTTTCTTTTTTGCATTATTTATTTTATTTTGTTTCTACTCACAACAAAATACAAACTGTTTTTCAGTGATTCTTTTTTGCTTTTAGGTAATAAAAATTATAAACTTGCTGTTAGTGCCATTAGTTTTCCAATTTGAATAGTTTAAATTTGAATTCTTTGAAATTTGTGTGAATCACTAGTTTGGGATTAACTTTACTATAAAAATAGATTTTGGAGTGATTCTTTTTCCTGCTATTTAATATTACTGTGTTTTATCATTATATTCAAAAATAGTTTTTGTTATTTTAGTTTCTAACAAAAAAATCTTTATGATAATTCCTTTTGCTATGAAAGTTTCTAACAAAAAAGTTCTTTATGAAAATTCTTTTTGCTTTTAATGTTTTGAACAGAAAATACTTTGATAATTTTAGTTGCATAAATTTTAGTTGATTCCTTTTGCTATTAGAGTTTCATTAAAGTTTTCTAGTTCATTCTTTTTTCTATTGGAGTTTCATTAAAGTTTTCTAGTTCATTCTTTTAGTTTATTATTTTTGCTATTTGAGTTTCATAAAAGTTGAGAGGGTTACGGCAAAAACTGGATGCACTTCATGTACAAAATGGACAATCTCTTTCGAAGTATCAGGGTTTCGGACGAAAACTCATCTGTTACAAAGGGATTTCATTTTTTTAACTTATTTGAACTCCAGACTTTTTGTGTGTTCAAAATGAACCATTCAAATCCACATCATCAATTTTCAACCCTTTCTAACTTCATCTGTTATTTTTCATGCATTTACTGATTTTTTGAGCTAAATGACCCTGAAAATGAAAAGCACTTCAGATGAACTCTGAAGAGGTTGAAAATTGGCATGGTATCATCATTTCACCCACATAGCATGTGCTAAAAAGTTGAGAGGGTTACGGCAACAAAAACTGGATGCACTTGGTACAAAATGGACAATCTCTTTCGAAGTATCAGGGTTTCGGACGAAAACTCATCTGTTACAAAGGGATTTCATTTTTTTAACTTATTTGAACTCCAGACTTTTGTGTGTTCAAAATGAACCATTCAAGCCACATCATCAATTTTCAACCCTTTCTGACTTCATCTGTTATTTTTCATGCATTTACTGATTTTTTTGAGCTAATGACCCTGAATGAATGAAACACTTCATGAACTCTGAAGAGGTTGAAAATTGGCATGATATCATCATTCACCCACATAGCATGTGCTAAAAAGTTGAGAGGGTTAGGCAAAAACTGGATGACTTCGTGTACAAAATGGACAATCTCTTTCGAAGTATCAGGGTTTACGACAAAAACTCATCTGTTCAAAGGGATTTCATTTTTTTAAACTTATTTGAACTCCAGACTTTTTGTGTGTTCAAATGAACCATTCAAGCCACACATAATTTCCAACCCTTTCTGACTTCATTTGTTATTTTTCATGCATTTACTGATTTTTTGAGCTAAATGACCCTGAAATTGAAAAGCACTTCACATGAACTCTGAAGAGGTTGAAAAAATTGGCATTGATATGTCATCATTTCACCCACATAGCATGTGCTAAAAAGTTGAGAGGGTTACGGCAAAAACTGGATGCACTTCGTGTACAAAATGAACAATCTCTTTCGAAGTATCAGGGTTTCGGACAAAAACTCATCTGTTACAAAGGGATTTCATTTTTTTAAACTTATTTGAACTCCAGACATTTTGTGTGTTCAAAATGAACCATTCAAAGCTACATCACCAATTTTCAACCCTTTCTGACTTCATCTGTTATTTTTCATGCATTTACTGATTTTTTTGAGCTAAATGACCCTGAAATTGAAAAGCACTTGACATGAACTCTGAAGAGGTTGAAAATTGGCATGATATCATCACTGCACCCACATAGCATGTGCTAAAAAGTTGAGAGGTTTATGGCAAAAACTGGATGCACTTCGTGTACAAAATGGACAATCTCTTTCGAAGTATCAGGGTTTCGGACAAAAACTCATCTGTTACAAAGGGATTTCATTTTTTTTGAACTTATTTGAACTCCAGACTTTTTGTGTGCTCAAAATGAACCATTCAAAGCCATATCATCAATTTTCAACAATTTCTGACTTCATCTGTCTTCACTTTTTCTTCGCTTGTGTCCTTTGCTTATTGCGCCGTAACCATGGATATTCTTCATCGCTTAACAGGGTGCTTGGGTCAGCCTTGACTCTGAAGGGAGGAATTTCATGAAACTTTTCATAATCTTCAGACATGTCTGTCTTACCGTCCACTCCCATGATGTCTCTTTTCCCTGAAAGAACTATGTGGCGCTTTGGCTCATCGTATGATGTATTCGCTTCCTTATATTTTCTTTTTCTCGGTTTGGTAGACATGTCCTTCACATAGAAAACCTCCGCCACATCATTGGCTAGGACGAATGGTTCGTCTGTGTAACCAAGATTGTTCAGATCCACTGTTGTCATTCCGTAATGTGGCTCTACCTGTACCCCGCCTCCTGACAGATTGACCCATTTGCACTTAAACAAAGGGACCTTAAAATCATGTCTGTAGTCAAGTTCCCCTATGTCCACTATGTAACCATAATATGTGTCCTTCCCCTCTTGGTTGCTGCATCAAAGCGGACACCGCTGTTTTGGTTGGTGCACTTTTGATCTTGGGCGATCGTGTAAAATGTATTCCCATTTATCTCGTATCCTTTGTAAGTTAATACAGTCGAAGATGGTCCCCTGGACAACGAGTACAGCTCATCAGAAACAGTGTTGTCACCTCTGAGACGTGTTTCCAACCAACTGCCGAAAGTCCTGATGTGTTCACATGTAATCCAATCGTCACACTGCTCCGGGTGTTTGGAGCACAGAATGTTCTTGTGTTCATCGACATACGGGGTCACCAAGGTAGAGTTCTGTAGAACTGTGTAGTGTGCTTGAGACCAAGAATGCCCGTCCCTGCATATTATTGAGTCCCCTCCTAGCGTGCCTTTTCCAGTCAGTCTCCCCTCATACCGCGATTGAGGGAGACCAATTTTCTTAAGGTCAGGAATGAAGTCAACACAAAACCCAATGACATCCTTTGTTTGATGGCCCATGGAGATGCTTCCTTCTGGCCTAGCACGGTTACGGACATATTTTTTAGGACTCGCATGAATCTCTCAAAGGGGAACATATTGTGTAGAAATAAGGGGCCCAGAACGACAATCTCATCGACTAGATGAACTAGGACGTGCGTCATGATATTGAAGAAGGATTGTGGGAACACCAGCTCGAAACTGACAAGACATTGCGCCACATCACTCCTTAGCCTTGGTATGATTTCTGGATCGATCACCTTCTGAGAGATTGCATTGAGGAATGCACATAGCTTCACAATGGCTAATCAAACGTTTTCCGGTAGAAGCCCCGTCAATGCAACCGGAAGCAGTTGCGTCATAATCACGTGGCAGTCATGAGACTTTAGGTTCTAGAACTTTTTCTCTGCCATATTTATTATTCCCATTATATTCGACGAGAAGCCAGACGGGACCTTCATACTGAGCATGCATTCAAAGAAGATTTCCTTCTCTTCTTTGGTAAGAGCATAGCTGGCAGGACCTTCATACTGCTTTGGAGGCATGCCGTCTTTTTCGTGCCAATGTTGCAGGTCCTCCCGTGCCTCCGGTGTATCTTTTGTCTTTCCATACACGCCCAAGAAGCCAAGCAGGTTCACGCAAAGGTTCTTTGTCACGTGCATCACGTCGATTGAAGAGCGGACCTCTAGGTCTTTCCAGTAGGGTAGGTCCCAAAATATAGATTTCTTCTTCCACATGGGAGCGCGTCCCTTAGCGTCATTCGGAACAGATAGTCCACCGGGACCCTTTCCAAAGATTACGTGTAAATCATTGACCATAGCAAGTACGTGATCACCGGTACGCATGGCGGGCTTCTTTCGGTGATCTACCTCGCCTTTGAAATGCTTTCCTTTCTTTCGACATTGATGGTTGGTCGGAAGAAATTGACGATGCCCCAGGAACACATTCTTCCTGCATTTGTCCAGGTATATACTTTCGGTGTCAGCTAAACAGTGCGTGCATGCGTGGTATCCCTTGTTTGTCTGTCCTGAAAGGTTACTGAGAGCAGGCCAATCATTAATGGTTACAAACAGCAACGCATGCACGTCAAATTCCTCCTGTCTGTGCTCATCCCACACACGTACACCGTTTCCATTCCATAGCTGTAAAATTTCTTCAACTAATGGCCTTAGGTACACATCAATGTCGTTGCCGGGTTGCTTAGGGCCTTGGATGACTACTGGCATCATAATGAACTTTCGCTTCATGCACAGCCAAGGAGGAAGGTTATAGATACATACAGTCATGGGCCAGGTTCTGTGATTGCTGCTCTGCTCCCCGAAAGGATTAATGCCATCCGCGCTTAAACCAAACCATATGTTCCTTGCATCACCTGCAAACTCCTCCCGGTACTTTCTCTCGATTTTTCTCCACTGCGACCCGTCAGCGGGTGCTCTCAACTTCCCGTCTTTCTTACGGTCCTCTATGTGCCATCGCATCAACTTGGCATGCTCTTTGTTTCTGAACAGATGTTTCAACCGTGGTATTATAGGAGCATACCACATCACCTTGGCAGGAAGCCTCTTCCTGGGGGCTCGCCGTCAACATCACCAGGGTCATCTCGTCTGATCTTATACCGCAATGCACCACATACCGGGCATGCGTTTAAATCCTCGTACGCACCGCGGTACATGATGCAGTCATTAGGGCATGCATGTATCTTCTGCACCTCCAATCCTAGAGGGCATACAACCTTCTTTGCTGCGTACGTACTGTCGGGCAATTTGTTATCCTTTGGAAGCTTCTTCTTCAATATTTTCAGTAGCTTCTCAAATCCTTTGTCAGGCACAGCATTCTCTGCCTTCCACTGCAGCAATTCCAGTATGGTACCGAGCTTTGTGTTGCCATCTTCGCAATTGGGGTACAACCCTTTTTGGTGATCCTCTAACATGCGATCGAATTTCAGCTTCTCCTTTTCACTTTCGCACTGTCTCCTTGCATCAACAATGACACAGCGGAGATCATCATCGGGCACATCGCCTGGTTCCTCTTGATCTTCAGCTTCCCCCGTTGCAGCATCACCGTATTCAGGGGGCACATAGTTGTCATCGTCCTCTTCTTCTTCGCTGTCTTCCATCATAACCCCTATTTCTCCGTGCCTGGTCCAAACATTATAGTGTGGCATGAAACCCTTCTCAAGCAGGTGGGTGTGAAGGATTTTCCGGTCAGAGTAAGACTTCGTATTCCCACATATAGGGCATGGACAACACATAAAACCATTCTGCTTGTTTGCCTCAGCCACTTCGAGAAAATTATGCACGCCCTTAATGTACTCGGAGGTGCGTCTGTCACCATACATCCATTGCCGGTTCATCTGCGTGCATTATATATAATTAAGTGTGTAAAAAACCATTACAAAACATCATGAATAGATAAGTGACCAAATTAATACAAGTTCATCATCACATTAAAACCAAAGTACATACATAGTTCTCATTGAACAACATATAGCTCTCCAGAGCATCTAATTAAACCATACATTGAAACTATGTAAAACATTTCAATGCAACAACAAATGCGATCATAATCGCAACCAAGGTAACAATTGATCCAACGACATAATGATACCAAGCCTCGGTATGAATGACATATTTTCTATACTTTCTAATCTTGAAGCACATTGCATCCATCTTGATCTTGTGATCATCAACGACATCCGCAACATGCAACTCCAATATCATCTTCTCCTCCTCAATTTTTTTCAATTTTTCCTTCAAGTAATTGCTTTCTTCTTCAACTAAATTTAACCTCTCGACAATAGGGTCGGTTGGAATTTCCGGTTCACATACCTCCTAGATAAAAAAATCTATGTCACGTTGGTCGGCATAATTGTCATAAACAATAAATGAACCAAATAGTTATAAAATATAATATATACCACATCCGAATCATAGACAGGACGAGGGCCGACGGGGGCGGATACCAAAACAGTCGCACTATATAATAACAAACAATAATAAAAGTAAGAAAATTAGACAAGTATCTATCTAAATCATACAAGTAAGAATTTTTTATCTTTTAGAAAGAAGATAAGAACAAGAGGCTCACCACGGTTATGCCGGCGACGAGATCGGCGTGGGCGATTGACGGCGGTGAAGACGGGGACGTGACGTGACAGACCGCTAAACCTAGACAAATCTTGAGGAAAATGGAGCTTGAAGGTCGAGCTTTGAGAGGAGAAAGCTTAACTAGTGTGGCTCAGGCATTTCATCAAATACCTCATGTGCATAGGAGGTGAGCTAGAGCACCACAAAGCTCTCCCCTCGCCGACCAGAAAAAACAGAGCAGGGTGGAGTGCTCTGCTCGCCGGCGATGGGGTATATATAGCCACCTCATTGGTCCCGGTTCGTGCGTGAAACCGGGACTAAAGGCCCCCCTTCTGTCCCGGTTCAAGCCATGAACCGGGACCAATGGATGTGGGCCAGGAGCGAGGCCCATTGGTCCCAGTTCGTGCCAGGAACCGAGACAAATGGGTCCAGACGAACCGGGACCAATGCCCACGAGGCCCCGGCTGGCCCCCCGGGCGCATGAACCGGGACGTATGCCCCCCATGGGTCCCGGTTCATGACTGAACTGGGACTAATGGGCTGGGCTGGCCCGAACCAAAGCCCTATTTTCTACTAGTGTTTTACTACTCTTAGAAAATGAAAATTGTCTTTGTTGGGCTTACTTGGTGGCTACTCATATTTTGACCTTGTGATTGTGCTTGAGATGAATCATGTTCATCCACATGTACAATTTTTTTGCTTCGTGGATCATTTCTATTGTTGTCCTCTGGTTGTCGAGAACAAATTTCCATCACAACCTTTGAATCAGGTACAATGAATCAGTAGTAGCAAATAAATAACCGGATATATACATGGGTCAAATCTACAAACACACCTATCCTTTATGAAGACCTCCTGTGCTGTAAGCTTTTGTTATTATTTTGCACGTGCATTCGTCCCATCGTGCGACCAATGGTGGGGGTATAGTGGGATACATCAATTTGCCAGAACGCACGTGCTCCCAGTACCAAATCTTCACAATAAATTACTTCATCAATATAGAGAGATATAGAAAAGAAAAACAATTGTAGAATGTTAACTAGTGATGTTGCACTAACCTGAAGCAGAGGTAGATTTCCCTGTAGAGATACTTGATCAAGAAAGTTAAATTTGTATATGCACCTGAACAAGTGTTTCATTGTGAAACTTCCCCAGTTCATTGTCCGAATGCTTTTAATATCCGCAACAAGTTTAGGATACTTCGCGTCGACATAAGATTGTGTTGTTGGTGCTAAAACTGTACCAATAGCGAAAAGAATGACCCGCGGCAGGAAATCATCGTCCGGAGTTTTGGAACTTATGATCGCTGTCTCAAGGTCAGCCAGAGAAATTGTCCCATTGTGTTGAAATGTGTTAAACAAATTTGGATCCGGTGTGCTTTGCATCTTTTCATCAATATCCCCCCTTCTATCGCAAGGCCAAATATATGGTGCACGTCTTCTGCGGTGATAGGAATGGGTGTTTTACCTATGGTAATGGACGACGTCTCACTATCGAAGCTCTTTGCTAATCTTATCAACATAATTCGTCGGATATTAAATTCATGCATCTTGGTTAGACCCCCAAGACCGGTGTCGCTTATGATGGTCTCTATGTGTTTTGGTGAAAACAATTTCATGGATTTGGAGAACCTTGATGGTGAGCATGCTAACTTCATATGGGCGTGCTTCGCAAAGAGTTCCTGCAAAAGTGGCATTAGATCTTATCGAGTATGAAAGAAGTGTGTGCACGTACAGTTTTCAAATGAAATGTCAACTACGTACCTCATCGGTCATTTCGGAGAAGTGTTTTTCTCCATTAGCAGGACTTTTAACAGTAGTTTCCATTTTACTGGCACCTATGGAACAGAAGCAAAACCGGTTCAAATTATTTGACCTTCACGTTGAGAAATGTATAACAGAAATAAAATCTTATATGCAGGTATGGATGAGTTTTTTAAATAATATGAACTACATGTAACTATAAGCACACTACAGATTTTGGTCATGCATAACATTGGGACAGTTCAACTAGGATTTAGGATTGCATAAACATACGACGTGTTATTTCATGGAAGAGATACCCTCGTTGTGGTATTACCTCTTCGGACGTTTGTGTAGTGTGCCAAGATTGATTACAAGATAATTATTAAAAAGAGCCATGATCAGGTAATCTTGACGACTAGAATAATTTGTGGGAAACCTATTTGGGTTTTAGTAGTAGACGTGCGTCTGAGAAAGATTAAAAAGAGCTATGATCACGTAACCTTCTATCGGAGACGGTGGCGGCCCAATGCTCCATGCGGATAGTGTGTCCCACACTAGATGTGGCTGTGTGGCGCTCGACGGCAGCAACAGGAGCAGCGGCGCATTGACGCGAGTAGGAGGCGGCAACAGCACCACTGCCGTTTGACCCCTCAGGTGACGTTCCCGGTGGGCGGTGGCCGGCGGCTACAATCTGATCTTGCAGCGGTCGTGGGAGGTGGTACGGGACCTGGATGTCGCGGGTGGTTACAAGGGAGGAGCTGTAATCATGGGATTTTGGGAGATCTAGGTGGCGTGAGTTATGGGAGGTTGAAACATTAGCATCTAATGTTCCGAAGAAACAAAAAAA
Organism: Thinopyrum elongatum; assembly: GCA_011799875.1. Classification (NCBI taxonomy): domain Eukaryota; kingdom Viridiplantae; phylum Streptophyta; class Magnoliopsida; order Poales; family Poaceae; genus Thinopyrum; species Thinopyrum elongatum. The sequence goes on along the minus strand of CM022303.1, from coordinate 49,874,936 downwards.
CAAATGTGTCGTCGAGAAAGGAATACATTTTTTAAGTGGTAAAATATGTTGTTTGTTCTGAAAATGCCCGAAAACTGGCCGTATGTGACAAAACTTGCAACTTTGGTGAAAATGGTTGAAACTTGAATGTACCCTTAAAAAATTACCATGGCTTGCAACCCTGCAAAGTTGGGTTGATTTCAGGTAGGTCAACAAACCAGCATGTGATTTCGGAGGGTGCTAGTCAAGGCCGCAAGGGCGTGTCTGGGGGCACCTCCATGTTTAAATCATCTACAAATGATATCTACTATTTCCCATGGAATCCCATGTCCAAAACAAGCTGCCATGCGAAATGCTTGTCAGTTTAGACTAAGATTTCGATTTTCTTTATTTTTTAACAAAAAATGCTTGAAAATTGGCCGCACGTGAAAAAACTTGCAAACTTAGATGAAAATGGTTCAAACTTGGCATGTATCCCTAACATGGCCATGGATTGTAACCCTACAAACATGGCGGTCATTTAATATAGGTTAATAAACCAACATGTGCTTTCGGAGGGTACAAGCATAGCCCGGAAGGGCCCGTCTCAGGCCACCTCCTTCAATACACCAACTACATAGGATTCCAAGTTATTTTCATGCCATCCCATGACCAAATCAAGCATGCATGCACAGTGCTTTCAAGGTTACACATCATTTTCATGATTTTTCATTTTCTCCCAGACTGTCTACCCCCCTAGACAACCATCGAAAGGGGTAGCACATGATGCCTTCAAGCTTCCTTGCCTTAGGGTGGACGTAACTGACACCATACCAAGTGCGAACATTGGTTCAAACTGGATTCCATCCATGGAGTCGATGCGGTACACGCACTGCCTCCGTCAAGAACCTTCGTGCTACACTGTCGAATGTACGAACCAAGTAGATCATGCTTCATGTGTAATGAACCCAACTTATGACATGCAATGGAAAAGGTTACATTACAGGCTTCCAGAACAACATTAAACGAGTTTCAGCAAAATTTGCAAGTTTTGGCAATTGCGGCCATTTTTCGGGCATTTATGACCGAAAAATGGAAGAAAATGGAAAATCTAGTAGAAACTTACAACCACTGTGCATGCATGCTTCATTTGGTCATGGGAGGCCATGAAATAATTTGACATAATTTGAAGATGGTGTGAACATGGAGGTTCCCCGGCACAAGCCCTTCCTGCCGAGCCTGGCGCCCTCTGAGAGCAGATGCTACTATCTGTATGAAATCAACCCAACTTTTTGGGCTTACTATTCAAGGCCATGTTAGGCCTCCATGCCATGTTTGAACCATTTTTTGTAAAGTTTGCAAGTTTTGTCACGTGCGGCCAGTTTTCGAGTATTTTCGACCGAAAAAATTACCGTACATGCTAAATTTTGTGTAAACTGAATAGCATTTTTGTATGCTTGCTTGATTTTTTCATGAAATGCACTTTAAAAGCTTGGGGGATTTTCACATATTTCATGTTGTACTTGCTTCCCAAAGTGGACAGTGTAGTTCGAAGGTTCTAGACGGGAGCAATTGATGTACCTCAGCTTTTATACGACATGGAATCCGGTGTAGGCCAATGATCCAACTAGGCTTGGTGTGTCAACTAGGTCCACCATAAGACAAACAAAGTGTAATGCATCATGTGCCACCTGCTTTCGATGGGTGGCTAGGGGGGTAGATCATGCAGGCGATGTTTCTTTTTCGCTTCAAAATTGCAGAAGGATTATAAATGTTGGCCAAATTAGAAACCATTGTGAATGCATTCTTGATTTGCTCATGGGAGATCATGAAATAAAGTTGGCATCATTTGTGGATATTGTAAACACGGAGGTGCTCCAATACGCGCCCTTCCTTGGGCTAACATGGCATCCTCTGAGAGGACACATGCTGGTTTGTTGACCTTTCTTAAATCAACACAAATTTTTGGGGTAACAACTCATGGTCATGTTAGTCCTCCATGCCAAGTTTGAAGTATTGTAAGTAAACTTTGCAACTAATGTCACGTGGGGCCAGTTTTTGGGCATTTTTGATATAAAAAATCCCAATACATGGAAAAGTTGACGAAACTGAGAACCATTTTTGCATGTTTGCTTGATTTGCTCATGGGCGGCCATGAAAAAAAGTTGGAATCATTTGTATGTGGTGTTAACAAGGAGGTGCTCCCAGACTCGCCCTTCCGGGCTAGCCTGGCACCCTCCGAAAATGTTTGATGGTTTCTTCACATATCTTAAGTCAACCAAACTTTTTGGCGGTGACAATTCATGTCCATTGTAGGCCTCCATGCCTAGTTTGAACCATTTTCGGCAATGATTGCAAGTGTTGTCACGTGCGGCCACATTCAGGCATTTTCGTCCGAAAATGAAAAACTTCGCGAAACTAGAGACCATTTTGCATGCTTGCTTGCATTGGTCATGGCATGTATTGTTGTGAAACATATTTGGAAAATGGACAAGGCCAAATTTGGAATTATATATCATTCATACTTGTTTGGAACCAAAAACCTAGTTCAGCCCTTATGAAATGTATTTTTTTAGCACAACATATTTTTTTTAATCTTGCTGATATATGTTAAAAGATCACATAACTCACGCACGCCACCTCTCCCGAAATCCCGTGATTGCACCGCCTTCCTTGTAACCATCCGTGGCATCGGGCCTCCTACCACCGCCACGACCGCTCCAATATATGATCAGAGACGCCGGGCATACGCGCTTTTCGAAATCTTCGGACACCGCCGCCGCCATTGTCAGCTGAGGGGTCGGAAGTGACTGCTCTTTTCGCCCCCTCCTCATGTCCCTCTCTCTAGCGAAAATGGTTAAGGAGATCAACGCGGTATGTATTTGCACTATAGAATCTGTCATATCTGAATTCAACTGCTAGCACTAATCTATAAGACTATACTAGTAATGTGATTGATCTCAATTCACAGTGTGGCATTTGTTTGGACACCAAGGGTTTGTGCCCCGGTGAGCATCGGATGAGGGTGTTTTCTACCGTCACCTTGCACGCGGGATTTGCAAACAAGACAGTAAGATCCAGTCTGACATATCTCGTAGTAAATATCATGAAAAATTTAGTACTCCGTCCGATCCAAAATTAATGTGTTAGATTCATGTAGATACGCATGTATCTAGTCATGTTTTCTTCATAGATACATCCGTATGTACAATTCTATGTCCACTAATTTTTAGACGGAGGCAGTAATATTGAACGAATATTATACTCGAACCCTTTGTACTCAGTCAGTTGTTTGTAATGTTTACTGCAAAAAGGGTTATATTGCATGTTGATTTCTTACATGATAAAATGGTTTTGTGTACGTGCATGTAAATTTAAATCTTCTATAGGGTTATATGATATTACTGTTAAGAACTAGTGAACTACTATGCTAGTCATCTATGATTGGACAAACTCTTTAGATTAACAGGCAGTTCACATATATTAACAATCGTACATATGCTACTCAGGTAATCCCCTGCTACACCAGATACAGTTTCATGCAGAAATTTGGAGTGCCCTTGGGAAAATATGGGAACTATGAAGCAAGTTTGAGTACCAATGAGGGGTTTGAATACCCATGTGAGATTACCAACGACAATGAGTTGACATACATTTCTGGAGATTCTTGGAAGGAATTTGTTAGAGTTTACACGCTATATGTGGGTCAGGAGATTATGTTCAGTACTGACAATTCAGAAGTACCAAGTAGCGTTGTGACAAATGGGAATTTTCCTATCATACATCCAAGTAAGATACTTTTTTGCTCGTGCAAGTTTTATTACTCTAACTTTATCATATACCATATGTTATAAATTAAATTGTCTGTGCTAAATATTGTAGCATACTACCAATTGTCCAATGAGAAAAGAGATATTATTGACAATGTCACTGTAACTGAGGGGACAAGCTTAAACTGGAGAATGATGGAGTATGTCATACGCCAAGTGATGAACCTTGACAAGTTAGTGGAGCGTCATGATGCTGGAAACTATGATCAAGGAAGAGCATATGGATTCCTCCATACGTTGACATGGTTAGATTGCAACAAGAACTTCTTGGTAACCAGCTTTCTGTTCTTCCTTTACTTTGTGTCATTTCAGTATGTTTTGAGCTTTGTTCCAAATTAATTGTTCTTCCTTTACTACATAACAATAAGTTGCGATGTGTTGATGTAACAAATATTTTCTTCAAACAGAAACTGCCTCATCGTGTTGTCCCCGAAGACATGGATGAATATGGTGCCATAACCATTGGTTGTCATCCACACACTACTTTGTCAAGTACATACACCATTTCCGATATTGACGGTCGTGTCTGCGTCAACAAATGGAACGAGTTCATGAAGAAGGAAAAAAATCTTGCTGTTAGGACACAAGGTGCTGATGTTGCTATACCTGGGAGATCATGGGATTTATCTGTTTGTTTTACATGTTCCTGATGTACCTCTCGAGTAGTTTTGGGAAAACGTAGTGTGCAAAAATAAATTAAGGGATTTTTAAGTCATTGCTGTAATGAGGTACTTTATTTTTATTCCATGGTACTCTTGTGTTCATGCACAACATAGTGGGCAAGAATTTAAATGGTTGTTTACGTTTTTCCATTCGATTGCCTTCATTGGAACTCGGTTTATTCATTCTTTTTTTAGCAATTTTAACATGCTCCGTCTTACCCCTTGTTTTCTCATAATAGTTAAGAAGGTAAGAATTAATCAAAACAACTATTTATTGCAATCATTGTGTAAGATTTATTTCTTACTCTTACCTGTCATGTTAAAACAGGGGTCGAAGGGGGGGGGGGTGTAAGAGGTAGCATGTTAGAACACCTCTTCTTATTAAGCTGTTATTACAGGTGACCATGACAATCGCCTCGATACGATCACAAATAGATTATTTCTTCACAATCAACATCACACACAACACACACAACACCATTACACTAGCCGTCAACAGCTTCAGCATGAAAACAATTTGTCTCCCTAGTCCTAACATCACATAAGCTTGATGCTTCGTAATGGTTGCCACATTGCTCTGACTGTAATTTGTCCTGCCTCCAATGTTGCCACTCTTGGTACATGCATTCTTTTCCCACTGTTTTTTTGCGCGTTGTAGCTTTTCCCTTCTATCCTGTGCCGCAGCAATTGCGTCAGCGGCATAAGCACCAACAAGGACACTTGTACCAACAAGATGATCCACGTACTCTAGTTCCCAGCACCAGAAATCACATGAATGCTATGAATCAAGTGAACATGAATCAAACCAGCACTAATGAAACAGTAGAAAAAATTACTCATGCAGTAAATGTCAACCCAATGTGTAAAGAGATTGTACATTGTGGTTCTTGCACTTGTAGAACACTCAACCATCATGCTCTTCGGTACTGGAGAGATAGAATCTCACCGTTTCGCCACAGTCAGGGCAAGGGATCAGGGGCACATCAACTGATCGGCCCCTCAGCGCACACCTAATCGAGCTCGACGACGACATGGTTGATTTGGTGTCAGGAGACTGCGGCAATGACAGACGGTGGTCGTAATCCTTTGGGTAAGAGAAGAACTAGGGATGTTTATTGTTGAAAATATTCGCTCCTCCGCTGTGCTAACAAACCCTAGCACTAGCACCAGAGGATCGTGCTCCCTCTAAAGAGGCTAACTAACAAATCTTCCAACCGACTAACTGACCCTAAAATCATGGACGGATACCATTCCATCCATGCGCATTACATGCAAATATATAATTGATCGTCATATATGACGGATATGTACCCTTCCATCGTACCGCATATCCCTCCAATCTTTTTTTCCGCATATCGCTCCTATCTTAATCGCCCCATCAAGTTTTGGTCTCCAGAGGTAGCCGTCGTCGGGAGTCGCGCCATCGCTCTGCAGAAGCCCACGCCGACGCCGGAGTAAAAAGAAAAAGGTCTCATCCTCCACGTCTCCTCCCATCTCTTGAAACGTTCATCCTTTTTTTCGTTGATTGGACGAAGAAGGCAGTTGTGATGAGATTAGATATGCCATATTGTGTGCAAGATCTTTGGTAGTTGTTCCTGGGGGATTAGTTTTTCGTCGAAGGTACTCTTTTGGTGCAAGATTGTGTGTGCTTGTCTTTACTTGGAGTAAGGGCCGTTATGAGATTAGATGTGATTGCAAGTTCACAGTGGTTGATAATACGGTCTGGTTATGGATATATTATGTTGGTGGAGCTAATTTTCTAGCCCTTTCAGCTACAGTGGATTACTATGAATGATTTGCATAAGGTTGGAGTGAAAAAATTTATGCAAGAGCTTTGCGATTGGTTGTTAGGGGATCCTGATCATACGAACTAGTTATGGATATATTTTGTTTTGTCGGTGGAGTTACTTTACTAGACTTTAGGCTATGTTGCATTAGTAGGAATGATTTGGATGATGTTTGATTTAGCCACTTAGATGTGCCGGACACAGACTTGTTCTCAATACTATAGTAAAGGAGGTACTGTTGAAGGAGTTGCTGGATTATTAGGGCTGATTTGGATGAGGTTGTTCCTAGCAAATTAGGAATACAAATTTTAGGGGATTAGAGCTTTTGCTGGAAATTCAGCACTCAGTTTGTCTCAGATATACCATGCTATTCTATATTACGAGGTATTTAAGTAGTCCTATGTTTTAGTGAGAATCGGTATATTTTGACATTCTGGATCTCATTAATTGCATTCTACTATCTGGTGTTGTAGGCACCATGGATTCACACGTGCATGACAAGCGTGCGGAGTATGTCAGGTTGTTGCGTGAAGCCCGCCGGGAGATCGACGCGAAGGTCCAACACGAACATGATAAGATGGACAGGACACTCAAACAAGAACGTGCGTATGTCGATAGGATGCTTAAAGATGAGCGTGCTGATATGTCTCAAAAGATTAAGCAGATGCGTGAAGAGATGCAAAAAGAGTTTCAGCAGGACCGCGAGGACATGGAAAAGAAATTCCAGCTGGCGTACAAGGAGATGCAGCTTAAATTGCAAAAGGACCGGAAGGTTGTCGATGACCTTATACAGACAGCGTGTCAACATGGACGTCAATGTGTTGCAGGCACGTGCCAATATGGACATTAGGCTGCAACAGGAGCGCAAGGACATGGATTACAAGGCTATGGTGGAGCAGGTCACGATGGAAGGAAAGATTCTGGAAGACCGTGCGATGTTTCAGTCCCACGTTCAATGCCACAGCAGTCGACCGCAAGAGCATGTCTTCAGTTCTCCCCCTGTGAGTACCTTGCAACAATGCTATTCAGTCACGATCACGACCAATATTGTGTATGAATAGTTTTTTTGTGAGTAACTTTGTGTAAGCTATTCATATGCAGGCCAAGCAGCATAACGCAGCACAATCTCCAAACATTAAAGGCCTAGCGATGTCGGTGTCACCCGTTGAATGCTACAGTACTCCACTCGAAGAACATGTCATCAGTTCTCCCCCTGTAAGTACCTCGCACCTGGTAAACATTCACATCCAAAATTTTGTATGACCATATTTAATTCGTGTGTAACTCTCTGTCGGCGATTCATACGTAGGCTAAGCATCCAGTGACGGAACAATCCCGAATCTCCACAGATGAAGATTCCAACCCATATACTAAGGTAACTTTGTCGCGATGTTGCTACGCACATCCAAAATTATGTATGGCACTTTGGTGATTGGAATGTATTAAATCTGACGTGAGATACTCGTATGTAGGTGCTATTAATGGAATTTTTCATTCATAGGGATTATGAGCTTTCGCATGTCCCGACAGGATACTATGATGAAAGACCCTGTGAGATGAGATTGTTTAAGCCTGGCGTATTGGACTATGATTTTCTCATGAAAGAAATGGCTGGATTTGGTAATAATAAGGATTCAGATTTGTACCACTTCTTACCTAAGTATGCGTGCAAACTACTAGAAGGAATGTTCCTAATTTCAGGACCAGGTGATTTTGCAAAGATGATTTCCCGTCTGAACGGCAGCAAGACATGTCAATTGTATTTGGTGTATAACCGTCCACCGAAAGATGATTATGAGTGTTCGGACATGGATTCAGAGGTTCCTATTCTTCATGTTACATCAATTTTACGTCTTCATCATCCTTAAGTTTATCCTAATATGTTTGTATGATTTTTGACAGGAACTGCGCATCCGTGACATGCAGCAAGCGGAGGGTCTGGCTAGAGAGCTTGAGGCAGAGGAACAACCGAACTCCTTAGGTTAGATTGATGTACCGTGTAAAAATATGGGAGAAGGTGGGTCGTCGCCAAGCCTAACAGAAACTCCAACGACCAATACGAAGAAGTCACTGGATTTTGGCACCGGAGACGAGCTTCCGTACGAGGCTTAATGTTATTTGAAATGTTTTAAGCTGGAGACAACATTTTTGGTTTTTTTACGAAAGTTTGCAGTTATGAAACAATTCATTCACGATGGAGGCCTTGTAACAACATTTTTGCTAGAATGTGATTTCCATTTCCGACGCGACATGCATGTGTTTATACCCAACCGTACACTCCGTCTGTTCGTAAATATATGTCTTTTAAGATATTTTAGTATGAACTACATACGGATGTATATAGACGTATTTTAGAGTGTAGATTCACTCATTTTGCTCTGTATGTAGTTCATACTGAAATCTCTAAAAAGACTTATATTTACGAATAGAGGGAGTAGTTGTTTGTGAGCAGGCCTTTTGTGGAAAAAAATCTGCAGTCACTTCAGAACATTTATGTACATTTATGCTACGTGGCCATGGATGTGTCCGCACATGTGCTAGCGATGTTTGTGTATACCGCAGAAGACCCCACGCCAGGTGCTGCAGGATCATGTACAACTGCGACTGAAAAAAAATTCATGCAAAACGGTGCAAGAAATAAACCAAACGGACATTTTATGTGACACAACATGACAAAAGTGCTGGCTAATCATCCTCGGGATCCGCGGAGTCAGACCTGACGAGATATGCTCCGGGATCGGTGTGTTGTCAGGGTGCATCAAAACGCAGGCGGATCCCCGCCAAAGCGCATGAGGAAGGGCCGTCTCACGCGCGCGCGTCATCACCCGGAGACAGGCCGACCGAATTAATTGGTGCGGGCCCCGCTCATGTACGCCTGTCAGGCCCCAGTCCAATATCCCCGCGCGATCTACCTGCGGGGTGTGGAGTTCGTTTGTGCAGGCGTGATTACCAAAGCCATGCATGCACGTAGGTTTCCCACGTCGGCCCTGCCTCCTCCCCCAAGGCCCGACACGTCCAAGCAATTAAGCGCAGGCCGGCCCACGTCGCGACTTCATGCCAGGATCACATATTAACATTTAGTCCCACCTCGCCCCCCGAGCAAGTCCTGCACCTGCTTAAATACCTTTATCTATTTGATTATTACAAGCGTGGGTCATCCTTGCACTCTATTTGGAGGATATGCAGGATGAGTATGATTCATCATCTGTATTCATCGTGTATATTCTTCAATTGGAGAGCATGGATGACTGATGTATTTTTTCGTATTTATCGATAATATTTTTTCGGGATCGAAATATAATTCCTCCAGTACGTCTATTTCCAAATTTTCTCGTGCAAAATAAACAAGCTACACGCTGGCCACGAAGAAACCATGATTCTTGAGGTTACACATCAAAAACTCACATAGAAAATGCAAACCAAATATCCCAAACTCATACTGTTACAAGGGAGTGGACCACCAAATAGCTGAGTCATACATTATAAGGAAGTCACTGACTAACTGATGGAATGAAGTATAATTTAGAGACAAGGTCACACGGTACTAGACATAGACAACAATGCACACGCCAACATCAGGTTGATCGTCGACGTACTTGCTGTCCGACCGTGCGCACAATGTTGTAGCTATCATAATTCTGCTTCGAGATCCTACACAGAAGGATACAATTAATGCCATGGAATATATTTTGACACATGCAAATATTAAATTACGACATATTAGGTATCTCTAACAATTTGGGCCACGTACGTCGATTGTGACCATCTGCCACATGACAATAGCCACATCTACCCTGTGATCTTGTCTTCTTCATCTTTGATTGTAGCCTTTTCTTCGGAGCACCTCGGCCTGGCACATGCACGGGAACCAGAACCTTATCAAAACCTTCACCATCAAGGTTAGCCGATTGTGGCATCAACTGGCCAAACCTAATGCTGTTACCCTATGCATTAGTTGATCCCTTGCTATCAGCATGTTCAATTGTTGATGTAGGGTAACGCAGCAGAAAACAAAAATTTTCTGACCTACGCACCAGCCCAGGACCACTATGGAGACTGCATACAAGGTTTGATCTTTTTCGTTACCGACTCGTAGCGCAGCGGAAGTAGAGTCGATGACGATCGGCGGTGTAGATCCCCGCAGCTAGGATTTTACAACCTCCCAACCACGAGGATGTACTCCCTCATCTGCCCCTCAGACAGCCCTCCGGGAGGCGGTCGGACAGTGTCACGGACAGCCCTTCGGGAGGACACTCGAACAGCCCCTCGGGTAAAAGGACGAAACTACGACCTCTCTACGGGGTTGCACACATACGGTGTCATCTATCCCGCTGGGCTTCGCCGTCCAGAACTAGTTCCCACCGGAACCCAGACAGCCTTTCGGCACTACGAAACTATTTCGTTGGAGGGAGAGAGAATGCCAGATCATGCATGGCTTGTGTGAGAGAGTTGGAGTGAGTTGGAGAGCTCCTCTCCTCCTCCTTGAATAGTGGTGGAAGGGGTGGAGGGGGGCTGAAATTTCAGCCCACAAAACATGCACCCACCAAACAAGGAAAACATGTTCCCACCAAACATGGAGAAAAACATGTTCCCATGCCCATGGTGTTCCCACATGGGGCCCCACCACCTCCCAACACTTTCCACCATTTTGTGGGGGCTGCCCCCCACCATGGGGGGGCCCCCAACACCTTTGTCCAGTCACAAGGGGCTGCCCCCTCAAGGGGGGCGCCCCCAAAACAGCCCCCACGTATCATGGGATCTTGTCCCCTCACATTGGGACAAGATGTTTTCCGCGAGTATTACTTCTGAAAAATTCTAAAAAGTCCCAGTACCATTTCCGGCACCCTCTAAAATTATCTGGATGCGCTCCGGAGCATTTCCGGTATGGTGGTTTAATTTAAAACCATCTTCGTTTACTCTGTAAACAATTCTAGCAGCTCCGAAACTTTTTTTCGGTTTTTTCTCCGGCAAAATTCCAGAAGTTACTAGACCAATCTGGCAACCTCCAAAACATTTCCGGTGCTTGCCGAAACCTTTTTGGATCAATGGTTTTATCCGAAACAACTTTTTGGTTTTACCGAAACTTTTTCGGTGTTCTCTCCGGAACTTTTCCACTGACTTTCTCTCGGACTCCTTGTCTAGTATTCAGCAGATAGATGACCCTTAAGCATGTGACCCTATAGGTTTGGTGAAGTATAGACATGACCCGGAACCCCTTCCGACCAATGATCAACATCGGAGCCGTGGACACCCATATTGACCCCTATACCCACACAAATGAATATCCGAGTGAACCTCCAGTTGCCGTGTGCTATTCCTGTTGCTTCGCGATATGTTACAAATACCCGAGGTGAGACATGTTGGCATCCCCGTGGATTAACAACTTGTCCACTATGCTAGTTACCTCGTTACCGGTATTGTTCTCTTTTCTCGTTACCGTGTTCCGGCATCCCCGTGATCAAATCACAAAGTGTCTAGCCAGACGATGATGGATACCGTAACACCGAGAGAGCCCAGAGATATCTCTCCATTGTCGGAGGAGCAAATCCCAATCTTGAGTTATCAAGTTACTTGACATACTTTTCTATGAACCCGTAAGCCGCCGTAATAGCCAGCCATTTACCGATGACGTTTAACAAACCCCAAAGTTCATGAAGCAAGCATGAAGAAAGTCGACACTCTCATGGTCTAAGGAATTATGCAAACGTAAACCATCTCTGTGTTATTAACCATTAACTTGTGATGGATGTATTCTCATAGCATAACATCAATTCGGGTCGATTCAACACAAATGTTCTTCTAACATTGTGCCCTCAAAGTTGCCGGCATAGTCATGCCCATGATCAGGAAAACAGAACCATCATGCAACACTTGAGCTAGTCTTAGAGGCCAGACTAGGAATACATTTTACCGTTTATTATTCCACACGTGCATATGAGTCTTCCTCCGAGCCTCATGGTTATTGCAGACTCGAGAACCATAGCAGTTATAGCATGGAACATCTTATATTTACTAATTGGAGGCACCTTTCGAGCTTTCATGTTAATCCACATCATCAAAAATAATATAGCCATTAGATTTCAAATGTAATGGTCAAGATCTATTAGAATAGCCTGTGTTAGTTTTAAGAAAAAAAGAAACACCTTATACATATAAGGGTCAAACCTGCACGTACAAAAAAGAGTCCTTAACACACACGTCAATTCCCACAAGAAAAATGTTCAAAAAAAATCCCACAAGGAAAGATACGCCCACGCCCACGCCCATGACACAAAAAACACGTACCTTCTCTCTTAAAAAAGGAAAAAACTTTTAAAACACCATGTGCACACAAGGGATCAACCCACACGTATTAAATGAGAGTCCTCCTTCCCTCAAATAAAAGTAGAGTCCTTAGTACCCACGTCCACCGCTCAAAAAAATGAAACACCAACGTCCAAGAAAAAATAAATATGCCTTCTTCCATGACAATGGAACTCAGACACGTACAAACAATTAGTTTTTCGTGAAAGCTACAAATAATAAGTCCATCCCACGTTAAAAAGAGAGTGAACATGCTTGGTCCCACGAAAAAAACACCTGCCAGTTCCTTGAGGAAATAGAAAAATAATACACGTACACAAACTAATAATCCTCGAGCCTCACAGAAAAAAAATGATCATCGTTGCAAATGTAATTAATTTATATCTCCAAATTGTAACACAAGTAGGAAGATAAGCTAAAGTGTCACGTATCAAAAAATATCATATGTAAACATATAATCGATTCTGGATTTTTGGAGCCCAGCTAGATTGGAGCACTTTATTCCGAATAGTTGGAAAATTGTATTTTTGAAGTCTCAAAAAATTCTAGAAAAAATTGTTCATGTTCATCTGGATGTATAATACAGGTGTGTAAACTTTCGTGATGAAATAAGTAAACATTTGAGCTACTCAAAATGTTCATCTTTCTAAAATCATGATTTTTGCTTTTTTGTATAGTTCAACATGATTACTTATTTCATCATCTAAATTTTCACATGTCATGCATATATACATATCAACATACGTACTTTTTAAGAATTGTTCGAAACTTTTTTTCAAAATTGCTTCAAACTTCAAAATACAATTTTGACACCATTCAAAACATATTTTTCACTAGAGCATGTGCACGGATGTTACTTTTTGCATATAAAGCTATCAATAAAATAAATTCATATATACATCGTAATAATTATCATGTGAAGAGATATCATTTGTTTTATGGCTGGCAAAGTAGGCTGTCGAGTATTTGAAATATCGATATTTCACAACCATATGAAACTGGACTATTGATATTTAAGATTTGACTTTTATGGGTAAATGTAATTTCATGAAGTATTACGAGGTACTCTACTATTAAATTTGATACTAGATAGGTACTTTCTCGATTAAGTAGAGGAATGTTTTGATAAATGAGAAGAAGAAATATAGATTATGTAAATGATAATAATTGCATTGTGGTAGTGGTATATATACACCAACCGTGACAAAGCAATACAACCTTAGAAAATGGAATCCAACACCAAATGAACACATATCAACAACGGTCACTAGAATTATCTTTCAAAAAGTATTTGGTTTACATAATATTAGTGTTGTTCATATTTATGCAAAAACTTTGAAAAAAGGCAAACCCATGTGGCTTATGCCTCTCATGGTCAAATTTTGTTCAGTTGTGCGTGGTATCGATGCTACCATTTGGATCGTCTTCATTTGTATTATTGTTCAAGCAAACATGATGATTTTCTTTAAATGTGTATTGAATTGTATACTCCATCCATCCTTAAGTAGGTGGCCAAGAGCAGGCTACATTCGAATTAATGATATGTACGTAGTCCACCAAATAATGAAGCTCATAAATACATGAGTTTATATTCACTCTTTGAATAACTCAGAATTCCAATTGATGATGTCTATAAAATTTATACTGTTGAATTTTACATGTTTTATAATAATTAGGTATTAGCAAAATAACTAGGCCGTGCAGACGCACGAGTTGATGACTAGTAAACCTAATTATGAACAGGGAGATAATCAATAACATTTATTATTGCCTCTAGGGCATATCTCCTACAGACTCCCACTTGCACTAGAGTCAATAATCTAGTTAATGCTAATGCACTTTTCACCTGTGGCACACCGGTGTAAATATGCTTCGCTTGTGGTATAGCCTGATGTCCAACGGATCTGACGACTTCAGCTCCGTGTGTATTTTTGCATATCCTCGCGTTTTCACGCTTTCACAAAATTCATATTTTGTTTGGACTTGACTTTGTATGTATGTGAATCATAGGTCGAACCGGGATTCCTCAGACTGAGTTATGGAGCAACTACCTGCAGTAGTGTCCCATTGACAAAAGCCATCTTGGAACAATACTAAGTTCATGAATGAACTATATGATTCAATATCTTCTTTGTCGCTTCTAGAGCGTCAACATACTTAGCCTTTGTTATTGAATTCGCCACAGTATCTTGTTTGGAACAATTTCCAACTACCGTGCCACCATATTATGTATTACACAAAACCCTTAACTTAAATAAAAAATCGCATGGAGCATTGATGAAGACTATATCGATGTAATTACTTACAACGAGCACTTCATAATCTCTACTTGCAAGAAAACATGTCATCAGTACTACTCTAGTACTTAATGACATCTTTCACTGTTGTCCCATGATCAGTACTTTTGATCACTTTGGTATCTATACTCGCAACACCCTGGGAGTATCGGACATACCTGGTTGTTTTACATACCCATGAATACATGATTAATCCGTTCTTTGCTCATCTTTCACTGTAGGGTAACGCAGCAGAAAACAAAAAATTTCCGACCTACGCACCAGCCCAGGACCACTATGGAGACTGCATACAAGGTTTGATCTTTTTCGTTACAGACTCGTAGCACAGCGGAAGTAGAGTCGATGACGATCGGCAGTGCAGATCCCCGCAGCTAGGATTTTACAACCTCCCAATCGCTAGGATGTACTCCCTCATCTGCCCCTCAAACAGCCCTCCAGGAGGCGGTCGGACAGTTCCTCGGACAGTGTCACGGATAGCCCTTCGGGAGGACCCTCGAAACTCGGACGGTTACTCGGACAGCCCTTCGGGAGGACACTCGAACAGCCCCTCGGGCAAAAGGATGAAACTACGAACTCTCTACGGGGTTTCACACATACGGTATCATCTATCCGGCAGGGCTTCGCCATCCAGAACTAGTTCCCACCGGAACCCAGACAGCCTTTCGGCACTACTTAACTATTTCGTGGGAGGGAGAGAGAATGCCAGATCATGCATGGCTTGTGTGAGAGAGTTGGAGTGAGTTGGAGAGCTCCTCTCCGCCTCCTTATATAGTGGTGGAAGGGGTGGAGGGGGGCTGAAATTTCAGCCCACAAAACATGCACCCACCAAACAAGGAAAACATGTTCCCATCAAACATGAAGAAAACATGTTCCCTTGTCCATGGTGTTCCCACATGGGGCCCACTACTAGGAAAAGGGCTATAGCTGAGATGGACATTAATGGCGCACCATGTATGTGGTGCGCCACTGCTATATAGCAGTGGCGCACCAGATACAGGTGCGCCATTAGTGTCCTCATTACTAATGGCGCACCAGACACACGGTGCGCCATTACTAGCAATTTTTTTTTCCAAAACTATTAATGGCGCACCAGGGCACAGTGCGCCATTAATAGTTTTAACTAGTAATGGCGCAGCACACACTCCGTGCGCCACTACTAACAATTTTTTTTTACTTTTTTTTTCAAAACTAGTAATGGCGCACCTGGGTACAGTGCGCCATTACTAGTTCAAACTAGTAATGGCGCACTATCCACTGGTGCGCCACTACTAAACATTTTATTTTTATTTTTTTTGCAAAACTAGTAATGGCGCACCACGTAACCGGTGCGCCATTAGTAACCAGGGTTACTAATGGCGCACCTGTTACGTGGTGCGCCATTACTAACTTTCTGAGTCTTACATTTATTCACCAAATGCACCCCCCCCCCCCCCCGTGGACCGCCTTTTCAGTTTAAAAAAAAAAAAGAAAATGATAGAAATGTCAAAAAAATAAAAGAAATAAGATTCCGCATGTTGATAATGTTGTCTAGTTGTTAGCAAAATTTACAAACATGAATTTTTGACTTTTTTGCAAAATCTCATGAGAATTTGTAAAATGGGCATAACTTACTAGTGGCGCACCATTTGCTAGGTGCGCCACTAGTAACAGAAAAAAAAATTGGTCTCGAATTTTTTTTTGGATTTTTTTTTCAAAATATGATACGTAATATGACCGGGAAGTTTGAAATATTTTTTCAAAATTTCATCACACTAATGAACATGAACAAAGTCCTAGACATCAACAAGGTTTAATAGGATTGATATCATAGATATATCAACAAGTGCTTGTTAAGTGAGGTGGTGCTGGGGTTGGATAGAACTGTGAAGTTAAGCATGCTCGGGCTGGAGTAGTGTGAGGATGGGTGACCTTTCGAGAAGTTTGACCACTTAGTGCGATTTGACTTGAGATTAAGCATATTGACCTGAGATTAAGCCATAGTGACCCGAGATTAAGAAAAAAACGGAAAAAAAAAATTTGAAAAAAAAATTTTGAAATTTTTTTTTGTTAGTAATGGCGCACTTCTATGTGGTGCGCCATTACTATCTCACTTAGTAATGGCGCACCACATAGAAGGGCGCCATTAGTAACCCAGAGCACAAGGTAAATATGGCCCCCTGGGAGGCATACTAATGGCGCACCAGGGGACATACTAATGGCGCACTTCCTGGTGCGCCACTACTGTCTGGTATACTAATGGCGCACCAGGGGTGCGCCATTAGTATTAGTTACTAATGGCGTGTTGATAGTGGCGCACCTGTAGTGCGCCATTAATGGCCAAAACAGGTGCACCACTAGTAGGCCTTTTCCTAGTAGTGGCCCCACCACCTCCCAACACTTTATGTAACACCCTGGTTTCCGCTCCTATTTTTTTCCTTCGCGGGATTTGACTCCCGTCTTTTTTCTCGGTGTTATTGGATTTCTCTAGCTTTTGGGTATGTGAAGATGGTCATCTAACCTTGCCTTCCCTATCCAACCAAAGATTTTTCTCCAGTCCAATCTTGCCACCCAAGATATATGCTCAGGGTTTTGCCGTCGATACCCTACCTTCCGGGTTACCGGAAGGGAAACCCTAACTCTTGAAGATACAAGGGAACCCCAACTTCCTTTGATCTTTTGTCTCCCAAACTTTTCCCAGTGATCATCCCACATCTACAAACCCTAGATATGCAAAAATATTGCCAAGTCATTTGCAATATTTATCATTTATAATTAATTCCTTTTTCTGCCAGTTAAAGGAATTAAATCCAGGAAAATATCTATCCATTTCCAAAGTTCATGAAAACTTGTGGAGATATTCTTTGTGATCATATTGAGCTTCCATAAAAATATTGGCCATAATTAAATAAGGGAAATTGCATTTTCCTATTTAATGCCAATATTGCATTTTGGGAAGTTTCTAAAGGAACTACCATTTTCGTAGCCAGGAAAAATCCCAAACAATTTGTGGAGCTTCTCCTATCCATATCTTCCCCATTTCCATCAAAATCCAAAGTTCCATAGTTCAAAGTTTGAGCACAACGTCCATTTGCATATTTTGTCCGGATTTTTTGTTTGCAAAGGAAGTGCTTGAACCCTTGATCTATTTGAGCTGAAATTTTTCATGGTGGTTAACATTGACAAATCACTCATGGAAACCAAAAACCAGCTCAATACCTCTATCCATTCTTCCCCAGCAATTTTCTCAAGTTTCTGTCCATTTCAAAGCTCTGTGAAGGAAGTACCACTTTGGCATTTCAAAATGAGCTGAAATTTTACCAGCATCTTCATGTATCCAAATAATTGGCCTCCACCAAAATTTACATCATTTCATCAAGCCATTTGAGCCCAGCTTCAAATTCCATTTTCTGGACCAGATTTGGCATTACAAAGGAAGTGCTAGCTATCTTGCTCCATTTGATCTGAAAATTTACCAGGGTAATCACCTTGGTAGATTGTTACTGCATGCCAAGTTCCAGCTCCTTTCACTCAGAGATCTCTCCAGAAATCACTACAAACACTTGCTACTCTGGATCAATGACAGCTCAAATTAGTCAGTCTTTGTCTCCATTTCCCACCAAGACTTGATAGGTCAACTCCAGAGGCATTAATGCTTATATTTGACATGTCCTAAGGCCTAAACAGTGCTCTGGACACGTGGTGCCAGCGGTGACCACGGGTACGATGTGCAGCAGTGGCGTTCTGGGCGTCCGTCGCCTCGGACAGGCCAGCTTGAGCTGCCGCAGCATGTCCACTTGTGCCGACAACCTCCCCGTCATCCACATACTCCGTCTGGTCACCTCCCGTCGCCGTCTGCTTCCTCGCCGCATCGAGACAACTAGCATTACTCCACTTCTGTTCCCGTACGGGCGCCGCCGTATAGCTCCAACCCGAGGCTTCCCGAGCGTGCCAGTGCAGCCCCTCGTCAGGTCGGCTGCTCGTCGACGCCGAGAACCAGCAAGCCATGTTGCTCGCAGGCTCTAGACACCGGCCAGCTCACCGGAGCGGCCATGCTTATTCAATGCCGTGGCTCGGCTATAAATAGCCAGCCCTAGCACTCCCTCGAGCTCACACCACTCCCCTCTCCCTTCCCAGCACCCCCAAGCTCCAATCCTCGAGCCCCCTAGTCTCAATTTGGGCGCACCACCACCATGGCCGCCGCTCGGTCTCGCTTCAAATTCGATCGCCCGAGGCCTCCCCGACTCCGTCCAAGTACCTCACCGGACGTGCCATCCTCCGGCGAGCTCTTCCAACTGCTCGGCCTCGCCGGGGAGCCCCCAGGTCGCCGGAAACACCGGAGCCACCGCCCACGGCCACCCAAGTCGCCGTCCCTCCGGCCCCCTTCGGCATCCGTGTCCAGCCGGGGTGGAAGCGGCGTTCCCTCCTGAGTCTGCCGGTGGCCCGAGCTTCGTCGAAGGTGGGCTGTGTCGCCGGAGCGAGCGCCGGCGTGCGTCGGCCGATCCTCTCCCTGTCGCGGCGTCGGGACAGAGCAGAGGAGGAAGAAGGGGAGGGAGGAGAGAGAAAGCCCTGGCGGGGCCCGACTGTAAGTGACCACGGCCCGGGCCCAGCCGGTTTAAGTGGAGGCGCCTTTGGCGTGTTTGTGCTTTCCCTTCGGGAAAGCATATTTCTCGGGAGTGCGCAACCGCTTGTGTTGCCAAGGACCCCTTTGTAAATATTTTATTTACATAAAGGTCCTTATGCAGTCAAACCCTTATATCTTCTCACTCGTGACTCCGAGTCAGGTGATTCCGGCGCCCACGTCTTCGTCTCGTCGAGCCCGTTTCGATGAGGTCGCTTACATAATGTTGCCACATAGTGAAAATAACCATTTTGCCCTTGCCCTTCTATCAGCCCTCCAAGAGGGACTCTTTTCCGGCGAATTCTTCCGTGGCTTCACCGCACTTCTTTCCGGAGTATTCCTCGACCCCAGGCAAGCCGACCATCTGATATATGCCCTAAAGCATTGCTCTGTGATATTTCTTGCATGTTTGAATTAATATGCTTGTGCTTGTCTGTATAGTAGTGAGCTGTATGTGACTCTGACGAACCCTTGCTTGCACTTTCTTCGGTGACGGCACCACGCCTGTGTTCTGAGCTGTTTCCGGCCGTGCGGGGTGGATGCCGATTTTTATTTCTCTTGTCAGCAACTGTCTGTGTTCTGAGCTGCTTTTCGGCCGTCGCGGGCAGCTGTTTAATTTCTTTTCGTAGCAGTGACCCTATGCTCTGAGCTGTTTTTCGGCCGTCTTAGGGAACTGCTACATTCTTCTTATCAACACCGTCTCATGCTCTGAGCTGCTTTCCAGCCGTCTTGAGCCGGGGTTGAGTTATTCCGGTAATGTCCCAGATCTGAGTTGTAAGGACCGTTCTGGTGGCTACTGGTTTCTTTGTCGATTTTGTGCAAGGGTTCCGATGGTCATAACTTGCAGCTAGAACTTGTAAAGTGATAACTTGCTATTTAATACTGATTCACTAATGACTTGTCATGATATCATATTGAGATAAGTTGTTATGATCATGCATAGCTACTATCATCTCAAGTTATTGTGATAAACAACCATGCTGGTTAAAAGATTGCTAAAGCTAAACATAGTCGATTGATCCAGAGTCTCTTGTCCGGACTTATCCGTGCAGCCACATTTGCTGGTATGGGACGGCCTTGACTTGGTCTGATCGCGTGCTCTTTTATCGGTACCACCAACTAGGGAAGGTTATGCGTGCGTGCTACCCTGGCCTGGTAGGTGACGATAACCTTGTGAGCCCAGTTGAGTTATTTGCCGGCGTCCCCGTTTGGGATAGTTTAGTTAGCCACGACGGTGGCAGGTGTCACGAGGTGACATAGGGGCCACCCAGGACATGACCCTGGGAGGGTATGATTGTCGGTGGTACGGTGGAGGAGTCACGGGTTAGGCAGGTTTCGTTGGAGCAACCCTAGTCCACCCGAATGGGATCACGAGGTCAGGTGCTCCATGGTGTGCGTAAAGTGCGCAACCTCTGCAGAGTATAATATATATTCGAATAGCTGAGTCCACAGTATTGGACAGTCCATCCAGACCTCTCTAGGTGGTCAACCGGAACAGTGATAGTAATGATGGAAGAACTTGTCTTATGCCCTGAGGTACTCAATGGATTGTGAATATTCTGAGGGTTGTAAGGCAACCCGGAAGAGAGTAAGTTGTATCTGGTTAAGAGTTGGATTGGATCCTGAGATTATTCGGAGTATGGATTATATACTTGATATGCTTTACTTTACTGTATCTTACTTTAGTAATTAATATTGCTAGATAGGTATGCTATGCCATAATAATTAATGTTGCTCTAATAACAAATGCATGCTGGAATGCCATGGATTGCATTGCTTGGTGTATATGTTAGTTTGGTTTGCTTGCGAGTACATTCAAAAGTACTCAACGGCCTTCTATGTGGCCAGGTTCACATAAGGATCCGTCGTCCGTCGACGAGGAGCCAGAGCGTTCGCGGGCTAGGAGAGTAACCCAGTCAGATTCCTGTGGATTGCAGCCGCACCAGGACCATGTTGCCTTAGATAGAGCTTTTCTGGTGCCGCCCCTTTGTAACTATCATGTAAGACTTATATACCCATTAATAGAAATGCCTCTGTTCATGATACTTGTTTTAAGCGCGCATGCCAGAGTGATTTCCTGGGCTGGTATGCGTGGCGACCGTCTGGCTACAGTGGTACTCAGGTGGGGCGCCACAACGGATGGTATCAGAGCAGCCAGGCTGACTGTAGGTTACCCTAGCCAGACTTTATTGTCTTGTGCTCGGTAGAAAGCCCAGATGGATTTCAGCCATCCTTGCCAAGCAGGCACGGCTACTATTGATCATAAGGCAACCCCTAGGTTTTGGCACCATCAGACCCAACTTTCGTGGCCTTTGCCTCCGATGTGAAATGCTCGCACCAGGCAACGACCCGTGGGCCCTGAACCCTTAGGTAAACCAGATATCCTTACCCTGCTTGCTAGCCATGGCATTTCTCTTCTTAACTCTAGTTTCCTTTGGGAAACGCTTATAAATTCCATCTTTTCCCCGACAACCCTAGAATCGCACGACCATAGCCATCGTGCATCGAGAGTGTGATGTTCCCTAAGGAAGTAGTAGGAGCTTGACACCAGTGCTACCAGGAGCATTGTGTGGTTTCGCTTCTAAATCCTTAGTGGTGCATCGAGTGCGCTATACTAGTTATACTAGTGAATCCTTGGCCACGTGTGTAAGGTTCGCAACATTTGAGCTTTATTTGCTTTTTGGCTTTCGCGTTTCTTGCTTCTTTTGTCAGTCCCGTTTCTTCGCTTCGACTGGATCCATCAGCAAGTGCCATTAAAGAAGACCAACATACAACTTGGATAATACCCAATAATCCAAATGCAGCAAGAGTCCTGCCAAGTCAACTGGCTGATATTCAGAATAGCAATACCGGATCTGTCCAGAATGAAGAACGGGTCAGAAGCAGAGTTTGTGTGCGACAGACAAGGACATAATACACTTGAGAGAGTTGGCCTCAGAGCAGATCATGCCTAAGGAGCAGTTAGATGAGTTCTCAAGAATGAACACTAGTAAGGACAAATTATTCCGTTCGCGATACAAGGATTATTTCAGTCAGCGAGGTGAACCCAGATTCTTTTCTCAATGGACTCAAGAATCATTTATTATCCACCGAAGACATATTTCAAGAATGCGAATGTGCCAAGAGAGCACAACAAAACTCCGGTATGTTGGTACAAATTGCAAAGCATATTTTGGAATTCACCGGTGCAAATACAAAATTCTCTGAGTACTGTGACAAGGTTTGCAAGGAAAATGGGTAAGTTCACGGTTGCCCAGAATCACTGAGCTTCCAAGCATCCAGAATCAAGGAGCACCTAACATGATTGGAAACTCAGCTCAACCGAATGGAATTATTCGTCAACTGCTTATTATTGGCAACACTTGGTTTGAATGCAAAGGGTATTTCGAATTAATTAACAACAAGAGGTTTGCGCCAGTCTTGCAACCTTTACAACAACAATGATCAGACTAGCAGAAGGAGAAGCAATGTGCGTGACCATCGGAATATCTTTAGACAAGGTATGGCCTATACCAAGTTTTGGCTCCGCTATGGGTAAATTCCGGATACTTCGGAAAGAAGCCAGAATCGGCCATAGATCCGACTGCATACACAGTGAAAGGCTTCTGGTATAAGGAACCCAGCCTTTCTCCGCAAGCTACCGGGAGAAGCTTACGACGCAAGACTCCCAATCTTCCTCGGTACACCACTTGGTGAGAAAACCTTCTGGGCTACGGTACTCCCATCCTCCACAGCGTGCTACCGCAGAAATTTTTTGGCATAAGACACCTGACCTTCCGCAGCAAGCCGCAGGAAGGAAAGCTTTTTGGATACGATACCTATCCTTCGTCAGCACACTACATTGGCAGAAGCTTCAAGCATAAGGAATTCAACCTTCTTCAACACACCATTGTGCCCACAATAATCTTGTCGGAAGCACGAACTAGTCCACATCCGCCTCAGAACTCAGTGGTTATAAAAGGATTTATTCTACCCCTGCATATGTTGTGAGCATGCAGTCCAATGGATCAGTTCATGCGAGCCACTCGTACACGGGAATGGTTGTGTTCAGAGAAACATTGGTCCCATGTTTAAAAGAAGAATATGAACACAGCAACCCCTACGAGATATGCAAGAGTAAGTTGTGAGAACAAGCCTGACAAGCAGGAAAAACAATTAAGGAGTTGTGTTGGCAGGCCATGACAAGTCCACCAAAGGAATCCTCAAGAACCAAGAGGTTGTGAACAAACAACCTCCGTGACGGTCGACAAGACACAGCTTCACTGACAGAGTTGTATTACCAATCCTGTCAGACTCTTGCATATACAGCCACGGCAATGCAGCCAACATGTCATACTCATCCTGAATATGGGCCATCAACCAAGATAAGAGGTTATATTCCAAAAGATACACCGGATGATAGCAGTACTATGCTCAGCTCAGTGGTCATAGAAAGGACTACAGCGGCTATATATGACAGAGTCATCTCCACGAGCGGCAGAGTTTGAAACAAGACATTCGGATCGAATGGCCCAAAGCACATCAGTATCAACCACTCGTAGACATCATGACATCATTGGAATAAGAGATTACTGTCTATGATTACTTTGTGATCATGCCTAACATTTCAGTTGGGGATATAGCAACATTAGCTCGGTCATGTTGTTCCTTGAATTATGGATCACCTATGGACCAAGTCAGAATGCCGAAGACAAAAGGAAATGTCAGTACGAAACCCACAGCCAGACTGAGTATTCTAACACGGCAAAAGGAAGCCACCCCTAGTCACCCAAGGCCATACACGTGAGCCTGGTACCAGGAAAAGGATGTTTTGCCCTGACTGTCAGGGTACGAAGCATCGCAATAAAACCCGAAGCAGTTACTTCCAGGCATTGGGAACCAAGCTGTTTGTTGGTATTACCCGCTACCCCACCCAGCAACACCACTATCAGGAAAAAAATACACCTAACAGGAAAGAGAAGGATTCAAGGAAGCTGTGTGCAAAGACAACTCATGGTCCATCAGAAGAGGCAGTTAAAAGGGCAGTGAACCAACAAACACGAGATCGCTGATGGATCGAAGTCGCACACAGGTAAGCCCCCTTCCCCGGGAGGTAAGTCCAGAAATCTCAAGGACGAGATTTTCTTAAGGGGGGTAGGTTTGTAACACCCTGGTTTTCGCTCCTGTTTTTTCTCCTTCGCGGGATTTGACTCCCGTCTTTTTTCTCGGTGTTATCGGATTTCTCTAGCTTTTGGGTATGTGAAGATGGTCATATAACCTTGCCTTCAATACCCAACCAAAGATTTTTCTCCAGTCCAACCTTGCCACCCAAGATATATGCTCAGGGTTTTGCCGCTGAAACCCTACTTTCCGGGTTACCGGAAGGGAAACCCTAACTCTTGCAGTTACAAAGGAACCCCAACTTCCTTTGACCTTTTGTCTCCCAAACTTTTCCCAGGGATCATCCCACATCTATAAACCCTGGGTATGCAAAAATATTGCCAAGTCATTTGCAATATTTTTCATTTATAATTAATTCCTTTTTCTGCCAGTTAAAGTAATTAAATCCAGGAAAATATCTATCCATTTCGAAAGTTCATGAAAACTTGTGGAGATATTCTTTGTGATCATATTGAGCTCCCATAAAAATATTGGCATAATTAAATAAGGGAAATTGCATTTTCCTATTTAATGCCAATATTGCATTTTGGGCAGTTTCTAAAGGAACTACCATTTTTTAGCCAGGAAAATCCCAAATAATTTGTGGAGCTTCTCCTATCCATATCTTCCCCATTTCCATCAAAATCCAAAGTTCCATAGTTCAAAGTTTGAGCACAGTGTCCATTTGCAAATTTTGTCCAGATTTTCAATTTGCAAAGGAAGTGCTTGAACCCTTGATCTATTTGAGGTGAAATTTTTCATGGTGGTTAACATTGACAAATCACTCATGGAAACCAAAAACCAGCTCAATCCCTCTTTCCATTCTTCCCCAGCAATTTTCTCAAGTTTCTGTCCATTTCAAAGCTCTGTGAAGGAAGTACCACTTTGGCATTTTCAAATGAGCTGAAATTTTACTAGCATCTTCATGTATCCAAATAATTGGCCACCACCAAAATTCAGATCATTTCATCAAGCTATTTGAGCCCAGCTTCAAATTCCATTTTCTGGACCAGATTTGGCATTACAAAGGAAGTGCTAGCTATCTTGCTCCATTTGAGCTGAAAATTTACCAGGGTAATCACCTTGGTAGATTGTTACTGCATGCCAAGTTCCAGCTCCTTTCACTCAGGGATCTCTCCAGAAATCACTACAAATACTTGCTACTCTAGATCAATGACAGCTCAAATTAGTCAGTCTTTGTCTCCATTTCCCTCCAAGACTCGACAGGTCAACTCCAAAGGCATTAATGCATCTATTTGACATGTCCTAAGGCCAAAATAGTGCTCTGGACACGTGGTGCCGGCGGTGACCACGGGTGCGATGTGTAGCACTGGCGTTCTGGGCGTCCGTCGCCTCGGACAGGCTGGCTCGAGCTGCCACAGCATGTCCACTTGTGCCGACAACCTCCCCGTCATCCACGTAGTCCGTCTGGTCACCTCCCGTCGCCGTCTGCATCCTCGCCGCGTCGAGACAACTGCCATTACTCCGCTTCTGTTCCCATACGGGTGCCGCCGTATAGCTCCAACCCGAGGCTTCCCGAGCGTGCCAGTGCAGCCCCTCGTCAGGTCGGCTGCTCGCCGACACCGAGAACCAGCCAGCCACGTTGCTCGCAGGCTCTAGACGCCGGCCAGCTCACTGGAGCGGCCATGCTTATCCATTGCCGCGGCTCGGCTATAAATAGCCAGCCCTAGCACTCCCTCGAGCTCACACCACTCCCCTCTCCCTTCCCAGCACCCCAAGCTCCAGCCCTTGAGCCCCCTCGTCTCAATTTGGCCGCACCACCAACATGGCCGCTGCTCGGTCTCGCCTCAAATTCGATCGCCCGAGGCCTCCCCGACTCCGTCCAAGTACCTCAACGGACGTGCCATCCTCCGGCGAGCTGTTCCAACTGCTCGGCCTCGCCGGGGAACCCCCAGGTCACCAGAAACCCGCCGGAGCCGCCGCCCATGGCCACCCAAGTCGCCGTTGCTTCGGCCCCCTTCGGCATCCGTGTCCAGCCGGGGTGGAAGCGGCGTTCCCTCCTGAGTCTACCAGTGTGTCGAGCTTCGTCGGAGGTGGGCTGTGTTGCCGGAGCGAGCACCGGCGTGCGCCGGCCAAGCCTCTCCTTGTCGCGGCTTCGGGACAGAGCAGTGGAGGAGGAAGAAGGGGAGGGAGGAGAGAGAAAGCCCAGGTGGGGCCCGGCTGTAAGTGACCACGGCCTGGGCCCAGCCGGTTTAAGTGGAGGCGCCTTTGGCGTGTTTGTGCTTTCCCTTCGGGAAAGCGTATTTCCCGGGAGTGCGCAACCGGCTGTGCTGCCAAGGACCCCTTTGTAAATATTTTATTTAAATAAAGGTCCTTCTGCAGTCAAACCCTTATATCTTCTCACTCGTGACTCCGATTCAGGTGATTCCGGCGCCCACGTCTTCGTCTCGTCGAGCCCGTTCCGATGAGGTCACTTTCATAATGTTGCCACATAGTGAAAATGACCATTTTGCCCTTGGACCTTCTATCATCCCTCCGAGAGGGACTCTTTTCTGGCGAATTCTTCCGTGGCTTCACCGCACTTCTTTCCGGAGTATTCCTCGACCCCAGGCAAGCCGACCATCTGATATATGCCCTAAAGCATTGCTTTGTGATATTTCTTGCATGTTTAAATTAATATGCTTGTGCTTGTGCTTGTCTGTATAGTTGTGAGCTGTATGTGACTCTGACGAACCCTTGCTTGCACTTTCTTCGGTGAAGGCACCACGCCTGTGTTCTGAGCTGTTTCCGGCCGTCCGGGGTGGATGCCGATTTTTATTTCTCTTGTCAGCAACTGTCCGTGTTCTAAGCTGCTTTTCGGCCGTTGCGGGAAGCTGTTGAATTTCTTTTCGTAGCAGTGACCCTATACTCTGAGCTGTTTTTCGGCCGTCTTAGGGAACTGCTACATTCTTCTTATCAACACCGTCTCATGCTCTGAGCTGCTTTCCAGCTGTCTTGAGCAGGGGTTGAGTTATTCCGGTAATGTCCCAGATCTGAGTTGTAAAGACCGTTCTGGTGGCTACTGGTTTCTTTGTCGGTTTTGTGCAAGGGTTCCGATGGTCGTAACTTACAGCTAGAACTTGTAAAGTGATAACTTGCTATTTAATACTGATTCACTAATGACTTGTCATGATATCATATTGAGATAAGTTGTTATGATCATGCATAACTACTATCATCTCAAGTTATTGTGATAAAAAACCATGCTGGTTAAATGATTGCGAAAGCTAAACCTAGTCGGTTGATCCAGAGTCACTTGTCCGGACTTATCCGTGCAGCCACATTTGCCGGTATGGGACGGCCTTGACTTGGTCTGATCGCGTGCTCTTTTATCGGTACCACCAACTAGGGAAGGTTATGCGTGCGTGCTACCCTGGCCCGGTGGGCGACGATAACCTTGTGAGCCCAGTTGAGTTATTTGCCGGCGTCCCTGTTTGGGACAGTTTAGTTGGCCACGACGGTGGCAGGTGTCATGAGGTGACATAGGGGCCACCCAGGACATGACCCTGGGAGGGTATGATTGTCGGTGGTATGGTGGAGGAGTCACGGGTTAGGCAGGTTTCGTTGGAGCAACCCTGGTCCACCCGAATGGGATCACGAGGTGAGGTGCTCCATGGTGTGGGTAAAGTGCGCAACCTCTGCAGAGTGTAAAATCTATTCGAATAGCCGCGTCCACGGTATTGGATAGTCCGTCTAGACCTCTCTAGGTGGTCAACCGGAACAGTGATAATTATGATGGAAGAACTCGTCTTACGCCCTGAGGTACTCAGTGGATTGTGAATATTCTGAGGGTTGTAAGGCAAACCGGAAGAGAGTAAGTTGGATCTGGTTAAGAGTTGGATTGGATCCTGAGATTATTCGGAGTATGGATTATATACTTGATATGCTTTCCTTTACTGTATCTTACTTTAGTAATTAATATTGCTAGATAGGTATGCTATGCCATAATAATTAACGTTGCTCTAATAACTAAAGCATGCTTGAATGCCATGGATTGCATTGCTTGGTGTATATGTTACTTTGGTTTGCCTGCGAGTACATTCAAAAGTACTCAGCGGCCTTCAATGTGGCCATGTTCACATAAGGATCCGTCGTCCGTCGATGAGGAGCCAGAGCGTTCGCTGGCTAGGAGAGTAACCCAGTCAGATCCCTGTGGATTGGAGCCGCACCAGGTCCATGCTACCTTAGATAGAGCTTTTCTGGTGCCCCCCTTTTGTAACTATCATGTAAGACTTATATACCCATTAATCGAAATGCCTGTGTTCATGATACTTGTTGTAAGCGCGCATGCCAGAGTGATTTCCTAGGCTGGTATGTGTGGCGACCGTCTGGCTACTGTGGTACTCAGGCGGGGCGCCACACTTTCCACCATTTGTGGGGGCTTCCCCCCACCATGGGGGGGCCCCCAACACCTTTGTCCAGTCACAAGGGGCTGCCCTCCGAAAAAATTCCATAAGTTACCAGACCAATCTGGCAACCTCCAAAACGGTCCCGGTGCTTTCCGAAACCTTTTTGGATCAATGGTTTTATCCGAAACAACTTTTCGGTTTAACCGAAACTTTTTCGGTGTTCTCTCCACAACCTTTCCGTTGTCTCTGAAACTTTTCCAGTGACTTTCTCTCAAACTTCTTGTCTAGTATTCAGCAGATAGATGACCCTTAAGCGTGTGACCCTATAGGTTCGGTTAAGTATAGACATGTCCCGGAACCACTTCCGACCAATGATCAATAACGGAGCCGTGGACACCCATATTGACCCCTATACCCACACGAATGAATATTCGAGTGAACCACCAGTTGCCATGTGCTATTCCTGTTGCTTCGCGATATGTTACAAATATCCGAGGTCAGACATGTTGGCATCCCCGTGGATTAACAACTTGTCCACTACGCCAGTTACCTCGTTACCGGTATTGTTCTCTTTTCTCGTTACCGTGTTCCGGCATCCCCGTGATCAAATCACAAAGTGTCTGGCCAGACGATGATGGATACCGTAACACCGAGAGGGCCCAGAGATATCTCTCCATCGTCGGAGGAGCAAATCCCAATCTTGAGTTATCAAGTTACTTGACATACTTTTCCATGAACCCGTAAGCCGCCGTAATAGCCACCCATTTACGGATGACGTTTAACAAACCCCAAAGTTCATGAAGCAAGCATGAAGAGACTCGATACTCTCATGGTCTAAGGAATTATGCAAACGTAAATCATCTCTGTGTTATTAACCATTAACTTGTGACGGATGTATTCTCATAGCATAACATCAATTCGGGTCGATTCAACACAAATGTTCTTCTAACATTGTGCCCTCAAAGTTGCCGGCATAGTCATGCCCATGATCAAGAAAACAGAACCATCATGCAACACTTGAGCTAGTCTTAGAGGCTAGACTAGGAATACAATTTACCGTTTATTATTCCACACGTGCATATGAGTCTTCCTCCGAGCCTCGTGGTTATTGCAGACTCGAGAACCATAGTAGTTATAGCATGGAACATAAACCTAATTATGAACAGGGAGATAATCAATAACATTTATTAATGCCTCTAGGGCATATCTCCTACAGTTGATCCCTTGCAAACATCTTGTCCTTCCAAAACCCTTTTTAGATGCTGAAACACCTCATCAGAGTGGCATGCCTTGAAACATGCCGCGTGAATAAATTTTCTTAACTTACGGTACCTTTGCAGGGTTGCAGAGTATTCATACATCTCGCTCTTTCTGGTCGGGTCGAATGCACATTTTGCACTCATTGTCCACCTAGTGGGAACACAACACCTGGGCAGTGTTTCTTCTTGTAAAATTCCCAATATGTAAAATATGTGGGAACATGGTGTGCCTGCGCATTCCAATTTGCGGCAAGAACAACTGATCCTGCGAAGCAGACCTTCCTTCGACTCCGTGCGCACTTCGATATTTTTATCCATTCTTTCCTTCTTAGACACAACGTATGTGGTAACTTCTGCTGCATCAAGTACCTCTCTGATCTCACATTTTCTTACAACATTTATGCTCCATAAGACCAACTTAAACACAGCAGAAGTGAAAACTTTTGCGGCCTGTTTCTCAAGACTTGAAGCATTTTCCTCTGTGAACGGAATGGACTGCAAGGCCTCGATGTCTTGGAGAGCCTCGTTCAAGTGTCGCGACGCAAGGCAACACTCATAGTGCTCTAGCATTTGAAACAACGTCATCTTAGCCTGAAGATGCGTATGTTGCACAGAGTTTAAACTCTCAGTCCGCTGATTGCTGCTCAATCCTAGGAAACAACACCCCTCAAGATATGGAGCACACCACAGTTTTCTCGTCTTATACATCTGATGCAGCCAGGACTCCTCACTTGTTACTTCATTCCGTTGTAAGAATTGTAACCATTTTCTCTCATGCTCTTCAATGGAAGATGTATCATATATGAAAGATCTGAATTCCTCCTTTACCGCGTCATCATGCAGATGACGTACAATGTTCTGCTGAATGTGACATATACAGAGCCTATGGTTTGAGTCAGGCCACACCACCCTAATTGCTCTCTGCATTGCAAGGTCCCCATCCATGATCACAGATATAGGATGCTTCTGTCCCATAGCATCAGAAAAGGTCCGTAACATCCACTCGTATGCCTGGCTTGTTTCATGTGAAATGATACCACATGCAAAAATAACAGTGCTGCGGTGGTGATTCAACCCGACAAACGGCACAAATGGCAGATTGTACTTATTGATTCTGTTTGTGCTATCAAAAACAATAACGTCTCCGAAAGCCTCGTAGTCAAGTCGGGATTGACTATCACACCAGAACAGTCCCTTCAGATGGCCAGCTTCATCAACCAAGTACCTGAAGAAAAAATCTGAATCTCGCTCTCGCCTCGCCACCATGTGATTGATCACCGTTTGAGCATCCCCGAAAGCAATTGATTCCTGCTTGTTAGCATCGCAGAAATTGTAAACGTCCCTCATAATGCATCCAACCTCATCATATCCACCGTATTGCATGCACATAATATCCATAATATGGTGTTTTCTGATCCCAGATTTTTCCATGTCTGCAATGTCCGCTTTCTGCTCATCGCTAATTCTTCTGTGTGAACGCAAAAGACACGACAGATCCCGTGGGGCTAGAGGATGTTCATCGATGAAATCCATCACAAACCACTGACCTGTTTCCTCCTGTCTTGCAATCACCAATTTAGCTTTACACCCTACACGAGTTAGCCTCCTCTTTCTATCTTCCATCTTCCTCTTCATGTGCTTCTCTTCACGAACCCCTTCACGACTACACAAAAATTTCCTTAAAATTATATGGCAGTTGGATCCATCCCACTCGACATAGCTTCTCCGGACACTAAAACCTTTCTCAAGACCATATTTGTTATAGAATCTATAACCTTCATCCTCACTATTAAACATCTTGTTGGCAATATGATAGTACTCCAGCATTGACTCATGACTTAGATCCTCCATGTCATCCTGCATCACCATTCAGATGAATAAAAATCTGAAACGACAAACAAAAATGCATGCAAAACCCAGTACGAAATCTTGCGTGGAATTTTAAACTTTGCTCCTTGTACATGTTATGGCAAGCGATCATGAACGTCCATAAACTGGGTCCCCCATAAACTAGTGAAGTGACCATGGATGATAAAAAATTATAAATTGAATTGCATGCACTAGGGAAACTTAAATCGATGATGACTAAACAAATCTAAGTAGGAAGTGCAGGCTACGAATAAAAGTAAGTTGAGATTCGGGCGATTCATACCTTAGGATGCAAGTCCGGAAGCAATGGGATCGGCGGGGGGCGAGTTCCTATAGCGCCGCCGCCGTCGCCGCCGACACTGCCGCCGCAGATGTGACGCCTTATTCTTCTTCTTGACGCCCGACACGTCTTTTATAGTGAAGGGGACAAGGAGGAGGACGAGGACGACGCCGACGATGGTGAATTGGTTCCTCTCGCCGGGCTCGTCGGACAGAAGGAAGAGGACGAGAACGAGGACTGGACCTCCTGGATCGACTAGACGTGGTTAGGGTCGTGGATGTGATCTGTTGAAACCACAATATTTTACCCTAGACCATTATGCCCTTCTCGGATTAAATTAATTAGGTTTATTCATTTTTAATCCCCCACCAGATCGGACGGCTAATAAAAATCAGAGGGGCAAGTACTCCCAGTACAACGCCAATCACCGTAAAAGAGCTCTTTGAGAAAACCATCAGAATGATAGAGTTGGCACTACATCTTACTTTAAGAACAGTCTTGGTGATTGGACTAACAAAATCCGATAAGTTGACATGTGCGAAGTACTGCCAAGACGATCCAATCTTGCCAATGTTGTTCGTTATTGCAATGGAGGCCCTCACGGCAATCACGAGTACTGCCATGGATGATGGAGTGTTGAGCTCGTTCAATGGGATTTCTGCCAAACAGCACCTTTCCATTTATGCGGATGATGTAGCTCTATTTGTCCAGCCTACGGTGCAAGATCTTGACTTTGTTAGGTGTGCTTTGGAGGTCTTTGGCGAGGCATCTGGGCTCCGCATCAACTACAGAAAGTCTTCGGCAATACTAATACATGGCAATGAGAAGGACCGGTCGAGAGTGGAGAGCTTGCTGCAATGCACGATCAGCGAATTTCCTTGCACATATCTTGGTTTGCAGTTGGCGATCAAGCAACTCACTAGGAGTCAGTGGCAGCCTTTGCTTGATCAAGTAAGGCACTTCATACCAGCGTGGCAGAGGGGCCTAGTGCAGCGCTCAGGAAGGCTAGTGCTGGTGAAGCCTGTCATCGCAGCTAGACCTGTTCATCACCTCTTGGTCATGGATCCTCCTGGTTGGGTTTTTGAAGACATGGATGGATGGAAGCGTTCCTTTTATTGGGTTGGCAATGATCGTGCTAATGGAGGACAGTGCCTAGTGGCTTGGAGCACTATCTTCCGGCCAACAAGCTTTGGTGGTTTGGGAGTCAAAAAGGGGAAAATATTCTGTGGAGCTTAGGTTTAGGTGCACCTCCTTATCTAGCCATCCATCTACGCATCGCGATTCGTGCAAGAACTTTTCTCTTTTTTGTTTCTTCCAAATAAAACAACATATGAACTTCAAACTTTGCATCACAACAAAACATTCTAACTCGAATGTGGGAAAAAACTTTCAGATTTTTTCGTGCATCATAAGTACTAAAAATAACATTTTTGAATAAAGAAAATCTCATTTTGTATATGTATGTCGGTCAAAAAAATTTATAAGTGTTTTCACTCATTGTAGTAAGAATGTCTTGCTATCTTGCAAAGTTTGAAGTTCATATATTGTTTTATTTGGAAGCAACAAAAAAGAGAAAATTGTACACATTAAGTTAGTTGTCTAGCACGGATCTTAAAGCTATATTGGAGGGTATAGATAAGAGGTGTCCATGAGCCTAACCTCTAAAAATCCGCGCCCAAAAAAACCTGAAGATTCAGGCATTGGCCTTGAGGGTACGCTGGGAATGATTTAGGCGTACGGATCCCCAGAGACCGTGGCAGGGCTTGGCCTTGATGGTGGACCCTGATGCTCGTTTGGTCTTCGATAGCCTAGTGAATATCTCGGTTGGGAGAGGAGATAAGGTTCTGATTTGGAGAGAGAGATGGATTCATGGGTTTTTTGTCGCCGATATTGCGCCCAGGTTGGCTGAACGCGTGGATACTAGAACGAAAAATTACAGAACCGTCTCCCAAGCGCTGCTGAACGAACAATGGATGCTGGATTTTCAGCCTGATTCCTCCTTCTTGGGGCTGCTCCAAGTGGTGCATCTCCGGCATGCAATCGCCACTGTCCAGTGGGACGGCGAGGCGCAGGACAGGTTTGAGTGGCCAGCCGCTGCCTCGGGCATCTACTCGGCCAAGTCGACTTACTTGCGTCTATGCCAAGGACTGATTCGATCTCCCACTGTGGCGTCTATTTGGCGAAGTTGGGCACCCCTAAAGTGCAAAACATTTGCTTGGCCCGCCATACAGTACAGACTATGGACCTCGGACAGAAGAGCTCGACATGGCCTGCAGGATCTACCCTCTGTTTGCTACACCTTTCTTCAGGAGGAAGACAACGTCGATCATATACTTGTGCAGTGTGTCTACGCGAGAGAAGTGTCGCACACTTGTTTCGACAAGCTGCAGCTCAACATGCACTGCCTGGAGACGACTGATACCTTCGCGGACTGGTGGCTTCCGAATAGGCAAGGCTTCCGGGCACAAGAGAGGAGAGGCTTTGATTCCCTGGTCATTGGGTGCGCTTGGCAACTTTGAAAGCAAAGGAATGCAAGAGTTTTCCATAGGGTGGAGCATATTAGAAGACCACTTTGTCTTGCAATGCAAATCCTGGATGAGATCAGGGAGTGGAAACTTTCGAGTGTTGGTGTTGGTCGTCTAGATCGTCTTGTGAGGAGTTAATCTGTAGCTGTCGTGTGGGTGTGGATGTGCTTAGGATCGATGTTTGCATGGATCCATAGGTTTCTTGTAATTGTGTTTGCTCTCTTCTTAAGATACACCTTTGGCGTACTCTCGAAAAAGAAAAAGAAAAACATGTGTGAAGTACCCAACGTACTGCTTATAACCAACTTACAGAAGAAGAAGAAGAAAAGGATGCCCGCAAAACTACATCCTTTTCTTTTGTTCCGCAAGCATTCCATTCCCTAATACAACAATAAGAGTCGAAAGCTGTTAGCGCTGCATGCGCAAGGTTCCCGTTCGTTTCGCATTACTTCCGGGCTGGCCAAACCAACCGAACGGAGAAAACATCCGTTCCGATAGTGGGAGAAGAGAAACTCGATGCAGCTATACCATTTCATTACTATGCAAGCTAGAAATTACATGTACGCATTTCTGTATGCCTATTTATGCCTAAGTAACTAAAAACATGTTTGAACATTTATAGAACCAGGGACAAAATTTAGTCTATTAGTGAATTTTCATATGACGGTTCAAGCACTGCCATTCCATCCAATATTATGATGTGGTTATCTGAAACTCATGTTTTCTTCTACTTTGGATGCATTCTACTTCAGAAGCATGAACTAGTGCATGTGCAATTGGAATAGCATTGTGTCTCTGAACTCTTGTGTCAAGCCACATGCCCTTACTCCATGGGAATCAAACTGAACAATGCAGGATGATATTCCTGCAACACCAATGATTACGCTTGCTGGCCAGGAGCTTGGAAAGCATAGAACCACATTTGCTAAACAAGGAGGTGGCACAGGTCACTTGCTGCATGATCATCCCCTCCGCAGCATCGACCGCCTCCCGCCTCCCGTGTCCCGCTAATCGCCACCTCCTAGCATCACACACACACTGCAAGTTAGACTACATACAGGCTTCGCGACTGATTTCACGGCTCAAATCACGCATCTATTCCACACACAAACACTGACTGAAACCTACTGTACCTACACGTCACTCATCCCAGGAAGCACGGTCTCTTACTGGAAGCCTGTGACAGACACTATACGTCTAGACCAATATGACTAAAGGCAGACAAGATGCAACAAATTGAGTAGCAGGCCATGGATAAAACAAGAGAAACAGAAATACAAATGCTAAATGAAAGTTATGCAGACATACCTGCGTAGGAGGATGAGTAGTGGATGTCGTCCAGCTACTCGGAGAGTATCAGAAATATCGCCTCCAGCTGACTGTCCAAGTGTCCAGTCATCATAACCAGTCTATCATGGGAACCATAGCAGATGTGGGGTAAGAAAGAGGAGAATGGGTATCATCAACTTGCAATATCTGAAATGTCGAAATAACAGGAAGAGGAATGAGAAAAGCCGTGGTAGGATTGATAATCATTGGCCTTTCCTTTTCAACGCTGTCATAGACAGTCTAGATTTGCGAGAGGTTTCCATGACTGAAAGATAGTTCACTTGGGCGAACAGTCTACCGGAGCCGACATATGAGAAACTAGATCGCGTATTAATGGATACCGACTGGGAATCCAAATTCCCTATGGTTTCTGTTCGCGCTCTATCTCGTATAGGGGCTATCTCAGACCATGCACCCATCCTCTTATCTACTGGATTGCCACGACCGCAGCACAGACGCAAGTTCAAGTTCGAACTTGGTTGGTTGCATCGGGATGGATTCCATGACATGGTCACGGAGGTGTGGGAGAAACCGGTTGCCGGGCTTACCCCAATTCACGAATGGAACAACAAAATGCGTGCTTTACGTAAGTTCCTTGGTGGTTGGGCTAGGCACACTGTGGGTATCATCAAAAAAGAAAAACTTCATCTTTCATCTATTATTGATTATTTAGAAGCTTTGGCAGAGATTAGACCTCTCTCTGAGCATGAAATAGAGATCAAGAGTCAGTCGAATGCCCAGTTAACTCGCATGCTACGTGAGGAGGAACTTAAGTGGTACCAACATTCAAACTCTCAGTTTATCCTGAAAGGTGATTCGAATACGAGATATTTCCATGGTGTCGTCAATGGTAGACACCGGAAGAAACTTATTCATTCCCTACATCGGGAGGAGGGCACGATTGAAGGGCATGGGCAACTTAAGTCTTATATAACTAATTATTACAAAAATCTGTTCGGAACCCCTGAGGAAGGAAACTTCTCGACAGATGAGTCTCGAATAGATGACATCCCACAAGTTTTTGATGAGGAAAATAGCCTTCTAACAGCTCCATTTTCTGAGGAGGAAGTTAGAAAGGCGGTTTTCCTAATGGAGCACAACAAAGCACCGGGTCCAGATGGTTTTGCCGTTGAGTTCTACCAGAACTTTTGGGATGTCACCAAACTTGATCTCCTACTCTTGTTTGGCCACCTTCACGTTGGCCAACTAGAGTTGTTTCGCTTAAACTTCGGTGAAATTATTTTATTACCTAAGGTAATGAGGCTGAAAGGATACAACAGTATCGGCCAATCTGCCTC
Source organism: Thinopyrum elongatum (assembly GCA_011799875.1). Taxonomy (NCBI): domain Eukaryota; kingdom Viridiplantae; phylum Streptophyta; class Magnoliopsida; order Poales; family Poaceae; genus Thinopyrum; species Thinopyrum elongatum. Next base: position 49,837,454 of record CM022303.1, on the reverse strand, counting down.
CTTAATGTTCGTTTTAAAATCCTCACTAAGGTTGCGACGATTAGACTACATTCAGTTGCTGAACATGTGGTTCGTGCTTCTCACAATGCTTTCATGCAAGGCAGAAACATCCTAGATGGGGTTGTTGTCCTTCATGAAACAGTCCATGAATTGCATCAAAAAAACTGAATGGGGTAGTTCTTAAAATCGACTTTGAAAAAGCTTATGACAAAGTCAAGTGGTCTTTTCTTCAACAGACTCTCAGAATGAAAGGATTTTCTGTAGAGTGGCACGCAATGATTCATAGCTTTGTGTCTGGAGGTAGTGTTGCCATTAAAGTCAATGATGACATTGGTAACTATTTCCAAACGAAGAAAGGATTGCGACAAGGTGACCCAGCATCGCCCATGCTATTCAATATAGTGGCAGATATGCTAGCGGTGATGATTGAGCGTGCCAAGGATGATGGCCAAATTGATGGGGTGGTGAATCATTATAAGATGATCCCTTCACTTAATTTCAACATAAAAGTGTTCTCCCTGAGTATGCACCGTTCCCAAAGTTCGTTGTTTCGAAACACCTCGTGATGATCGGGTGTGATAGACTCTACGTTCAGATACAATGGGTGTAAGCCAGTTTTGCACATGCAGAATACTTGGGTTAAACTTGATGAGCCTAGCATGTACAGACATGGTCTCGGAATACTGGAGACCGAAAGGTCAAACGTGAGTCATATAGTAGATATGATCAACATAGAGATGTTCACCATTGAAGACTACCCCATCTCACGTGATGATCGGACATGGGTTAGTTGATTTGGATCATGTATCACTTAGACAACTTGATGGATGTTGACTTAAGTGGGAGTTCATTACTAATTTGATTATTTAAAGTAAAATTTATCCTCAAGTTAGTCTCAATAGTTTTTGCATATCTATGTTGTAGATCTATGGCCCGTGCTACCGTTCCCTTGAATTTTAATGCGTTCCTAGACAAAGCTAAGTTGAAAGATGATGGTAGCAACTACACGGACTGGGTCCGTAACTTGAGGATTATCCTCATTTCTGCACAGAAGAATTATGTCCTTGATGCACCGCTAGGTGACAGACCTGCTGCAGGAGCTGTTGCAGATGTTATGAACGTCTGGCAGGTTCGATCTGATGACTACTCAATAGTTCAGTGTGCCATGCTTTACGGCCTAGAACCGGGACTTCAAAGACGTTTTGGACGCCACAGAGCATATGAGATGTTCCAAGAACTGACGTTGATATTTCAAGCAAATGCCCGGGTTGAGAGATATGAAGTCTCCAACAAGTTCTATAGTTGTAAGATGCAGGAGAAAAGTTCTGTCAGTGAACACATACTCAAAATGTCTGTGTATCATAACCACTTGAATCAGCTAGGAATTGATCTTCAAGTTGAGAGTGTTATTGACAGATGTAACACCCTGGATTTTGCTCATTTTCTTTTTCTTTTGAATTTGGTCTGGATTCGCTTTTCTGTGGCTTAGTAGTCTTGCAACCTGGAGGGATCACCCTTCATTTTTCTTCCCGAGTGGCTTGCCAACCTCAAAACCATCCCAAGACCATTTCATTTCCATCTTGGACCAACCCCAATATTCTTTTTTTGGGAATATTCCTTTTTCTGTTAAAGGAATAACCCTGTTTGCCCTGAGTTGTGAAGCAACCCACATTTCCATCATTCCAAAGGTTCCCAAATAATTCTCATAAATACTTTGGGACATATCTTCCACAAATATGTCAAAACCCTTCCTTGCCATGTTCAAAAATATTTCACAAATATTCCTTTTCTGATTCTGCCCTAGCTGCCAAGTTGAGAAGCAAGTACTCTTTATATTTGCTTGCTTGGTCTCAAATATTTTGGGCATTCTTCCCTATCCATATCATTACCACATGCCAAAATTCAAGTTCATCTGGCTATTAAATCTCTCTTGGCTAATTTCTAAATTTTCTGGTCAACTGGAAGCTTTGTGAAGCAAGTGCTAGCTAGGAGTATCCAAATAAGTTGAAATTTTGCAAGCATCTTCATATGCTCAAATCATGACTCTACACCAAGTTTCAACCCTATCCAATCATCTATGTGAGCACAGCCTCAACTGTCGGACTCCGTAACTCCAATTAAGGTGATTCCAAAGCCCACTTCTTCGTCTCTTCGAGCCCGTCATGTTGGTACCATTTTCATAATGTTTTGACACCATGAAAATGACCATTTTTCCCATGCCCGTAAACAGCCCCCTCCGAGAGAGAACTATTTCCGGCAATCAGTTCCGCGGACTCTCCGCACTCCTTCCTGATGGTTCCTTCATCCCCAGGCAAGCCACAACTCTCATCTGCATAATTGCATTGCAATACCGTAGTTAAACTAATTACTTTAATAGCAAGTATGATTTATTTGTGAAATGAATTGGATTATACAATGCTTGAGTAAATTCTTGGATAGGTGACTACCATGTTGAGTACCGGATTGTTAGTGACTAGTAGTTTACCCACTCGTTGATACTATGATGTTGAGAGTACCGTCTATAATTACTTTGGATTTCGTCCGGCAATTTGTAGGTATGAACTAGTAGCAGTGGCCTGAACATATTGATTATTGGATTTCTAGTCAGATATCGTTTCAACCTGGATTACCATGATGTCGAAGTGTCAGCCATGACAGAAATATCATTCGAAGATTAGATACTACATGGTTGGTCCTGAGTCACCTGTCCGGACTTATCCGTGCAGCAACATTTGCCGGTATGGGACGGCCTTGACTTGGTCTGATCGCGTGCTCTTTCACCGGTATCGCCTGATAGGGAAGGTTATGCGTGCGCGCTACCCTGGCCCGGTAGGCGGCGATAACCTTGTGAGCCCAGTTCAGTTATATGGTACCAGGTCTCCGTTTGGGACAGTTTGTTAGCCACGACGGTGCCAGGTGTCACGTGGTGACACGGGGGCCACCCAGGGCAGGACTTCGGGGGAGGATGATTGCCGGTGGTACGATGAGAGAGTCACGGGTCATGCGGGTTTCATTGGAGCAATGCTGGTCCACCCGAATGGGATCACGAGGTCAGGTGCTCCATGGTGTGGGTAAAGTGTACAAACTCTGCAGAGTGTAAAATCTATTCGAATAGCCGCGTCCACGGTATTGGACAGTCCGTCCACGCCTCTTTATATGGTCAGCCATAGTAGTGATAATGATGGAAGAACTCGCCGTAAATCGGAAGTACTCGGTGGATCGTGAGTATTCTGAGGATTGTGAGACAACCCGAAAGAGAGTAAGTTTGTCAGACTTGTCGTGCAGATGGAATCAGGTATTTGATATGTCAGCCATGGGATGGCTATGAGATGAGTGGTCGGATGAGCACATGATTGGGATTGGACTTGGCACAGGTTTGGATTGGATCCTAAGGTTATTCGGAGTATGGATTAAACTACTTAATATGCTCTACCTTACTGCATCTACTTCAGTAGCTATCTTGCTATGATGTTGTCATGCCTTAATACTGATGTTTGTTGCGAGCTTGCGAGTACATTCAAAGTACTCACCCGGCGTGTCATGCCAGTTTGCGGGTCATGCCATGATAGCTTGCTTGTCAAGGATCCTGAGTTTGCGAGCTAGGATAAGCGTTCTAGCCAGAGTCCCTGCGGAGTGGAGTCCATCACCACCGTCGCTGTGCCGCTGCCGAGAGAGTTACTCCGCTGTTACATAGAGCTACCCCGGGCAGGCATAGTGTCGTCGTGCCGATGTAATCCTTGTACCCTTTGTAACCATATACATTGTAATAAAGAGCTGATTTGTTCTATGCCAACAGTGCCGTATTCCAGAGGACTTGTCCCTGGGCTGGAATACGGGGCGTTCCGGTCTTCTCTGAGCCGGGGTGCCACAGGCATTGGTATCAGAGCAGGTCTGGCTATAGGACGCCCTAGACCGCGTGAGCATTAGTAACCGGTAGTATAGGATCCAGTTGGTTTGCTGCACTTGTTTGTTGCATTTGTTTGTGCATAGCATGCATATAGACTAGATATTTTATTACTAACGATGGATCTGGTGAGTGTAGGTGGCATCGGTTTCGATTCCTTACCTGCGCTCTCCAGTTTGCATATTTGCTCCTTGGTGTGGTGTCATCTTCGTCCCAGCAGACTGATGCCAAGGTGCTTGGTGGTGTCGGTCCCTTGTCGGATTGATGCTTCGGTACCACACCAACTTATTCTCTTCAGCCACCCCTATCATTTCGATGATAGACAAGTTCTATCCCGGATCGTGCCATTCCGCTAGCCGCTTCGGCAACCCTTACTGATCCTTGTTATTAGAAAAGGGCAATGCCTGCAAGCCATTCTCTCCACCACTATCTCATTCCGCCACCTATTCTTTGGACGTGTACGATTTTCTTCCGTATGCTTGATGATGATGTGGTCATACCTTCTGTGTTCCGACCCCCGATCACCAAGTTCGTCCTCGCCACCGTGTCCGTCCAGATGGAACCAGTGTTAAGCTCGTATATGGTGTAGCCTTGTTTACACCAATTTTCTTCCACACATTGATTCACTTTTGTGCACAACGCCACAGCATGTTAGACCGTAATACCGGAGTTTTTGCGAGATTTGTGTGCTTAAGTAGGAATGCATATTATTGTTGTGAATAGTTGTAGAATGTGATATTACTTGTGTGTGTGATCCTGCTACTTTGTGTGCTTTTGTTTTAATCGTTTCTTTTGCTTCTTTATTTGGGCCCTTGGTGTTACCTTATTTTCCCCTTGCTTCTTTATTTGGGCCCTAGCTGCCAAGTTGAGAAGCAAGTACTCTTTATATTTGTTTTCTTGGTCTCTAACTTTTTGGCGGTTCTTTCCTATCCATATCATTGCCACATGCCAAAATTCAACTTCATTTGGCTATTAAATCTCTCTTGGCTAATTTCCAAAGTTTCTGGTCAACTGGAAGCTTTGTGAAGCAAGTGCTATCTAGGTGTATGTAAATGAATTGAAATTTTGCAAGTATCTTCATTTGCTCAAATCATGACTCTACACCAAGTTTCAACCCTATCCAATCATCTATGTCAGCACAGCCTCAAATCTTGGTTTCTGGTCAGATTTTCACATTGTGAAGCAACTATATTTTATAATGCTCCATAATTACTGAAAATTTACCAGAGCATTATCCTACCCATATAACCTATTTCCACAAAATTTGGGCTCATTTCATCTTCCCAATAATTCCCTAGAATTTTTCTAAGATTCTGGTCAGAGAGGTTCATTGTGAAGGAAGTACCATTTTGGCTTGCCCAAATGGCATGAAATTTTTATGGCACTCTCATATGACCAAATCATCATGTTCTACCAAATTTCAGCTCAGTCCAATTTGATATGTGAGTGGCACATCAAGATGTGTTTTCTGGCCCAGATTGGTCAGTTGCACAGCAACCATATCAAATCTTGGTCCATTTCTCTCCAAACTTCACAGTATTGTAGTCCTTCCTAACCTAAACCTCCCAGACAACTTATTTGGTTCTTATCACTTCACTTCTGGTCACAGAGACATGGCAAAGTTGGATACGTCTACCTTTCAGTGAAACCTCACCTCTACTCGTGGCCTCTTTTGCTGATCTATCACCTCATTTGCAACGTAGCATGGAGGGACTACCCAGCAGACAAGACTCTGCATGCCAGAGTGCACCGCATGCTCCAGTCCGTGCGGCGACCATGCGTCTGGCATGCCAGCCAGCGCGCTCTGGCGATGGAACCCCTCGGGTTCGTCCGTTTTTCCTCCTCCTCGCCACCTAGCCATGTCCAACGGTTTCGCCTCGTCGTCGCCCTTCGCTCTGGATCACTCTCCCCTCCGGATTCTTCCTCCTTGCGCCACGGCGATCGCCGCCACTGTTCGGCCCGTGACCGCCGCCATTGTTTTCCTCTGTCCCCTGCTCCCCGATCCCTCTCGAGCGCTCCTGAAGCCCCTCCGCTCCTTCGTGAAGCTGCCCGACGCCAGAAAACGCCAGCCACGCCACCCGCCCGCGCCAGTGCACCGATAAGATCACCGCGTCGGCCGTCCCTATCGTCTCGGCTAGCCCGGCTATAAATAGCCGTTCCCCGGCCATTCCGACCTCACCACCAACCTTCCCTCACTCCACTACCCCTCCCTAGCTACCTGCCCAAGCTCGGGGACTACTCCCCGCCGCCAATTATCGCCATGGCTGCCGGTGACCCTCTCCAAAATTGGAGCTCGGCCGGCCCCTTCTCTCCACTCCACCACCACCAGCAGTCCTACCGCGCCCCCTGGAGCCTCCCCGCCGTTTATCTCCTCCTCCGAAGACTTGTGGTGCCGTGACCAGACTTGGCCGAAGCCGCCGTCCGCCGCAGCCAACACCGCCGCCGTTCTCGAGCTTCCCGGTGACCGCGCCACCCTGGAATGGGACGGCCTCGTCGCCCTGAACCTGCCGGTAGGCCGGGCGCCGCCTGAGGTGACCCGTGCCGCCGGCAATCGCCGTCAGAGCGAGCTCCTCCCTCGGCCAGGCGCGCGTACGTGGGAGGAAGAAGAAGGCCAGGCCAGGTGGGCCCCGCGTCGCCCCCGGCCCCACCTGTCAATGACCCAGAGGCCGAGCCTAGCCACTAAAGTGGAAGCGCCTTTTTGAAGTAAGTACGTTTTCTTTTAATGAAAGCGTACTCTGGTTCTGCTACGGGCTGAAATGCGTTCCCTCTTTCTGAAGGCGTATTCCTCTAAATGTGTTTTCTATTTTTCCAGCCAGGGACCTGTTTGTAGAGTTTTTTTACAGATTGGTCCCTGAACTTCGTCAGGCTATAGTTTTTCATCCGTAACTCCAATTAAGGTGATTCCAAAGCCCACTTCTTCGTCTCTTCGAGCCCGTCATGTTGGTAGCATTTTCATAATGTTTTGGCACTATGAAAATGACCATTTTTCCCTTTCTCATAAACAGCCCCCTCCGAGAGAGAACTGTTTCCGGCAATCAGTTCCGCGGACTCTCCGCACTCCTTCCTGATGGTTCCTTCATCCCCAGGCAAGCCACAACTCTCATCTGCATAATTGCATTGCAATATCATAGTTAAACTAATTACTTTTATAGAAAGTATGATTTATTTGTTAAATGAATTGGATTATACAATGCTTGAGTAAATTCTTGGATAGGTGACTACCATGTTGAGTACCGGATTGTTAGTGACTAGTAGTTTACCCACTCGTTGATACTAGATGTTGAGAGTACCGTATATGATTACTTTGGATTTCGTCCGGCAATTTGTAGGTATGAACTAGTAGCGGTGGCCTGAACATATTGATTATTGGATTTCTAGTCAGATATCATTTCAACCTGGATTACCGTGATGTCGGAGCGTCAACCATGACGGAAATATCATTCAGAGATTAGATACTTAATGGTTGGTCCTGAGTCACCTGTCCGGACTTATCCGTGCAGCCACATTTGCCGGTATGGGATGGCCTTGACTTGGTCTGATCGCGTGCTCTTTCACCGGTACCGCCCGATAGGGAAGGTTATGCGTGCGCGCTACCCTGGCCCGGTAGGCGGCGATAACCTTGTGAGCCCAGTTGAGTTATATGGTACCAGGTCCCCGTTTGGGACAGTTTGTTAGCCACGATGGTGGTAGGTGTTACGTGGTGACACAGGGGCCACCCAGGGCAGGACTCCGGGGGAGGATGATTGCCAGTGGTACGATGGGAGAGTCATGGGTCAGGCGGGTTTCGTTGGAGCAACGCTGTTCCACCCGAATGGGATCACGAGGTCAGGTGCTCCATGATGTGGGTAAAGTGTACAACCTCTGCAAAGTGTAAAATCTATTCGAATAGCCATGTCCATGGTATTGGACAGTCCGTCCAGGCCTCTTTATATGGTCAGCCATAGTTGTGATAATGATGGAAGAACTCATCTTAAGATCGGAAGTACTCGGTGGATCATGAGTATTCCGAGGATTGTGAGACAACCCGGAAGAGAGTAAGTTTGTCAGACTTGTCGTGTAGATGGAATCAGGTATTTGATATGTCAGCCATGGGATGGCTATGAGATGAGTGGTCGGATGACCACATGATTGGGATTGGAGTTGGCACAGGTTCGGATTGGATCCTAAGGTTATTCGGAATATGGATTAAACTATGTAGTATGCTCTACCTTACTGCATCTACTTCAGTAGCTATCTTGCTATGATGTTGTCTTGCCTTAATACTGATGTTTGTTGCGAGCTTGCGAGTACATTCAAAGTACTCACCTGGCGTGTCATGCTAGTTTGCAGGTCATGCCATGATAGCTTGCTTGTCTAGGATCGTGAGTTTGCGAGCTAGGATACGCGTTCTAGCCTGAGTCCCTGCGGAGTGGAGTCCATCACCGCTGTCGCTGTTCCGCTGCCGAAAGAGTTACTCCGCTCTTAGCATAGAGCTACCCTGGGCAGGCGTAATGTCGCCGTGCCGATGTAATCCTTGTACCCTTTGTAACCATATCCATTGTAATAAAGAGCTGATTTGTTCTATGCCAACAGTGCCGTATTCTAGAGGACTTGTCCCAGGGCTAGAATACAGGGCGTTCCGGTCTTCTCTGAGCCGGGGTGCCACAACAGAGTTCTTCAGTCACTGCCACCAAGCTACAAAGGTTCGTGATGAACTATAATATGCAAGGGATGACGAAAATGATTCCCGAGCTCTTCGCGATGCTGAAATCGGTGGAGGTAGAAATCAAGAAGGAGCATCAAGTGTCGATGGTTAACAAGACCACTAGTTTCAAGAAAAAGGGCAAGGGAAAGAAAGGGAACTTCAAGAAGAATGGCAACCAAGTTGCCGCACCCGTGAAGAAGCCAAAAGCTAGACCCAAACCTGAAACTGAGTGCTTCTACTGCAAAGGAAATGGTCAATGGAAGCAGAACTGCCCCAAATAGTTGGTGGATAAGAAGGATGGCAAAGTGAACAAAGGTACATTTGATATACATGTTATTGATGTGTACCTTACTAATGCTCGTAGTAGCACCTGGTACCTGATATTGGTTCGGTTGCTCATCACTACTAGGGATAAGCCTAGCAGTAGCGTGGGTATTTGGTGTATCAGTAGCGCGGGTACCCGCGCTACTGATACGGCGCTACAGCTAACATGTAGCAGTAGCGCGGGTTGGCCCACGCTACAACTATACATGGGTAGCAGTAGCGAGCTTTGAAGCAACGCGCTACTGCTAATAGCTGCAGCGCTTTGAATTAAGCCGCGCTACTGGTAAGAGCGCGCTGCTGCTAACTTTATTCTCCTCGCTACTACTAGTTTTATTAGTTTTTATTTTTTTCTACAGATTTGTTTTGTATTTGAACAGGCTTTATACAATAATCTTTAGCATATCATACACATACAAATGTAATCATAGTATATACATACAAATATTCTCATCAAATCATGTCATGCTCATAATCATCATCCAACACAAAGTGGTCTCTTGTCATCATCTCGAAAATAGCGATACAAGTCTCGAATACTTGCAACTACATCATCATCCATCTAACCAATGATATACGCGAGAAGAGCTATCACTATGAGTGAGAGCGGAACTATGCAGTACATGAGGCGGCGGTTATGAGTCCTCTCTCGCGCTAGCGTGAACCTCAAGTAACTAGCTTCTGCTTCTTGTCTGCTTTTGAAGCCTTTATGGCTGGCGCCCGAGACGCCCTCCACTTGCGCCTGACACTCAGGCCAATCGTCGTACACTCCCGGAACCTTCCCTTTGTACACGACATAGCACTGCTTCTTCGCCATCAAGAATCTAGGTACCTGTTAGAGATGCATCTTCATCAAGAGAATGTACAATCATAAGCAACAAAATATACTTGACCAACATGAAAAAGAAAGGGTTAGCAACTAGATGCAACATATAGTAAACATATAAATAATCAATGCAGTTTCATCGTACGCAGACTAATTAACTAGAGGTACGCAGGTCATCGTACCCAAACTAACAAAGTAGCGTAACTTAAGTTTGGCAGGGACCGTGGACATCACAAAGGTTCATCGCTACAGAAACTATACAAGTTCAACCGACACATATCATCATCATCGGCATCGTAAATCACTAGAAGTTCCATCCTTCCATATCATCAAGGATGGACCCTATCTTCTTGAACGGCGTGAGGTCCTGACGTTGCATGCCTATGCGTGTTTGGATGTCAGCTCGCGATATACGGCCGTGGTGGAACATCCCCTTCTCTTCGACGACTTCTTTCATGATGATCGTCGCAATGTCCCTCTAGATGCGAAAGAAGTCATCTCTAAGTTTATAATTCGCTTCTCCATGAGATTCTACCCACTTGTGCATATGATCATCGTTTCTGCTTGTCATGCGAAGCTTTTGGTGATCCCATCTGAACTCCATCATGAGATGGAGGAGGTAGAATCCATCATTCTTGCTTGGTTTTGGGACATGGATGCAACAGAAGTTAGTTTTATGCGAGAAACCCGTCTTCTTATTCCTTTGTTTCCTGATCTGCAGGTGGCCACCCCTCAAGCTGAAGCCTTGGAGAGCATCATCTAGAATATTCATTACGTGGGTGTAGTCCTTCTTCTCATAGTTTCTGGTAGGGTCGAAATACACGGCGTGGGAGACTCGCGGGTAAAGAACGATAAGGACGGCGCGCCAGTTGCTGCGGCGAAAGAAACACCTCAAACTATTCTACATATGAGCGAGAAGGAATGATTGAAATGTACTAAAGGGTTGTCCAGCACTGACTTACTTTGGATGATAAGGCAGGAGGACAATTTCCTGGTCCTTATTCTGTACCATGAAGTTTTCGAGGTACTCCCTAGCAGTTTTACGCTCAAAGTCGCCGAGACTCAAGAAGGACTCATGCATGTAGTATGGATCCGCCACACAGATTTATGAGACTTCTTCTCTCTTCATGACGGAGCTCATATGTAGCGCAAAAAGGCGGACGATTGTACAATCGAGCCGCCTTGTCAAAAACATCTCGAAGATATGCTCAAACCGCAGGAAGAACACCTCCGGGGGCCATGTGTCGACGTAGCACTTCCCCTCAGGCACACGAGCCACGTATGTCGGATATCCTGGATCCTTCGAGGCTAGTAGGCTTTTCTCAGTCGATAGCACATGGTCGTGCAGTCTCCTGAGATCCCCTGATATTGCCTCCAGCGGTTTCAGCGATAGCATCGGCTCGCCCTTGACATGGAACATGGCCGCACCTTTGACGGGTACACATTCTTCAAAATCCGCCGTCTGGCTGCTACGTGCTCTGGCTTGTTTGTAGGCAGCAGAATCTCTCTTCTCCGGTCTCTTCCTCTCCTTTTTCTTGGGCTGACCTTCCAGACCCTTCCTTAACCCCTGCCCCAGTGTTGTAGGGCTAAGCACTGTACGACCCTCGGCTAGTTGAGCCTGTGTTGAGGCGGCATCTTCAGGCGTGTCCTGTGAGGATTGCATGAAGAGAGACTTCTTGCAATCCCTGCTAGGACGTTCCTGCCCAGGCAGATCATCCATATCCTCATCAGCATGCTGATAGCCCGAGTCGTCATATGGTTGACTCATCATATCTAAGTCACCGTCATAGGCGCCTGTATTGAGGAATGGAAGAGGGTCATCCTCATCCATCTCATCATCCATTCTTTGTTCTACGGGGCGATTACATCAGCCACTATAGGACCCCCTTCATCACGTCGTCTGATACGTCTCCGTCGTATCTATAATTTTTGATTGTTTCATGCCAATATTATACAACTTTCACATATTTTTGGCAACTTTTTATATGATTTATTGGACTAACCTATTGATCCAGTGCCCAGTGCCAGTTCCTATTTTTTGCATGTTTTTTGTATCGCAGAAAATCCATATCAAACGAAGTCCAAATGCAATAAAATTTGACGGCGAATTATTTTGGAATATATGTGATTTTTGGGACTTGGAACCAACAGAAACGGAGGCCCACACAGCCCACAAGACAACAGGGCGCGCCCCAGGTGCCAAGCGCGTGGTGGTGGGTTGTGCTTACCTCGTACGTCGGTTGGAGCTCTACTTCGGGCGCAAGGAAGCTTATATCCGAACAAAAAATCTTTTTTAAATCTCAGCGCAATCGGATTTACGGATCTCCGGGAATATAAGAAACGGTTTTCGGCCAGATCTCCAGAATGCGAAACAGAAGAGAACAGAGAGGGAGATCCAATCTCGGAGGGGCTCCCGCCCCTCCGCCGCCATGGAGGCCATGGACCAGAGGGGGAACTCTCCTCCCATCTAGGGGGGAGGCCAAGGAAGAAGAAGAAGGAGGGGGCTCTCTCCCCCTCTCTCCCGGTGGCGCCGGAGTGCCGTCGGGGCAAGGATCGTGACGGCGATCTACATCAACAATCTTGCTACCGTCAACACCAACTCTCTCCCCCTCTATGCAGCGGTGTAACACCCCTTCTCTTCACTGTAATCTCTACTAAAACATGGTTCTCAACTCCATATATTATTTCCCAATGATCTAAGGTTATGCTATGATGTTTGAGTAGATCCGTTTTGTCCTGTGGCTTAATCATGATCTTGGTTCGTAAGATTGTATATTTTATTTATGGTGCTGTCCTATGGTGCCCTCCATCTCGCGCAAACATGAGGGTCCCCCACTCTAGGGTGTTGCAATATGTTCATGATTCGCTTATGGTGGGTTGCGAGAGTGACAGAAGCATAAACCCGAGTAGGTGGGTTGTTGCGTATGGGATACAGAGGACTTGATACTTAATGCTATGGTTGGGTTTCACAACCTTAATGATGTTTAGTAGTTGCGGATGCTTGCTAGAGTTCCAATCATAAGTGCATATGATCCAAGTAGAGAAAGTATGTTAGCTCATGCCTCTCCCTCATATAGAATTGCAAGAATGATTACCGGTACTTGTTATCGATTGCCTAGGGACAAATGACTTTCTTGTTGACAAAAGCTATCTACTTTTATTACCTCACAATTTATTCATAGTTTTATTCTCGTAAAGTACTCATAGTTTTATTCTTGCAAAATAGTTTCATACTAGTTTTAGGTAAAGCAAACGTCAAGTGTGCGTAGAGTTGTATCGGTGGTCGATAGAACATGAGGGAATATTTGTTCTACCTTTAGCTCCTCGTTGGGTTCAACACTCTTATTTATCGAAGAAGGCTACAAACAATCCCCTATACTTGTGGGTTATCAAGACCTTTTTCTGGCGCCGTTGCCGGGGAGCAATAGCGTGGGGATAATATTCTCGTGTGTGCTTGTTTGCTTTATCACTAAGTAGTTTTTATTTTCTGTTCTAAGTTGTTCTCTATCTTTAGTTATGGATATGGAACACGAAACACCAAAAAAATTAGTTGTACTTGCTACTCATGGAGATGGGGAACCTCCTAAAACCCTCGATGGTCGTTATGTGAAAAATATTATGCACTACTTTGATAATCGTGAGAAAACCCCATTCAACTATATAATGGGAGTAACATTGGATCAACGTGAATACTTTAGGGATTATTTCTTGACTCATAAAGGGAAATTGTTATGGGATCAAATTTATATGTTGCATTGGTCTGCTCGAGAGCTATGCTTGAGATATGATTATACTTGTTGATCTATGATGAAGGCTCCACACCTTCCCTTTTCATGTGAATTTAACGATAATGAAACCTTAGCTTCTTATGCTAATGGTATATATGATTATTATGATGTGAAAAGAATAGAAGAATTTGTTGCTTTTAAGGGTGCTTATGAAATTGAAACTTTGTTTTTAAAGTTTGAAGATTTTGATGATTCAGTTTATAGACCTGAAAATTTTGCTAGCCTTAAATATTGCTATGATAATTATAAGTGCAATTATGATATTGATTTATTTATTGAGAAAATCTCCGCTGTCTGAGAAGAGACTAATATTTTGCAGGAGTCTATGGAAGAAGAAATTGATGATATTGTGAGCCCATTGGATGAAAAAGATGAGGAGGAGAGCGAAGAACAAAAGGAGGAAGAGCGGATCGATCACCCGAGCCCACCTTCTAATGAGAGTAACTCTTCAACTCATACATTGTTTAATTTCCCTTCGTTCTTACCGAAGGATGATTTCTATGATATTTGCTATGATCCTGTTGATTCTTTCGAAATATCCCTTTTTGACGAACTTGATGATTGCTATGGTTGTGGGCATGATCCCAATTTGAATTATGCTTATGGAGAATAACTTGCTATAGTTCCTTATGTTAAGAATGAAATTCTTGCTATCGCACCCACACATGATAGTCCTATTATCTTTTTGAATTCTCCAAACTACACTATATCGGAGAAGTTTGCACTTATTAAGGATTACATTGATGGGTTGCCTTTTACCACTACACATAATAATTTTGATGAATATAATATGCATGTGCTTGCTGCTCCTACTTGCAATTATTATGAGAGATGAACTACATCTCCGCCTCTCTATGTTTCCAACACGATAAAATTGCAAGAAACTGCTTATGCTATGTATTGGCCTTTACTTGATGTGCATGAATTGTTCTTTTATGACATGCCGACGCATAGGAAGAGAGTTAGACTTCGTCATTGCATGATATATGTTGCTTTGTGCTCACTACTAAATGCCAAATCATTGTTAATTGAAATTGGCTTTGATATACCTTGGGATCCGGGAGGATTCATTACTTGAGCACTTTATGCCTAGCTTAATGGCTTTAAAGAAAGCGCTGCCAGGGAGACAACCCGGAAGTTTTAGAGAGTCATTTATTTCTAGTGAGTGCTTTTATAAAGTTTAAAAATAAAAAAAATATAGAGGGGAACTTAAAACTTCACAAAAAAAAAGTGAAAGTGAGAGGGACGAGCATTGTGAAAGTGGGAGCTAGCCTTGAACTTTGTTCATGCCCATGGAAACTTTGTGAATCTTAATTACAGAAACTTTTCAACAACAATAATTATCCCCTTGTACAAATCCATTGTATTATAAAAATAATGTGCCAAGATTTGCCTGTAGGATGATTAGATTGCTTGTTGGTATGTGCGGTGCAAAACAGAAACCTTGGCTGTAGTGCATGATTTTACATTTTTTACTGCAACATTGAAAGTTTCTGTAAATTTTTGCAAAGTATTTCTATACAAAATATTTATTTTTTCATAATTTTTCATAATTTTTGGAGTAAGATTAGTATGGTAGGTGTTCAGATTGCTACAGACTGTCCTGTTTAGGACAGATTCTGTTTTTGATGCATTGTTTTGCTTGTTTTGATGAAACTATTGATTTTTATCGGTGGTATGAGCCATGGAAAAGTTATATTACAGTAGCTGCAATTCAAAAACAAAATATGAATTGGTTTGCAACAGTACTTAGAGTAGAGATTTACTTTATTATACTAACGGATCTTACCGAGCTTTCTGTTGAGTTTTGTGTGGATGAAGTGATCAAAGATCGAGGAGGTCTCGATATGAGGAGAAGGAGGAGAGGCAAGAGCTCAAGCTTGGGGATTCCCAAGGCACCCCAAGTAAATATTCAAGGGGACACAAGTGTCTAAGTTTGGGGATGCCCCGGAAGGCATCCCAGCTTTCTTCAACAAGCATCGGTATGTTTTCGTCTTCGTTTCGTTCATGTGATATGTGCAAATCTTGGAGCGTCTTTTGAATTTAGTTTTCAATTTTCTTTTATGCACCATGCTGGTATGAGATAGTCCATGGTTGATTTATAGAATGCTCATTGCACTTCACATATATCTTTTGAGTATGGCTTTACAGAATGCTTCATGTGCTTCACTTATATCTTTTGAAGTTTGGAATCCCTATTTCTCTTCACATAGAAAACCGTTATTTGTAGAATGCTATTTTGCTTCACTTATATTTATTAGAGCATGATATTTTATAGAAAGAATTAAACTCTCATGCTTCACTTATATCTATTTAGAGAGTCAACAGGAATTGGTCAATGCATGGTTAGTCATAAAATCCTACATAAAACTTATGGATCACTGAATATGATATGTTTGATTCCTTGCAATAGTTTTGCGATATAGAGATGGAATATGTGGGAGGTACTAGTAAATGGTTGTGGTTAGTAAGAATATTGGTGTTAAGGTTTGTGATTCCCTATGCAAGCACGAAAGTCAATAGTTATGCAATGAAATTACATCCTACTTGTGGTGCATTATTTGGTGTTAGTATGCTTGATGCTCGCTTATGAGATTATTCGTTTCTTGGTTGGTCGCTTCTCAACCTTTTGCTAGCCTTCATTTTGCACTAAGTATGATAACTACTTGTGCATCCAAAAACCTTTAAACCAGTTTTGCCACATGAGTCCACTATATCTACCTATATGCAGTATTATTTTGCCGTTCTAAGAAATTTGTATGTGCCATCTCTAATTTTCAAAAGAAATTTCTCTTTCGTGTGCTCGTACCGCTCATGAGGCGGTGAGGGATGGCCAATATTTTCCATGCTAGATGTGTTATTCTCATGATGAGTGTTTATTCACTTGTCATTGCATGAGAGTAAGGCAAAGGTATTAGGGATGCCCAGTCCCGTAATGAAAAAAAATGAATTTACTTTATGTTGTCAAATAATAAATTCCTTGGAAAGTGTTGGTATGGAGGGCACCCGTGGATACGGCTAGCCATGGAAAGTGAAAGTACAGTGGAAAAAGGAATAAACTTTATTTTCTGTTTGGGAACCACCTATGTTATATCTAGCATGGAAAGTGTGGGGAACTCTAAGTCGTATTCATTGGTGGGAAAAGTATGCCTCCCAAAATATTTTTTATCTCTAACTTTTTCGCTTTGAGCTCTGGCACCTCTACAAATCCCTACTTCCCTCCGCAAAGGGCCTTTCTTTTACTTTATGCAATTTTTATTTTTAATTTGAGTCTCTATCTTCTCTTATAAAGCACCAACTAGGGAGCACAATGATCATACTTGCGCATTGATGCAGCTAATATTCGAGTGTGTTTCGTGAATGGATCAATGATTGAGCATGACGGGGTAGGGATAGCTTTCTTTAGCGTTGATATTTTGAAAGACATGATTGTTTGTTTGGATGCCTGAGTATTGATGTCTTTATGTCAAATTATAGACTATTGCTTTGAATCACTTATGTCTTAATACTCATGCCATGATTAGATATATGATCAAGTTTATGCTAGGTAGCATTCCACATCAAAACTTATCTTTTTTATCATTTACCAACTCGAGGACGAGTAGGAATTAAGCTTGGGGATGCTGATACGTCTCCGTCATATCTATAATTTTTGATTGTTTGATGCCTATATTATACAACCTTCACATATTTTTGGCAACTTTTTATATGATTTATTGGACTAACCTATTGATCCAGTGCCCAGTGCCAGTTTCTGTTTTTTGCATGTTTTTTGTATTGCAGAAAATCCATATCAAACGAAGTCCAAATGCAATAAAATTTTATGGAGAATTATTTTGGAATATATGTGATTTTTTGGACTTGGAATCAACGCAAAGGGAGGCCCACACAACCCACAAGACACAAGGGCGCGCCCCAGGTGCCAGGCACGTGGTGGTGGGTTGTGCTCACCTCGTACGTCGGTTGGAGCTCTACATCGGGCGCAAGGAAGCTTATATCCGGAAAAAAATCGTGTTAAAATCTCAGCGCAATCGGAGTTACGGATCTCCGAGAATATAAGAAACGGTTTTAGGCCAGATCTCCAGAACGCGAAACAGAAGAGAACAGAGAGGGAGATCCAATCTCGGAGGGGCTCCCGCCCCTCCGCCGCCATGGAAGCCATGGACCAGAGGGGGAACTCTCCTCCCATCTAGGGGGGAGGCCAAGGAAGAAGAAGAAGAAGGAGGGGGGCTCTCTCCCCCTCTCTCCCGGTGGCGCCGGAGTGCTGCCGGGGCAAGGATCGTGACGGCGATCTACATCAACAATCTTGCTACCGTCAACACCAACTCTCTCCCCCTCTATGCAGTGGTGTAACACCCCTTCTCTTCGCTGTAATCTCTACTTAAACATGGTTCTCAACTCCATATATTATTTTCCAATGATCTATGGTTATCCTATGATGTTTGAGTAGAGCCGTTTTGTCGTGTGGGTTAATCGTGATCTTGGTTGGTATGATTGTATATTTTATTTATGGTGCTGTCCTACGGTGCCCTCCGTCTCGCGCAAATGTGAGGGGGCCCCGCTGTAGGGTATTGCAATATGTTCATGATTTGCTTATGGTGGGTTGCGAGAGTGACAGAAGCTTAAACCCGAGTAGGTGGGTTGTTGCGTATGGGATAAAGAGGACTTGATACTTAATGCTATGGTTGGGTTTCACGACCTTAATGATCTTTAGTAGTTGCGGATGCTTGCTAAAGTTCCAATCATAAGTGCATATGGTCCAAGTAGAGAAAGTATGTTAGCTCTTGCCTCTCCCTCATATAGAATTGCAAGAATGATTACCTGTACTTGTTATCGATTGCCTAGGGACAAATGAATTTCTTGTTGACAAAAGCTATCTACTTTTATTACCTCGCAATTTATTCATAGTTTTATTCTCGCAAAGTACTCGTAGTTTTATTCTTGCAAAATAGTTTCATACTTGTTTTAGGTAAAGCAAATGTCAAGTGTGCGTAGAGTTGTATCAGTGGTCGATAGAACTTGAGGGAATATTTGTTCTGCCTTTAGCTCCTCGTTGGGTTCGACACTCTTATTTATCGAAGAAGGCTACAAACGATCCCCTATACTTGTGGGTTATCAAGACCTTTTTCTGGCGCCGTTGCATGGGAGCAATAGCGTGGGGTTAATATTCTCGTGTGTGCTTGTTTGCTTTATCACTAAGTAGTTTTTATTTCCTGTTCTAAGTTGTTCTCTATATTTAGTTATGGATATGGAACACGAAACACCAAAAAAATTAGTTGTACTTGCTACTCATGGAGATGGGGAACCTCCTAAAACCCTTGATGCTCGTTATGTGAAAAATATTATGCACTACTTTGATAATCCTGAGAAAACCCCATTCAACTATATAATGGGACTAACATTGCATCAACATGAATACTTTAGGGATTAACGCTTGACTCATAAAGGGAAATTGATATGGGATCAAATTTATATGTTGCATTGGTATGCTCGAGAGCTATGCTTGAGATATGATTATGCTTGTTGATCTATGATGAAGGCTCCACACCTTCCCTTTTCATGTGATTATAACGATAATGAAACCTTAGCTTCTTATGCTAATGGTATATATGATTATTATGATGCGGAAAGAATAGAAGAATTTGTTGCTTTTAAGGGTGCTTATGAAATTGAATCTTTGTTTTTAAAGTTTGAAGATTTTGATGATTCAGTTTATAGACCTGAAAATTTTGCTATCCTTAAATATTGCTATGATAATTATAAATGCAATTTTGATATTGATTTATTTATTAAGAAAATCTCCGCTGTCTGAGCAGAGACTAATATTTTGCAGGAGTCTATGGAAGAAGAAATTGATGATATTGTGAGCCCATTGGATGAAAAAGATGAGGAGGAGAGCGAAGAACAAAAGGAGGAAGAGCGGATCGATCACCCGAGCCCACCTTCTAATGAGAATAACTCTTCAACTCGTACATTGTTTAATTTCCCTTCGTTCTTACCGAAGGATGATTTCTATGATATTTGCTATGATCCCATTGATTCTTTCGAAATATCCCTTTTTGACGAACTTGATGATTGCTATGCTTGTGGGCATGATGCTAATTTGAATTATGCTTATGGAGAATAAATTGCTATAGTTCCTTATGTTAAGAATGAAATTCTTGCTATTGCACCCACACATGATAGTCCTATTATCTTTTTGAATTCTCCAAACTACAGTATATCGGAGAAGTTTGCACTTATTAAGGATTACATTGATGGGTTGCCTTTTACCACAACACATAATAATTTTGATGAATATAATATGCATGTGCTTGGTGCTCCTACTTGCAATTATTATGAGAGATGAACTACATCTCCGCCTCTCTATGTTTCCAACACGATAAAATTGCAAGAAACTGCTTATGCTATGTATTGGCCTTTACTTGATGTGCATGAATTGTTCTTTTATGACATGCCGACGCATAGGAAGAGAGTTAGACTTCGTCACTGCATGATATATGTTGCTTTGTGCTCACTACTAAATGCCAAATCATTGTTAATTAAAATTGGCTTTGATATACCTTGGGATCCGGGTGGATTCATTACTTGAGCACTTTATGCCTAGCTTAATGGCTTTAAAGAAAGCGCTGCCAGTGAGACAACCCGGAAGTTTTAGAGAGTCATTTATTTCTGTTGAGTGCTTTTATAAAGTTTAAAAATAAAAAAAATATAGAGGGGAACTTAAAACTTCACAAAAAAAAGTGAAAGTGAGAGGGACGAGCATTGTGAAAGTGGGAGCTAGCCTTGAACTTTGTTCATGCCCATGGAAACTTTGTGAATCTTAATTACAGAAACTTTTCAACAACAATAATTATCCCTTGTACAAATCCATTGTATTATAGAAATAATGTGCCAAGATTTGCCTTTAGGATGATTAGATTGCTTGTTGGTATGTGCGGTGCAAAACAGAAACTTTGGCTGTAGTGCACGATTTTACATTTTTTACTGGAACGTTGAAAGTTTCTGTAACTTTTTGCACAGTACTTATATACAAAATGTTTATTTTTTCATAATTATTGGAGTAAGAGTAGTATGGTAGGTGTTCAGATTGCTACAGACTGTCCTGTTTAGGACAGATTCTGTTTTTGATGCATTGTTTTGCTTGTTTTGATGAAACTATCGATTTTTATCGGTGGTATGAGCCATGGAAAAGTTATATTACAGTAGCTGCAATGCAAAAACAAAATATGAATTGGTTTGCAACAGTACTTAGAGTAGTGATTTGCTTTATTATACTAACGGATCTTACCGAGCTTTCTGTTGAGTTTTGTGTGGATGAAGTGATCAAAGATCGAGGAGGTCTCGATATGAGGAGAAGGAGGAGAGGCAAGAGCTCAAGCTTGGGGATGCCCAAGGCACCCCAAGTAAATATTCAAGGGGACTCAAGTGTCTAAGTTTGGGGATGCCCCGGAAGGCATCCCATCTTTCTTCAACAAGCATCGGTATGTTTTCGTCTTCGTTTCGTTCATGTGATATGTGCAAATCTTGGAGCATCTTTTGCATTTAGTTTTCAATTTTCTTTTATGCACCATGCTGGTATGAGATAGTCCATGGTTGATTTATAGAATGCTCATTGCACTTCACATATATGTTTTGAGTATGGCTTTACAGAATGCTTCATGTGCTTCACATATATCTTTTGAAGTTTGGATTGCCTGTTTCTCTTCACATAGAAAACCATTATTTGTAGAATGCTCTTTTGCTTCACTTATATTTATTAGAGCATGATATTTTATAGAAAGAATTAAACTCTCATGCTTCACTTAAATCTATTTAGAGAGTCAACAGGAATTGGTCAATGCATGGTTAGTCATAAAATCCTACATAAAACTTATGGATCACTGAATATGATATGTTTGATTCCTTGCAATAGTTTTGCGATATAGAGATGGAATATGTGGGAGGTACTAGTAAATGGTTGTGGTTAATAAGAATATTGGTGTTAAGGTTTGTGATTCCCTATGCAAGCACGAAAGTCAATAGTTATGCAATGAAATTACATCCTACTTGTGGTGCATTATTCGGTGTTAGTATGCTTGATGCTCGCTTATGAGATTATTCGTTTCTTGGTTGGTCGCTTCTCAACCTTTTGCTAGATTTCATTTTGCACTAAGTATGATAACTACTTGTGCATCCAAAAACCTTTAAACCAGTTTTGCCACATGAGTCCACTATATCTACCTATATGCAGTATTCTTTTGCCGTTCTAAGCAAATTTGTATGTGCCATCTCTAATTTTCAAAAGAAATTTCTCTTTCATGTGCTCGTACCGCTCGCGAGACGGTGAGGGGTGGCCGATATTTTCCATGCTAGATGTGTTATTCTCATGATGAGTGTTTATTCACTTGTCATTGCACGAGAGTAAGGCAAAGGTATTAGGGATGCCCAGTCCCGAAATGAAAAAAAATGAATTTACTTTATGTTGTCAAATAATAAATTCCTTGGAAAGTGTTGGTATGGAGGGCACCCGTGGATACGGCTAGCCATGAAAAGTGAAAGTATGGTGGAAAAAGGAATAAACTTTATTTTCTGTTTGGGAACCACCTATGTTATATCTAGCATGGAAAGTGTGGGGAACTCTAAGTCGTATTCATTGGTGGGAAAAGTATGCCTCCCAAAATATTTTTTATCTCTAACTTTTTCGCTTTGAGCTCTGGCACCTCTACAAATCACTACTTCCCTCCACGAAGGGCCTTTCTTTTACTTTATGCAATTTTTATTTTTAATTTGAGTCTCCATCTTCTCTTATAAAGCACCAACTAGGGAGCACAATGATCATACTTGCGCATTGATGCAGCTAATATTCGAGTGTGTTTCATGAATGGATCAATGATTGAGCATGACGGGGTAGGGATAGCTTTCTTTAGCGTTGATATTTTGAAAGACACGATTCTTTGTTGGGATGCCTGAGTATTGATGTCTTTATTTCAAACTATAGACTATTGCTTTGAATCACTTATGTCTTAATACTCATGCCATGATTAGATATCTGATCAAGTTTATGCTAGGTAGCATTCCACATCAAAACTTATCTTTTTTATCATTTACCTACTCGAGGACGAGTAGGAATTAAGCTTGTGGATGCTGATACGTCTCCGTTGTATCAATAATTTTTGATTGTTTGATGCCTATATTATAAAACTTTCACATATTTTTGGCAACTTTTTATATGATTTATTGGACTAACCTATTGATCCAGTGCCCAGTGCCAGTTTCTGTTTTTTGCATGTTTTTTGTATTGCAGAAAATCCTTATCAAACGAAGTCCAAATGAAATAAAATTTTATGGAGAATTATTTTGGAATATATGTGATTTTTTGGACTTGGAATCAACGCAAACGGAGGCCCACACAACCCACAAGACACAAGGGCGCGCCCCAGGTGCCAGGCACGTGGTGGTGGGTTGTGCTCACCTCGTACGTCGGTTGGAGCTCTACTTCGGGCGCAAGGAAGCTTATATCCAGAAAAAAAATAGTGTTAAAATCTCA
The DNA here is from genome assembly GCA_011799875.1 of Thinopyrum elongatum. Taxonomy (NCBI): domain Eukaryota; kingdom Viridiplantae; phylum Streptophyta; class Magnoliopsida; order Poales; family Poaceae; genus Thinopyrum; species Thinopyrum elongatum. The sequence goes on along the minus strand of CM022303.1, from coordinate 49,814,402 downwards.
GTGCAATCGGAGTTACGGATCTCCCAGAATATAAGAAACGGTTTTAGGCCAGATCTCCAGAACGCGAAACAGAAGACAACAGAGAGGGAGATCCAATCTTGGAGGGGCTCCCGCCCCTCCGTCGCCATGGAAGCCATGGACCAGAGGGGGAACTCTCCTCCCATCTAGAGGGGAGGCCAAGGAAGAAGAAGAAGGAGGGGGGCTCTCTCCCCCTCTCTCCCGGTGGCGCCGGAGTGCTGCCGGGGCAAGGATCGTGACGGCGATCTACATCAACAATCTTGCTACCGTCAACACCAACTCTCTCCCCCTCTATGCAGTGGTGTAACACCCCTTCTCTTCGCTGTAATATCTACTTAAACATGGTTCTCAACTCCATATATTATTTTCCAATGATCTATGGTTATCCTATGATGTTTGAGTAGATCCGTTTTGTCCTGTGGGTTAATCGTGATCTTGGTTGGTATGATTGTATATTTTATTTATGGTGTTGTACTATGGTGCTCTCCATCTCATGCAAACGTGAGGGGCCCCCGCTGAAGGGTGTTGCAATATGTTCATGATTCGCTTATGGTGGTTTGCGAGAGTGACAGAAGCTTAAACCCGAGTAGGTGGGTTGTTGCGTATGGGATAAAGAGGACTTGATACTTAATGCTATTGTTGGGTTTCACGACCTTAATGATCTTTTGTAGTTGCGGATGCTTGCTAAAGTTCCAATCATAAGTGCATATGATCCAAGTAGAGAAAGTATGTTAGCTCATGCCTCTCCCTCATATAGAATTGCAAGAATGATTACCGGTACTTGTTATCGATTGCCTAGGGACAAATGAATTTCTTGTTGACAAAAGCTATCTACTTTTATTACCTCGCAATTTATTCATAGTTTTATTCTCGCAAAGTACTCGTAGTTTTATTCTTGCAAAATAGTTTCATACTTGTTTTAGGTAAAGCAAATGTCAAGTGTGCGTAGAGTTGTATTGGTGGTCGATAGAACTTGAGGGAATATTTGTTCTGCCTTTAGCTCCTCGTTGGGTTCGACACTCTTATTTATTGAAGAAGGCTACAAACGATCCCCTATACTTGTGGGTTATCAAGACCTTTTTCTGGCGCCGTTGCCGGGGAGCAACAGCGTGGGATTAATATTCTCGTGTGTGCTTGTTTGCTTTATCACTAAGTAGTTTTTATTTCCTGTTCTAAGTTGTTCTCTATATTAAGTTATGGATATGGAACACGAAACACCAAAAAAATTAGTTGTACTTGCTACTCATGGAGATGGGGAACCTCCTAAAACCCTCGATGCTCGTTATGTGAAAAATATTATGCACTACTTTGATAATCCTGAGAAAACCGCATTCAACTATATAATGGGACTAACATTGGATCAACATGAATACTTTAGGGATTAACGCTTGACTCATAAAGGGAAATTGATATGGGATCAAATTTATATGTTGCATTGGTATGCTCGAGAGCTATGCTTGAGATATGATTATGCTTGTTGATCTATGATGACGGCTCCACACCTTCCCTTTTCATGTGATTATAACGATAATGAAACCTTAGCTTCTTATGCTAATGGTATATATGATTATTATGATGCGGAAAGAATAGAAGAATTTGTTGCTTTTAAGGGTGCTTATGAAATTGAATCTTTGTTTTTAAAGTTTGAAGATTTTGATGATTCAGTTTATAGACCTGAAAATTTTGCTATCTTTAAATATTGCTATGATAATTATAAATGCAATTATGATATTGATTTATTTATTGAGAAAATCTCCGCTGTCCGAGAAGAGACTAATATTTTGCAGGAGTCTATGGAAGAAGAAATTAATGATATTGTGAGCCCATTGGATGAAAAAGATGAGGAGGAGAGCGAAGAACAAAAGGAGGAAGAGCGGATTGATCACCCGAGCCCACCTTCTAATGAGAGTAACTCTTCAACTCATACATTGTTTAATTTCCCTTCGTTCTTACCGAAGGATGATTGCTATGATCCCGTTGATTCTTTCGAATTATCTCTTTTTGATGAACTTGATGATTGCTATGCTTGTGGGCATGATGCCAATTTGAAATATGCTTATGGAGATGAACTTGCTATAGTTCCTTCTGTTAAGAATGAAATTCTTGCTATTGCACCCACACATGATAGTCCTATTATCTTTTTGAATTCTCCAAACTACACTATATCGGAGAAGTTTGCACTTATTAAGGATTACATTGATGGGTTGCCTTTTACCACTAAACATGATAATTTTGATGAATATAATATGCATGTGCTTGCTGCTCCTACTTGCAATTATTATGAGAGATGAACTACATCTCCGCCTCTCTATGTTTTCAACACGATAAAATTGCAAGAAACTGCTTATGCTATGTATTGGCCTTTACTTGATGTGCATGAATTGTTCTTTTATGACATGCCGATGCATAGGAAGAGAGTTAGACTTCGTCATTGCATGATATATGTTGCTTTGTGCTCACTACTAAATGCCAAATCATTGTTAATTAAAATTGGCTTTGATATACCTTGGGATCGGGGTGGATTCATTACTTGAGCACTTTATGCCTAGCTTAATGGCTTTAAAGAAAGCGCTGCCAGGGAGACAACCCGGAAGTTTTAGAGAGTCATTTATTTCTGTTGAGTGCTTTTATAAAGTTTAAAAACAAAAAAAATATATAGGGGAACTTAAAACTTCACAAAAAGACAAGTGAAACTGAGAGGGACGAGCATTGTGAAAGTGGGAGCTAGCCTAGAACTTTTTTCATGCCGATGGAAACTTTGTGAATCTTAATTACAGAAACTTTTCAACGACAATAATTATCCCCTTGTACAAATCCATTGTATTATAAAAATAATGTACCAAGATTTGCCTTTAGGATGATTAGATTGCTTGTTGGTATGTGTGGTGCAAAACAGAAATTTGGCTGTAGTGCACGATTTTACATTTTTTACTGGAATGTTGAAAGTTTCTGAAACTTTTTGCACAGTATTGCTATACAAAATGTTTATTTTTTTATAATCTATCAGAATTTTTGGAGTAACATAAGTATGGTAGGTGTTCAGATTGCTACAGACTGTCCTGTTTAGGACAGATTCTGTTTTTGATGCATTGTTTTGCTTGTTTGGATGAAACTATCAATTTTTATCGGTCGTATGAGCCATGGAAAAGTTATTTTACAGTAGCTGCAATGCAAAAACAAAATATTAATTGGTTTTGAACAGTACTTAGAGTAGTGATTTGCTTTATTATACTAACGGATCTTACCGAGCTTTCTGTTGAGTTTTGTGTGGATGAAGTGATCAAAGATCGAGGAGGTCTCGATATGAGGAGAAGGAGGAGAGGCAAGAGATCAAGCATGGGGATGCCCAAGGCACCCCAAGTAAATATTCAAGGAGACTCAAGCGTCTAAGCTTGGGGATGCCCCGGAAGGCATCCCATCTTTCTTCAACAAGCATTGGTATGTTTTCGTCTTTGTTTCGTTCATGTGATATGTGCAAATCTTGGAGCGTCTTTTGCATTTAGTTTTCATTTTTCATTTATGCACCATGCTGGTATGAGATAGTCCATGGTTGATTTATAGAAAGCTCATTTCACTTCACTTATATCTTTTGAGTATGGCTTTATAGAATGCTTCATGTGCTTCACTTATATCTTTTGAAGTTTGGATTGCCTGTTTCTCTTCACATAGAAAACCGTTATTTGTAGAATGCTCTTTTGCTTCACTTATATTTATTAGAGCATGATATTTTATAGAAAGAATTAAACTCTCATGCTTCACTTATGTCTATTTAGAGAGTCAACATGAATTGGTCAATTGCATGGTTAGTCATAAAATCCTACATAAAACTTATGGATCACTGAATATGATATGTTTGATTCCTTGCAATAGTTTTGCGATATAGAGATGGAATATGTCGGAGGTACTAGTAAACGGTTGTGGTTAGTAAGAATATTGGTGTTAAGGTTTGTGATTCCCTATGCAAGCACGAAAGTCAATAGTTATGCAATGAAATTACATCCTACTTGTGGTGCATTATTCTGTGTTAGTATGCTTGATGCTCGCTTATGAGATTATTCGTTTCTTGGCTGGTCGCTTCTCAACCTTTTGCTAGCCTTCATTTGGCACTAAGTATGATCACTACTTGTGCATCCAAAAACCTTTAAACCAGTTTTGCCACATGAGTCCACTATATCTACCTATATGCGGTATTCTTTTGCCGTTCTAAGCAAATTTGTATGTGCCATCTCTAATTTTCAAAATAAATTTCTCTTTTGTGTGCACGTACCTCTCGTGAGGCGGTGAGGGGTGGCTGATATTTTCCATGCTAGATGTGTTATTCTCGTGATGAGTGTTTATTCACTTGTCATTCCACGAGAGTAAGGCAAAGGTATTAGGGATGCCCAGTCTCGAAATGAAAAAAAAATGAATTTACTTTATGTTGTCAAATAATAAATTCCTTGGAAAGTGTTGGTATGGAGGGCACCCATGGATACGGCTAGCCATGGAAAGAGAAAGTATGGTGGAAAAAGGAATAAACTTTATTTTCTATTTGGGAACCGCCTATGATATATCTAGCATGGAAAGGGTGGGGAACTCTAAGTCGTTTTCATTGGTAGGAAAAATATGCCTCCCAAAATATTTTTTATCTCTAAGTTTTTCGCTTTGAGCTCTGGCACCTCTACAAATCCCTACTTCCCTCCGCGAAGCGCCATTCTTTTACTTTATGCAATTTTTATTTTTAATTTGAGTCTCCATCTTCTCTTATAAAGCACCAACTAGGGAGCACTATGATCATACTTGCGCATTGATGCAGCTAATATTCGAGTGTGTTTCGTGAATGGATCAATGATTGAGCATGACGGGCTAGGGATAGCTTTCTTTAGTGTTGATATTTTGAAAGACATGCTTGTTTGTTGGGATGCCTGAGTATTGATGTCTTTATGTCAAATTATAGACTATTGCTTTGAATCACTTATGTCTTAATACTCATGCCATGATTAGATATATGATCAAGTTTATGCTAGGTAGCATTCCACATCAAAAATTATCTTTTTTATAATTTACCTACTCGAGGACGAGCAGGAATTAAGCTTGCGGATGCTGATACGTCTCCATCGTATCTATAATTTTTGATTGTTTTATGCCAATATTATACAACTTTCACATATTTTTGGCAACTTTTTATATGATTTATTGGACTAACCTATTGATCTAGTGCCCAGTGCCAGTTCCTGTTTCTAGCATGTTTTTTTTATCGCAGAAAATCCATATCAAACGAAGTCCAAATGCAATAAAATTTTATGGAAAATTATTTTGGAATATATGTGATTTTTGGGACTTGGAATCAACGCAAACGGAGGCCCACACAGCCCACAAGACACCAGGGCACGCCCCAGGTGCCAGGCGTGTGGTGGTGGGTTGTGCTCACCTCGTACGTCGGTTGGAGCTCTACTTCGGGCGCAAGGAAGCTTATATCCAAAAAAAATCATGTTAAAATCTCAGCGCAATCGGAGTTACGGATCTCCAGGAATATAAGCAACGGTTTTCGGCCAGATCTCCAGAACGCGAAAGAGAAGAGAACAGAGAGGGAGATCCAATCTCGGAGGGGCTCCCGTCCCTCCGCCGCCAAGGAAGCCATGGACCCGAGGGGGAACTCTCCTCCCATCTAGGGGGAGGCCAAGGAAGAAGAAGGAGGAGGGGGGCTCTCTCCCCCTCTCACCCGGTGGTGCCGGAGTGCCGCCGGGGCAAGGATCGTGACGGCGATCTACATCAACAATCTTGCTACCGTCAACACCAACTCTCTCCCCCTCTATGCAGCGGTGTAACACCCCTTCTCTTCACTGTAATCTCTACTTAAACATGGTTCTCAACTCCATATATTATTTCTCAATGATCTATGGTTATCCTATGATGTTTGAGTAGATCCGTTTTGTCCTGTGGGTTAATCGTGATCTTGGTTGGTATGATTGTATATTTTATTTATGGTGTTGTACTACGGTGCCCTCCGTCTCGCGCAAACGTGAGGGGCCCCCGCTGAAGGGTGTTGCAATATGTTCATGATTCGCTTATGGTGGGTTGCGAGAGTGACAGAAGCTTAAACCCGAGTAGGTGGGTTGTTGCGTATGGGATAAAGAGGACTTGATACTTAATGCTATGGTTGGGTTTCACGACCTTAATGATCTTTAGTAGTTGCGGATGCTTGCTAGAGTTCCAATCATAAGTGCATATGATCCAAGTAGAGAAAGTATGTTAGCTCATGCCTCTCCCTCATATAGAATTGCAAGAATGATTACCGGTACTTGTTATCGATTGCCTAGGGACAAATGACTTTCTTGTTGACAAAAGCAATCTACTTTTATTACCACACAATTTATTCATAGTTTTATTCTTGGAAAGTACTCATAGTTTTATTCTTGCAAAATAGTTTCATACTTGTTTTAGGTAAAGCAAATGTCAAGTGTGCGTAGAGTTGTATCGGTGGTCGATAGAACTTGAGGGAATATTTGTTCTGCCTTTAGCTTCTCGTTGTGTTTGACACTCTTATTTATCGAAGAAGGCTACAAACGATCCCCTATACTTGTGGGTTATCATCATCCGCCGCTCTCACCCGGTACTACAGGCGCTGGTAATTGTGTAGGCGGGGTGGTGGTCACTACTGCAGGATGCTGCTAACAAGACACTACGATCAGAGACCCTTTAACGAAACTGTGTGCGATGCATTAATCGCAAACGGTGATGTAAAATAACTGTCAACAAAGATGCAAAATGTTTGCGATGGCGGAGCCATCAAACACGGTTCCGATTTTAGTTGCGTGTGCGATGCAGGGCATATGGTTCAGTTCAATTAACTGTTTGCGATGAGGAAGAAGAACAGAAACGGGCAACCAGATGAAGGAGTGTGCGATATAGGGCATACAGTTCACTCGGATGAACTGTTTGTGATGAGGCGGAACATCAGAAATGGGCAGCCAGATGAAGGTGTGTGTGATATACGGCATACAGTTCACTTGGATGAACTGTTTTTGATTAGGCAACACAAAAGAAACGGTCAGTCAGATCAAGGTGTGTGCGATATACAGCATACGGTTCATTGCGATAAACTGTTTGTGTTGAGCCAAGAGAACAGAAAACGATCACATAAACAAGATGTGTGTAATACGCGGCAAACATCCAATAACATAGGTGGCTAGTACACACATGACATTTCCACACATCAAAGTAAACTATTACGTGCATAATTAACTAGGATAAATGATCATCTGATCATCATGTACTTCTTGTGCTAGCTCGATGTTCCTGCTATGCTAAGTTTTCATTAATTGATGGTGTTTTATGAAGACGCCACCGTTTCCGGTCATTTCCTCACCTGTTTCCTGCCACCCAGTGATATTGCGCATAAACCTAAGCGGCGCGCGATGCACGGAGGCAACAAGCGCAGCCTGTAGCACATCCACCTTTTCCAAGCATGCCTACCCACCAAAGCGCCGCCTCTGCCATCAACCTCGTCGACAAGGAAAACAAGAAGGTGCCACGGCCTGTCGACGCCAAGGTGCTCCCCGGCAATGCGATGGACGACGCCGTGATGTGCGTCATCGCCAGGGTTGAGCAGACCCTTGGCGCATGGCGCTTCAGCGCCGCGGATCAAGATAGGCATGTCAACGCCGAGAGGCTGCAGCTTGCCGCACAACATGATCGATGGCGAGCCGCAGACCAAGCTAGGCGCGTCCACGCCGATAGGCTACGGCTCGCTGCACGGCGAGACCATTGGAGCGCCGTAGAGTGAGAGGCACGGCACGCCGTACAGCAAGAGCGGATCCATCGGCGCTTGCCTGCTGTCGACAGGGCGTCGCAGCTGGGTACACGTCCCGACAGTACCCCCATTCCTCGCCAGGAGTGGGCAGAGGCCCTCTGCGCCGTACTTGCACTAGAGGCCGGCCACGCCGTAATTGCACCGGACGCCCGCCGCGCCGTTCGCATGGGTCGCACCGTTCGCCTTGTCCGCGGCCCGCTCGATGCCAACGAGCTTGTCGGTAGGCTCGACCGCCTCCTTGGCCTAGGTGTCCACCTGGGCGCAGTAGAGGAACATGGCCGTCACATCCTCGAGCTGGTGATCTCCGATGAACTAGCCAACTTGGAGCTCGAGATCGCGCTCCAGATGTACCGCGAGCGTGTCGACCGCTTGGACGAACGCCTGCACGAGTTCAGGCAGAGCCAAGAGCTACTGTGGGCAAGGGCTGCTGGTCATGGTCTCATGGACGCGTTTTATTTTGTTGAGTCGTTTCGACGTGGATCGCTATGTATTCACAGCAATCATAATATTGCTCTGTTTCAATGTGTGTACTCTGTTTTTCCTTCTTATATGTTCTGTTTCAATGTGTGTATATACGCTTTCCATTCTGTATATGTGGGTGATAATAGCTAGATACAAATTAGTATACAAAAACAGATAGAAAATAGAATTCATAATATATATATTAATTGTTCATTAGTTCATCACAGAATATATATAATATCATCACATATACGTGATGATACTTAACTACTAGGTAAAATGCATAAAATTGAAAACGAACAATACTAAAACTAATAATCCCTCCTGGGGGCAGTATTCCGGCAGCCCCTCGCCAGCAGCTCCCTTGTGCGCGGCGTCTTCCCAGCGCGGAGGCAGTACTCCGCCTCCTCCGCCTCGCATCGCTTGACGTACCGATCTGCCTCTTGCTGGCGAACGAGCGCGAACGATCTTTCCATTTCGTTGGGCACCCAACAGAGCTCCTCATCGGTGGCACGCTGGAGCTTATCCGCCCACCTCCATGCAGCGAAGAGGCGCCTAGTGCCTTTGACCTTCCTCGTGAAGTACCCATCTTCGTACACCTCCTCCGCACGACGACGCGCCCGTCCCCAAAGCTCCACCGCCTTCTTTTTCCAGGCGGCATCACGGGCTTCATAAGCCGCCTGGTACCTGGCTTCCTCCTCCGCCATCTCCTTCTTGAACGCCACTTGCCTGGCTTTCTCAGCCGGTGGCAGCGACTTCCACAGACAAAGATTGTACTGGCCCCAAAACCAGTCCAAAGTTGGGGGGTCTGGCGCAACCTCGTCCGGTGGCGCGTAGGGGTCCTCCTCGTCGCCGCTCTTCGACTGAGCGCCCTGGGGGGGCGGCGACTCCGAGTCGGCGCGTGGGCAGATCGGCGGCGCCATGGCAGAGATTTGAGAGAGAGAGAGAGAGAGAGAGAGGGCGAGCGAGGGGAGGATTTAGATGAGAATGCAGGCACGACGACGTGAGCAAGCTAGTATTTATTGGCTGCCGGAATCTAGATCGACGGGAACAGTACACACGCCGGTCGCCGGAATTTACGATTAGTGTAGTTTGAATTACACACGATTCCCGCAGCAAAATCCGTGTGTGAACTTAATAGCTGATGGTTTCCAATACAGAACCGTGTCTGATTAATAACTCCCACCACTCACCTTCCAAACCTCGAGGCGCGAAATACAGTGCCAATAGTGTGGGGCCGGTTGTCTTGCCTGATCTTTACATTTTCTTTTTTGAACACTAGATATTTACATCATCTGATAATTTTTTAACTCACTCACAAGTACACAAAAATATGATTTTTCAGACCGTTATGGTTAGCCGTTGCATGTAGATGTAGTTCAAATTTGAATTACGGTCATTAAATGGCTAGAAAATCACTTAAATGTCTTTAAAAGGTCAAATGACCCCTAGAATTTTCCAAATTTTCACATGACAATTGTATTAGTGCACGTTAAATGTAAAAAAAATTAAAGGCCATAAGAGGAAGCTATATCATGTTCGTCATCAAACATACATTGTTCCCTCTCGGAACCACGAGTCTTCTACTGAGTTGCTCCGGTTTATGAGGGGTGTGTGTCCAAACTTTCGTCAAACAGGCCAATTTTTTTACCACATTATCTTGGTGGCGTGACATTACATCAAGAAAGGTTTCATGTTTTTCTGATCATTTTTTAATTTTTTGGAATTAAAATGCCATGGCACTCCATGCATGTGTCCATGCCGTGACACCAATATGTTTAAAAATTCCTTCTAATTTACTGCACATGGAATTAACTCGCATACAAGTACACAAATATGATTTTTCAAACCGTTATGGTTAGCCGTTGCATGTAGATGTAGTTCAAATTTGAATTACGGTCATTAAATGGCTAGAAAATCACTTAAATGTCTTTAAAAGGTCAAATGACCCCAAGAATTTTCCAAATTTTCACATGACAGTTTTATTAGTGCACGTTAAACGTAGAAAAAATTTGAAGGCCGTAATAGGAAGCTATCTCCCGTTCGTCATCAAACATGCATTGTTCCCTCTTATAACCACGAGCCTTCTAGTGAGTTGCTCCGGTTTATGAGGAATGTGTGTCCAAACTTTCGTCAAATAGGCCAATTTTTTTACCACATCATCTTGGTGGCATGACATTAACTCAAGCAAGGTTTCATGTTTTCTGATCATTTTTTAATTTTTTGGAATTAAAATGCCATGACACTCCATGCATGTGTCCATGCCGTGAGACCAATATGTTTGAAAATTCCTTCTAATTTATTGCACATGGAATTAACTCGCACACAAGTACACAAATATGATTTTTCAAACCATTATGGTTAGCCGTTGCATGGAGATGTAGTTCAAATTTGAATTACGCTCATTAAATGGCTACAAAATCACTTGAATGTCTTTAAAAGGTCAAATAACCCCTGAAATTGTCCAAATTTTCACATGACAGTTGTATTAGTGCATGTTAAATGTAGAAAAAATTTGAAGGCCGTAAGGGGAAGCTATCTCCCATTTGTCATCAAACATGCATTGTTCCCTCTCGGAACCACTAGCCTTCTAGTGAGTTGCTTCCGTTTGTGAGGGGTGTGTGTCCAATCTTTCGTCAAACATGCCAAATTTTGTACCATATCATCTTGGTGGCATGACATTACATCAAGCAAGGTTTCATGTGTTTCTGATTTTTTTTTTATTTTTTGGAATTTAAATGCCATGGCACTCCATGCTTAAATTTGTCATAGCCGTTAGACCAATATGTTTGAAAATTCCTTCTAATTTACTACACATAGAATTAAATCGCACACAAGTACACAAAATATGACTTTTCAAACCATTATGGTTAGCTGTTGCATGTCCATGTAGTTCAAATTTGAATTACGGTCATTAAATGGCTAGAAAATCACTTAATTGTCTTAAAAGGTCAAATGACCCCTGAAATTTTACAAAATTTGACATGACAGTTGTGTTCGTGCTACAAATTTTCTCGTACATTTAAAACACCATCCGTTGCCACTTTACCCCAAATTCGTCTTTCAGAGCTAATAAAAAATATCAACATCATCACACACAGTTTTTTGTAGGAACCGTTTGCGATGAAAATTCCTGGGTCTATTTAAGTCTTCCTCCTTAAGCTTCGCCAGCTTGTCTGCTCCAGTGCCGGCGACCCCCGAATCCACGAATCTCGATCCCCATTCTCGCAACCCCTTCTTGCAAAGATAAGTCCGTGGAAACGCTTCCTGAAGGCCCGTACGATGGCCACGTCCTCCCCGAGCGCCGCCGCCTGCGCCGAGAGCGCGGCCGCCTACGCCGAGAGTTCCGCCGCATCCGCATTGAGCGTGGCCGCATCCGTCGAGAGGGCGTCTGCGACAGCCGACAGGGCAGCTACAACAGCCGAGACGGCTGCACCTGCTGCTGTGACGGCGGCTGCAAATGTCGAGAGCGCTCGAGCTGTCATCCGTGCCGCCGATGTCGCCCTGGCCCGGGTCGAGGCCATCCACGCCAAGATCGAGGACGCCCACGCCAAGATATTCCAGGCCACCTCGGAATCCAGCAAGCAACCCATGTCCGAAAAGGCGGCGGTGGCCATGGAGCACCTGCTTCCTCATGAGATCGTCGGGAGGAGGAGTTGCGCGTGGCCGAGGTCAAGGTAGAGAAGAGTCTGTCCGTCGAGGAATCGACGGTGGAGCACGAACGCGAGCTCTGGCGCAGCCACTACTATGAATACTACAACCTTGAGGGCGGCGCCGAGGACGAGGATGAGGACGAGGACGAGGACGCGGTCGACTTCAGCAGGGGGATGCGGAGTCCACCAACGGCGGCATGTCGCCGGGACAAGTCATCGACGTCTCATCTCACACCGGCGATGCATAGGCTGGCGCGGCGGTGGATTTGTTAAAATTATGCATACTTAGGCTTTGTTTTTAATGCTGATCTTTTGTTAGAGCAATGTTTAGGTCAACTGGCTCTGTTTAATTACTAAAATTGCTCAATTTAGTAAGTGTGGTCTGTGTGCTATACTCTCTTTTGTGTGCCCAAATTAGCAAGCGATGTAAAATTATGCAATGATGTACCCGGGGAAATTTCCACCAAAATTTGAATTATCAAACTCATCCCATGCGTGTAAAGCAGAAGAATCGTTTGCGATGCACACAATCGTTCAAAGTGAATGGTGTCCGGCGGCACCGCGCGCAAAGTTTCCCTCCACATTTTGAATTTTTTTGGCCTACGACCGAAATATATACCCCCGCCCTCCTTGCTCCACCCCCTTTTCTCCCTGACCACAAGTCACATTTCCCCTATTTCCTCCTTCCTTCCTTCATTCCTTCCTAAGCTATAGCCGCTTCCTCGCTTGCTTCCTCGCTCTCGCCGTCTCGCATCCTACCGCCGGGGTCGCCATGGTCTTCTTCAATGACCTCTCCAATGGTTCCTCCTCCGACGACGACTCCTTCACCACCCGAGCATGCCTCTCTTCTCTCTCTCGGGCTATGACTTGGAATGAAGAATTTTAACCCGGCGGTCGATTTGAGTCATTTCTTACTCTTGTAGCTCCCTAGGACCATCAGTTGCAACGAATGGAGCGGGGTGGCTGAAGATCTGTCTGCTCGTTGTCACCATCAACCTCCATGTGTGAAGCTAGTTGCGTTTGAATCTGTGGACAGTGGGAGGAAGTTTCTGGCATGTGCAGAGAAGGCTAGACCCTCTTTCGTTGTTACAAATCATTTGTTAGATGTGATTCAGAGACTGTCACGGTCCCAACCCTTTCATACCATACCTTCAACCAAACGTATCCTAAGACAATGTCACAGTTTGTACCTAGTATCTAAAAATGTTGCCATCTCATCAGCAGTGCCATTAGAAAATTATTTGGCACCGCTTCAGCAGTTTGTGCAGCCAACTTTGGTCCACACATCCGAGCAGCCAAGCAGTAAAATACTAAATCTTTATGGCACGAAGGAACTAGGCATCGGAGCAACTAGGTGCTCCGGAGTCCGGGTCCTGATTTTTTTTCGCTACATCGGCTCGCCAGTGCAGGGAACCGGTGCGAGATGTAGCAACAGTTGTCTTTACACCGGTTTTGGCATACATAGTGGACGGCCTTTGAGCTATTAGTTCTATGTTACTAAATTTGTGCATGTACACACCTGTTAGTATCAATTTGCTGTCATCCAAACACTGTCGCTATGCTGTTGCAGTTATATTTACCTTCCTCATAAAATGATCAATTTATTATTTATAGTACATGAGTAAGAACTTGTAGCATTGTTGTAGTTAATTATAGCTTCTGATGTTTCAGAATTTGGTTGTTGTCTCAGTAGCAATTAATTCATTTGCACATTGACCTTTTTGAGAAGATATGTCATAATTAACCTGTTTCTTCAGTTTTTCGAAGTAAGTATTGATGATTTTCTTTGTTGTTATAAACCCATTTCCCCTACAATTGTTACTGATCTAGTTTTAAATATTATAGGATGAACGGAAGTGTTCTTACTTGGAGTGGGTTGATCAAGAGTGGCCACAGTCTTTGAAGATGTGCCTAGCAAAGCTCTGGAGCATGTATGAGGAAGAGAACAGAGGTAGGCTTAGAGAAAGTATTGTCAACGCTGAAGAATATTTGAAGATGCGGTATAAAAAGAGGAAGGTGGAGAATGAGCTCAGATTTTTTAAATCAGACTTTGCTAAGATGGTGTTGACGAAGGAGGAGGCACTTTCCCAGTTGGCCCGTACAAAGCAGGTTCTTACTGAACTGAAAGCAGAGGTGGATAAGACGAGCCTGGATGATCTCGATTAGGGAAATGAATATATTATTCTAATATTGTTCTTATGAAGCTGAACTAGCTATATGTTGTACTGTGCTGTTTTCAGGTAGCTATCATACTGTGATGCTAAAATATATTTATGTGCCTGATATGAAATTGGCAAACAGCTGTTTGATATGAAATGTGAATTTGCGTAATACTGGAATTATTAATTGTAAACTAATAAACCTGCTAAATGGGTCATGGAACTTTGCAAACGGTTATAGCAGTAAAAGCGCTTGTGATGGATAGCCCAATGCCACACAGTTTTCTTCATCAAATTGAGTGTGATGTAGTTGAATAAAAGCAAACGGTTAACCAAGGCAGAGCGTGTGTGATAGTTACACCTATCACACACGAGTCTATTCATAAAACTGTGTGGGATGTATATACGAACGGAAACGTTTTCCCTGGATTGACTATGTGGGATGTACATACGAACGGAAATGTTTTCCCTGGATTAACTGTGTGGGATGTACATAAGAACGGAAACGTATTCCTTGGATTGACTATGCGGAATGTACATAACAAACGGAAACGTTTGTTTTTGACTGACTGTGTGGGATGTACATACGAACGGAAACGATTGGGTTTCGATGACTCGCCCGATCGCACACGAGCTCATTTTGCCCCAGCCTGTGTGCCAGGAGGGCCTATCCCCGACGGTTTCTGGGTCGTGTGGGAAGGACCCCCCCTATCGCCCACGCTCACTTGCCGACGGTTCCAAATGCCGTCGCGGAAAGGGGTTAAAAACCGTTTGTATAGCACCTCGCTATACCAGTGGGTGTTCATACCTGGTTGTTGATGTGTGGTTATTGGTGTGCTCTCGGCCGGCTCCAGACGAAGAAGATTCTTCGGCCATAGCAGCACCCAACCCTTGCAGTTTCCAAGCCGCGGCTGGGTCTCGTCGTCCTCTCCCCCTAGACGTACTGGAGGAGGCAAATCCTCGGGCCCCGATTTCACACTCGACAAGGTAAACCTGAAGTGCCCACCGGGCATTGACTGGCCGTGGAACGTGAGTTCCAAGGGCTTCGTTATCACCGCCTTTCCCACATCCACCTTCTGGCATTTGATCAAGTAGAGTATGGTGCATGGCGTTTCGTTGGCCTGCAAACACATGTGTTCGGCGTAAAACATCCGAAAGGCAACGAAAATGGAATATTCTAGATATATGTTGGTGCGACATGTAATGACGGTGAGGGCATCGAGCTCAGCCAAAGACAAAGGCCCGCCTAGCGCGCCAGAGACTGAGGACGGGCTGCTATGAGCGGGTGCGGGTGCGGGTGTGGTTGCATGAGCAGGTGATGGTGCGGTGGTGTTGTTCACCGAGTTCCTCCCGACGGAACTGGGCATGGGCAAATCATCTACCGTCTTGTCTGGATTTTCCTTCCTCCAGTTGATGATAGCCGGGATCAAGTTAGTAGTGAAATCATTTCTGCAGGCATCTACAGCTGCAGCGACTGCCTGCTGTAGCAACTCATTTTACTCCTCGGCTGCTTTTTTCGCGTCCTCAGCTGCTTTTTTCTCGAACACAAGCTTCACCTTCTCGTCGATGTCCACCTGACTAAACTTATTTTTCTTCTTCTTGGCCTCCGGGCCCTCGTTGTAAAAGACCTTCCACGTGGCGCCGTCTCTGGCACCGTACACACGTCCATATTGCAGCCGCTGGTCCAAAGGGAGTCCCTTAAGTTCGTTCAAGGCCCGATTGTCCCACTTGGGCCTCATCGACGAAGGCTGGCTTTCGGCTGCAAGCTGGTGTTGCTTCTCCTGCAGAAGGAACGTGAACCGTTTACGAATGTGTAGTCGACTTGATCAAAAGCTAAATGTAAGGTGGTAAAAGAATAATTACCAGTATTCTAATCAATTTCCTCGTGATCGGGTCTGTGTAAAAAACCTTCATTTCCTTGTCCCACTTGTAGCGGGACCTGATGAAGTCACGCTCCAAGGGGTTGGTGAACTTCGCGAAGGGGTTTGGGAGACCCGCGGCTTCATGTTCCGCATCCTCCTTATCACATATGGGCCTTTTGCCAAGGTAGCCACGGCTTCCGAGGCGTTGGTTCCCCGTGTTCCTTTGCTCAAGGCTCTTGAATTTCGCAGCCTTAGCCTTGGCTGCCTCGTTAGCGCAAGTGTCCTTGAACTTTTGGAACTCCTCTTCCGTAAGTGTTGGATTTTTCTCCAGAATCTTGGACAGGGGTTCCTCAGCCTCAATAGCTTGTTTCACCCTCGCTTTCCAGCAGGTTAAATCATTGCTGAACATGCCCATGGCGTGATTGTTAATCTTTTTCATCTTCGGATCATCCCATGGTTGTTCTATGCTATCATCCCGGTCGGGGAACTTGAATCTCTTGTGCAACTTCGTCAGGAGCAACTGCCTCAAATGTTCTTTACCCCTTAAGTCATCGTCGTTGATGCTCGCGCATTCTCGTAGGATGCATCCGACTTAGTTCCCATAGCACTTGCGAGGTTCTTCAACCTCTAATGGCTCAAACTTGCCAGGGGCCATCTTTGTGATCACCAGTCGTTCGATGCCGACTTTATTAGGTTTTCGTATCCTCTGCTTCTTCTGCTTCTTCTTTTTGGTAGCGGCTTCGGCGTCGATACCTTCCCCGGTGGTATCTTCCCCACCGGTACCTTCCCCGCCGGTCTCGGCGCCGCCATCGGTGCCGGCGCCGTCGGTGTCGATGTCGGCGTCAGTACCATCATCGAGGCCGCCCTGCAAACCTTGACTGTGCTTAGCAGACAAAAAGTCAAGGTATTGTTGTTCACCCTCATAATCCATCTCGTCTGCATCGTGGTCAGAAGGCCCGATTTCTTCGTTGTTCGACATGTTTCCTACGATTAAGTCTCCTCGTTTAATTCTAAAACTATAATAAAATGAGAAATGACATAAAAAAAGGTCTATGGTTTTCATTCCCGTCGCAGCAAATCCCGGCACTCGATATGCCTACTTTCTAGCACAAGTCATGCCAAAATTCACGGAAATTTCGGCATGACCTTTGCTAGAAAGTGGACATATCGAGCGCCTGAAATTCACCGGAATGGAAATGAATCAACATTCCGGCTAAAGATAGGCCACTCGGATCATTTACCCTGCACATAACCATGATTTTCCAAATATCACATGTCCAAATTCCAAACATCACATGTCCAAATCACATGTCCACATATCAGATGCCCACTTCAAATTTTTATATAACAGCAAGAAAAATATAGAACTTGAAACTAAATTCAGCCTACCTAAATTTCTGTCCTAATTTGAAACCTAGCTAAATTTCTGTCCTAATTTGAAAACCTAGTTAATTTCCTATTAATTAACTAGGTTCATACTACCTAATCTGTCCTAGGGTAAATACTAATTCACCTATGGTTAATCAATTCTATTTTATATTTAAATAGCAACAATTGCTTTAACTAAAAAAATTAAATACCTAGAATTCTATTAACTACACCTAAAACACCTAAAATACCTCGAATTCATTTAACCCATAATAATTCTCTTTTTTTTAACTAGGGTTCATACCAACTAATTAACTACAGGGATCATACTAATTCTATTTTTTTAAATAGCAATAATTGTTTTAACAAAAAAATAGCTATAGTTTGAAACCTAGGGTTCATACTAACTACCACTAAAAAAAGCCACTAATTTGTCCTAGGTTTTTTTTAACTAGGCTTCATACTACGTAATTAACTAGGGTTCATACTAATTCTAATTAACTAACTACCACTAAAAAATAGCCTAGGGGTCATACTAATTCTTACTAACTAGCACTAAATAGCAGAGAAGAGGGAAGGGGAGAGGGCTTACAGAGGCCAGAGAGAGAGACGTGGTCGGGGGAGACGGCGCGGCACCGAGGCGAGGCGGGGTCGGGGGAGACGGCGCGGCATCGAGGCGAGGCGGGTTGGGGGAGACGGCGCGACACCGAGGCGAGGCGGGGTCAGGGGAGATGGCGCGACACCGAGGCTAGGCAGGGTCGTGGGAGACGACGACTCCGGCGAGGGCGAGGGCGAGGGAGATGGCGCGACACCGAGGCGAGGCGGGGTTGGGGGAGATGACGACTCCGGCGAGGGCACGGGCTCCGGCGGCGACGAGGGGGGAGAAGAGAGAGTGGGGATTTGGTGGAAGAAGCAGAGGCGGGAAATCGGCGGGGGGGTTAAGTCAACATAGCAGCAGCGCGTTTCAACAAAATGCGCTATAGGTAATTTAGCTTTAGCGCGTTTCTACAAGAAGCGCTACTGCTATGAACAGTAGCTATAGCGCGTTTTATCAAACAGCGCTACTGCTAACTAACGTAGCTATAGCGCTTATCCAGAAATGCGCTACTGCTATCACTAGTAGCTTTAGCAGTTTTCCTGTTTGTTTCTTCTATTTTATTTTCCTTTATTTTGTTTTCCTTTTCTTTTCTTCTTTTTCTTTTCTTTTCCTTTTTTTCTTAGAGCAGGAATGAAGGGAAGATGATACAATATATATAACTAAGGCGATATATATTGCATCATTTGACGGTTAAGTATGTATACAAAATAGGAACATATATATATATCTATATTACATCATTTGACCCATGCATAACGGTTAAGTGTGTACACAAAATAGGAACATATATATTACATCATTTGACCGATAACGGTTCTCAGATTCGACGTTTTCATTTTTGAGTGAGCTTCTCTCCCTTCTTGTTCGTTGACGAATAATTGAGCCCCTCATTGTGACTTTTCCTTTTCCATGGAGTACGATCTTTCTTAGGTAATGTAGTATTGATTGTTCTTTTGACGTATAATACATCGTCATCGTCATCTTCCCTCATAGGGTTGCCATACTGGTCATAGTCTTCCTCGTTGGCGACTCCAACCATTCCAATGATGTTCCTTTTGCCTCTCCTCACGACAACACTGCTCGGATTGCTCTGGTCAGTTATGAAGAAGCATTGTGTCACGTGCTTAGCGTGTACCCATGGCTCGCTTTTTGTGAAGGCGTTCACGGTAGCGCTCTTGGCGTCGGGTATAGTCATGGTAGTGAAATACCGGTTTTCTCTTTCGACATTCTTAGCCCATCTGACACGGAACATCATCGCGCTGTGCAGTCCAGAGTAGTCAAGCTCCCAGATCTCCTCGACCCTTCCGTAAAATCTCTCAGTTGCGCCGTTGTCGCTGCCGGTCATGCATTCCATCGTCACCCCTAAGTTCTGAAAATCACTGTTCATATCTTTGGCCTCTGTGTAGAATGTGCATCCGTTGATATCGTATGCTTGATAGGTGACGAGGTTGGGCAAGGGGCCATGTGCTAAGGCGTATATGAGCAATTCGTCCTTAGAGCCCTCTTCCGGGGGATTTGCAAGAATATGCTCTTTGAACCAATGCAGGAAAGTGGAGTTGTGCTCTCTAGTAACTACGGCGTCCGTCCTGCATACCCCCCGGTCACGATACTTCTTTGCGATAGTTTCTTTGTGCAGTGTCATGAAAGGATCTACCTGGTCTAGGTGTTGTAGCACTACCAATTTTGCTCTGTCAAAGTCATTGCTTCGATCTGAGTAGGACACATGCAGTTCCCTGCGACCGTTGGAGTGACCTTCTCCTTCGAGCCTCCCAACGTGCTTCTTAACGGGCAAACCAACACAAGGCGGCCGGTCTGCGCCATATAGAAAATTCTCACAGAAAGAGATGCACTCTTGTGTCAGATAGCCCTGGACGATGCTTCCATCCAGACGGGGCAAGTTACGAACGAATCCTTTGATGATCCCATTTATCCTCTCAAACAGCATCATGTTGTGCAGGAATAACGGCCCCAGCTCTATTATGCCGTCCACAATATGGACACACAGATGCACCATGACGTCAAAGAACGCGGGCGGGAAGTACATCTCAAGCTCATTTAGTATCACAACGATCTCTTCCTGTAGCCTTCGGAGTTGCTTCACACTGATCGACTTTCGAGAGATGATGTCGAAAAAGTTGTAGAGACCAGTAAGCGTGTCACAGACGTGCTTGTCCATTATCCCTCTAAGGGAAATAGGCAGTATCTGCGTCATCATCACATGACAGTCATGGGACTTCATCCCACTGAACCTTTTTTTCTTCGTGTCTAGAAATCTGTTTATCTTCCCACAGTAACCGGAACTAACTTTGATTCCTGTAAGGCACTTGAAGAACTGATCGATCTCAGCCGGACTTAAGGTGAAGCAAGAAGGGGGGCAATAATCCTCTTCCTTTACCGTTTTGCCCTTCTTCTCCCGCGCCTCTGTCTCCGTCTCTGTCTCCTCTGACTTTTTACGGGGCGGCATGTGCAGATCTGCCCTGATTTTCAAATCTTGCAAGTCTTTTCTTGCCTTCGGCCCATCCTTTGTCTTATCCGGCATGTTCATCAGTGTCGCAAGCAAGCTCTCAAGGACATTCTTACAGATATGCATTTGATCAAGGCAATGAGGCGTGTCGAGTTTGTGCCAGTACTCCAAGTCCCAGAAAACAGACCTTGTCTTCCATACCTTCAGCAGCGGCTCCGGCGCCTTTTTCATCGTCTTTCCCGGCGCGGGGCACTGTTCCCAGTTTTTCAACAGCTCATCAATTTCGGCGCCGCTCCGCTTACGTGGAGGTCCTCAATGCTCAGCCTCACCATTGAATAGATCTCCATGGTTTCTCCACGGGTCGTCCTTCTCGAGCCATCTTCGATGCCCCATGTACACGATTTGTCCAGACCCGCCATCTTTTGTTGACGTTAGCTGCTGAGACGTCGTATCATCCATGCACCGCATACATCCTCAATATCCATGCCACACTTGGCTTGCGACATATCCGTAACCAAGATAGTCATGCACCGTCGTGATCAACGTGGCTCTCATATAGAAATACTCGTCTTTGCTGGCGTCCCATGTCTTGGCTGGTGTTTTCCATAACGTGTCTAACTCCTCTTGAAGTAGCCCCAGATACAGATTAATATTATTTCCCGGTTGTTTCGGCCCTTGAATCAGCATGCTCATGTGTATGTAATTCGACTTCATGCACAACCAAGGGGGAGGTTGTACATCCATACAAACACAGGCCATGTGCTATGGTTGGTGTTCTAGTTGCCAAACGGATTCATGCCATCGGTACACACGCCGAGCACGATGTTCCTTGCATCACATGCGAAATACTGATATTCGGCGTTGAACGCTCTCCACTGGCTTCCATCCATGAGGTGTCTCAGCTTCGGATCATCTCCATCATTGGGCTTTGTCCTCTCCACGTGCCAACGCCTGAGCTTTGCTTCCTTGGGATCAACAAAATAACATTGCAGATGGGGAGTGATCGGTAAGTACCATACAACTTTCTGGGGAGATTTCTTCCCGGCCTTCTTGTATCGAGAAGCATTGCACACCGGACAGCTGGTTTTTTCCTCGTGCTCCTTCCGATAAATTATGCAATCGTTGATGCATGCATGGTATCTAACGTGCGGCAGATCAAGAGGGCACACAATCTTCTTGGCCTCATCCACACTAGTAGGACATAGATTCCCCACGGGAAGAACATCCTTTAGGTACTTGAGAAGCTCATCGAGGCTAGTGTCGGTCCATTTGTTTTTAGCCTTTGTCTTCAGAAGTTCGAGTGTGAAAATCAAACGGGTCACCTCGGGATTGCAACCATCATACAATGGAGTGTTCGAGTCTACCACCAGTTGCTGTAGCTTAGCCTCCTATCTAGAAGCAGCTCTGTCAGTACTCGTCTCCTTGCAAAGCAGTGCTTGAACACGAGGGTCCCGCACGATTGAACTTAGTACCGACGAAGTCTGCGGCGTGGAGTCCATGTTTTCTCCGCCGCCATGTCCGGCCCCTTCTCCGCCGCCAAGTCCGGCCCCTTCTCCGCTGCCATGTCCGGCCTCTTCCCCGCCGCCATGTCTGGCCCCTTCTCCGCCACCATTATCGGTCATCTCTTCGTCTTGCCCCGTGTCATCATTCCCTGCCCCGTCGGCGTCCTCCTCATCATCATCCTCATCTTCAATTATCCACCGAGTATAGCCATCCATGAAACCAGTCATGAGCAGGTGCGCCATCACACGACCATCGTCATAGGGGTCGAGCCAAACTCCTCCTTTGCATCTTCGACACGGACATAAAATCTCTGTCCGGTTATTTTCTTTAATGTCCTTCACCGCCGACTGCAACCACCTATCCACCATCGTTCCACTGACCATCATGAACGTCGGCATGGTAATAATAAACAAATTGATTATAAAAATGCATGCATGCATCGAAGTCATATAGAGTTTCCCCGGAATTCGCCGAAATGGAAATAAATCGACATTTCGGCAAAACATAGGCAACTCAGAAGCACAATTTGGCGGCAACTCATACCACACACACAATTTCCATCATATCACCCGATTATGTCATATCGCACACATACACATATTTCCATTCTTGCAAAAGCACAAATTTTTAATCACCTATCTCGAGATTGAGCACGGTCATGATGATGTCGATCGGTGTCGCCAAACAACACCTATGGAATGATTAAAAGTGGACAAAGCTCTTCTTGACAAGGCTATATCTAGTTAGGGAGGTACATATGTCACTTCACTAATTGCTAGACCTACCTAGCTAGTTTGGGAAGGAGATAAGTTCAACTAGTGGAGGGGGAAGGAAAAAGAGAAAGGAGAAGCATTAATGGAGGTGGTGTAGTTAGCTAGGAGCAATAAAGAGAGAGAAAGATTGGTAGAAGAAGGAGAGTAATGGGGGGAGAAGTAGTGAGGAAGAAGCAAAGTGAGGGAGAGAGGAGGTGGGAGCTAGGGGAAAGTGAAGGAAGAGAGGATGGGGAAGGGGGAAGGGGGGGAGGAAAGGTGGTGGCTGCGGTTTAGCAGTAGCGCTGGGTGTAAAACGAGCTGCTGCTAACAATATAGCAGTAGCGCACTTCTAGTTGTGGCGCTACTGCTAAGCGGGGCCCGCCATGTGGCCAGGTTCAAACTTAGCAGTAGCGCCCTGCACAAAAAGAGCGCTACTACTATTAGAGTAGCAGTAGCGCAGTTAAAGTGAGCGCGCTACTGCTAAACCTAGCGTGGCGGGAACGGTAGGGCAATTTTAATAGTAGCGTTGTTCTACCGAGCCGCGCTACTGCTAAGTGGGTAGCAGTAGCACCTCTTTATGACACGCGCTACTGCTAATTAGCAGTAGCACCCCTTCTTGTGCAGTGCTACTGCTAAGGTTCTGTGTATAAGGTTTTCCCTAATAGTGCATATTTGTAACTTGAAACAGGGGCTATGGAATAAACGAAGATTGGCTAATGACGAGGTGACAATGCACGTCGGGAAAGGTTCCAAGGTAGATGTGATCGCCGTCGGCACACTACCTCTACATCTACCTTCGGGATTAGTTTTAGACCTCAATAATTGTTATTTGGTGTGAACGTTGAGCATGAACATTATATCTGAATCTTGTTTAATGCGGGACGGTTATTCATTTAAGTCAGACAATAATGGTTGTTCTATTTATATGAGTAATATCTCTTATGGTCATGTACCTTTGATGAATGGTCTATTCTTATTGAATCTCGATCGTAGTGATACACATATTCATAATATTAATGCCAAAAGATGCAAAGTTGATAATGATAGTGCAATATATTTGTGGCACTGCCATTTAGGTCATATTGGTGTAAAGCGCATGAAGAAACTACATGCGAATGGACTTTTGAAATCACTTGATTATAAATCATTTGATACTTGCGAACCATGCCTTATGGGTAAGATGACTAAAACTCCGTTCTCCGGAACAATGAAGCGAGCCAATAACTTATTGAAAATAATACATACTGATGTATGCGGTCAGATGAGTGTTGAAGCACGCGGCAGGTATCGTTATTTTCTAATGTTCACAGATGATTTAAATAGGTATGGGTATGTATACCTAATATTAAAGGGAGGATTCTTTCGTAGTTCTCCATACGTCACCCTTTTATATCCGATTGATTTTATGTTAATCACAAGAATTGACAGTTGAGATTTAAAAGATGGATGGGTCTGTTTCGATAAAAAAAACGATCAATCTTTCCTCAGGAACAACCGATCGATGGATGGATCCGTTCCCGCAAGAAAAAAAAAGATCGATATGATCGATCCCTTCCCGCAAAAGACGCACGTCGATGGATCGATTCGTTCCTGCAAAAAAAAAAAAAATCCGATAACGTTTCTTAGTCGGACGGGGCGCATCTGCTGCTACCGATCTCATCTCGCTGGCCCAGGTGATATTCTTGTTTACTTCCAACGTTCAACCCACATCCAGCCCGTGTTGTACATAGCTTTTTTTTTTGCTGGGACGTTGCTACCAAAAGAGACACATCCAGCCCAAGTCGTATACGGTATATACTACAACTATTGAATGAGAGAAGAGGTAGAGCCCATGGTGGCGACGAAGCCTCACGAGGAGGAGAACGCGCGACTGCCGACAAGTGGGTGAGGGGACCACTAGACTGGATCTCGGCGCTCACGTCCCATCCCCGCATCTCCCTGTGCCCCTGTTGCTTCGCCACCTTACGGCCACACATCAGTGCTAGCCCCACACCTCTTTCATGGCTTGGAATCCTCCACCCTGTAGTCTTTCCGTCAGCGACAAGAATGACAGAGCGCAGGGGTTGGGGTGGACGAAGAGGTCTGAGACGGTGGAGACAGCGGACTCGACGAGGCTGCCCTGTTGAATTTGATGACCCTATGATGGCTGATAAACACAGAGATGGTTTGGTCATGTAGAAGAAAATGATGCATCATGAGTGCCAACATCGAGGATGACTCTGAGTACTAGCCTCATGTCTGTCCACGCTCGCTCGCCCATCATCATCGGAGCCGTCCTCGCTGTTCTCCACCGCCGCCGGATGCCGCCACTGACCATAAGAGCTGCCCATATCGCGACCATCAGGGTGTTTGCCCAGTATACATTGCCGCCGGTGAGTGTGGGAGCGTGTTGCCTCCTGAACTAGAATTCAAGGTGAGATCTTACTATCATTGCCATGAATATTTGCTGCTCTCGAAGCACATGTTCGTGCAGTGCTTAATAAAAATCTGAGGATACATGCAATTACAGGTTAGAGGGTAGAGCACAGCAGCACACTAACATTATCTTTTTGTGGGACTTTCTCAGTTTGTCTCATGATAGTCATTAGTACAGTTTACCTTCTGTTTCATGTGTTCTCTGTGTAGAAGATGGGTTTGGATGATCTAAGCATCTAGATAGGTGATAAAGAGCAACCTTCTCCAACTGACGTACTCCAACATTATTCTCCTAAAGACTTTGCTATTCTGGCATCTGGATGGGGGATAGAGAACAACATTCATCATTAGTGTATGAAAAGCCTTGCCTGGTTGGGGCTGAACGGGATCTGCTGTAGTGTATCAGTGTATGACACTTGACCGGTCATTGTACAGCATAAATAAATTCAGGTTTTCGCAGATTCCTTGCTCCAACAGTAAGCAAATTTTGTGTCTGTTTTTTTTTGCACTTTGTGGTCATGATTCTACAGTTTTCCTTCAGGACTTGCTTATGGTATTCTTGATTTACTTGATCCAATGGTAAGCTATTCTCAATTTTTTTAAGGCTTGGTCATGAATCGATGGAATGCTACAAAATAGCCTGAAGGTACTTGTAGTCTATCCTTTTACACTATCCACCTTTCGGACATCTAGGTTTTACAACTCGATTTGCTCATGCGCATGATACTGCAATGCATACGTTTATTTGTTAAAGTTGTCCATGTTGACTTTGTAAACTGAGTTGTGTGCGTAAGCACACCGCATGAGAGGTCCTAGATAAGCCACTTCATACTATAAGTGATCAGCTTATAGGAATTTCAAGGCAATGAAGAAGCTAAGAAGGTCTGACAAGGTACTGCATTGATCTGAACTTTAAGTTTTGCCTTTGCTTGGCAGTCTCTGCTATCAATTGTGCATTTAAGCGAAACAATTAAATCCTTGGACACAGTTAACAATGGGATAATTAGTCTTGAAAAACTGAGGGTATTTTTAAGCTTATTATGATTGGGAGCAGCGTTTTAACATGTGTAATCCCGTTGCAACGCACAGGCATATGTGCTAATATCTACTTAATGAAACACAAGTCTAAAGCATTTGAAAAGTTCAAAGAATTTCATAGTGAAGTGAAGAATCATCGTAACAAGAAAATAAAGTTTCTACGATCAGATTGCGGAGGCGAATATTTGAGCTACGAGTTTGGCCTTCATTTAAAACAATGTGGAATTGTTTCACAACTCACGCCACCTGGAACACCACAGCGTAATGGTGTGTCCAAATATCGTAACCATACTTTATTAGATATGATGCATCCTATGATGTCTCTTACCTATTTTTCTTTATCATTTTGGGGTTATGCATTAGAGACTGCCGCATTCACGTTAAATAGGGCATCGTATAAATCCGTTGAGACGACATCGTATGAACTATGGTTTGGCATGAAATCTAAGCTGTCATTCCTTAAAGTTTGGGGATGCGACGCTTATGTCAAACGGCTATAACCTGATAAGCTCGAACCCAAATCGGAGAAGTGTGTCTTCATAGGATACCGTAAAGAAACTATTGGGTACACCTTCTACCACAGATCCGAAGACAAGATCTTTGTTGCTAAGAATGGGTCATTTCTAGAGAAGGAGTTTCTCTCGAAAGAAGTAAGTGGGAGGAAAGTAGAACTCTATGAGGTAGTGGTACCTTCTCTCGAATTGGAAAGTAGTACATCAGGGAAAACAGTTCCCGTGATGCCTACACTAACTAGAGAGGAAGCTAATGATGATGATCATGAAACTTCAGATCAAGTTACTACGGAGCCTCGTTGGTCGACCAGAACATGTACCGCACCAGAGTGGTACGGTAATCCTGTTCTGCAAGTCATGTTGTTAGACAACGGCGAACCTATGAACTATGAAGAAGCTATGATGAGCCCAGATTCCGACAAATGGATTGAGGCCATAAAATCTGAGATAGGATCCATGCATAAGAACAAAGTATGGATTTTGGTGGACTTTCCCAATGATCGGCAAGCCATTGAGAATAAATGGATCTTCAAGAAGAAGATGGACGCTGATGGTAATATCACTATCTACAAAGCTCGACTTGTCGCAAAAGGTTTTCGACAAGTTCAAAGCGTTGACTACACCGAGACTTCTCACCCGTAGCGATGCTTAAGTCTGTCCGAATCATGTTAGCAATTGCTGCATTTTATGATTATGAAATCTGGCAAATGAACGTCAAAACTGCATTCCTTAACGGGTTTATTAAAGAAGAGTTGTACATGATGCAACCAAAAGGTTTTGTCGATACTAAAGGTTCTAACAAAGTGTGCAAGCTCCAGCGATCCATTTATTGACTGGTGCAAGCATCTCGGAGTTGGAATATATGCTTTGATGATGTGATCAAAGCATATGGTTTTATTTAGACTTACGGAGAAGTCTGTATTTACAAGGAAGTGAGTGGGAGCTCTGTAGCATTTCTGGTGTTATATGTGGATGACATATTACTGACTGGAAATGATATAGAATTTCTGGATAGTATAAAAAGATACTTGAATAAGAATTTTTCAATGAAAGACCTCGGTGAAGCTGCTTATATATTGAGCATCAAGATCTATAGGGATAGATCAAGGCGCTTAATAGGACTTTCACAAAGCACATACCTTGACAAAGTTCTGAAGAAGTTCAAAATGGACCAGTCAAAGAAAGGGTTCTTGCCTGTGTTGTAAGGTGTGAAATTGAATCAGACTCAAAGTCCGACCATGGCAGAAGATAGAGAGAGAATAAAAGTCATTCCCTATGACTCAGACATAGGTTCTATTATGTATGTCATGTTGTGTACCAGACCTGATCTGTGCCTTGCCATAAGTTTGGCAGTGAGGTACCAAAGTAATCCAGTAGTGGATCACTGGACAACAGTCAAGAATATCCTGAAGTACCTGAAAAAGGAACAAGGATATGTTTCTCGTTTATGGAGGCGACAAAGAGCTCATTGTAAAAGGTTACGTCGATGCTAGCTTCGACACAGATCCGGATGACTCTAAGTCACAAACCGAATACGTATTTATATTGAATGGTGGAGCTGTCAGTTGGTGCAGTTCAAGTAGAGCGTCATGGCAGGATCTACGTGTGAAGCGGAGTACATAGCTGCTTCAGAATCAGCGTGTGAAGGAGTCTGGGTGAAGGAGTTCATATCCGATCTGGGTGTAATACCCAGTTCATCGGGTCCAATGACAATCTTTTGTGACAACACTAGAGCAATTGCCTTAGCGAAGGAATGCAGGTTTCACAAGAGAACCAAACACATCAAGAGACGCTTCAACTCCATTCATGAAAAGGTCAAGGATGGAGACATAGAAATTTGCAAAGTACATACGGATCTGAATGTGGAAGACCCGTTGACTAAACCTCTTTCGCGGGCAAAACATGATCAGCACCAAGACTCCATGGGTGTTAGATTTATTACTATGTAATCTAGATTATTGACACTAGTGCAAGTGGGAGACTGTTGGAAATATGCCCTAGAGGCAATAATAAAGTGATTATTATTATATTTCCTTAATCATGATAAAGGTTTATTTTTCATGCTATAATTGTATTGACCGAAAACTTAAATTCATGTGTGGATACATAAACAAATACCGTGTCCCTAGTGAGCCTCTACTAGACTATCTCGTTGATCAAAAGATGCTTAAGATTTTCTAACCATAGACATGTGTTGTCACTTCATAATGGGATCACATCATTAGGAGAATGATGTAATGAACAAGACCCATCCGTTAGCTTAGCATATGATCGTTCAGTTTATTGCTACTGCTTTCTTAATGTCAAATATATATTCCTTCGACCATGAGATCATGCAACTCCCGGATACCAGAGGAATACCTTGTGTGCTATCAAATGTCACAACATAACTGGGTGATCATAAAGATGCTCTACAGGTATCTCTGAAGGTGTCTGTTGAGTTGGCATGGATCAAGATAGGGATTTGTCACTCTGTGTGACGGAGAGGCATCTCTGGGCCCTCTCGGTAATACAACATCACAAGAAGCTTGCAAGCAAAGTGACTAAGGAGTTAATTACGAGATGATGTATTACGGAACAAGTAAAGAGACTTGCCCGTAACGAGATTGAACTAGGTATGGAGATAGCGACGATTGAATCACGGGCAAGTAACATACCGACAGGCAAAGGGAACTACGTATGTTGTCATAAAGGTTCGACTGATAAAGACCTTCGTAGAATATGTAGGAACCAATATGGGCATCCAAGTCCTGCTATTGGTTATTGATCGGAGAAGCGTCTCGGTCATGTCTACATCATTATCGAACCCGTAGGGTCCGCACACTTAACGTTCGTTGATGATATAGTATTATATGAGTTATGTGAGTTGGTGACCGAATGTTGTTCAGAGTCCCGGATGAGATCACGGACATGACGAGGAGCTCCGTATTGGTCCGGAGGTAAAGATTGATGTATAGAACGATACTATTTGGCCTCCAGAAAGGTTTCGGAATGCACCGGATATTCATCGGCTCACCGCGCGGAAGGGGTTCCGGGAGACCTACGTGGAGTTTATGGGCCTAATGGGCCAAGGGCAGGAACACACCAGCCCACAAGGGGCTGGCGCGCCCTCTCCCTGGCAGCCATCCCTCTTGGGAAGGAAAGGGGGGCGCCTAAGCCAAGGGAGCTGCCGGCCCCCCTCATGCCTTCTCCTCCACCCCCTTAGGAAGGAAAGGGGGGGGGGCTCCTAGGGCTGGCGCCCTAGGGCTGGCCCCCCTTGGGGCGCCCTACGCTGCCTCCCCTCCTTCCCCCACCTATATATTGTAGGGAAATGCAGCAGAAAACAAAAATTTTCCAACCTACGCACCAGCCCAGGACCACTATGGAGACTGCATACAAGGTTTGATAATTTTCATTACCGACTCGTAGCGCAGCGAAAGTAGAGTCGATGACGATCGGCGGTGCAGATCCCCGCAGCTAGGATTTACAACCTCCCAACCAAGAGGATGTATACCCTCATCTGCCACTCGGACAGCCCTCCGGGAGGCGGTCGGACAGTCCCCCGGACGTGTAGGGGAACGCGACAGAAAATCAAAATTTTCGGTATAGCGAGCACGCCCAGGACCACTATGGAGACTGCATACAAGGTTTGATCTGATCCATACCGACTCGAAGCGCAGCGGAAGAAGAGTCGGTGTAGATCGTCGGTGCAGATCCCCGCAGCTAGGATTTACAACCTCCCAATCGCGAGGATGTACTCCATCTCCGGACAGGCCTTCGGGAGGCGGTCGGACAGTCCCCCGGACGACGTCGCGGATAGCCCTCCGGGAGGACCCTCGAAACTCGAACGGAGACCCGGACAGCCCTCCGGGAGGACACTCGAACAGCCACACGGAAAAAATGATCGACACTACGACCTCTCTACAGAGTTGCACACATACGGTGTCATCTATCCGGCAGGGCTTCGCCGTCCAGAACTAATTCCCACCGGAACCCAGACAGCCTTTCGGCTCTACGAAACTGTTTTCGTGGGAGGGAGAGAAGAAGCCAGATAATGCATGGCATGTGTATGAGAGCAAG
Organism: Thinopyrum elongatum; assembly: GCA_011799875.1. NCBI lineage: Eukaryota > Viridiplantae > Streptophyta > Magnoliopsida > Poales > Poaceae > Thinopyrum > Thinopyrum elongatum. Next base: position 49,783,747 of record CM022303.1, on the reverse strand, counting down.
GGATGAAGGAGATGGCAGCCCCAACTCCTCCTTTTATAGGCCAAGGCAAGGGGTGGGGTGGGATGTTGAAATACCAAAATACCCAAGCTTCATGTCACACATGAAAGGGCATAATGGTAACACAAGGGGGGCACCAAGGGGACACCACCATGGCAGCCCTTGGGCCGGCCCACACCTTGTCTCCCCCCATGTGGGGGCCCCCCCAACAAGCCACCAACATGTCTCCATGAAATATGCATGCTCCCTAGACAAAAAGCCACCAAACATGCAACCCCCGATTCGTGGGATCTTGTCCCCTCGCGCTGAGACAAGATGTTTTCCGCGAAACTTTTTCTAAAAAATTCCAGAAGGTCCCAGAACATTTCTGGCACCCTCTAAAATTATTCTGGGCATGATCTAAAACATTTTCGGTGCGGTGGTTTTTATCAGCGGAAAGCATCAACAGCGGTTACGGCAGTTTCGGAACATTTCCGGTTTTTCTCTCTGAAAATTCCCAGAAGTTCCCAGACCAATTCTGGCATCCTCTGAAAATTTCCAGGCGGTGCCGAAACCCTTTTTGACCAAATAATATATTCCGAAACAACTTTTCGGTTTCACCAAAACTCATCCAGCGTTCTCTCTACGGAACTTTTCCGCTGTCTGAAACTTTTTCGGTGTCCGAAACTTTTTCGGTGATTTTCTCTCAGACTCCCTGTCTAGAATTCAGCAGATAGATGACCCTTAAGCGTGTGACCCTATAGGTTCGGTGCAGTATAGACATGACCCGGAACCCCTTCCGATCAATGATCAACATCGGAGCCATGGACACCCATATCGACCCCTATACCCACACGAATGAATATTCGAGTGAACCTCCAGTTACCGTGTGCTATTCCTGTTGCTTCGCGATATGTCACAAACACCCGAGGTGAGATTCATTTTGGCATTTCCGTGGATCAACAACTTGTCCACTATGCTAGTTACCTCGTTACCGGTTTTGTTCTCTTTTCTCGTTTCCGTGTTCCGGCATCCCAGTGATCAAATCACAAGGTGTCTGGCCAGACGATGATGGATACCGTTACACCGAGAGGGCCCGAGTATATCTCTCCATCGTCGGAGGAGCAAATCCCAATCTTGAGCTTATCTCGTTACTTGCCATACTTTTCCGTGAACCCGTAAGCCGCCGTAATAGCCACCCAGTTACGGATGACATTTAACAAACCCCAAAGTTCACGAAGCAAGTACGAAGGAACTCGATACTCTCATGGTCTAAGGAATTATGCAAACATTAACTATCTCTGTGTTATTAACCATTAACTAGTGACGAAAGTATCTCATAGCATAACATCAAAATGGGTCGATTCAACACAAGTGTTCTACTAACACCGTGCCCTCAAAATTGCTGGCATAGCCATGCCCATGATCAGGAAAACAGGATCATCATGCAATACTTGAGCCAGTCATAGAGGCTTGACTAGGAATACATTTTACCGTTTATTATCCCAGACGTGCACATGAGTTTCCCTCCAAGCCTCGTTTTATTTGCAGACTCGAGAATCATTGCAGTTATAGCATGGAACATAAACTTTCATTACAAACCATGAGATACAAAATAACTGTTATTACTGCCTCTAGGGCATATCTCTTACAGGACGGTGTCGCGGACAGCCCTTCGGGAGGACTCACAGAAGTCGGACCGTCACTTGGACAGCCCTTCGGGAGGACACACAGAACTCGGACCGTCACATGGACAGCCCTTCGGGAGGCACTCTCGAACAGCCGCTCGAGCACAAAGATCGAAACTACGACCTCTCTACAGAGTTGCACACATATGGTGTCATCTATCCGGCAGGGCTTCGCCGTCCAGAACTAGTTCCCACTGGAACCCAGACAGCCTTTCGTCTCTACGAAACTATTTCGCGGGGAGGGAGAGATAAGCCAGATCATGCAATGGCACTTGTATGTGAGAAAGGAGTGAGTGTGTGGGCAGCCCACACACCTCTATTTATAGGAAAGCCAAGGGGAAGGGGTGGCTCCAAAAATACCAAAATACCCACCATGAGGTCACACCTTAGGGGTATAATGGGCATAATGGGAGGCCATGTGGAGCTCCAAGGAGCTCCACCATGTGTGGCCGGCACAACCCATGGCCCCCCCCCCCCCATGAGGGGCTCCTTCCCTTGCATTCCACCTCCTTCTAGAACTTTGACCAAGTCCAAAAAGGTGGCCCTCCAAAAAATATCCCAAAAAGCATTTTCACTATTCATGACGACATTTTTCAGCGTCTGTTTGAACTGAAAATTTTCATGTGTTCCTAGAACATTTCCAGTACCCACAAAAACAATTTTCAATGCAATCCGGAATAATTCCGAAATAGTGATTTTCATCTGTGAAAAGCATCTGAAGCGGCTCTGGCAGCTCCGGAACATTTCCGGTTTTTCTTCCAGAAAGATTCCAGAATGATTCGGGCATCCTCCAAGAATTATCAGGCATGTGCCGAAACCATTTTGACTTAATGGTATCCCCTGAAACAACTTGTCAGTTTCACCGAAACTCATCCGGTGTTCTCTCTGCGGAACTTTTCCGCTATCCAAAACTTTTTCGGTCTGCGAAACTTTTTCGGTGTTTTTCTCTCAGACTCCCTGTCTAGTATTCAGCAGATAGATGATCCTTAAGCATGTGACCCTATAGGTTCGGTGAAGTATAGACATGACACGGAACCCTTTCCGATCAATGATCAACATCGGAGCCGTGGACACCCATATTGACCCCTATACCCACACGAATGAATATTCGAGTGAACCTCCAGTTGCCGTGTGCTATTCCTGTTGCTTCATGATATGTTACAAATACCCGAGGTGAGACATGTTGGCATTCCCGTGGATCAACAACTTGTCCACTATGCTAGTTACCTCGTTACCGGTATTGTTCTCTTTTCTCGTTACCGTGTTCCGGCATCCCCGTGATCAAATCACAAAGTGTCTGGCAAGACGGTGATGGATACCGTAACACCAAGAGGGCCCAGAGATATCTCTCCATCGTCGGAGGAGCAAATCCCAATCTTGAGCTATCAAGTTACTTAACATACTTTCCCATGAACCCGTAAGCCGCCGTAATAGCCATCCAGTTACGGATGACGTTTAACAAACCCCAAAGTTCATAAATCAAGCATGAAGAAACTTGATACTCTCATGGTCTGAGGAATCATGCAAACGTTAATCATCTCTGTGTTATTAACCATTAACTTGTGACGAATGTAAGTCATAGCATAACATCAATTCGGGTCGATTCAACACAAATGTTCTTCTAACATTGTACCCTCAAAGTTGCTGGCATAGACATGCCCATGATCAGGAAAACAGAACCATCATGCAACACTTGAGCCAGTCTTAGAGGCCAGACTAGGAATACATTTTACCGTTTATTATTCCACATGTGCACATGAGTTTCCCTCCAAGCCTCGTTTTATTGTAGACTCGAGAACCATAGCAGTTATAGCATGGAACACAATCATAATTATGAACAGGGAGATAATCAATAACATTTATTATTGCCTCTAGGGCATATCTCCTACATATATATGGGAGGAGGGAGAGGGGCAATACACACCACGATCCTCAACCCGTGTGAGGCGCCCCGTCTCCCTCTAGTTCTAGTTCCTCCTCCGTTCATGTCCGTTGTGCTTGGCGAAGCCCTGCAGATAGTTTCACCACCTCCGTCATCACGCCGTTATGCTTCCGGAACTCATCTACTACTTCGCCTCTCTTGTTGGATCGAGAAGGCGAGGACGTCATCGAGCTGAACGTGTGCTGAACGCGGAGGTGTCGTACGTTCGGTACTTGATCGGGACGGATCGTGAAGGTGTATGACTACATCAACCACGTTGATAAACGCTTTCGCTTAGCGATCTACAAGGGTATGTAGATGCTCCCCCCCCTCCAGTAGCTATGCATCTCCATGGATAGATCTTGCGTGTGCGTAGATTTTTTTTTTGTTTTCCATGCAGCATTACCCAACATGGACATTACCTGAAGAAAACGTACTTCAATGGCAAGGAAACTCATCACATTCCTTTACTTTCTCCGGAGACGCATTTACGGGATGATGACTGAGAACGCCTAGTTCGGTATTGGTCCAAACCCAAGAATCTGATAGGGTTTACAAGATCATATTTCATTTTGAAGTACTATATGCATACGTCTTACTGTACTTTGTTCTTGTAGAACAAGTAATTAAACCAGACGAACAACTATTTTTAGGTAAAATTACATAGCTATGGTGCATACTGCTTTGCTCTTGTATGACTGTTTTTACTCATACCAACTAATTTTTAAATTGAATAATCCAATCAAAACTCCAATGGCATAATAGATATATGTTAAATATATTTTCTTAACTGGTTTCCTCTTTTAAATTGCTCTATATGTTGATTTCAATTTCAATTGTATGGACAATTATCTTCTCATATCATGCACATTACTAGCACAAAAACAGATCCAATAGTAGTGTTGTACATCTATACCCGTGGTACCCATTTGAGGCACCCGGGTGGATCAAACTTTTTGACCGGTCATTGACGGTCCGCCCGCCTGGGCATTTGAGACAGGTATGGGGCATCCGCTTGTAGAAGCTCTTATAAAAATACATATCTGCCATGTTAAAAAAAATTAGGCAAATTCAAAATACACATATATTACTTCCATTCGACAATATAAGGCGTTTTCGTAGGATAGAAATAAAAATTTGGCCCAATTCCTTTATCAACATTGAATTGTCTTTTTTGTTTCTCAAAGAATATTTCAAATTTACATCTGAATTTCATGGCCTGATTGATCCTTTTATTACTACAACATATTTTTTTTATAAATAGAATGTTTTAAACTGGATATATCAATATCATCAAATGTGTTGTGTTGTGACCCAAATTCCTATAAAGGCTACTAACTTTTGAAGAAGCGGAGTGGAGCCTCGTCGCCTGGACGCTTAGGCCGTAGCGAAGCAAGCCGAAGGCACGTCGACATCATCTCCCCTCCCTCATCGGAGCTAGGCGAACGTTGTTGTGTGCGTGTGTGGATATGAATAGTTGAGAGAGAAGATTTGAAATTTAGATTTGAAAAGGCATCAAATGACTAGGAGTGGATGGAAGGAGATCCACAAGTAATTTCAATGGAGGAAGGGAGATGATCAGGTTGGAGACTTCAAATTCAAATGAGCAGAAGGGGACGTAGAGTAATGCGTACGACGTGTAAATGGATGTAGGAAAGACTACTTTCCTTGCTAACTCTACACCCATAGACCGACACAAGGCTTGCTGCTTAAACCCAGCTAGTCACAGGCTAGATGTCTCCCACCACATTCCTTGGGGCACGCACACTCGCGAACACGGGAGCACAATTTGCAAGCTGGACACTGTACGAGCTACTCGAGTGTTATTGCTATAAAGCAACCTCCCCTCTAACCCTCTCTGCACCCCTTTCCTTCCCTCCGCCTCAATCTCATTGCAGCCTCCTACTCGAAGCTCGAGCGCCTCTAAAGCTGCCACACCACACTCCCCCACCGCCGCCGTCTCCGCCTCGCTCGCTCCGTTCCTATTGCTCCATTCCTATTGCTCTGTTCCTATTGATCTATAAATATTTTATACTTAATATACGACTTTGTTAAGTAGTATAACTTTTCATTACTTATTTGACATACTTAACAACAACATAAACTTAAATTTTAATTGTATTATATATTTGTAATGTATACCGTTGAAAATACTTATGTGTTCCATTGAATTCAATTTCTACCTTGTAATAAAGTTTTATACTTTCATACTTGTGTAAATTATGTTGTATACAACTATGTGTTAGATATATTTAAAACATATGGTCTAACAGATATTGTAAAAGTGTGGTTGTATTATATGATTCGGAAAACATATTTGTAGAAAATTCTAGAGTACAAATTTAATCATATGTGTGGGAGTGCTTGAGATATACTCGTTTTTTGAAGCACACATTTACAAATTTAACCATATATTTATTAAACGATATGTGAGGGATTACACAATGTACATATTTAATCATATATTTGGTTAACCATATGGTTTAACGATGTACCTATATACTTCATTGTTTCAATAAATAATGCGTGTACATTTGTACACCAATGTACTCATCTAGTTCCGTCCATGCCAATGCCTGCTTCAATTTTGTTTTTGGAAGAACGGGGTTTGTTCGATTTGTTTTGGGGTTGGACTGGTTGGTGAGACTTGCGTATTTTGTTTGGGGTGGCGGCAAGGTCGTAGGCGAGGTAGTGTGGCCGCTCGCGAAGGTAGCGACCGAGGCTTCCAAGGACATCACGTGCGACGCCTCCAAAAAGGAGATATTGCGCGGTCTGAACAAGGGCGCGGAAGGTCTCCGAGCTATCCTGAACATCGAGCCGACGCCGCCTATGCCCCCATCGACCGCGCCCACATCGACGCCCACAGAGGAGAAGCTGGCGGAGAGGCTACATTGCCTTTTCAAGCCGCCACAGCCTGCATCGCCACCGATGCCCGCACCAAAGACGGTTCACCCCGGCGAAGGCGAACCCGCTTTGAACGAGACTCTGAAGGAGCCCGCGGTCTCCATCGATTTCGTGCTCCCAACTCCGTCTCCACAACTCCTCCGGCACGTGCTTCTGGTGAAGGTCGTCAACCCAACCGACGATGCCAAAGCCAACCAGGCGCGAAGCGCGGTGATCCTGCACAAAGAGAAGACGACTCCTGTCGTCGCGCTCTAGTTCCCCCCGGGCATGCCAGCAGCGGCCGCACCGACGACCACCAATGGCGTCAACGGTCTCATCGCTGACAAGAAGCCCGCGCCAACGACCATCATTGACGCCAAGATCTCCACCCCCGCGTCACGGCTGTCGTCGCCAAGGAACCGATCCCCGCCCCTAGCACCGTCCACGCCAAAGCACCGATCGCGTCGTTGACACCAAGGCCACCCTCTTCACGGCCATCGGCGGCAAGGGCGCCCCGGCCGTGGTGGCCAAGACCCCCGTGATGTCGACCCATCGTCGGCGGGAAGGGTGGCACCCCCGTGGCTGTCGATGGCAAGCCCTCACTCTTCGTGGCCGTCAATGGCAAGGGCACCTGGGCCACGGTAGAGGCCAAGGGCGCCACCACCATGGATGCCAAGACCTCCGTGTCGCCGACCACGGTGATGGACAAGGGAACCACCACCGCACCGCCGATAACCGTGGATGCTAAGACCTTCGCGACGCCAACTACGCTAGAGCCCAAGGGCGCCACCACCGCGCTGCATACCGAGCCGGACGTCAAGCTCGTCACCCCCATGCCGCCAACCACCATGGGATACACCTACACACCGGAGACCAATGCCACAAGGTCCGCCGGCGTCAAGAAGCCAGTCCTGATCGGCAAATTCCTCACCATCATCATCCCGAAAGCGCCGGAGGAACTGCTCCCGGACCACAACCGCGGGCTCATCCTGGGACTCGTCGCCTCGAACGTCATTCTTATGGGGATCATTTGTTACCTTATCTAGAGAGGAAGAGGAGGTAAGGGAGCCGGCGGCGATGGTGGTGGCGGAGGAGACAAGAAGGATGACGACAAGTAGTTTGTGCCTGCAGTACTAAAGATAATCTAAAATTATTTGGATGTCCTAAATCCTATCTAGAGGACTATTTATTGTTATCTCGATACTTTCAGCTAAGTTAGGAACTGATTATGAACAACAGACTTTGAAATATGTCCCTTCTGATTTGATTGAGATATTCCATGGGAATTTTTCGGTTTCTTCTGGCTTTGGTTGTGGCAAGAGGGCTCATCCAAGTTGGTTCAGAATCAATGGTTTGGAAGGCACCTTGTGTTAGAGTTGTGTCGAATATTATTTGTACAAAGTAGGTTGCAGTTGGACTTGGAATCGCATAGTGTGTAGATAGGATATGATGTACTGTCCTAGTAGGACTCTTGCATCCTAGACCTCCTATGTAATGAGGGGGTAGACACACAGATGTAACCTATGCCAACATAATATCACAAGCACGCAAGGGAGCGGGCGGCGTGTGCCGGCGCCCAGGCTGCTAGGGTGCAGTATTGTAGCGGTGTTATGGGGAGGAGCGCCCGTAGTCAGGCCTCAGGGATGTAGCCATGTTGGTAAACGTCCTTAAGAAATCTCCGTGTCATGCTCATATGATTGCTTGGTCCTCGGTAGATCGATGGTAGCCTCAGATTAATTCTAACAAGTGTTATCGTGAGCAAGGTTCTGACGGGAGGTCGTGGTTGTCGATCTAGAGGAGGAGGAAAGCTCAAAATGGATTGATGTTGTCTGCATGGCAGGTCGTCGAGACAGAAACGTGCTGGTAGTAATTCAGTTTTTTTGAAACTATGACGGTTTTATAGCAAATTTGGAAACTATACGGCCTAATGCATAAAAATCAAAAATACTTCAGTACACAAATAAATTGAATTACTTAAAGTGCCACAATTAGAGCTAGTACAAATTATTGCATTACACCACAATGCATCACTCAAATTCATCCAGCATCTCTTTGATCTTCCTTATCTTGCCCTTGGTGTGCTCCTTATGTTTGAAAAGATCACCAATCACATACTCTAACTTCTTTTTCTCTTTCTTTAGATGACCCCTCTCTTCCATGAATTTATCCCTCACCTGCTTCATTAGGTCCCTATCTTTCTCTACCTTGGCCCTCACAGCCTGATGAATTTTTGTGGTAGACTTGTCACACATGTTCTTATCTTCAAGCTCTTGCTTTAGGTCAGACAGAGCAAGCCGAGTGTTGCCCAATTGGGTAATTGCCTGCTCCTTGTCAGCCACCATCTTAGCAAAATCTACCTTGAAAAACCTGAGCTCTTTCGCCACATGTTCCTTCCCTCCCAAGATATTGAGGTTTTCTTTAGCATTAACTACATTTTGCCTAAGCCTCGGATTGATCTCATCATCATACATGCCCCAGATCGTAGCTAGGCTCATCTTCAAAGGGGCAGGCCACTCAGGGTCAACCCACTCCAAAAAACTGCATTTAGGTACTTCCTACAATTTTTACAACAATCATAAATTCAGTATGAACTGCACTACAGATGTTCAGACATAGTATGCTTTACTTTTACAAAGTATGCAACAAATCTTCAAGACCATCACTCAAATACAAATTTGCACTATTCATAGCAGTACACACAACAAAAATGAGGACTATGTAGAGAACACATTAGTTAAATTGCTAAAATTAAGTCAGCTTCCAGGAATTCTTTTAACTGACGGAACTATACAGAGCAAAATTCAGTTAACTTCATTTAACTAAAAGAACTACAGAGAGCAATATTTAGTTAAAACCAGTTAACTGATAGAGATATACAGAGCACAATTCAGTTAAATCCACAATTGCAGAGCCCTACAAAGACATCACTTAATACTAAATTTGCTTCTAACCATCTATGCATAGGCTAGGAATCTCCTACCACTGTCCACTGATTCAAAGGCCACTAGCTTCTCATAGACAGCTCCATGCTCACATCTAGCAGCTAGATCTGTACCTAGGCCTCTCCATTCCGAGCAGAAGATGGTGGCAAGTAGCTAAAACAAAAGGAAATCAGCTTCATTGCTCACTCAAATTCACCATCTCACAAAGAAACCCTAACCCTAGCTGAGATGGTGGCAGAAGATTGTGACTAACCTGGACATGGTTGCTCACGGATTCGCCGTCGGGAGAGCTAGAATCATCGTCCCATGAAACTGTTGGGAAACGTTCCATGGAAAACAAAAAAAATTCTAGGCACACGCAATGATCTATCCATGGATATGCATAGCAACGAAGGGGAGAGTGTGTCTACGTACCCTCGTAGACCGTAAGCGGAAGCGTTTCACAACGCGGTTGATGTAGTCGAACTTCTTCGCGCTTCAACCGATCAAGTATCGAATGCACGGCACCTCCATGTTCTGCACACGTTCAGCTCGGTGACGTCCCTCGCCTTCTTGATCCAGCAAGACGTCGAGGTAGTAGATGAGTTCTGCCAGCACGATGGCCTGGTGACGGTGATGGTGAAGTAATCCTCGCCGGGATTCACCTAAGCAGTACGAAAATATGACCGGGGGTGTAAACGGCGGAGGGGGGCGCCTCACATGGCTAGGCAATTGTCTGGTGTGTGCTAGGGCGCCCCCCCACACACATATATATAGGTGGGAGGGAGAGGGGAGGCTGCGAGGAGGTGCCCCAAGTAGGCCGAATCCTACTTGGGGTCCTCCCAAGTGGCGCGCCCCCCTGCCATATTTGTCGGAGGGGGAAGGAAAGAAGGGGGGAGAGGGAAGGAAGGGGGAATCCTATTCCACTCTTTCCTTTCCCTTCCCTTTCCCTCTTTCCTTCTCCTCCTAGGCCGGCCCATATGGGGGGGGGGGTGCACCAGCCCCTTGTGGCTGGTGCGTTTCCCCTCTTAGCCCATAAGGCCCATATCTTTTGCCGGGGGTTCCCGGAACCCCTTCCGGTGACCCAATAAGTACTTGGTACCCCCCGAAACACTTCAGGTGTCCGAATACCATCGTCCTATATATCAATCTTTACCGCTCGACCATTTCGAGACTCCTCGTCATGTCCGTGATCTCATCCGGGACTCCGAACAACATTCGGTCACCAAATCACATAACTCATATAATACTATATCGTCATCGAACGTTAAGCGTGCGGATCCTACGGAACCTGGATGCCCATATTGGCTCCTACATATTCTACGAAGATCTTTATCGGTCGAACCATTATGACAACATATGTTATTCCCTTTGTCCATCGGTATGTTACTTGCCCGAGATTTGATCGTCGGTATCTTCATACCTAGTTCAATCTCGTTACCGGCAAGTCTCTTTACTCATTTCGTAATACATCACCTCGTGACTAACTCCTTAGTCGTTTGCTTGCAAGCTTATGATTTGTATTACCGAGAGGGCCCAGTGATACCTCTCCGATACTCATAGTGACAAATCCTAATCTCGATCTATGCCAACTCAATAAACACCTTCGGAGATACCTGTAGAGCATCTTTATAATCACCCAGTTACGTTGTGACGTTTGATAGCACACAAGGCATTCCTCCGGTATCCGGGAGTTGCATAATCTCATAGTCGAAGGAATATGTATTTGACATGAAGAAAGCAATAGCAATAAAACTGAACGATCATAATGCTAAGCTAACAGATGGGTCTTGTCCATCACATCATTCTCCTAATGATGTGATCCGTTATCAAATGACAACTCATGGCAATTGTTAGGAAACCTTAACCATCTTTGATCAACAAGCTAGTCTAGTAGAGGCTCAATAGGGACACGGTATTTGTTTATGTATTCACACATGTATTTAAGTTTCCGATCAATACAATTCTAGCATGAATAATAAACCTTTATCATGAATAAGGAAATATAAAATAACAACTTTATTATTGCCTCTAGGGCATATTTCCTTCAGTCTCCCACTTGCACTAGAGTCAATAATCTAGTCCACATCGTCATATGATTAACACCCATAGTTCACATCGCCATGTGACCAATACCCAAAGAGTTTACTAGTCAATAATCTAGTTCACATCGCTATGTGATTAACACCCAAGGAGTTCTAAGGTGTGATCATGTTTTGCCTGTGAGAGAGGTTTAGTCAACAGGTCTGCCACATTCAGATATGTATGTATTTCGCAAATTTCTATGTCTATAATGCTCCGCATGGAGCTACTCTATCTAATTGCTCCCACTGTCAATATGTATCCAGATTGAGACTCAGAGTCATCTGGATCGGTGTAAAAACTTGCATCGACGTAACTCTTTACGACAAACTCTTTATCACTTCCATAACCAGGAAATATTTCCTTAGTCCTCTAAGAATAATTTTGATTGCTGTCTAGTGATCTACTCCTGGATCACTATTGTACCCCCTTGCTAAACGCATGACAAGGTACACAACAGGTTTGGTACACAGCATGGCATACTTTATAGAACCTATGGCTGAGGCATAAGAAATGACTTTCATTCTCTCTCTATCTTCTGCCATGGTCGGGCTTTGAGTCTTACTCAACTTCACACCTTACAATACAGGCTAGAACTTCTTCTTTGACTGATCCATTTTGAACTCCTTCAAAATCTTGTCAAGGTATGTACTCATTGAAAATCTTATTAAGCGTCTTGATATATCTCTATAGATCTTGATGCCCAGTATGTAAGCAGCTTCACCGAGGTCTTTCATTGAAAAATTCTTATTCAAGTATCCTTTTATGCTATCCAGAAATTCTATATCATTTCCAATCAGCAATATGTCATCCACATATAATATCAGAAATGCTACAGAGCTCCCACTCACTTTCTTGTAAACACAGGCTTCACCGTAAGTCTGTATAAAACCATTTGCTTTGATCACCTCATCAAAGCGTATATTCCAACTCCAAAATGCTTGCACCAGTCCATAGATGGATCGCTGAAGCTTGCACACTTTGTTAGCAACTTTAGGATCAACAAAACCTTCTGGTTGCATCATATACAACTCTTCTTTGAGATATCCATTAAGGAATGCAGTTTTGACATCCATTTGCCAAATTTCATAAAATGTGGCAATTGCTAACATGATTCGGATGGACTTAAGCGTCGCTACGGGTGAGAAAGTCTCATCGTAGTCAACTCCTTGAACTTGCCAAAAACCTTTTGCGACAAGTCGAGCTTTGCAGATAGTAACATTACCATCAACGTCATTCTTCTTCTTGAAGATCCATTTATTCTCTATGGCTTTCCAATCATCGGGAAAGTCCACCTAAGTCCACATTTTGTTCTCATACATAGATCCTATCTCAAATTTCATGGCCTCAAACCATCTGTCGGAATCTGGGCTCATCATAGCTTCTTCATAGTTTGTAGGTTCGCCATGGTCTAATAACATGACTTCCAGGACAGGATTACCGTACCACTCTGGTGCGGAACGTGCTTTGTTCGACCTATGAAGTCCAGTAATTACTTGATCCGAAGTTTCATGATCATCATCATTAGCTTCCTCTCTAGTTGGTGTAGGTATCACGGGAACGGATTTCTCAGATGTGCTACTCTCCAATTCGAGAGAAGGTACAATTATCTCATCAAGTTCTACTTTCCTCCCACTCACTTCTTTCGAGAGAAACTCCTTCTCTAGAAAGGACTCATTCTTAGACACAAAGGTCTTGCCTTCGGATCTGTGGTAGAAGGTGTACCCAATTGTTTCCTTAGGGTATCCTATGAAGACGCACTTATCCAATTTGGGTTCGAGCTTATCAGGCTGAAGCCTTTTGACATAAGCATTGCAACCCCAAACTTTAAGAAACGACAGCTTAGGTTTCTTGCCAAACCATTGTTCATACAGTTTCATCTCAACGGATTTAGACGGTGCCCTATTTAACGTGAATGCGGTTGTCTCTAATGCATAACCCCAAAACGATAGTGTTAAATCGGTAAGAGACATCATAGATCGCACCATATCTAATAAAGTATGGTTACGACGGTCGGACACACCATTACGCTGTGGTGTTCCAGGTGGCGTGAGTTGTGAAACAATTCCACATTGTTTTAAATGAAAGCCAAACTTGTAACTCAAATATTCGACTCCGTGATCAGATCGTAGAAACTTTATTTTCTTGATACGATGATTCTCCACTTCACTATGAAATTCTTTGAACTTTTCAAATATTTCAGACTTGTATTTCATCAATGTCCCAGCTCGTTGTAAGTAATTACATCGATATAGTCTTCATCAATGCTCCATGCAATTTTTGATTTAAGTTAAGGGTTTTGTGTAATACACAATATGGTGGCACGGTAGTTGGAAATTGTTCCAAACAAGATACTGTGGCGAATTCAATAACAAAGGCTAAGTATGTTGACGCTCTAGAAGCGACAAAGAAGATGTTGAATCATATAGTTCATTCATGAACTTAGCATGGTTCCAAGATGGCTTTTGTCTATGGGACACTACTGCAGGTAGTTGCTCCATAACTCAGTCTGAGGAATCCAGGTTCGACCTGTGATTCACATACATACAAAGTCAAGTCCACACAGAATATGAATTTTGTGAAAGCGTGAAAACGCGAGGATATGCAAAAATACACACGGAGCTGAAGTCGTCAGATCCGTTGGACATCAGGCTATACCACAAGCGAAGCATATTTACACCGGTGTGCCACAGGTGAAAAGTGCATTAGCATTAACTAGATTATTGACTCTAGTGCAAGTGGGAGTCTGTAGGAGATATGCCCTAGAGGCAATAATAAATGTTATTGATTATCTCCCTGTTCATAATTAGGTTTACTAGTCATCAACCCGTGTGTCTGCACGGCCTAGTTATTTTGCTAATACCTAATTATTATAAAACATGTAAAATTCAACACTATAAATTTTATAGACATCATCAATTGGAATTATGAGTTATTCAAAGAGTGAATATAAACTCATGTATTTATGAGCTTCATTATTTGGTGGACTACGTACATATCATTAATTCGAATGTAGCCTGCTCTTGGCCACCTACTTAAGGATGGATGGAGTATACAATTCAATACACATTTAAAGAAACTCATCATGTTTGCTTGAACAATAATACAAATGAAGATGATCCAAATGGTAGCATCGATACCACGCACAACTGAACAGAATTTGACCATGAGAGGCATAAGCCACATGGTTTTGCCTTTTTTCAAAGTTTTTGCATAAATATGAACAACACTAATATTATTTAAACCAAATACTTTTTGAAAGATAATTCTAGCGACCGTTGTTGATATGTGTTCATTTGGTGTTGGATTCCATTTTCTAAGGTTGTATTGCTTTGTCACGGTTGGTGTATATATACCACTACCACAATGCAATTATTATCATTTACATAATCTATATTTCTTCTTCTCATTTATCAAAACATTCCTCTACTTAATCGAGAAAGTACCTATCTAGTATCAAATTTAATAGTAGAGTACCTCGTAATACTTCATGAAATTACATTTACCCATAAAAGTCAAATGTTAAATATCAATAGTCCAGTTTCATATGGTTGTGAAATATCGATATTTGAAATACTCGACAGCCTACTTTGCCAGCCATAAAACAAATGATATCTCTTCACATGATAATTATTACGATGTATATATGAATTTATTTTATTGATAGCTTTATATGCAAAAAGTAACATCCGTGCACATGCTCTAGTGAGAAATATGTTTTGAATGGTGTCAAAATTGTATTTTGAAGTTTGAAGCTATTTTGAAAAAAAGTTTCGAACAATTCTGAAAAAGTACGTATATTGATATGTATATATGCATGACATGTGAAAATTTAGATGATGAAATAAGTAATCATGTTGAACTACACAAAAAAGCAAAAATCATGATTTTAGAAAGATGAACATTTTGAGTAGCTCAAATGTTTACTTATTTCGTCACCAAAGTTTACACATCTGTATTATACATCCAGATGAACATGAACAATTTTTTCTAGAATTTTTTGAGACTTCAAAAATACAATTTTCCAACTATTCGGAATAAAGTGCTCCAATCCAGCTGGGCTCCAAAAATCCAGAATCCATTATATGTTTACATATGATTTTTTTTGATACGTGACACTTTAGCTTATCTTCCTACTTGTTTTACAATTTGGAGATATAAATTAATTACATTTGCAACTATGATCATTTTTTTTCTGTGAGGCTCGAGGATTATTAGTTTGTGTACGTGTATTATTTTTCTATTTCTTCAAGGAACTGGCAGGTGTTTTTTTCGTGGGACCAAGCATGTTCACTCTCTTTTTAACGTGGGATGGACTTATTATTTGTAGCTTTCACGAAAAACTAATTGTTTGTACGTGTCTGAGTTCCATTGTCATGGAAGAAGGCATGTTTATTTTTTCTTGGACGTTGGTGTTTCATTTTTTTGAGCGGTGGACGTGGGTACTAAGGACTCTCCTTTTATTTGAGGGAAGGAGGACTCTCATTTTAATACGTGTGGGTTGATCCCTTGTGTGCACATGGTGTTTTAAAAGTTTTTTCCTTTTTTAAGAGAGAAGGTACATGTTTTTTGTGTCATGGGCGTGGGCGTGGGCGTATCTTTCCTTGTGGGATTTTTTTTTGAACATTTTTCTTGTGGGAATTGACGTGTGTGTTAAGGACTCTTTTTTTGTACGTGCAGGTTTGACCCCTTATATGTATAAGGTGTTTCTTTTTTTTCTTAAAACTAACACAGGCTCTTCTAATAGATCTTGACCATTACATTTGAAATCTAATGGCTATATTATTTTTGATGATGTGGATTAACATGAAAGCTCGAAAGGTTTCTCCAATTAGTAAATATAAGATGGTTCGCAAGTATCAAATGATTTCAAAAGTCCATCCGCATGGAGTTTCTTCGTGCGCTTTATACCAATATGACTTAAACGGCAGCTCCACAAATATATTGCACTATCATTATCAACTTTGCATCTTTTGGCATCAATATTATGAATATATATGTATATCACTACGATCGAGATTCAATAAACCATTTATATTGGGTCTATGACGATAGAAGGTTTTCTTTCATGTAAACAGAGTAACAATTATTTTCTGACTTAAATGAATAACCGTATCGCAATAAACATGATCCAATTATATTCATGCTCAACTCAAACACCAAATAACATTTATTTAGGTCCAACACTAATCCCGAAGGTAGAGTGAGTGTGCGATGGTGATCTTATCAACCTTGGAATCACTTCCAACACACATCGTCACCTCGTCCTTAACTAGTCTCTATTCATTTTGCAACTCCTGTTTCGAGTTACTAGTCTTATCAACTGAACCGATATCAAATATCCAGGGGCTACTATGAACACTATTAAAGTACACATCAATAACATGTATATCAAATATACCTTTGTTCACTTTGCCATCCTTCTTATCCGCCAAGTATTTGGGTCAGTTCCGCTTCCAGTGACCATTTCCTTTGCAGTAGAAGCACTCAGTTTTAGTCTTCGGTCTAGCTTTGGGTTTCTTCATGGGAGCGGCAACTTATTTGCCATTCTTCTTGAAGTTCCCTTTATTTCCTTTTTTCCTTTTTTCTTGAAACTAGTGGTCTTGTTAACCATCAATATTTGATGCTCTTTCTTGATTTCTACCTTCGCCGATTTCAGCATCGCGAAGAGCTCGGGAATCGTTTTCGTCATCCCTTGCATATTATAGTTCATCACGAAGTTCTAGTAGCTTGATGATAGTGACTAGAGAACTTTGTCAATCACTATCTTATCTAGAAGATTAACTCCCACTTGATTCAAGCGATTGTACTACCCAGACATTCTGAGTGTATTCTCACTGGCTGAGCTATTCTCCTTCATCTTGTAGGCAAAGTACTTGTCAGAGGTCTCATACCTCTCGACACGGGCATGAGTCTGAAATACCAATTTCAGCTCTTGGAACATCTCATATGTTCCATGGTGTTCAAAACATATTTGAAGCCCCGATTCTAAGCCATAAAGCATGGCGCACTAAACTATCAAGTAGTCATCATATTGAGTTTGTCAAATGTTCATAACGTCTGCATCAGCTCCTGCAACAGGTCTGTCACCTAGCGGTGCATCAAGAACATAATTCTTCTGTGCAGCAATGAGGATAATCCTCAGATCATGGACCCAGTCCGCATCATTTCTACTATCATCTTTCACCTTAGTTTTCTCTAGGAACATATCAAAAAATAGGGGAGCTATATCGCGAGCTATTGATCTACAACATAGATATGCAAATACTATCAGGACTAAGTTCATGATAAATTAAGTTCAATTAATCAAATTACTTAAGAACTCCCACTTAAATAGACATCCCTCAAGTCATCTAAGTGATACGTGTTCCAAATCAACTAACCCATGTCCGATCATCACGTGAGATGGGGTAGTCATCTATGGTGAACGTCTCTATGTTGATCATATCTACTATATGATTCACGTTCGACCTTTCGGTCTCCAGTGTTCCGAGGCCATGTCTGTACATGCTAGGCTCGTCAAGTTTAACCCAAGTATTATGCATGTGCAACACTGTCTTACACCCGTTGTATGTGAACGTAGAGTCTATCACACCCGATCATCACGTGGTGTCTCGAAACGATGAACTGTAGCAACGGTGCATACTCAGGGAGAACACTTTTACCTTGAAATTTAGTGAAGGGATCATCTTATAATAATACCACCGTACTAAGCAAAATAAGATGCATAAAAGATAAACATCACATGCAATCAAAATATGTGACATGATATGGCCATCATCATCTTGTGCATTTGGTCTCCATCTCGAACGCATCGTCATGATCTCCATCGTCACCAGCTCGACACCTTGATCTCCATCGTTGCGTCGTGGTCGTCTCGCCAACTATTGCTTCTATAACTATTGCTAACGCATAGTGATAAAGTAAAGCAATTACATGGCGTTTGCATTTCATACAATAAAGAGACAACCATAAGGCTCCTACCGGTTGCCGATAACTTACAATACATGATCATCTCATACAATAACGTATATCACATCATGTCTTGACCATGTCACATCACAACATACCCTGCAAAAACAAGTTAGACGTCATCTACTTTGTTGTTGCAAGTTTTACGTGGCTGCTACGGGCTTCTAGCAAGAACCGTTCTTACCTACGGCAAAAATCACAACGGTGATTCATCAAGTTTGCTTTTTTAACCTTCTTCAAGGACCGGCCGTAGTCAAATTCGATTCAACTAAAGTAGGACAAATAGACACCTGCCAGCCACCTTTATGCAAAACTAGTTGCATGTCTGTCGGTGGAACCGGTCTCATGTGCGTGGACATGGAAGGTTGGTCCGGGCCGCTTCATCCCACAATACCACCGAATCAAAATAAAACTTTGGTGGTAAGCATTATGACTATCACCGCCTACAACTCTTTGTGTTCTACTCGTGCATATCATCTACGCATAGACCTGGCTCGGATGCCACTGTTGGGAAACGTTGCATGGAAAACAAAACAAAAATCAAGGCACACGCAATGACCTATCCATGGAGATGCATAGCAACGAGGGGGAGAGTGTGTCTACGTACCCTCGTAGACTGTAAGCGGAAGCGTTTCACAATGTGGTTGATGTAGTCGAACTTCTTCGCGCTTCAACCGATCAAGTACCGAACGCACGGCACCTCCGCGTTCTGCACACGTTAAGCTCGGTGACGTCCCTCGCCTTCTTAATCCAGCAAGACGTCGAGGTATTAGATGAGTTCCGTCAGCATGATAGTGCGGTGACGGTAATGGTGAAGTAGTCCTCGCAGGGCTTCGCCTAAGTACTACGAAAATATGACCGGGGGTGTAAACGGTGGAGGGGGGCGCCGCACACGGCTAGGGAATTGTCTGGTCTGTGCTAGGGCGCCCCCCACATATATATAGGTGGGAGGGAGTGGAGAGGCTGCCAGGAGGCGCCCCAAGTAGGCCGAATCCTACTTGGGGTCCTCCGAAGTGGTGCGCCCCCTGCCATATTTGTCAGAGGGGGAAGGAAAGAGGGGGGGAGAGGGAAGGAAGGGAGAATCCTATTCCACTCTTTCCTTTCCCTTCCCCTCTTTCCTTCTCTTCCAAGGCCGGCCCATATGGGGGCGTACCAGCCCCTTGTGGCTGCTGTGTGTCCCCTCTTGGCCCATAGGGCCCATATCTTTTGCCGGGGTTGCCCGGAACCCCTTCCGGTGACCCGATAAGTACACGGTACAGCACGAAACACTTCCGGTGTCCGAATACCATCATCCTATATACCAATCTTTACCTCTCGACCATTTCGAGACTCCTCGTCATGTCCGTGATCTCATCCGGGACTCCGAACATGATTCGGTCACCAAATCACATAACTCATATAATACTATATCGTCATCGAACGTTAAGCGTGCGGACCCTACGGGTTCGAGAACTATGTAGACATGACCGAAACACCTCTCCGGTCAATAACCAATAGCGGTACCTGGATGACCATATTGGCTCCTACATATTCTACGAAGATCTTTATCGGTCGAACCGTTATGACAACATACGTAATTCCCTTTGTCCATCGGTATGTTACTTGTCCGAGATTCGATCGTCGGTATCTTCATACCTAGTTCAATCTCGTTACCGGAAAGTCTCTTTACTCGTTCCGTAATACATCACCTCGTGACTAACTCCTTAGGCATTTACTTGCAAGTTTATGATGTGTATTACCGACAGGGCCCAGAGATACATCTCCGATATTTGGAGTGACAAATCGTAATCTCGATCTATGCCAACTCAACAAACAGCTTCGGTGATACATGTAGAGCATCTTTATAATCACCCAGTTACGTTGTGACGTTTGATAGCACACAAGGCATTCCTCCGGTATCCAGGAGTTGCATAATCTCATAGTCAAAGGAATATGTATTTGACATGAAGAAAGCAATAGCAATAAAACTGAATGATCATAATGCTAAGCTAACGGATGGGTCTTGTCCATCACATCATTCTTCTAATGATGTGATCCTGTTATCAAATGACAACTCTTGTCAATGGTTAGGAAATCTTAACCATCTTTGATCAACGAGCTAGTCTAGTAGAGGCTCACTAGGGACACGGTATTTATTTATGTATTCACACATGTATTTAAGTTTCTGATCAATACAATTCTAGTATGAATAATAAACCTTTATCATGAATAAGGAAATATAAAATAACAACTATATTATTGCCTCTAGGGCATATTTCCTTCAGAAACAGGGGCCAGGAGCATGCGAAGAGCTGCCGACGGCTGGCGTCGAGAGCTACAGGAACTTGCCACGAGGGGGGAGAATGAAGAGGAGAACGGGATACAGAAAGGGATAAAATAGCTACAGGAGTTGTCCGAATAGTGTGTTGAGGGCTGTAGTGCGGGTGGAATAGATAGAACGGCAGGGGGCTAAGTGAAAAAGTGCAGGCGACGACCGGTTCTGGCACCTGGCTGCTACTTGTCATGCTGTGATAGGCTGTGGACCAAATCATCACAGCTGGTGCAAGTTGAAGGAGGGTGGAGTGCAGTTTTCCAAGTTTTGGACCAAATCATCGCATTTCGCGCAAGTTCCAGGATCTGGGGTGCTATTACCTCTAATAAAATAGTATGTAGT
Organism: Thinopyrum elongatum; assembly: GCA_011799875.1. Lineage (NCBI taxonomy): Eukaryota > Viridiplantae > Streptophyta > Magnoliopsida > Poales > Poaceae > Thinopyrum > Thinopyrum elongatum. The sequence continues at coordinate 49,762,651 of CM022303.1, read as the reverse complement.
ACTCCATGATGAATTCGCAAAGCTAGCAGAAATATAATTAACGCATACAATACTGGTGCGAAAAATAACATATGATATATTCAACAACTAATGCATTACATGTTTACGAAGGACTGAATGCAACCAAACATAACTCAGCAAAGTTTTCACCGTGTTCACTATAGGTAGTAAGGCCAGACCATAGCAGCTTGGCAACCTTAAAATAAGGCACCGTGCAACCACTACATGATAGGGCTTTTCAACTTAGATTGTGGTAGCAAACATCAAGTTCTTGTAGGATGGTGGCACAACCTGATCATGAACCAAGTTCCGTAGGAACTGGTGATGGACCAAGCAAACATGCAAGTATACTATAAAATTGCACAAGAAGGGATTACAGCAAGGGACTAAAATGGTGTTGCAGGTGAGATCCGTGCAAATAATGGTAGCAGTGGCCGGGGACAAAAAGGAGGACATGATCGCCGACCGAGTAAGATGTGTGCGACTGAAAATAATCAGGAACAGGCCAGTAGCAGTAGGATCTGGATCAACCCACATCTCGCTTTGAGGTGAGAACCCTGTAGTTGTAGTAACTTAATTTGTTTATCTATCTTCAGTAGAACAGAGAACACTGCCATTGTTGGGTATGGACAGTAGCAAAGTTGTGCCTGTACATAACCAGTATGGGGCATCTCACAACCACGTACATGTTGATACTTGGAACGTCTGGAAAGGCATAGTTTTCTTTTACGGAATTGCTATTTTACATCTACATGTAAAGTTAGTTACCTCACATCTTAGTGTACAGTTGTCTGATTTATTTGTGTTTAATTTTCGCACAAAGTTGATATTGCCTTCGCACGTCACCCCATTGTCTTGTCGTGTGCGTCCTACTCAATCTCCCTATTTGCCTCAGCCTGTTCTATTTCGTTGCCTATTTTGGGTTGTGTATCATGTAGTGCACTGGGATAGGCTGCTTTGTTTGTTTGTTTCCTTTTTTTCTTTTTCTATTTTCATATTTCCTTTCATTTTTATTTTCTTTTCACTTTTTTGTTTTTCTCTTCTCTTTTTCTTGTTCTTTTCCATTTTATATTTTAAATTCATGATTTTTTTAAGTTGCAAGCTCATCCTTGACTCGCAATTCTGGCCTTGCCTTTTATTATCCCAATTGCGAGACCATTTCCGACTCACAGCTCTGGGTCGACCTTTTTTGACTTAGTTGCAAGTCCACCCTCGACTCGCAACGGGGGGGCGAATTTTTTTTAACCCAGTTACAAGTCCACCCCGACTCACGACTAGGCCCCGACTTTTCTTTTTTGTCCCAGTTGCAAGTCAACCCCGACTCACAACTGGGCTTCGACATTTTTTGTCTCAGTAGCAAGTCCACCCTCCACTCCCATCTAGGGCAACCATTTTTTTCTTCCAAGTTGCAATCCCACTCATTACTCATAACTGGGCCTCGACAATTTTTTGTCCTAGTTGCAAGTCCACCCTCGAGTCGCAACTAGGGTCCAACCTTTTTATTTGTCCTAGTTGCAAGTCCATCCTCGACTTGCAACTGGGGTCCAACCTTTTTTTGTCTCAGTTGCAGGTCCACCCTTGTCTCGCAACTGAGGCCCGGCTATTTTCTGTCCTAGTTGCAAATCGACCCTCTACTCACAACTCTGGCCTGACGTTTTTTCCCAGTTGCAAGTCTATTCTCGACTCACAACTCTTGAGTCCATAGTTTTTTGTCCCAGATGCAAGTACACTAGTAGAAAAATGACTTTACGTGAGTCCCATTAGTCCCGGTTTGGAAACGGACCGGTACTAATGTGACCATTAGTCCCGGTTCCAACTGCTAGGGAGCGGGCATCATTTGTCCCGGTTCGTGTTGAACCTCTAGTACCGGTTCGTGACACGAACCGGGACTAAAGGGGTGGTGGCAGGCTGGGGCCCCACGAGCACATTTAGTCCCAGTTCGTGTCACGAACCGGGACTAGAGGCGCACCTCTAGTCCCGGCTTGTATAACCAACCGAGACTAGAGGTGCACCTATATATAGTGCTTCGTCCAGCCCGAGCCGAAGCTCTCTGTTTTTCCCCTCCTCTTTGTTTTCTTCCCCTCTTGCTCGAGCTCACCTCCATTTTTGCCAAAATTTGTCAAGATTTGAAGGCACCCCATCCATCCAAGTGTTCACAAAGGTTAGCAACTTTGTCCTTTCATCTCTCATTGGTAGATTAGCTCTTAAAATGCTCTATAAGTATAGTGATTTTTGGGTTTAGTTTGTGAGTAATTATATGTGGTAGTTTATTTGATTTATATGCAATTTGAGCTCAAATTAACTTCTTAGTTTGCATATGTAGGTGTGGTTTACTTGGTGCCTTCCCGTCCCCGTCCTAACCACCGTCGATCGCTCGCACCGTCCCGTCGCCGGCACCACCTTGGTGAGCCTATTGTTCTTATCCTTTTTATAAAATAATCATGTTTGTGTGATTTAGATAGTTACTTGTATAATTTTCTTACCCGTACGTTGTTTGTTATACATAGTGGCATGGTTTTGATATCCATCCCAGTCGGCCCTCGTCTGGTTTATGATTCGGATGTGGTATATTCTCTTTTATAACTATTCGTTGCATTTCGTGTTTATGACAATTATGTCCATTAAGTTGACATAGATATTTTTATCTAGGAGGTATATGAACCGGAAATTGCAACCGACCCTCTTGTCGAGAAGTTAAATTTAGTTGAAAAAGAAAACGAGTATTTGAAAGAAAAATTGAAAAGAATTGAAGAAGGGAAGATGAAACTGGAGTTGTTTGTTAGCGATGTCGTCGATGATCACAAGATCAAGATGGATGCAATGCGCTTGAAGATTGGAAAGATTAGAAAATATGCCGTTAATAATGAGGCTTGGTATCATTATGCTATTGGATCAATTGTTACCTTAGTTGCGATCTTGATCGCATTTGTTGTTGCATTTAAATGCTTTAACTAGAGAGTTTGTATGTTGTTTTATGAGAATAAGTGTGTATGAACTTTATGTACGAACTTGTATTAATTTGGTCTTTTCGGTGTTGTGTAATGAAGATGAGCCGGCAATGGATATACGATGACCGATGCTCTCCCCGGTTCATTAATGGCGTGCATACTTTTCTGCTTGCGGCTGAGGCAAACAAGCGGCCGGATGGTTTTATGTATTGTCCATGTGCTGTCTGTAAGAATGATCAAAATTACTCTACCTCAAGAACCATTCACATCCACCTGTTTACGTCTGGTTTCATGTCCGGCTATAACTGTTGGACCAAGCACGGAGAAAGAGGGGCCCTAATGGAAGAGAATGAAGAAGAAGAGGATGATGACAGCTAACCTGGCCATGGGTTCCCTGAATATGATGGTACTACAATGGGGGAAGAAACTGAGCCGGCAATGGGGAAGAAGCTGAGCTGGCAATGGGGGAAGAAGCTGAACAAGAGGCGTCAGATGAGCCCGCTAATGATCTTGGTTGTGCCATTGCCGATGCAAAGAGAAACTGCGCAACTGAAAAGGAGAAGAAGAAGTTGCAACGCATGTTAGAGGATCACAAGAAATTGTTGTACCCAAATTGCGAAGATGACAAGAAAAAGCTGGGCACCACACCAGAATTGCTGCAATGGAAGGCAGAGAATGGCGTATCTGACAAGGGATTTGAAAAGTTGCTGATAATGTTAAAGAAGATGCTTCCAAAGGATAACGAATTGCCCGACAGTAAGTACGAAGCTAAGAAGGTTGTCTGCCCTCTAGGATTAGAGGTGCAGAAGATAAATGCATGCCCTAATGACTGCATCCTCTACCGCGGTGAGTACGAGGATTTGAATGCATGCCCGGTATGCGGTGCATTGCACTATAAGATCAGCCACGATGACCCTGGTGATGTTGAAGGCGAGCGCCACAGGAAGAAGATTCCAGCCAAGGTGATGTGGTATGCTCCTATAATACCACGGTTGAAACGTTTGTTCCAAAACAAAGAGCATGCCAAGTTGATGCGATGGCACAAAGAAGACCGTAAGAAAGACGGGAAGTTGAGAGTACCCACTGATGGGTCGCAGTGGAGAAAAATCGAGAGAAAGTGGGGGACTTTGCAGATGACGCAAGGAACGTATGGTTTGGTTTAAGTGCAGATGGCATTAATCCTTTTGGGGAGCAGAGCAGCAATCATAGCACCTGGCCTGTGACTCTATGTATCTATAACCTTCCTCCTTGGTTGTGCATGAAACGGAAGTTCATTATGATGCCAGTGCTCATCCAAGGCCCTAAGCAACCCGGCAACGACATTGATGTATACCTAAGGCCATTAGTTGAAGAAATTTTACAGCTGTGGAATGGAAAATGTGTACGCGAGTGGGATGAGCACAAACAGGAGGAATTTGACCTACATGCATTGCTGTTTGTAACCATCAATGATTGGCCTGCTCTCAGTAACCTTTGAGGATAGACAAACAAGGGATACCACGCATGCACGCACTATTTAGATGATACCAACAGTATATATTTGGATAAATGCAAGAAGAATGTGTACCTGCGACATCGTCGATTTCTACTGAGCAGGCATCCCTTAAGAAATAAAGGCAAGCATTTCAAAGGTGAGGCGGATCACCGGAATAAGCCTCGCCACCGTACTGGTGATGATATACTTGATATGGTCAAGGATTTAAAAGTAATCTTTGGAAAGGGTCCCGGCGGACAATCTGTTCTGAATGATGCTGACGGACGCGCACCCATGTGGAAGAAGAAATCTATATTTTGGGACCTACCCTATTGGAAAAACCTAGAGGTCCGCTCCGCAATCGACATGATGCACGTGACGAAGAATCTTTGCGTGAACCTGCTAGGCTTCTTGGGCGTGTATGGGAAGACAAAAGATACACCGGAGGCACGGGAGGACCAGCAACGTATGCACGGAAAAGACGGCATGCATCAAAAGCAGTATCAGGGTCATACCAGTTATGCTCTTACCAAAGAAGAGAAGGAAATCTTCTTTGAATGCCTGCTCAGTATGAAGGTCCCGTCTGGCTTCTCGTCGAATATAAATGGAATAATAAATATGGCAGAAAAAAGTTCCAGAACCTAAAGTCTCATGACTGCCACGTGATTATGACGCAACTGCTTCTGGTTGCATTGAGGGGGCTTCTACCAGAAAGCGTTCGATTAGCCATTGCGAAGCTATGTGCATTCCTCAATGCAATCTCTCAGAAGGTAATCGATCCAGAAACCATACCAAGGTTACAGAATGATTGGTGCAATGTCTTGTTAGTTTTGAGTTGGTGTTCCCACTATCCTTCTTCAATATCATGACGCACGTCCTAGTTCACCTAGTCGAAGAGATTTCCATTCTGGGTCCTGTATTTCTACACAATGTGTTCCCCTTTGAGAGGTTCATGGGAGTCCTAAAGAAATATGTTCATAACCGTGCTAGGCCAGAAGGAAGCATCTCCACTACAAGAAATATGTCAACTTGCGACCATCACTATTGGTCGTTGAAAGGTCATTGTTTTTCATTTACGACCTTTTTGTGACCAAAAACAGATGGTCAAAAGCTGACGGTCGTTAATGGAAATTAACGACCTTCTCTGTGAGAAGGTCATAGAAGGCAATGACCAAAACAAAAGGTCATTGGTTCAACGACCTTTTGCTTTGGTCGCTAGCTGTCTGCCCAGGCCACGTCGAATCCGACGTGGCAAGCTAACGTGGCAAAATTGTGACTAAATGAAAAGGTCGTTGATTAGAATCAGCCTGGTCCAATTCGGTGTCTATATGGGCCGAGCCCATTAATTCAACCCATTTATTGTTTTTTTTTCTTTCAAGTTTGGTCAACTTCATGGGCCAAGCCCAACATTTCAGCATTTTTATCTTTTTTTGCCAAATTATGTTTAACAAAATGATTCCAGCCCAATGTTTTCCAGGCTTTTTCTTTCCTGGGCCTTGGCCTTTCCACATTCATTTCATTTTGTTTTATTTTTTTACCCAACTTGTTTGTCCAATATAATTTGAGCCTTGGCCTCTTTAAGGTCCAACTCCAGCCCATTTAACGAACGTTTTCAAACCAGTTTGAATAACAATATGAATCACCACCAATTAACTGAATATTACAGAAATATCTCAGAACTCACATTCTACAAATTTCCATCACATCCGTATTTTATACAGATCCAAGAACCCTACAACATTACGTATTCAAGCATTCAGCTGCTGAAATACTCTAGAACATGAAAGAATAAATAGAACTATCTAGTGCTTCACAACAAGAAAACATGTAGTCTGCTTCTTCAAGTACTGCTTCTTCCTTAGCAATGACAGGCTGATGCAAAACATTGGGCATTCAAAAGAGAACAAAAAGTATGTCACTGATATAAGAAATATTACACGAATACTTTTAAAATAAAAACTAAAGACACATGAGTATTTTATCATTCTACTTATTATTATTTTAACAAGATCATTCTACTTATCTGGAATATGCCTGTTCATCAAAATTGGGAATTGAATTGGCACATATGACAAACTTAGCAGCAAACAAGCATGGAATGTTTTCATCTTGCCATCTACTCAGGTTTACTAATGTGTGTGTCACATGATACATGCATCAAGCATAACGACATCAAGCATAAGGCCCATATCTGTTCAGCAAGACGAGTACATACCTTACTTTGTGTCGATGCGATGGATGGGGCTGCACTTGAGCATATGGTCTGCATCATCATTGACACTGGACATCGCATGTACTTGTCCATTTAGAAGTATGCCATGCAAAATGTTACACATGCAGGTATTAGCATAAAGTAGAGCTTCCACAATACATGCAAGCTTTAGATATGAAGGACCAAGCAAACTGTTCTGGAAATATCTAAAGTTACAGAAAAGCATGTACTGGCCAATTAGCACGAACATGAATAAATCACATTACTAAGTACAATTCAAAATCCTAGCTGCCACAAAATTTGAAAACAAAGAGGGGAGGGGAGGGACACACCTTGAGCTGCTACTGCTGCTGAGCATCATCGTCCTCCTCTCCATGGTTGGATCTGCTGTGGCCGCTGCTGCTGCTTGTCCTTGTGCTGAATGGAAGAAGATGTTGCCGCTGCTTGTCCTTTTGTTGGGACCTCGAGGAGTACTTGGCGTCAGGGACTGCTTGTCCTCCTCTCCTTTCCTCGTCCGTGGAGGTCGCCTACAGCCCCAGATCAAATCAATTGAGCAAAGGGGGAAACATTGGAATCAGAGATAGAATGAAGGAGGGGGTTTGGATCCAGGAAATAGAGAGCTCACCATGCCATGGCCATCGATAGAGGTTAGAGGAGGGAGGCCCTTGCTGCCGCACACAAGGCCACAACCAGCCCAACAACATCACCACCATCGGAGCCCTCACCACTGTCAAAGCTTTATTGAGCTCCCTGCAAACTGTATTTCGCGTTGAAAAATCAATAAATGGAGTTGCAAAGTGAATAGCTTATTTCTTTTGCCAAAAGAATTTATATAAAAGATCTTTTTGCAATACAATTATCTTATGTACATATGAATGACACCCAAGTAATTTCAGATGGAAACAAGTACATCTAGCAATCTTTCATGTATAGTGGCACCTGCAAAAGAGCAAGACACAGAAGAATTTTGGCTTTACATAATGTTTACAAGAATAGGACCCTGATACAGGATTTAGCTTGTCCTCAACACTGTTAACAAGGTACTGAAAGTAGCTATGTGCCTCAGCCTCACCAAGTCTTATCATGAATTGGTTGCTTTTACAAATTGTACTATATTTCTGGACAGCAAACTAAATAGACGGCTGCTCTCAAACCATACATCCAAACAAAGCAAATAAGTACTCTACGGAAACCTTAGAACATGCTTTACAACTCATATGTAGAGGCCAACATGAAATTATGAGCATAACGAACTCGTTTTTCAGTTAGAAGCTCGCTGCCCAAAACTGTCAGGTAGTGCAGTTTTTGAACTGAACCAAATTCAGTTTACACAGAGGTAAGTAAGGAACTACTTCAAAAACAGAGGTAAGTAAGGAACTACTTCAAAAACAGAGGTGCTAACTATGTTTACACAGAAAAACGAGTACGGTGTTTATTTGCCAAACTTGCAGCAGCTAAGAATTCATTCCCCACAGAGAAAATGAACTGACTGAGACTATGATATGATTGTCGGCGACCTACGTTTACGGTATCCTATTAACACAGCATAAAGAAAAGAGAGCATGTCCCGTCGTCATTAGATTAAATTTCTGCTAGTACATAGTGCTAGAATCATACGACCTAAATCCACACGACCTAAATAAATCCCAATCGAACCAAATCCCGCAACAGAACCAATCATGGCGGGGGCTCACAGCATCAAAATAGAAAACACTAGAATCCCAACCACTGGGGCGCCGGAGCTACAGAATTAACCTGTATGTGCCCATGGCCATCTCTACGGCGCATTTGCTGATGGCCGTCTCGAAGCGTTCAAGCTCGTCCACAAGAAACACGTGCCTGAAGCATACTGCCGGACAATGCTTGTGTGGCCTCGAGCTCGGAGGAAACACTTCTCAGATACATCCTTGTTAACTTCACTGACTGGATTTTGATCTGCAGAATCAAGACACTGGACTTGTCAAGCAATGCTGTTTTTGTTCAAAGAAACAGTGGTGACTGCCACTTGCAGATTATTAACAGGCACAGGCCCATGCTCAGTTTACAGGGCCTATTTATTCAGCTAATTTACAGATCAGTTGTGTACTGTCTATAAAAATAAACATTTCGGTACCCCAAAGTTGCAGATCATGTATGATTGCCTAGTTTAAGGGCAGAATTCCAATGGAGACAATGCACATGTAGCAGGTACGTAAAGGACATTTTTCAGGAAGTTTATGAATGAGAATATTAGCCTAGTAGCAGCAGCCTTGACAAATGAACAGATATTGGGTACACTTGCACATAAGCCAGGATCAACTCAAAATATTCTGTCCTACTGAAAATCCATCTGCTACATAAAGAACTATCTAGTATCTAGGACAAATAGTTAGCACGGCCACAGACTGAGAACATTCAATACTCACGAGAGGAAGAAGAATTATTGGTCCCAGGGCTGGATGAAGAAGAGTAGGGGTACCTTTCCTTTGCTTGAGGGCCGGCCATGAAGGGGTCTCCTCTTGCTCTTGGTGTTGATGAAGCACGCCGTGATGAGTCCCATCTCCTCCTTGACGAATAGGTCAGGTCCTGCAACGAACCCGTCCATCAGAGAAGCGGGCGCCGGCAGAGTAAGAGGAGCGGCCAGATCGGTCAGATCTGAGCCGTCTCCCTGTGGACAAATACGAGAAGAAGCGTCTCAGCACACCATTCTTACAGCCTCGCTCAAAGGGGTTCCTTGTCAGAAAAAAAATCGACCGACAGCGGCTCAGCTCATCCTATGATTACTCGAGAGGGAAGAGGAAAATTTCGATTGGGAAAGATGAGGGGTGCTTACTACGGAGGGAGGCGACGCCGTTGCCGGGCTTGCAGGAGCTGATGCTCCAGGCCGCCGTCTTGGCCATCTGCCGCATGTCACCCTCCACGATAGCTCCGGGCAGCCCTTCATCCACCCCGCCACTGGCGCCGGCGCCGCGGCGGCGGCCCCCGTCGTCTGCGTCCAGATGGTGGCCGTCGACGGTGGGGATGGAGGGCGACGGCGGTGGCGGCATCCATCTCCGCCCGGATCACGCGCGTGGGGGTGCGGGGAGGGGAGGGGAATTGGCTCACGAGGGGCGACTCGGACAGGAGGGGGTGGTGGAAGGGAGGATGGCCAGCGCTGGGAGCGGAGAGGCGGCGGCTGCTACGTCGTGGTCGTGGCAGACCGCATCGGCGTCGCGCCGCGGCCGATCTAGATCGGGAAAGAGAGAGAGAGAGAGAAGGAGGAGGCGGCCGATCTGGATCGGGGGGAGAGAGAGGGAGGCAGTGGAAGAAAGGGAGGAGAGGTGAGTGAGGCGGCCGATCGTTGGATCTGGGGGACAGCTCAGATTGTATACAGCGGGGCGACCCGGGGAGAGATCCTGACTGGTTCGATTCTTTTGTCATTTAAAATAGTTTCTAAGTGCTAAAAACATAGAAAACTGTGAAGCAACTACCAGTAATATTTTGCAAAATGGCATCACTAAACTTTTCACTCAAATTATACCATATTTTACGAATGATCACCAACTTTAATGCATTTCCAATCTTTCTATCTACTTTTGGCCATTTAAACGGGTTCCTTCCGAATCAGCTGGAACTGGGTCAAATTTGAACTATACCTACTTCATATCTTGCTCGTTATTTTTTACAAAAATCATTTTAAGATACACAAGTATATATTCCATCAGAGATGCGCCAATAGTTTTGGAAGATTCCACACATAGATACAAACGGTCACTCTCGCCGTTTTGACCGCATTTTGAAACTGGTATAAAGAATTAAAAAAAAATCTAAGAATTGACCGCAGTTTGTTCAAATGATCTCATATTGTGCACAAGGGTGCATCTTGGAATGACAAACAATGTTGCCTAAGGAACTTTTCATTTTTTTTGGATGAAAAATTCATTTTCCATTTTTCTAGTGCCCAAAATAAGTTTTTTTGTGAAGGATCTACCATATATTTGTTGTAAAATTGGACCAAATAATTTTTCTAAAATATTAGACCATATTTAATGTACAATTGACCAAATGATTGGGTGTCAAAAGCTTTTATTCACCTCTCATGAAAAAGACAAATTTCTGCCAATTTAGTTGGAAGCAGGTCAAATTTGAACTGCAGCTGCCTCATAGTTTGCTATTTATTTTTCCCAAAAATCATTTTTAGGTACAAAAGTATCTATTTAATCAGATAAACACCAAAAGTTTTTAAAGATTCAACCACTAGCTAGGAACGGTCATGCCCACCGTTTTGACCGCATTTTGAAACGGGCATGACAACTTAAAAAAAATCAAAAAATTGGAAAACCTTCTCATTGTGTCATTATATGTAGCCAAGCTACCGGGAAAAATAATAAACTTGTAATACGGCAATTATTTTAAAAAAGTGTTCTTAGCAATGAGCTATCATGTGTGAAGATTCATGTCTTTCAACCCAAATGCTCAATCTTATGGCCACATTCATGGCATAGTTTGTTCAAATGATCTAATATTGTGCACAAAGCTGCATGTTGGACTGACAAACAATGTTGCCTAAGAAAGTTTTCATTTTCTTTGGACGGAAATTTCATTTTCCATTTTTCGAGTGCCCAAAATCAGTTTTTGTGTGAATGACCTACCATATATTTGTTGCAGTATTGGACCAAATCATTTTTATAAAATAATAGGCCAGATTTAATGCATAATTGACCAAATGGTTGGGTGTCAAAAGATTTGATCCACCTCTCGTGAAAAAGACAAATTTCCGCCGATTCAGAAGGAAGCGGGTCAAATTTGAACTGCACCTGCCTCATAGTTTACTCTCTATTTTTTCCAAAAATCATTTATAGGTACATAAGTATCTATTTAATCAGAGAAACACCAAAAAATTTCCAAGATTCAACCACTAGCTAGGAACGGTCATGCCCGCCGTTTTGATCGCATTTTGAAATGGGCATGAAAAATTCAAAAAAAATCAAAAAATTGGAAAACCTTCGCATTGTGTCATTATAAGTGGCCAAGTTACCAGGAAAAATAATAAACTTTTAATACGATAATTATTTTTAAAAAGTGTTCTCAGAAAGGAGCTATCATGTGTGGAGATCAATGGCTTTCAAGCCAAATGATTAATCTTATGGCCACATTCATGGCATAGTTTGTTCAAATGATCTCATATTGTGCACAAGGGTGCATCTTGGGATGGAAAACAATGTTGCCTAAGGAAGTTTTTATTTTCTTTGGACAAAAAATTCATTTTCTATTTTTGCGAGTGCCCAAAATGAGTTTTTTTTGTGAAGGACCTCCATATATTTGTTGCAATATTGGACCAAATCATTTTTATAAAATAATAGGCCATATTTAATGCACAAGTGAACAAATGGTTGGGTGTCAAAAGATTTGATCCACCTCTTGTGAAAAAGACAAATTTCCGCTGATTCAGTAGGAAGCGAGTCAAATTTGAACTGCACCTGCCTCATAGTTCGCTCTTTATTTTTTCCAAAAATTATTTCTAGGTACATAAGTATCTATTTAATCAGAGAAACACAAAAAAAAATTCAAGATTCAACTACTAGCTAGGAACGGTCGTTCTTGCCATTTTGACCGCATTTTGAAACGAGCATAAAAAATTCAAAAAAAAAATTTGGAAAACCTTCGCATTGTATCATTATATGTGACCAAGTTACCAGGAAAAATAATAAACTTGTAATACGGTAATTATTTTTAAAAAGTGTTCTCAGAAACGAGCTATCATGTGTGAAGATGCATGGCTTTCAAGCCAAATAATCAATCTTATGGCCACATTCATGGCATAGTTTGTTCAAATAATTTCATATTGAGCACAAGGGTGCATCTTGGGATGGCAAACAATGTTGCCTAAGGAAGTTTTCATTTTCTTTGGACGAAAAATTCATTTTCTATTTTTCGAGTGCCCAAAATGAGTTTTTTTTTGGGAAGGACGTACCATATATTTGTTGCAAAATGGGACCAGGTCATTTTTATAATATATTAGGTCATATTTAATGTACAATTGACAAAATGGTTGGTCGTCAAAAGTATTTATACACCTCTGGTGAAAAAGACAAATTTCCGCTGATTCAGTTGGAAGCGGGTCAAATTTGAACTGCAGCTGCCTCATAGTTTGCTCTTTATTTTTTCCAAAAATCATTTATAGGTACATAAGTATCTATTTAATCAGAAATACATGGTTTGGTGGCGATACGTTGAGGTTTGGATGGTGGCCGAGGGCCGCAACTCCGGAGCGCGTAAACTTGCATGCCCACTACATGGTCACCGCATGACCGTGGTGTTGCCACGCGTTTTGGGCGGCCTAGGCATGTCGAGTAGGTTGGGCACTCCCCCGATAGGTGTCAGGAAGAATAAGGCAATAGAAGAATCTCACGAGGAGACTGAACTGAGCTCAAACATGAATTATCACCCAAGTGTTTGATTAGTGGTGGGGAAAATGCACATTGCCAATGGGCCTAAGTTTTGGCCGAGGATGATCATCTACTAAGGACACTATCTTGGAAAATTTGCAGCTCAAATGGAGGAGCCTAGGTGTCACTGGCTTTGCAACATACCACACTAGACAGAAATATGAATGTTGAAGCTAGACACAAATGAATGAATGGATTGATTTGAAATTTGGAGGAGGATGATAATTTGGTCATATGAAGGCAGTTTAAAATTTTCATGCCATTTGGATAAATAAAAATGGTACTTCCTTCACAGTGCTCTCCACTGAATAGAGAATTGGGAAAAATGCTGAGGGAAATTGGCTAGAATAAATGAGCTAAAATTTGGGGGAGGGAGGTTCTATGAGCAGGGTCATGTCATGGTAAATTTTCGGCAGTTATAAATTAACATAAAATATAGTTGCTTCACAAACTAAAAATATCACCAGAAACAAAGATTGGATGCTGAGCTCACATGTATTGTTAGATGGGGCTCAAATTCTATGGAGAGCTATGATTTGGGAATATAGAAGTTGTGGCAAAAATTCAGCTCATTAGGATTTGCCTAGCTAGTACTTCCTTCACAACAGTTCGAGCTGAACAAAAACTTTGGAAATTTGCCGAGGAAGATTTACCAGGCAAATGGAGTTGAATATTGTCATGAGGCAATGATTTGGATAGTAAAGAATGCCCAATTTTTTTGGGAATTTTTGGAATGACAGAAATTTAGGTTGCTTCACAATCTAGGGCAAAAATTAACACATGGACATGACACATAGGCAAAACTGATGAGGTGGCGCCTAGTCATAGCAATCCACCACAATTTACAAGGTTATGACCATCTATATTGGTCGTGATCAGCTAGAAATAAGGCAGCGGACCAGTTCTGTCTGCTTTATGACCATTTCGTGTAAGGATATTACGACCTTTCTGACCAAAATGGTCGTTATAGTTTAGGGTTTGGAGCCCCCCGAACAGCTTTTGACCAATTGGTCTCAAATGGTCGTAGATTTATGACCAATTCTTCCAGGGTCACTCACAGAAGGTCACAAGTTGACATATTTCTTGTAGTGCTCCAAGGGCCATGAAAATGAGGAGGTCATTGAGTTTTGTGTTGACTTTATTCCCGACCTTAAGACGATTGGTGTTCCTGAATCGCGGCATGAGGCAGACTGGGTGGAAAAGGCACGCTAGGACCGAACTCAATAATATGTATGGACGGGCATTCTTGGGCGCAAGCACACTACACAGTTCTACAAAATTCCTCCTTGGTGGCTCCATATATCGAGGAACACAAGAATATTCTACGCTCCAAACACCTGGAGCAGTCTGACGACTAGATTACATGTGAACAAACGGGGACTTTCGCCGGTTGGTTGCAGACACGTCTCATGCATGACGACACTGTTGAAGATGACCTGTACTTGCTTTCCCAGTTATCATCTTCGACTATATTGACTTTCAAAGGGTACAAGATAAATGGGAATACATTTTACACCATAGCCCAAGATAAAAAGAGCACCAACCAAAACAGTGGTGTCCGCTTTGATGCAGCAAACACCAATAGGCCAAAGGAAACATATTATGGTTACATAGAGGAGATATGGGAACTTGACTATGGACGTGGTTTGAAGGTCCCTTTTTTCGGTGCAAATGGGTCAATCTAGCAGGAGGCGGGGTAAAGGAAGACCCGCAGTATGGAATGACAAAAGTGGGTCTCAACAATCTTGCGTACGCAGATGAACCATTCGTCCTAGCCAATGATGTGGCGTAGGTTTTCTATTTAAAGGACTTGTCTATCAAGCCGAGAAAAAGAAAAGGTAAGGAAGCGAATACATCATACGATGAGCCAAAGCGCCACATAGTTCTTTCAGGGAAAAGAAACATCGTGGGAGTGGAGGACAAGACAGACAAGTGAGAAGATTATGAAAAGTTTAATGAAATTGCTCCCTTCACAATGAATATTGACCCGAGCATCCTGTTAAATGATGAAGATTGTCCATGGTTACGGAGCAAAGGGACACACGCGAAGAAAAAGTTTTATACCCCAAGATCCCACTCTGGGATGTGACCGGCTTCACCGTCATCACTTTCTTCTCTAGTGAGTTTCCGGACTTATATATCTGGAAAGTCCCACTTCGGACAAACCGGAGGGAATCTTTGTAATAGTTAGGGTACTTATGTGTTTTGGCATTTGAAACGCGAAGAAATATTATGTCCAAACAAATTATTTCATGCATTATGTAGGACTTCATTTGCTAAAATTATTGAGCTAAATGACCCTGAAATTGAAAAGCACTACAAATGAACTCTGAAATGGTTGAAAGTTGTCATGGTATCATCATTTCACCCACATAGCATGTGCTAAAAAGTTGAGATGGTTACGGCAAAAACTGGATGCACTTCATGTACAAAATGGACAATCTATTTCGAAGTATCAGGCTTCCGGACGAAAACCCATCTGTTACAAAGGCATTTCATTTTTTTAACTTATTTGAACTCCAAACTTTTTGTGCGTTCAGTATGCACCATTGAAAGCCACATCATCAATTTTCAACCCTTTCTGACTTCATTTGCTATTTTTCATGCATTTACTGATTTTTTTGAGCTAAATGACCCAGAAATTGAAAAGCACTACAAATGAACTCTGAAAAGGTTGAAAGTTGGCACTGTGTCATCATTTCACCCACATAGCATGTGCTAAAAAGTTGAGAAGGTTACGGCAAAAATTGGATGCACTTTGTGTACAAAATTGACAATCTCTTTCGAATTATCAGGCTTTCGGACGAAAACTCATCTGTTACAAAGGCATTTCATTGTTTTTAACTTATTTCAACTCCAGACTTTTTGTGCGTTCAATATGTACCATTGAAAGCCACATCATCAATTTTCAACCCTTTCTGACTTTATTTGCTATTTTTCATGCATTTACTGATTTTTTTGAGCTAAATGATCCTGAAATTGAAAAGCACTATAAATGAACTCTGAAAAGGTTGAAAGTTGGCATGGTATCATCATTTCACCCACATAGCATGGGCTAAAAAGTTGAGAGGGTTACGGAAAAAACTGGATGCACTTCGTGTACAAAATGGACAATCTCTTTCGAAGTATCAGGATCTTTCGGACGAAAACTCATGTGTTACAAAGCCATTTCATTTTTTTAACTTATTTGAACTCCAGACTTTTTGTGCATTCAGTATGCACCATTGAAAGCCACGTCATCAATTTTCAACCCTTTCTGACTCTATTTGCTATTTTTCATGCATTTAATGAATTTTTTTAGCTAAATGACCCTGAAATTGAAAAGCACTACAAATGAACTCTAAAAAGGTTGAAAGTTGGCATGGTATCATCATTTCACCCACATAGCATGTGCTAAAAAGTTGAGAGGGTTACGACAAAAACAGGATGCACTTCGTGTACAAAATGGACAATCTCTTTCGAAGTATCAGGCTTTCGGATGAAAACTCATCTATTTCAAGCAACCATTGAATATAATGATAAAACACACTAATATTAAACAGCGGAAAAAATAATCACTAAAAAATCTATTTTTAAAGTAAAGTTATTCACAAACTAGTGATTCACACAAATTTCAAATAATTCAAATTTAAACTATTCAAATTTGAAAATTACAGGCAGTAACAGAAAGTTTATAATTTTTGTGACCTAAAGCAAAAAGATACACTTAGAAACTCTAAATAAAGCAAAAAACAACTCAGAAACAAAATAAAAGAAATAAAGCAGAAAACAAAAAAAATAAATAAATTACAAAAAAGCCCGCCTACTGGGCCACCATGGCCTACATACGACTAGAAACCCAACCTCTAGTTGGGCCAGGATGCAGGCCCGCATGACCCAGTAGGCCCCACAGGGCAGCACAGGTTCAATAGGCTTGCTTAGAGAGGAGCTCGACATGGTAGCCGCGGCGGGGCTTATAGAACAGTGCGAGCTCCTCTCAACTTGTGAGGTGGGACTAAACATTCGACACGGTAAGCCAGACCTTTAGTCCCGGTTGGTCGCTCCAACCGAGACTAAAGACCCCCCCCCCCCCCCACATTGTCGTGGTTGGAGCCATCAACCGGGACTAAAGTTTTGGCTTCCCGCCACTTGGCCTGGCCAAAATTCACCTTTAGTCCCGGTTGGTGGCTCCAACCGGGACTAAAGGTCTCCGCATATATAAACAACACTTGAAAATCTTCACACTTCTCTGCTTGTTCGACCACTACAGAGGAGATCGCCGCGCCGCCAGGCTGCCGTCGTACGCCCAGACGCGCCACCCACGCCGCCCGCGCGCTCCTCCCCCTGCCGGCCGAGCCCCGTCGACGCCGCCCGCGACCTCCTCCCCGATCGAGCCTCGCCGTCGCCTCGACCCCCCGCTGTGAGCTCGCCGCCCCATCTTCTCCGGCGATTTTTTTTCACTAGATGATTAGATATATATGCTTAGTTATAGTATATATGTATGTATATATGTATATACAATGTATAGAAAAAAGTTGAGGAATTTTGACATTTGAGGAATTAATTAGTATATATGTATGTATAGAAATTTTGAGGAATTTTGACATTTTGATCCAATGTATAGAAATTAGTACATATGTATGTATATATACAATGTATAGAAAAAACTTGAGGAATTTGGACATTTGATCCAATGTATAGCAATTAGTATATATGTATGTATATAATGTATAGAAAACATTTGAGGAATTTTGAGCAAGCATAGAAAAAAATTGCATAGAAAAAAGTTGCATATTTTAATGTTGTATTTGCAAAAGTTTGTCATGTATTTGCAAAATCAAGTGAACAAGAATTACAAAAATCGTAATCAAGCTTTTAAAAAAATGTTAAATTTGCATAGAAACATTTTTGGCTAGGGCGATGTCGGGCCCGCATGCTCGTCGTCGACTCGTTGGCGACGAGTTGCTTCAGAGGCGCCATGTCCGGGACTGGGCTCCGCTAGGCTGGCACTGGGAGGTGCTACCTTCCGGGGCGCGCAGCTTGGTGAGGAACCGGGATCCCGTCGTCGACCCGGAGCTTCTTTGGTGGCGTTCGCGTGGGCCACTTTCGGTGTGGAGGCAGCCGGCCCCGCCGGAGGTGGTACGTCGCCGTGTCAGTGAGGAGGATGAGCACGTCAGTCGCTACATGGTTGCGTTGGACGTCAGGTTCTACAATACCTGGCAGGTTCTTTAGGGATCTCACCCGAGCTATGATCCTACGATGGTTCCTTCTCTTTGGGTGTCCACCGCCCGCGCCTCAGGAAACGCGAGTGAACTAGATTCTTCGATAATATTTGATCTGTATTAGCTAGTGATGTTATATATATGATAATATTCGACATGTATTAGTGATAATACTCAAGACGATGTATTCGAGATTATATTATTCGATAATATTTGAGACGATGTATTCGAGATTATATTCGATGATGCATATTATCTGGATTATTCGAGATGTATCAGTGATATTATTCGAGATGCATATTATCTACTATATATGATTCAGTTTTTCCTTATTGATTGCATTCTAATTTGACTACTAAATTGTTTTATCTTTCTTCTGGATTAGTTAATATAATCTATGGACAATACCGGCAGAGACGGAGAAGAGACCCTGTTCGACATCATACTCTCCCCAAGCCCAGATGAGAATGAACCTGAAGATGACGGCTCGCAATATCTGAACAATTCTGGTGAGGGTATGATATTTGATGAAGACGAAGGAATAGTTGAAGGCCACAACAATTATGACGAAGGAAATGTTCTTCAAATAACAAAGACCGGCGAGGTGTATTTATATAAGGCATCTTGTGATCATTACATGTTCTAATTGATTTGTATATATAGATATATATATATATAGACATATATATATATATATATATAGATATATATATATATATATATATTAACGAATTGATCTTTCTTCTTTTAGCCCTCCGGATCGAGCAAATCTTCTACAAGCAGGGCAGAAGGCCCGGCCAAAAAGTTGCAGGATGGCGTAAAGTACAACATCGATGCCATTAAACAAAATGGCGAACCGCTTGAACCTAAGAAGAATGCGGACAAGTTTACTCGTCAATGCAGAGTTATTGTCAGGGACCAAATCCCGATCTCCGTTCAAGAATGGAATTTGCCAGCAAAGGAAGATCAAGGAGTTACTTTTGTCTCCGAAAGGGCAAAAGATCTGCTTTGGGAATCGCTCATGTCACATTTCACCCTACCAGATCATTTCACAAATGCACAACTGGCGAACGTCAGGAAGAGTGCTCTTAAGAAGATGGCGATAACGTTCAACAACCACAAGAAAAAAATATGGGCCAAGTACGAAGAAGATGGAAAGCAGACTCCAGAATTCAAGGGAGCACTGGAAAAGGTAAGAGATCACTGGGACGCTTTTGTGAAGTACAAGGAATCGGAAGTAGCTCAGGAATGGTCGAGAATAAACAAGATTAATGCTGCGAAAAAGAAGTGGCACCATCGGCTGGGGCCAGGTGGCTACCAGGTCGCCCGGCCTAAGTGGGATCTCGCTGAGCAAGAGATGATTGCTGCAGAGGTCACTCCAGTTACATTGAGTTGGCCTGACAGGTGCAGGACTTGGTTTTATGCGCATGTGGGGAAGTTGGTCCCACAGACAGGGCTGGTTATCGAGCGGGCAAGTCTTAAAGAAGCCTCCGATGCTCTACTTGTTGCAATAGAAGAGGCTCGAACGGGGGCGTTCACGCCCAACAGAGAGAACGACGAGCTTACGTGCGCCCTAAAGAATCCTGAACACCCGGGACGAACACGAGGCAAAGGCATTGTTCCGCGGTTTGAGGGGTTTGCGGATTGAAACGCCGACTACAGAAGTCTTGCGAGAAAGAAGCTGCAGGAGGAGAAGAAGAGGAAGCTGCAGGAGGAGCAGAGGAAGGAGGAAGCAGTCCGCCTTCAAGGCCTAGAATCAAAGCACAGGGAGTTGGAACGTGCTTTCAGGCGGTAGCAGAAGCAGATCGACTCACTTAGCCAGGAGAGGGTGTCTCAGCTGCGGCAGCATCTAGCGGATCCCGCATTGGATAACACCGTCACATCTATCCCGAGAAGCAGTGTGGGTTCCACCCAGGCCGATGATGCACTGCTGGCTAGATACCCCGTGGATGATATCATAGCTACAACACCTTGTGAGCTACACATGAAAGTGAAGAACATATCCATGAAGGTGGCGGACGGCTATGCTTTAACAAATCCCCCTGAAGCAACCTTCCATTGCAATCCGACTCCAGCTGGCTATGCTTGTGTCGGGGTTGATGAAGTGATGTCAGGAAATAACGAGCTAGAGCTTGACATTCCTAGAGGTGACGAGGGGCGCACACTGGGAGAGGCCATACATCGTATCATTTTATGGAGAAAGGATTGCATCGCCTTTCCACAGCCACCGACTCCTGCTCCAACAAGTCCGCCGCATCAGTCGACTCCTGTTCCTCCAAGTCCGCTACCGCATCAGCCGACTCCTCCTCCTCCAAGTCCGGCACCGCATCAGCCGTCTCCGCCACCGCGTCAGCCGATGCCTCTTCCAAGTCTGGCACCGCGTCAGCCGACTCCTCCTCCAACTCCGGCACCGCGTCAGCCGACTCCTCCAAGACAGACACCGCGTCAGTCGTCTCCGCCGCCTCAGCAACAGCGAACAAGAGGTGCCACAGCTACGGCGGCTAGCGATACAACAGGCAAGAAATTCAGATATGGTCCAAGCCTCAGGGCTCCTCCGAAGTTGACTTACATCTTGAGTGTTGAAGAAAACAAGGCCGTAGTGGATGCCGAAGTTCAGGCCCATTTTGCACCAAAACCGCCCCCGCCGCCAAAGGAGAAAGTACCTGAGAATGTCCTACAACACTTTATTGATAATGCTCAACGGTCTGTGAAGAAAAGGGACTCAGACTATGAGCGCTCTATCAAAAAGTTATATCGTGCACAAAAATAGAAGGAGTCGAGATCGAGCTCGAGCCAAGCAGGTAAAAAATGCGGGAAAACTTTTCCCCAGCTGGGAGAATAGGTAGTGAAGTCGATCCCCCCGCTCATTGTACAACCACATGTGAGTACCGCCGATCAGCTGGTAATAACTGACGAGCATAGAAGGATGGCTAAAGAGGCCGGTGTCACTGCTTATCAACTCCTAGAGATCGAGCCTATCCCCGGGATTACAGATGATGAAGTAGCATGGAAATATGTCCGCGGCCAACCTATGGTCATGCCTGAGGAGATCCCGATTCTATCAACGAGAATGTACGAATTGCATGAGTGGTACCTGAGAGAAGTAAAAACCAGGCGAGAGTCCCTCATGGTGAAAGTCAAGGAAGAACATTACTTCCATGAAAACAATTTGTTGGTTGAACTTCAAGAACTTTTTCAGTTATTCAATCAAGACGCACTCGACAAATCTATCGTCAGGTGCTATTGTCTATAAGTGATTTCTTTCTATAATTTAAGTCTCTAGCTGTGCTCGTTCATTACCTGTAATTATCCTCACTATATTCTTTTCTATGGTATTATGCAGAATGAAGATGTATGAAATGAAAAGAGAAGGACGCTATGGCTTTGGGTTCATTGACCCAAATACTATTAATGAAGAGACATGGTTGTCATGGGAACGGATCTAACAGTAGAGGTAGGGGGTACGTAGGAGAGGGTAGAGCCTAGCTATGGCGCGATGGTACACTCAGATTTATGAGTTCAGGCCCCTCTCGGAGGAGGTAATAGCCCTACGTCTCGCTGCTGCGGGAGCTTTGTCGTATGGAGTGTTGAGTTACAGGGGGTGCGAACCCTTGTGCAGCAGGAGAGGGGCGGCTTATATAGAGTCCGCTTGCCCCTTGTCGCCTTCAGTTATGCAAGGGTTCAATGAGAGAGTAAAAGATGAGAACGTTACTGGAAACACTCGTAATTAATGATCTTTATAGCGACGGAGTGATTGCCTGACCATTGCCATCCTGGGGTGGCTCTAGATCTTCTGTTCTTCGAGTGAAACCAGGTACTCTGAGTGAATAACGGTGGTCGAGTGGGGGTAGAGTAACCGAGTGAATCTTCTGTCGAGTGACTTGCACGATGCGGTCATTCCAGTCGGTACCTCCTTTCTAACTTTGTAGGTCTTGGAGTCTTTGTGTAGTGTCCTTGGGTTGGGCATGTAGGTCAGGCCTAGGAACCTACCCTAGGTACATGTCATCGTCATTAGCCCCCGAATGGATCGAGATTCCAGGGAGGAGGGATTAGACCTGATTTCAACCCGACTCAATGTCTCAGAGACATTCTCTTGGAGTCTGAAGGTACGTGAACCGCTAAATCGTTCATCAATCGCCATGATCGATTCCAGCTTCTTGAGTGTCCGAGTGAAACAAGCTGCGGAATGTCGAGCGTTGGATTCGACCCAAATGGATATGGATATCTCTGGCACGATCGATTGCCTTGCTGGATCCCGGATTTCGCGGGATTCGAATATTTTGAGAAGTGCGTGGGCCGGCTGCAGCGCGGTAAGTGGGGCAAGTGGGGAGGGACTCCTCGATCTTCGCTCCACCTTTTCCGCCATGTAGTGGGTAAGCGTCGGTTGCGGGATGCGCTGAGATCGCGTTGGACCACAGGTCAGTCACTCAGATGTGCGGGTATAAAGGACGACGCGGCCGAGGCATGCAACAGTGCTCTCCTCTTTTCCCCTCTCCACTTCGTCTCTCCGCCTCTTCTACCACTGCGTCGCGCCACCCCGCTCGGCTCCGATGACCACTGTAGAGATGGCGAAGGACAAGACGGCGAAGCTGGAGCGCGCCAAGAAGGCGGCCAAGGGGAAGAAGGGGTCAAGCTCCCGGACTACACTGCCGCCGGGCTGGATCCAGGGCGACTGGTTGCCCTCGATGGTCACGGAGGTGGACCTCGAGGGGCTCACCGCCGATGGCCTGCTGGTCCCCGGGTCATGGAGGTTGCCGGAGGGGGAGATCAAGCCTGCACCACGCCCTGAGGAGCGGGTCCTTCTCCTCACTCACTTGGAGAGTGGTTTTTCTTTGCCCCATCATCCGTTTTTCCGTGGTTTCCTGAATTTCTTCGGTGCGCAAATCCACCACCTCCCTCCGAATGCCATATTGTATCTTGCTACCTTCGTCTTGATGTGTGAGAACTTCTTGGGTTATCCCCCCCCCCCCGCCCCACTAGGGATTGTTCAAACACATCTTCACATGCCGCTCTCAATCGGTTAAGAAGCAAATTCGAGTGATACGAAGACCCATGTAATCCATTTGTGTGGGGGCTGAGGTGTCCAGATGAGGGGTAGAAGTGCTTTCCCTTCCATGACCTTTCCCGAGTCGGTTAGGGGTTGGCAGTCGACCTAGTTCTACTGCAATGACATTCCATCCCCTGGTTCGTCGACTGGCCTTCCCCCTTTATCATTGGCTAGACTAAGTGCTCCTCACTCACTGACTGTGGAAGAGGAGGAGAAAGCTAAGGTGGGGATCTTGGTTGAAGCTGTAGTTGAGTTGATTTGGTGCGGGGTGACAGGCCTGGATCTGTTGGAGGTGTTCCTCAGTCGACGCATCCAGCCCCTGCAAGCATGCGACCACCCTATGTGGTTGTATTCAGGCGCAAATGATGCCGCTCCAACCTTTCCAGAGGTAGTCAAGGAGGAGACTGTGGCACAGTGGCTCAGGAGCATCACTGGAGCCCGTGACAACCCGCGTGGATCCAAGCGAATTCTGCCCTTTGACGCCGAGCATCCTCCAGGAGAGGTGAGACATAACTCGTCGAGTGAATTACTTTCTGTTTTCAACATGCGACTGTATTGAACACTGACTGACTTTGATACTTGTTCTCTGCAGGCGTTCACGAAGATGTATTCACCTATGCCGAATGGAGAATAGCTCATTGAAGGAATGGAGAGCGAAGGTGGCAGTGCTGATATCGACTATGCCGATGACAGCGAAGATAGCAATGATGACTCGGAGGAGAGTGAGGAAGTCGAGTCCCCCCCACGCATCGAAAATCGATCCAGCGATCAGCCAGGGAAAGGTCGTGGCGTCGAGTGTCAGGAATCCAAAACACACTCGGACTGCAACGCCAGACCCGACTGAGAAGTCATCGAAACAGCCCAAGGTAGCGCCAGTGAAGCCTCGGAAGGTTCTCCCTCGAATCAAGGTCGCAGTGCCTATCGCTTCAACGTGAGTGCTTCTCCTTTTTCTCTTTCTTTCTTACTGTTGCAGAACATCTTGCCTTTGCTGACCAAGTGAACATTGTGTGCCAGAGCTGCTACTTCGATAACGTCACCCATGCAGGTCGATGAGGAGCATGCGGAGGCAGATACTGCGGACACAGCCACCTCTCGACGAGGTGCGACACATTTGCACTATGTTCTATTTCATTGGTTGATTTGTCGATTGAACGGGCTGTTGTTGTTGAATGACTGTAGTACCAACAGATATCATACAACTTCCTGATGACGACGAAGACGAGCTTCCAAAAGGTGCGCGTGGCGAAGGTACGACTTCGGGCACTCCTCGCAGTTTCACTCGGAGGGAGCCGTCGAGTAGAACATCCCGAGTGCTATCCGCTGCGGTGCTTCAGGAGCCTGGTGGCTCATCTCAACCTAGCGCTATCTCTACTGCTCCGCTGTCGACTGCTCCGCCTTTGGTATCAACTTTTCCAGCTTCACGACCTGCTGGCCAATCTCAAGTGTTGATCCCTCCGACTGCATCGTCAACCCCTGGGCCAACTGTATTCACTCTACACCATGTTCCAGAAGACCAGGCCGGGTCCAGCAAGGAAGCCATGATCCAGGCCGATTTGATGATGCAGCATCTGAAGGAGGTGTATGAAGGCAGCCAGTTATCTTATGACGCCAGCACAGCCCTTCACGCGAATGTCCGAGTAAGTGCGATTGTAAGTTGATTTCCGATTGGGTTTTTTCTTGCTCATCTTGACTCTGTACACCCACTGGGTGTTTTTTCAGTCTGCAATCTTTCCACTCGGACTGGTCATGCCCTGCCGAGTGGGAAATTGATCCAGTGGGGGCACGCTGAGTGCACCCACTGGGTGTAGTCCCCGAGGCCGCCATCGAATGTCTGATTCGGCGGAGGTCTTAAGACATTTGTGCCTGTAGCTCTCCACTCCGGCCGGTCAGGCCGTGCCGAGTGGGAAATTGGTCTAGTGGGGGCACGCTGAGTGCACCCACTGGGTGTAGTCCCCGAGACCGCCGTCGAATGTTTGATTCAGCGGGGGTCTTAGAACAAGTTTTTGTGTGCTTTTTTTGGCTCTTCACTCGATCAGTCAGTCTGTGGCCGAATGGAGATGAGTTCAGTGGGGGTACGCTGAGTGCACCCACTGGGTGTAGTCCCCGAGACCACTGTCGAATGTTTGATTCGGCGGGGGTCTTAGAATTTCTTGTTTGTAGAAATTGGATTTGCCCTTCTCCACTAGAAAGTGGAGGAATACTTGAAACTCTTTATCATTGTCAACACAATTGTTTCTTTGTTGATCTCAAAAAACTTGCGAGCTCGGGACCCAGTACATCGCCTTGGAGAAGGAGAAGATCCAACTTCAACTGGGCTTGGATCTGACAAAAAGGAACTTGGAGCACGCTCAGACAGAGGTGAAGACCATGGGAGGTAAATCATGTCGACTGAGTACACTGTTATTCTTTCTTTCTGTCCTTTCAGCCGAGTGGTTTCACTCTAACACATGTGCGTCATGAAAACCATCAAATTCAAGCACGACTCAGGAATGTTATTTCTTTAGACACCATGAAGCAGGCCTTGGAGAAGAAAGACGAAGAACTCATGGGGGCTCAGAAGGTGGCTAAGGAGAAGACTAAGGCCGCGGAGGCAAACTTGGCTTCGGTCAGAAAGCTAGAAGAAGAAAATGCATCTCTGAAGACTGCTGTTGAAGAGCTTAAGAAAGAACGGGCCGAGTGGGCCAAGAAAATGGAAGATCAAGCAAGTGCTTTTGAGTTTGAGAAGACGGCTCTGAACGACAAGGTGGACCAGCTCACCCAGAAGAGGGATGCGCTATAAAAATATCTTGGCGGTTTCGCGAAGAAGATGTATGGCATGCTTGAAGGTACCTCTATTTGGTCCAGTGAATCCCCATGGGCTTTGAAAATAATGGCATAACTAATCATTTCTTCCTCCCTTGTGCAGAATTCTGTCAGAACTTTGAGGAGGAGACTGATCGGATCGAGACGGATCTAGATCCCACCAAGTCGCTCGTGAAGGACGCGATGGCTCTGAATATGCTGCGACTCAAAGCTCGCCTCGAAGATGTTTGTGGATATATCACTCGCTTGAGGACTGCATTGGCGAAGATAGACAAGGAGTTGTGGCCTGAGGATACGCTTTGGAGTGACCTCGAGTCAATGATGACTCGGCTCAATGAGATCCCTGGTCGAGTGCAGGCATGGAAGAAATCTGTTGCTCGCTACGGATTTCTTCCATGGCGCTCTCACTTGTCTGTGTCCATTGTAAAGATGCCAAAGAAGACAAGCTGAAGGCTCTTCAGGTGGCCAATACGAAGAAGCTCCAGTTTGAAGATTTCATGGAGGCTTTCATCGAAGCCGCCACTCGGATAGCTGACGGCATTGACCTAGACACCTTCGTCGAGCCAGCGAGTCCCCCCTGCGCGTGAAGAAAAACTTTATGATTCAAACTCATTTGCCTCGGAATGCCGAGTGGTCTTGTAACCGTTAAACTCATTCGGGCTTTCTGCTTGAGTACTTTTGCCTGCGTTTGCGAACTTGAGGTTGCGAAGTTATCTAAACCATTGCTTTCTAGTTTACTGCATAATTTATATCGACTGGTTCGCAGCTAAACCTCCGAGTGAGAGGGATGCTCTTACTCGGCGTGGTTTTCTAACTTAGGCGAGGACTGGCTCGCGGCTAAGCCCCCGAGTGGGAGGGACGCTCTCACTCGGAGTAGATTTTTAACTTAGGTGAGGACTGGCTCGAAGCTAAGCTATCGAGTGGGAGGGATGCTCTCACTCGGAGTACATTTTAAACTTAGGCGAGGACTGGCTCGCGGCTACACCATCAAGTGGGAGGGATGCTCTCACTCGGAGTAGTTTTTTAACTTAGGCGAGGACTGGCTCGCGGCTAAGCCCCCGAATGGGAGGGATCCTCTCAATCGGAGTAGCTTTTTAACTTAGGCAAGGACTGGCTCGCGGCTAAGCCACCGAGTGGGAGGGATGCTCTCACTCGGAGTAGTTTTTTAACTTAGGTGAGGACTGGCTCGCGGCTAAGCCCCCGAGTGGGAGGGATGCTCTCACCCGGAGTAGTTTTTTTAACTTAGGCGAGGACTGGCTCGTGGCTAAATCCCCGAGTGGGAGGGATGCTCCACTCTGAGTAGATTTTTAACTTAGGCGAGGACTGGCTCGCGGCTAAGCCCCTGAGTGGGAGGGATGCTCTCACTCGGAGTAGATTTTTAACTTAGGCCAGGACTGGCTCGCGGCTAAGCCCCCGAGTGGGAGGGATGCTCCACTCGGAGTAGATTTTTAACTTAGGCGAGGACTGGCTCGCGGCTAAGCCCCTGAGTGGGAGGGATGCTCTCACTCAGAGTAGATTTTTAACTTAGGCGAGGACTGGCTCGCGGCTAAGCCCCCCAGTGGGAGTGATGCTCTCACTCGAAGTAGATTTTTAACTTAGGCGAGGAGTGGCTCATGGCTAAGCTCCCGAGTGGGAGGGATGCTCTCACTCGGAGTAGATTTTTAACTTAGGGGAGGATTGGCTCGCGGCTAAGCCCCCGAGTGGGAGGGATGCTCTCACTCGGAGTAGATTTTTAACTTAGGCGAGGACTGGCTCACGGCTAAGCCCCCGAGTGGGAGGGATGCTCTCACTCGGAGTAGATTTTGAACTTAGGCGAGGACTGGCTCGCGGCTAAGCCCTCGAGTGGGAGGGTTGCTCTCACTCAGAGTGGTTTTTTAACTTAGGCAAAAACCGGTTCGCGGCTAAGCCACCCACTGGGGGTTTTGAACATGCATTTATGCGAGATAAATCATCATAGGACTGCAGGAGTCATGTCTTTGATAAACAATCTTAAAGTACTCTTATTACATCTCGACAATCCGATTGTTAAGTGTAGAATCGACGAAGAAGATCTGCGTTCCAAGTGCGCGGCTCGTCAATCTTCTTCGCGAGGTTGTAGAGGTGGTAGGACCCGTTATGTAGCACCTTGGTGACGATGAAGGGGCCTTCCCACGCGAGGGCGAGTTTGTGTGGTCACTGCTGGTCCACTCGGAGCACGAGATCTCATTCTTGAAACGCTCGCCCTTTGATGTTCCTGGCATGGAATCGACGAAGGTCTTGCTGATAAACAGTCGACCGTATCAGGGCCATCTCTCATTCTTCTTCCAAAAGGTCGATGGCGTCCTGCCGTGCCTGTTCAGCCTTAGCTTCTGAGTAGAGTTGCACTCAGGGTGAATTGTGAAAGAGATCACTAGGCAGCACGGCTTCGGCTCCATACACCATGAAGAAAGGGGTGCGGTTGGTGGACCGGTTAGGAGTCGTCCTTAAACCCCACAGGACAGACGGCAGTTCAGTCACCTAGGCTCCAGCTGCATGCTCGAGGTCACGCATGAGTCATGGTTTCAATCCTTGAAGGATAAGGCCGTTCGCCCTCTCTGCTTGATCGTTTGACTGCGGGTGTGCAATGGATGCGTAGTCCACCCGAGTGCCTTGGGTGGCGCAGAAGTTTCTGAACTCTTCTGAATCAAAGTTTGAGCCATTATCTGTGATAATGCTGTGTGGGACTCCGTATCTGAATATCAACTCTCTCAAGAACCTAATGGTTTTCCTTGAAGCTAACTTCTTAATAGGCTTGGCTTCAATCAACTTGGTGAATTTGTCGACTGCTACAAGCAGATGAGTGAAACCGCTTCTACCGGTCCTGAGTGGTCCAACCATGTCCAATCCGCACACAGCAAACCGCCAGACAAGTGGTATGGTCTTCAGAGCAGACGCGGGCTTATGGGACTCCTTCGCAATGCTGAACGATCTCCTTTGCAGCTTCATTGGCATGCGGCCAGTAAAATCCAGCTCGGTATGCTTTGGCCACAATTCTCCAAGAGGACGCATGATGATCACAGGTCCTCGAGTGGATCTCTTCCAAAATCAGTCGACCCTCTTCTGGACAAATACATCGTTGGGCTACGCTAGTGACACTCTCTCTTTAAAGCTGTCCATTTATCACTGTGAAAGCTTTGGATCTGCAGACAATCTGACGTGTCTCGACTTCATCCTCTGGGAGTTCTTGCCTGAGCAAATATGCAATGTACGGCACTGTCTAGTCGGGGGTAATTACCAGAATCTCCATAACCAAGTCAATGACTGCAGGGATCTCGATTTCAGTCGGATCAGTAGGACTTATCGCTTGGGGAGGCTCTTCAGTGAAAGTATCCTCCTGCACTAACGGGGAATGTAGGTGCTCAAGAAACACATTGGTGGGGATAGGCTTCCGAGTGGAACCGAATTTTGCCAGATTGTTGGCTGCTTGATTTTTGATTCGGGGAATGTGGTGAAGCTCCAAACCCTCGAACTTTTTCTCTAGCTCCCTCACTGCATTGCAGTATACTGTCATAGTAGGGTTTCTAACGTCCCACTCCTTCATAACTTGATTAACCACCAAATCCGAGTCACCGTAGACCATCAGGCGACAGACACCGAGTGAGATGGTCATACGCAACCTGTCGTGGATTTAACACGACAGATGCCCTAGTGAAAGGACTTAGGTGTGGAGCCATCGCAATTAGGTTAGCTTGAAGGGGTTGAATGGAAAAAAGGACACAAGGAGTTTACCCAGGTTCGGCCCCTCGCAATGAGGTAAAAGCCTACGTCCTACTTTTAGTTGTATTGCTTGAGTCTCGATTACAAGGGAGCAAATACGCTTGACCTAGTTCTCAATTGATTGTTTCTTGAGTTAACCCGCCACTGGGTCTCACCTTTATATACACAGGTTGAGACCCAGAGGCTTACAGAGTCCCGGCCAGCTCACACAACGTGACCGGCTCAATTTCTAACTAATCAAGTCTTATAGAGAAAGTCTTCATACGGCGGTTCACAGGCCCAGGTCTTGGGCCTTCACCAGGCCTGCCTCCAAGAGCCGCCGTCTTCATACTTCTCCTTGGGCCTCCTTTGGACCTTCTTCATGTTAAACCGCCAACGGTGTAACCCGGCCACTCCTGGGCGGGTCACACCTCGGAGCTATATCCCCAACATTAGGCCCCAGGTTGATTTGAACTTGTTCATATCAATCTTCACTGTTTTTAACTTAACAGACCGCATCAGTGCCGAATTTCATGCAGACCGCTATAACCCGCCATGACATCATATAAACAGAATCATTATAACCCTCCATGATGTCATGTGCATTAATTCCACACAAGGCCCAGGATATCTCAACGGATCTTTATCTTAATGGGCTTCCCGAGAATCGAGGCGCCTGCATTGTTAACATCATCATTTTGCCTCCTCGATTTCCACACATGCCATCTTATCACCTCCTTATAAATAGGGACAGGGGGCCCTCTTTTTCACTTTTTCCCCTGCCTCTGCCTCTTCTTCTTCCTCCTTGTGACATCCGACGCCACCGGAGCTCCACCGCCCCCGTCGACTGCATCAGCTTGGCCGTTGCATCAACCTGATCTCGACCAGAAAACGGCGGCGCCCCTCTGCTGTTCATCAGCATCACTAGGTACCCATCTCCCTTTGCTTCCAATCTGCATTAGGGTTCACCTAGTTCTTCGGCGTTCGTCAAAGTTCATCGAGCTCGTCCGTAGTTCACCTACCATGCCGTTTAGTCAAGCCCAAATGCGATGCCAAAGTCGTGTTTTGACTGCTTTAATATCTGCTATCAACTATAGATCCATTCCCCTCTGTTGAGATTCACCCCCAATGTAGTAGTTCGTCCTCAGTGTTTTAGGTTTAATAATTTCCACCTGTTTTTCAAACTGCCGTAGATCCGAAATTATAGGCAGAATCTGTGAAACTTGTTTGTCTAGCACTTAGTGAAATTTCATTTAATTCCCAGATCTGTAAATGCCTGCTTGACCATTGTTGTATGCGCGGCTCAAATGATACTTTGTAACCTGCCAAATGCCAGCCGGCTTACACTATGAGTTGTTTAAACCGCCAGCTCTTATCCAAGCTTGACATTATCCGGCTTGTACCTTGCCGGTTTAACCATGCCATTTTATTATCTTCAACCATTGAGTGACTTATCAATCCTTGCACATAACCAATTCAGCATAATAAGTTTACTTTATTCAGCCATTGGGTGGCTCATCATCACGAATTTGACCGACCAATATTTCCTCCTTAGGCCTTACACGATAAAACATGACTAAGACTGTCACCTCATGCGATTGGGTCGCTTCCACCGTCACGGAGCAAACTCTTGATGAATATGTTCAAGTGGGCGTCCTATCAGCCAAGAATGTTATCCACTTGCGAGCTCCAGGGACAGAAGTTAGACCTCAGCCAAAAGTAGGCGAAGTCGTAGATTTTGCTGATCACATGAACCGTGGTTTCTCACCGCCCGGTTCAAAGTTCTTTCGCAATGTGCTGCACTTCTTTCAACTTCACCCCCTAGATATTGGACCGAACTCTGTTTCCAACATCTGCAATTTCCAAGTCTTTTGTGAAGTATACCTTCAAGAAGAACCCAGTGTTGACCTTTTCAGAGAGTCAGAGAGTGCTACTATTTGAATCGCCTGACCGAGTTTACAGATGGACCCTGCTTAGAACTTGGTGGCATTTCAATTCAAAGGCAAAGAGATGCTATCTTCCCTTTAGCCGCACTTCCCAGTCACCCTAAGGACTGGAATCAGACCTGGTTTTACTTCCAAGACACATCTTCATCTGGCGAAAATCCTCTGCCGGGTTTCCACGACCGCCGGCTCAGCCCAAAGCACCCACTTCCAGACCGGATCAGCAATGCTGAACATGCTAAGTATATGCCTACCTTTTCGAAGGTAAGAGCCTTGCTAGCCAATGGATTAACCGGAGTTGATTTAGTCCGATGTTGGGTCGCCTGATGAATCAATCCCTTCAGTCACCGGTCCGGTTTAATGTGTAAATACACTTGCGATGTCAAAGATCCACAGCGTCATTGTCAACTGCGTCTGGAAGAGAAAGAGATCAATGAGATGACTAAGACGCTGCTTGGGGAAAGCTTAGAAACCTGCAGCAAGATGGGGCTGAACCCCTTCTGCACTCTTAACCCTGCTCCAGATGTAAGTGCTTTAAGCCAATTTTCTTTAACCATTATTTATGTTAAAATGCACACTCCTTATCATCACTTGCTTTTTCCAGGTTGACTCTTTTTTCTGGAGCAAGAAGTTGCAAGATAAACAGGCCAAAAAGGCTAGGGCAAAGACCAAAGCTTCCAAGAAAACCAAGAAGAAGATAGATGTAACAGAGCAAGTTACCCTGGATGATGAGTCGGAGGTAGAGCTTGATTCTCTTGGCTCCTTTTTTGTACATCTTATTGATGCTGACCCCTCTCAGGATGACATGGAGACCAGCCAGGCAGATGCTGAAGAGGTAACTATTATTTCCTTCGACTTAGAGCCTTTACCAAGACAGAAAGTTCGGCAAGTGACCCAGAAAGTAAGGTTTTCTCACCCTTTAGCTTACTTGGATCCAAACTTTATTTTGAAGAAACAACAACATTAAGTCTGGCACACAACCCGGAATAGCGGAGGCGGAGAGCTTTCTGCCGACTTACCCAACATACCGGCCCCTCGCAAATGCCGAAAAGAGGTGCCGCAGAGTTTAATCCTCTCCTTTCCAAAGGCGGGTCTTATCCGTCAACCACTTAATCCTTCCAACTCAAATTATCAGGGAACCTCTCACTCATCCTCCGGCGACTCTACTGGGACTCAGATACCTCTCTTCAAGATTGCCCCTCGGTGAGAACATTTTACTTCTTTGTTTCAACACTTGTAAACTGATATATTAACATCCTCATATGTCTTATTTTTAGCGGTATAGCCAAACCAAGCAAGAAGTTGAAGATAAACAAGCCGGCCGAAGATCGCAGGGTCACTGAGCCGGAGAAACAGACATCAATATCAGAAGCGTCTCATCAGACTCCTGAAGCCACTGCCGATGACCCGCCACCAGAAACTCATGATGTCAAAGTGGATCCAATGGGTGCTGACCCGTCTAGTGCTAAGCTGCCAAGTCCTATCAAGCCTGCTGAGGAAACTCCTTCTCAACAAACTTCTGAGTACATCATCGTTACTGGTACAGCTTCAGAGAACCAGGGAATCCCACTATCTTAGTGAAACATAGCGCCAAGGAAGAAGTTTTAACCGCCGAAAAAGGCAAATGGAAATTGGACAATTGGACTTGGAGAGCTATGCCGGTTTTAACGCAAGTGAAATCCATGCGGGCTACTTGAGCCGCCTTCATACCAGCCGTGACATGGAGGCCGGTCTGGTAAACCTGATGAAGGAATGCTTTGAGGTAAACAACCAAACCCTTCTCTTATGAATCCATACCAGCCGCCAAGTCTAGAGGATATGAAAGAAGTGAAAATACTGTAGACTTAAATAATAGCCTTCATCTTGTATCTCCTCAAAATTAGTTTATCTCCATGAAATCCAAATGAGTAGCCCCAAGGGCCGGCTTAGACTGAATAGTTAAACCGGGACTTAAAATCATATTTGCAAAAAATCCGAATATGTAGCCCCCATGGGCTGGCTTAAATTGAAAAATTGAGCCGGGTCATTAAGTACTTTTTGTTTAAAAAATGACCTACATTAGCCCCCAAGTGCCAAGTAGAGTACTTGTACTCGGCTTGGGACTTTAATAGAATGATCATCATAACTGCAAAGTGTTGTGTAATTATTGCTTTTCAGGCTGAATTAAGCATGAAGGAGTCACAAGTAGTCGACTTGCGGCAGAATATCAAAACGCAACAAGCAGAGACTTCCAAGGCCAGGTCGGAACTGAATGCCGCCTTGGAAGTATCTGAAAAATTGAGAATGGACTTCAACGCAGAAAGAACTGGCTGGGATACCGAGAAAGCAGCACTCTTGAAAAGAGCCGAAGATGCTGAAGCTGCTCTTAAGCCGGTGAATGAAGAGTTATCCGGCTTAAAGCGACACATTAATCATATGATAGCCGCCATCTTTGGTAAGTGATACTTTAGTTCAATCTTTCATAACCGATTTACTTTGACCCGCCTGGTGACTTATCAGTATGTTTGCTCAACAGGCCCCAGGAGCTCCAACCTTGGCCAGGATATGCTTGTGAAGCTCAAAGCCGTGTACACCCTGGTGAAACAATTATATACTGGCACTCAGCGGACCATATCAGCTATCTCCCACAGCAAACAGCTACCCACGCTCATCAGGGAGGTACTGGACAAACTGTCTGTCATGCCCCAAAGATTGGAAGAGATAAAGCGATCATCTGCCTGAGCTGGTGCCATTACCGCTCTGAGCCGGGTCAAATCATGGCGAGCGGAATTAGACCCGGAGGAAATGGCCACCGGTTGTCCGAGCCTTAAAGAAGATGGATCGCCTTTTGATGAAACAAATTTTACCAAGTGCGTGAAAGAGATGTGTCCCCTGGCGAGCAAACTGGCCGAAGAAACTGATTTGTCCAAGTACCAGGCAGCATATACCATGGACAATGCCAAAGTTAAAGCGCCGACTTATGAAGTCATGGATCTCATCCCTCCAACGCGTAAGCATACTTTTGCTCCTGATGTTGATCCATCCCCACTTATTGATGATGAAGCGGTATTCAAGGCCTTAACTGGCATCAACTGGACGTCGCCTGACTTCTAGATAGACGAAGAAGAAGAGCCGGAGCAGGATGACCCGGAGTCATCACCCCGCCGGGACGAAGGCAACTGACATCCGGCGGCTCTTAATCATGGCTTAATTCAATGTGCTGAAAAACACTTGGTTTCAATTTGCACGCCCACTGTGGCCTTGTAATAGGCTAGATTTGAAAACAATGATCTGTCATGCCATCGTGCATGTTTATCCTTTGAATGTTTTAAGCCGCTGAATTGATATCTATGATCCGCCACTTGTGCGTATAATATTATCAATCATGTGGATTAGATCAAATATTGTCGTACTCCCTGCACACAAGCAAATAGCATGTGCCCTGGCGGTTTAAGCCAAGGCGGGTCACAAATACCTTTGAAAACCCTAATATAATAGTCTTTGATAGAAAGACTAAAGGCTATCTAAACTAGAAATATGCTGGCGACTTAAAGTCGAAAGCTAGGGCGGTTTACCAAACCCTGAATATTCATATCATTATGGAAAAACATACCTGCAGATTAATATCATGGTAACTCCTTTGATAATGATAAGCCGTAGACATGAAATATCATCATGTTTGATTGCTTAAGGCAAATATCCTAGCGGCTTACAATCTGCTATCAGGGCGGGTTACCAACCCAATATATTCAATTATGAGTCATATAATGAAGGCTACATGGCCTGAACTGCACCAAGTATACTTGAGCATAAGAAATCATTGATGGACACAAATCCAAAATGTCCATAAGACAAGAATTT
Source organism: Thinopyrum elongatum (assembly GCA_011799875.1). Lineage (NCBI taxonomy): Eukaryota > Viridiplantae > Streptophyta > Magnoliopsida > Poales > Poaceae > Thinopyrum > Thinopyrum elongatum. The sequence goes on along the minus strand of CM022303.1, from coordinate 49,727,063 downwards.
CAGAAAAAATCAAGTGCTTTTATAGGCCGCACAGCCTTAAAAAGTCAAGTGCTTTCATGGGCCACACAACCACTAAGATTCGAGTGCTTTCATAGGCCGCACAGCCTTAGAGTCGTCCTCGCTCACTGTAAGCCGGCCCTCACATGATAAACCGCCATTTTAACCTTAACAAGTTTAGGGTCTTAGTTAAAAGATTGACTGTTAAGAGTACGGCGGGTCATTCAGGATTACCTGGTGGAGTAGCATCATGCAGACAGACAGGTCAAACTCAGTTATAGCATGGAAGCTGGTCAAGTGGGTATAAAAGCTATACTCATTGAGTAGGAAGCCCCCAAGCGACCTCTGGCATGTAAGCCGATCAAGAGGGTAAGCATAGCTATGCTCATTGAATAGGAAGCCCCCAAGTGACCTATAATGTGGCATGTAAGCCGGTCAAGAGGGTAAGCATAACTATGCTCATTGAGCAGGAAGCCCCCAAGTGACCTATAATGTGGCATGTAAGCCGATCAAGAGGGTAAGCATAGCTATCCTCATTGAGCAGGAAGCCCCCAAGTGTCCTATAATGTGGCATGCAAGCCAATCAAGAGGGTAAGCATAGCTATCCTCATTGAGCAGGAAGCCCCCAAGTGACCTTATGAACAAACAATAAAGACTCGGATACTTAGAAATGAAATGACAGAGGCCCTGAATTATCGGGGATGCCGGCTTTATTATATTGATCATAATATATACATTGATGAAAGTATGTACAGCACAAGAGCCGGTGGCTCAAGTTTAATAAGGCCAAAGATGAGCGATGTTCCAAGGCCGGCGGGTCTCTTCCTCCGATGTATGCGAATCCTTGTGTTCTCGAATATCAATGAGGTAGTATGACCCGTCGTACAGGTTCCTGCAGACCACAAAAGGTCCCTCCCAAGGTGGGGATAAATCATGCATATCTGTTTGATCTTGGATCAACCGGAGCACCAAATCGCCTTCTTGAAAGGTCCGGGTCTTAACCCGGCGGCTATGATAACGACGCAGATCTTGCTGGTATATCGTCGAACGAGCCGCCGCAAGGTCACGCTCCTCATGCAACATATCAAGAGCATCCTGACGTGCTTTTTCATTAACAGCTTCAACATAAGCCGCCACACGGGGCAATTCATGACGGATATCGCTTGGAAGAACCGCCTCTGCCCCGTAAACCATGAAAAAGGGCGTATAGCCTGTTGACCTGGTAGGAGTAGTATTGATGCTCCAAATTACTGAGGGTAACTCCTCAACCCAACAACCCGGCGTTCGCTGTAAAGGAACCTTAAGCTGGGGATTTATACCTTTCAAGATTTCCTGATTGGCCCTCTCTGCTTGACCGCTAGACTGTGGGTGAGCCACTGATGAGACGTCAAGACGAATATGCTCTCGTTGACAAAACTCTCTCATAGCACCTTTAGACAGATTAGTGCCATTGTCAGTTATGATACTATGAGGGTAACCAAATTGGAAGATTATTTTCTTTATAAATTGAACCGCCGTTGCCGCATCACACTTACTGACCGGCTCTGCCTCAACCCACTTGGTAAATTTGTCAACCGCCACCAAGAGGTGGGTCTTTTTAGCCTTAGACCTCTTGAAAGGTCCAACCATATCAAGCCCCCAGACTGCAAACGGCCAAGTAATTGGAATCATCCCCAATTCTTGAGCCGGCACATGAGCCCGTCGAGAAAATTTCTAACAGCCATCACACTTACTAACAAGATCCTCTGCATCAGCATGAGCCGTCAACCAGTAAAATCCATGACGAAAGGCTTTAGCCACAAGAGATTTAGAGCCGGCATGATGACAACAATCACCTTCATGAATTTCCCTTAGAATCTCACGGCCCTCTTCAGTAGAAACACAACGCTGGAACACGCCTGTGACACTGCATCGGTGTAACTCACCATTAACAATGGTCATAGACTTAGACCGCCGGGTTATCTGCCTAGCCAAAGTTTCATCCTCAGGCAACTCGCCCCGGGTCATATAATCCAAGTATGGAACTGTCCAATCAGGAATAGCATGGAGAGCCGCCACCAATTGTGCCTCCGGGTCAGGAATAGCAAGATCCTCTTCTGTCGGCAACTTAACAGAAGGATTATTCAATATATCAAGAAAAACATTGGGCGTGCCGGCTTACACTGAGACCCCAGCCGGCTTAAAGCATCCGCCGCCTCATTCTTTATGCGATCAACATGCTCCACCTGATAACCTTTGAAGTGGCCAGCAATGCTATCAACCGCCCGGCGATAAGCCGCCATGAGTGGGTCTTTAGAATCCCAAGTGCGTGAAACTTGCAGAGCCACCAAATCTGAATCGCCAAAGAACCTGACCTGGCTTAAATTCATCTCTTTGGCCATTTGAAGGCCATAGAGCAAGGCCTCATACTCAGCTGCATTATTAGTGCAAGGAAACATAAGCCTTAAAACATAGCAAAATTTGCCACCTCGTGGGGAAGTCAAAATAACTCCAGCCCCTGAGCCTTCCAATTGCCTAGAACCATCAAAGTGAATAGTCCAATATGTGTTATTAGGCTTCTCTTCAGGTGTCTGCAACTCTGTCCAGTCGTTGATGAAATCCACAAGAGCTTGAGATTTGATAGCTGTCCTTGGCATATATTTCAAACCATGGGGGCCAAGCTCAATGGCCCACTTGGCAACCCGGCCTGTAGCCTCTCTATTTTGAATAATGTCTCCTAAGGGAGCAGAACTGACCATAGTAATGGGATGACCAAGAAAATAATGCTTCAGCTTGCGACTAGCCATGAACACCCCATACACTAGCTTCTGCAAATGTGGGTATCGCTGCTTAGACTCAATTAAGACTTCACTTACATAATAAGCCGGCCTTTGAACTGGATACTCCTTACCCGTCTCTTTTCGTTCTACTACAATCGCCACGCTGACAGCTCTGCTGTTAGCAGCCACATAGAAGAGCAAGGGCTCCTTCTCAATAGGAGCTGCAAGAACCGGCGGCTCAGCCAATTGATTTTTAAGCGCCTCAAATGCCTCATTAGCAACCACTCCAAACAAACCGATCCGTTTTCTTCATCATATGGTACAGAGGAATAGCCTTCTCTCCCAGGCGGCTTATAAACCAGCTTAAAGCTGCAATATGACCCGCCAAACGGTGGACATCATTGACGCACGCCGGCTTAGCCAATGAAGTGATAGCTTTGATTTTCTCCGGGTTAGCTTCAATACCTCTCTCAGAGACCAGAAAACCCAAGAGCTTGCCTGCAGGCACACCAAAAACACATTTGGCCGGGTTAAGCATCATTTTGTAGACCCAGATATTATCAAAGGTCTCTTTCAAATCATCTAGCAGAGTCTCCTTCTTCCTGGACTTCACAACAATGTCATCCACATAAGCGTGAACATTACGTCCAATCTGGTTATGAAGACAATTCTGAACACAATGTTGATAAGTCGCCTGGGCACTCTTGAGCCCAAAATGCATAGACACATAGCAGAAAGCTCCAAAAGGCGTGATAAAACCCGTCTTCTCTTGGTCTTTAACTACCATCTTAATCTGATGATAACCAGAATAAGCATCCAAGAAGCTTAAACACTCACAACCCGCCGTAGCATCTATGATCTGATCAATACGGGGAAGAGAGAAAGGATCAGCTAGACAAGCTTTATTAAGGTCTTTGTAATCCACACACATACGCCAAGTGCCATTTTTCTTAAGTACTAGCACCGGGTTAGCCAACCACTCAGGGTGAAAGACTTCAACGATGAACCCGGCTGCCAAGAGATGGGCCACCTCTTCTCCAATGGCCTTACGTCTTTCCTCATTAAAAAGACGAAGGAATTGCTTGACCAGCTTAAATTTAGGCTCGATATTGAGAGTGTGCTCAGCGAGTTCTCTCGGTACACCCGGCATGTCTGAAGGCTTCCATGCAAAGATGTCCCGGTTCTCACGGATGAACTCAATGAGCGCGCTTTCCTATTTCGGATCCATATTAGCACTGATAGTGAATTGCTAGGATGAGTCGCCAGTAACAAAATCAACCTGTTTAGTGTCATCTGCTGAATTAAACTTCAGCAAAGGGTCCTGCTCTGTGGTTGGCTTCTTCAACGGAGTCATATCCGCCGGGTCAACATTATGCTTATAGAACTTAAGTTCTTCCTTGGCACAGGCAGACTCGGCATAGGCAACATCACCTTCTTCACATTCTAATGCAATTTTTCTATTGCCATGGACTGTGATAGTACCCTTATGTCCTGGCATCTTAAGCTGCAAGTACACATAACATGGCCGTGCAATGAATTTGGCATAAGCCGGCCATCCAAATAAAGCGTGATAAGGGCTTTTGATCTTGACCACCTCAAACCACAACGTCTCTGCTCTGTAATCATAGTCATCTCCGAAAGCCTCTTCCAGGGCAATCTTACCAACTGGGTATGCCGACTTACCAGGCACCACACCGTGAAATACTGTAGAGGACGGCTTAAGATCCTTGTCAGTCAGATTCATACGGCGAAAAGTGTCATGATAAAGGATATTGATGTTGCTGCCACCATCCATAAGCACCTTAGTGAATTTATAACCCCCAACTTGAGGGTCCACCACTAATGCTAGCTGACCCGGGTTGTCAACCCGGGGCGGGTGATCCTCACGACTCCATACAATTGGCTGTTCTGACCACCGTAAGTACTGAGGCACTGCCGGCTCAACTGTGCTTACCGCTCATTTATGAACCTTCTAATCTTGCTTGCACAGGCTTGTGGTAAAAACATGATATTGGCCACTATTAAGCTGCTTTGGATTACTCTGATATCCTGACTGTTGTTGCTGGCTACCTTGACTGTGCTGCTGGTTATAACTGCCCTGATTGCCCTGACCTTGTTATCCAGAATTTGAGCCGCCACCTCCAAAGCCGGGCCCATGTGAGCTGGATCCTGACCCGCCATGCGGGCCATTATTGTTATTGTGGTCCTGATGAAAACCGGAGTACTTATATTCCTTCATGATAAAACAATCTTTCCACATGTGAGTCGACGGTCTATCTGGAAAAACGGTGCTTTGGGCAAGGCTGGTTCAACATCGCCTCAAGGTTGAACTTTGGCCCTCCAAACCGAGGTTGTGGCTTTCCCTTACGACATTGACCATTATTCTGTGTATTGGTATTGGCCACAAAATCTGACCCGCCATCAGGTTGCTTGCGCTTACCATTACTACCCTGGTTATGCCCTGTCATGTTTGGCTGCTGCCCTTTTCCATTGCCATTCTTCTTCCCCTTATTAGACTTCTCCTCATCAGACCCAGGGTCCTTAGTATTGTCAAAGTCAGCGTATTTGATGAGAGCCGCCATAAGCTCCCCCATGTCATTGCAGTGACGTTTAAGCCGCCCTAACTTCTGCGTGAGAGGGGTGAAACAGCAATTTTTCTCCAGAATTAGAACAGCAGAGCCGGTGTTGATGCTATCCGATGAGTGGATAATGGCTGAAACCCGGTGAATCCAGTGGTGGGCCGATTCATCTTCTCGCTATACACAAGCATCCAGATCAATGATCGACAGGGGCTGCTTACATGTGTCTTTAAAATTCTGAATAAAGCGCGCCTTCAACTCAGCCCATGAATTGATAGAATTGGGGGGTAATCCCTTCAACCAGGTTCGAGCCGGCCCATCCAGCACCATGGTGAAGTACTTGGCGCACACATCATCGTTAACATCTAACATCTCCATAGCCAGCTCATAGCTCTGAATCCAAGCCTCGGGAGGTTGATCAGCTGTGTAATTGGGCACCTTTCGAGGGCCCTTGAAGTCCTTAGGCAAACGCTCATTGCGAAGAGCCGGTGCTAGCCATGGCACACCCACCGTCCTAGAAGTCATCCTGGCCTCCATAGATGCTGAAGGGTTTCGCTGGAGCTGCTGATGAGCCGCTAATTGAGCCGCCAGCTCTGCCTCTTGACGTGCCCTAGCTTGACCCATAAGGGCCTGAACATTGTTATTATCCTGTGGCGGGTCATGCCCACGGGGCAGGTTACGACGCCGCTCGCTGCTGGAAACCGCCGGCGATTCAATGCGCCGGCTATAACTTCGGCTGTGGCGTGGAGTTGAGTGAATTCACTCACGGCTATATGAGTAAGCCGCCTGCTGAGCCACAGACGTTTGAAGAAGTTCCACGGTGTTCCGGGTCTCAATCATAGCGGGAGACTCACCCTCTACAGGAAGAGCAGCCAGCCAAGAAGCCGCGGTGATCATATTATCCAGTGGGTTGGAATAATGACCCGGGGGTATCGGCACTCGTTGTGGCGGGGTCAAGTCCATACGAGGTGGGCCTGCCATACGAGGTTGAGCCGCCGCCCCGGTCACAGGTGCCTCAGCAGTCCGGGTCACACCGGGCGGATTACTTGGTCCTGCCCCAGGTGTATTGAAAAGATTCCTTGCCTCGTACTCCAGAGGTAGACGGCTCTGGTGTCTCCTTCGTAGAACAGCATTTGATGCATTTTGGTCCAGGCTCAAATGAAAGGCCTCGGCCCTTATCCACTGCATCTCAGCATCCAGGGCGGCTCGCTCTGTGGCCATCCTAACGTTTTCCGCCTCAAGATCCTCTCGAGCCTTGGCCACCTCATCTCGCAATTTTGCAACCTCCGTATTATGCTACACTTGAGTCGCCGGAGTCACTTCCGCAGCCAAAAGAGTCACCAAGGCATCCAGGAGTTCAGATAAGACTTGAGCCGGCGGACACGCAGAACCGTTCGCACCAGCTGTTGCAGCAGCAGTCGAACTGGACGTCATCGCCGCAGCGGTTGACGACTGTAACACTGGTTGTGTGCCACCCATGAAGATCGCAGCTCTGCTCGGTGGCTCATAGGGCTCCGGAGTACTGTCACCATTGGAATAGCCCCCAAGCCTGCCGTCTTGTAGCTGATAGATTGATTCAATCTCGCCGGTTGAGGACTCATCACCTGAATAGATGGCTGTCTCTCCACCAGACACAGAACCTTCCTCAAGATCCGCCCCATGAACAAAGCCGACGAAAGCACACTTCCGGGCGGGTTGGACCCCGGTGGGTCTCGCGCGCCGAGCCATTTCAATGGTGTCAGTGTAGGCGTCCGGCTCAGTCTCCGATTCGTCGATCTTGCCGATGAAGACTTGAATTTCGCCAAAGGGGACCCGGTACCCGTACTCGATTGAATTGGCCTCAGGACCCTACCCAGAATCATCGATGTAGATCTTGCCGCTGCGGCTCTTGGTCATCCGGCCCATGGCGTATCCCTTGATCCCTGAGAAGCTACCTTCAATAACTCGAAACCACCGTGCTCTGGCCCCACGGTGGGCGCCAACTGTCGTGGATTTAACACGGCAGATGCCCTAGTGAAAGAACCTAGGTGTGGAGCCATCGCCACTAGGTTAGCTTTAAGGGGTTGAACGGAACAAGGACACAAGGAGTTTACCCAGGTTCGGCCCCTCGCAATGAGGTAAAAGCCTACGTCCTACTTTTAGTTGTATTGCTTGAGTCTCGATTACAAGGGAGCAAATACGCTTGACCTAGTTCTCGATTGATTGTTTCTTGAGTTAACCCGCCGCCGGCTCTCACCTTTATATACACAGGTTGCGACCCAGAGGCTTACAGAGTCCCGGCCGGCTCACACAACGTGACCGGTTTGGTTTCTAACTAATCAAGTCTTATAGAGCAAGTCTTCATACGGCGGTTCACAGGCCCAGGTCTTGGGCCTTCACCAGGCCTGCCTCCAAGAGCCGCCATCTTCATACTTCTCCTTGGGCCTCCTTTGGACCTTCTTCATGTTAAACTGCCAACGGTGTAACCCGGCCCCTCCTGGGCGGGTCACACCTCGGAGCTATATCCCCAACACAACCCGTAGTGGAGTTCTTCGTACTCGGCCTCATTATTGGAGGAATTGAAGTGAATCTGGAGGACATAACTGAGCCGATCACCTCTTGGAGACACCAGGAGCACTCCGGCACTGGAACCATTAAGCATTTTAGATCCATCGAAGAACATGGTCCAGTGCTCCGAGTAAACCTGAGTTGGCCATTGATGTTCTATCCACTCGGCCAAGAAATCAGCAAGCGCTTGGGATTTGATCACCTTCTTTGCTTCAAACTTAATATCCAAAGGGAGAAGTTCAATTGCCCACTTGGCCACTCGGCCGGTAGCATCCCGATTGTTCATGATTTCAGAGAGCGGGGCGTCACTAACGACTGAGACTGAGTGTTCTTGAAAATAATGTATGACTTTCTTCGCTGTAAAATAAATGCCATAGACAAGCTTCTGGTAATGAGGATACCTCTGCTTGGACGGAATCAAAACTTCAGAGATATAATACACTGGCCGCTGAACTTTGTAGGCCTTGCCTTCTTCTTCTCGCTCCACTATGAGAACTGTGCTGACCACTTGACCAGTGGCCGCAATGTACAAAAGCAGAGGTTCTTTGCTGTGTGGAGTAGCAAGCACCGGCTGGGTGGAGAGCAGGGCTTTGAGCTCAACAAACGCTGCTTCAGCTTTGGGAGTCCACTCGAACTTATCAGACTTCTTCATCAGTCGGTAAAGAGGCAGTGCCTTTTCACCGAGACGAGAAATGAACCGACTCAGTGCTGTGAGACAACCTGTGAGCTTCTGGACATCGTGCACACGCTCAGGGCATTTCATTCAAACAATTGCACCAATCTTCTCAGGATTGGCATCTATCCCTCATTTAGAAACAAGGAAACCGAGTAACTTGCCTCCAAGCACTCCAAAGGTGCACTTGGACGGGTTCAGCTTGATGTCGTACCTTCTCAGGTTGTCAAAAGTTTCAGCGAGATCAGTCAGCAGGTCGGAACCTTTGCGTGACTTGATCACAATATCATCCATATAAGCCTCGACATTCCGACAGATCTGAGTGAGCAGGCACTTTTGAATCATGTGCATGAATGTGGCACCAGCATTTTTGAGACCGAATGGCATGGTGACATAGCAAAAACACCCGAAAGGGGTGATGAAGGCAGTTTTTATTTCATATGGCCCGTACAGTCGGATTTGACGGTACCCGGAGTACGCATCAAGAAAAGACAGACGCTCGCATCCCGCAGGCGAATCAACTATTTGATCGATACGAGGGAGCGGAAAATGATCTTTTGGGCAGGCCTGATTGATATGCTTGAAATCGATGCACATACGAAGTGACTTGTCCTTCTTGGGGACCATGACGACGTTGGCGAGCCACTCGGAGTGGTATATTTCGCGTATGAACTCGACCCCCAGGAGCTGAGCCACTTCTTCACCAATCGCCTTCCTCTTCTCTGCAGCAGAGCGGCAGAGATGCTCTTTGACAGGTTTGGCTTTCGAGTCGACTCTCAAATGGTGCTCAGCTAGTCCCCTGGGTACACCTGGCATGTCGGATGGTTTCCATGCAAAGATGTCCCAGTTCTCACAGAGGAACTGGATGAGCGCGGCTTCCTATTTGCTATCGAGTGTCGTTGAGATATTGGTTGGAGGGGCTGTGGGATCTTCCGGGTGAATGTGAACTTGTTTGGTTTCTCCTGCCGACTGAAAAGCGGATTAAGAAGCTGGCTTCTTAGAGCAGAGCAGATCACTCGGATCGGCGTTCTTCTTGTATTCGTCCAATTCCACTACTGCCATCTGCTCATCAGCAATCTTGGATCCCTACTGAAGACATTCCTCGGTGCTCAAGCCTTTGGGCCCGGGCATCTTCAGCTTAAGGTACACGTAACATGGACGAGCCATGAAGCGAGCATAAGTTGGTCGGCCTAGAATAGCATCATAGGCACTGTGAAAATCTACCACTTCAAACGTCAACTTTTCCTTCCGAAAATTCTTCGAGTCACCGAAAACCACATCCAGAGCAATCTGATCGAGTGACTTTGCCTTTTTCCCTGGGATGACTCCGTGAAACTGCATGTGGCTCTCACTGAGTCGGGACATCGGAATGCCCATCCCCTTGAGGGTTTCAGCATAAAGAATGTTCAAACCATTGTCGCCATCCATAAGAACTTTGCGCAACCGAGTGCCTCCTACGACTGTATCCACTATCAGTGCTTGCCGCCCAGGGGTAGCAACATGAGCTAGGTGGTCTGACTGGTCAAAGGTTATGGGAGTCTTTGACCATTTGAGGTACGTTCTAGTCATCGGAGCAACCATGTTCACCTCACGGTTGATGACTTTCATTTGACTTTTGCTCTCAACGTCAGCAAAAATCACCAGAGTGGCATTGACCTTCGGGTAATATTCCGCCTTTTCTTCATCATCGTCCTTGTCAGAGACCTTTTCACTCGGTTGACCTTCACGGAACTGCTGAATAAGAAATCCTTGGGTAAAACCAGGTTAGCCTCCTCATATTTCTTTGTGTGAATGGCACATGGCAAATCAAGGACGTCTTGCCCCGACTAATCTTTCTTCTTCCTAGGGACCCACTGTTCCCTGGCCTTCCCTTTGAACTTGCATTGAGCGGCAACGGCAGCCACTTCAGCTTGACCAGTGGCTTCAGCTTTGCGCTTCTGTTTCCGACTGGTATTGGCATTGTTAGGGTCATGCTCATTTGCTTTTCCTTTGCCACTGCGGAGGCGGTCTTCCTCTTCACCATTTGCGTACCGAGTGGCAATCTCCATCATTCGGTTCATGGTCAGGGTTCCAGATCGCCCAAACTTCAGTATGAGTTCTCTGTACCTGACGCCTTCTTTGAAGGCACAGACTGCTTGATGCTCTGTTACATTCTCCACTACATGGTGAAGCATGGTCCACCGCTGTATGTAATCCCACAAAGTCTCATTCGGCTTCTAGACGCAGTGCTGCAATTTAGTCAGTCCAGCAGGTCGCTTGCAAGTGCCTTCGAATGTTTTGATAAACACTTGGGCCAAGTCTTCCCAGCAGTAAATGCTGGCAGGAGCCAACTGGTTCAACCACGCCCGGGCCGATCCTTCTAGCATCAAGGGCAGGTGTTTCATGGCAACATCATCATTACCTCCACCAATCTGCACATCCACTCGGTAATCCTCCAACCACGTGTCTAGCTTCGACTCGCCAGTGAATTTGTTCACGCCTGTGGCCAATTTGAAATTGGGCGGTATCTCAGCGGCTCGTATGGCCCTGCTAAAACACTCGGGCCCTGAGACAAACACACCGCTTCCACTCGGACGATCTCTATCCAGACCCTCTCAGTGAACCCTGCCTCTGTCAACTAGGCCTTGCACGATGATTGACCTTGCATCGAACCCAGGATCTCGAGGGTCGACTTGATTTCTCCGCTCGTTGCCATACGGACGCCTGTCGTCATACCACCGGGGCGCCTACGACCCGCCCTTCGGTGGGGGCATCGGCATTCGATAGCGGTCATCACGGTGATGTCGAGGAACAAACGGACCACGGCCTTGATCCAGGTACTGATCCTGGTGGTGACCGCGATCGACGTGCTGTGGGGGCGATCTTGGGCTGTGTGCCGACTGAACTGTGTCTGCCCTTACTGACCTGCTTTGAATCCTGTTGCGCGACTGGGAAATGGCTGAATTCTGTTCCCCGGCTGCTCTGAGCAACGCTCTGATCTGCCGAAGACCTTCTCCTGCTTTGTATCGGGACGGCTGGATGGAATCTGCAATCCGCGCAGCAGCTGCAACATTCTGAATCGGAGCGTGGAATACCTGATACTCATTTTGCGATCCACTCGGGAAGAGTTGTCTCTGCCGTCGACTTGGATTTGGGAGCTACCTGCGAGCACGGTCTTCGAGTGACTTCTCGAGACCCTCCAGCCGCGCGCGTTCAGCCAGAGTGGCTACGCGTGCGGCTTCCAAAGCCTGAGCCTTGGCAGTCTCCCCAACGATGGGGGTCTGAAGGGCCTGCGGGTAGTACTCGTCGTTGGCGTGCGATGGACCACCGCTTTCGCCCCCACCGCGGGGAAATCCGGGTGGGCTACGCTGGGCGCCAACCACCAGGACTTCTACCGCTGGATCATTGCTTTCGCACTCGGAAAGCATATCCGAGTGACCTGACGATAGATCAAACAAGCCATAAAGGGATTCGTCGGGCTCGATTGCCACGATTTGAGGAGTGGACGACTGACGAGCGACCGCGTGCTTCACCCACCGCTGGAGCCGCGAGCGACCAGATCGCTTGCGACAGCGAGCAGCGGGGAGGGAAGACGCCACCGGAGCCGACCGATACTGAGTCGACGGCTGCCGTGGGAGGACGCCGCAGGAACTTGCACGGAAGTGCGCCGCCCCGCGAATAGGGAGCGCCTCGACGTCAAGGGGGGCTTCCTGGAGCCAGGCCGAATCGTCGGCGATGAAACTGAGTGCGCCGAGACGGATCTCGTGACCCAGAGACAGTCCGCCGCCAGAAACCATGTCGAAGGAGTTCGAAGAACGCAACCTCGCTGGAAGTCGCTTAGATGCCTGCCCCATGGTGGGCGCCAACTGTCGTGGGAATGGATCTGACAGCAGAGGTAGGGGGTACGTACGAGAGCGCAGAGCCTAGCTACGGCAAGATTGTACACTCAGATTTACGAATTCAGGCCCCTCTCGGAGGAGGTAATAGCCCTACGTCTCGGTGCTGTGGGAGCTTTGTCGTATGGAGTGTTGAGTTACAGGGGGTGAGAACCCATGTGCGGGAGGAGAGGGGCGGCTTATATAGAGTCCGCTGGCCCCTCGTCGCCTTCAGTTACGCAAGGGTTCAATGAGAGAGTAAAAGATGAGAACGTTACTGGAAACACCCGTAATTAATGATATTTAAAGCGACGGAGTGATTGCCTGACCGTTGCCATCCTGGGGTGGCTCTAGATCTTCTGTTCTTCGAGTGAAACCAGATACTCCGAGTGAATAACGGCGGTCGAGTGGGGGTAGAGTAACCGAGTGAATCTTCTGTCGAGTGACTTGCACGTTGCGGTCATTCTAGTTGGTACCTCCTTTCTAACTTTGTACGTCTTGGAGTCTTTGTGTAGTGTCCTTGGGTAGGGCATGTAGGTCATGCCTAGGACCCTACCCTAGGTACATGTCATCGTCAATGGTCATATGACACCTCGAGAAAAGACACAGAGAAAAGCTTGCTAGAGTTTTTGAAGCGACTAAATACCCAACCAGAAATACTACTTCCTTGCAACTTCGGGTGAGTGTTACTGTCTTGTACTACAAATTCTGTTTTTCCTTACTAGATGTTAATAAGTGTAGTTGATGAGTTATGCAGATGCCCGCTTAATTATACAAACATGTGCGCATGCAGTTTCCACTAGATCCTGCTAATCATTGAAGTTGAGGAGGGAAAAGTTCAAGTACTGGACTCACTACTTAAAGACACTAATGACTACGCAATCCTTAGGGGGATGATCGACGGGTAATTTCAATCATTATCGCACTATGTCGGCCTCTTTAGTTTATTTCCTGATATCAACTAATTAATAACTCATTTATTCATTTTCTTCTTCGGCGGGCAGGGCTTGGCAAAAGTTCATCTAACAAGTTAAAGGCCAATGGAAACAACAGCTGAAATGGGTGCGACCCAAGGTAATTAAGTAGTACTAGCTAGCTACGTCTACGCATCTCTTTAATTCTAGTTCAATACCATTATCATGCTTGATTAATTATTATCTGCTTGAATTCTATTCTCGTAAAGTGCATGCGGCAGGCGTCGGGGAATAATTTATGTGCATACTACGTTTGCGAGAACATTCGCTTTATGACCGAAAGGACCAAAGATGCAAGAAATCTTTGGGTACATAAACACAATTCACAATTCTTTTTATCATGATCTAATATATATATATATATATATATATATATACACACAACTAATATATTCATATTGATCTCCTTTTTTAATAAAAATGCAAGAGACGTGGGATAAGCTCCTACCAGAGGACCGCATACGAGCACTTCAAGAGGAGATTGCGGGATTTTTGCTTGACCAGGTCATAGATCCCAAAGGAGAATACCATTACACCTAATGCCTGCGTGTAATGATCTGCAAATTGTAGGAGAAATTGTATATACCAAATTGTGTATATATATATATGTGTGTGTGTGTGTGTGTGTGTATGCATGGTCGTACGAGAAATTCTATGATATATGATTGGTCGTACAAGAAATTCTATTATATATGACGTGTACAGTATGTGGTAGCAGTGGCACTTGACGTACGACTGCAGTAGCGTAAAATATATTTGAAATGAAAAACAATTAAATGGAAAACACAAAACAAAAAGGAAAAATAATCCATAATTCATAAATCCTAAAACCCTAAACCTCTAGTCCCGGTTGGTGTCACCAACAGGGACTAAAGGTCCCCCAGCCTCCAGCGCGGGCTCGTGCCACGTGGTGGGCCTTTGGTCCCGGGCCATGACGAACCGGGACTAAAGGGGGAGGGCGGCTTTAGTCCCCACCCTTTAGTCCCGGTTGATGAACCGGGACTAAAGGCCCTTACGAACCGGGACTAAAGGCCGATTCTGCATTAGTGGTACACCCTCGACTCGCAATTGGGGCCTGACATTTTCTTGTCCCAGTTGCAAGTCGGCACTCGACTCGCAACTGGGCTCGGCCTTTTTTGTCACAGTTGTAAGTCCACCCTCGACTCGCAATTCGGTGGAAATATACAAAAAAAAACTATGGACTCACATGCATTTTTTTGTATAACTTGCTTTGAAATATCTAAAATTTTGTATATGAACATATTTATAGAATGATAAAGTATTATGTATACTACCACATGTTAGTATATAAGATATGCGGGGTAACTTCCCCTGGGTTGTAGGATGTATTTTATGACTAAGTAATGTATGTATGTATGTATGTATGTATGTATGTATGTATGTATGCAGTTTTGCCAAGTCTCAGCTGACTGAGACTTCGTCATGTCTCAGTCAATGCTATATTCCTTTGATCTTGCATGGAGATTCTTACAAAAGTTTTCTTTTCAGTTTTCCCCTTTTTTATATATATACTATGTCACTTGACTGAGTCCACTGAGACCTAGCCACACACACACACACACACATATATATATATATATATATATGTATAGAAAAAGAAGACTTTTAATGCATGCCTTTTGGCTCATGCATGCGCACATTTGTTCAAAAAAAAATTTTAGGGACTTTATTGATTAATGATCAACGGTAGACAAATACAATGTTATACATGTACATGTATGCGTCGAGGGTGAGCGAGAGATGCATTTCCGTATATGAAGCTTAGCTAGCTAGCATTGCTGAGCGAGGGAGTGCAAGTACGGTGTGTGCATGCATGCATGCATGCGTGGTCAAACTGTAGACAACGAAAGCAGCTAGCATGGCTATGTGCGTGCGTGCACACGCATGACACGCAGAGGAAAGACTGCACAATGCATACGAATACAGGTGCCTGTATGAATACATGTGTGCCCATACGAACAAGTGCAGGCCAGATCTGGCCGTCAAAAACATTTCTATTGCCTCTGTGTGTTTTGCCTTTGTTGTGTTTATTCAAAATGTACAAAGGGTAACAACAGCAAGGACAACAATGTATAAGGCCCGCCCAAGGAAGGAGAGTGTTGGAGGTTATTTATAGTGGGCCTGGAGGATAGACAAAATAGAGAGAAACCAACAAAATCAAAGACAACGAACGGGGTGAGATTTGTTTTGGTGAGTTGGTGCTGACGTAGGATGACGTCATGTTAAATGTGAGGTATTATCTCACATTTAGATGAGACAAAGTCAGACCCATAAAATATTGGCAAACTTAAGTCCTGCCATTTTTCTTCCTGGAAATATACGACCTGAGCCTATTCCTGATAAAAATGATTCGAGCCCTCGTGTCTTTGTCCACAAGGTGTCTCGGGGGCAAGGCAACTATTGTTCCCATCCCACCTTCCTCCTCCTCCTCCTCCTCCATATCAATGGTCATCACTAGAGGAGGGTGGAGGGAACAGTCGACAGATGCGGTGAAGGTGGCAGCGAAGCTTGTGTTACTCCGATTCTCACGGGAGGGCCTCGGACGCTGAGGCGGCAACCCCGTGTGGTGAGGCAGCAGGTGTGCCCTGCGGGTGCTGGTGGCCGGATCCCTCATTCGCTTGGGTGGGTGATGGCCAAGGCAAAGGGCCTTCTTCGGCTTCCGCCTCCACTTCGGATCACTCCTCCTCGTCAGCACTAGTGCCTAACGGTGTCGGTTGCTTGTCCTCTTGCTAATGAGGTGATGGAGGCACAGCTCTGGGTCCAAGGGAAACCCTTGGCTGGCTGGTCCGGCCATGGCTACGGCGACGCCCAAGGGCGCCACTTTCCTACTGTGAGGACTTGTTGAAAACCCTTCCTCCAACACTCGGTCTGTAGATTGGTCTGCAAGAACGTCGTGAGCGTCGTGTTCCCCTTGGAGATGTCGTCTAGGGACGGAGAAGTGGATGAGTGGTGCCGTGGTGTGGAGGTGTGTGGTTGCTTTGAGTTTCAAGCAGCGATGACGAGCAATGTTTTTTCTTGCAGGTCAGATGCTTTCTCTTTGGTGGTGCTCTCTGGCATGACATGCATAGTTATTCCAAGCAAGTCGACATCCTCGTCAATGAGTGCGAGTGGAAAGGGTTCTCCTTCCCGATGGCAGCGGCACGACCGTGACACTGAGTAATTGATCCCACTCTGTGAAGGTCAGTTCGTTGCCTAGGCTCGGCCTTGGTTTTGTTATTTCGCCTTCGATTGCCCCTAGTAACTTTCCCTCGTCACTCGGGTCTCCGGGGGCAGGAACTGTTGTAGTCAGCGTGGTGTACTTCATGCTTCGAGCAAGTCATTTGTTGTGTTCTCTCGGCATTTGAGTAGGAAGGAGTTGCATCTTCTCAACCCGGTGGAGCTTTCATGCTTGCGTTCTTCCTTTGGCAGTCGGTTGGTCCACTACTGCCTCTTCTGCTTTTCTATTTCATAAGTTCCTGAGTGTGGTGGGCAGCGCCATTTGCAAGCTATGCTTTCCTTTTTCTCCTTTTTGTGCATTTTCTTTTGTGTTGCGCTATAAGCTGCTCTTTCTTCTCATTGCATCGTTTGACTAATGTTTCTTCTTGGCCTTGTGTAATCCCTGACAAGTTGATGGCTTCGTTAATTCAGAGTCAGACTCGACTTCAGACTTCATTCCAATAAAAGAAGAAACACCAAAATTGCATTTCGGATCTAATTCATGTTGAATAAACGATTACAAGGGTGCGAGTAGCCAACTTTGAAAGAAAAAGAAAAAAGAACAACTAAAATCCATGAAAATCATTAACAAAGGGAAATTTTACGGTGCATTATAATACACCAGAGCACGTGTATTATATGGGCAATCTAACAGATAAGACTAACTGGGCCTTTTTAAAGCCCAAGGGTATTTTCGACCGAAAAAATTGTTTAACTTTAATTGGCCCAATTAAGTCCAGGGGTATTCCCGTCCTAAATTCTACAATTAACTTAATTGCATTAACATTGCACTTAATTATAACACCGCGTCATTGTGCATGGTCATTTGAATTTGGGTTCGAGCGGTTCGTCATCTCCTCTCAAGCCGTAGTCTCCGGCGAACACATCGCCGTCCTCGATAGCCGCTGATCGCCAGTGCGCGCACTCGCCGTGGCACTCCCTCCTCCTACTCCCCCCTCCTCCTCCTACTCCCCCCTCCATCGCATGTGACCCCCCTCGGGTTATGCGGCGCCAGATCTTTGGAGGAGCCGCCTAATCCCCTCCTTCCCCGATCCAACGCCCCCTTCCTCGATGCGAGTCGAGATCATCCTCATCGCCGTGCATCAACTTTATCACGCCGGATCTTCGCATGGACCTCTTAGATGTAAGTGCCTAGCCACCTCTAATGCTCTCAGGTCCCTTCTGCATAGTACCAATAGGGTCGGATTTGATTAGGGTTTACGATATGTGATATGAGGTTTAGGGTTTACGGTTTGAGGAAGTTGTGACTAGATTTCGATTGAAAGGAAGTGTAATTCGGATTTAGCTAGGATATATTGAAGGACTTAGTTAGGGTTATGTGGCATGAGAAAATTGTCAGCAGATTTCGATTCAAAGTAAGTTATTTTGGATTTAGTTAGGAGATATTTTTGAATTGAGTTTGGAGTTATTTTGGATTTAGTTAGAAGATAATTTTGAATGGAGTTTGGAGTTATTTTCGATTTAGTTAGGACATACTTGATCTATGAGGGTGGATTTATCAGGGCATTTGAAGGATTCGTCGACGATTACAGTTGTGAATTTAGCCAAACCTGCATACATGAAGCATTATGTGATATCCTTACATCATAGACAGAAGCAATCAAATGTTCAGTTATAGCAAGTACAATCAATCAAATATTTTTGGATTTAGCTAGGGCATATTTTATACTTACTTAGAGCTTTTGAAGGACTAACTTAGGTACAAGAATCCGATATGAAAAATTAAATCAATTACTTAAGCAGAGTAGTGCATAATTATTACGTATGATATCCATCCGTAACATTGACTATCTGTTTCCGTATGATAAGGACAATGATTTCGTAGGCATGGACCCCAAAGGAATGGATGGTATGTTCATGGATGATAAGGATAATGAGGATGCATGCAAGGGTGTCATAGACATGGATGGTAAAGACATGGATGATGTACGCATGCAAGGTAAATGAATTGATGATAAAGGCATGGGTGGTACACACCTGAATGAGTTTATGGAATACTTAGAGATTATGAAGAAGACTTTGAGAGGAAGAAGCCTACATGTTCTACGTAGGCTATGCAAGAAAAAAAGGTTTTGGTGTTAGAAAGAATGATCTGAAGTACAGCGGTTCAAAACAAAATGCATACAGAAGGATATTCAAGTGCTGCAAATAAGGATGGCGGGCCCTTAAGCACTTTAACAGAGCTGAAAGACAAAGAACACCGAGGGGTCTTTCTAGGTGTGGGTGTCCCGCTCTTTTCCGATAGAAGAGCTCGACATGGCCTGCAGGATCTATCCTCTGTTTGCTATACCTTTCTTCAGGAGGAAGACAACGTCGATCATATACTTGTGCAGTGTGTCTACGCGAGAGAAGTGTGGCACACTTGTTTCGACAAGCTGCAGCTCAACGTCCACTGCGGGCACAAGAGAGGAGAGGCTTTGATTCCCTGGTCATTGGGTGCGCTTGGCAACTTCGGAATCAAAGGACTGCAAGAGTTTTCCATGGGGTGGAGCATATTAGAAGACCACTCTGTCTTGCAATGCAAATCCTGGATGAGATCAGGGAGTGAAAACTTGTGAGTGTTGAACATGTGGGAAGTACCCAGAGATTGCTTATAACCAACTTACAGAAGAAGAAGAAAAGGATGCCAGCAAAACTGCATCCCTTTCTTGTGTGGTGGGCTTCAGAGCATATTTGTTAAAATGCATTTTGTTGGATACCGCCAGCATTCCATTCCCTAATACTCCCTCCGTCCCAAAATTCCTGTCTTAGATTTGTCTAGATACGGATGTACCCGTATCTAGACAAATCTAAGACAGGAATTTTGGGACGGAGGGAGTACTAAAGTAAGAGTTGAAAGCTGTTAGCTCTGCACGCGCAAGGTTCCCTTCATTTAGTATTACTTCCGGGCTGGCCAAGCCGACCGAACAGAGAAAACACCCATTCCGATAGTGGAAGAAGAGAAACTCGATGGAGCTATACCATTTCATTAATATGCAAGCTAGAAATTACATGTACGCATTTCTGTATGCATATTTATGCCTAAGTAAAAACATGTCTGAACATTTATAGAACCAGGGGCAAAATTTAGTCTATTAGTGCATTTTCATATGACGGTTCAAGCACTGCCATTCCCTCCAATATTATGATGTGGTTATCTGAAACTCATGTTTCCTTCTACTTCGGATGCATTCTACTTCGGAAGCGTGAACTAGTGCATCAGCAATTGGAATAGCATTGTGTCTCTGCACTCTTGTATCAAGCTACATGCCCTTACTCCATGGGAATCAAACCGAAGAATGCAGGATGATATTCCTGCAACACCCATGATTACGCTTGCTGTCCAGGAGCTTGGAAAGCATAGAACCACATTTGCCAAACAAGGAGGTGGCACAGGTCACTTGCTACATGATCATCCCCTCCGCGGCATCGACCGCCTCCCACCTCCCGTGTCCCGCTAATCACCACCTCCCAGCATCACACACACACTGCAAGTTAGAATACATACAGGCTTCGCGACTGATTTCATGGCTCAAATCACGCATCCATTCAATACACAAACACTGACTGAAACCTACTGTACCTACACGTCACTCATCCCAGGAAGCACGATCTTACTGCAAGCCTGTGACAGACACTATACGTCTATACCAATATGACTAAAGGCAGACAAGATGCAACAAATTGAGTAGCAGGCCATGGATAAAACAAGAGAAACAGAAATACAAATGCTAAATGAAAGTTATGCAGACATACTTGCGTAGGAGGATGAGTAGTGGATGTCGTCCAGCTACTCGGAGAGTATCAGAAATATCGCCTCGAGCTGACTGTCCAAGTGTCCAGTCATCGTAACCAGCCTATCATGGGAACCATAGCAAATGTGGGGTAAGAAAGAGGAGAATGGGTATCATCAACTTGCAATATCTGAAATGTCGAAATAACAGGAAGAGGAAATATGTTGATGTATGCTATCTTCTGAGTTTGGACACTTGGACAGCACCAATTTACTATCTTCTGAGCTTTTGTCCCGCAAAACTCTCCATCTAACATCAAGATCGCCATCTTCATTCAAACCTTTCTCTGCACGCTTATTCTTTGTAAGATCAACATCTACAGCAGAAACATATTCTGCTTCACAACTGACTAGGTCTTTCAGTGCCTCACAAATCTTCAAACATTCAGTGGAACAATACCATACTCCCCCGGGCAATGCCTGCAGCAGTCAACCCATTAATACAGTTCTTCGTTTATGTTTGAAACTTCTCAGCATATCTCAGGCTAGGGAGATCACCGTCAAATCACCATGCAGTGTTCTTTCATGCATCCAACGTGATATTCCCTCCCCTGCTGAAAAAATAGCAACATAAAGTTGACAGTTTATCACTAAACAAGATTGCCGCGACTAAAAAACTACATGATAGCTCAGTAGACATATCATGCAAGGAGGTCAATATAAGCACCGCAATGGTAAAGCAGCTACTTGCTCATGTAGTAGGGGAGGTTTCGGACGTGGGTTTGGAGGAGCCCGGGCTTAGTTCATTGATTGAGTTTACAGTTTCCGGTCGCAAATCCAAGTACGACCGTTCGAAAAGAGGTCATAAACCCTCTAAGAGGGCGAAAGTTTCTAAATCTCGTATTGTTTCCTCATGAATGGCATGTTCTTTAATAGCAGAGGTCTTGGGGACTTGGCTAAACATATATTCATTGCGGAATGTAATAGGGAGTATAATTTAGACTTTTTGGCTTTATCTGAAACGAGGAGACGTGATTTCTCAGTAAGTCTTCTAACCGTCTATCTGGCGTGATAGACTATAATTGGATTTCACAGCCACCTTGAGGTCGTTCTGGGGGCATTTTACTTGGCGTTAACACAGGGACTATGGATGTTCTGGCTTCTTCGGATGGTGAGTTTCAAATTAAACTCCATATCCAAAACAAAGCTGACAACTTCACATGTGGTCCCTCGTCGTCGTGTATGGGGCAGCCCAGGATGAGTTCAAGGCTGCTTTTCTCCGTGAACTACTTAACCTGGCGAAAGATAATCCCTACCCCATTCTTATTGGTGGGGATTTTAATTTGCTACGATTTTCAAATGAGAAAAGCCGTGGTAGGTTTGATAATCATTGGCCTTTCCTTTTCAACGTTGTCATAGACAGTCTAGATTTGCGAGAGGTTTCCATGATTGGAAGACAGTTCACTTGGGCGAATAGTCTACCGGAGCCGACATATGAGAAACTAGATCGTGTATTAATGGATACCGACTGGGAATCCAAATTCCCTATGGTCTCTGTTCGCGCTCTACCTTGTATAGAGGCTATCTTAGACCATGCACCCATCCTCTTATCTACTGGAATGCCACAACCGCAGCACAGACGCAAGTTCAAGTTCGAACTGGGTTGGTTGCATCGGGATGGATTCCATGACATGGTCAAGGAGGGGTGGGAGAAACCGGTTGACGGACTTACCCCAATTCACAAATGGAACAACATAATGCGTGCTTTACGTAAGTTCATTGGTGGTTGGGCTAGGCACACTGCGGGTATCCTCAAAAAAGAAAAGCTTCTTCTTTCATCTATTATTGATGATTTAGAAGCTTTGGCAGAGATTAGACCTCTCTCTGAGCATGAAATAGAGATCAAGAGTCAATCGAATGCCCAGTTAGCTCGCATGCTACGTGAGGAGGAACTTAAGTGGTACCAATATTCAAACTCTCAGTTTATCCTGAAAGTTGATTCGAATACGAGATATTTCCATGGTGTCGCCAATGGTAGACACCGGAAGAAACTTATTCATTCCCTACATCAGGAGGAGGGCACGATTGAAGGGCATTAGCAACTAAAGTCTTATATAACTAATTATTACAAAAATCTGTTCGGAACCCCTGAGAAAGGAAACTTCTCAACGGATGAGTCTCGAATAGATGACATCCCACAAGTTTCTGATGCGGAAAATAGCCTTCTAACAGCTCCATTCTCTGAGGAGGAAGTTAGAAAGGCGGTTTTCCTAATGGGGCACAACAAAGCACCGGGTCCAGATGGTTTTCCCGCTGAGTTCTACCAGAACTTTTGGGATGTCATCAAACATGATCTGCTACTCTTGTTGGGCCGCCTTCACGTTGGCCAACTAGAGTTGTTTCGCTTAAACTTCGGTGAAATTACTTTATTACCTAAGGTTAATGAGGCTGAAAGGATACAACAGTATCGGCCAATCTGCCTCCTTAATGTTAGTTTTAAAATCTTCACTAAGGTTGCGATGATTAGACTACATTCGGTTGCTGAACATGTGGTTTGTCCTTCTCAAACTGCTTTCATGCAAGGCAGAAACATCCTAGATGGGGTTGTTGTCCTTCATGAAACAGTCCATGAATTGCATCGAAAAAAACTGAATGGGGTAGTTCTTAAAATCGACTTTGAAAAAGCTTATGACAAAGTCAAGTGGTCTTTTCTTCAACAGACTCTCAGAATGAATGGATTTTCTGCAGAGTGGCACGCGATGATCCATAGCTTTGTGTCTGGAGGCAGTGTTGCCATTAAAGTCAATGATGACATTGGTAACTATTTCCAAACGAAGAAAGGATTGTGACAAGGTGACCCAGCATCGCCCATGCTATTCAATATAGTGGCAGATATGCTAGCGTTCATGATTGAGCGTGCCAAGGTTGATGGCCAAATTGATGGGGTGGTGAATCATCTAGTTGATGGTGGTCTCTCCATCCTTCAATATGCTGACGGTACAGTTCTCTTTATGGATCATGACCTCGAGAAAGCAAGAAATCTGAAATTAATTTTATCAGCATTCGAGCAACTCTCAGGGCTTAAGATCAATTTCCATAAAAGTGAATTGTTTTGTTTTGGCGAGGCTCAAGATGAGGCCCACCTATATGCTGACCTGTTCGGATGCGGGTTGGGCCAGTTTCCGAACACTTATTTGGGGATACCGATACATTATCGGAGACTCACAAATGCTGAATGGAAACACGTCGAGGAGAGACTACAAAAAACACTTAGCAGTAGGAAAGGTAAACTGCTATCTCTGGGTGGAAGGTTGGTCCTCATAAATTATGTACTAAGTAATATGGTACTATATATGATTTCCTTCTTCTAGTTGCCGGAAGGAGTATTACATAGATTGGATTACTTCCGATCGAGATTCCTTTGGCAAGGAGATAGCGAGAGAAAAAAATATCGGCTGGCTAAATGGAGTGTGGTTTGCCATCCCAAGGACCAAGGCGGGTTGGGCATCCATGACCTTGAGGTTAACAATAGGGCCCTTCTCAGCAAATGGTTGGTTAAATTATTGACGGAAGACGGTGTATGGCAAACCCTCCTAAGGAGAAAATATATGGGTTCAAAGGCGGTATCACAAGTATACTGGAAGCCCAGGGACTCCCATTTTTGGGCGGGACTAATGGCAACAAAGAATCTTCCACTATGGCTCCTTTTCGATTAAGGATGGCTTGGAAATTAGATTCTGGGAGGATAAGTGGCTAGGTAATGCTACACTCCGGGAACAATATCCAACTCTATACAATATTGTGCGTCACAAGGGTGATACTATCGCCAAGGTTTTGGAATCATTTCCGCCAAATGTGATGTTCAGAAGGGATTTAATTGGACCTAGACTCCAATTGTGGAACTTACTACTCCAGCTGTTAGCCACGGTACAGTTGTCACAACGGTCCGATGTATTTCGTTGGAACCTACATGGGAATGGGAAATTCTCAGTGGATTCTATGTATAGAGCTTTAATCTAGTCTGACGTGCCAGTTGATAATAATAAGAAGATCTGGAAGATGAAGATACCTTTTAAGAATAAAATCTTTGCATGGTATCTTCGTCGCGGAGTCTTTCTTACAAAAGATAATCTTATTAAGAGGAATTGGCATGGAAGTACACAATGTGTCTTTTGTCCACATGATGAGACAATAAAACATTTATTCTTGCAATGTAAATTGGCTCGTTCTATGTAGTCAGTCATCCAAATAGCTCCTGGCTTGTATCCTCCTTGTAGTGTTGCTAATATATTTGGCAACTGGCTACATGGGATTGATCACAAGTTTAGAATTCTTCTCAGGATGGGAGCGCTTGCCGTGATTTGGTCGCTTTGGCTATGTAGAAATGATAAGGTTTTTAATGATAAAAGTACTTCTCTTATGCAGGTTATCTACAGATGTACCGGGACTCTTCGTTTATGGTCCTCTCTACAACGAGTGAAGAATCGAGACCTGTTTACGGAGGTGTGTACACGATTGGAGGCTACGGCAAGGGATACTTTTATCCAACGTGGGTGGTAGCATGATCTTAGAATTGGGCCACCTTCAGCGTTATACAGAATTCATGTTTCCTTGTATATCGCCTTCTTATTTTATTTTGGCTTGGTGTGAGGACTTTATTGACTGTGTGCATCTTAGTTATGCAGAGGCCGAGTGTAATGCTTAAACCTTTTAAGTAATATAAAGCGCCCCTTTTCGAAAAGTACAGGACACAGCATACAGTTTGTGATGCCCATTATCAGAACTTGAGCAAACATGTATGGAGATAATCAAGCACAGCTTCTCAACTGAACGAATTCAAGCCAATGCACTTCATCTGGAGAACATCAAGATAAGATACCCACCACAGGCTCATCTAAAACTGAACGAATTCAAGCCAAACGATACCCAATTATCCAGCCAAACGATTCCAAAACGTAGGCACACATAATTTTCCACGCACACAAAAGTTGGTGCTCTAGCTCTAGCACGTGAACAGGCAGTTCTAGTAATAACTAGACCATTGCTGGCGCGCGTTGCTGCGCCCCCTTTATTTTTGCAATGTAATGTTGGCGATAGATGTCCCCACAAAAAAAGTTAGAAATAGATGCAAATCTATGATGGGGTTTTATTTTGGTTTTAAATTGGCATTGCGGACTATGTATTTTATAACAACAAATTCCACAAATTTAATTTCCAATATCAATCCAACTGATCAATCAAATAGTTTTCAACAGTTTATTTTCTGCTCAGTGCAATGATGCACACAGATTCAGAATCCAGATAGTGCACAACTAAACTCCTACGAAACATTTGGGTAGAGAAATTGTCGATATCAAATCTGCACACGTCTATACAATATCTCCTGTAGACGCACAGTCGACCGTCAGTGAACTGTTTCAAGATGTATAACACTTGCCCTAAGTCGTGCAGTGTCTAAACCTGAATAAACAAATCCTTGTAGCTAGAAGAGAGCATAGATACAAGAGGATGAATTCATCTTACCATGCAGGCAGACAACAAAGTGGGGGACAGGAGGGCGCCGACGAATTTATTGATAGGCCAGCGACCGTAGCGGAAGGGCATCGAGGTTCGAGAAATGAGATCAAGCAAACCTAGCAGAAGGCGTCAGAGGCTGCCCCCGCTGCCGCCCTGATCACGGACAAAAGTGAGCTTACGAACATGATTAAGTATCAAACTTCTATTCGTCAGCTCACTTTTACAATCCCAGTAACCAAACCACTTTTTATGAAAAAGTATTTAGAGTAAAATGCTACTACATCACACTCTCACCAATAAAAATGAAGGAAACACAAAAGGATCACGAGCCAAACATAAATAGTCCAACCCTATGTTCTACAGTACTCCATTCTACTCTACTTGAAGAAGATGCCCCCTTCTTCCTCTACTCATCTCATCAGCCTGAAAAAAAGGCACATCTTCATTTCATTTCATCATGTACCTAAAAGCAAAAAAGAACCTGCCAACTTGTTACTCCTATATCATGAGGTACTACGAAAAAACACATTACATTTTTAACTTTAAGTGCATACCAGGCACAAATCAAAGTCAGTTCAATAGAAAAAAGTGCTAGAAAATCAACTCAACTATACCTGCATCCTGAACAACCTCAACAGTAGAACAATAGTATCTCGTGATTTGCCAATTTCAAATAACTCACACTTAGTACCTATGCCTCCATCAATTTGTACATGCAAGGTCATCATTCTAAAATATGAATATGAATACCGCAGAGACATAAAAATCAATGATATTAAACTATAAAGTGTTATTCTTCGAGCCTTCAACGGGCCACTGAATTCAGAGTATGTAGTGAAATAAATAGTTTCAAACTCACGTGAAATTTTCTGCAGGATTGAGACCATACTCATCGCCATCAGCAGACTGAATTTAAAATCCAGTACGACGCCCACATGGGATACTGATCTGAAAACATAGCACAAAATTAATTGTCTTCTTCAATTTGCGAGGAATGCAAGATTAGTCGTCATCTGAGAATTACAGCATGGGGAACAAGCCAATGCAATGCTCAGTCTAACTATGAGAACCCACAAGACAAATATGCATGAAGCAAAACTAACAATTACTATCCCCGGTCAAAAAGAAGTGCTATGTTTTTACTTGAATTTCTGCAAATTTGGCCAGCATTTTATTAAATCTACAAAACCTACAGGTTATACCATTATGAAAGTACTTTTTGTAAAAACGTGTTAATATAAATCCCACGGCGCCAATCTATACTCCCTTCGTCCCAAATTAACTGAACTTCTAGCTTTGTAATGCTAGAGAAAAAAATATTAACACCTCAAACACCAAATTAGTTTCATTAGATTCATCATGAAATATTAGGTATTAATAAGATATCTATCGAAGTACTAAGGAGCAATGTTACATAAAACAGGAGGAACAATTAAAAAAGTAGTATATGCACGTTTTTCAAACATCTCTTCAATCTATGGGAATAAGACTGCTAGGTGTAGTGCCTCCTTTAGGATGGACCTGTTTGAAATTACCATATATTTATTTTTTTACTTCAAAGAAATATATATTTGTAAAGCTAAGAATGGACATCAACTATTGTGAAAATGTCAGAATTATTGCTTTGTGATGTCTATGATTCTAGAAAGGCAAGTGGTTGTGTTGTGTTATAACTGCAGACAAAAAATACTTATCATTCACGTCTAGTGGACACCTGGAGAACGATTATACTGTAAATCTTCTGTCCTTGAATTTTACTTTCCTTTTTGGAAAGGATATATACTCCCCAGACAGCTCAGTGTGTATGCTCCCAAGACATAACCAAAATAAGAGTATCAGAACATGAAGTCATTCTTGGATAGTGATATGCAGATTCCCTTGGTAAACATTAAAAAACAACACTTTTCCATATATGTTGCTGCTGCAGAAATTCTCCATTTCAGCCAGTAGTTCTCTAAGTAAAAAGCTCTTTAGGTTTCAGGGTTGACGTTCTTTGCGTGCTAGTTGCAAAATAACAAACACATCTTTGGTCATTGGGGGATTCTTTGCTCACTGTCTTTGTTCAGAAGTCCATGAGCTGCCTCTACTTGGACTTGAGCTCCTCTGATGAATTGAGAGATTCAGAAAGAAAGAAAATGAGAGGAGCAAGATCAATGTCAATGTGTTGATGCCATGGTGGTCTTTGATCCATCTTTCTGCACATTTTGACTCGCAAGTGCAATAATAATTTGATGGCTAAAAGATTCTGCAGAGAACAAAAATAACATAATCGGTTAAGAAAATTTTCTTGTGTAAACAAACGTGATAATATAATTGCAATCAATTTCATGATTGGTTGAAAAGATAAATAAATAGTTACTGTGATATCAAGTACATCACTTTAGCTGCTCGCATATTACATATGGAGTTGTAACAACTCAATCGTAAACAAAGAGCATGGCCTAATATATTCATATGCACTGCTATGCTTAATAAGGATAAAAAATAGTAATCACACCAGAAGTAAGTAAATCTATTTTTTGTTTTCAGCACCGTAGAGCAAAGTGGACAGAGAATATGGTTCTTCAATGTTCCCTCTTTTCCCTGTACACATTAGCTGGCGTGGACTCATAAAAAAAAAAAAACTTGCATGACAACATGATTTTTCCAATCCTAACTGAAACGTATACTATCCAGATGAGCGAACATGAACGAACCTGTCTAACAGCCATTCGAGCCCCTTGAAGCGATACGTGCCCTGCGCCCCTCCCAACCGAGACTCCCCAACTGAAACTGCCCCGCGCGTACCTCCGGCCAGGTCTGGAGTGTGGCGGATCGGGCGGCGGTTCGCCCACAGACTCCAGAAAAAATCTGATACATGCTTCTGGGTGTAGTGCGCCACCGATCTGGGGATGGAGCTCATGGCCGCCCGAGAAAGAGATGATCCCTGTTGCACCTTTCCGACAGAAGATACGAGAAGGAGGTTATCGGCGGCTAGACGGAGACGGAGGCAGCGTTCCGACGGGGCGGCCGAGGACTGCGCCGTGAGGAGGTGCGTGCCGAACGACAACGACGGCGGCGGCACAACATGTGTCGTGGGCGAGAGGGAAGAGGAGAGATCGGGGGTGGGATTAAACATGAGAGATCGCGTGGAATGGGAGGAAACGTTCCTTGACCGTCTATCTGAGATCGGATGTCCCTTAGTATAGGCAAACGAGAGGGCCTCGTTTTGGTTTCGGGAGTAGCTGCCCAAAGGACAGTCGGCCCAGGAGCAGCCCACGCACGAGAGGAAGTCTATCGAACGGCCATCAACGATCAATCCACGAAATCTGACGGCAAGGAGTGTGGATGCGTGAGAGAGCTGCGTTTAGGCTCGGTTTTACTGTCCTTAATAGGGAGGCAGATGTAGTTCTAGCAACAGAGGGTAGGATAGCGATGGTGTAAACTGATGATGATGCACGCTGGCCATCGGAGCGCTCCGCCGATCAGTCCTCGTCGGAGGAGGACGAGGAGTCCGAGCCCCCCCACAGATGGTACAGGACCGCAGCAATCAGGACGACGGCAGACGCACCCAGAAGGTATGTCATCACCTCGCCGTCCACCGTGTCTCCCGGCACCTTGTCGGCGATGGCGAGCGCGGCCTTGGTGGCCTCGGTGATGTCCGGCACCTTGTTGGCGATGTCGAGCGCGCCCTTGGTGGCCTCGGCGATGTCCGGCACCTTGCGGGCGATGTCGAGCGCGCCCTTGGTGGCCTTGGCGATGCCCGGCACCTTGCTGGCGATGGTGAGAGCGGAGGTGATCATGCCGTCGCCTGCCGTGTCTACGGCACCTTGTTAGCGATGGTGAACGCGGCCTTGGCCACCTCGGCGATGCCTGGCGCCTTGCTGCCGCCGAAGAGTTCCTTGGTGCGGAGGACATTTCTGATGGCGCCGGCTGCTGGGCTCTCGAGGCCTGCGTACTTGAAGACGTTGGGGTTCGCCGGCGCCGACGGCGTCTTCTTGGCGAAGATGAAGGCCAGGTCCTTGTTGAAGAGCTCCTTGGTGCGCAGCACGTTCCTCATTGCCGCTGGCGAGACCACATTCTCGGCCAGCTTGAAAAGGCCGGAGTCGCCTGGGGTTGCCGGCGCGGGCGCCGTCTTCATGCCGCCGGCGAACAGCTCCTTCGATCGCAGCATGTTCTTGGCCGCTCCGCCAAGGGGGTCGAAGACGAGCTGGTGCGGCAGCGTGAGCGGCCCTGGGTTGCGCACCACGACATTGGCCGGCGGCGGGGGCACCGGCTCGAGCAGGTCGCGCAGACCTCGAACGACCTCGTCGATCAGCCATTCGAACGACTTACTCCCGGCCTCCTTGCGCAGGACTTTCCCGATGTCCTTGGCGATCTTCTTGACGTCTTCCCGAACCAGCGGCCAGAGCTTGGTCACGCCCTCCTTGATCAATGCGATAAGTTCCTTCCTCATCTGCGAATAAAGCAGAGCACAAGTAAATTAGCATGCACCAATGTCGATCAGCCTGCATCACAACTCACAACCCACCACACGCCAAAAGAAAACACCACACGCACCTTTTTTTAGAGAGAGAAACACTGTAGAAACTAACTAATCGAACCAGATGAGCATGCGGAAAATAGCACAACTACAAGATGCATGGCCGGAACAGGAGAATATGCGGAACAAGATGCAAAGGCCGGAACAGATCTGGTGCAAGAACACCCGGCCCAAGGCTGAATGGTGCAGATCTGATGAGGCCCGAGGACGAGCGGTGCAGGCCGAAAGGGGGAAGATCTCTGGTGGAGGAAATGCGAACGCGCAGCCCAAACCAAGGAGATGATCTCAAATTCGCGATTTCTTTCGATCTATCTAGACCAGATACAACGTGCAGGCCGAAACAAAAAGGGGAAAAAGCAGGCGAAAACAAGTTCTAACGGGACAAAAATGAACATCCATCGGTCACGATAGATCTATATATGGCTCGTCTCCCGTCGATCATACTAGCATATACCCGCGTGGCGGCGCGCCGCGCCTTGTTATAGTTAACAGTGTATACTATAGTATATACTTAAAGAATTTCTCTTTTTATTTATTAGTCTTTACTCAGGGTGGAAATCAATTTTGTTGGCAATAATCTGTCTTAAGTGGTCTAATCGAGGTGTGCACGCAATACTATGTTAAAATCCTGTATGCGCTCATCTGCTGATCATTTTGCCAATTGGTTGGTTACTACTTATTCATTTAATTTTTTTATGTCTATTAAGTAACATAAATTTTGAATGATTTTTTTACGAACATAAATGCATTGTGGATGCTAAGGTGTTTGAAAAGGGAAAGTTTTATTGCATGAAGTAATAGATACATATTACACAAGGGAAGTACTTTTTTATATTGCATGCTAAGTTTGAGTTTGGTGGATTTCAGTGAATCATCTATGTAGTATATAAATTTTAATGTACATATCTTTTTTTATAATTTTAGTTATTTGTGTTGTGGCCACACTTCGCTGGTGCATTTGTGTGTTAGTTTTTCTATTTTGTGTGAACTTTTATTTGTCGCCGTTCATGTTTAGAATCTAGTACCAGATCTTCATGTCTTTTCACAAATTAGAAAAGGTAAAGGTGTCCACTAAAAAAAGGTAAAGGTGTACATTTTCCTTTTGAAATCTCCTAAAAAAATAAAAAAGAAACAGTTTTTCCATGAACTGGATGGCCAACAGCCCAAGTGCTGGTACACGATACGTGTGGCCGTAGCATTTTCTTCTGCGGGTTTCTTTTTGCAACTATTTTCTTCAGCTGTTTGTTTTGTCAAACTACGTTTCATGTGACGGCATGGGATCTGTTTGCTTTCGTTTTATCGCTGGTGGATGCATGCTTTGATTGGGCGTGAATTTCAGAGTGATGTGACTACGTGCATGTGCATGGGATTCGGAGGCGAGGTGGCTACGTGAATGAGTGAGTTTTGCATGGGGGGGACCACATGGTTATTTTTTTTCTCAAATACGCACAAGCATGCATATCATCTCATTAAAGAAGAAGCGGCAAAGAAACCGGGTACAAGGCCTTCCGGCCATTACAACGCTAATCACGAGAATTAGCCTCCACATCCACCACGCACACCCACCTTACCTACTAAGATACATGCTTCTCTTGACCAACCTCATGTCAAGGACGATGAGGCAAGCCACAGAGCAACCTAGCCACGTCACAACCAACGCCGAGACCTCTACAACAAGACCAAGACCCAAGGCCAACACAAACCAACATGGGGGTGACCACATGGTTATAATATCAACAGTTTTTATTTTTTTTCCTTTCCATGCATACTGGTCAAGAGATCATGTGGTTTAAGCGTACACGCACTTTTGGTTCATTTATTTTCGTTTGCATGCGTAGCTATGGAGAGATCTTTTCTCCGGCTGCCTAGCATGGCGGTTTTCCTTCTTTAATTTTTTTTACGCTTGAATGCGTAGGTGCTAGGATTATAGCAGTCCCAAGCATTCTCCATCACAAAAAGTCCGACTCTACTAAGTACAGCATCATTCTGTCGCAGCTATTTTTTCAGTTGCGTACTTAGAGATGGAGTAGTACATAAATGCTTTTTTTTTTGCGGGGAAACACTGAGAGCTTTTTTTTTTGCGAACAGTCCGCCAACAGGCTACTGATCAGGAAGCTAGGAACATTGTCAATCCAGCTTTCGGTTACGTCAATCGTGCAAGCATGCTTAGCACAGATATGAGCGGGACCGTTGGCAGATCTTACAACATGATGAATATGAAAAGAATTTAGACTACCAGCAAGCTCTCCAATTTCTACTAAGATAGGAGCCACAACCGATCGAGAATCGTGGCGAGTGTTCCAGAGGTTGACTACCTCCAGACAGTACGTGGAGATGAAGTAGTACGTAACATGGCAGGATGAAACACTGATCGGTAAATTCCAGAGAGCAGAGGAGAGAAGAGCGGCGCCTAGTTGTCTCAATATGTTACTCCATACCGGGAAGAGAGGGGGGGGTGGGGGGGGGGTTAAATTCTATCATAGGGAAATAATTAGCACCTTGACATGATGGGCGTGGAGGAACTAATTAATCCACAGTGCCCTGAGCCGTAGTCCATGGATTGCACGGTTGCAGCATGATCAACTGAACATGACATGCAGTTAATTTGCAACTCAACGTTATGAATTATTAATTAGTTATGTGAGCCCAGTATCTCATGCGTACCTGTGGTGTCACATACGAACCTCAAACGACCCGCACCACACCACACAGACCTGACATGGTACTCTCAAGAAAAGCTTTTTGCTGAAATGGTGTCATATGATAAATACTCCCTCTGTAAAGAAATCCTTTAGTGATCTAAACGCTCTTACATTTCTTTACGGAGGGAGTACTTCAAATTGATTTGCTGGTGCTCCTCTGCCTGAAAACGAAATATATGCAAAACGAAACAGTGATCAATTGATTTCAGAGAGCAAAGGAGAGGAGAGCAGCACTTGAGGTCGAGGCCTCTCGTAGTGCCAGCACCGGAGCACCTTTGCCTGTGTCACCACATTCGCCAGCCTCCTCGAGGGCCTTGCGCCGGGCCGAGTTGTCCATGGACTCGTCAAGCGCAACTGGCCCTTGGGGAACATCATGTCGTGCCCTTTCTGCGAGCTGACCACCAACACGTCCCGCTCACCGTCGCTGACGCCTTCATCGCACACCCGTAAGAACCTTCCAATGCACGGGCCCCTTCCTCGCCGCAAGAAGGAAGATCTAAACTCAGTAGCAGTCAGTCATAGAGTTCTCATAGAAGATCTAAACTCAGTAGCAGTCAGTCATAGAGGTTTTCATCAGTGGGCACATCGTTCGATCACGGAAGTGTAAATCCCACCAAGCAAGAATAATTACCCTCAAACCTGGAACTCTGTACTGACCATTTTTCTACAGATACAGATAATGAATAGCACGCAAAACTCAAGCTGGCTACGTGGATTTGCCACCTCCGGCAAGCTACTTCAGTACCTGGTATTTCAACCGCTTCGTCTCGTCGGTGGCATCGATGGAGATGGTCGAGCCTTGACATGCTTCTCCATTGACGAGCATGTCCACAAGAACTCTTGTCACATTCTTCTTCATCCACCTCTTAATAGGCCTTGCGCCAAATACCTGCAACATATAGTCCATGTATGCATCTCGTAAGCAGGACATACGTGATAGTGGACTGAAGGGGAGGCCCGTAGGCGGCGACATGGAAGACAATTCTGAAACTTGTGTCGATGATACAGACACGGATGCTACTTCTTTGACAATAGAATAACGGCGTACGTGACGCCAGAAGTTCACAAAACAAAGTGTGTTGCAGACGTTTCAGTAAGAGGACGAAGCAGCGCAGATGGCCATGAGCCAGGTAGCGCGAGTGGAGATCCCATGGAATCAGTACGGTCTGATCCAAAACGGGACTCTCCAAGTGCACGTGTTGTGCTTGGTTACCCAGGCAAGGGACTCAGCGTACACATGGACCTTGGGGGAATGCAGGGGAGGCCAGATGGTCATGAGGCTGTTGGAGCTCAGCCTGGTCCAGCGGGCAGCTCGCGATGCAACCCAGTAACAGAAGCAGACGCGTGTGGAAGTCTTTCTACCCTGCATGAAGGCCAAGGACCATGTTTTTGTCCGGGAAGTGCAATTTCGTTAGCTTCTGCCTCTGTCTATGGAACCGAAGTTTCGCCAAAAGCAACGAGCGAAGCACACGTAAGGCGCTGCTCTTGAAGGTACAAGGAGACGCGCAAGCAACGCCGCCTTCGACAGTAACGGAGGAAAGGGCACCACCACCTACACCCATACTGTTACAGCCGGTGTTACACCCATATTCGGAGAAAATTCTTTGGACAATTGACCTAGTAATGGTGAACAGGAGTGGGCGACAGTGTCGAGGAAACACCGAGGAACTGGTGGATTTCGAGGACGCAAACACGAAGGAGTGTTGGTGTCAAGCTATGGAAGAAGAGTTGGGGTCGATTCACGACAACAATATATGGGAGCTTGTGGATCTTCCCAACAATGAAAACGCTATAGAGCTCAAGTGGGAATTGAAGGTCAAGAAAGATGTCGAAGGGTGCGTGGAGCACAAAGTAAGGCTAGTAGCCAAAGGATACGTGCAAGATGAAGGTGTTGACTTCGAAGAAGTGTTCGTTCCTGTTGTAAGGATGGATTCGGTGAGATCACTCATCGCTCTCGCGGCTCAGAAATCGTGGAAGATACATCACATGGATGTAAAATCTGCGTTTTTGAATGACAAGATAGAAGAATATGTGTATGTGAATCAGCCACCGGGTTTCATCAAAGAGGAAAAAGAGCACGAGGTACTGAAGTTACACAAAATCTTGTATGGGCTATGGCAAGGACCTCAGGAGTGGAACATCAAATTTGATCGGACGATGATTTCTCTTGGATTTGAGAAAGCCCCACTAGAGCGTTCAATGTACAAGAGAGGTGAAGGAAGGGATCGTCTACTAGTTGGCATCTACGTCGATGACCTATTGATTACTGGAGCAAATGCAGAGGTGATTGCAAAATTCAAGCTACTAATGAAAGAGCTTTTCAAGAAGGATGATCTAGGTCTTTTGAGCTACTACCCCGGGATAGAGGTACATCAAAATACGAAGGGGATCACACTATGCCAGGAGGCATACAGAAGGAAGGTACTTGAAAGTCGTGGCATGAAAGATTTCAATCCAATTGACGCTCCAATGAAACATCGTCTTGAGCTGAGCAAGAAGAGTAAAACACTCGCAGTTGATGCAATAGAGTATATTGCAGCTGTCACTGCGGTGTGTCAAGGCGTGTGGCTACACGGTGATCTCATGGATCGAGATCCGGAACAAGTGGTGCTCAATGTTGATAGCAAGTCTGAAAGTTTTCTACGCGAAGATCCAGTGCGGCATGATAGGAGTAAGCACACTGATACGTTGTATCACTACATAAAGAACTGCGTGGAAGAAGGTAAGATAAAGATCAACTACATTTGCACCGATGATCAACTGGCGGATATGTTAACCAAGACTTTGGATCGAGAGAAGCGAAGAAGGATCGGCGTCGGAGCTGTGACGTGACGACGTCGTGTTTAGGGGGGTGATTGTTGGAATTAACCACGAGTCCTTATCCGGCTTGGACAGGAACAAGTCACGTATAGGACTAGGATTAGAAGTAGTAAACCGATTAGGTTATCTCTACAAGTTCTAGCTACTATATATACTTATGTATCCCATGTACTTGTTAGCCAGATCAATAGAAAGAAAAGCAAAGGCTCAACACGGGCCTTTAGCCATCAACTCGGCGTCTCTGTGTTAGCATAAGGGAAAATCGATCCAGCAGCGCGCTAGTCTGCTTGGTGTGTACGTGCACCTTGCCGTCTACGTCTACGTCTACCTCTCCGACGGAACCGGTTAGCTCGGAAAGTACTCGAGCTAGTCTTGTACGTGTGCATCATCGGAAAGTACTCGACGATTGCGTCGTGGAGGTCGGGCCTGTGCCAACAATACGTACAAACAACCACACAAATAAGTCTTTGTTTGGTTAAAATAACATGTGCTTACCATGTTGTGTGCTTCTGACCAAATGACATCCAACGCGGCATCTGTTACAAGCAGAGAGATGCCCTTATAAGCTGCTGTATCAATGACCCTCTTCATCCTGATTCTGGTGATCTTCCTCAGTTCGTCGTGTGAAAGCGGCTCAAACATGACAATTTCACTCAGTTTGTTGAGAAATTCAGGCTTAAAGCGTTTCTCGGCCTGCATCATCAACAAGTAAATTTGTCAATCAGCAAGGTGCGCACCGGGACTTTACAAATGACAGTTTGGGATACACAAACCTGTTTCATGAGAAGATCACGTGCAGTTTCTACGTTTTCTCCAGCCATTCTAACTGACAGGTTCTCTGCTCCTAGACTTGAGCTCATGATGATAATGGTGTTCTTGAAATATATGTTGCGTCCTTTTCCATCAACCACCATGCCATCATCGAGGAGTTGAATGAGAACCTTGAATAACGCCTTATCCGACTCGTCAAAAAGAACAACGCTATACGGTTGGCTCCTGACTTGCTCGCTGAGTTGTCCATCTTCTTCATAGTTTCGGAAAATGAAATGAAAAAAGTGAGACATGAGAAGTTGAGGAATGAACACCAGGGATGCAACATCGATCACAACAATGAGCATGTCCGTATGATGGATAGACCACCAGCCAGGTGCGTCTTCCGTCCAACTCAGTCAATCCATAACATCCTACAATAACTCGGTTACAGATGATTCATTAGATTGAACAGTAACGTACAATAGGAATTCAGTGAGAGTTATGTTACAATGAATTCGATCAAATTAATTCACCAGTAAATAGTAAGAAGTCACCTTACACAGCACGCTGATCAGGCATGGCCGAAATTGACACTGCGCAATCTGAAACTTGCATGGCATATACATGATCTATGTTGCTCGGCGGTACGCACGATCTGCGTTGCTGGTGTTAGAATTGTGTCGAATGTTATTGTACAAGGTAGGTTACAGTTGGACTTGTAGTTGTATTGTGTTTAGATAGGATATGGAGTTGTGTCCAAGTAGGACACTTGTATCCTAAGCCTCTCATATATAGCGGGGGTAGACACACGATGTAACCTATGCCAACATAATAGCACAGGCACGTAGGGGGAGCCGGCGCGTGTGGCGGCGCCCGGGCGGCCGGGGTGCGGTATTGTAGCGGTGTCATGGGGAGGAACGCCCATAGTCATTGCCCCGGGGATGTAGCCATATCGGTGAACCTCGTTAACAAATCTCGGTGTCGTGCTTGTGTGATTGCTTGGTCCTCGGATGATTGACGGTGACCTCGGATTTATTCTAACAAGTGGTATCAGAGTAAGGTTCGAGGAGGCGGTGGAGCTGATCTAGAGGAGGAAGATTTGTTGCCGTGATCATCGTCGGCGTGATCGTCTAACGATAGGCAGCGGATGGAAGTGACCGGGAGACGTCGTCAGATCAACAAAGCAGATCGCGTGGCAGCGGCGTACGACTTGTGCTGAGGCCGGTTTCGTCGAGATTGGATGGTTGCGTGCGGCAGCAGGAATCCGAGCAGCAACGGCGGCGTGTCGCGTAAAGCAGCAGGTGGATTGCTCAAGGAGGCAGTCCAGGGCAGCACACGATGGACAAGCCATGTTGGGCTCAACTGAGCGGTGGGCTGGTGGGCGCATTGCCAGGCCTAGGAGCACGATCGTAGCAAGGTTGGGTGGGCGCTCGGGTATATGCGGAGGCGCGCTGTACGCAGGTGCTCGTTGTAGGCGCTGCAGGAGCTGAGCGAGATTTGTTTCGAAGAAAAAAAAGGAACGCCAGGTGAAGACCTGTCGTGGTGCGATGCGTTCAGGCAGGAGCTAATCAATCGTACGAAGGAAATCCATCAGGCATCCACGGGGAGTACTACATGCAAGGTGCTTTGATAGTTTCTTTCCAGCATCGGGTGTTGAGCCAAGAGCTACATCACGTGAAGACCAAAAGCAATCTTTCGGTTGATTTATGTTGATATTAATGCACGGAGGCATACATACTGCTCGTGTACTTGGGTATTGCGTGAAGGGAGTTATTTTTTTACAGGTCAGCTGTGGCAGACGGGAGTAGAAAATTTATTGGCGCGACGGGGTGCTTGGTGATGTTGCAGGAAGTCAAGCTACTTAAGATGAAAGTACCATGTGATGGATGAGTTTCGCGGAAGATGATTTGGGAGCCTGGAGCGTGTCGTGCGGGATCATGCATACACAGGGCATCAAGTAATGCACGGGGATGTGCGGGGCGGACACGACGCAGGGTGGAGCATGGTTGCAGTCGGATAATTTTGGCTGTGTCGGACTGGATTGTCTGATGGACTGGCATGGATGTTGGTCAAAACAGAAGACGGCGGTGATTTCGGCGACGACGACATAGGAGCGTGATGCTGATGGTGGCCAACTTCTGGGGCGTGAAAACACGTGGTGCAGGCCTGAGGGCTTGTGCGGCTTCGACAGACTATGGCGCGTGGTTGATTCAAGGTTGTGTACACATGAGAGCTTGAGGTCGACAGGGCGCGGAGGTGGCACGTACAACCACCATGGAGTCATGTTGAAGGTGGAGCTGGAGTCCGGCGGAAGACTTCACTCTGTGCTGATGGAGGCGCTACGGCGTAAGAATTCGGAGAGTCGAAGTCTATTTCAGCGGGATAGCGAGAGACACGTGGATCGGACTGGGTACCAGTGGTCTGATGGAGACGTGATACTCGGCATCGGTCGGTGATGATCGGTGGTTCTCTGCAGTGGGGGTTGAGGCAGTGTGGGCTCGCT
Organism: Thinopyrum elongatum; assembly: GCA_011799875.1. Lineage (NCBI taxonomy): Eukaryota > Viridiplantae > Streptophyta > Magnoliopsida > Poales > Poaceae > Thinopyrum > Thinopyrum elongatum. Next base: position 49,687,914 of record CM022303.1, on the reverse strand, counting down.
ACCCGGGAGACTCGACCAGGACAGCAGAGGCTCGGCGCGGTGATAGCGGCGAGGCGTGCGGTAAGCACGGGACACAGCGACAGGCCAAGGCACTGGTGGTCAGACAAATTGTGCAGGTGGTGCTGAAGCAGTGTTGACGAGTACCAGATTCAAGTTGGTGACTGGGTCTATCAGTGCCGGAAGATGGACAGGAGTTGACCATGGAAATTCTGAGAAAGGGGTGGAGAGTCTGAAATTGTCAAGAGCTGAGAGAGTACATGGCTGTATATTCTGTGGTGTTCAGTGCACATGTCAAAGTGCGGATGACAAATACAGAAGGCGGCGGGGTGCTATAGCTTTGGGACATGCCGAACACTATCCGGAAGAAGGGTGAGACAACTGTGAATTTGACTCAGGGTGACACAGGGCGACGGTGAAATTCCTTCAAGTTTCAGACAAACGGTCAAGAAAGAGCGGTGATGTTGAGTTCAGGTAACTCTTATATGTGACATCCAATATGTGAGTTGTTCACTTTCACGCAGACAGTGATCGGTGTGTGATGGCGTTAGACGGATACTCCGGAAGTTGGGAGCACAAGGTAGAGTAACGAGAAACTTAATTTTGCTCGAGTGTTGACTGTGAAGAAGACGAGAAGGGACTACAGTTGCAGGTGGAGTCACATGGAGTCTGAGAGTAGCAGCGGTGCTCATAGCGTATCTCAAGTCCAATGTACATGGAGGTTCGATGCATGGATGAATTCAAGGTGATGAAGAATGTTCGCCAAGGTAGAGTTTGTTAGAGTTGTGTCGAATATTATTGTACAAGATAGGTTACAATTGGACTTGTAGTTGTATTGTGTTTAGATATGATATGGGAGTCGTGTCCAAGTAGGACACTTGCATACTAGGCCTCTCATATATAGCGGGGGTAGACACACGATGTAACTTATGCCAACATAATAGCACAGGCACGCAGAGGGAGCCGGTGCGTGTGCCGGCGGCCGGGCGGTCGGGGTGCGGTATTGTAGCGATGTCATGGGGAGGAGCGCCCATAGTCATTGCCCCGGTGATGTAGGCATATCGGTGAACCTCATTAACAAATCTCGGTGTCGTGCTTGTGTGATTGCTTGGTTCTCGAATGATTAACGGTGACCTCGGATTTATTCTAACAGCTGGTTTCATCTCTCCGAGACGAGGCCGCTGCGCGCTTCTCGGTGGAGCTTCCGATCACTTCACTCAGCTCCCGGCGCCGCTCGATGAGTCGGTGAGATTCACCAGAGATTAATGTTGCTTCGTAAAATAAATGATGCTTAAAAGGGGGCTTGCACAAAGATGGGTTTCTTTGATGATGGAGGATCATGGTTGCAGTCGGATAATTTCGGCTGGGTCGGACTGGATTGTCTGATGGACTGGCATGGATGTTGGTCAAAGCAGAAGACGGCGGTGATTTCGGCGACGACGACATAGGAGCGTGATGCTGATGGTGGCCAAATTCTGGGGCGTGAAAACACGTGGTGCAGGCCTGAGGGCTTGTGCGGCTTCGACAGACTATGGCGCGGGGTTGATTCAAGGTTGTGTACACATGAGAGCTTGAGGTCGACAGGGCGCGGAGGTGGCACGTACAACCACCATGGAGTCATGTTGAAGATGGAGCTGGAGTCCGGCGGAAGACTTCACTCTGTGCTGATGGAGGGGCTACGGCGTAAGAATTCAGAGAGTCGAAGTCTATTTCAACGGGATAGCGAGAGACACGTGGATCGGACTGGGGTACCAGTGGTCTGATGGAGACGTGATACTCGGCATCGGTCGGTGATGATCGGTGGTTCTCTGCAGTGGGGGTTGAGGCAATGTGGGCTAGCTACCCGGGAGACTCGACCAGGATAGCAGAGGCTCGGCGCGGTGATAGCGGCGAGGCGTGCGGTAAGCACGGGACACAGCGACAGGCCAAGGCACTGGTGGTCAGACAAATTGTGCAGGGGGTGCTGAAGCAGTGTTGATGAGTACCAGATTCAAGTTGGTGACTGGATCTATCGGTGCCGGAAGATGGACAGGAGTTGACCATGAAAAATCTGAGAAAGGGGCGGAGAGTGTGAAATTGTCAAAAGCTGAGAGAGTACATGGCTGTATATTCTGTGGTGTTCAGTGCACATGTCAAAGTGCGGATGACAAATACAGAAGGAGGCGGAGTGCTATAGCTTTGGGACATGCCAGACACTATCCGGAAGAAGGGTGAGACAACTGTGAATTTGACTCAGGGTGACACAGGGCGACGGTGAAATTCCTTCAAGTTTCGGACAGACGGTCAAGAAAGAGCGGGGATGTTGAGTTCATGTAACTCTTATATGTGACATCCAATATGTGAGTTGTTCACTTTCACGCAGACAGTGATCGGTGTGTGATGGCATTGGACGGATACTCCGGAAGTTGGGAGCACAAGGTAGAGTAACGAGGAACTTAATTTTGCTCGAGTGTTGACTGTGAAGAAGACGAGAAGGGACTACAGTTGCAGGTGGAGTCACATGGAGTCTGGGAATAGCAGCGGTGCTCATGGCGTATCTCAAGTCCAATGTACATGGAGGTTCGACGCATGGATGAATTCAAAGGTGATGAAGAATATTCGCCAAGGTGGAGTTTGTTAGAGTTGTGTCGAATATTATTGTACAAGGTAGGTTACAGTTGGACTTGTAGTTGTATTGTGTTTAGATAGGACATGGGAGTCGTGTCCAAGTAGGACACTTGCATCCTAGGCCTCTTATATATAGAGGGTGTAGACACACGATGTAACCTATGTCAACATAATAGCACAGGCACGCAGGGGGAGCCGGTGCGTGTGCCGGCGGCCGGACGGTCAGGGTGCGGTATTGTAGCGATGTCATGGGGAGGAGCGCCCATAGTCATTGTCCCGGGGATGTAGACATATCGGTGAACCTCGTTAACAAATTTCGGTGTCGTTCTTGTGTGATTGCTTGGTTCTCGGATGATTGACGGTGACTTCGGATTTATTCTAACAGCTGGTTTCATCTCTCCGAGACGAGGCCGCTGCGCACTTCTCGGTGGAGCTTCCGATCACTTCACTCAGCTCCCGGCGCCGCCCGGTGAGTCGGTGAGATTCACCAGAGATTAATGTTGCTTCCTAAAAGAAATGATGCTTAAAAGGGGGCTTGCACCAAGATGGGTTTCTTTGATGATGGAGTATCATCAGTAAAGTCATGTTTGCTAAGTGTATCCTACTTAGCTGGTTGGCCTAGGGAGGCTACGTGTTATACAAAGAACACGAGAACAGAGGTGTCCATGCCAGCCCCTAGATGGAGCTTAGTTAATTACTAGACCGCTTCGAGGTGAAAACCTATGTCTGACACGAGTGGTCATACATGGCAATGGTGATGTTTTTGCATCATTCCCTTGTTGAAGGCATTGCTCGTATATGTTTAGACTGATTATTCAGGGTGAAAACCTAGAGTCTTACCTTTGGTGGTTGGATCCGATGACGGCGGCGCTCGAGCGTTGCTCTCTTCATGAAGGCGTTGCTGTTGAAGAACCCCGTTGTCTTTATGATGTCATGAGATGGTTGGTGTGGATATGATCATTGTTGTAGTTTGTCGATCGCGGATTTGTTTGCTTCGGGTTTTTCTCTCGCTTAGCCATAGCTTTGGCCTTGATATGGCCTTGCAATTTGTTAGTGGGTTTTTGTGTGCGTTGATGTTGGCTGTGTGCATCTTAGTTATACAGAGGTCAGATGTGTTCTCATCGTGTTTGTATCAACTTGATGCTTTTATTTTGAGTCAATAAAATCTACCCTTTATCGAAAAATGCCAGCCCCTGGATAAATACAAAAACACAGTCGCCCTCAAAAGCACTCGTGATTATTCCATCAATCGAAGAAGAAAAGACATGGCGACAGAAGGAGCTAGCGGGATGCAACATCTCTGCGAATGTCCACATGCACACTAACCTAGATAGAAGACCACTGCTCAGTGTTAGAAGGGATAAAGAGTAATTGGTGGAATTGATGTATGTATAATTGAGCCTCGAGGGCGAGTATATATTGAGTATAAGATTTGGAGGGCAAGACGCCTCTTCTGAAGATAAGGTAGGACACAGATTACAAATCCTAAACTACCAAATACATGTATCCCAAATATATCTCTAATATCCCCCCGCAGTCGTAGCGGGAGCATCATGGACGGTGTCGCGCCGCGGACGCGTTGACTGTAGAGGAAGCCGACGAGTTGCTCAAGCGGATAATAACCCTTTGTGCCGATGTCGAGGTAACCGAGAGCATAGGGTGGTGTAGCCGTGGTCGAGGTAGCCGTGTGAAGAACGCCGTGGTCGATGTCGAGTCGGGGTAGCCAGAGTCAAGGAAGTCGCCGGAGCCGCGGGCGCACGGAGGCGTCGAGTTAGTCATGGGTGCAGTGATGTCGAAGTAGTGGTGCGCCGGGAAAAGACGGTGTTGACGACGCGTCGCGGCGGGTTTGCCAAGCCCGGAAACACATCGTGGACGAAGGCACGCATCAGTGTTGCCAGCACCGGACATGCGTAGACGGACGAAGACAAAGTTGACGAAGTGCTGCACCGGGAGCGTCGCGGGCTCAGGGCTGAGGAGTGTGACGCTGCTCGCGAGGGTAAAAGGCTTCGACGTAGTAGACGGAAATCATAGTCAGCTCAGGCCGAAGCTTAGTTTTCATAAATGATTTTAAGTCACTAGCAGTCACTCAGAGGTTTTCCTCGATCGGAAGTAATAAACCCCACCAAGCAAGAGAAAACGGTAGTTACCGACAAACCCGTAAATTGTAGGAGTACATACCATTTTGCTACAGGTAATGAATACCACTTAAAACAAGGGCTTGGTGAATCACTAAAAACACACATATTAATTCGGTCTAATCTGTCCGTGCCTATGCAAACGGCAAGCTCTAGCTGTCCTCAGTCTGCCACCTGAGTCAATTGCAAGAAACTATCACATTTGCGGCTAGGTTTGCAGAAAACCACACGCTCGCTGATTTGTTGCAGAAAACACCGAAGAAGCTGTTAACCCGTTGCAAAAAACACTGATCGGCCGTTTAGCCTCTTTTGACATCGTTTCCGACAGGTGGGCCCCGCAAACGCCGACGTGGCATAACGGCTAGGGAGACGGCGCCGTTCGGACGAACAGAGTCAACAGGCCGCGCCCGGTCGGTCGTTCAGACAGCCCCCCACCGCCCCCCCCGCGCGCCCCTCTACTCTCGCTACCACCCCCCCCCCCCCCCCGCGCCCCTCTCGCCGCCGGTGATGGCCACCTCGTGTGGCGTTGACGATGGCGGCGGCGGTGGTGCTCCTGGTGATCCAGGAGGAGAGGTGTGCGGCAGTTCAAACCCTTCTCAGCCTCCGCCGCTGCATCCGCCGTCGCCGGCTTACTGTGCTGAATACGCGGCGGCGAGGGCGTTCGCCAAGGCCGTGAAGGAAGATCCACAGGGGAGCCATCACTACGCATCCTCCTTCGGCGGTGTCTCGTATGATTTCTCTTTCCCTCCCCCGATTTGTGTTCTAGGGTTAGGGTTCTAATTGTTGACTGTAGTGTTCTAAGTTTAGCTCAGTTTAAGAATTTTAAGAAGACCATTTGCTGTTGTCATCAGGCATTGTCATAGAGAAATAAGCACACCATGCCCCAAGACTAATTTATAGGACTTGTAAAAATTATTGTGAGCAGGATATCCATTCTAATTGTTGAACTCAATTTCAACTCAGTCAATGTTAACTCAATGTTTAATTGAATTTATAACTGTATTGCTAATTGTTGAACTGAATTTTAGCTCAGTTGTTAATAGTTTTTAAATGTTTACTTTGACTGAAGTGTTAATAGATTAGGTCAGCTGTTAACTGAACTTTTCCATTTAACTGAAACTTTGACTGGTTGTTTACTTAAACTGAATTTATAATTGTATTTCTAAATGTTTACTTTGACTGAAGTGTTAATAGTTTAGCTCAGTTGTTAACTGAACTTTTTCATTTAACTGAAACTTTTACTGATTGTTTACTTAAACTGAATTGTTAACTAATTGTTAAGTTTTATTTAATTTGTAGATTGAATGATGAAGTGTGGGAAGTCAGGTTCCATTTCCATGACAGAGATAATCTTGAAAGAAGCCTAAATGTGGATGATATAACATTTTATAATCTGATTGCACTAATAGAGCTTGAAGGATATGGGATCACAGACTTTATGTATTATGTCAGAGATCCAGGAGTTGGTGTTTTAGGAATTGAAGAAATAACAGATGATGAAAAGGTGGAGGAAATGTTGGATGACCTAGTTGTGAAAGGTCAAAAGGTTGTGAACATAACAGTCATCAGAAGGGATGCTCCAAGACCTAGTGATTTGAACATTGGACATGTTTGTGAAGAGCAGGTTCCATTGACTGAAATTGGTGTGCCAGTGGTGTATGAGATAGATACAGCAGGAGTATTGTTTCCTAGCCCAACAAAGCCACAACCAGTGCCAGTGCAGGTCATTAACACACAGGAGAGCACATATTTGAAGCAGAATTGTCCAGCTCTACCAGAATTTGCAATGGACATTGGTGAAGAGAGGCATGAGTACTTCATGGAGCAAGACCAAGATCAAGAGCAAATTGAGAAAGTGATGGAGCAGAAGAGGAATGAAGAGATTGAGAAGTTCAGGAAAAAAAAGATAGCAAAAGAGAAATACAAGACAGCTAAAAGAAAACTAGAGGTAATGGCTAAAGATTTCAGTGACAGTGACAGTGACAGTGACACAGAGTTACTAGCAGATGAGGATATCATTGCTAGGCTTGAGGCAATGAAGAAGCATAGAGATGATCCACTTCATCATATTGAAGGGGAAACTGATGTGGATGAGCCATATGAAGCAGATGAGGAGGAGGAGGAGGCAGCAGAGGAGGAGAAGGCACCAGAGGAGGAAGGGAGCAGCATAGGAAGAAGGGAGCAGCATAGTAAAAGAAAGGGGCCAACCACAAGATCTCATAGTAGTTCTGATTACATTGTTGAGGAAGATTGGTTGCCTTCATCTGATGAGGAGAGCAACCCTGGTGACCTAAGTCAAGAGGACAATGATGAGGCTCAAAAAGCATGTTTTAAGCTTGCAGATGATAGGAAGAGCAGGGCTAAAAAGAAGAAACCCAGAGTTTGGTATGATGAGCAAAGGGAGAACCCAGAAGAGCAACTTAAGAAGAAACTTTGTTTCCTAGATGTGACCCAGTTCAGGAGGGCACTTCTTACTTTTCACATCTCACAGAATAGGAATTATGCCTTTCACAGGAACAGTCCAGACAGGGTTATAGCAGTCTGCACATTTGAGGATTGTCCATTTTTCATTGCAGCTTCTCTGATTGCTCATGAGAGGACATTCTGTATCAAGAAACTAAACTTGCACCACAGTTGCCCAGTAGTAGGAGAGAGCACAAAAGTGACTGCTAAGTGGTTGGCACATGAATGTGAGCAACAGTTGAGGACAGACCCCAACACACCTGTCCAGACTATAATTTCAAACTTGAAGCAAAAGCATGGAATAGAAGTATCTATACATATGGCCTATAGGGCAAGAAAGCTAGCTAAAAATGTAGTCCTAGGAGATCAGAAGGCACAATACCACAGGATAAGGGATTACCTAGAAGCTGTGTTAGAAACCAATCCAGGAAGTAGATGCATTGTGACAACAAAGCATCTGAAACTACATCCCAGCAAGAACCCAAGATTCCATGGCTTGTTCATGTGCCTCAATGCTTGCAAAGAAGGTTTCCTTAATGGTTGCAGACCATTCATAGGTATTACCTACTAACTTGTTTGTAATGAACTATTGACAGTGACATTTGTATGTGCATACCCACTAATTTGTTTGTAATTAACTTGTGATGTGGTGTGATAGGTCTTGATGGTTGCTTTATAAAGTTGACAACAGGGCAGCAAATCTTGGCTGCCACTGGAAGAGATGGAAATAATAACATATTTCCCATTGCTTTTGCAATAGTGGACAAGGAAAACACTGCAAGCTGGTCTTGGTTTCTTACTCAATTAAAATATGCCATTGGTGGTGAGTCAGGCAAGTTTGGCTACTACACAATTATATCTGACAGGCAAAAGGTACTCTCTACTCAAATCATCTACTTCTCAGTTTCCAATTGTTTATTAATTTCATAAATGGCAATGTTGTAGTATTCTCAAACTGTAGTTCTTTCAAACAGGGCCTTCTTACAGCCATAAACAATGTATTCCCAAATTGCCCACAAAGATACTTCCTTAGACATATTTATCAGAACTTTCAAACAGCTGGCTTTAGAGGGGAAGAGTTGAAGAAATACATGTATCAGGCAAGTTATTCCTATACTGAGCATGGTTATGTAACAGCAATGGAAGGCATGAAAAAGGAGTGTGAGCCAGCTTGGAAATGGCTTTCTAAGATAAAAAAACAGACATGGGCTAGGCATGCCATGGACAACAACTGCAAAACTGACTTGGTAGTCAACAATATTAGTGAAGTTTTTAATAAGATGATACTTGATGTCAGAGGCAAACCCATTAGAACTATGGTAGATGGAATCAGAACAAAGCTGTTAGTGAAGTTCAATGCAAATAGGACTAAGACTGAGACTGCCAAGTGGCAGATATGCCCAACATATGCTGAGAAGTTAGAGGAATCAAAACATCATTCTAGGTTTTGCCAGGCTATCAAAGCTGGACCTGACCTCTTCCAGGTGTCAAGTGGAGAAAGCACATATGCAGTTAACTTGTTGCTGCATACATGTGGTTGTAGGAAGTGGGACATGTGTGGAGTTCCTTGCAATCATGGTGTTTCTGCAATCAACAAGGCAAAACTACACCCAGAAGATTTTGTTCATGATTTCTTCAAGAAACCCATGTATAAGGCAGCATACAGTCCAATAGTTTTCCCTGTGCCTGGGCCTGATTTGTGGCCAAAGACTACAACCCCTGACATTGAACCACCAGTTTTCAAAGAGAAGCCAGGAAACAAAGAGACAAAGAGGAGAAAGAGCAAGTTTGAAAAGCCAGGTCCAAAGGATACATCTAGGATGGCCACTATCACTTGTAGCAATTGCAACAAGACTGGGCATAGATACACTAGTTGCATGCAGGCTCTTAAACCAGCCCTAGCAATGAGAAAGAACCAGCACCAGGTAACTATTTATAGTTTTTTCTCTATTAATCTCATATGGCAATTTCTAACATTTGTATGTTGTAATTGCAGGAAAACAGAACTGTTTCTGCTCCTGCTGCTCCTTCTTCTTCTGCAGCTCCAGCTCCAACTACAGCTCCAGCTCCTTCTGCTCCTGCTGCTCCCAGGGCTCCTTCTGCTCCTGCTGCTCCCAGGGCAGCAAGGAGAGCTCCTTCTGCTCCTGCTGCTCCCAGGGCTCCTTCTGCTCCTGCTGCTCCCAGGGCAGCAAAGAGAGCTCCTTCTGCTCCTGCTGCTCCCAGGGCAGCAAGGAGAGCTCCTTCTGCTCCTGCTGCTCCCAGGGCTCCTTCTGCTCCTGCTGCTCCCAGGGCAGCAAAGAGAGCTCCTTCTGCTCCTGCTGCTCCCAGGGCAGCAAGGAGAGCTCCTTCTGCTCCTACTGCTCCCAGGGCAGCAAGTAGAGCTCCTTCTGCTGCTGCTGCTGCAAGACCAACAAAGAAAGCCAAAACAACAATGGCATCAGCAAGGACTGCTACTTCTACTGCTGGTGCTGGTCCAAGTTCCTCTACTGCTGCTGGGCCAAGAGGAAGAAACAAGTTCATCCCCCAAGAGATGCAGGTAGTGGAAGATTGAGGAAGCCATCCTATAAGATGATTGACTGGTTCAACTGTTCTAAGGGGAGCAAGCCATAATTGTGTTAATTTGTGTTGGGCTGTGATCAAAACTGTATGTTGCTTGTGGTCAGCTGCTGATGTTCAAAACATCTTTATTTTGGAGATTGCTTGTGTTAGGCTGTGATGAAAACTTGGAGTAGTTGATGTTGATGGAAACTTTGGTTGTGATGAGACCTTTAATATAAGGTACCTAGTGGACTTGATGTTGATGGTAACTTTGATGGTGCTGCCTTGCTAATAGTTGTGGCTCCTATTTTCTTATTGTTTGCTAATAAGTGTGTCTCCTATTTTCTTATTGTCATCTAAGAGGGTGGCTCCTATTTTCTTATTGTCATGAAAATAACCTAATAATACCCTAATAATAGGGTCTAGGGTGCCTCGACATCGACGGAGTCGGAGATACCCAAATAATAGGGTCTAGGGTGCCTCGACATCGACGGTGTCGGAGATACCCAAATAATAGGGTCTAGGGTGCCTCGACATCGACGGTGTCGGAGATACCCAAATAATAGGGTCTAGGGTGCCTCGACATCGACGGAGTCAGAGATACCCTAATAATAGGGTCTAGGGTGCCTCGACATCGACGGTGTCGGAGATACCCTAATAATAGGGTCTAGGGTGCCTCGACATCGACGGTGTCGGAGATACCCTAATAATAGGGTCTAGGGTGCCTCGACATCGACGGAGTCAGAGATACCCTAATAATAGGGTCTAGGGTGCCTCGACATCGACGGTGTCAGAGATACCCAAATAATAGGGTCTAGGGTGCCTCCACATCGACATCATCTACACACACAATTCATCCTAGAACACTAATCACCTAATTTCATCACACACAATTAATCACATAACACTAGAAACTGACCTTAATTAAAAGGATTAAACAAACAACATACAAGCCATAGTTCAAAGCTACAAAAGTAACCAACCCATCATGAGATACAAGCCATAGTTCACAAACAACATACAAGCCATAGTTCAAACACTGCAAGCCATAGTTCAAAGCTTGTAAATAAAGACAATGACCCACATGGTCATATCACATCACAATTTATTCTTCATCACAAATAGCCTTGATCTCCTTCAGCTTCCTCTTGTTATTTTGACCTGCTTTCTTCAAGTCAGCAATGGAACACTCCATAGTACTCTTTTCAATGCTCCACTTCTCCTTGTCTTTCATCAGCTCAGCAATGCAACCCTCCATAATACTCTTTTCAATTCTCCACTTCTCCTTCTCTGTCATCAGCTCAGCAATGCAACCATCCATCTTCTCCTTCTCTTTCTTCAGGTCAGCCCAGCAAAACTTCAGAGTCCTGTTATCAGTGCTCATCTTTTCCTTCTCTTTAAGATGATTGTGTTTCATATTTCTAATGCAATTGGCTTGAGCTACATGAATGGACTTCAACTGGTCAACAACAGCCTTCAATTTAGTGATCTCAGCATCCTTTGCAACATGTTGTTCATCCTTATTTGCCATGCTGCTGTCCACACTGGTTCTGTTCTCAACATCATCCTGGAGATGTGGCTGTGGAATGTTATCCTGTGAATTAAGCAGGTTGTTCACATCTTTCACAAGCTTCTCATAATTCTCCTGCAACTTATTTTTCTCTTCTGTGAGATTGTGGACAGTATGTGAATGATCCAGGCATGCCATTCTATTATCATGCTGGCTTTGCTCATACTTAATCCATAGTTTGTGAAGAGCATTCTGCAACTGCTCTGGCCACTCCTCATCTACCCACTGAACTATACCACAACTGCTTGCTTCCTGCAAAACAAACAGTACTAAATTATCTTACTGTTCTTCCAATTCAGTGATGAACAAACAGTACTACTAATCAGTACACTCTCTAGGTTTGGCAACTTAATTTCAGTGATGAGCAAAGCCTAGCTGAAAAAGTATAGAAATTTATACTATACATTTTTTTCTCTGGCCACTAAACTTGGCTATTCAATTAAATTCAGTACTGCCCATGGGTCCTCTTAGCAAAATAAATCAAAATAAATTCAGTGGAATATTTTACTACAGATCACAGTACACTAAAGTGGGTCATCTTAGCAAAATAAATCAAAATAATCCCTGTGGAATATTTTACTACAGATCACAGTACACTAAAGTGGGTCATCTTAGCAAAATAAACTATGCTTCAAACACTATTGTACATCAAGGTACATTTAACTATAATGGATGAACAGTAAAGATGAACACTAAACAGTAATGATGAACAATGAACAGTGCACATGAACAATGAAGATTTCTGCTGAAATTTATCTATGAACTGATAAAGTACATTAAACTGCTCCAACTTACATCAAGTGAACAAGCAAGAAACCTCCTCCCAGTGCTAATCCCTTCGAATGCAACCCTCTTCACGGCCGGCTTGCCATGCTCACACATCACCGTCGAATCGTCGTCAACACCAGCGTAGTTCGAGTCCTCTGTTGTAGCTGGGATCTAGATTCAACTAACAAGTTCAAATCGAGCCAGGCAGAAATAATCCCTCATTCGAAACCCTAGATCAAACAAAACAAAAATGACAGCCGCACTCACCTGCACAGGGGACCCGCATGAGGAGATGTACTGGGCGGCGGAGTCCTCGCTGCTCTCTGTCCACGAAACCATGGCGGCCGGCGGCGAGCAGCCTGCTGACCGGCGGCGAGAGGGGCGAGAGGGGCGGGGGGGGGGAGCGCAGAGGAGAGGGGCGCAGGGGGGGGGGGGTGGGGGGCTGTCTGAACGACCGACCGTGCGCGGCCTGTTGACTCTGTTCGTCCGAACGGCGCCGTCTCCCTAGCCGTTATGCCACGTCGGCGTTTGCGGGGCCCACCTATCGGAACGATGTCAAAAGAGGCTAAACGGCCGATCAGTGTTTTTTGCAACGGGTTAACAGCTTCTTCGGTGTTTTCTGCAACAAATCAGCGAGTGTGTGGTTTTCTGCAAACCTAGCCGCAAATGTGGTAGTTTCTTGCAATTGACTCTCTGCCACCTCCTGTTACTTCAGTGCTTGGTACTTCAACCCCTTCTTGTCGTCGGTGGCATTGATGCAGATGATTGAGCCTTGACACGCTTCTCCATTGACCAGCATGTCCACAAGAACTCTCCTCACATTCTTCTTCATCCACCTCTTAATAGGCCTTGCGCCATACACCTGCAATACATAGTCCATGCATGCATCGTAAGCGGGACATACAAGACTAGGCAAATTTGTATGATTTGGTTTGGTAAAAATAACATGTACTTACCATGTCGTGCGATTCCGACCAAATGACGTCCAAGGCGGCATCTGTTGAAAACAAAGAGATGCCCTCGTTAGCTGCCATAGCAACGACACTCTTCATCTGGATTTTCACGATCTCCCTCAGTTCGTCATGAGTAAGCGGCTCAAATATCACAGTTTCACTCAGTTTGATGATAAATTCAGGCTTAAGGTGTTTCTCGACCTGCAATAACAAGTAAATATGTTGGTCAGCAGGGTGCCGACCGGTATTTTACAAGGGACAGTTTGGGATACCTGTTTCATGAGAAGAGCACGCGCAGTTTCTATGTTTTCTCCGGCCATTCTAGCTGACAGGTTCTCTGCTCCTAGATTTGAGCTCATGATTATGATAGTGTTCTTGAAAGATACGTTTCGACCCTTTCCATCAATCAAGGTGCCGTCATCGAGGAGTTGAATGAGAACCTTCAAAATTGAGGGATGTGCCTTATCCACCTCGTCAAAAAGAATGGCACTATACGGTTGGCTCCTGACTTTCTCCGTAAGGTGCCCTTCTTGCTCGTAGCTTCAGAAAGTCAAATGGAAAAGTGAGGCAAGAGAAGAAAGTTTCGGAAAGAAATATAAATGCAAAGAATGTACAAGTTAAACCTTCCAGGTCCTCCAATGAGACGCGACACGGATGCACTGTCAGCATATTCCGACATGTCAAAGCGGACTAATGTCTTCTCGTTGTCAAAAAGCTTCTCGGCAAGTGCTTTCGCAAGCTCCGTCTTTCCAACACCAGTCGGGCCCAAAAAGAGGAACGAGCCAATTGGTTGGCCAGATTGGTCAAAGCCGACCCTAGAACGTAGAACTTCTTGCACAACCAAATTAACTGCTTCATATTGTCCAACAACTCTCTCATGCAATCTGTCTACTATGTGGCTGAACTTCTCCTCCTCTCGTCCAAGTGTATTGATCGGAATTTTAGTCCATCGGCCCACAACCTTCATATAACAATAGAGCATGACATGAACTTCATACTGAAACAAATGAAACTTTCTCATATGGATACGATTTGCAAAGAATGCTAATTTACCTGTGCAATATGATATGGACCAACGGTTACCTCCTCCACTGCATTTATAGTGCTAGTTTTTTTATCGTTAACTTTTTTTGGTTGATGCAACTTCACAGAAGTGCATGCCTCGTCCAGTAGATCAATTGCTTTATCAGGAAATTGGCGGCCTGATAACAATAAAATCCACATTCTCCTCAATATTCACAAATTAACCTATAGGAATATAAATCAAACTAGTTCTGAATCGCATGACGAACTTACCTGTAATATAACGGTCAGCGAGCTGGGCAGCAGAAACAAGAGCGTCGTCCTGAATTATCAGGCCATGGTGGTCTTGGTACCGCTGCTTCAACCCCTGCAGGATGGCAACGGTCACCTGCACGCTCGGCTCATCGACATCAACCCTTTGGAACCGTCGCTCGAGCGCCACATCCCTTTCTATGTATTTTCGGTACTCTTTTGATGTGGTAGCACCTATGCAACGGATGCGACCACGGGCCAACGCCGGCTTGAGGATATTGGCAGCGTCCACAGTGCCGCCTCCATCACCAGCACCAACAATCATGTGCATCTCGTCTATGAAGAGGATCAGCTTTCCGGCCGCATCCTCCACCTGCTTGATGGCATTCTTCAAGCGCTGCTCAAACATGCCGCGCCACTGGGTGCCCGCGACCATCATGCCGACATCGAGCTCCACCACACGGGCCCCGGCGAGCGCGTCTGGAACCGCCCCAGCAGCGATGCGCTGGGCCAGGCCTTCGACGATGGCCGTCTTGCCGACACCGGCCGCTCCGACGAGCGCTGCGTCCGGCAGCAGAGGATGCAGATGACGCGGTCAATCTCGTCGTCGCGGCCGATGACAGGATCAGACGCGCCGGCGGCCAAGGTCTTGAGGGTGCCTGTCCTCGAGGAGGAGGGCTTCATCTCTCTCTCGTACAGCTTCCACGCTGTCCAGGACAAACCAACAGTAGTCAGGGCCGATACGCCGATTATGGCCAGCTCCACCATCCCTTTTATCAAGGCCATGTTTGTCATCGCTTTCGATCGATAAGCTACGTATTCGAAGAAGAGCGACCTGGTTTGAGCTGGCCTGGCTTTGATCGATTTCTTGCTTTGTTTCTCATGGGACGGGGGTACACGTATATTTATACAGAGCTGGCGCACCTGGTAAACTACCACTTTTAGTGGCGGACTGAAATCAAGCACTAGTCATACTTGGACACACCTCATGGTGATTGCTCCTAATATAACATGGGCTAACCGATAACAATTTCGGAGTAGGTAGTAGTCAAAATAACAGGAATTGCTATATTTCTCAACCTATCTATCATCTTGAAAGGAAATTTTATTATGCAGCATACATGTGCAAGGATGTCTTTCCATGCTGCTACGCCCCAATGGGATTTTCCTTTTATAGCAAAAGCACACGCAAGGAGGTGCTGCAGGGGAGCCTACCGGCGACGCTCTAGGTTTCCCAAGTAGCCCAAGCAGAGGGACGAGGGGGTTTGAGTGGGCGTCGAGACTCCGAGTTTCATGATCACGTATTGATGAAAACCACATCAGAATTCACAGAATGACTCACTCCTCGGTCGCGCCCGCAGGTGGCCAGGAGCGAACCCTAGCCGCCGCCAGAGCCACACCCGGTCATCGCCCACCCCCTCGCTGCTGCCGGTAGGAGTCGCCGGGCAAAACCCATGCAGCTCGGCGGCGGCGGGGTCCTTTCCTCCTCCCGCTCAGGGTGGTGTGGCGCAAGCCGCTCTGGAGGGAGCTCGGGCGCGCTGGTGCTTGGACGGAGCTTGAAAGTACAAATGCAACGAAATGAATGTCTTTCTTGAAGGAGCAACATAGCATTTGACAGTCTACATCATTGTAATGGTATACTAGGAGTTCATTTGCTTATCCCTGCAAAAAAAAGTCCATTTACTTGTCAATTTTAAAAACAAAACCAAACCGCCAATCGGGATAATAAAAAGATCATGATAAAGGGTATCCATATTAAAGACTAAAACCACTGACCTGGTTTTCTCATGGCGTGTGCATTTCTCGTGAACATTGGAGGAAGGAAAGAGGAGGGGAACAAACCTCGAACGAAGCCTCGACCATAGCGCCGGCGACTGGTGGTCCTGCTACCTGTAGCCATGTTCGCCTCCTCCCCTCCTAGGGCATCGTCTCCTCCAGTGCTCGGGGGTGAGTGCCTTGAGGCCCTCATCTAGATCGTCGCAGGTACATGTCGCCATGGTTCGCCGGAACTCTAGAATTTCAAAGGGAGAAGAGAGGGGTGTTGTGTGTGGACTTTTTCTTCTGTCAAGCGGAGGTTGATCGTAGGATGGGTGGCCGTTGTGGCATTGAGATCAGAGGAGTGGTGATGCAGCAGCGTCCTCCTCATTGGTGGTGGAGTGATGGACATGAACGAATACCTTGGATTGGGGAATGACTCTGACATTCAAGCAGCGGAGGCGCCACACCGATCCTCACCATCGGGTTGGATCAAAAGGGTCTGGTCGTCCACGCTGCTGCAGAGCAGGCATGGGCCGCCTTGGGGGTCGCTCGCCATCCATGGTGGAAGAAGGGCCAGCCATGGGTAGTCGAGGAGGGAGGGGGAGGGGGAGTTGAGCGGCAGCGGCGCAACCTCTATCGGGAGCAGAGCTGGCCAAACGGGCCGGCACGACACAACACAACCCGACACGTGCTAATCTTGCCTGGCACGGCACGACCCACAGGGGCACCATTAGTAAATGGGCCGTGTTGTGTTGGCCTGCGTGCTGCGCCTAGCAGCCAGGCACGGCCCCTCGGCTAATCTGGCTGGCCCGCCGGCCCACTAGGCACGATAGGCCCACATGTTGTTTGGCCTGCTAGGCTATTTTTTGACCTATTGTGCTGTTTAATTCCAAAAAAGATAAAATAAATAAACATGTCGTGCCGTGCTGGCCCACATGCTCAACCTTGCGGCCTAAGCATGGCGCACCGCGTGACTAGCACGGCCTGAATAGCCCGTATCGGGCCTGGCCCGTCATGTGTCGTGCCAGCGTGCTTGCGGGGCGGCATGCCAAGCACGGCCCATTTGGCCAGTTCTGATCCAGAGGAACCCTATGTAAGGGGAAACCGAGCAGCAAGAGATGCAAGAGAGGAGGGGAGCGGTTCGTGCAGCGTGGGATGGCCGTCTACGGATAGAAAAAATCGGTAAAAACTGGTGGAAGAGGGAATTACGTATGAAAAAATCAGCGGGTTGTTCCTCCGATAGGTGGGAGGCCGTGTCAGTGAACAACTACGTGCACATTCACCTTTAACAGTACATGTATGAACTTAGTTTATTCCTTTTTGCGGGTGAACATGAACTTAATTTTGAACACAATGTGAAATATTCAGACACAACATAGCATAAACTCCAAACACACGTGAACACAACATAGCATAAACTCCAAACACACTTTCAACATAGTACCAAACATGACCGCAGGACTCGGTGAACTTGTTTTAGCGAAACGAGCATAACATAAAACTATGTAATCGAACATAAATCAACAAATACATGGAAGAAACTAATTATCCCACTTCTTCAACTCGAACTGAGTGTAGTACCTCCTGATCTCCTCGATAGTGCATGGAGCAGAGAAGAGGCTCGTCGTCAGGAGGCTTGGGCCGTAGCGGATCTCTCTCTCTCTCTCTCTCTCTCTCTCTCTCTCTCTCTCTCTCTCTCTCTCTCTCTCTCTCTCTCTCTCTCTCTCTCTCTCTCTGTGTCCTATGTACGCCGCCACATGTGATAAGATCATTGTTGTAAATCCCCTGCGTTTGTAATCTCTTCCGATATAGTGAAGTTTCGCTGGCTACGCTGTTGTTTTTACCCTTCTCATTGGAGGGGTTTTCCATGTTAAAATCCGTGTGCCCTCTGTGCTGATTTGACCTTCACCGTTTATATTGCCTGTCGTATCTCTAACAACATTTAACGCCTCTTCCTCATGCATCCTAATGTCATGGCTAACATAAAGGTTCGTTCTCGCATCCGGGTTATCATCTTTCAGGTACACCACTGCCACCCCTTGAAATACAACGTTAAAACACCTAGGTGCAATCTCCCATCTGACTACGCCCACGGCCATATCCTTTATGACTAGCGCATCTACATCCTCCTGGGAAGCCATCATTAGATCCCAAATCTCGTCCAAAACCATGACCACCGACTCTGCCGGGACCTCTACCTCGTCCTCCATGGACTAAAATAAAGTCACCCTATTCAAGTTTTGATTCATCGTGAATTCCATCACCACATTCCTGGTGCCAGTGTCCCATCAATTCACAATTACCATAGAAGATTGGCAATTTCTCATACTTGACCTGGTACCAGTCCTTCTCCCCTCCATTTGTAATGTACACAAACCTAGTGATTATATTTTAACATTCATCTTTACACGAAGGCGAACAAAATCTCCTATGAAACCAGCGACAACTTGATCTAAACCTCAAGTATCTCACCCATAGGCCTACATATGCCACATATGTTCTTGTCATGGATGAAATTATCCAGCAACATATGCACTTGCCCCCAGACAAGTATCTTGTCAAGGACTATCGATCTAGGATTATAAAAATCCGTCATACTCTTCAATCAATAGAGCTTGGTTTCTAAAGAGCCAGGGGGGCCCATGATCATAGCTTTGTTCCAGTCCCCTAAACACTTGGATATAATCGTAAAGAGGTTATCTTCAATCCTTCTCCAGATTACGTCGTACGCATGATTCCAAGCCAATCTTGTGTTGAAGAACAACGCACTAGGCAAAACCCTCGTGTCGTGTGCACTTTCACGATGGCCAGCCACTTGGTCTGCTGCGGCAATTCCATGACTTCATCTTCCCACACAAGGTCATTATTGTTCTCCTCATGCAGATGCAATCGACATAGTAGATCATCAACAAAATTCTTGGTTGTTCCACTAGACTCGCTGCCATATCTGCCTTCAGCAGCCCTAGCTTCATCGACGGAACAAACTCGTGGATCTTAGGAAGAGAGATCGACAATCAACAGGGAGAATCTTGCAGTCGACGGAGGAAACTCTTGGCGACGTACGAGCGCCGACAAAGGACAAAGAAACCCTAGGTTTTTTGCTAGGGGAAAGAATCGGTATCTGCTAAATGTAGTTTAAGCTAGTTTCCACCAGAGGACAGCCTTGTGCCCTTGAATGAAGTTTTCGTCTGGCTTTATCCAATTAACCAAGTAATTTTGCCTTCTTAAGGAATGTGGACCGTCCATTCTAGTGATCCAAGGGACAGGATCCATCAATGCTAGTGGGCAATCTTTGTAACATTTTTCCGTTTAAGGATCAAAATCAAAGAAGAAACGCGAGACCTGATTAGGCGCTCAAGGCCATGGACCTCTCGCAGCCATGTGTCGGTGCCGTCTAGCTTCCAGCCCCCTCGTCGGGTCCTCTCTCCACAACGTCGCTAAGCTCGCTGCCACCATGCAGGTCGGTCGACATTGAATGAGCACGAGCTCCAAGGTAAGCAATGCACTGACTGTTCTTCTTCTTCCAACTATTACACCAGCATCTCAAAGTCTTATTCAAGCCCGCCACCTCCCCGAGCGAGTTTTCAGAGAGATGGCACAATTACAATGTGCCGCCGATGCATACCTCCGACATGGCGGTCACCAGATCAAGGAAGCGGCGGGGGCTCAGGGTTGAGGAGGGCGTGGCCGCTGGAGAGGGAAAATGGGTCACAAAGTCAGCACAAGCCGGGGCTTAGTTTTCAAATCGTCAGATTTATGCCCTTTTTGTGACGACCCCGGCTTAATCGTGCACTAATCATACACGCAAATGCACACGGTCAAGCCTAAGGACTCACTTGAAGATATCACAACACAACTCTAAAACATAAAAAAAGTCATACAAGCTTTATATTACAAGCCAGGGCCTCGAGGGCTCGAATACATAGCTCGATGGCATACAAGCGTCAGCGGAAGCATTAGATATCTGGGTACAGATATATAACAGAACAGAGATAGGCCTTCACAGAGGCGGGGCTAAATAAAATACTGCGATCGAAAAGCGTAGGCCTCCTGCCGTGGACCCTCCGATCCTACTCCTGGTCGTCAGTCGGCTCCTCGTAGTAGTAGTACTCGCCGGACGGGTAGTAGTACTGGTCGTCGACGGGGGCAACTGGCTTAGGGGCTCCGTCGTCTGGTGGCTTCAAAAGGATATGGGGGAAAAAGAAAGTAAAGCAAACGTGAGTACTCATCCGAAGTACTCAGCAAGCAAGGATCTACACTACATATGCAACATTGTCAAAAGGAGGCTGTATAAGTGGACTGGGCTGCAGAAATGCCAGAATAGAAGGGGAAAGCCTAGTCCTATCGAAGACTAGCATCTTCAGCATCTTCAGCAGTCTTGCAGCATTAGAAGAGTGCAGATTAACATAATGTAAAGTAGTAGTAGTATCATCAACCTCGACCTGAGATCCTTTCTCGACTCCCTACGAGAAAGCAATCCCAGAGCCGTACTATCCAGTTATCATCTCAAGTTCTAGTTGTACCGATCGGGATACAACTCCGAGTGTCCGTTACCGTAGGACAGGCTATCGATAGATAAGTTCTTCCCTGCAGGGGTGCACCAAGTTACCCACCACGCTCGCTTAACTCCGGCCGGACGCACTTTTCTGGGTTATGCCCGCCCTTGGCCAAACGATACGCCGCAACCCGACCGAATACTTAACAAAGAGGTCAGCATGCCGGACTAAACCTATGCACCTGGGGTCTTGGGCCTTCGCCCCGGGAACTCCTGCACGTTGCGTGGGTGGCTGAAAGCAGACCTAGCAACCCCTTATACAAGTGTGGTTGCGTTCCCAGTCCAATTCAGCACGCGCCGCTCAGTCGCTGACGTCTATTAAGCTCCGGCTGAAGTATACGACGCAGAACGCCCATACTATGCCCACGTGATGGTTAGTGCTATCGGGCTAGAGGCCCCTCGGATCAAATATCCAAACCGTTTAGTGGTTTAGGAGCGCGCGGAAACGAGCAGAGACTCACGATCGATGTGACCCCGTCGCCCCGTCTCGAGGACTTGCGGCAAGGGCTAGGAATGCCCGACCACGCCTCGTGTTCAAGTCTCGGATACCCTTCCGGTACACCCGAATATACATCACTTCGCATAAAGCTCGCGCGGGTACCCCTCAGGGCCGACCCGTCTTTAGTAACATGGTTTAGTGCAAGTCAAATCAACAACAGTATCTGTGTGTCTGACACCAAGGGAACCCTGAGGAATCACCCTCGATGGAATTCCCACTGATGTTACCGTCAAGGTGAACGAAGGAGGAATCTGTGACGACCCCGCTTAATCGTGCACTAATCATACATGCAAATGCGCATGATCAAGCCTAAGGACTCACTTGAAGATATCACAACACAACTCTAAAACATAAATAAAGTCATACAAGCTTTATATTACAAGCCAGGGCCTCGAGGGCTCGAATACATAAGCTCGATGGAATACAAGCGTCAGCGGAAGCATTAGATATCTGAGTACAGATATATTACAAAGAAAGAGATAGGCCTTCACAGAGGCGGGGTAAAATAAAAGCTACGATCGAAAGGCGTAGGCCTCCTGCCCTGGACCCTCCGATCCTACTCCTGGTCGTCTGTCGGCTCCTCGTAGTAGTAGTAGTACTCGCCGGACGGGTAGTACTGGTCGTCGACTGGGGCGTCTGGCTCAGGGGCTCCGTCGTCTGGTGGCATCAAATGGATATGGGGGAAAAAGAAAGTAAAGCAAACATGAGTACTCATCCGAAGTACTCAGCAAGCAAGGATCTACACTACATATGCATCATTGTCAAAAGGAGGCTGTATATGTGGACTGGGCTGCAGAAATGCCAGAATAGAGGGGGAAAGCCTAGTCCTATCGAAGACTAGCATCTTCACATCTTCAGCAGTCTTGCAGCATTAGAAGAGTGCAGAATACATAATGTAAAGTAGTAGTAGTATCATCAACCTCGACCTGAGATCCTTTCTCGACTCCCTACGAGAAAGCAATCCCAGAGCCGTACTATCCAGTTCTCAACACATGTTCTAGTTGTACCGATCGGGATACAACTCCGAGTGTCCGTTACCGTAGGACAGGCTATCGATATAAGTTTCTTCCCTGCAGGGGTGCACCAAGTTACCCACCACGCTCGCTTAACTCCGGCCGGACACACTTTACTGGGTCATGCCCGGCCTCGGCCAAACGATACGCCGCAACCCGACCGAATACTTAATAGAGAGGTCAGCACGCCGGACTAAACCTATGCACCCGGGGGTCTTGGGCCTTCGCCCCGGGAACTCCTGCACGTTGCGTGGGCGGCTGAAAGCAGACCTAGCAACCCCTTATACAAGTGCGGTTGCGTTCCCAGTCCAATTCAGCGCGTGCCGCTCAGTCGCTTACGTCTAATAAGCTCCGGCTGAAGTATACGACGCAGAACGCCCATACTATGCCCACGTAATGGTTAGTGCTATCGGGCCAGAGGACCCTCGGATAAAATATCCAAACCGTTTAGTGGTTTAGGATCGCGCAGAAATGAGCAGAGACTCACGATCAATGTGACCCCGTCGCCCCGTCTCGAGGACTTGCGGCAAGGGCGAGGAATGCCTGGCCACGCCTCGTGTTCAAGTCTCGGGTACCCTCCAGGTACACCCGATCACACATCACCTCGCATAAATCTCGCGCGGGTACCCCTCAGGGCCGACCCGTCTTTAGTAACATGGATCAGTGCAAGTCAAATCAACAGCAGTATCCGTGTGTCTGACACCAAGGGAACCCCGAGGAATCACCCTCGATGGAATCCCTCCTGATGTTATAGTCAAGGTGAACGAAGGAGGAATCACCCTCGAGGTCCACGCTTGAAGTGTTGCGCGACGATGTCGCTATCGGGGGTGGTGTAGGAGGAATCACCCTCGCTTACCATGACCGATTAACTAACCTACAAGGTTATCATCAGAAGTGCTAACAAGGTATCACCCTCGGCACTCGATGGTAACCCAGCAGTGTCGGCAACTAAGGGGAAGTGATGTGCGGTGCCAGGGTCTGGTCTTCAATCCCGATGATCGGGTCTTCTGATATCCAGCGGGGCAGTCGGGATCAAGTGGGGGTCTCTGTCGGGTCTCTACCTAGCCTATACTAAGCAGTCTAGGATAACCAGAAAGGTAGCAAGGCAGGTTACAATAAACAGGCTATGCAACAGATATAGGATACAGAAACAGTAGCAGTTCGAATGCAAGCATAAGAGAGAAGAGAATAGGCGATATAGGCATGCTCAAAATGGGGGTGCTTGCCTGTTTGCTCTGGGGCAAGGGCAAGATCGTCGGTGGTGTCGTCGGGGACGTAGTCGTAATCCTGAGCTGCGTCTGCCTCGGGAGCTACGTCAACGTCGGGATCTACCGAGAGAGAAGAGGGGGAAGAAACAGGTAAACATAATGCAAACATATGCCACACAGTGCGTGCTATGCTATGATGCAGTGCAGAGTTGCCTAAATATGCATCTAAGTCATTTTAGTTATTTTTAGGATTATTCTGGGATTTAATAACCGGTGTGTGTGCACTATTCATCTACCGGAATCGGGCCTGGAGTTACGAGTTCTTCTACTTAGGGGGTTCCGATAAAGAAACAGATGGCACGATCAGACTCGTCTCGTCGTTCTGAGCAACTTTCATGTTTTAACTTTTTCGATCTGAGCTACGGTTTAAAAGTTATTAATTTTCAAAGTTTATTTGAATTTCTGGAATTTATTTATATTAGCAGAAAAAGGAATTATGACGTCAGCATGACGTCTCTGTGACGTCAGCAGTCAACAGGCGGCTGACCAGAGTCAAACCTGACATGTGGGTCCAGTGGGACCCACATGTCAGCATCTGTGACTTTAACAGCGAGTTAAACTAATTACCAGGGTTAATTAGGGGTGTGGGCCCCATATGTCAGTGACTCATTTAGCTAACTAATTAGTTTTTATTTAATTAAATCATTATTAGATTAATTAGCCGCAGGGGCCCACATGTCAGTGACTGTGCTGACCAGTCAGCACAGTTGACCGAGGTCAACGGGTCAACTGGGCCCCCTGGGAACCACTGGCAGTGTCCCAGGGTGGACCCCACGCCTGTCCACGTCGGCTGGGTCGCCGGAGTTGCTCCGGCGACCATTCTGGCGGCGGTTTCTCGCGGAGCTCGTCGGAAAATGCCCACAGGGCTCGGTTCGAGCCGTGGCTAGGTGCGTTCGATAGCTAGGGGACTCGCCCGTCGAGTGGGAGAGGTCTCGTCACCGGAATCGACCGGAGTCGTCGACGGTGAGCTCGCGGGCGGCGCCGGAGTTCGGGACCGAACGGATACGGCACAACGGTGCAAGACAGGGCGAGCTAGAGGGCTCACCGGGTTCCTACGAGCGTGCTGAGCACGATACCATGCTCAGCTAAGCTTGGCGGCGCGTGTGGCTACGGCGGTGAGCTCATCGGCGCACGTAGCTCGGGCTCCTCGAGTGCGGCCACTACGGCGACAGAGAGGTGCGGATCGAAGAGGGGAGAGATGGAGTGGAGCTCACCGGGTGGCTATGAAAAGCCGGCGACAGTTTAGTAGCCGCAGTGTGGGGAATCGACGCCGGCGAGGTTCGGTGGCCAGAGCGCTGGCGGGGTCGATCCAGTCGATGTGCTCCTCCCAGGCTCAAGCTGATCCTTCCAGTCGAAGCAGCAGAGGCAGAGCAAGCTCCTGGGCCGGCTGTAGCAAAGAGGGAACGCCGGTGGCCACGCCTACGACGAGGCGTCGGCGGCGAGCCCGCTCGGGCGAGCGGGATCTGAGAGGGCGAGGGAGGAGGAGGGAAACTGGGGGGCGCTAGGGTTCGGGGACGGGCGAGGGGGCTCGAGGCGAAGCATATAGACGCCGGGGAGCCGCGGGATGCTCGACACGGCGACGATCGTCGGCGTGTCGGCGCGGGCGCGTGACAGCGCGCGGTAGGAGGACGACGCGTCGAGTGGGCTGGGCCGGCTTCTGTAGCACGTAGGCTTTAGTGCACAGTAGATCTCTAGGCCTTCTTCATTTTCTATTTCCTGTTTCAGATTTCTTTTATTCTTTTCTGTTTTGATTTAGTTAGGGCTTTATGCATTTTTGTAAAATGTGGGACTTGGCCCAAATAATGTAATGCAATATTACCCTTCTCCAAAAACTGGTTTGGACAGAATTGGATCTCATTTGAAATTGAAATGATTTTAAATAATAACTCAGTTTTGGTGTTGTTTCATCTTGCTTGAGTCATTTGTCTAACTCCAACTTTATTGATGATGGTTTTACAAATGTTCCTGGATTATTTGCCATTTAATGAACATTTTCCCAACAGTGTTTGATCAACTTCATATTTCACTTTTGAATTTGAGTTGATTTTCAAAATGGAGTTGATTTGCTTTGGTTAACCACTTTGTTTAAACACTGCAAATGATATGACTTGGCATTATTAGCAGCTGATCACAGTGGCTTTTACACAGGGGTGTTACAGAATCACCCTCGAGGCCCACACTTGAGAAGTTGCACGACGACGCTGCTATCGGGGGTGGTGTAGGAGGAATCACCCTCGCTTACCACGACCGATTAACTAACCTACAAGGTTATCATCAGAAGTGCTGACGAGGTATCACCCTCGGCACTCGACGGTAACCCAGTAGTGTCGGCAACTAAGGGGGAAGTGATGTGCGGTGCCAGGGTCTGGTCTTCAATCCCGATTATTGGGTCTTCTGATATCCAGCGGGGCAGTCAGGATCAAGTGGGGGGGTCTCTGTCGGGTCTCTACCCAGCCTATACTAAGCAGTCTAGGATAACCAGAAAGGTAGCAAGCCAGGTTATAATAAACAGGCTATGCAGCAGATATAGGAAAACAGTAGCAGTAGCAGTTCTAATGCAAGCATAAGAGAGAAGAGAATAGGCGATATAGGCATGTTCAAAATGGGGGTGCTTGCCTGTTTGCTCTGGGGCAAGGGCAAGATCGTTGGTGGTGTCGTCGGGGACGTAGTCGTACTCCGGAGCTGCGTCTGCCTCGGGAGCTACGTCAACGTCAGGGTCTACCGAGAGAGAAGAGGGGGAAGAAACAGGTAAACATAATGCAAACAGATGCAACACAGTGCGTGCTATGCTATGATGCAGTGCAGGGTTGCCTAAATATGCATCTAAGTCATTTTAGTTATTTTTAAAATTATTCTGGGATTTAGTAACCGCGGTGTGTGCACTATTCATCTGCCGGATTCGGGCCCGGAGTTACGAGTTCTTCTTCGTAGGGGGTTCCGACAAAGAAACAGACGGCACGATCAGACTCGTCTCGTCGTTCTGAGCAACTTTCATGTTTTAACTTTTTCGATCTGAGCTACGGTTTAAAAGTTATTAATTTTCAAAGTTTATTAGAATTTCTGGAATTTATTTATTTTAACAGAAAAGGGATTATGACATCAGCATGATGCCATGCTGACATCAGCAAGTCAAGAGCGGCTGGCCAGGGTCAAACCTGACATGTGGGTCCAGTGGGACCCACATGTCAGTCTCTGTTTTGACTAACAGTGGATTAGTTTAATTAGCAGGGTTAATTAGGAAGTGGGCCCCATCTTTCAGTGAGACATTTAGTTTATCTAATTGATTTTAATTATTAAAACATTTTATTTAAACTAATTACTAGCGGGGCCCATATGTCAGCGTCAGGGGGGAACAGTACCCCGCGTTGACCATGGTCAACGGGGTCAAAGGGGACCGCGGGGCCCCACAGTCAGTGGCTCAGAGGTGGGGCCCGGCCGTCCACGTCGGACGCCGGCCGGAGAACGCGCCGGCGAGCCCGAACGCGTCGGAAGCTCGCTGGACTTCGCCGGAAATGGGCTACAAGGCACGGGAAGGGGCGCGGCCAGGTGCGTTGGAACGAGCGCGAAGAGGCGCATCTAGTGGTGTGAGCAGTTCGTTCGGGGATGGCCGGAAATGTCACTGGCGTCGAGCTGAGCGGCGGCGTCCTCGGGTGATCTACGGGCGTGTGATTACAGTGCGTTTTCACGCGCGTAAATTGGCTCGGGCAAAGCAGGAGCTCACCAGGAGCATGCCCGTGCTGGTGGTTTGGTCGAAGGGCCATCGCAGCGTCAACGGTGAGCTCCGCATTGGAGCTCTGTTCGGCAGCCATGGCGCGGCGGCGTTGACGGCGGGCTACGGCGAATTACGGGCAACCAGAGAGAGGAAAGAGGAGGGAAAAGCTCACCGAGCCGCCAAGAAAAGCCCTCGACGGCTTAGGAGCTGCAGAGGAAGGCCGGCGGCGATGGGATTCGCCGGCGTTCAGGAAGAAGAGGGGCGGCTCGATCTGCTCGTCGTGGAGCTCCCTGGCGCCATTCAGAGACACCAGAGGTTGAGGAAGACGACGGCGGAGCTCCTCGACACGTTCAGCGGGCACGGGGCCGGCGGTGGCCGCGGGGACGACGGAGTTGCGGCGGCGAACGCGCTCGGCTGCGGCGGATCTGGCGAAGGAGGAAAGGGGAGGAGGACGAGCAGGAGAGGGGAAGTAAGATAGGGTTCGTCGGGGATTCGCTGGGGATGCTCTTATCCTCCTTGCGGCGGCAGCGGCGCCGGGGGATGGGCGACAGCTGCCCATCGCCGGCTCTGAGGCGCGCGCGCGCTGACACGGGGAGGAGGAGGACGACCTAGGTGGGTTGGGCCTAGCCTGCGGCGCTGGTCGGGGCACTATGCACTAAGTCCCAGTGCACAGTGCCTCGCTTTTACTTTTCTGTTTTAGTTTTTCATTTTCTTTTATTTCTCTTCTGGTTTGAATTAGTTAGGGCTCTATGCATTTTTGTAAAATGTGGGACTTGGCCCAAATAATGTAATGCAATATTACCCTTCACCAAAAACTGGTTTGGACAGATTTGGATTCCATTTGAATTAGAAATGATTTTAAATGGATTTAAATATTCTGTTTTGGTGCTGTTTCAAGTTGTTTGAGTTATTTATCTAACTCCAACTATTTTGATGATGGTTTTACAAATGTTCCTGGATTATTTGCCATTTAATGAACATTTTCCCAACAGTGTTTGATCAACTTCATATTTCACTTTTGAATTTGAGTTGATTTTCAAAATGGAGTTGATTTGCTTTGGTTAACCACTTTGTTTAAACACTGCAAATGATATGACTTGGCATTATTAGCAGCTGATCATAGTGGCTATTACACAGGGGTGTTACAAGTTCTCCTCCTCTAAAAGAAATTCTCGTCCCGAGAATTTAGGAGGTAGAAGGAAAGATTCCGGGATATTCTTCCCGAAGATGATCCTCGCGTTCCCAAGTGGCTTCATCTTCTGTATGATTCGACCACTGCACTTTCAGGAACTTGGTCGTCTTCTGACAAGTTCGGCGTTCAGCTTCATCAAGGATGCGGATCGGATGATCCTCATAAGAAAGATCATCTTGCAGTTGAAGCATCTCGTGATCCACTACACGGTGCGGAGATTCCTTGAAGCATTTACGAAGTTCCGACATGTGGAAGAGGTCGTGGATATGAGAGAATTGTGGTGGCAACTCCAATTTATAAGCCACCTGTCCACGTCTAGCCACGATGCGGAAAGGACCAATATAGCGAGGAGCTAGTTTGCCCTTGATTCCCAAACGACGAGTGCCCTTCATAGGAGTGACACGAAGATAAGCTTGATCACCTGGTTGATAAGTCAGACCCCATCGCTTGCGATCATAATTGCTCTTCTGACGGTCTTGAGCCGCCTTGAGATTTTCCCGGACAATTCTGACTTGTTCTTCAGCGTGTCGAATAATGTCCGGTCCAACAAGAGGTCGTTCCCCAGTTTCTGACCAATTCAGAGGGGTTCGACATTTACGTCCATAGAGAACTTCGAAGGGGGCCATTTTCAAGCTGGCTTGATAGCTGTTGTTATAAGAGAACTCGGCATACGGAAGAGATTCCTCCCATTTCTTACCGAAGGTTATAACACAAGCGCGAAGCATGTCTTCAAGCACTTGATTAACGCGCTCGACTTGGCCTTGTGATTGTGGATGATAAGCTGAACTCCAGGTAATGTGAGTTCCCATAGCTTGTTGGAAACTTTCCCAGAATTTGGAAGTGAACAAACTGCCACGGTCCGAACTAATCTCCTTCGGAATACCGTGGAGTGAAACAATTCTAGAGATATACAACTCTGCTAACTGACTAGCAGTGATAGTCTCCTGAACTGGCAGAAAATGTGCAACCTTGGAGAGTTGGTCGACGACGACAAGAATGGCATCGTGACCCTTCTAAGACTTGGGAAGACCAGTAATGAGGTCCATCTGCACTTTATCCCATTTCCACAACGGAATATGAAGTGGTTGAAGAATTCCAGCAGGTTTCTGATGTTCTGCCTTCACGCGACGGCAAACGTCACATTCGGCAACATAACGAGCAATATCCTGCTTCATTCTAGACCACCAGTACCTTTGTCGAAGGTCACGATACATCTTGGTACTTCCTGGATGGATAGATAGCGGTGTATCATGGGCCTCCTTCATGACTTTGTTAGTCATCAGCTCGAAGCGAGGTACTACAATGCGGTCTCGGAAATACAAAGTTCCATCTTCAGCAATTGAGAAATCCCTGTACTTTTCAAGGTGAATCTCTCTTTTCATTAGACCAATTTCAGCATCTTTAGCTTGCGCAATCTTGACATCTTTCTCAAGATCTGGTTGTATCACAAGGTTATTTAGAGAACCTTGTGGGACGATGCAGAGATTCAGCTTGCGCAATTCTTCATACAGCTGGGGTTGAGCTTGCTTTACCATAAGGTTGCTGCAATAGGACTTGCGGCTCAAGGCATCAGCCATCACATTAGCTTTGCCAGGAGTGTAGGATATACCACAGTCATAATCCGTGATCGTTTCCAACCATCGCTGCTAACGAAGGTTAAGTTCTGGCTGAGTGAATAAATACTTCAAGCTCTGATGATCAGTGTAAATCTCACACCGATTACCGAGAAGGTAATGACGCCATTGCTTCAAAGCATAGATCACAGCAGCAAGTTCGAGATCATGCACTGGGTAATTCTCTTCATGTGGACGCAATTGTCGCGAAGCATAAGCAATTACTCTTCGGTCTTGCATTAGGACACAGCCTAGTCCTTGGCGAGAGGCATCGCAGAAGATCACAAAATCTTTGCGAGAATCTGGAGGAGCAAGCACTGGAGCAGAAGTCAGCTTGTGCTTGAGGGTTTGAAAGATTTCCTGACATTTGTCTGTCCACTCAAACTTAGCGCCTTTGTGAAGCAGATTAGTCAGGAGCTTGGCAATCTTGGAGAAATTCTTGATGAAACGGCGGCAATAACTAGCAAGCCCGAGAAAACTTCTCACTTGCTTAACATTCTTCGGAGGGGTCCAGTCAAGAATGGCCTGAACACGTTCCGGGTTAACTGCGATACCATCCTTGGAGATGACATGTCCAAGGTAGGTTACCTTAGAAAGCCAGAATTCACACTTAGAGTACTTGGCATATAACTTGTGCTCTCGAAGTCTCTCCAGAACAAGTCGAAGATTCAGCATGTTCTTCCTTATTCTTCGAATATACCAGAATATCATCCAGATATACCACGACGAATTTGTCGAGGTAATCCATGAATATATAATTCATCAAGCGGGAGAACGTTGCTGGAGCATTTGTTAAGCCAAACGACATGACGGTGTACTCGTATGAACCATAACGAGTAACGAATGCAGTCTTCGGAATATCCTCTTCGCGGACACGGATATGGTGATAACCCAACCTCAAGTCGAGTTTAGAGAACACCGAAGATCCAGCGAGTTGATCATATAAGTCGTTGATCCGGGGAAGCGGATATTTATTCTGGATAGTTGCCTAGTTGATAGGACGATAATCTTGAACCAAATGGTTAGTTTCATCCTTCTTCTTAACAAAGAGAGAAGGGGCTCCCCAAGCAGAGGAACTAGGGCGAATGAAACCCTTCCTTAAGGATTTATCAATTTCTTCCTTAAGCTCGATAAGATGGTGCGGAGGCATCTTGTAAGGGCGCTTCGCAATAGGAGTGGTGCCAGGCTTCAAGTCAATGACGAACTCGACAGCTCTAGCAGGGGGTATTCCTGGAAGTTCTTCTGGAAAAACATCCGGGAAGTCACAGACAACTGGGATGTTCTCGATCCCCTCAAGCGGAGAAGCATTCAACACATTCAAGGCATAAATTTGAGCCTCAGCGTTCTGAGTGATATGAGCATGATAATTCACTATCTCATTTGATGGGTGAGAAATATAACAAATCTCGGAGAGAAAGTTAAACAAAACAATGAAAAGGAAAATGATTATCAGACTAATCAGAGACAGGGAAATCGCAAAGATATCCAGCTCTCCGGGAGGATAGGAATTACGAGATCCTAAGTGTCGGTGTTAGCAAAAACTTAACTCGAATAGAAGAGAGATCAGATTCCCAGAGTAAGGGTCGAGGAGTAAAAGATCCTAATACCACCCAGTTGGCGACGTGGGGCCATAAGCCACACAGCCAAGTTAGTAAAACAATTTTTGGACCACTAGACTCAACTTCGGCCAAGGAATTGGAAAGGGGGATACCTAGGGGCAGTCGGCTCTGATACCAACCTGTGACGACCCCGGCTTAATCGTGCACTAATCATACGCGCAAATGCACACGATCAAGCCTAATGACTCACTTGAAGATATCAGAACACAACTCTAAAACATAAAAAAAAGTCATACAAGCTTTATATTACAAGCCAGGGCCTCGAGGGCTTGAATACATAGCTCGATGGCATATAAGCGTCAGCGGAAGCATTAGATATCTGGGTACAGATATATTACAGAACAAAGATAGGCCTTC
Source organism: Thinopyrum elongatum (assembly GCA_011799875.1). Classification (NCBI taxonomy): domain Eukaryota; kingdom Viridiplantae; phylum Streptophyta; class Magnoliopsida; order Poales; family Poaceae; genus Thinopyrum; species Thinopyrum elongatum. Next base: position 49,656,022 of record CM022303.1, on the reverse strand, counting down.
ACAGAGGCGGGGCTAAATAAAATACTACGATCGAAAGGCGTAGGCCTCCTGCCCTGGACCCTCCGATCCTACTCCTGGTCGTTAGTCGGCTCCTCGTAGTAGTAGTACTCGACGGACGGGTACTAGTACTGGTCGTCGACGGGGGCAACTGGCTCAGGGGCTTCGTCGTCTGGTGGCATCAAAAGGATATGGGGGAAAAAGAAAGTAAAGCAAACATGAGTACTCATCCGAAGTACTCAGCAAGCAAGGATCTACACTACATATGCAACATTGTCAAAAGGAGGCTGTATAAGTGGACTGGGCTGCAGAAATGCCAGAATAGAAGGGGAAAGCCTAGTCCTATCGAAGACTAGCATCTTCAGCATCTTCAGCAGTATTGCAGCATTAGAAGAGTGCAGATTAACATAATGTAAAGTAGTAGTAGTATCATCAACCTCGACCTGAGATCCTTTCTCGACTCCCTACGAGAAAGCAATCCCAGAGCCGTACTATCCAGTTATCATCTCAAGTTCTAGTTGTACCGATCGGGATACAACTCCGAGTGTCCGTTACCGTAGGACAGGCTATCGATAGATAAGTTCATCCCTGCAGGGGTGCACCAAGTTACCCATCACGCTCGCTTAACTCCGGCCGGACACACTTTTCTGGGTCATGCCCGCCCTCGGCCAAACGATACGCCGCAACCCGACCGAATACTTAACAGAGAGGTCAGCACGCCGGACTAAACCTATGCACCCGGGGGTCTTGGGCCTTCGCCCCGGGAACTCCTGCATGTTGCGTGGGCGGCTGAAAGCAGACCTAGCAACCCCTTATACAAGTGCGGTTGCGTTCCCAGTCCAATTCAGCACGCGCCGCTCAGTCGCTGACGTCTATTAAGCTCCGACTGAAGTATACGACGCAGAACGCCCATACTATGCCCACGTGATGGTTAGTGCTATCGGGCCAGAGGCCCCTCGGATCAAATATCCAAACCGTTTAGTGGTTTAGGAGCGCGCGGAAACGAGCAGAGACTCACGATCGATGTGACCCCATCGCCCCGTCTCGACGACTTGCGGCAAGGGCTAGGAATGCCCGTCCACGCCTCGTGTTCAAGTCTCGGGTACCTTTCAGGTACACCCGAATATACATCACTTTGCATAAAGCTCGCGCGGGTACCCCTCAGGGCCGACCCGTCTTTAGTAACATGGTTTAGTGCAAGTCAAATCAACAACAGTATCTGTGTGTCTGACACCAAGGGAACCCTGAGGAATCACCCTCGATGGAATTCCCACTGATGTTACCGTCAAGGTGAACGAAGGAGGAATCACCCTCGAGGTCCACACTTGAGAAGTTGCACAACGACGCTGCTATCGAGGGTGGTGTAGGAGGAATCACCCTCGCTTACCACGACCGATTAACTAACCTACAAGGTTATAATCAGAAGTGCTGACGAGGTATCACCCTCGGCACTCGACGGTAAACCAGTAGTGTCGGCAACTAAGGGGGAAGTGATGTGCGGTGCCAGGGTCTGGTCTTCAATCCCGATTATCGGGTCTTCTGATATCCAGCGGGGCAGTCGGGATCAAGTGGGGGGTCTCTGTCGGGTCTCTACCCAGCCTATACTAAGCAGTCTAGGATAACCAGAAAGGTAGCAAGGCAGGTTACAATAAACAGGCTATGCAGCAGATATAGGAAAACAGTAGCAGTAGCAGTTCTAATGCAAGCATAAGAGAGAAGAGAATAGGCGATATAGGCATGTTCAAAATGGAGGTGCTTGCCTGTTTGCTCTGGGGCAAGGGCAAGATCGTCGGTGGTTTCGTCGGGGACGTAGTCGTACTCCGGAGCTGCGTCTGCCTCAGGAGCTACGTCAACGTCAGGGTCTACCGAGAGAGAAGAGGGGGAAGAAACAGGTAAACATAATGCAAACAGATGCAACACAGTGCGTGCTATGCTATGATGCAGTGCAGGGTTGCCTAAATATGCATCTAAGTCAGTTTAGTTATTTTTAGAATTATTCTGGGATTTAGTAACCAGGGTGTGTGCACTATTCATCTGCCGGATTCGAGCCCGGAGTTACGGGTTCTTCTTCGTAGGGGGTTCCGACAAACAAAATAGACGGCACGATCAGACTCGTCTCGTCATTCTGAGCAACTTTCATGTTTTAACTTTTTCGATCTGACCTACGGTTTAAAAGTTATTAATTTTTAAAGTTTATTAGAATTTCTGGAATTTATTTATTTTAACAGAAAAGGGATTATGACGTCACCATGATGCCATGCTGACATCAGCAAGTCAACAGCGGCTGGCCAAGGTCAAACCTGACATGTGGGTCCAGTGGGACCCACATGTCAGTCTCTGTTTAGACTAACAGTGGATTAGTTTAATTAGCAGGGTTAATTAGGAAGTGGGCCCCATCTTTCTGTGAGACATTTAGTTTATCTAATTGATTTTAATTATTAAAATGTTTTATTTAAACTAATTACTAGCGGGGCCCACATGTCAGCGTCACGGGGGAACAGTACCCCGCGTTGACCATGGTCAACGGGGTCAAAGGGGACCGCGGGGCCCCACAGTCAGTGGCTCAGAGGTGGGGCCCGGCCATCCACGTCGGACGCCGGCCGGAGAACGCGCCGGCGAGCCCGAACGCGTCGGAAGCTCGCCGGACTTCGCCGGAAACGGGCTACAGGGCACGGGAAGGGGCGCGGCCAGGTGCGTTGGAACGAGCGCGAAGAGGCGCATCTAGTGGTGTGAGCAGTTCGTCCGGGGATGGCCGGAAATGTCACCAGTGTCGAGCTGAGCGGCGGCGTCCTCGGGTGATCTACGGACGTGTGATTACGGTGCGTTTTCACGCGCGTAAATTGGCTCGGGCGAAGCAGGAGCTCACCAGGAGCATGCCCGTGCTCGTGGTTTGGTCGAAGGGCCATCGCAGCGTCAACGGTAAGCTCCGCAGCGGAGCTCTGTTCGGCAGCCATGGCGCGGCGGCGTTGACGGCGGGCTACGGCGAATTGCGGGCAACCAGAGAGAGGAAAGAGGAGGGAAAAGCTCACCGAGCGGCCAAGAAAAGCCCTCGACGGCTTACGAGCTGCAGAGGAAGGCCGGCGGCGACGGGATTCGCCGGCGTTCAGGAAGAAGAGGGGCGGCTTGATCTGCTCGTCGTGGAGCTCCCTGGCGCCATTCAGAGACACCAGAGGTTGAGGAAGACGACGGCGGAGCTCCTCGACACGTTCAGCGGGCACGGGGCCGGTGGTGGCCGCGGGGACGACGGAGTTGCGGCGGCGAACGCGCTCGGCTGCGGCGGATCTGGCGAAGGAGGAAAGGGGAGGAGGACGAGCAGGAGAGGGGAAGTGAGCTAGGGTTCGTCGGGTATTCGCTGGGGATGCTCTTATCCTCCTTGCGGCGGCGGCGGCGCCGGGGGATGGGCGACAGCTGCCCATCGCCAGCTCTGAGGCGCGCGCGCGCTGACACGGGGAGGAGGAGGATGACATAGGTGGGCTGGGCCTGGCCTGCGGCGCTGGTCGGGGCACTGTGCACTAAGGCCCAGTGCACAGTGCCTCGCTTTTACTTTTCTGTTTTAGTTTTTCATTTTCTTTTATTTCTCTTCTGGTTTGAATTAGTTAGGGCTCTATGCATTTTTTGTAAAATGTGGGACTTGGCCCAAATAATGTAATGCAATATTACCCTTCACCAAAAACTGGTTTGGACAGATTTGGATTCCATTTGAATTAGAAATGATTTTAAATGGATTTAAATATTCTGGTTTGGTGCTGTTTCAAGTTGTTTGAGTTATTTATCTAATTCCAACTATTTTGATGATGGTTTTACAAATGTTTCTGGATTATTTGCCATTTAATGAACATTTTCCCAACAGTGTTTGATCAACTTCATATTTCACTTTTGAATTTGAGTTGATTTTCAAAATGGAGTTGATTTACTTTGGTTAACCACTTTGTTTAAACACTGCAAATGATATGACTTGCCATTATTAGCAGCTGATCATAGTGGCTATTACACAGGGGTGTTACACTTTTACGCCGAGTTCGGTATGGTAGGTGTGGCTCTCGAGGCCATTGACCTCTAGCAGCCACGGCTTGTCGCCATCGAGCTTTCACACCCTCGTCGGATCCTCTCTCTGTGACGTCCAAGCTCGTTGCCGCCATTTCCCACCGGTCGACATTGATTGGGCACAAGCTCCAAGGTAAGCAATGTACCTTCCATACCGTCTTCTTCAAATATTACACCAGCATCTCAAATTCAGACTGGCTAATTCAAGCCTACCACCTCCCCGAGCGAGGCCCAATGGCTGGTCGTCAGAGAGATGGCACAATTACAATGTGTTGCCGATGCGCACCTTCGACATGGAGGACGCCAGATCAGGGGGCATCGGTGGCTCCGGCTGAGGAGGGTGCCGGCTCGAGAGGGAGAAAGATTTCGACGTAGAAAATCAGAGTCAGCTCAAGCCAAGGCTTAGTTTTCATATAGAAGATCTAAACTCAGTAGCAGTCAGTCATAGAGAGGTTTTCCCTTCCCTCGGTGGGCACATCATGAAAGCCCTGTTTGTTAGGGCTTTTGCTTCTGCTTTTGCAGCTTTTCCACTTTGGCCAAAAAGCCATAAAAGCTCCTAAATAGGTGCTTTTGGAGCTTTTATGGCTGTTGGAGCTAAATATTGTTATATTGATTCATCAAAAGCCATAAAAGCTCCCAAAGCACCTATTTAGGAGCTTTTATGGCTTTTTGGCCAAAATGGAAAAGCTGCAAAAGCAGAAGCAAAAGCCCAAACAAACAGGGCCGAAGTATAAGTCCCACCAAGCAAGATTAATTACCCGCAAACGTGGAACTTGTACTGACCGTTTCGTTACAGATACAGATATAGCACGCAAAACTCATAGCTGGCCACGTAGATCTGCAACCTCCGGCATGCTACTTCTGTACCTGGTATTTCAGCCCCTTATTATCGTCAGCGGCATCGATGGAGATGGTCGAGCCTTGACATGCTTCTCCATTGACCAGCATGTCCACAAGAACTCTCGTCACATTTTTCTTCATCCACCTTTTAATAGGCCTTGCACCATACACCTGCAATACATAGTACATGTATGCATCGTAAGCAGGATATGTACAAACACCTACGCAAATAAGTATGATTTGGTTTGGTAAAAATAACATGCACTTACCGTGTCATGTGCTTCTGACCAAATGACATCCAATGCGGCATCTGTTACAAGCAGAGAGATGCCCTTATAAGCTGCCGTATCAATGACCCTCTTCACCTGGATTCTCGTGATCTCCCTCAGTTCGTCGTGTGAAAGCGGCTCAAACATCACAATTTCACTCAGTTTGTTGAGAAATTCAGGTTTAAAGCGTTTCTCGACCTGCATCAACAAGTAAATAATATGTCAATCAGCAGGGTGCCCACCTGGACTTCACAAGGGACAGTTTGGGATACACATACCTGTTTCATGAGAAGATCTTGTGCAGTTTCTAAGTTTTCTCCAGCCATTCTAGCTGACAGGTTCTCTGCTCCTAGACTTGAGCTCATGATGATGATAGAGTTCTTGAAATTTACGTTGCGTCCTTTTCCATCAACCAGCATGCCATCATCGAGGAGTTGAATGAGAACCTTGAATATCGAGGGATGCGCCTTATCCGCCTCGTCAAAAAGAACAACGCTATACGGTTGGCTCCTGACTTTCTCGGTGAGTTGCCCATCTTCTTCATAGCTTCAGAAAGTCAAATGAAAATTGAGACATGAATAGGAATTTTCAGAAAGAAATACAAGTGCAAAGTGTGTACAAGCTAAACCTTCGAGGTCCTCCAATGAGATGTGACACAGAACCACCGTCAGCATATTCAGACATGTCAAAGCGGACTAATGCCTTCTCATTGTCAAACAACTTCTCGGCAAGTGCTTTGGCAAGCTCTGTCTTTCCAACACCAGCCGGGCCCAAAAAGAGGAAAGAGCCAATTGGTTGGCCAGATTGATCAAAGCCGACCCTAGAACGTAGCACTTCTTGGGCAACCAAATTAACGGCTTCATGTTGTCCAACAACCCTCTCATGCAATCTGTCTGCTAGGTGGCTCAACTTCTCTTCCTCTCGACCAAGTGTGGTGATCGGAATTTTAGTCCATCGGCTCACAACCTTCATCGTATAACAATAGAAGGTGGCATGAACATCACACCGAAACAAATGGAAACTCCTCACAAGGAGACAATTAGCAAGGAATGTTAGTAATTTACCTGTGCAATATGACATGGACCAACGGTTATCTTCTCCAGTGCATTTGTCGTGTTAGTTTCCTTATTTTGAACTTCTTTTGGTTTATGCAACTTCACGGTAGTGCATGCCTCGTCCATCAAATCAATTGCTTTATCAGGAAACTGGCGACCTGACAAGAGTAAAATCCACAATTTCTTCGAGATGCACAGACCCAATATGAAAGTACATTGAATTAAATTCCTAACCACATCACGAACATACTACCTGTAATATAACGGGCGGCGAGCTGTGCGGCAGCAGCTAGAGCGTCGTCGCGAATCGTCAGTCCATGATGGTCTTGGTACCGCTGCTTCAGCCCCTGCAGGATGGCAACTGTCGCCTGCACGCTCGGCTCCTCGACGTCAACCTTTTGGAACCGCCGCTCAAGGGCCGCATCCTTCTGGATGTATCTGCGGTACTCTTCGGATGTGGTAGCGCCTATGCAACGGATGCGGCCACGGGCTAACGCCGGCTTGAGGATGTTGGCGGCGTCCCCGGTGCCGTCTCGGTCGCCAGCACCAACAATCATGTGCATCTCGTCAATGAAGAGGATGAGTTTGCCATCAGCACCCTCCGCCTGATTGATCGCATCCTTCAAGCGCTGCTCGAACATGCCACGCCACTGGGTACCAGCGACCATCGCCCCGACGTCAAGCTCCGCGATGCGGGCCCCGTCAAGCTCGGCGGGGACCGCCCCAGCTGCGATGCGTTGGGCCAGGCCCTCGGCGATGGCCGTCTTGCCGACGCCGGCGGCCCCGACGAGCGCGGCGCAGTTCTTGGTCCGGCCGCAGAGGATGCAGATGACACGGTCGATCTCGTCGTCGCGGCCGATGACCGGATCAGCCCGGACGGCGTCCAAGGTCTTGAGGAAGGCCGGCCTGGAGGTGAAGAAGGACCTGAGCTCTTCCTCGTACAGCCTCAACGCTGTACAGGCCAATCCGACGGCAGTGACGGACAATACTCTGATCATGGCCTTCTCCCCCTCCCCCATCCCGTTTGATCGATAACCTAAGGTGATCGAAGACGAGGAGCGACCTGGTTTGAAGCTGGCTGGGTAGATTCTCTCGGAGGCTAGCTATAGCTACTACGGCAACCAATAAAAAGCTGGATTTGATCGATTTCTTGAGCAGCACGCCACGCTGAATCCCCCTGACTGGTCCCACCTAATTCTGTAGTCAAAATAATATGGCTAAAATTATATTTCAGAAAACAAATATGGCTAGTACTGGGAGTCGGTCGACCATTCCCGCTCCCAGATCGGTCGACTCGCCAGCCGTTTGATACGAGGCACGACGGCCGTTTGATCTCCTTTACGCATCGTCGTCTTCCCCCGCAAGCACAGGAAAAAGGGCCCTCAGCTAGCCCCGTGATCGCAACATCGTCACCTGCCGGTTCCAGCACTGTGCGCCCGCGCACGCAACATCCCTACTGGCCGGCTCCAGCATGCGGCAGATTCTGGAGACGGGAGACAGCTCTGGAGACACATATGTGGGTGGGGCCCATATGGGACATCGATTGCAGGAGGTGGCCGGCGCGAGGCTTGATAGGTCGCCCGATTCTCATGGTTTTCTAAATAATATGGCCAACGCTAGGCATCAACCGGATGATCCCAACGCAAGGATCCGTCACCTCGCTAGCCGCCCGATTAGCATGTTCGGGACCGTTAGATGAAATCCTTCGTCGTCCTTATCACGTCATCGCCCGATCATCTTGGAGGCCCGCAAGAGGCCATCTCCAGCGCACCATGCAGCATCGCCGGCTGCCATCACAGCACCGTCGATCTCATTGCAACTCCAAGCACCCTCAACGGCCTTTTCAGCACGGTGCTCCCTTCACAACACCCGCTTGCAGCACACCACCGCAACACTCCCTTGTCATACCCGTCTCTGGCCTCACACCACCGGTGGACACAGTCGCAGCATCGCGCTCTCAGAAAATCCTGTCAGCGTCACACCACAATCGTGCCCCTCGCCGTACTCGTTCCTGGCCTTCTAGCAATGGTTACCACTGTTGCAGCATCGCTTGCTTGTTTGGCACTCTGCTTGTAGCTTGCCACAGCGCCGCTAGCATCCCTGGAAGACCTTTGCAGGAGCGAGCAAGCACACTGTCGCTAGGCCTCGCAATAGCCCCAGCTGCCTCTGCTGCATACGCTATTCGCACCAGCTGCCGGCCTAGAGGAACGCTTGCCTTGTTGCAGCACTGTGCACTTGCCGGCCTAGCGCAACACCTGCGTTGTTGCAGCAGCGTGCATTTGCAGCACAGGCATACGTTGCAGGGTGCCATGTTATGCAATGGCGGGCGGGGTTGCAGAGCATCGATGCTGAGAGTCAGACGCGCGCGACCACGTAAAACCAGGGGTTGGACGGCAATGGTTGCAAGCTGTGGGGGAGAGAGATTTCGGGATAAGACGCTGCGTTCAGGAGGAAGGCAAATGCGTCAAGGATATTGCTCATGGAGAAAATGAAGATAACAACGGCCAAGACCAGGACTGTCAAAGAGGGGCTTGGCATTGAAAAGGCGGAATTACAATCCTTTTACAGGGTAAAGATCAGGAAACAAAAGGCTAAACAATCGATTCAGCCAAGATAAGATGGCACTTTGCTGTACAAAGGCCTAAATTAGCTCTGGCAAGCATCTTAAAGAAGAGCGACGTCGCTTCGGACAAGTTCAGCAGCTCCCAGTGATGTGGTGGTATCTTTTCTTTCAAAGAGTCTTCCGTTTCGCTCTTTCCAAATATTCCAAGCAACATACATAGTAGTGACAGCCTCAGTCCCTTTTTTTCTTCTTTGTCCATGGCCATCTCAGCAGAGTAGCCCCACAATTTCTTCATGGATGTGTGTGGCCTGCAACGCAATGTTGGACATAGGGTCACCAGAGTCAGAAAGATGATTACAGGCCTCTTTGGCAAAAGGGCAATGAAGTGTGTGAGATGGGCAGCCGTTTGCAGGACTGATCATAGAGAACGGCCGTCCTCTGTTTTAGGTCTATCTGCAGTCCAGTTGCGGTTTTGGATTACCAGCCAAGGATAGAATTGCACTTTTGGTTCAGCTTAAGGTTTTTGACAAGCGTAATAATTGAATTTTCCTGACAAGGACATTTCAAAACTAAACAGCTTTCTACATCATGTAGCTACTGCCCCACTTCACTTGTTCATAATAGCTAGATTCAATTGAAATACATGGTACAAGAACGACTCCTTTTTGCAGGACTGGATTTACGACACTACATGATGCCACACTTGTCGTTCATGTGCGAGTTGCAATGCCGAGAAATTAGGAAAGCTAGAACATATTATCAATGTGGAACAATCAGATATGATGATCTGAATAATACGGACCTACAGAAAATGAGGATAAGGAAAAACAATATGGCAACCCAATTTCTTCAGAGCATTTCCAAGAAGCTAATAAGGTGGTGTGGAATTTAAACTATAGTAATAAAGTCAGGATGCATCGATGCAGGGAATTTCAATTTCGCCATACTACTGTGTATGAAGAGACAGACATTTACCTCACATTTTTGGAAAAAGAAAATGGTATATATCTCACACGATCGTTACAAGTTAACCAACAGATAATGGAGTTGTCATACTGACCCGTTCTGGGTTACAGATGCCTTGATGTTGCAAGGATATCACCGGCACTAAAATGCACAGTTCCATGTCAGACCTCAACCTAACATCATATCAGAAGAAACACTATGTCAGACAGTTTACTCTTGAACATCATCTTATCATACCGCACAGCTAATATGGAAACACCATAATTCATATTCCAGTTAATCAAGCAACTTGGCAGTAATGGTTCAGCAGAGCCCCTGTTAGGATCGAGCTAATTGAAACTAAGAACAGTGCCATATCTTCAGACTAACATAGAAATAAACAACTTGGCAGTTTTTATTTGTTCAGATACAGCCAGACAGCCCCAAAACATTGTGGCACTGTGACATCATAAAAATGTAGACATGTCCAAAGCAACAAAAATCATGGGAGATATAGACTTTATCCTAAGATGAAAAATTCTCCAGAAAGGATGTTGATAATTAGAATGCTAGTATTATTCTTGCTTTGGCTGTAGCATTTTTTACACATGTACCTGGTCCGTGGCGTCTACAGGCGGGTCCTTCTAGCTTGTATCTGGAGTTTGAGATCCTCAAGTCAAGGAAGTTATTAATCTTGCTGAAAAACGGTAGACAATGAATGTCCAATTTGATTTGGAATAACAAAAAGATAATATATTATTATTATGGCGCAGGTGTGCGCGTTGTATATGCATCTAAAAAATCATACTCGATTGTGCTCAAGAGTTGAAGACATGCATGCTCAGCAGTTTCATCTTTCAAGCATCAGCGAAAAACAGAAGTGTGTAATTCTTGTAGAGTCGAATGAGAGTAGGAAGGCTGATCACCTGTGTCAATCTCAAAATTGGCGTCAGATATGTGTATAGGCACCTCGCCAATGATGCAGCGGATGGACGTCGACGCCGCCGAGGCGCACAATCTGCATGATGCGAAGAAGCCAACGGGAGACACTGGATAAGGGGTTTGGAAATAAGCATGAGACATTGGGAGAGGCCGTAGCCCAGAAGAGACGCAGGAAGCAGCAGCGCTGGAGGCTGTTGGCGGTGCTGGAGGTAGTAGGCACAGCAAGATTGGCGGCCTCAACGAGGAGGAGCTGGAAAAAAGGACGGGAGGATATAAACCCTTTTAACGCTTTCTTGTTTTTATATATGCTTCATTCAAACCTGTCTTGTTGCAGGAGAAAAGCTTGCATCCCAACAGTCCTAGGATTGTGCTAAGTTTTATTAATTAAGGAGAATCCAACGTGTTTTACCTTGAGGAACAACGTGCCTTGAGGGTTGGGAAATTTTTTATTTATTAACAACGTCCTAGATAGATAGATAGATAGATAGATAGATAGATAGATAGATACCGGTGTAGAATGAGGGAATTTTTTTTTCCTAAAATCTTAAAAGTGCATACGCACTAATTGGGCGAATCGAGCGGCCGGCTCGTGGCCGCACGATCGCGTCGCGATTGCCTCGCGCGAGCGCCAGGTGCCGCCTGGTCCGTTTCCCCCCACCGCGCGGTCGTGGGCGCGTTTGTCCTTATCCGGACCAGCGCGGACCCACTTGTAAGCGACCACAGGCAGATCGTGGGCGGCGGTTTCGAAACGCGAGCCGTTTTCTCCCCCATTTTCGCCTCGCTACCCCGTTCTCTCCTCCATTCTCGCTCTCGCTCTCGCCCGCAACTGCGGCGAAATCGCGCCGCGGGGTCTCGAATCGCAGGCGGATTCGTTGCTGGACCGCGGCGGAGGTGAGGGGATTCGCTGCTGGCCCTCGTCGGTGTTGCAGGTACCTACTAATGTCTCCCCTTTCTCTGTGTCGTCGCCGGTGTCTAGGTCGTGTCGAGGTCGTCGGTGGCGAAAATGGCGGGCTGGGATTCCTAGGGTTTCTGTGGCATCAACTCCCTCGTATGGTCGATTTGGTTCGTGCGTGCTTCCCTTCGACTCTCCTTGCTCTCCTTGTCCTTGGATCTGTGCGGCAGCAAGGGACAGTGGTGGTGGGGATTCATGGCGGGGAGGATGCGTTGTTGTTGGTGCAGGTGGTTGTTGGGATTTGCGCTCGAGGTAGACGTCCACGGCGGCCTTCTGCTGACCTCCCTCTATCTGTCTCGTCGCCGGGGGCGAGGTGGTGTCTAGGTTTTCGGGTGGCGGATGTGGCGAGCTGCATAGGGGGGGGGGGGGGGGGGCCTTGGTGTGCTTGCTTTCGTTTTTGTGCGGTTGCAAGGGGTAGTGGTGGTGGTTTTTGTACCGATTTGATTCGTTGTTCATGGCGCAATGGCGGTTGCGGTTGAGGCCGAGGTATTGGTGCGTTCAATATACCATGTTCTGGTCGCCGCTACGGGGAAGTTTATGAACTGGGTGGCTAGGCATTGCGGTTCGTTGAACTTGTTGTTCTTAGGTGTGTTCTAGTTGCACAAGTTGCTGTGTAGTTGGTAGTCACTTGTGTTCCAGTTGCACAAGTTGTTCTCAGTTGGATATATGTTTGTCCATATGTTTGAACTAGTTGGTAGGCATTTTTAGTCCAGTTGCATAAGTTGATGTATCTAGTTGGCTACCTGAATTTGGTCTAAGTGGTTAGTTGTTCTAGTCCAATTGCACAAGGTGTTGCACTCAATTGGCTTCGTGTATGAACTATTTGGCTAGTCATTTTTAGAGTTGCACAAGTTTTTAAATTCAGTTTGGTACATGATTGACATGTTAGTCCAGTTATTTTTGTTTTTCTTAGTCTGACTGTGTTTCTTCTAACTGAGAATAAACTATCAGTTGGCTGCACCACTATACTAGGTGGTTGTCTATTACTTGGCTCAGCCAACTAGTTATTACTTGCCTCAGTCAACTATTTGGCTTATATGCTGTCCAGTTGCACTAGTTTGACTGCCAAGTTGGCTGTATTACTGTAGTATTTTTGGCTGTCCACATGTTCTACAGTTTTGCACTAGGTGTCCTGCTTATGTGTAGAGGTCTGCAGATCAAAGCAATCATTTATAATTTTTATATGCTGCATGCGCATCTTCTAACTAGTATGGTTTTTTTCTTCTATTTTTCCTACAGGCTAAAAATGGTTGTAATCGGAGGAGATGCGGACGGCAATGAAGAAGATGTATTTTTCTCATTTTCCTCTGTGTCTTTGAGTTTTTCCAACTTACCCATTGTATGTTTATATGCTTTTTTTCTTTTTTTAATGATTTTTTTGCTTTGCTTAATCAGGGTTCAGGAAATCGCCCCCTACACCGGAACACGAAGCGTCCTGCTGAATGTCAACCACGCTCTGCCCGTAGTGACGATCAGGGAGAGGAAGTTGAGGTAAGTTTCATGCTCAAGACATAACCACCTTTTTTTGGTTTTGGGTCATATAATTAATTTTCTGTGTTGCATACTATCCCATTTTTCCTTTTTCTGTGTCTTTGAGTTGTTTTCAACTTATCCATGTATGCTTATATCATTCTTTTCATGATTTTTTTTTGGTTGCTTAATTAGGGTTCTGGAAGTCAGTCCCTTCGCCGGAACTCGAAGCGTGCTGCTAATCGCCAGCCACGCTCTGCGCGTAGTGTTCAGCAGGGAGAGGAAGTTGAGGTAATTGGCATGCTGATGACACAAGCACCTTATTTTGGTTTTGTTTGGGTCATATAATAATTTTTTGTTTTTTCCCATGCCCATATTTTTTATTTTCTTAGGATGTTGATCGGTTTCGGGTTGTAAAGCGGACTAGACATGCAGCAGTTGCAAGGGGAGCTGAATCATCTACTAGGGTAAATAAATCCTTGAATATGAGTGTTTCTCGCTTTTTAGACGCTGATGAAATTATGCAGCCGTTGGCACCACTATTTGTTGTAGTTGCTCAATAACCATCTTGTAGTTGACATCACTGGTCATCTTGATCTAAATAGAGTTTTCCCAGAAGTTGACATGAGTTGGCATCTTGTAGTTGACATCACTGGTCATCATTTGTGCAGGCAGGAGTTGCTGGAGGAGTTGCCTCATCTTCCGCAGCAGATGCTGAGGTATGTGGGTTTTTTTGTGTGTTTATGAGCTATTGAACAGTTTCTTGCAATATCATGCTTATCGTTGTACATCCCCTAGAACTTTTTGTAGTTGTCAGGTCAAGTATATTTCTTAGTTTTTTTGCAGGTTGCACACCGGTAGTATTCAGTTGTCATCATTAGCTTTCATAGTTGCACAAGAACATCATATTAGTTGGCATGATCCATTTTATGTTTATATAGTTTTAGCAAAGCAGTTGGCCCTCCTTTTTTTTTGCTATACTGATCCAAATGATCATTCCTAGTTTTTTTTCAGTGTAGTTTTTTTGTCTTGTGTTTAATGTTTTTATTTTCTCATCAACAGGGCAGCGGTGAAGGAGTTGAGGTGGGTGTAGGGTAAGATGTGGAGCGACCATCACAAGCGGGCAGGATAAGGGCATCACCAGGGCGGTTTGCGAAGTTCAACAGCTTGCTATCCCCACTGCAGAAGTTTGAGTTAGTTTCAAGGTTGTTTGGGGGCCTCTTGAACTTATCAGAGACACTTCCAGCGGACCTCTCTAAATTCCTGGTGCAGTCCTACTAGCCAGAGAGCTCTGAAATGGTGTTCCCAGGCAGGGGAAGGATCCGTGTCAATGCTGACAGTGTTCACAGGGTATTTGATCTCCCAAACAGGGGTCAAAAAGTCAGATATGTAGTAGACAAGGATGCAACTAGGAGATTCAAAGAGGCTTTCAACATAACTGGAAATTCTCATCCCCAGATCAGTACATGGTGCAAGATGATTAAGGATATGGCGGGAAAAATGGATGACACATTCTTTATGGCCTGGCTTGCGGTTGCATTCAGCACTTTTCTAGCACCAACCACGGCCCTGAAGCTGAGCCCAAAGTGCTACGGACTTGTGCTAGATCATGAAATGCTCAAGAACACAAACATCTGCCTCTTTGTAGCAGAACACATAAATGAAGCTTTCCGGAACATGGACCGGGAGAAGCAAACCGTTTGTTGTTGCTTGTATCACTTGATGGTGAGTGAAAACTAGCACTTTCATGTGCTTTTTCTTCTTTCTGCAGTTATAGTTTTCTGAAATACTCCTCATAATAACTGAAGTTGGGTTTCATTTTTTGGTTATGCGGCAGATCCTATACCTTGATGCGCTCGTTCATGATATCCCAGTAAGCAACTGCGCCATACGAGCGAATGCATGGGATAGTAGCCTAATTGCCATGGTGATCAAGAAGGACTCGATCTCTCTTGGTGTGTTTGGCAAATTACAAGTGAGTTCTCTTTGTTTTTTTTTTCAAACAGTGGCTCTTTTTATGTTCTATTCATGTCTGCTCAGTTTTTAATCCCTTGGTAGCTGCACATATTCTTTTCAGATCAGCTTTCGACATTTTTTGGTAGTCGCACAAAAATTGTGTTCAGTTGGCACAACAATGCCTGTAGTTGCACAGCTTGTAGCTTTTGTTTGGCATCTACACACATGTTCATTTTTAGTTGGCACATCATCTGTTTCAAGTTGCACAGTTTTACTTATCTTGTTGCACAGATGTGTGACATCAGTTGGCAGAAACATTATTTTGTGTCCTGTGGGTTGCACAGTTTTTTTGGTTTGTGCAGTTGCATATATGTAGAATCAGGTCTGCCCAGCATTTTTGTTGTAGTTGCACAGGTTATAACAATTGTTTTCAGTCAACTCAAAATCTGTTTGATAACCTTGTTTTTTTCTTTTTCTCTTTTTCACATCAGCTTAAAGAGGAGTATAGGGGCACGGAGTAGACACCACTGTTTGGTGGTCTTTTGCAAGCTGAAGCATTTGTGGCATCAGAGTTACCACTAACCTACAATCCGCAGGTAAGTCTTTGCATAAAGGAGTTTGGATTAGTTACCAACATTTTATTTTTTAAGATGTTTTCTAATTGAATCAGTACTGATCTTTGTTTGTGTTGATGCAAAAAAAGGCAAAGATTGCCAAAGTGGTTAATGACCTGTGCAAGGCAGTAACTGAATAGGTTGGCACCTTCATTGAAGCAGTTGCCAAGATCGATGACAAGGAGCCGGATATTGATCCCTACGTACAGCAGCCATCAACGGGAACCGGCATGTCACGCCGTGCTCCAAAAAGAAAGAGACGGGTTTCAACTATACAAGAAGAAGAAGAGTTTGTTGAGGAGGAGTCAGAAGAAGATGATGAAATGGAAGCAGCGCAAGATGTTGAAGATGATGAGGACACAGATGAGGATGAATCAGAGGAGGAGGACAAAGAGGAGGATGACAAAGAAGAAGATGAGGAGGAGGAGGAGGAGGAGGAGGACGAGGAGGAGGATGAGGAGGAGGAAGAAGACGAGGAGGACAAAGAAGAAGAGGAGAAAGGACAGGATGAGGACAAAGAAGAAGATAATGAGGCAGAGGAGGAGGAAGAAGAAGAGGAGGCCAAAGAGGGGGATGGAGATAAAGGTGCAACAGTTGATGGCAGTGAGGTGGAAGGAGATGATGAGGAAGAAGACGAGGATGTTGATCGTGATGATCAAGGGGGATGCAATGGAGACAGCGACAGCAGCGCTGACGATGATGACAAGGGCCCTGGTTCTGGGGGTACAGGCGGCAACCCTAGCAGCAGCACTGTCAACCCTAGCAGCAGCAGCAACTCAATGAGCAGCAAGAGCACACTACAGATGTGGATGGAGAAAATCTTCTGGAAAGATGAGCATTTCCAAAAGTCAAAGAAAAATGACGAAGCGGAGTCTCAGGGGAGCATTGATATGTTCAAGCTGTGCAACTTGAAGCCAGCTTTGCCAACCACTTTCCCTGTGCCAGACTTTCATCACCAAGAGATGTGTCAGAACATCGATTTTGCCATTGATCAGAAGCTGTTCTTATTAAGTCAGGCTGAAAAGAATCAAGTTGACATGGAGGAAGCAGGAAAGGGTCTTGACTGGGTTCATTCGAAGGCAAAATACAAGGAATATTTGAAGCAGCTTCCAGATATAAGCTCCAGCAAGAGCAAGGCAGCACCCGTGGCAAACCCTCATGTGGTCCAGAAGCGCAAAGCAGTTTCAATGAAGAAGAATATGAAGTTGCCTCAAACCAAGCAACAGGTGGTGAGGGCAGATGCTGAAATAAATGTGGAGAAGGAAGCTGTGGTGCCAACTGTAGTGAGCAGAGAGCCAACCACCACTCAACAGGAGACAGCAATGCATGTTGAGCCTACAACCATCACAGGAGTTCAACAGATCAAGGGGAAGACACCTCTGTCAACAGTCCCACCTAAACCACCTAAGCAGCAAAAGATTGTTAAGTTTGCCAAGGGCACAAAGGGGGAACAGGGCACAAAAGGTGTGGGGTTCAAACACGAGACAGAACATCGTGTCACAGCCACCGATGCAGGAGTGCCAAGTTCAGCTAGATTGCTGCCAACTGAGGCTGGAAAGATGCCAACTGCAGATACTAATGTGCCAACTAAAGTGTCAATTAGCAGCGGGGTCACAGTCAAAACTACCACTGTTGCTCAGGAAGCCACCACTGCAACTGCAAAGCCCCAAGGTGCCAACTCATAGAGATACTTCAATGCCAAACACAGAAGGAGGTGATCAATCTGCCAAACTGCCATCTCCAAGAGCTAACACACAGCAGCCAAGCAAGCCTGCATCACCAAGAGCTGACTTTCAGCACACATTAACACAAGAGGAGGTGTTCAACATTGTAAGCAGGTGCAAGCCTCCTAGGCCGCCAACTACAACATTATTGCGAACCAAGTCAGCAAACGATGCACCAGTGAATGTGCCACAAGGAGATGTTGTGACGCCCCCGGCTTAATCGTGCACTAATCATACACGCAAATGCACACGATCAAGCCTAAGGACTCACTTGAAGATATCACAACACAACTCTAAAACATAAATAAAGTCATACAAGCTTTATATTACAAGCCAGGGCCTCGAGGGCTCGAATACATAGCTCGATGGCATACAAGCGTCAGCGGAAGCATCAGATATCTGAGTACAGATATAAAGAAAGACGGAAAGGCCTTAAGAAGGTGGGACAAAAGAAAACACTACGATCGAAAGGCGTAGGCCTCCTGCCTAGGACCCTCCGAACCTACTCCTGGTCGACAGCCAACTCGTAGTAGAAGCCATCCTCGGGGTAGTAGTAGCGATCGGCGGCGGGGCAGCTGTCTCAGGAGCTCCGTCATCGGATCACGACAAACTAATATGGGGAGAAAAAGAAAGCAAAGCAACCGTGAGTACTCTGAAGTACTCAGCAAGCAAGGATCTACACTACATATGCAACATTATCAAAGGGAGGCTGTATATGTGGACTGGGCTGCAGAAATGCCAGAATAGAGGGGAAAGCCTAGTCCTATCGAAGACTAGCATCTTCAAGCATCTTCCAGCATCTTCAAGCATCTTCCAGCATCTTCGAGTGTCTTGTAGCATTAGAAGAGTACAGAATAGCATAGTATAATGTAGTAGTGGTAGTAGCAAGCAACAGTCTCACCTAGAGATCCTTCCTCGACTCCCTGCGAGAAAGCGATCCCGGAGCCACATATCCAAATCCATCTCAAGTTCTAGTTGTATTGATCGGGATACAACTCCGAGTGTCCTTTACCGTAGGACCGGCTATCGATAGATGTGTTCTTCCCTGCAGGGGTGCACCAACTTACCCACCACGATCGCTTAACTCCGGCCGGGCACACTTTTCTGGGTCATGCCCGGCCTCGGCCAAACGACACACCGCAACCCTACCTACAGCTTAGCAAAGAGGTCCCCGCCGGTCTACATCCTAAGCGCAAGGGGGTCTTGGGCCATCGCCCCTCGCCCTCCGGGTCATTATGTGCTGGGTGGATACCAGCACCGCCTCGAAAGGCCGGTACGATCCGACCGTGCCACAAAGCTGAACTGGACGTCTGACAGAGCTTTCGGCTGATGTTACGATGCAGAACGCCCATACTATGCCCACGTGATGGTTAGTGCTATCAGGCCAGAGGCCTGCTCGGATCAAATATCCAAATTGTTAGGAATAGGGGCTTGCGGAAACGAGCAGAGACTCACGAAAGATGTGACCCCGTCGCCCCGTCTCGAGGACTTGCTGCAAGGGCTAAGAATGCCCGGCCGCCCCTTGTAAAGTAACTCACGGGTAACTATCCATCATTCACCAAGTAGCAGTATCATCAGTTACGTAAGGCATCCGTGTGGCTACCATATCAAGGGGGAATCCGAGGCATCACCCTCGTTGGACTCCCACCTGATGTAATAACAAGGTGGACGTAGGAGGAATCACCCTCGAGGTCCACACTAGAGGTGTTGCACGACTTCGTCGTTATCGGGGGTGGTGTAGGAGGAATCACCCTCGCTGACCACGACCGATTAACTACCCTACAAGATTATCATCAGAAGTGCTAACGAGGTATCACCCTCGGCACTCGATAGTAACCCAGTAGTGTCGGGCAACTAAGGAGGAAGTGAGGTGCGGTGCCGGGTCCTGGTCTTCGATCCCGTTGATCGGGTCTTCTGATACTCCAGCGGGGCAGTCGGGATAAGAGGGGTCACTGAGGGGTCTCTAGCCGGCCTATACTAAACAGTCTAGGATATCCAGGTGGGTAACAAAAACAGGTTACAATAAACAGGCTTTGCAGCAGAATAGGAGTAATCAATTACAGTAGCAAAATCTAATGCAAGCACGAGATAATAGAATAGGCGATATCGGGATGATCAAAGGGGGGGGGGGGCTTGCCTGGTTGCTCGGCGGCAAAGACAAGGTCGTCAGAGGTGCAGCCAATCACCGGAGCTGCATCGGCACCGGGCTCTATCGAGAGAGAAGAGGGGGAGGAAACAATATAAATATAAAGCAAACATGTACTACACAAAGTACGACATGACAATACGCAGTGCCGGGTGTGTCCTAACGTATGGTTGCATGTCACCGAGGAGGAAGGAATCCATCCGGGAATGTTTTCCCGGTTCCGGACATTTGTCAGGCAGATGACCGGAGGGGGACGGTTCCATGTTCGGATAGATAGGAACGTGTGGCGGACGAACGGACCGCGCATTCGGATTCGTCTCGTCGTTCTGAGCAACTTTCATGTAGAAAGTTTTTCGATCCGAGCTAAGGTTTATTTTCTATGATTTTCTAAAGTTTTTAGCATTTTCTGAAATTATTTCTATTTAACAGAAAAAGATATATGACGTCAGCATGAGGTGGAGATGACGTCAGCGGTCAACGCGCTGACCAGAGTCAAATCTGACATGTGGGTCCAGTGGGACCCACATGTCAGCCTCTGTTAGCTTTAACAGAGTAATAAGCCAACTAACAGGGTTATTTAGCTAAGTGGGGCCCTTCTGTCAGTGTCACTATTTATTTAATTAATTAAACTTATTTAGCAAAATGATTAATTAGACAAATAAACGAGGCGGGCCCATATGTGAGCTACAGGGGTGAACAGTAACCACGTTGACCCAGGTCAACGTGGTCAAAGTGGGACCCCTGGGCCCACCAGTCAGTGGCCCAGGTGGTGCCACGTGGGTGCCACGCCAGCGGGGCTGCCGGAGTTGCGCCGGCGACCATCCCCGCGGCGGATCCGCGCCGGAGTTGGCCGGAAATCCGCTACGGTGAGCCGTTTCGCGCGCGCCCGGGTTCATTCGAACGGGCTCACGGAGCCGCGGCCGTTGGTGGTGTCCATGGCGACTGGGGTGGCCGGAGCTCGCCGGAAACGAGCTCGAAGCGGCGGCCGGAGTTCGGGCCTCGATTCATCTCGGCGAAACGCGACGCTAGTGATCATTTAAATGGCTAGGTGGGCTCAACGCGCGCGTGCGAAGTCGCCGGTCGTGCGTGCGTGACCAAATGGTCGCCGGAGCCTTGCCAGCGATGAGACTTGCGGAACCGAGCTCGGGTACTAGGGGAAACGACGGCGCAGTGCGTCCTGGAGCTTCACAAGGGGACAGAGGGGAAACTGGGGCTTACAGCGCGGCTCACGGTGGCCCTCAGGGGTTTAGTAGCAGCAGAGCTCGCCAGAATCGAGCGGCGGATCACGGCGGCACCGAAGAGGGGGAGAGCTCGATATCGACGCTGTGGTCCTCCCCCGGCTCCAGCTGACGGTTGAGGAGGAAGAAGCAGGCGCCGGCGAAGCTTCTGGACTCCACAGAGAGGCCCGATGACGCCGGTGGCCGCGTCGGAGCAACGGCGCGGCGGCGACCTCTCGGGACAGAGAGAGCAGAGGGGAGCGGCGAGCGCGTGAGTGAGGAAGAGAGAGGAATGAGAGGGAGAAGTCCAGGGGGAATGGACGAGGCGATCTTATCCCCTCGCCCCACTCGCGCTCGTCGCGGTGGCGAGCAGCGAGCGGTGCGGCGAGCGCGGCCATGGCGGGCGCGACACGGAGGGGATGAGCAGGTGAGGGAGCGGGCTGGGCCGGCTCAGCCCAGCGCCAGGTAAGTGGCCTTTTGGCCTTTTCTTTTTATTTCTGTTTTCCTGTTTTGCTTTTTCATTAATTATTTTCTGTTTTGAAATCGTTAGGCCACTTTAGCCTTTTTGTAAAATGTGGGACTTAGCCCAAATATTGCAATGCAATATTTCTAGCCACCAAAAACTAGTTTGGACAGAGTAGGATTTTTATTTGTATTTGATTTAATTTTAATTGATTTAATTAGTGCTGTTCTGGTGCTGTTCCTTGATGTTGGAGTCACTTAACTTGCTCAATTAATGTTTATTATATTTTTATAATTGCCTCTGGATTATTTGCAACATCATGTACATTTTTGTTTTCAAACTTGCATAACTTTTATTTTCACTTTGAATTTGAATTTATTTCAGAGAGGAATTTGAAATGAAGTGTTTAACCACTGTGATCTAGCATTGCAAATGAGTATGACTTGGCATGATTTTCATTATGTCACAGTGATTATTACACAGGGGTGTTACAATTCTCCTCCTCTAAAAGAAATTCTTGTCCCGAGAATTTAGGAGGTAGAAGGAAAGAGGTCGGGGTATTCCTTGCGAAGATGATCCTCGCGTTCCCAAGTGGCTTCATCTTCAGTATGATTCGACCACTGCACTTTCAGGAACTTGGTGACCTTCTGACGGGTTCGACGTTCAGCTTCATCAAGGATGCGGATCGGATGCTCCTTATAAGAAAGATCATCTTGCAATTCGGGCATCTCGTGGTCCACTGCTCGGTGCGGAGACTCCTTGAAGCATTTACGAAGTTGCGACACATGGAAGACGTCGTGGATATGAGAGAATTGCGGTGGCAATTCCAATTTATATGCCACCTGTCCACGTCTGGCAACAACGCGAAAAGGACCAATGTAGCGTGGAGCTAACTTGCCCTTGATTCTGAAACGATGAGTGCCCTTTAGGGGAGTGACATGCAGATAAGCTTGATCACCAGGTTGATAAGTCAAACCCCATCGTTTGCGATCGTAGTTGCTCTTCTGATGGTCTTGAGCCGCCTTGAGATTTTTCCGGACTATACGAACTTGCTCTTCGGCGTGTTGGATAATATCCGGTCCTACGAGCGGTCGTTCCCCAGTTTCTGACCAATTCAGAAGGGTTCGACACTTTTGTCCATATAGAACTTCGAAGGGGGCCATTTTCAAGCTGGCTTGATAGCTGTTGTTATAAGAGAACTCGGCATACGGAAGAGATTCCTCCCACTTCTTGCCGAAAGAAATAACGCAAGCTCGCAGCATGTCTTCAAGCACTTGATTTACTCGTTCGACTTGGCCTTGGGACTGGGGGTGATAAGCTGAACTCCAGGTAATGTGAGTTCCCATGGCTTCTTGGAAACTTTCCCAGAATTTGGAGGTGAATAGACTGCCACGGTCCGAACTAATCTCCTTCGGGATTCCGTGGAGTGAAACGATTCTGGAGATGTACAGCTCTGCTAACTGACTAGCAGTGATAGTCTCCTTGACTGGCAGAAAATGTGCAACCTTGGAGAGTTGGTCAACGACGACAAGAATAGCATCATGACCCTTCTGTGACTTGGGAAGGCCAGCAATGAGATCCATTTGAACCTTATCCCATTTCCATAGGGGAATAGGAAGGGGTTGCAGAATTCCGGCAGGCTTCTGATGTTCTGCCTTAACGCGGTGGCAAACGTCACATTCAGCAACGTATCGAGCAATATCCTGCTTCATTCTCGACCACCAGTACCTTTGTCGGAGATCACGATACATCTTGATGCTACCCGGATGAATAGACAGCGGTGTATCATGTGCCTAATTCATGACCTTGTCAGTCATAAGCTCGAAGCGAGGTACCACAATGCGGTCTCTGAAGTATAAGGTTCCATCTTCAGACAGCGAGAAATCCCTGTACTTTTCCAGGTGAAGATCTTTCTTCATCAGACCAACTTCAGCATCTTTAGTCTGTGCACTCTTAACAGCCTTCTCAAGGTCTGGTTCAACAACCAAGGTTGATAGGTATCCTTGAGGAACTATCTCGATATTTAGCTTTCGAAGCTCTTCATACAGGAGTGGTTGCTCTAGCTGAACCTCTAGTTCACAGCAATAGGATTTGCGGCTCAACGCATCAGCCATTACATTAGCCTTGCCAGGGGTATAAGAAATACCCAAATCATAGTCAGCAATGGTCTCCATCCATCTTTGCTGACGGAGGTTTAGAGATGGCTGAGTGAACAAGTACTTCAGACTTTTATGATCTGTGTAGATCTCGCAACGATTACCAAGGAGGTAATGTCGCCACAACTGAAGTGCATAGATGACAGCAGCTAGTTCTAGATCATGTACCGGATAATTCTCTTCATGTGGACGTAACTGACGAGAGCCATAGGCAATCACTTTACGCTCTTGCATTAGGACACAGCCTAATCCTTCACGGGAGGCGTCGCAATAGATCACAAAATCTTTGCGAGAATCTGGAGGAGCAAGTACTGGGGCGGATGTCAGCTTGTCTTTGAGTGTTTGAAAACTTTCCTGACATTTTTCTGTCCATTCAAACTTAACGCCTTTGTGAAGCAAATCAGTCAAAGGCTTAGAAATCTTTGAGAAATTCTCGACAAAGCGACGACAATAGCTTGCAAGGCCGAGAAAACTTCTGACTTGCTTGACGTTCTTCGGCGGATTCCAGTCAAGAATAGCCTGAACTCGTTCTGGGTTAATAGCTATGCCATCTTTCGAAATCACATGGCCGAGGTATGTCACTTCAGATAACCAGAACTCGCATTTGGAATACTTGGCATACAGTTGGTGTTCACGCAGCTTTTCCAGTACAAGACGAAGATGTTCGGCATGTTCTTCTTCATTCTTCGAATAAACAAGAATATCATCCAGATATACCACGACGAATTTGTCGAGATAATCCATGAAGATGTAGTTCATTAACCGGGAGAAGGTAGCTGGAGCATTAGTCAGACCGAAAGACATGACAGTGTACTCATAAGAACCATAGCGAGTAACAAATGCTGTCTTCGGAATATCCTCTTCACGAACTCAGATCTGGTGGTATCCCAATCTCAAATCAAGCTTAGAGAACACTGAGGAACCAGCAAGTTGATCATACAGATCGTTGATTCTGGGTAGTGGATACTTGTTCTGAATTGTTGCTTGGTTGATAGGTCGGTAATCTTGAACCAATCGATTCGTACCATCCTTCTTCTTGATAAAGAGCGAAGGTGCTCCCCAAGCAGAGGAACTGGGGCGGATGAAACCTTTCTTAAGTGACTTGTCGATCTCTTCCTTGAGCTCAAGAAGGTGGTGCGGAGGCATCTTATAAGGACGCTTCGCAATAGGGGTAGTGCCTGGTTTCAAGTCGATGACAAACTCGACAGCTCTGGCAGGGGGAATTCCTGGAAGTTCTTCTGGAAAGACATCTTGAAAATCACGAACAACTGGAATGTTCTCGATGCCTTCAAGAGGTGAAGCATTCAATGCATTCAGAACATATATCTGATTCTCGGCATTCTGAACTGTTCGAGCTGAGTATTGTACTTTCTGGCCAGAAGGGTGAGTAAGCCGGACTGTCTTATTAGCGCAATCAATCAAAGCATTATGGGCTGTCAACCAATCCAAACCAAGAATGACGTCTATGTCGGAAGGTCCAAGTACAATGAGAGAAACCGGAAAAAGTAGACCTCCAATCTCGATGTGGTTGTGAGGGCTTACCATTGTGGTTTGCCACTTGGATCTCGGGGACTGAACCATTAGAGGAGTGGGTAATTTTTCCAAGTATAACTCATGTGACTGAGCAAATTGTTGGGACACAAAAGCATGCGATGCTCCAGAATCAAAGAGAACAGAGGCTGGTACTGAATTCACAGAGAGAGTCCCCAGCACAATAGTCGGTTCCTTCTGAGCCTTTTCAGCATCAACGTGATTGGCATGACCAAGTACAACAGCAGACGGTATGGCATTACGGTTTCTGAATCGGCGGTTTCGACAACTCTTCTTATGACCAACAGGAGGACAAGAAGCATTCTGCGGCTGACCCTGGTGGCAATCAGGGGTAAGGTGTCCTGATTGTCCACACATGCGGCATAAACCATCATTATGGGGAAGGGCCACAGCATTTGACTGTTCACCCTGAGTCGTTAGCGGTCTCGGCGGCGGAGGCAGACGAGGTGCAACATAAGACGGTCTTGGTGTTGGGGCAGGTCGGTGATGAATATTGTGTGGAATCCACACTCAACGCTTCTGAACAGGCTGACCCGAGGATGAGCCTACATCACGAGTGTGTTTGAGTGACTCCTGGTATTTAGCCAGACCAGTTTCAACTCGGTAGGCTTGACTAACAAGCGTCGCAAAGTCCTCACAATCATGGACAAGAAGTGCGAGCTGTATATCGGAACACAGTCCTTCACGGAATTTCTCCTGCTTGCGGGCGTCAGTGTCGACATCATCTTTAGCATAGCGGGATAATTCAAGAAATTTCCTCTGATATTCATCCAGAGTCATTTTGCCCTGTGAGAGTTTGCGGAACTCCTGCTTCTTCTGGTCAATCAGACCTTGAGGAATGTACCATGCACAAAAAGCTGACTGAAATTCCTGCCAAGTGGTTACAGTCTCTGCAGGCAACGTGTCCTTGTGGCTTTCCCGCCATTGAGCAGCGGGACCCTTCAAGTGAAATGTTGCAAAGGTGACGTAACTGTCAGGGGCCACATTAGCTGACTCCATTTCAAACAGAATGTCACGAAGCCAATCATCAGCATCCATAGGGTTGGTGGAGTTGCGGAAAACGGATGGATTGAGACGCACAAATTCTGGCAGAGTTATTGGAGCAGGCTGTTGCTGAGCATTCTGAGTTGGGAACTGAGCCAATACTCCGGTCATAAACTGATGATTGAGTTCAAACTGCTGACGGTTGAGTTCAAACTGCTGCATCATTGCGGCAATATAGGGTGGAGGTGGAGGGTCGTCAGCCATCCTGCCAAATCAACAGGGGCAGTTTAGCAAGCAAAATTGCAGGTATAAGAGGTCATTCATGAGGCAACATGAGTAATGAATAGGGAGGCATCAGGTGCATATTAGTAATCATTAAAGACATACAAAACGATGCACAGAGTTGGACACAAACGGCGGTAGGAGTTCGGTTACGCACACAGCTAGACAAACTAGGCGGCGCGCAGGCACGCGGTAAGGAAGTACACAACGAGACATAGCAAAGGCTACATCAACGTCGGAGAAAACTGTAGGAGCGAGGATTCTACAAGTGACAACACAGGGTGCCCTCGATAAAAGGATCCTGTAAGCGGAACCTGGCCCTCAATCTTGAAGCAAGGGGAGAATAATTTCAGAACTCTGGGTGGACGTGATCACGAGAACCTAATGTTAGAGTTAGCAAATCATTTAGCCCGAATAAAGGAGAGATCAGAGTCCCAGAGTAAAGGTCGAGGAGTAAAAGATCCTAATACCACCCAGTAGGCGATGTGGGCCCTTAAGCCACACAGCCAAGTTAGTAAAACAGTTTTGGACCACTAGACTCAATTTCGGCCAAGGAGTTGGAAAGGGGGGGTTCCTAGAGGCAGTCGGCTCTGATACCAACCTGTGACGCCCCCGGCTTAATCGTGCACTAATCATACACGCAAATGCACACGATCAAGCCTAAGGACTCACTTGAAGATATCACAACACAACTCTAAAACATAAATAAAGTCATACAAGCTTTATATTACAAGCCAGGGCCTCGAGGGCTCGAATACATAGCTCGATGGCATACAAGCGTCAGCGGAAGCATCAGATATCTGAGTACAGATATAAAGAAAGACAGAAAGGCCTTAAGAAGGCGGGACAAAAGAAAACACTATGATCGAAAGGCGTAGGCCTCCTGCCTAGGACCCTCCGAACCTACTCCTGGTCGACAGCCAACTCGTAGTAGAAGCCATCCTCGGGGTAGTAGTAGCGATCGTCGGCGGGGCAGCTGTCTCAGGGGCTCCGTCATCGGATCACGACAAACTAATATGGGGAGAAAAAGAAAGCAAAGCAACCGTGAGTACTCTGAAGTACTCAGCAAGCAAGGATCTACACTACATATGCAACATTATCAAAGGGAGGCTGTATATGTGGACTGGGCTGTAGAAATGCCAGAATAGAGGGGAAAGCCTAGTCCTATCGAAGACTAGCATCTTCCAGCATCTTCGAGTGTCTTGTAGCATTAGAAGAGTACAGAATAGCATAGTATAATGTAGTAGTGGTAGTAGCAAGCAACAGTCTCGCCCAGAGATCCTTCCTCGACTCCTGCGAGAAAGCGATCCCAGAGCCACATATCCAAATCCATCTCAAGTTCTAGTTGTATTGATCGGGATACAACTCCGAGTGTCCTTTACCGTAGGACCGGCTATCGATAGATGTGTTCTTCCCTGCAGGGGTGCACCAACTTACCCACCACGCTCGCTTAACTTCGGCCGGGCACACTTTTCTGGGTCATGCCCGGCCTCGGCCAAATGACACACCACAACCCTACCTACAGCTCAGCAGAGAGGTCCCCGCCGGTCTACATCCTAAGCGCAAGGGGGTCTTGGGCCATCGCCCCTCGCCCTCCGGGTCGTTGTGTGCAGGGTGGATACCAGCACCGCCTCAGAAGGCCGGTACGATCCGACCGTGCCACAAAGCTGAAATGGACGTCTGACAGAGCTTTCGGCTGATGTTACGATGCAGAACGCCCATACTATGCCCACGTGATGGTTAGTGCTATCAGGCCAGAGGCCTGCTCGGATCAAATATCCAAATCGTTAAGACTAGGGGCTTGCGGAAACGAGCAGAGACTCACGAAAGATGTGACCCCGTCGCCCCGTCTCGAGGACTTGCTGCAAGGGCTAAGAATGCCCGGCCGCGCCTCGTAAAGTAACTCACGGGTAACTATCCATCATTCACCAAGTAGCAGTATCATCAGTTACGTAAGGCATCCGTGTGGCTACCATATCAAGGGGGAATCCGAGGCATCACCCTCGTTGGACTCCCACCTGATGTAATAACAAGGTGGACGTAGGAGGAATCACCCTCGAGGTCGACACTAGAGGTGTTGCACGACTTCGTCGTTATCGGGGGTGGTGTAGGAGGAATCACCCTCGCTGACCACGACCGATTAACTACCCTACAAGATTATCATCAGAAGTGCTAACGAGGTATCACCCTCGGCACTCGATAGTAACCCAGTAGTGTCGGGCAACTAAGGAGGAAGTGAGGTGTGGTGCCGGGTCCTGGTCTTCGATCCCGTTGATCGGGTCTTCTGATACTCCAGCGGGGCAGTCGGGATAAGAGGGGTCACTGAGGGGTCTCTAGCCGGCCTATACTAAACAGTCTAGGATATCCAGGTGGGTAACAAAAACATGTTACAATAAACAGGCTATGCAGCAGAATAGGAGTAATCAATTACAGTAGCAAAATCTAATGCAAGCACGAGATAATAGAATAGGCGATATCGGGATGATCAAAGGGGGGGGGGCTTGTAGGAGATATGCCCTAGAGGCAATAATAAATGTTATTGATTATCTCCCTGTTCATAATTAGGTTTATGTTCCATGCTATAACTGCTATGGTTCTCGAGTCTACAAATAAAACGAGGCTTGGAGGAAGACTCATATGCACGTGTGGAATAATAAACGGTAAAATGTATTCCTAGTCTGGCCTCTAAGACTAGCTCAAGTGTTGCATGATGGTTCTGTTTTCCTGATCATGGGCATGTATATGCCAGCAACTTTTGAGGGCACATTGTTAGGAGAACACTTGTGTTGAATCGACCCGATTGATGTTATGCTATGAGATACATTCGTCACAAGTTAATGGTTAATAACACAGAGATGGTTAACGTTTGCATGATTCCTTAGACCATGAGAGTATCGAGTTTCTTCATGCTTGCTTCATGAACTTTGGGGTTTGTTAAACGTCATTCGTAAATGGGTGGCTATTACGGCGGCTTACGGGTTCATGGAAAAGTATGTCAAGTAACTTGATAGCTCAAGATTGGGATTTGCTCCTCCGACGATGGAGAGATATCTCTGGGCCCTCTCGGTGTTACGGTATCCATCATCGTCTGGCCAGACACTTTGTGATTTGATCACGGGGATGCCGGATCACGGGAACGAGAAAAGAGAACAATACCGGTAACGAGATATTGTTGTTTGACAACAATATACCTATGATACACAAGGAAGCGTTGATGGGCCCTGACTCTGGAATTGGCTAAATGCCAATACAATCTGAGATAGTTTCCATATAAGTGATTCAAGATTAAAATCTTGATACACCTTTCGAAAGACTTAGAGTCTAACGAATATTTATGGAACTAAAAACTGATACGGATAAAAATGTTTTATCCATAAAGCTCGACTTGTTGAAATAACAAGTTCAAGGAGTTGACTACGATGAGGTTGTTTCACCGTAGCGATGCTTAAAGTCGGTTCGGGTTGAACTAGCAATTAATACATATTTCAGTCATGAGATATGAAACATGGAAGACAATAGGATTTCCATATGATGGAAATGAAACCAAGGACTTGCATGTGTTACAGTCCAAGGTATCTTGTCAGTCCAGAGGATGCTAGTGCGTGTGCATACTTCAGAGTTCCAGCGATGGACAGAAGAGAGCAAAATGGAGTTGGAATCTTCGTGTTTTGATGAAATGGTCAAAGGGGTTTGACTTCATCAATGGGTAACGAAGATGCTTGTAATTCAAGAAAGTAAGTGGGAGCATAATAATATTTCTAAAAACCTTGTGTGCTTGACACATTGTTAATTGGAAATAAATTTCTTGACACGAATTAGGACTTCATTTGAAAATAGTTTTTCGATGAAGTGCTTGGGCTAAATAGCCTTTATATTAGGCATGATGATCTATGGAGATAGATTTACCTAATGGGGCTGAGCAAAGATACATATTGACAAAATGCTAAAACCTTTTAGCATTAAAAACGTCAAGGAGTTATTCTTGCCGAAGTCACATGGAAAGAGTTTTTGCAAGACTCGGTGTCCCAAAACACAGATGAGCAAAATACATGATGGAGATTCCAGACACTCTTGTGTTTGGATTAATCATGTATTCCATGGTATGTAAAACAACCAGATATGTCCAATACTCCAGAGTTGTTGCGAGTATAGATACCAAAGTGATCAAAAGTACTGATCATGGGACAACAGTGAAAAAGGGTCATTGAGTACTATAGTAGCACTGATGACATGTTTTCTCGCAAGTGGAGATCATGAAGAGTTCGTTGTAAAAGGTTACATCGATACAGTCTTCATCTTTTCTCCATGCGATTTTCGATTTAAATTGAGGGTTTGTGTAACACACAATATGGTGGCACAGTTAGTTGGAATTTGTTCAAACAAGTTACTGTGGTGAATTCTATAACAGAGGCAAAGTATGTTGCCGCTTTTAAAGCGACAAAGAAGATGTTGAATCATATAGTTCATTCATGAACTTAGTATGGTTCCAAGATGGCTTTTGTCAATGGGACACTACTGCAAGTAGTTGCTCCATAACTCAGTCTGAGGAATCCAGGTTCGACCTGTGATTCGCATACATACCAAGCCAAGTCCACACAAAATAAGAATTTTGTGAAAGCGTGAAAACGCGAGGATATGCAAAGATACACACGGAGCTGAAGTCGTCAGATCCGTTGGACATTCAGGCTATACCACAAGCGAAGCATATTTACACCGGTATGCCACAGATGTAAAGTGCATTAGCATTAACTAGATTATTGACTCTAGTGCAAGTGGGAGTCTGTAGGAGATATGCCCTAGAGGCAATAATAAATGTTATTGATTATCTCCCTGTTCATAATTAGGTTTATGTTCCATGCTATAACTGCTATGGTTCTCGAGTCTACAAATAAAACGACGCTTGGAGGAAGACTCATATGCACGTGTGGAATAATAAACGGTAAAATGTATTCCTAGTCTGGCCTCTAAGACTAGCTCAAGTGTTGCATGATGGTTCTGTTTTCCTGATCATGGGCATGTATATGCCAGCAACTTTTGAGGGCACATTGTTAGGAGAACACTTGTGTTGAATCGACCCGATTGATGTTATGCTATGAGATACATTGGTCACAAGTTAATGGTTAATAACACAGAGATGGTTAACATTTGCATGATTCCTTAGACCATGAGAGTATCGAGTTTCTTCATGCTTGCTTCATGAACTTTGGGGTTTGTTAAACGTCATCCGTAAATGGGTGGCTATTACGCGGCTTACGGGTTCATGGAAAAGTATGTCAAGTAACTTGATAGCTCAAGATTGGGATTTGCTCCTCTGACGATGGAGAGATATCTCTGGGCCCTCTCGGTGTTACGGTATCCATCATCGTCTGGCCAGACACTTTGTGATTTGATCACGGGGATGCCGGATCACGGGAACGAGAAAAGAGAACAATACCGGTAACGAGGTGACTGGCATAGTGGACAAGTTGTTGATCCACAGGGATGCCATCATATCTCACCTCGGGTATTTGTAACATATCGTGAAGCAACAGGAATAGCACATGGCAACTGGAGGTTCACTCGAATATTCATTCGTGTGGGTATAGGGGTCAATATGGGTGTCCACGGCTCCGATGTTGATCATTGATCGAAAAGTGTTCCGGTCATGTCTATACTTCACCGAACCTATAGGGTCACACGCTTAAGGGTCATCTATCTGTTGAACGCTAGACAAGGAGTCCGAGAGAAAGTCACCGAAAATGTTTCGGAGACAACGGAAGAGTTCCGAGAGAGAGAACACCGAAAGAGTTTCGGTAAAACCGAAAAGTTGTTTCGGAATATATTATTTGGTCAAAAAGGGTTTCGGCACCGCCTGGAAATTTTCAGAGGATGCCAGAATTGGTCTGGAAACTTCTGGGAATTTTCAGAGAGAAAAACCGAAAATGTTCCGAAACTGCCGTAACCGCTGTTGATGCTTTCCGCTGATAAAAACCACCACACCGAAAATGTTTTGGATCATGCCCAGAATAATTTTAGAGGGTGCCAAAAATGTTCTGGGACCTTCTGGAATTTTTAGAAAAAAATTTGCGGAAAACATCTTGTCTCAGCGCGAGGGGACAAGATCCCAGGAAACGGGGGTTGCATGTTTGGTGGCTTTTTGTCTAGGGAGCATGCATGTTTCATGGAGACATGTTGGTGGCTTGTTGGGGGGGCCCCCCATGGGGGGAGACAAGGTGTGGGCCGGCCCAAGGGCTGCCATGGTGGTGTCCCCTTGGTGCCCCCCTTGTGTTACCATTATGCCCTTTCATGTGTGACATGAAGCTTGGGTATTTTGGTATTTCCACCTCCCACCCCACCCCTTGCCTTGGCCTATAAAAGGAGGAGTTGGGGCTGCCATCTCCTTCATCCCTTGCTCTCTCACACAAGCCATGCATGATCTGGCATTCTCTCTCCCTCCCACGAAATAGTTTCGTAGTGCCGAAAGGCTGTCTGGGTTCCGGTGGGAACTAGTTCTGGACGGCGAAGCCCTGCCGGATAGATGACACCGTATGTGTGCAACTCTGTAGAGAGGTCATAGTTTCGATCTTAGTGCCCGAGGGGCTGTTCGTGAGTGCCTCCCGAAGGGCTGTCCAAGTGACGGTCCGAGTTCTGTGGGTCCTCCCGAAGGGCTGTCCGCGACACCGTCCGGGGGACTGTTCGACCGCCTCCCGGAGGGCTGTCCGAGGGGCAGATGAGGGAGTACATCCTCGCGGTTGGGAGGTTGTAAATCCTAGCTGCGGGGATCTGCACCGCCGTTCGTCATCGACTCTACTTCCCGCTGCGCTACGAGTCGGTAACGAAAAGATCAAACCTTGTATGCAGTCTCCATAGTGGTCCTGGGCTGGTGCGTAGGGCGGAAAATTTTTGTTTTCTGCTGTGTTACCCTACAGGGCTTGCCTGGTTGCTCGGCGGAAAAGACAAGGTCGTCAGAGATGCAGCCAATCACCGGAGCTGCGTCGGCACCGGGCTCTATCGAGAGAGAAGAGGGGGAGGAAACAGTATAAATATAAAGCAAACATGTGCTACACAAAGTACGACATGACAATACGCAGTGCCGGGTGTGTCCTAACGTATGGTTGCATGTCACCGAGGAGGAAGGAATCCATCCGGGAATGTTTTCCCGGTTCCGGACATTTGTCAGGCAGATGACCGGAGGGGGACGGTTCCATGTTCGGATAGATAGGAACGTGTGGCGGACGAACGGATTGCGCATTCGGATTCGTCTCGTCGTTCTGAGCAACTTTCATGTAGAAAGTTTTTCGATCCGAGCTAAGGTTTATTTTCTATGATTTTCTAAAGTTTTTAGCATTTTCTGAAATTATTTCTATTTAACAGAAAAAGATATATGACGTCAGCATGAGGTGGAGATGACGTCAGCGGTCAACGCGCTGACCAAAGTCAAATCTGACATGTGGGTCCAGTGGGACCCACTTGTCAGCCTCTGTTAGCTTTAACAGAGTAATAAGCCAACTAACAGGGTTATTTAGCTAAGTGGGGCCCTTCTGTCAGTGTCACTATTTATTTAATTAATTAAACTTATTTAGCAAAATGATTAATTAGACAAATAAATGAGGCGGGCCCACACGTCAGCTGCAGGGGTGAACAGTAACCACGTTGACCCAGGTCAACGTGGTCAAAGTGGGACCCCTGGGCCCACCAGTCAGTGGCCCGGGTGGTGCCACGTGGGTGCCACGCCAACGGGGCTGCCGGAGTTGCGCCGGCGACCATCCCCGCGGCGGATCCGCGCCGGAGTTGGCCGGAAATCCGCTACGGTGAGCCGTTTCGCGCGCGCCCGGGTTCATTCGAACGGGCTCACGGAGCCGCGTCCGTTGGTGGTGTCCATGGCGACTGGGGTGGCCGGAGCTCGCCGGAAACGAGCTCGAAGCGGCGGCCGGAGTTCGGGCCTCGATGCATCTCGGCGAAACGCGGCGCTAGTGATCATTTAAATGGCTAGGTGGGCTCAACGCGCGCGTGCGAAGTCGCCGGTCATGCGTGCGTGACCAAATGGTTGCCGGAGCCTTGCCGGCGACGAGACTTGCGGAACCGAGCTCGGGTACTAGGGGAAACGACGGCGCAGCGCGTCCTGGAGCTTCACGAGGGGACAGAGGGGAAACTGGGGCTTACAGCGCGGCTCATGGTGGCCCTCGGGGGTTTAGTAGCAGCAGAGCTCGCCAGAATCGAGCGGCGGATCACGGCGGCACCGAAGAGGGGGAGAGCTCGATATCGACGCTGTGGTCCTCCCCCGGCTCCAGCTGACGGTTGAGGAGGAAGAAGCAGGCGCCGGCGAAGCTTCTGGACTCCACAGAGAGGCCCAATGACGCCGGTGGCCGCGTCGGAGCAACGGCGTGGCGGCGACCTCTCGGGACAGAGAGAGCAGAGGGGAGCGGCGAGCGCGTGAGTGAGGGAGAGAGAGGAATGAGAGGGAGAAGTCCAGGGGGAATGGACGAGGCGATCTTATCCCCTCGCCCCACTCGCGCTCGTCGCGGTGGCGAGCAGCGAGCGGTGCGGCGAGCGCGGCCATGGCGGGCGCGACACGGAGGGGAGGAGCAGGTGAGGGAGCGGGCTGGGCCGGCTCAGCCCAGCGCCAGGCAAGTGGCCTTTTGGCCTTTTCTTTTTATTTCTGTTTTCCTGTTTTGCTTTTTCATTAATTATTTTCTGTTTTGAAATATATAGGCCACTTTAGCCTTTTTGTAAAATGTGGGACTTAGCCCAAATATTGCAATGCAATATTTCTAGCCACCAAAAACTAGTTTGGACAGAGTAGGATTTTTATTTGTATTTGATTTAATTTTAATTGATTTAATTAGTGCTGTTCTGGTGCTGTTCCTTGATGTTGGAGTCACTTAACTTGCTCAATTAATGTTTATTATATTTTTATAATTGCCTCTGGATTATTTGCAACATCATGTACATTTTTGTTTTCAAACTTGCATAACTTTTATTTTCACTTTGAATTTGAATTTATTTCAGAGAGGAATTTGAAATGAAGTGTTTAACCACTGTGATCTAGCATTGCAAATGAGTATGACTTGGCATGATTTTCATTATGTCACAGTGATTATTACACAGGGGTGTTACAATTCTCCTCCTCTAAAAGAAATTCTTGTCCCGAGAATTTAGGAGGTAGAAGGAAAGAGGTCGGGGTATTCCTTGCGAAGATGATCCTCGCGTTCCCAAGTGGCTTCATCTTCAGTATGATTCGACCACTGCACTTTCAGGAACTTGGTGACCTTCTGACGGGTTCGACGTTCAGCTTCATCAAGGATGCGGATCGGATGCTCCTTATAAGAAAGATCATCTTGCAATTCGAGCATCTCGTGGTCCACTGCTCGGTGCGGAGACTCCTTGAAGCATTTACGAAGTTGCGACACATGGAAGACGTCGTGGATATGAGAGAATTGCGGTGGCAATTCCAATTTATATGCCACCTGTCCATGTCTGGCAACAACGCGAAAAGGACCAATGTAGCGTGGAGCTAACTTGCCCTTGATTCCGAAACGATGAGTGCCCTTCAGGGGAGTGACACGCAGATAAGCTTGATCACCAGGTTGATAAGTCAAACCCCATCGTTTGCGATCGTAGTTGCTCTTCTGGCGGTCTTGAGCCGTCTTGAGATTTTCCCGGACTATACGAACTTGCTCTTCGGCGTGTTGGATAATATCCGGTCCTACGAGCGGTCGTTCCCCAGTTTCTAACCAATTCAGAGGGGTTCGACACTTTTGTCCATATAGAACTTCGAAGGGGGCCATTTTCAAGCTGGCTTGATAGCTGTTGTTATAAGAGAACTCGGCATACGGAAGAGATTCCTCCCACTTCTTGCCGAAAGAAATAACGCAAGCTCGCAGCATGTCTTCAAGCACTTGATTTACTCGTTCGACTTGGCCTTGGGACTGGGGATGATAAGCTGAACTCCAGGTAATGTGAGTTCCCATGGCTTCTTGGAAACTTTCCCAGAATTTGAAGGTGAATAGACTGCCACGGTCCGAACTAATCTCCTTCGGGATTCCGTGGAGTGAAACAATTCTGGAGATGTACAGCTCTGCTAACTGACTAGCAGTGATAGTCTCCTTGACTGGCAGAAAATGTGCAACCTTGGAGAGTTGGTCAACGACGACAAGAATAGCATCATGACCCTTCTGTGACTTGGGAAGGCCAGCAATGAGATCCATTTGAACCTTATCCCATTTCCATAGGGGAATAGGAAGGGGTTGCAGAATTCCGGCAGGCTTCTGATGTTCTGCCTTAACGCGGTGGCAAACGTCACATACAGCAACGTATCGAGCAATATCCTGCTTCATTCTCGACCACCAGTACCTTTGTCGGAGATCACGATACATCTTGGTGCTACCCGGATGAATAGACAGCGGTGTATCATGTGCCTCCTTCATGACCTTGTCAGTCATAAGCTCGAAGCGAGGTACCACAATGCGGTCTCTGAAGTATAAGGTTCCATCTTCAGACAGCGAGAAATCCCTGTACTTTTCCAGGTGAAGATCTTTCTTCATCAGACCAACTTCAGCATCTTTAGTCTGTGCACTCTTAACAGCCTTCTCAAGGTCTGGTTCAACAATCAAGGTTGATAGGTATCCTTGAGGAACTATCTCGATATTTAGCTTTCGAAGCTCTTCATACAGGAGTGGTTGCTCTAGCTGAACCTCTAGTTCACAGCAATAGGATTTGCGGCTCAACGCATCAGCCATTACATTAGCCTTGCCAGGGGTATAAGAAATACCCAAATCGTAGTCAGCAATGGTCTCCATCCATCTTTGCTGACGGAGGTTTAGAGATGGCTGAGTGAACAAGTACTTCAGACTTTTATGATCTGTGTAGATCTCGCAACGATTACCAAGGAGGTAATGTCGCCACAACTGAAGTGCATAGATGACAGCAGCTAGTTCTAGATCATGTACCGGATAATTCTCTTCATGCGGACGTAACTGACGAGAGCCATAGGCAATCACTTTACGCTCTTGCATTAGGACACAGCCTAATCCTTCACGGGAGGCGTCGCAATAGATCACAAAATCTTTGCGAGAATCTGGAGGAGCAAGTACTGGGGCGGATGTCAGCTTGTCTTTGAGTGTTTGAAAACTTTCCTGACATTTTTCTGTCCATTCAAACTTAACGCCTTTGTGAAGCAAATCAGTCAAAGGCTTAGAAATCTTTGAGAAATTCTCGACAAAGCGACGACAATAGCTTGCAAGGCCGAGAAAACTTCTGACTTGCTTGACGTTCTTTGGAGGATTCCAGTCAAGAATAGCCTGAACTCGTTCTGGGTTAACAGCTATGCCATCTTTCGAAATCACATGGCCGAGGTATGTCACTTCAGATAACCAGAACTCGCATTTCGAATACTTGGCATACAGTTGGTGTTCACGCAGCTTTTCCAGTACAAGACGAAGATGTTCGGCATGTTCTTCTTCATTCTTCGAATAAACAAGAATATCATCCAGATATACCACGACGAATTTGTCGAGATAATCCATGAAGATGTAGTTCATTAACCGGGAGAAGGTAGCTGGAGCATTAGTCAGACCGAAAGACATGACAGTGTACTCATAAGAACCATAGCGAGTAACAAATGCTGTCTTCGGAATATCCTCTTCACGAACTCAGATCTGGTGGTATCCCAATCTCAAATCAAGCTTAGAGAACACTGAGGAACCAGCAAGTTGATCATACAGATCGTTGATTCTGGGTAGTGGATACTTGTTCTGAATTGTTGCTTGGTTGATAGGTCGGTAATCTTGAACCAATCGATTCGTACCATCCTTCTTCTTGACAAAGAGCGAAGGTGCTCCCCAAGCAGAGGAACTGGGGCGGATGAAACCTTTCTTAAGTGACTTGTCGATCTCTTCCTTGAGCTCGAGAAGGTGGTGCGGAGGCATCTTATAAGGACGCTTCGCAATAGGGGTAGTGCCTGGTTTCAAGTCGATGACAAACTCGACAGCTCTGGCAGGGGGAATTCCTGGAAGTTCTTCTGGAAAGACATCTTGAAAATTACGAACAACTGGAACGTTCTCAATGCCTTCAAGAGGTGAAGCATTCAATGCATTCAGAACATATATCTGATTCTCGGCATTCTGAACTGTTCGAGCTGAGTATTGTACTTTCTGGCCAGAAGGGTGAGTAAGCCGGACTGTCTTATTAGCGCAATCAATCAAAGCATTATGGGCTGTCAACCAATCCATACCAAGAATGACGTCTATGTCGGAAGGTCCAAGTACAATGAGAGAAACCGGAAAAAGTAGACCTCCAATCTTGATGTGGTTGTGAGGGCTTACCATTGTGGTTTGCCACTTGGATCTCGAGGACTGAACCATTAGAGGAGTGGGTAATTTTTCCAAGTATAACTCATGTGACTGAGCAAATTGTTGGGACACAAAAGCATGCGATGCTCCAGAATCAAAGAGAACAGAGGCTGGTACTGAATTCACAGAGAGAGTCCCCAGCACAATAGTCGGTTCCTTCTGAGCCTTTTCAGCATCAATGTGATTGGCATGACCAAGTACAACAGCAGACGGTATGGCATTACGGTTTCTGAATCGGCGGTTTCGACAACTCTTCTTATGACCAACAGGAGGACAAGAAGCATTCTGCGGCTGACCCTGGTGGCAATCAGGGGTAAGGTGTCCTGACTGTCCACACATGCGGCATAAACCATCATTATGGGGAAGGGCCACAGCATTTGACTGTTCACCCTGAGTCGTTAGCGGTCTCGGCGACGGAGGCAGACGAGGTGCAACATAAGACGGTCTTGGTGTTGGGGCAGGTCGGTGATGAATATTGTGTGGAATCCACACTCGACGCTTCTGAACAGGCTGACCCGAGGATGAGCCTACATCACGAGTGTGTTTGAGCGACTCCTGGTATTTAGCCAGACCAGTTTCAACTCGGTAGGCTTGACTGACAAGCATCGCAAAGTCCTCACAATCATGGACAAGAAGTGCGAGCTGTATATCGGAACGCAGTCCTTCACGGAATTTCTCCTGCTTGCGGGCGTCAGTGTCGACATCATCTTTATCATAGCGGGATAATTCAAGAAATTTCCTCTGATATTCATCCAGAGTCATTTTGCCCTGTGAGAGTTTGCGGAACTCCTGCTTCTTCTGGTCAATCAGACCTTGAGGAATGTACCATGCACAAAAAGCTGAATGAAATTCCTGCCAAGTGGTTACAGTCTCTGCAGGCAACGTATCCTTGTGGCTTTCCCGCCATTGAGCAGCGGGACCCTTCAAGCGAAATGTCGCAAAGGTGACGTAACTGTCAGG
Organism: Thinopyrum elongatum; assembly: GCA_011799875.1. NCBI lineage: Eukaryota > Viridiplantae > Streptophyta > Magnoliopsida > Poales > Poaceae > Thinopyrum > Thinopyrum elongatum. The sequence goes on along the minus strand of CM022303.1, from coordinate 49,616,563 downwards.
GGCCACATTAGCTGACTCCATTTCAAACAGAATGTCACGAAGCCAATCATCAGCATCCATAGGGTTGGTGGAGTTGCGGAAAACGGATGGATTGAGGCGCACAAATTCTGGCAGAGTTATTGGAGCAGGCTGTTGCTGAGCATTCTGAGTTGGGAACTGAGCCAATACTCCGGTCATAAACTGACGATTGAGTTCAAACTGCTGCATCAATGCGGCAATATAGGGTGGAGGTGGAGGGTCGTCAGCCATCCTGCCAAATCAACAGGGGCAGTTTAGCAAGCAAAATTGCAGGTATAAGAGGTCATTCATGAGGCAACATGAGTAATGAACAGGGAGGCATCAGGTGCATATTAGTAATCATTAAAGACATACAGAACGATGCACAGAGTTGGACACAAACGGCGGTAGGAGTTCGGTTACGCACACAGCTAGACAAACTAGGCGGCGCGCAGGCACGCGGTAAGGAATTACACAACGAGACATAGCAAAGGCTACATCAACGTCGGAGAAAACTGTAGGAGCGAGGATTCTGCAAGTGACAACACAGGGTGCCCTCGATAAAAGGATCCTGTAAGCAGAACCTGGCCCTCAATCTTGAAGCAAGGGGAGAATAATTTCAGAACTCCGGGTGGACGTGATCACGAGAACCTAATGTTAGAGTTAGCAAATCATTTAGCCCGAATAAAGGAGAGATCAGAGTCCCAGAGTAAAGGTCGAGGAGTAAAAGATCCTAATACCACCCAGTTGGCGACGTGGGCCCTTAAGCCACACATCCAAGTTAGTAAAATAGTTTTGGACCACTAGACTCAATTTCGGCCAAGGAGTTGGAAAGGGGGGGTTCCTAGAGGCAGTCGGCTCTGATACCCACCTGTGACGCCCCCGGCTTAATCGTGCACTAATCATACACGCAAATGCACACGATCAAGCCTAAGGACTCACTTGAAGATATCACAACACAACTCGAAAACATAAATAAAGTCATACAAGCTTTATATTACAAGCCAGGGCCTCGAGGGCTCGACTACATAGCTCGATGGCATACAAGCGTCAGCGGAAGCATCAGATATCTGAGTACAGATATAAAGAAAGACAGAAAGGCCTTAAGAAGGCGGGACAAAAGAAAACACTATGATCGAAAGGCGTAGGCCTCCTGCCTCGGACCCTCCGAACCTACTCCTGGTCGACAGCCAACTCGTAGTAGAAGCCATCCTCGGGGTAGTAGTAGCGATCGTCGGCGGGGCAGCTGTCTCAGGGGCTCCGTCATCAGATCACGACAAACTAATATGGGGAGAAAAAGAAAGCAAAGCAACCGTGAGTACTCTGAAGTACTCAGCAAGCAAGGATCTACACTACATATGCAACATTATCAAAGGGAGGCTGTATATGTGGACTGGGCTGCAGAAATGCCAGAATAGAGGGGAAAGCCTAGTCCTATCGAAGACTAGCATCTTCAAGTATCTTCCAGCATCTTCGAGCATCTTGCAGCATTAGAAGAGTACAGAATAGCATAGTATAATGTAGTAGTGGTAGTAGCAAGCAACAGTCTCGCCCAGAGATCCTTCCTCGACTCCCTGCGAGAAAGCAATCCCGGAGCCACATATCCAAATCCATCTCAAGTTCTAGTTGTATTGATCAGGATACAACTCCGAGTGTCCTTTACCGTAGGACCGGCTATCGATAGATGTGTTCTTCCCTGCAGGGGTGCACCAACTTACCCACCACGCTCGCTTAACTCCGGTCGGGCACACTTTTCTGGGTCATGCCCGGCCTCGGCCAAACGACACACCGCAACCCTACCTACAGCTCAGCAGAGAGGTCCCCGCCGGTCTACATCCTAAGCGCAAGGGGGTCTTGGGCCATCGCCCCTCGCCCTCCGGGTCGTTGTGTGCAGGGTGGATACCAGCACCGCCTCGGAAGGCCGGTACGATCCGACCGTGCCACAAAGCTGAACTGGACATCTGACAGAGCTTTCGGCTGATGTTACGATGCAGAACGCCCATACTATGCCCACGTGATGGTTAGTGCTATCAGGCCAGAGGCCTGCTCGGATCAAATATCCAAATCGTTAGGACTAGGGGCTTGCGGAAACGAGCAGAGACTCACAAAAGATGTGACCCCGTCGCCCCGTCTCGAGGACTTGCTGCAAGGGCTAAGAATGCCCGGCCGCGCCTCGTAAAGTAACTCACGGGTAACTATCCATCATTCACCAAGTAGCAGTATCATCAGTTATGTAAGGCATCCGTGTGGCTACCATATCAAGGGGGAATCCGAGGCATCACCCTCGTTGGACTCCAACCTGATGTAATAACGAGGTGGACGTAGGAGGAATCACCCTCGAGGTCGACACTAGAGGTGTTGCACGACTTCGTCGTTATCGGGGGTGGTGTAGGAGGAATCACCCTCGCTGACCACGACCGATTAACTACCCTACAAGATTATCATCAGAAGTGCTAACGAGGTATCACCCGCGGCACTCGATAGTAACCCAGTAGTGTCGGGCAACTAAGGAGGAAGTGAGGTGCGGTGCCGGGTCCTGGTCTTCGATCCCGTTGATCGGGTCTTCTGATACTCCAGCGGGGCAGTCGGGATAAGAGGGGTCACTGAGGGGTCTCTAGCCGGCCTATACTAAACAGTCTAGGATATCTAGGTGGGTAACAAAAACAGGTTACAATAAACAGGCTATGCAGCAGAATAGGAGCAATCAATTACAGTAGCAAAATCTAATGCAAGCACGAGATAATAGAATAGGCGATATCGGGATGATCAAGGGGGGGGGCTTGCCTGGTTGCTCGGCGGCAAAGACAAGGTCGTCAGAGGTGCAGCCAATCACCGGAGCTGCGTCGGCACCGGGCTCTATCGAGAGAGAAGAGGGGGAGGAAACAGTATAAATATAAAGCAAACATGTGCTACACAAAGTACGACATGACAATACGCAGTGCCGGGTGTGTCCTAACGTATGGTTGCATGTCACCGAGGAGGAAGGAATCCATCCGGGAATGTTTTCCCGGTTCCGGACATTTGTCAGGCAGATGACCGGAGGGGGACGGTTCCATGTTCGGATAGATAGGAACGTGTGGCGGACGAACGGACCGCGTGTTCGGATTCCTCTTGTCGTTCTGAGCAACTTTCATGTAGAAAGTTTTTCGATCCGAGCTACGGTTTATTTTCTATGATTTTCTAAAGTTTTTAGCATTTTCTGAAATTATTTCTATTTAACAAAAGAAAGATATATGACATCAGCATGAGGTGGAGATGACGTCAGCGGTCAACGCGCTGACCAGAGTCAAATCTGACATGTGGGTCCAGTGGGACCCACATGTCAGCCTCTGTTAGCTTTAACAGAGTATTAAGCTAACTAACAGGGTTATTTAGCTAAGTGGGGCCCTTCTGTCAGTGTCACTTTTTATTTAATTAATTAAACTTATTTAGCACAATGATTAATTAGACAAATAAACGAGGCGGGCCCACACGTCAGCTGCAGGGGTGAACAGTAACCACGTTGACCCAGGTCAACGTGGTCAAAGTGGGACCCCTGGGCCCACCAGTCAGTGGCCCAGGTGGTGCCACGTGGGTGCCACGCCAGCGGGGCTGCCGGAGTTGCGCCGGCGACCATCCCCGCGGCGGATCCGCGCCGGAGTTGGCCGAAAATCCGCTACGGTGAGCCGTTTCGCGCGCGCCCGGGTTCATTCGAACGGGCTCACGGAGCAGCGTCCGTTGGTGGTGTCCATGGCGACTGGGGTGGCCGGAGCTCGCCGAAAACGAGCTCGAAGCGGCGGCCGGAGTTCGGGCCTCGATGCATCTCGGCGAAACGCGGCGCTAGTGATCATTTAAATGGCTAGGTGGGCTCAACGCGCGCGTGCGAAGTCGCCGGTCGTGCGTGCGTGACCAAATGGTCGCCGGAGCCTTGCCGGCGACGAGACTTGCGGAACCGAGCTTGGGTACTAGGGGAAACGACGACGCAGCGCGTCCTGGAGCTTCACGAGGGGACAGAGGGGAAACTGGGGCTTACAGCGCGGCTCACGGTGGCCCTCGGGGGTTTAGTAGCAGCAGAGCTCGCCGGAATCGAGCGGCGGATCACGGTGGCACTAAAGAGGGGGAGAGCTCGATATCGACGCTGTGGTCCTCCCCCGGCTCCAGCTGATGGTTGAGGAGGAAGAAGCAGGCACCGGCGAAGCTTCTGGACTCCACAGAGAGGCTCGATGACGCCGGTGGCCGCGTCGGAGCAACGGCGCGGCGGCTACCTCTCGGGACAGAGAGAGCAGAGGGGAGCGGCGAGCGCGTGAGTGAGGGAGAGAGAGGAATGAGAGGGAGGAGTCCAGGGGGAATGGACGAGGCGATCTTATCCCCTCGCCCCACTCGCGCTCGTCGCAGTGGCGAGCTGCGAGCGGTGAGGCGAGCGCGGCCATGGCGGGCGCGACACGGAGGGGAGGAGCAGGTGAGGGAGCGGGCTGGGCCGGCTCAGCCCAGCGCCAGGTAAGTGGCCTTTTGGCCTTTTCTTTTTATTTCTGTTTTCCTGTTTTGCTTTTTCTTTAATTATTTTCTGTTTTGAAATAGTTAGGCCACTTTAGCCTTTTTGTAAAATGTGGGACTTAGCCCAAATATTGCAATGCAATATTTCTAGCCACCAAAAACTAGTTTGGACAGAGTAGGATTTTTATTTGTATTTGATTTAATTTTAATTGATTTAATTAGTGCTGTTCTGGTGCTGTTCCTTGATGTTGGAGTCACTTAACTTGATCAATTAATGTTTATTATATTTTTATAATTGCCTCTGGATTATTTGCAACATCATGTACATTTTTGTTTTCAAACTTGCATAACTTTTATTTTCATTTTGAATTTGAATTTATTTCGGAGAGGAATTTGAAATGAAGTGTTTAACCACTGTGATCTAGCATTGCAAATGAGTATGACTTGGTATGATTTTCATTATGTCACAGTGATTATTACACAGGGGTGTTACAGATGCCCTGGGCCTTCAACCCATACGCAGATCAAACTCGTACAGCTATCATGGTGACGGGTACTACGATGCATCAACTTTTGACCTGGGCATAGATGGTGATGCTGAGCCTGCTGCAGCACTTGCTCTAGTAGCACAAACAGGGGAAGCCAATGTGATTGTCATAGATGAGGGTGAGTTGGACCCAGCAACTGTGAATGAAGGATGTGCTGCTGCTGATGCTGGCAAGGGATTAGCTCACCCGCCAGATGTTGGATCACCAGACAGCTACCACACCCCGATATGCGGAGAACCAGCAGTTGGCACGAGCAGTTCTTCAGGACCACCTGTTGCACGAAGACCGAGGAGGGTAATAAGGCCTTGAGCATCTCAAAGGTCCCCATTCATTGATTACAACAAAAAGAAGACGTTCAACTCCAATGAGGCAGTCAACAAGCTTTACGCTGCCCTCTTGTATTGGGTCAGGCATCACCCAGGAGCAAATGATGATGATACCAGGTGAACCAACTCCCCACAGCCTATATACATATCTTTTCAGTTGCACAGTACCACCCACTTAGTTGCACAGCAAGCAGAGCATGTTGCACAGAACAGTGCTTTTAGTTGCACACTCTTTTTTTTAATACACAATTTTTTTGTTGTTGTGACCCTTCAAGCTAACTTGTCTTTTATTTTTATTTTTTTTAAATTCAGCCCTGAGATAATCAGGTATGGTGCTTTCTACATTTCTATAAAGGAGTTAGTTGATTCGATGAAGCCTGTTCAATGGCTACCAAGAATTGTTATTGAGACTGCAATCATACACATCATGGATAACTTACTAGAAGGGTCAAAGAAGGTCGTTATGCCACTGAGGTTTTCTGTAAGATTTTTCAAAACCTTTTTACCCTCTTCTTTTTTGTAGCACTTTTGTTGACCAATTCAGGGAGTCCTTTTATCTAATAAGGAGTTTGAGGCATGTTTATAATTTCTGCAGATCAATTTACAGCAAGGGATCCACAATGTGACTGAGATAAACAAGAAGTTTGAATACAAGAATCGTCTCGACAAGCAAGACTAGGTCAGTGCTGTGCCCACATGATCCATCTCTTAGTTGGCACTCATAGCATGTTCAGTTGCACATGACACATCTATTAGTTGGCAAATACTTTCTGGCAACCTGTTTAACTTCACCATTTTTTACTATTTTTCTTACCTACAGTGTGTCTCTGTATCTGAATCGTTCACGTGTGCAGGCCATGCTGCCAGTGCTTGAGTGCGCTGATATAAACGACCGCGAAGGAGGCAGGCATTACTGGGTCTTCAACGTCAACCTGAGGGACCAACATTTCGAAGTTCTTGATTCAAGCAGGAAGCTAGACAACATTGAGTTGATGAACACCGCCTCTACCATCGCGGGGCAGTACGCCAGCTATGGAGGAAGCATTACCCAAAGCATAGCATCGAGCACTTCCAGATTATTGACATCGACGTACCGAAGCAGCTCGGGAAGTAAGACAAGAAGCATGACATTCTTCTCAATTTTTACCATCAATCTATAGTTTTTAAAATTTTCTAGAAGTACTGTTTTTTATCTTGTTTAAATGATTATTTGTTTTATAGATGTACAATCTATAGTTTTTTAATACACACAACTAGTTTGCAATCTCTTCATTTTTATGATTTTCTCATGGATTATCTAGCCAGTTGCACAGTGGCACATAATTAGTTGCACGGTGGCACAAAATTAGTTGCACAGTGGCACATAATTAGTTGCACAGTGCCACAGAGTACATCATCTTATTGGTTTTAAATTTCTGTGACAAATTTTCCTCCCCCCCCCCCCCCCCGCAGCAATGAGTGTGGGTTGTTCGCACTGCTTAACGCCACTGAGTGGAACGGTAGCCAACTGCCCAACTATGATCCCAAGGAAGTACTCAACATTAGGAAGAAGCTGGCTTATGATTGGGTCACCAGTGTGCACAACTCCGCCCCATGGAGGAAGTTGCTGAGATATGAACAGGACTAGGTCAGTACTCTTTTTATGCTCTGCCTTTTTTTCAATGCCTTGCTAGTTTGCACAATTTTTCGACAGATTTGTAGTTGCACACTAGTAGTAATTCAGTTGCAACTCAATGTCATAACTTTTGTTGACACATTAGGAGCACTGGGCATACAACTGTTCAACAACTAAATATTAAACCATTTGCCAACAAAGGCACAAATAGCAACCATTTTACACAGTGCATGAACTAATTTAAAGAAAACAACTTAGAGAAGAGAAAGCATAGATGCTGCCTAGATGCTGAATGTGTCCACTTGGTCCCAACATTGCTCAAAAACCATCATTATTTTCCTTTTTCCCTTTTTCCATACAAACGATGCAAGAGAATCACAGCAGCCTGAGTGGACATACACCAGCAGTGTGCTCTGTAGATTGGCAGTGTCTGCATTTGTTTTTCTTCTTTGAGTGTAGCTCCAGCGCCGATTTGTACCGTCGACTCTTCGCCCTACCCTTTGTAGTAGACCTTGGAGGATCCCTGGGCACAAAATCATCAGAGGCTTGTTCAGGGGATGCAGCCTCCGACGGGGCAGTAGGACCAGTGTGCGTGGGCGCTGGACCAGCACGAGGTTGTGTTCGATCACCTGTGGAATAATGATATAAAAAGTTTAGTATTTTTTTTACGCAACCAGGACTGATGTTCTCTGCAACCACACAGCTCATGCTGTGCAACTAACTGGTTGTTGTGTGCAAGTTAAGTTGAAAAGAAAACCTGTAGTAGCACGGCCCGTCATGGCACTTGGATGGTAATCACCTATAGCCAGAACGGGAAAAACAAGTTAGTGGTTCATGTTCATGCTCGAAGTAACATAGTGCGCTCAACAGGGTTTTGGGGTGGTGCGCGTAGGCCGAATGAGTTTGCGTGCGTGCGCAACTGGGTAGCCGTTTCTGTGCAACTGGCCACCATGATGTGTGCAACTGAAGTTACACACCTAGTTAGATGGGGAGTTGGGGCAGGTAATTACCTGGATGATGAGCCCCCTGAGTACTGCCTGTAGGGCCATTGGGAGGAGCACGCGGGGCACTGCTTGTTGGGCCAGGCGGGGGAGGAGGTGGCGGAGCATGCCGTGTAGGGCAGGAGGTGGAGGAGGTCCTCGAGGGTTGCCATCATCTGATGGCCCCGTAGCAGCAGCCGGTTTTTTCTTTTTCTTGGACTTGTTCAGGTGGCTGTTCTCGGTACGTGCTCCGCGCATATGCTTGTATACAATGGCCTGTGCTGCATCCGAGCCACTCGCAAACTTGGCTAGTTTTTGAAAATCGTATATCATGTTTCTCTCCCTTATCTGCTTCTTTGATTGAGGAGGCATTTCATCCGGTTGCTCATACCCGGTCCCTGGCGCACTAGGGACAGCAGTAGGTGTCCACCGTCCAAGATGGGTGAACACCTTGAGGATGTGGCAACAGAGCATGCCGTCCTTGTTCATTTTGCAGCACTCACACAAATAGGAACCCTCCACCACCTTTGCCTGAACCAAGTAGTTTCGAGAACCATATTTGGCAACAAATTCCTGGTTCGGTCTGAGCTCAAAAATATCAGCACCAACTTGGAACGCATTATAACGTCCAATCAGCTCAAACTCTTCTCGGAACTTGCGGTAAAGGTCCCTAGTGTAGGTTTCGTAAGCTTACCTCTCTATTGGGAAGTTGGACCATAGCTCAATCTCAAGGTGTTCTGTCCTGTAATCATTGCAGCCTTCCTTGGCAAGGATGTGGTTCTGAATTTTTTCATATTGCTTGACGAAGTTCAGCATTGAGTTGTGTGGGTTCACATATCTTTTTAGGACGGCGTTGAACCCCTCACTACGCTGTGTAGACTGCTGGAAGGGGAAGAACCTGTGTCTGAAGTAGCACGGCACCCAAGTTGACCTGTATTCGTACAACTTCTCGAAGTGTGTGTGTGTGTGTCATAGCCTCGTACTTCATCATTAACCCAGCCCAGTTCTGATCAAACTCTTCTGGAGTGAAGCTGAAGTCAACACAGTAGTTGAAATCATCAGACAGCCCTGGATTCCGGCACAGTAGCCAACCAACTTTTTCCTGAGCCTTTTTCATGATGTACCATCGACAATAGCGATGCACGGTGGTGGGAAAGATTCTCTCTATTGACTGCTTCATCGCTCCATCCTGATCGGTTATGAAGTTATCAGGAGGTTTGCCATCCATAGCCTCTAGGAATGCTCCGAAGACCCAATCAAAGCTCGATGCCAACTCCTGCCTCACAAACGTGCAACCCAGCATGAAAGATTGGCCATGTCGGTTTATTCCGATGAAGGGCGCGAACGGCATATTGTACATGTTGGTCATGTAGGTGGTGTCAAACGATATGCAATCGTGCTACGCCTCCGCATAAGCTTTTCGAGCTAAGCCATCCACCCAAAATATGTTGACAACTCTGTCCTCTTCATCGTATTTTACCTTATAGAAGAAGTCTGGATCGGTTTTCTGTATATCCTTGAAGTGCGCAATTGTCTCAATCAGGCCACCCTCCTTTGTGTCATCTCTACGGAAACTTGTACACAGATTTGTTATTGCCTTTGGTCCGAACGGCACCATCAACTCAGATCCATAGAACTCTGCCATTATATGCATCATACGTCTTGCATAATACAAAAAGAAACAATATATCTTTTTTTAGTCGCACGAATGCACACATCCAGCTGCACAGTAATAGGACATGTGTTGGCACAGAGGATAATTGCAGGAAATGGATACCTAGCTTCAGCTTTAAAAACACTTGCACTTTGCACACAGGACATTTGTGCAGTTGCACAGTGAAGTTAATCTAGTTGCACAACAAGCACCAAAGTGATATAGAAACAGCATGGGAAGTTGGACACTAGTTGCACACTTAAGACATTTTAGTTGCACACCAGTACCATAACAGTTGCACACTGGAGTGCCTAGAGGGAAACTTAATTCTGTAAGGGAAATAGAAACACACCTGTAGTCAAGTTGCTGTTATACAAGATGCGCAAAAACTCCTTTTCATCAGGAGAGATGCCTTGGTGGGACCTCAAGTATTTGGACAACGAAGGTTTGTTCACTAGCGCATGATTGTGGTCACGAACAAAGTGTGTCACCTCCTAGCGCCCATCTAGCAGCTTCACCAACATTTTTGCCTTGCATTGAGTCTGCTTTATTGTCTCGCGTTTCCGCTTCTTCTTTTTCTTACTAGGACCAGCCTCCTCTTCAGCAAATATTGGAGGTTCATCTTCCATTTCCTCATCACTGTCAACAGGTTTTGGATCTGGTATAGGGTCCAGGACAAGAGGAGCCTCAGCTCCTCCATCATCAGCTTTGGGCTTCTTGAACTTGTTGCAGCAAAACTGCTTCTTTACCAATACATTGGTGTGAGGTGTCCGTTTAGAGGTGTTCATCTTGACAGAGAAACCCATCCGTAGGGCGTAGCTGTTGTAATGATCCTTAGCAATTTGAAGGCTGTCAAACCTCATGCCAACGTAGGGTTCCATGGGCTGAGAACCAGCCTCATCCTCTCCTTCTTCTCCTTGCACAGCACTGTCAACAGCACCAGCTCCTAGCTCAGTCCTGGTTGGACCAGGAACATTTGCCGCGGTGCCCGTGTCATCAAGAGTATGGCTCTCTGACTGCAAAGACACCACTACAGGGGCACCACGGGTTGATGACTGCCCTGCCACATTGTCATGGCCCATAGGGTTAGGCCCACGACTTGTCTGCGTGTAGTAAACAGAGCGCCCATTTTCTGTCCCATAATCAGCATTAGCTCCTGGTGGTATGCTGGGTTGCTGCTGATCCATATCACGAGGAAGCTCATTGAGATCAGGAGGCAACTCATTGAGATCAATCATTTTCCTTTTCTTTTTTTTGCTGCTGCCACACACCCCCCTGCACATAAAAAAGATGGAAGTGATGTCATCAGTTTAATCATGAAAGAGTGTTTCAAACAACCTAAAAACTTTTCTGTTTCTGTATGCTACAACACAATCATAAGCACTTGCACAGCATTATGACAATCTTAGTTGCAAAAGCTACATGTCTATAGCAAAATCTTTTTTTTATAACAGGTATGCATTTTTTTGATTGCACAGAGTGGTTATGCTAGTTGCACAGTTTGCAGTAAGTAGGTGGCATAGATAAAGAACATGACTTTTTTTTACTTCAGTGTTTTTCTGACTTTTTCCTCTGTTTGCTACAATGATCTGCAGGTTTTCTGTTGGCAAGGAGCTGATTTAAATTTTTCTGCACATAATTTGATGCTAGAATTGAGATGAAAAATTCAGGTGAAAGAAGAAAGAAGATTTGGATGACAGATTATAGATATATGTTTCATCGCCGTTTCTGTTTTTAATTCTAGTATATTGAACATATTTTTACACAAATATAGATGTGGCACAAGAATATATGTGTGGGACAAGAATATATGCGTGACTATTTTACTATGGTTTGTGGTTTCATTAGCCTGCTTTATTTTTCTGTTGCACAAATTGCTGGAGAAGTTGGTATGGATCATTGTGTGGTTTTCACAAAAGTTCTTTGTGTTTTTGCTGTCATACTACAGATTTTTGCTTTTGGCTAGAATACATGTTTCAGTTGGCCAGGATGCATGTTCAGTTGGCCAGAATACATGTTTTTCAGCTAGCCAGCATGCATGTTCAGTTTGGCCAGCATACATGCTTCAGCTGGCTAGGATGCATGTTTTTCAGTTGCACATTTATGGATTTTTGGTTGCACAGATTCTACAGTTTTTTACTGTGTTCATTTGCAAACAACAAGTTCAAGTCGGTAGAATGCATGTTTAGTTTTGGCTACAATGCATGTTGAGTTTGGCTAGTATACAAGTTTCAGTCTGGCAATGATGCTTGATATCTGCAACTCATCCCCTATGCTTGATATCCCAACCAAATAGTCATTGTTATTCATTTTTTATTGCACATATACTCACAAAACATCCTGTACATGTGGGGTACAATGCATGTTTTAGTTTGGCTAGCATGCATGTTGAGTTGCCAGAATACAGGTTCAGTTGGCTGGGATGTACGTTCAGTTGCACATTTATGCATTTTTAGTTGCAGATATTCTTTGGGTAGTCAATGTGTTCATTTGCAAACAATAACTACAACTTGGTAGAATGATTGCTTAGTTTTGGCTACAATGCATGTTGAGTTGGCTAGAATCATGTTTTAGTTGGCCAGAAAATATGTCTTAGTCGGCTTGCTAAACACATCCAGGGGGGAAACTTGCATGCATGTTAGAAAACATGTTCAGTTTTGTTAAAGTTGGTCTGAAACCATGTTTAGTGTGCAACTAGAATGTTGTGCAACTAAACCTAATGACTTGTGTTTAGTTGCACATTAAACCAGGAAATTAACCAGGATGTAGTGCTTGTGCAACTAAACCTAACGAGTTGTGTTTAGTTGCACGAACCAGAAAATAGTAGGCTTGTGTCCATGGTTAGTTTTCAGTTGCAGACATGACAATGGGGTGATGTGCCAGATCCACTCCTTTCTTGATGCAGCTTCTCCATGGATTTGTGCTAGATCCATGGAGAAGGGGGTTTACATATGCAGTAGAGGAAGGGGGGGAACTGAAGAGGGGCAGAGGGGAATTACTTGCCTGATGTTTCTGCCTGGTATGGCTCTGATCACCCTGCCCTTAGATCTCTTTTTTGAAGCAGTTTCTTTTACTTTGGGGCTGCCACGGCGGCTGTACAGGAGGAGGAAGAAGGGCCTTGGATCCCCTTCTTTCGTGGAGAAGAAGAAGAAGGCGGCGTGCGGGCGTGGGGGCAAGCGGGCGTGGGAGGGGCTGGGACGCCCACGTGGGAGGGCTTTTTCTGTTCGGGATTGGCCGCTCGATCGATTCGGTTTGGTGGCCGCCTGTCCTTTCTTTCCTGGACCGCGGGGGGACAGGGCCTTACCTTTTCAGGCCGGCCGCTCGATCGCACTGCTGCCCACTAGACGCGTCCTTTTTTTTTAGGGCTGGGAAATATTTTTATTTATTAACCACCGGTGTAGCTTGCACATGCGGCCCGTTTTTGGCCTACAGGCCCATCTGAGCGAGAACAAACCCGTCGTCAACTGCCCAAAACCCATCACCCTCACACACACCCACCCCACCTCGCACCACCCGGAACCCAGTGCAGCGGCTAGGGTTTTACGCAGATGGCCGCCGCCGCCGCAGCCGCCGGAGCCCGGAGGCTCCTCGCCCGCCGCGCGTCCTCCTCCCCCGTCTCCATCTCCGCCCTCCTCCGCCGCGGGGGCGCGGCGGCGGCGGCACCCCACGAGCCGCTGCTGCGCCCGGCGGCCCTCGCGGCCGTCGCCTCCCGCCTCGGCTTCCTCCGCGGGATGGCGCGCCGGCCGGGCGGCGATGGGTACTCGCCGGCGCGTTCCGGCGGAGGAGGAGGCGGAGGGGACCGCGCGCCCACCGAGATGGCGCCGCTGTTCCCCGGGTGCGACTACGAGCACTGGCTCATCGTCATGGACAAGCCCGGCGGCGAGGGCGCCACCAAGCACCAGATGATCGACTGCTACATCCAGACCCTCGCCAAGGTCCTCGGAAGGTGCGCCCCCACAACCCGACCCTGATGTGTTCCCCTCATTTCTGTTCCAACTTCGCACAAACACACGATTGCTGTGAGACAGGGTCGTGTAGTTCTGTAGCTAAATCTTACACTGGCTTGTCTTGCCCCCGATTCAGCGAGGAGGAAGCCAAGAAGAAGATTTACAACGTCTCCTGTGAGCGATACTTCGGTTTCGGGTGTGAGATTGATGAGGAGACATCCAACAAACTGGAAGGTTTGTTTCTGTCTGTTACCGTTTATTGCCCTCCTGTTTATTTTTTGGAAGACGAGATATACCTGATGCACTTTCGATATGTTGCAGGCCTTCCTGGTGTTTTGTTTGTGCTTCCTGATTCGTATGTTGATCCTGAGCACAAGGACTATGGAGGTAGGTGTTTGTCTGCACCCATGTCGTTTTCCTTTAGGAGATCAGTTAATCTTGTCGGTATCTATGCTATTTATAGGTGTTCCACATGATTAATTCTAGCATAGAATTATTCTTAGAACACTAGATACTGAATGTAGTGTCCCCCATGTCAATTGGTAATGTGAATGAGCCTTATATGTGCAGTGTCTCTTTCAGGGAGTAATGCACCTCTGAAATGGAAGTGCCTATCTACTGGGGATAGGATATTCAGTTGATTAGAATGACATTTCTTCAGACCAGACATGGTCCCAAAATGATCTAGTTCATCTTGGAAAATTATGACGTCTTACATGCAATGTTCTGCCTTGTATGTTATTAATGAACTAAGATAAAAACGTCTCTCTAACAGATCAACACCTTGGTAAAATGTCCTTCAGATCAGTGGAGATTAGACACTGCTAGCACATTTACTGTTGGGGTGTTGCTCAGTAGTCATTCTTTACAAAAGGTTCTTTAGTCCATTTTGGCAAAGTTGTGAAGCCTTGAAGGCAATTGCCCTTTGAATGCTAGTGACTAAGAAATCATGTCTCTGACGGTTCAGCTCCTCAGTGAGATGAGGTTCTGATCATTGCAAATGAGACATTGGTGACACATTTACCGCCTCTAAGGTTGTTGCTTACATCAAGATATCCATTTTTATTTTAGTTTGGCTTGTGACCATTCTTCACCAAACGTGGCTCAATAGTCCATCTTGGCAAAGCGTTGAAGCCTACTTGGCGATGTCTTGCTTTGAATGTTAATGGACTAAAAATAAATGTCACTCTTAACTGTTCAGCACCTTGGCAAAATAGATGGCGTTCTGATGAGTGGAGATGAAACATTAAGTGACTCATTTATTTCCTTTTGATCTCTTTTGAGTTTAACTAGTATTCATTCTTTATGAAGATTCTTTAGTCCATCTTGGCAAAGTTGTGACGTCTCAAAGGCATTGTCCTGCTTTGAATGCTTATGGACTAAGAACAAATGTCTCTCTGACTGTTCAGCACCTTAGAAAAGTGGGGTTCTGATCAGAGGAGATGAAACATTAAGTAACTCATTTACCACCTTTTGATCTCTTTTGAGTTTAACTTGTAGTCATTCTTTATGAAAGATTCTTTAGTCCATCTTGGCAAAGTTGTGACGTCTCAAAGGCAGTGCACTGCTTTGAATGCTTATGGACTAAGAACAAATATCTCTCCAACTGTTCAGAACCTTGTAAAAATAGGGTTCTGATCAGAGGAGATGAAACATTAAGTAATTCATTTACTGCCTTTTGATCACTAGTAGTCATTTCGTTATGAAAGGTTCTTTAGTCCATCTTGGCAAAGCTGTGACGGCTCAAAGGCAATGTCCTGCTTTGAATGCTTATGGACTAAGAACAAATGTCTCGAACTGTTCAGCACCTTGGAAAAGTGGGGTTCTGATCAGAGGAGATGAAACATTAAGTAACTCATTTACTACCTTTTGATCTCTTTTGAGTTTAACTTGTAGTCATTCGTTATGAAAGGTTCTTTAGTCCATCTTGGCAAAGCTGTGACGGCTCATAGGCAATGTCCTGCTTTGAATGCTTATGGACTAAGAACAAATGTCTCTCTAACTGTTCAGCACCTTGGAAAAGTGGGGTTCTGATCAGAGGAGATGAAACACTAAGTAACTCATTTACTACCTTTTGATCTCTTTTGAGTTTAACTTGTAGTCATTCTTTATGAAAGGTTCTTTAGTCCATCTTGGCAAAGTTGTGATGTCTCAAAGGCAGTGTCCTGCTTTGAATGCTTATGGACTAAGAACAAATGTCTCTCCGACTGTTCAGCACCTTGGAAAAATGAGGTTCTGATCAGAGGAGATGAGACAATCAACATAAATGCCGCCTTTCTCTGTTTTGAGTTGAACTAGTGGTCATTCTTTACCGAACTTTTTTTTAGTCCATGTTGGCAAAGTGGTGAGCCTTAATTGGCAATGTCTTGCCTCAACGGAGTGTCCTTAATTGGTAAAGTGGTAAACATCATAGTCAAGATTGCCATTGACCTAATTTCTCTTAATTGATGGTGTCTATTACCACAGCTTCGTGTAACTTTGTCGTGGGCTCTTCCGAAGGGATTGCAATTATTTGTGTACTTAATTGATATTGGCAATAACTTGTTTTAGATGCTAATGGACTTGTAGCAAATATCTGTTATTTGATTCTACACTTCGGTATAGTGAAGTTGTTGAACAATACCAATCAGAGCTACTATCTGTAACTGTCCAGCCTGTATAGTATATCAATATCTTTTGATTCTGCACCTCGGTAGGGTGAAGTTGTTAAATAATGCATTCACTGCTATTATCTTTTCCTGTCTTGCATGTATATTATTTGCGATATACTCCCTCCGTTCCAAAATAAGTGTTGTGGTTTTAGTCTTTTAGTTAACCACAACACTTATTTGGGAACTGAGGGAGTATTATTTGCGATGTACTCCCTATAAAGTGAGGCACTCATGCTCACTGGTCTATATGATTTTCCAGCTGAGCTAATCACTCTAAAAGCAATGTGCTCATGTTGTGCGATCTATTTGATTTTGCAGCTGAGCTTTTTGTGAATGGAGAGATTGTTCAGAGGTCTCCGGAGAGGCAGAGAAGGGTGGAGCCTGTGCCGCAGAGAGCATCAGATAGGCCTAGGTACAATGACAGAACCCGCTACCAACGGAGGAGGGAGAACCAGCAGCGGTGATGAGCTGAGGTGCTCGATCGAAGATCAAATAACAATCCCTGGTGGTTTCCGCCGGGTAAACTGAAAGGATAAATATCATCTACGGAATAGAAGAACTGCATGTTCACTGTATGCCAACACAAGTGTTTTCTTTTCTTCATGTTGGTGATTGCGCATCTTGGATGTATCAAACTAGTTATTAGAGAGAGCTTGGAAGTATTTGGAATTGCATCGTTATCGTCAACTCTAGAGTCGTGTGCCCTTGTAAATCCGATTTGCTGAATAAACTGCTGTTTGTTCATTCTCAGTTGCCTAAATTTTCTGTCAATCTTGTTCACCTATAACTGCATACTACGAAGCTAAAATTTGCACCCATAGAGTTGTTCAAGTTGAGCGAAATGTTGGTATGACCTTTGGATCGTGTGTCGTGCATGGAGTGGATGTAGATGGGCATTGTTGAATCGTGGATCCAGAGGCTTATTTAAGAAAAGTTCCAAGCAAACAGTTCCTCACAAAATTTTAAATCCCAGTTTACAGGAACTGAATTGTTCTTGTGAGTCAAAATTCGGGCACCAAAATTGTTATTGACCATTGTATCAGGAAGATGGAAGAACGTGAGAACCAAATTAAAAGAATTCATAGCACCCGCGGCAACCATTCGCATAACCCTTCCATGAACGCAAATTCATACACAACAGTTCGTGTAAGAATCTAGTGAAATTCTTCAACTCCCCAAGAGAAAAATCTCGCAGGCAAGTGAAGCGATGAGTTAAAGTTAAACTATTGTTGCCAAATGTAGCATATAAAGTGCGAGGCATAGTATATATATACACAATAAAGAATCAAGTGAGGTATCCATGAATAATGTAGCTACAGTACCACCGTTTCAACAGAAGAAACTGAAGAAGCGGCAGTTCAGCTAAGGTCCGCAGTATGTACATACATGAAGTGCGCCGTATAACCACCTACCAACTAGTAGCAACTGATCGATGTGGATGAAACTGGTAAGAAAAAAAACAGGCATGCCGTATGAACTCCACCGATGATGCTTTACAAATTGCAAATTGCTGCAGTGGCTCAGACAAATGGAGGGAGGAGTTTGAGGAAAGAACTAAAAAATCTGCACAAATGATTCACTCCACAGCTGAGAAAGTGTCGTCAAGCACGGGAACTACGGCAGCGGAGGGTTCGATGTGCGAGAACCGTGCGGCGCCTATGAGTTGCTCCGGGAGCTCATCGTACGTGTTTGCCTGCAGGGGTAACAACAGTCAGAGAAATATTTCCTTTGGAGTGGAATATTGGAGAATTTGGTAACGATGATGGGGGTGTTTTTACCTGTATGAGAAAAGCCATATCGACTACCAAACTGGTAACTACACCAAAGACCAATCCCAGAACGCCATTGGCTACTGCTGAGGATCCAATGTCTACATCAACCTGCACAAGTAGACCCTGTGTGTCTTAGATAACCAGAAGAATGCAGTGTTTAAGCCTCAGTTATAAATTTAACTGTTACACGTACAATGTACTTTCGTATTTTTTCCAATGGAAGTAATTTTTTTGTCAGTAAAGTTAGTGCCTTACTTCAATGTACTCCGGACCGCGGATATAGCTGCAATCAACAGCCTTTCCCAATAAGCATGGGGTACTTCCAACGCTTTGTCGAACTATCCAAGATCCCTGAGGAAGTCAACATGCTAGAGGTGAGCAAAACTAACATCAATGCACTCGAACGACTATGCATTAAAAATTAACACCTTTGGAACAGATGGGATAAGCTTCAGTCTGCTGTTCCGGAAATCATCGTCGCCATCGGCAAAACGCTGCAAGAGCGATCCTTTTTTCAAGGATTTTGTGACGAAGTAGAGGATCAAACTGTGATGAGTTGACCCGGGAATCTGCAAAAGGATGCTGATTTAATGTACACGGAAGAAAATTACTATTTTCAGAGGGCGCACAATGGTCATAAGATTAACAAATTAGAGGTTAAAAACCATGCAATGTATGATGTTAACCAAACAAAAATTGCAGAACAATATTTTGCATCTGTTCTCATTTGTAATGTTTTATGGGACTATCACCACTAGGATGCTAAGAACAGATACAGATTCCTGAGCAAGCACTTTGTCAAAGTCAAAACCAAAAGTTCAAAAAATATAGTGCAAATGGAAGTGACCGATACTTTCTGCACTATGTATGGTCACTGCTGTTCTGTAGAAAAAGCCCAAGAAGAGGGCAGAAAGAAATGAACCATGCGAGGAGTGAAAGAACTTGAGCTTACTTGTATGTTTACTACAAAGCTGAACATCCCCTTCTCAGCAGCAACCTACAGTAGTACAAGGTTCAGGCAAAATCAATACATAAGAGTAGAACTGGGAGATTTAGGACAAGTTCATGCATAGAGGCATGAATTTTCAGTGCTAACAACGTGCAGGGGTTCTCATGCTAGCACAATAATGTGGTGCCAAGCTTTCACAGACATTCAGTATATTTTACATGATAAAAGAGCTAGCTATTGGTATGAAAAGTACAACTATATGAAGCTTCCACAGTTCCACAAACTATATCAAGCTTCTAATATCAGTATCATTATACCATGAATGAAAGAAAATGATAGTGTGAGGTTTAAGAAAACAGGGAAAACGAGTATCTATTTATTTAATTGTAGTTCTGCACACACAAAAAACAGTAATACTAAAGTATTCCAAATGCTCCTTTGCAGGTTAAGACAATGGGTGGTTCATGCGCTGACACAATCATATTGCAAGAATTACGAAAACAAATCAACCGAGATACAAATAGACAGTTAATTAACCATACTAATTTACTTACCTGAGCAGCACATCCTTTACGCTTGGCAACATGATCCATACGCTTGGTATCCTTAAACCAGTCAGCTGCGACAAGCTCCATAAGGTACTTCCCTGCAGATACCTGAAACTCAAATAACAACATAATAAGCTCTTGATAATCTGCATCTTCAAAAACAAGAAAAGATGTTGAACATTTGGACCTTTGATTTGTCATGTGAAAAGTTCTTGCTACGGACTTTGAAGATATTGCTATCAGGTACTGACCAACTGTTACGGCTTTTCTCCTTTGCATCCTGACGAATAATGCCCGAAAAGCAGGACAAATCTATTGGATCTGGATCACCCAATATGATGCAAAGGCGTGAGATTATAGTTGGGTGGTCATACAGGTAATTTGTACAGATATTAGAATACAAGATGCAGTTGGATAAGAAACGAACCAGAGCACTTTGCATCAGCGTCAACATCGCCATCTTCCTGTACATGAATTGCAATGAGATTTTAGTGTAGTGTACCAACAGATAACTTCTTGTAACAAAGGAATGGCTCCAGTCTAGGGTTATCACCTCCAAGCTAGATTCGGGAGCTTGAAAGTCATCATCATCTTCTGACTCATCATCTATCATATCCGAATTTTCGTTAGCCGAGTCTGCTTGTTTGGTCTTTGAGTCAGCCTTTTGATGTTTCTGATCCTTTCTAACAGTGGGCACACTAGCCATAGTATTCATCACAGGAATCCTCGGAATTGTGTGAACGTCATCATTTTGGGAAAAGAATTCACGCAATCCTGGAAATATATACGAATGCCGAACAATCACGGACTATTAACAAAAAGGAATACTGAAATGAGCGGTTATGACTTACAAGATCTTTTTATTAACAGGTATTCATTTCATGCCATAACAAGTTACAAGAGTTGTTACCAGCAACGCAGTTCAGCATCTGCAGCACAGAGTGGTACTGGAATGATGTGATGTAATTCACACCCCATCCCTTCAGATCAATTTGCATAAGATGTTGAACTTGAGTGCGAGGTCTTCCATTCACGGGTTTGAGAGGAGTGATCTTGAAACCTCCACCTGAACTAATAGGACGTTCAGGAAAAGATAAAAGTGACAAAACCTGTTTTTAAATATCTCTAGACCAGTAGGATTTCTAACAAGCAGAAGACAAATTACTTTCAATAGAAGCCCTTGCAAATCCTGGTTGGGGACCACAGTTCGGGTGTTCAGTAGATCGAAACAGCACAACTGCAAGTTTAAACATGAAGCATCAAACAAGATGCTCTAAACGGATGATGTAACCAGAAATAAAATCACTCTACAGCTCACCATAACTTCCATCATCGTTGCGCCGCCAATATCGTACATAACAAAGATCTCGTGGCCAGACAACCCTGCAGGCTCAGTTGTTTACACAAGGCAGAAAATCTGAGCTAAGGCAATGTAATTTACATATTAAAATATTAGAATCCACGGCCTTATGGTTCTGCCACGTAGCCATGCAGCTAGTCGTCTACCAAAATAAGCAGACGAGTCGCCTACTCGTTGCTGTCATGTGGTATGTTTTATATCTCACCCTGCTGCCAGCTCCTCCGGTAAGTTGGTTTCGCTTCAATGCCATTCATTTCTTTTTTGTGCGATGGAATGCCATTCATTTCACTTTTAGGTTTATGCAGCAGGCTTAAGCGCGGACACATAGACCTACTATATATGCTCGGCGTAAACTATACAGCATTGCTGCTTATTGCCAGATAGTGGAGTATCCAGCCACCAAACAGTGCAAAATACTGAATTTGCTACTGAGTCCAGATAATGTCAATCTTACAATGCTACAGTATATGACTATATGCCAAATTTCGAAGTCTCGAATTCAGATTTAAACGAGTCAAAGTCCATGCTCAGATAGTTCATTGACCTGCCAGGCTTATCCAGCCTACTCTTGTTATTTTAATATATAGAAGTTGCAAGTTGTAGCAGCAAGCCAGCAATAGGTAAAAGACTTGCAATTCAACCATCATGCAATTTGTTGATATAGAACAAAAAGGTACTTACATTGAACACCAGTTCAGCTGTAGCCGATGATATAGTATTGCAGTGTGACCATCAACCTCTTCAACTAAACTCCCATACTGGAAGCTACAATCCCACCTACATTTGAGTGTAAAGAAAACCTAGATCAACATACATATATATCAATATATGGGCAAGCAGAAAGTAAAGGAATACACACTTACTCATATCTTGTTACATCCATACTCATAATCAGCCCAAAAATGGCTTCACATGTGGCTTCCACAACACCAACAGCCCTCATCGATCGGCTACAGCTTCTTGCCTGCACATGACATATTTTCTTTTGTAAATATACCCTCTGGTAGCAATTAGCAGGGGTTTCAGCACCTCTCCAACATTAAATCGGTATAAAAGAAAGTACATACAAGGTATTCGACCTCCACAGGTTCTTCAAAGATGCGCAACCCTGCCAATAACAAGACACTAAATTTAATTCCATATGAACCAGGTATGGTCTCTTACGGATGTTACAGATCTATGTAAGGAACTAGAAAACTTGCCATTCTGGCATCTAAGCAGCCGCCAGTTCTTTCTAGAATTAGCTTGATTGGTGTCGTTCTGATTTGACAGACCAATATCAGGCTCTTTGGTCCAGTCATGTACAGAATCAGGAAGGCCTAGAAGAAGAAATGGCATATTTAGAAGTCAAAATCATTAATATAAAATAATAGATTTTGGCAGGAAATGTGTAACCAAACTTCCTACCCTTCCCTATAGTTGTCCTACGAAGGAGCATGGGACGGGGTTCCTCTTCGTCTTCAGGTCTACAATAGAATATCATTTCCAATTAAGTATTAACCGGAAGAACTAATCTACAATTACAAGTACGAAGATTCACTTGCCCACTATCAGGGTCAGAGAATGAAAGCGGTCCTCCAAGATCCATGTCAAAGTCCAGTGACGCAAAAGCTTTACGGTTTTTAGCTGTCATAGTGTCCTGTTGCTGCATAATGAAGATCTTTATCAGAATGGAGTGTGGTGTTCGCCTGTTGTAGTTATACACAATTTGGCACTGAGTTCTTCTGGGTAATTATCCACTATGTGACTTAATACATATTCGTTGGTGCATTGCAAACTCCGGAAATTTACCAGTTGGCAGTGTTTTATGGAATCTAGGTGGGAAGAACAATGGAGTGTATTTACAGTCTAGCTAACTAAATGTTATTCACTTGCACACAATGACCAAACAAGCAAATAATAATAAAAACGCCCATGATGTCTGATTATATAATGTTTACAGCAATTGACATATGCAGTTACAGTTTTTCAGACCTGCTACACCTGATTACCTGATCGATAAGGAGCTCTATCTTCTTTTTCCACACTAGGGCCTCCTCGATATTACGTGCACCCATCTGGTTGAAGAATGATAGGAACATGAAAGATGGACAGTAATAGCAACAGTTTACTATATACTCATGAGAAAAAGTACTGGACTGAGAAGATTGCCGAAAAAGGGAGTCCCCCATATCAAAATTGCCAAACTTCAGCACATAAATTGCATAACATTCACTTCATTATCAAGCAGAAGTAATAGTAAGTCCCATTTTGAAGAGCTAGAACAAAGGAAACATTATTTAATATATAAGCAGACCCACATGCTGAGGATATTATTGCCTTTTGAGGCTAAAAGAAGTATATCATTTCATTTTTGCAACTAAATTATACTCAGGAAAATGGTGCTACTAGTGTGCCTTGCTATTTTCCATTGCAGTATATTGTAGCGGCACAACAATATCCAGCAAAGAAAAATATCTTCCAAATGTAGGCAAAGGCACATGAATTAATATGGATATAGTCAGATGGTTCATGGTTCTAAATTCTGATAACATTGAAGAGCTCGGATTTGTAACGAACCGTGATTGGATTGTCCTTTTCTTTCTTGTTGTAGACACACAGAACGTAAACCATCTGCGAGGGCAAGATAATGAGTAAATGTGTAGATGACAGTGCAAAATTAGAATACATGTCAAAATTCATGCATATGCTGGAATATGCACATATAGATATTAACCTTACAGCAATGTCTGATAATTTGTCTAAGTTGATCAACTGTGCCGAAGTAGACACAATATATTACCAGTTTAAAATTTTCAATTTGATATGTTGTGTGTTCACATTATATGGTTTACCTGTTAACAGACCAGTTTACACAAATGATCAAAACTATAATACGTCGGTTTGATAAGTGAAATACATGCCACACTATTTGTTTGGCAATGCTGTTCTGCTCAGAAGTACAATCCTAATAAGGATACCATTTTTCTAAACTAACATGACAGAAATTGTATTCAAGAGAAAAGCTAACGACAAGTGGATTTCATGTGCAAGGAACTACTAATACACCTAGTGCTCTCAACTAAAAATGCAGCATGAACTAAGGAAAAGAGCAAACTTACTTGTCCATGATGTGTTTTAAGCCCTCTATCCTCCACTCTGCAGTTCCCATCTACTAGAAGACACTTAAGTGGCACCTGCACATCCACAAGATTTGCTCCAGAAAGTTAAATACAAGCACCATGCCACTGTTGCGGAATATACCACTTGAACAATGTACTGGTATGAGATTGTTAAGTTTTTTCATTGTATTGGAAACCTCTTGCTAAAGCTCGAACAAAGAGGAATGCAGCTAACTGAAACTTGTCGGTTCCCACAGAGACAGGGGAATTTGTTCCAAGCATTCTTACTTCCTACTCCCATCTATGTGCTGTCCATGTATGAAAACAGCACGTTACAGGAGAACGGTAGACTCAATTATTGGAACACTAAAAGAGGTCATCTATGTGCTCCAGGCAGATGAAGCAAGTTGCTCACATGATTCACAGGAAAAAAGAAAACCCCACTAATTCGCGAGGCTGCCATTCGCTAGCGCTTCCCAGACTCAACTAAAAGCACCCAATGATCCCAATGGTCAACAGCCCCAGCTCAAGAAAGCAGTTGCAAATTATAATAAGCAAATTCGCTCAGCTTCAGAGTTTACAATTGACTGACACCAGCTTATGTGATTCTCTCTGCACGAAGAAACATTCAACCCAGCAGATCCTGAACTGAACTGCAACCGATAGAATCCTCTGATCGCCCTCCCCCGCTCCACCGAAACTGGCCAGAGCGCACCACGAGCGAGGAAAAATCCCGCTGAAAACTCGCCGGGGAGCAACGGGAACTCTCCCCGGAAGGTGGGTCGCGACTCCAACAGCTCCAACAAGCTAATAACTGGACAGTATGGAGCTCTGAAGCTGTGAAGCACCTACCATGTTGTTGTCCTTGGGCTGCTTCTTGTAGTAGGCGAGGAGGTTGTTGTCGAGCACGAAGTAGCGGGTGTGGAAGAAGGACCTCCCGATCTTCCGGCGCCCGTACCGCACCATCCACCCCTCGTGCCGCACCGCCGCCGCAGCCGCCTCGGCGCCGCCCTTGGGCAGCAGCTCCCCGCTCCGCGCCTTGGCGGCCGGCCTCGGGGGAGGGCCCTCCCCGCCGCACGTCCGCCCGAGCTCTCCGCTCCTCGCCGCCTCCCTCCTGGAAGCCGACGAGCTCATCGTCCTTGGCGTGGGTGGGTCTCTCGCCTCGGCGGCCTGGTCAGTGAGCCATTGCCCCGGCGGGTGGGCGGGAGGGAGGAGGGGACGGGGAGGCCTGGGCTTGGCCGGCGAGGCGCGGCGCGGCGGCCGGAGTCGGGGGGAGAGGGTTTGGACTTTGGAGGCGTGGGGAGCGGGGAGAGGACGGCGGCGAGAGTTTGTTTTTGTTTCTTTGGCGAGTCGAGGCGGGCATAGCGGGGAGAGGACGGCGGCGAGAATTAATTATTGATTTCGTATATAAATAAATAATTAGCGGCTTTTGTTTCCAGCTCTCCTCCTGCTTCTCCTTTTCTCTGCAACACCTCGTGTCTAGGTCAAATTACTTGTTGTGATGTCCGCTCGTTTGTGCCCTCTCCCTAAGAATTCCTCCTTTTCCAATTGCAAAGTGTAGGCTGCAGTAAGTACTACTACTAAGAAAACATAGTTCCGTTATAAAAGTTCATCAAGAAGTACAAAAACACGCAAAAAATAATAAAGAGGTTCTTGGACCGTCAAACGACTACTATTGTCCCTTGACGCACCGATGTCGTCGCTCCCCGTACCGGAGCCGGCTTGTCTTTGTCGATGACAGTCGGAAAGCCTTCCTGCCCGTGCCCCTAGCTAAGGACCAGCACCCTGGAAGCACAGTCGTCGTCATTGAACTCTTGAATCGATATGAAGTGTCTGACATCAGACTTCATCGCCGCACACGTACGGGGGGAAACCCTAACCTTGCCGCTCCAAGAAGACGGCGAGAATCTTCGCCGAAAGCTTCGTCGACTCATTTTGGCTGACAAATTTTAGAAGGATTGATTCCCGAAAGACCAACTCAAAGATGAAGCATCACCCCTGTAAGGATTAGAAAACCCTAAACTATACTACTAATGGGCTCTGAACCATCGAAGCGACGAGCAGAGGGCAGGAGAATATAAGGATGGTTGGTGGAGCTTAGAGGGAGAAAAACTTTGCCCTGGCGCCTACGGGTCAGGGAAAGAAAAAGGATGAGTTGCCTTGTAGCCCATATCGTGTGCTAATAACGCACTTTTAGAACTTGAAGTGTACAGTGTTATGTTTGTAGCCTTCTACAGCAATGAATACCATGTATAAATCCAGGATCATCATTTGAACTTGCGTGAAAAATAAGGAACTTAACTTACCCAACAGTTGTTTGTGTTTGTATATAAAACAATATAGATGTTGATCAAGTTTATCCATTGAAAACATGCATCCCTTATCACGTACTCCCTCCGCTCTAAAATCATGTACTCCCGCCGTTTTAAATATTTGTTTTACATTTGTAATGTATCTAGTTATGTTTTTGTCTTAGATTTGTATTTAGATAAATCTAACACAAGAATTTTAGGACGAAGGTAATACTATTCCAGTTTCGATGGCATGCCGTGCCGCCGCGAAGACATAATATATGGATGGTGGTTAATTAACAAGCCATGATGCGCCTCGCATTTCACCTTCCTGTCTACTCCGTCTCATTTTTTTTTTTAGAAAAGGAGGAATACCCCCGGCCTCTGCATCTGAACAATGCATACGGCCAATTTATTAATTATTAACACAAGACCTTACAAAGTCGTACAACAGTAAGATCAAAGCCACCATCTGAGCAATCACTGTCGTTACTCCTATCTAGCTGATGAAGGGGCGCTGATGATCTGGGCCTAATACCAAACAGACCTCGCAGCCAAACCTAACATCCAAGACCTGAGGTCCCAACCAGGACGCCTGCCGAGTATGGGCACCCACCAGTCCGGCGTGCTTCTCAACCAGGACGCCTGCCGGGTATGAGGCCACCACAGCCACCTGCCACATATCCATCTTCAGAGCTGTACTGCTGCATCGGCCTTGCCCGGTCTCGCTGCCGCCGACGCCACCACGACGCCAGACAACGTCGACCTCCTGCGCGTGTCCGTCATCACACATCTGACGCCAAGCCTCCGCTGCTCCATGCCGCCAAGAGCCGCCGCCAAGAACATGTAGAAAAGAAACACCGCTCCACCGAAAGGAAGGCAGCACACCCCCACCCCTCACCTGCAGACCCTCCCATCCGATCCCAATGTCCTTGGCGCCGCCTCCAGGAAGGTTACGGTGCACGGGGCGCCGCCGACGCCCGATCCGCATCGGATCTTGGGCTTTCGCCCGGACATGGGTCGGAGTGGAGAGATGGTGTCCTCAGCAGCGCCCCCAAGGAGGAAAGCGGCGCCAAAAGGCGGCGTCGCCGCTGCCGGCCAGCCAAGGCGGCCAAGGTTTCCCTCGGACACCGATCTGCTCCACCAGAACACACCGGAGGTGGACCCGGCAAGATCCAAAGCCAAACCGGGGACTGGGAAGGGATGCATGGAAGGGAGGGGGGCAATACCTCCAGATCAGGCACGGGAAGATCCGCGCCGCGCTCGGCCACCACCTGCGGCTCGCCGTCCTCACGGCCGAACCCCCAGGCACGCTGCACGCCCCGCCAGCAGGGGCTGCCGCCCCTGGATCCGAGGGCCTCCGCGAGAGAGGAGCGCCGAAGACCCCGCCGCCACCTTCCCCGGCGCCCGCGCGGGCTTTCCCGGCGGTCGTCTCCGGTGGCGGCGAGGAGGGGGCTTGGGGGTGAGGGGTGGCGGCGGGGGAGAACCTTACTCCGTCTCATAATAAAGCAGCCACTGAACGGTAGAATTAGCACCAGCATAGGACGTGCGACGAGACAAAAATTGTCGTACTTTTCGATGCGGCCGGCATGTGATGTTTGAGGAGAGAAATGCATTGGACTCGTTGCAGAGGAACCGAGGGCCATCTCCATGATTAATTTCTTCGAGAGGGAGCGGGCCGTATGACCGAGACTGAGTTGTCGGGAGCGAGAGGCGGGAAGACGCTCGAAGAGCTACCGCGCGCGGGGGGCCGTGGATGCGGGCGCGTGGACGGTCGCGATATTCACCGGACGACGGGTTTCATCGCGTCGCGGTCCAGTGCATCTCCAATGGAAGGTCCTTGCTTTGGGCTTAACAGCATCTTCAATAGATGGTCCAAAATTTGGCGGTTCAAAATCGGAGATGTAAAATTTGGATCGTCAAAAACTGCGTTTTGGAGCTCCGAAAAAAGCTCAACTCCAACAAATGGTCCAAATTGATGATTCAAAAGAGCAACTCCAATAGATAGTCCAAAATGAAGATGTAAATTTCTTAAAACGATAAACTACTAGTCCATTCAACATAATTCAAACATCAAATTCAACATAGTTTCATACATGAACTTCAACTACTACTTATTCAAACTACTAGATAAACTACTCCTCATCGTCGGAGCTGCGGAACTGCGCCCAGAACTCCTCCTTCTCCGGGTCGTCGCACCCCTCCTCCTCCTCCTCCTCCGAGAAGTCTACCCAGTCCTCCTCGGAAGAGGACTCGATGGGGATCACCGTCGAGGGACCGGCCTCGTCCTCCTTCTTCGCCCCCTTCTTCTTCTGCTCTGCCTCACGCTTCCAGTAGTACTCCAGCTCGGCCTGGACGTACTCCGGATGCTCCCGAGCAAACCTCGCCATCGCCTCCTCGTCGGTCTCGCCGGCACTGACGACAACCTACAGCTTCTTCGTCGTCTTCTTCTTCGTCGGGATCTCCTTCATCTTGATGCCCTGCGGCACAAGCATCTCCGCTTCCGCCCGACTCTCGATCTCTGGGATGTTGAGGTGCTCCCGAGGCCTCTCGGCACGCCACACCGCCACGTCGTAGGCACGCGCGGCCTCGTGGGCGGAGGGGTACGTGCCGATCCACCAACGCCTCCCGGCGTCGGAGAACTCCACTCCGAAGTTACCGGAGGGCTTCTGCCTCACGCCGAAGAAGCCCGACTTGCCCTTCGGCGTCTTCTTCGGCGCCATCGGAGAGCGGTGAGAGCGGTGGAGCGGCGGCGGCGTGCGGCCGGGGCGGTGGCGGACGGAGCCGGGCGGGGCGGAGCTGAGGGGCGGTGGTGGACGGAGCCGGGCGGGGATGGGGGGGAAGAAGAAGGGAGGTGGAAGGGAGAGGAGGGAGGAGGAGGAGAAGGCAGACGGGGGGGAGTGGAGGAAGGAGAAGGGGGGGTAGGGTAAGGAGGGTGGGGAGGGAAGGAGAGAGGTGGAGGGGGGAGGAGGGTCGGAGAGGCAGGAGAGAAGGGGGAAGGGAAGGACGGGGGGAGGCCGGGCGTGCGCTGCGGCCCCCCTCCACCCCCCCCCCCCCCCCCCCCCCCCCCCCCCCCCCCCCCCGGCCGGATACGCGGCGGGCGGGCGGCGGGGCGGGCCGTGGAGGAACAGCGGCGGGGGGCGGGGCGGGGCTGGATCTGAATGGAATATGATGCGGGCGGCGTGCGGCGGGGCGGCGGTGGGGTGTGGAGGCGGCGGGGCGGCGGCGGACGGGCGGGAGGTCGCGGGCGGGCGGGCGGGAAAGGAAAGGAAGTGCGGTTGGGCGTTCGCGGGCGGCGGCTGGTTTTGGACCAGATGCACCTCGTGATGTAAATTTGCACCGCGAGGTGTTGTATTTTACATCACGAGGAGGCCGTGGTCCAATTTTTTTTACATATGGACTGTCTGTTGGAGCTGCGTTTTTGGCCTCAGACGGTCCAAAAGTTAGTTACTTTTACATTTGGACCATCTATTGGAGATGCTCTAAGTAACTAGTACTTGACACGATGAATAATGGAGGACAATCGGTGGGAGCGGCGACGACGGCAGTGTTCGATGATCGCTTTTTTATGGCTTGCGAATTTACTGTTACTAAGTTTGAACATTGTAATAGGGAAGTAAATAAAGTTGCTTCTGAACTTGCTAGGCTATGAAATTTTCTGCAACCAGGGATTGGTTTGAGGTGCCCATGGATGATATTGTATCCCTCCTTATTAATGATGTAACTGTTATTTCTAATTAATAAAGTTAATGTTTTATTTAAAAAAAAACTAGTAGCTAAAATAAATGATTTAAATTCCTAGCGTCTGTGCAAGAGTCCGTTCCTCCAATAAGCACCTGGGCCGATTCTTCCTCTCCAAGTGCGTGAGAAATTCCTCATAGCGCCTGGCGCATCAGTTGGCATCGACGCCAAAGAAAATCCTTTTTTTTTCTTCATTGTAAAGATCAAAGCACAAGTTATGTAAAAACCAACACGACGAAACTGAAAAGGCAACAGAACGTCTCTGAGCTTGATACCAATGTCTGTCACCTGTCTCCGGCACCACCACAACAGTCACCAAAGAAGAAGAAAAAGAAGGATAACCTTCTCACTCGAGCTCGACGCGGCTCAATCCCTGATATGCAGCTTTGCAGACCTCCAAGGTGGCTCACCAAAGATGAAGCCATTGTCGTTTAACGAATCAGACCGGGCAACACCCCGGACACATCATCGAACTCCAGATCTGGCACCCCGCCACGACTAAGACGCCGAAGGAGGAAGCCATACCTGTCATCCATCAACCACGAACCCAGCACGCATTCCGTCTTCACGATGTCGTCGATGCAGACCACAATCTGCATCCGCTCCTGGACACCTCCCAAGCTTCGCGCCGACGCTGGAACAGACGCCGTCGCAACGGCGGAGCCCGAGGACACAAGTCCACCACAAGGATGTCGCCGCCGCCACGACATCCCCGCTTGAACAGACTGATACCCAAATTCATCACCGACCAAAGAGACGATCGCCTTGCCGGAGAAGAATTCGGAGTTTCTTTATTCAGCCTAAAAACCTAAGCTACTAGGGCTCTAGAACCTACAGCTAAAAAGATCCGCACGCGCGGGATCCAGCGACCCCCCTCACCACTGACGACCAAAAGTCCAAGAGGTCGCCGGCGGAGGGGAGCCGCTGCAAGACGCGCCGGAAAAATTGGATCTCTTTCGGCGGCGGCTAGGTTTTCTGGAACCTAACGAGCCGAAGCGGTGGCAGCGCTATCTGTTCGGCCCTGCCAAAGAAAATCCCTCGATTGGCCAGGAGTTGAACGTAACGGCCACAGAAACAATCCTAGGGTCGGGCACTAGCTGTTGCAAATATGCCCTAGAGGTAATAATAAAAATAGTTATTATCATATTTCCCGTTCATGATAAATGTTTATTGTTCATGCTAGAATTGTATTGACCGGAAATTTAAATACATGTGTGAATACATAAACTATACCATGTCCCTAGTAAACCTCTACTAGACTACCTCGTTGATCAAAGATGGTTAAGGTTTCCTAACCATAGACATGAGTTGTCATTTGATAACGGGATCACATCATTAGGAGAATGATGTGATGGACTAGACCCAACCGTAAGCTTAGTATCATATCATTTAATTTATTTGCTATAGCTTTCTTCATGTCAAGTATCTGTTCCTTTGACCATGAGATCATGCGAGCAACTCCCGGATACCGGAGGAATACCTTGTGTGCTATCAAATGTCACTTCGTAATTGGGTGATCATAAAGATGCTCTACAGGTATCTTCGAAGGTATCTGTTGGGTTGGCATGGATCAAGACTGGGATTTGTTACTCCGTATGATGGAGAGATATCTCTGGGTCCTCTTGGTAATACAACATCTTAAAGAGCTTGCAAGTAATGTGACTAATGAGTTAGTCGCGGGATCTTGTATTACGGAACGAGTAAAGAGACTTCTCGGTAACGAGATTGAACTAGGTATGGAGATACCGACGATCGAATCTCGAGCAAGTAACATATCGCAGGACAAAGGGAATTGCATATGGGATTAACCGAATCCTTAACATTGTGGTTCAACCGATAAAAAATATTTGTGGAATATGTAGGAATCAATATGGGCATCCAGGTCCCGCTATTGGTTATTGAACGTAGAGGTCTTTCGGTCATGACTACATGATTCCCGAACCCGCAGGGTCGCACGGTTAACGTTTGTTGACGCTAGAGTAGTATTGGGATATTTGATGATTGGTAACCGAATGTTGTTCGGAGTCCCGGATGAGATCCCGGACGTCACGAGGAGTCTCGAAATGGTCGAGAGGTAAAGATTTATATATGGAAGTCATATTTGGGTTTCGAAAAAAGGTGCTGTTTTTTCGGTATTGTACCGTCACTACTAGGGAAATGCTTATAGGTAGGACATCAGTAGTAGCGCTGAAAAATAACAAGCGCTGCTGCTAATTAGCAGTAGCGTGGGTCTTGGGCAGCGCTACAAGTGAGGCCTTAGCGGTAGCGCTGGAAATAGAAAGAGCGCTACTG
Source organism: Thinopyrum elongatum (assembly GCA_011799875.1). Taxonomy (NCBI): domain Eukaryota; kingdom Viridiplantae; phylum Streptophyta; class Magnoliopsida; order Poales; family Poaceae; genus Thinopyrum; species Thinopyrum elongatum. The sequence goes on along the minus strand of CM022303.1, from coordinate 49,584,318 downwards.
ATAAGTGGGACCCAACGAGCCCACCGACGCTAGCTGTAGTAGCAGCGCGGCCCAAAATACAGCGCTACTGCTAAGATTTTAGCAGTAGCGCATGGTACGACAACAACGCTACTACTACTGGACTACACGCCGCAGTCTTCGACGCTACTAAGTTCAGTCGTGCGGGACCCTAATGTTTGAGACCTCCTTCGCAAGAGTACGACTAGCGACAGAGCTGCTTCTAGAGAGGAGGCCAAGCTGGCGCAACTTGAAGTAGACTCGAAGACTCCATTGTATGACGGTTGTGATCCCGAGGTGACCCTCTTGAGTTTCACGCTCGAACTTCTAAAGACGAAGGCCAAAAACAAATGGACAGACAAAAGTCTCGATGAGCATTTGAAGTATCTACATAATAAAGTTCTTCCCGCGGGGAACCTGTGTCCTACTAGTGTCGAGGAGGCCAAGAAAATTGTTTGCCCTCTTGATTTGCCGCACATTAGATACCACGCATGTATCAACGATTGCATCATTTATCGGGGGAAGCACGCGAAAAAAACCAGTTGTCCAGTGTGCAATGCTTCTCGATACAAGAAGGCAGGAAAGAAAGCTCCTCAGAAAGTTGTATGGTACTTTCCGATCACTCCCCGTCTGCAGCGGTATTTCGTAGATCCTAAGGAAGCAAAGCTCATGCGCTGGCACGCGGAGAGGAAGAAGCCCGATGATGGAGATGATCCGAAGCTGAGACACCTCGCAGATGCTAGCCAGTGGAGAGTATTCAACGCCGAATATCGATTTTTCGCAGAAGATGCAAGGAACATCGTGGTTGGTGCGAGTACCGATGGCATGAATCCGTTTGGAAACCAGAACACCAACCACAGCACATGGCCCGTCTTTGTATGGATGTACAACCTCCCCCCATGGAAGTGCATGAAGACAAAGTACATACACATGAGCATGCTGATTCAAGGGCTGAAACAACCGGGAAATAATATTAACCTGTATATGGGGCTTCTGAAAGAGGAGCTAGACACGTTATGGAAAACACCGGCATGGACATGGGACACCAGCAAAGGAGAGTATTTCTATATGAGAGCCGCGCTGATGACGACAGTGCACGACTATCTCGGTTACGGGTACACCTCAGGCCATGTGTTCCATGGATACTGCGGATGCATGAGGTGCATGGATGATACAACATCTCAGCAGCTTACGTCAACGAAAGATGGCGGGTCTGGGAAAATCGTGTACATGGGGCATCGTAGATGGCTCGAGAAGGATGACCCGTGGAGAAAACGTGGAGATCTATTCAATGGTTTGGCTGAGCATCGAGGACCTCCACATAAGAGGAGCGGCACCAAAATCAACGAGCTGTTGAAAAACTGGGAACAGTGCCCCGCGCCGGCAAAGATGAAAAAGGCGCTGGAGCCGCGGCTGAAGGTATGGAAAACGAGGTCTGTTTTCTGAGACTTGGAATACTGGCCCAATCACGACACGCCTCATTGCCTTGATCAAATTCATATCACGAAGAATGTCCTCGAGAGCTTTCTTGGCACATTGATGAACATGCCAGAGAAGACCAAGGATGGGCCGAAGGTAAGGAAAAACTTGGAAAATTTGGAGATCAGGAGAGATCTCCACCGTAAAAAGTCGCCGGAGGAGACGGAGACGGAGGCGGGGGAAAGGGGCAGAAAAGTCAACAAGAAGGAGGAGAATTACTGCCCCCCTTCTTGCTTCACCTTAAGTGCGAAGGAGATCGATCAATTCATCAAGTGCCTTACGGGAATCAAAGTCAGTTCTGGTTACTGTGGGAAGATAAGCAGATTTCTAGACACCAAGAAGAAAAGGTTCAGCGGGATGAAGTCTCATGACTGTCACGTGATGCTGATGCAGATACTCCCGGTTGCCATTAGAGGGATAATGGACAAGCATGTCCGTGACACGCTTACTGGTCTCTGCAACTTCTTCGACATTATCTCTCGAAAGTTCTTCAGTGTGAAGCAGCTCCGAAGGCTACAGGAAGAGATCGTTGTCATACTATGTGAGCTTGAGATGTACTTCCCGCCCGCGTTCTTTGACGTCATGGTGCATCTGTGTGTCCACATCGTGGACAACATCATCGACCTCGGGCCGACATTCCTTCACAGCATGATGCCGTTCGAGAGGATGAATGGGGTCATCAAAGGATTCGTTCGTAACATTTCCCGTCCCGATGGGAGCATCTGTGACGCCCCCGTTTCAATCGTACACTAATCATGCACGCAAACGTGTACGATCAAGATCAGGGACTCACGGGAAGATATCACAACACCACTCTAAAACATAAATAAGTCATACAAGCATCATAATACAAGCCAGGGGCCACGAGGGCTCGAATACAAATGCTCGATCATAGACGAGTCAGCGGAAGCAACAATATCTGAGTACAGACATAGGTTAAACAAGGTGCCATAAGATGGCTAGCACAAACAGGGATACAACAGATCGAACAGGCGCAGGGCCTCCTGCCTGGGATCCTCCTAACTACTCCTGGTCGTCGGCGTCCTGGACGTAGTAGTAGGCTCCGCCCTGGTGGTAGTAGTCGTCGAAGGTGGCGTCTGGCTCCTGGGCTCCAACATCTGGTTGCGACAACCAGCAAGAAGGGAAAGGGGGAAAGGAGGGGGAAAGCAACCGTGAGTACTCATCCAAAGTACTCGCAAGCAAGGATCTATACTACATATGCATGGTATATGTGTAAAGAGGCAATATCGGTGGACTGAACTGCAGAATGCCAGAATAAAAGGGGGATAGCTAGTCCTGTCGAAGACTACGCTTCTGGCAGCCTCCATCTTGAAGCAATAGAAGAGATTAGTTGGAAGTTAACCAAGCAACAACGTATAGCATAATCCTACCCGTCGATCCTCTCGTCGCCACCATGCGAGAGAGCGACCACCGGGTTATAACTGTCACTTGTAAGGGTGTGTTTTATTAAGTATCCATTTCTAGTTGTCATGAGGTCGGAATACAACTCCGGGTCGTCCTTTTACCGAGGGACACGGCTATTCGAATAGATAAACTTCCCTGCAGGGGTGCACCACATATTCCCCAACACGCTCGATCCCCTTTGGCCGGACACACTTTCCTGGGTCATGCCCGGCCTCGGAAGATCCACACGTCGCAGCCCCACCTAGGCTCAACAGAGAGGTCAGCACGCCGGACTAATCCTAGGCACTCTGGGGTCTGGGCCCATCGCCCAGTGCGCTCCTGCGCGTTGCGTACGCGGCCGCGAGCAGACCTAGCAACCCACACGATCACGGCGGTTACGTTATCGCGGTCCAACACGGCGCGCGCCGCTCAGTCGCTGACGTCAAGAAGGCTTCAGCTGATACCACGACGCCGGGATACCCATAACTACTCCCGCGTAGTTGGTTAGTGCGTATAGGCCAGTGGCCAGACTCAGATCAAATATCCAATCTCGTTAAACGTGTTATTATGAGATCACCGCGGACGACGACCAGGGCCAGGCCCACCTCTCTCCTAGGTGGTCACAACCTGCCCTGCCGCTCCACAACAAAGAGTCACTTAGAGGGCCGTCGAGGAGGCCAATCCTTTCAGCCCCCATTCGTGAATCACCTGCGGGTGCTCCTCGAGCCGACCCGACTTTAGTATCCATCTGATGTCACATGTAATAAGTAGTACACATATCCGCAATCGCCACCCGTGGCGAGCACGGCCCAATAATGTAGCATAGCAGACAGACGAGAATGTAGGGCCACTGATGACAAACTAGCATCCTACACTAGGCATTTAGGATTGCAGGTAAGGTATCAACAACAGTAGCAACAATGACAGGCTATGCAGCAGAATAGGATTAACCGAAAGCAGTAACAGGCTACACTACTCTAATGCAAGCAGTATAGAGAAGAATAGGCGATATCTGGTGATCAAGGGGGGGGCTTGCCTGGTTGCTCTGGCAAGTAGGGGTCGTCAACAACGTAGTCGATCGGGGCACCAGCAGCTGCGTCGGTCTCGTAGTCTACCGAAGAGAAGAGGGGGAAGAAACAGTAAACACACGGCAATGATGCAACAGGGATGCAGGACATGTCTAAACGCAGGGCCAGGGTGATATACAGCTACTAAGCGTTAGTTAATTTAGGAATTTATTCGGATTTATTTAATTAGGGTTGGACACTATCTTTTATCGAAATCGGTCTAATTGTTCAACGTTCTCATAGTTGCGGGCGTCTGACGGAATCAGAGGGCGTATCCGGGTTCGTATCGTCGTTCTAGCAAGTTTCATGTATAAAATTTTTCATCGGAGTTACGGTTTAAAAGATATGATTTTCTAAAGTTTTTATTAATTTCTGAAATTTTAATTAATTATTTAATTCAACATTATCCGAACAGTGATTGATGACGTCAGCATGACATCATGCTGACGTCAGCAGCCACCTGACAGGGTGGGTCCCACCTGTCATAGGCTGTTAGGTTAATTAGGTTTAATTAACTAATTAACAATTAACTAAACAATTAATTAATTAAATTCGTCTGATTAGGGTTAATTAACCTAACTAATTAACTAATTAATTATTTTATTTATTTTTATTTTTATTTTCTTAAAATCGTTTCTGGGCCGTGGGCCCGTTCGTCATGTGTCGGGCATTAGGCCCCCACCTGTCTTGGCCCGAACGGCCACACGGGCGCGGCGGGCGCGCGGGCGCGGCCAGGCACGCGTGCGCGCGCGACGCACTGGCGGCCGAGGCCAGGGTGCTGTGGCCGCCGGGGGTGGTGGCGAGGGCCAGAGGCCGGAGCGGGGCGCGCCGGCCGTGGCCGGTGGAGAGGCGGCCGCGGGAGGAGCGCTGGGGGCCGGCGCCGGCGTGCGGCGTGCGGGCGGGCGGCGTGCGCGGCGAGGCGCGCGGTGAGCGTGGATCGGGGCGGCGCGCGTGCGCGTGCACGGGCAGGGGAGGGGGAGGCCGGGGCCTCACCGAGATTTGCAGGGACGGGGCACGGGCTCGAGCTCGTGGAGGGGGGTCGGCGACGGGTCGAGGCGGGCGTCGGCGTCGACGCGAGGAGGGCTCGGGGTGGAGGCCGGAGACCGACGGGTCGACGGGGAGGCCGGCGTCGGTGGAGTCCGCGAGGCGGCGAGGTCCAAGGGCGACGGCGGTCCGCGACGGCGTCGGAGACGAGGCGGAGACGGGGCGCGGTCGGGCGCGTCGGGGCGGTCAACGGGGACGACGGCGACGGAGACGAGGTGCAGGCCGGCGGGGATGCGCGGGCTCCGGGCGGCGGCGTCCTGGCGCGGGGCGGCGAGGTCGTCGCGGCGACGAGCGACGGGATCGGGGGTTTGCCCCGATCCAGATCCAGTCGAGGGAGGGGGCGACCGGGGGGGGGGGGGAATGTGGATCGGGAGGGGCTAGGGTTCGGCCGGGGGGCCTTATAGGCCAGGGCGACGCAGGTGGGCCGGCCGGCTGGGCTTCGGCCCAGTTGGGCCGTGGGGGGGGGGGGGGGGGGTTGCTCTTTTTTCTTCTTCTCTGTTTTCTATTTCTTTTCTTTATTCTCCTTTCTCAATCTAGTAAATAGCTAGCCTCAAAATGGTTTTTGTAAAACATGAGACCTAGTTCATAAATACCAGTGCATTATTCCCTAACACCTAAAATTAGTTTGGACAAAATATAATTCCATATTTATTTCAGATTTAATAAATGGTTATTAAATATTATCTTTATCCACTGTTTGAGGTTGTTCGAGTCACTTATCCAATTCCAATGATGTTGGTTTCAATTTTAGAATAGCCTCTGGAATATTTGTTATTTATCTGACATTTTAGTTTCTATGTTGGACAACTTTTATATTCCACTTTCATTTAAATTTGAATTTGACTTAGGAGTTGAAATGCAATATGATGCTAATGATGATTATGCACTATTAATCATGATGACATGGCCTCATCAAAAGGGTGATCACTGTAGCTTAATACAGGGGGTGTTACAGCATCGTCCAGGGGTATCTGACCCAAGAGTGTATCTCCTTTTGTGAGAATTATATAGGCGGTGGAGACCCTGTTGTTGGTTTGCCCATCAAGAAGCACCATGGGAGGCTCGGAGGAGAAGGTCACAACAACAGCCGGAGGGAATTGCACGTGGACTACTCGGATAGACGGAACGACTTTGACAGGGCTAACTTAGTAGTGCTACAACACGTAGATGTGGTAGATGATTATGTGACACTGCACAAAGAAACCATCACAAAGAAGTACCGTGATCAGGAGATGCACAAGACGGACGACGAAGTTACTGTAGAGCACAACGCCACTTTCTTGCGTTGGTTCAAAGAGCAAGTTCTTGCTAATCCCCTGGAAGAGGGCAGTTCGGACGGATTGCTCATACACGCCTTAGCACATGGCCCCGCACTCAAACTCGCGACCTATCAGGCATACGATATCAACGGATACATGTTCTACACGGAGGCCAAAGACATGGACAGTGATTACCAGAACTCAGGGGTGACGATTGAATGCGTGACCGACACCAACGGCAGAACTGAAAGATTCTACGGAAGGGTCGAAGAGATCTGGGAGCTTGACTACGCTGGAATGCATAATGCGACGATGTTCCATGTCAGATGGGCTAAGGCCGTCGTAACAGAAAACAAGTATTTCACTACCATGTCTATACCCGACGCGAAGAGCGCTACCGTGAACGTTAATGTCATTGCCAAAACTGAGCCATGGGTACACGCTAAGCACGTGACACAAATGCTTCTTCATAACCGACCTGACCAATCCCAGCCGTGTTGTCATGAGGAGAGGCAAAAGGAGCATCGTCGGAATGGATGGAGTCGCCAACGAGGAAGACTACGACCAATACGGCAACCCGGTGAGGGAAGATGACGATGACGATGAAGCATACGTGAAAAGAAAAATCAAGACTACATTACCTAAGAAAGATCGTACTCCATGGTGCCGGAAAAGTCACAACGAGGGGCTCAATTATTCGACAACGAACAAGAAAGGGAAGAAGCTCAATGTGAAACATCGTCGACCCAGCTGAGAAACCATCATTTATATATATATATATATATATATATATATATATATATATATATATATATATATATATATATATACGTATCTATTTTTTGTACGCACTTAAGTAACCGTTATCAGTCAAATGATGTATACATCGTATCCCCTTCAATTACCACCACATGCATGGTTCCGGTGATATTCGCGCAGTGTGGGAGGGAGACGTTCTCGTCGACTGCGTGCGAGGCCGACGGGAGAAAAACAAAAAACAAAAGGGAGAAAGCAATACAAAAGAAAAAGAAAAGTAAACAGTAAAGGAAAGGAAAATAATAAAAAGAAAAGAAAACTAAAAACTAGAAAAGAAAAATAATAAAAAGAAAAGAAAAATAGCAGTAGCGCTGGATTAGGACCCAACGCTATAGCTAAGTAGAAGCTATAGCGCTGGGTCCTAATCCAGCGCTACTACTATGTGTATTTCAGAATTAAAAAAACTAAAAATTGGCATAGTTAGCAGTAGTGCTGGTCTAGGACCCAACACTATAGCTAAGTTAGCTATAGCGCTGGATCCTAGTCCAGCGCTACTACTATTTTTAGTTAACCCCGGCCGCGTGGGTTTAAAATTTTGCCAAGTTCTTTTCCCCCCTCTCCCACCTCTTCCCCCACTCTGTCGCCGTCGTCGCCCTGCCCGCCCTCGATCGACCTCGACGCCGGCCGTCGCCCCTGCCCGCCGTCGACCTTGACGCCGGTCGTTGCCCGAGCCCGCCCTCGACCTCATCGGTGCCGCCCAAAGTCACCCTCGACCTCACCGCCGCCGCCGCCCTCTCCCCTGCCCGCCCTCGACCTCGCCGCTGCCGCCCGAGCCGGCCTCGACCGCCGCCGCCCGAGCCTTCCCTCGCTGTAAGCCTCTCCCTCTCCTCTCCTCTGCCCTCCTCTCTCTCTCTGCTCTCTGCTGTGATGAACCCTAGCATGTCTATAGTCATATATATGTTAATTGCTGCTGTGATGATGTTTAGGGCAGTAGCTAATTTAGCTAGGGCAAGTTTAGCAATTTAGGGCAGTAGCTAATTTAGCTAGGGCAAATTTAGCAAATTTGTTTAGGGCAGTAGCATTTAGCTAATTTAGCTAATTAGCAAATTTGTTTAGCAAATTAGCAAATTTAGCTAGGGCAAATTTGTTTAAGGCAGTAGTAATGCAGTAGCTAATTAGCAAAAAAAAATTAGGAAATTAGCTAGGGCATTAGCTAGGGCAGTAGCAAATTTAGCTAGGGCAAATTTAGGGCAGTAGGAAATTAGCTAGGGCATTAGCTAGGGAAGTAGCTGTTGGGAAATGTTGCATGGAAAACAAAAAAATTTCTACGCACACGCAAGATCTATCCATGGAGATGCATAGCAACGAGAGGGGAGAGTGTGTCTACGTACCCTCGTAGACCGTAAAGCGGAAGTGTTTTATCAACACGGTTGATGTAGTCGTACACCTTCACGATCCGCCCGATCAAGTACCGAACGTACGACACCTCCGCCTTCAGCACACGTTTAGCTTGATGACGTCCTCGCCTTCTTGATCCAGCAAGACGGGCAAAGTAGTAGATGAGTTCCGGCAGCACGACGGTGTGGTGACGGTGGTGATGCAACAATCTCCGCAGGGCTTCGCCGAGCACTACGAAAATATGACCGAGGACGAACTAGAGGGAGAGGGGTGCCGCACACGGCTAGGGAATCATGGTGTGTGTTGCCCCTCTCCCTCCTCTCATATATATAGGTGGAGGGGGGAGGGGAGGCAGCCCCTAGGGCACCCCAAGTGGCCGGCTGCTGCCCTAGGGCGCCTGTCCTGGCCGAATCCTCCCCCTTCCATATTTGTGCATGGGGGGAAGGAAAGGGGGGCTGGCTGCCTTTGGGGCGCCTCCCCCTTCCTTCCCTCCCTCTTTGGTGCGTGGGCAAGGGGTGGAGGGGCACACCAGACACCTTGTGGGCTGGTTTGCTTCCCCCCTTTGGCCCATAAGGCCCACCGCTTGCCGGTGGCCTCCCGGAACCCCTTCCAGCACTCTGATAAAATACACTAGTAGAAAAAGGGCCTAATGTGAAGCACATTAGTCCCGGTTTGTAACTGAACCGGCACTAATGTGCTCATTAGTGCCGGTTCCAACGGCTAGGTGGGCGGCGATCATTAGTACCGTTTCGTGGCGAACCTTTAGTACCGGTTCGTGCCACGAACCGGTACTAAAGACGTGGTGGCAGGCTTGTGTCAGGCTGGGGCCCAACAGCACCTTTAGTACCGGTTGGTTATACGAACCGGGACTAGAGATGCACCTTTAGTCCAGATTCGTATAACCAACCGGTACTAAAGGTCATCCTATATAAACCCCTTCATCGAGTCCGAGCGCTCTGTTCTTCCCCTTTCCCCTCTCCTCTGTTTTCTTCCTCTTCCTCTCGAGCTCACACTCCATTTTTGCCAAAATTTGTGAAGATTTAATTTGAAGGCACCCCATCCATCGAAGTGATCACAAAGTTTAGCAACTTTGTCCTTTCATCTCTCATTGCTAGATTAGCTCTTGCAATGCTCTATAAGTATAGTGATTTGTGTGTTTTATTTTGGGAGGAATTATATGTGGTAGTATTTGATTTATATGCAATTTGAGGTCAAAATAACTCTTAGTTTTCATATGTAGGTGTGGTTTACTTAGTGCCTTCCCGTCTCCATCCTAACCACCGTCGATCGCTCGCACCGTCCCGTCGCCGGCACCACCTTGTGGTGAGCCTCTTGTTCTTATCTTTTTTATATAAAAAAATCATGTTTGTGTGATTTAGATATATAGTTACTCGTATAATTATCTTACCCGCACGTTGTTTGTTATACATAGTGCCATGGTTTCGATTTCCGTCCCCGTCGGCCCTCGTCCGGGTTATGATTCGGATGTGGTATATTCTCTTTTATAACTATTTGTTGCATTTCGTGTTTATGACAAATTATGCCCATCAAGTTGACATAGATATTTTTATCTAGGAGGTATGTGAACCGGAAATTCCAACCGACCCTATTGTCGAGAGGTTAAATTTAGTTGAAAGAGAAAACGAGTATTTGAAAGAAAAATTGAAAAGAATTGAGGGGGAGAAGATGGAATTGGAGTTGCATGTTGCCGATGTCGTCGATGATCACAAGATCAAGATGGAGAAAATGCGCTTGAAGATTAGAAAGATTAGAAAATATGCCATTGATAGTGAGGCTTGGTATCATTATGCTATTGGATCAATTGTTACCTTAGTTGCGATCTTGATCGCATTTGTTGTTGCATTTAAATGCTTTAGCTAGAGAGTTATTTGTATGTTTGTTTTATGACTTTATGTATGAACTTTATGTATGAACTTTATGTATGAACTTGTATTAATTTGGTCTATTCGGTGTTGTGTAATGAAGATGAGCCGGCAATGGATGTACGATGACCGATGCTCTCCCCAGTTCGTTAATGGCGTGCATACTTTTCTGCTTGCGGCTGAGGCAAACAAGCGGGCGGATGGTTTTATGCCTTGTCCATGTGCCGGCTGTAAGAATGATCAGAATTACTCTAAGTTAAGAACCATTCACGTCCACCTATTTGAGTCCGGTTTCATGCCCCACTATAATGTTTGGACCAAGCACGGAGAAAGAGGGGTTATGATGGAAGACAATGAAGAAGAAGAGGACGACGACAGCTATCCTGGCCATGGGTTCCCTGAATACGATGGTACAACAATGGGGGAAGAAGCTGAGCCGGCAATGCGGGAAGAAGCTGAAGAAGAGGCATCAGATGAGCCCGCTGATGATCTAGGTCAGGCCATTGCCGATGCAAAGAGAAACTGCGCAAGTGAAAAGGAGAAGAAGAAGTTGCAGCGCATGTTAGAGGATCACAAGAAATTGTTGTACCCAAATTGCGAAGCTGACAAGAAAAAGCTGGGCACCACACTGGAATTGCTGCAATGGAAGGCAGAGAATGGTGTATCTGACAAGCGATTTGGAAAGTTGCTGATAATGTTAAAGAAGATGCTTCCAAAGGACAACGAATTGCCCGAGAGTACGTACGAAGCAAAGAAGGTTGTCTTCCCTCTAGGGTTAGAGGTGCAGAAGATACATGCATGCCCTAATGACTGCATCCTCTACCGCGGTGAGTACGAGGATTTGAACGCGTGCCCGGTATGCAGTGCATTACGCTATAAGATCAGCCGCGATGACCCTGGTGATGTCGAGGGCGAGCGCCCCAGGAAGAAGATTCCTGCTAAGGTGATGTCGTATGCTCCTATAATACCACGGTTTAAATGTTTGTTCCAAAACAAAGAGCATGCCAAGGCGATGCGATGACACAGAGAAGACCATAAGAAAGATGAGAAGTTGAGAGTACCCGCTGACGGGTCGCAGTGGAGAAAAATCGAGAGAAAGTACAGGGAGGACTTTGCAGGTGACGCAAGGAACGAATGGTTTGGTCTAAGTGCAGATGGCATTAATCCTTTTGGGGAGCAGAGCAGCAACCATAGCACCTGGCATGTGACTCTATGTATGTATAACCTTCCTCCTTGGTTGTGCATGAAGCGGAAGTTCATTATGATGCCAGTGCTCATCCAAGGCCCTAAGCAACCCGGCAACGACATTGATGTCTACCTAAGGCCATTAGTTGAAGAACTCTTACAGCTGTGGAATGGAAAAAGGTGTACGTGCATGGGATGAGCACAAATAGGAAGAATTTGACCTACATGCGTTGCTGTTCGTGACCATCAATGATTGGCCTGCTCTCAGTAACCTTTCAGGACAGACAAACAAGGGATACTGCGCATGCACACACTGTTTGGATGATACCGACAGTATATATTTGGATAATTGTAGGAAGAATGTGTACCTGGGACATCGTCGATTTCTTCCGAGCAGGCATCCCGTAAGAAAGAAAGGCAAGCATTTCAAATGTGAGGCAGATCACCGGACGAAGCCTCGCCACCGTACTGGTGATGATGTACATGATATGGTGAAGGATTTGAAGGTAATCTTTGGAAAGGGTCCTGGCGGACAATCTGTTCCGAATGACGCTGACGGACGCGCACCCATGTGGAAGAAGAAATCTATATTTTGGGACCTGCCCTATTGGAAAGACCTAGAGGTCCGCTCTGCAATCGACGTGATGCACGTGATGAAGAATCTTTGCGTGGCCCTGCTTGGCTTCTTGGGCGTGTATGGGAAGACAAAAGATACACCGGAGGCACGGGAGGACCAGCAACGTATGCACGGAAAAGACGGCATACATCAGGGTCATGCCAGCTACGCTCTTACCAAAGAAGAGAAGGAAATCTTCTTTGAATGCCTGCTCAGTATGAAGGTACCGTCTGGCTTCTCGTCGAATATAAAGGGAATAATAAATATGGCAGAGAAAAAGTTCTAGATCCTAAAGTCTCATGACTGCCACGTGATTATGATGCAACTGCTTCCGGTTGCATTGAGGGGGCTTTTACCGAAAAACGTTCGATTAGCCATTGTGAAGCTATGTGCATTCCTCAATGCAATCTCTCAGAAGGTAATCGATCCAGAAATCATACCAAGATTAGAGAATGATTTGGTGCAATGTCTTGTTAGTTTTGAGTTGGTGTTCCCACCATCCTTCTTCAACATCATGACGCATGTCCTAGTTCACCTATGGGAAGAGATTAACGTTCTGGGTCCTGTATTTCTACACAATATGTTCCCCTTTGAGAGGTTCATGTGAGTCTTAAAGAAATATGTTCATAACCGTGCTAGACCAGAAGGAAGCATCTCCAAGGGCCATGAAAATGAGGAGGTCATTGAGTTTTGTATTGACTTTATTCCTGACCTTAAGCCGATTGGTGTTTCTGAATCGTGGCATAAGGGCAGACTGGGTGGAAATGGCACGCTAGGACCAAAACAAATAATATGTATGGATGGGCATTCTCTCACTCAAGCACACTACACAGTTCTACAAAATTCCGCCTTGGTGGCTCCGTATATGGAGGAACACAAGAATTTTCTATGCTCCAAACACCCGGAGGAGTCTGACGACTGGATTACACGTGAACAAACGGGGACTTTCGCTGGTTGGTTGCAGACACGTGACATGCATGACGCCGCTGTTGAAGATGACCTGTACTTGCTGTCAAAGTTACCATCTTTGAATATAATGACTTTCAAAGGGTATGAGATAAATGGGAATACATTTTACACGATCGCCCAAGATAAGAAGAGCACCAACCAAAATAGCGGTGTCCGCTTTGATGCAGCAACCAAGAGGGGAAATGACACATATTATGGTTACATAGAGGACATATGGGAACTTGACTATGGACGTGGTTTGAAGGTCCCTTTGTTTCGGTGCAAATGGGTCAATATGACACGAGGCGGGGTAATGGAAGACCCGCAGTACGGAATGACAACAGTGGATCTCAACAATCTTGCGTACGCAGACGAACCATTCGTCCTAGCCAATGATGTGGCGCAGGTTTTCTATGTGAATGACATGTCTACCAAGCCGAGAAAAAGAAAAGATAAGGAAGCGAATACATCATACGATGAGCCAAAGCGCCACATAGTTCTTTCAGGGAAAAGAAACATCATGGCAGTGGATGACAAGACAGACATGTCAGAAGATTATGAAAAGTTTGATGAAATTGCTCCATTCACAGTTAATATTAACCCGAGCATCCAGTTAAATGATGAAGATTGTCCATGGTTAAGGCGCAAAGGGACACACGCGAAGAAAAAGTTTCACACCCAAAGATCCCACTCTGGGATGTGATCGGCTTCACTGTCATCACTTTCTTCTCTAGTGAGTTTCCGGACTTGTATATCTGGAAAGTTCCACTTTGGACAAACCGTAGGGAATCTTTTATAATAGTTAGGGTGCTTATGTGTTTTGGCATTTGAAACATGTACTTTTGTGCTTCGGACAAACATGTACCTTTCTGACTTCATTTGCTATTTTTCAGCTCATTTACTGATTTTTTTTTAGAGCTAAATGACTCTGAAATTGAAAAGCAATACAAATGAACTCTGAAAAGGTTGAAAGTTGGCATGGTATCATCATTTCACCCACATAGCATGTGCAAAAAAGTTGAGAGGGTTACGGCAAAAACTGGATGCAATTCGTGTACAAAATGGACAATTTCTTTCGAAGTATCAGGGTTTCGGACAAAAACTCATCTGTTACAAAGGCAATTCATTTTTTTAACTTATTACAACTCCAGACTTTTTGTGCATTCAGTATGCACCATTCAAAGCCACGTCATCAACTTTCAACCATTTCTGACCTCATTTGCTATTTTTCATGCATTTACTGATTTTTTTGAGCTAAATGACCCTGAAATTGAAAAGCAGTACAAATGAACTCTGAAAAGGTTGGAAGTTTGCGTGGTATCATCATTTCACCCACATAGCATGTGCAAAAAAGTTGAGAGGGTTACGGCAAAAACTGGATGCACTTCGTGTACAAAATGGACAATCTCTTTCGAAGTATAAAGGTTTCGGACGAAAACTCAGCTGTTACAAAGGCATTTCATTTTTGTAAATAACCTAAGTATTACCAAATTGAATATAATGAGAAAACACACTAATATTAAACATAAGAAAAAAGAATCGCTGAAAAATCTATTTTTAAAGTAAAGTTATTCACAAACTAGTGATTCACATAAATTTCAAATAATTCAAATTTAAACTATTCAAATTTGAAAACTACTGGCACTAACAGAAAGTTTGTAATTTTTTGTACCTAAAGCAAAAATATTCACAAAAAAACTCTAAATACAGCAAAAAACAACTCATAAATAAATAAAAGAAAACAAATAAAGCAGAAAAGAAAAAAACAAAATAAAAAAAGCCCGCCTACTGGGCCACAACGACCTGTATACGACTAGAAACCCAACCTGTAGTTGGGCCAGGATGCAGGCCCGCAAGGCCCGCAAGGCCCACAAGGCAGCACAGCAGTTTAGGCCCAGAAGTCTGCTTTGGAGAGGAGCTCGAAGGAGCAGCCGCGGCTGGGATTATAAACCAGTGCGGCTGCCCTTTGCTCGGCGAGGTGGGACTAAACTTTGTGCACCGCGGGTGGCAGCGCACCCCCTTTAGTACCGGGTCGTGGCTCCAACTGGTACTAAAGGGGGGGTCTTTAGTACCGGTTGCTGCCACGACCCGGTACTAAAGGGTGTGCGCTTCCCGCCGCTTGGCCTGGCCAAAATAGGACTTTAGTACTGGTTGGCTCCACCAACCGGTACTAAAGGTCCATCCTATATAAACAACACTTCAAAATTTTGCAGTTTCATCTCCCACTTCCTCTCCTCTGCTTCGACATCGTCGCCGCCCCGTACGCCGCCCCCGTCCCGTGCCGTCGCCGTCCCCGTCGCCGCCCCTGTCGCGCGCCGTCGCCGTCGCCGTCCCCGTCGCCGCCCCGTCCCGTCCCCGTCGCCGTCCCCGTCATCGCCGTCTCGTCGCCGCCCCGTACGCCGCCGCCCCGTCGTCGCCCCCCGTCGCCGCCCCGATCGCCCCGCTGTGAGCCCCCTACGCCATGGCCGCGCCCTCGATCGATCGAGCCCGCCCGTACACACACACACACACACGTACACGCACCTACACACACACACACACACACACACATTTTTCTGACTTATTTTCTGTTTTCTGTTTTTTAGTTTTTTATACTTTTAGTTATAGAAATGTTATATGAATTAGATATATATAAATGTTAGATTAATGTCAAAGTTTTAGCTAGCTAGATGAATTAGATTAATGTCAAATTGTTAATTAGATGATCGAATTAGATATATTAATGTCAAATGTTAGATGAATTAGATAGAAACTAGTCGTCAACCCGTGCCTTCGCACGGGCTAGCAATATTAAAAGGAGCATGATGATTCTTTCAAATAAACATTCTAAATTGATGAAGTTCTGGATAGGTTTTTCTATAGACACATGATTTCCCATAGTGGCATAGTTGTATATAGATGCAAAACCATGTGGAGTGTAATAATAAAAAATTCAAACAAACATTTACTATATCATGAGAAAATTGAAATGAAATGTGTGAGTAGAGTAGACAGAAAAGGAAATTAAATATTCATGATAAAATCAGTCGTACAGTAGCAACTACATCAGAATACAATGGCGTACCTGTATTGCAAAGAAAGCATACAACCCCAAAGTATTCATTGTGCCCTTCTATACCCGTGCCAACACCCGCTCCAACAAGGCAAGAACAATACCATGTATAAAAGGAGAAGCTACATACGAATAAATTTAGTGAAATAAGAAGTTTTATGCAAAGACCACCTGGAAAAGTGTGTGAAGTAGGAAAGTAATCTACCTCTCAAGATCAAGAATTGTACCACTTAGGGCTAGTTTCTAAACATGGTACATCAGTGATCAGTGAAGTTATAACACAATACATGAACTTATTATGACAGACCCCCACATCCACGGACGCGTTTGAGACAAATAACTAACTATAAACGTGATGTGTGCCTTAATATTGTATAGAGAGATGATGCTCCAGTTTTATCATCGTGTTTTATAGGTGTAGAATAATCTGAACTATAACAATACCATTAATCAATTGCTTGATTTTCCTACAAAAATGAATATTTCTCAGCTCACTAAAAAATGAATGCGAATTTTTGATATAATTCAACCAGAAAATGAACAGATTAAATGGAAGAATCATACTGCGTGGGTAGACTTAAGAGTAACCAAAATCAAATATATGACGAAACCAGTCGTAAAATAGCAAATAAATCACACTACAATGACATGCAGACAGCTAGGCGGCAACACAACCCTCCGCAGAATTTACAGAGGAAAATATGATCATTGTTAACATGTACGAAGGAACTTGTTTCACACCTCTGATAACCTTTATCGATACTCAAATAGTCAGATACCTTGGGCGCCCGGCACCTTTTCCTGCAATTTACAACTAATTTAATGACATGAAAGATCAGTCACGAAACTAAATTTCAATCATCCTGAAAATTATATTGTAAATATTCATCACAGTGTGCTAGACCATGGTAGATTTGTTTTTAATTCTTAAACAATTGCCTAATTTACTATGAAGAAAATAAGCGTCAAGGCAGTCAACGATCTGTGGCAGCAACAGCTACGATCAAACATAAACTATGCGCATAAGTGGAGTCAATCCGTATCAGAGTGCTCACCTGAGTTCATATAGAGTTGTCTCTAATTCTGGATTAGACCATAGAGCACATGAATAATCTGCCGAGCCCTGTAGAAGACTTGCCACAATACGTGTGCCAGATAACTCCATGCCTCCACCCTTCGTTTATCTCACGGGGGATGGGCTACGCATCCCACCTTCTGTTGGACGGGGATGGCGAATTGACAATGGCGTACGTTGCAGCTGCTCCCATCCATCACGGCACCATGACAGCCAATGGCGCCGACGTGGAGTACTGGATCGATCTCCAGCCATGTACCTGTAGACGTACACAACCCTGTTCGAATTGGTGATGGAGTCCGTCGCTGCTGCTCCTGTCCATCACGGCACCACAGAAACGAACAACGCCGGCGTGGAGCACTGGATCGATCTCCCGCCATGTACATGTAGACGTACACAACCCTGCTCAAATTGGCGATGGAGTTCGTCGTTACTGCTCCTGTCCATCACGGCAGCACAGAAGTGAACGATGACGAAGTGGTGTACTGGATCGATCTCCCGCCTTGTACGTGTAGTGTGTAGTCATGTACAATCCTGCTCATGTTTGCACCTGCCGCATAGGAGAGCGAGGAGGCTTCAAGAGGAGAAGAACGCAAATAGCCATGATCGGATCTCCACTTTGCGACGGCATTGAACAAACCAATAGGAGGCACGCCCGATAATAGGAAATCTGTTTCATGTTATTATTAAAGAAAATAAAGAGAGGGGGTCGTACCAGGAATCGTGCCATACATTCCCACGATTTCATTCTAGGCTTTAGATAGAATCATGGTCAATCCTTTTAAGCCTATATCGAGGGAGAGACGAACATGGCCGCTGGATGGGAGGTCAATTCTGCAGGAAACGCCGACGGCGAGACGAACATGGCAGCTGGATGGGAGGTCAATTCTGTAGGAAACGCTAACGGCGAGATGAACATGGCCGCCGAATAGGAGATGAGGACGTGCGGGTCTAGAGGATATGTCGGCCACGTTTGTTTTTCCTCTTGGCTTCTATTTCTATATGCGTACATGAAGATGGGGATTAACTCCTGCCGTGCAAGTTAAGGAAAGCTAGCTAATTGTATAATCTTTTTTTTCTTTATAGCATTTTATAATATTCCCACACGTACGTGAAAGCACTATGGGCCTCTTGAAGCATTTTTTTTATTTTGACTTCTATCTAGAACCGTGAAAGTATTGTGGGCCTTCTAAGGAAAAAAAATCAAATCTACATGAGTTAATCTACACCGTTATAACTCGGTCCCACCAGATTAACGGCCCGTAAAATCTAATTAACGTGGGAATTTCTACGGAGTCTAGAATTAGTATAGGTATAGATGTTAGATTAATGTCAAATGTTAGATGAATTAGCTACAGAGAAATGTTAGATGAATTAGTTTTTTATACTTTTAGTTACAGATGAATTAGATATATTAATGTTAGATGAATTAGTTTTTTATACTTTTGTCAAATGTTAGATGAATTAGCTAGATATATTAATGTGTTAGATGGCCGGCCCGCATCCTCACCGTCGACCCGTTCGCGACGACGTTCTACTTCAGAGGAGCCATGTCCGGGACTGGGCTCCGCCGGGTTGGCACTGGGAGGTGCTACCTTCAGGGGCGCGCCGCTTGGTGAGAAACCCGGCCCCGGGTCCCGTCGTCGACCCGGAGCTCCTTTGGTGGCGTTCGCGTGGGCCACTTTCGGTGCGGAGGGAGCCGGCCCCGCCGGAGGTGGTACGTCGCCGTGTCAGGGAGGAGGACGAGCACGTCCGTCGCTACATGGCTGCTATGGATGTCAGGTTCTCCAATACCTGGCAGGTTCTTTGGGGATCTCACCCGAGTTATGATCCTATGATGGTTCCTTCTCTTTGGGTGTCCACCGCCCCCGCCTCAGGAACCGCGAGTGAACTCGATTATTCGATAGTATTCGATCTATATTAGCTAGCTAGCTAGTGATGTATTTGATATATAATATTCGAGACGATGTATTCGAGATTATATATATTATTCGATAATATTCGAGACGATGTATTTGAGATTATATATATTATTCGATAATATTCGAGACGATGTATTCGAGATTATATTCGATGATGCATATTATGTACTATGATTCAGTTTTTCCTTATTGATTGCATGCATGCATTGTGATTTGAATACTAAATTGTTTTATATTTCTTCTGGATTAGTTAAATAAAAGCTATGGTGGACAATACCGGCAGAGAAGGAGAAGAGGCCCTGTTCAAGATCATACGCTCCCCTCGCCGGCCAGATGATCAGAATGAAGAAGATGACGGCTCCCAATATCTGAACAATACCAGGGAGGGTGATATGATATTCGATCAAGACGACCGAATTGATGAAGTCCAGAACTATGATTATGATGACAAAGAAAATGTTGATCTTGAAATAACAGAGACCGGTGAGGTATATTTATATAAGCAGGCATCTGGTGATCATCACATGTTTTAAATGATTTGAAGATATATTAACGAATCGATCTTTCTTCTTTCAGCCCTCTGGATCGAGCAAATCTTCTACAGGCAGCAGGACAGTGCGAGGCCCGGCCAAAAAGTTGAAGGAGGGCGTAAAGTACAACATCGATGCCATCAAACCTAATGGCGAACCAAGCGAGCCTAAGAAGAACGCGAACAAGTTCATTCGTCAGTGCGGAGTTCTTGTGAAGGACCAAATCCCGATCTCCATGCAAGAATGGAAAAAGCCAGCAAAGGAACGTCCAGATCTTACTTTTGTCGACCAAAGAGCAAAAGATTGGCTTTGGGAATCTCTCATGGAACATTTCACCCTACCAGATCATTTCACAGATGCAGATGTGCAGAAAGTCAAGGACGCTGCTCTTAGGAAGATGGCAATTGCATTCAGCACCCACAAGAAAACTATATGGGCCAAGTACGTCAAAGGAGAAAAGAAGACTCCAGAATTCACGAGAACACTGGAGAAGCAAAGAGATCACTGGCCCGCTTTCGTGAAATTCAAGGAATCGGAATTATCTAAGGAACGGTCGAGAATAAACAAGATCAATGCCGCAAAAAAGGAGCATTTCCATACGCTGGGGCCAGGTGGCTACGCGGTGGCCCGACCTAAGTGGGATAAGTTTGAGCAACAGATGCTGGATGCAGGGGTCACTCCAGTTACATTGAGCTGGCCGGAAAGGTGCAGGACTTGGTTCTATGCGCATGGGGGGCGTTGGACCCGAAGACAAGCCAGGTTTTGAAGAAGGCAAGTCTTAAAGGAGCCGATGACAAGTTACTTGTTGCAATAGAAGAGGCTCGAACGAGGGTGTTCACGCCCAACAGAGAGAACGACGAGCTTACGCGCGCCCTGGGAAATCCTGAACACCCGGGAAGAACATGAGGCAAAGGCGTTGTTCCGTGGTATGAGGGGTTTGCGGACTGGAACGCCGACTACAGAAGCCGTGCGAGAAAGAAGATGGAGGAGGATAAGAAGAGGAAGCTGGAGGAGGAGCTGAGGAAGCAGGAAGCAGAACGCCTTAAAGGCCTAGAATCAGCGCACGCGGAGTTGGCACTCCAATTCCAACGACAGCAGCAGCAGATCGACTCACTTAGCCAAGAAAGGGGGTCTCAGCAGCGGCAGCAGCTAGCGGATGATCCAGCATTGGATAGCACCATCCCATCCATGCCGAGAAGCAGCGTGGGTTCCGCCCCGGGCGAGGCACTGCTGGATACATACCCTGTGGATGACATCATGGAGAACACTAATTGTGAGCTACACTTCAAAATGAAGAACGTATCCATGAAGGTGGCGGACGCCGTTGCTTATACAAATCCCCCCGAAGCAACCTTCCATTGCAACCCGATTCCAGCTGGCTATGCTCGTGTCGTGGTTGATGAAGTGGTGGCACAATATTCGGGGCTAGAGCTTGACATTCCTGGAGATGACGACGAGCACACACTGGGAGAGGCCATACATCGTATCATCCTATGGAGAAAGGATTGCATCATCTTTCCAAGGCCACCGACACCGCGTCAGCCAACTCCTCCTCGAAGTCCGCCACCGCGTAAGCAGACTCCCGCTCCTCCAAGTCATCAGCCACCGCCTCAGCAGAGTCCTGCTCCTTCAAGTCCGCCAACGCGTCAGGCCACTCCTCCTCCAAGTCCGGCATCGCGTCAGCCCACTCCTCCTCCTCCAAGTCCGGCAACGCGTCAGCCCACTCCTCCTCCTCCAAGTCAGGCACCGCGTCAGCCGTCTCCGCCGCCTCATCGGGCTACGCCGCCTAAGCAACAGCGGAAGAGAGCCGCCACAGCTATGGTGGCTAGCGATACAAGTACAGGTACAGGAGGCAAGAGATTCCAATTTGGTCCAAGCCTCACGCCTCTTCCGAAGAGGCCTTATGACCTAACTGTGGAGAAAAACGAAGCAGAAGTGCAAGCCCAAGTGAGGGCCCATTTTGGACCGAAACTGCCACCGCCGCCAAAGGAGAAAGTACCTGAGCTGAGCATGTCATTGACCACTTTATTCGTATGGCTGAACCACCAGCTCCCAAGCCTATTGACTAAGACTATGAGCGCCAAATCAAGAAGGCATATCAAGCACACAAAAAAGAAGGAGTCAAGCTCGAGCTCGAGCTCCAGCCAAGCAGCTGCCAAAAAAAGCGGGAAAACTGTTCCCCAGCTGGGAGAACAGGCGGTGCAATCGATCCCCCCGCTCATTGTACCAACAGATGTGAGTACTGGCGCCGATCAGCTGGTAATAACCGACGAGCATAGAAGGCAGGCTGCAGAGCTCGGTATCACTGTTTATCAACTCCTAGAGATCGAGCCCATGGACACGCTTAGAGAGGAGGACATAAAACGGAAATATGCCCGCGGCGAACCTTTGGTCAAGCCTGAGGAGGTCAAGAAGCTCCCAACGAGAATGTATGAATTGCATGAATGGTACATGAAAATTACCAAGACTACCAATCGAGAGTCCCTCATGGTGAGAGTCAAGCCAGAGCATTACTACAATGCGAATGCTCTGTATGTTGAGTTTACAGAACTGTTTCAGTTATTCAATCAAGACGCACTCGACAAATCTATCGTTAGTTGCTATTGTCTGTAAGTGATTTCTTTCTGTAATTTAAGTCTCAAGCTAGCTGTAGTGCTCGTTAATCATTACCTGTAATTATCCTCACTATATTCTTTTATGTGGTATTATGCAGGATGAAGATCTATGAAATGAAAAAAGCTGGACGCTATGGCATTGGGTTCATTGACCCAAATACCATTAATCAAGAGACATGGACATATGAATGGTATCGAGAAGAAGTAGAGAAAAACATGCTAGAGTTCTTGAAGAAACTCAACAGCAATTGAGATATACTACTTCCTTACAACTTCGGGTGAGTCACACTGTCTTGTACTACAAATTCTGTTTTTTGCTTACTACCTAGATGTTAATAAGTGTATAGGGTTTAGGGTAGTTGATGAGTTATGCACATGCCCGCTTAATTTATACATGCAAACGTGTGCGCATGCAGTTTCCACTGGATCTTGTTAGTCATTCAAGTTGAAGATGGAAAAGTTGAAGTACTGGACTCACTACTTAAACCAGTTACTGAGTACGAAATCGTGAAGGGGATAGTCAACAGGTAATTTCAATCATTATCGAACTATATATGTCGGCCTCTTTAGTTCGTCATTTCCTGATATCAACTAATTAATAACTCCTTTATTCATTTTCTTTGCCGGCGGGCAGGGCTTGCAAAAAGTTCATCAAACAGGTTCCAGGCACTTGGAAAGAAAAGCTGAAATGGTATCGACCCAAGGTAATTAATTAAGTAGTACTAGCTAGCTACCATCTCTTTAATTTTAGTTTCAATACCATTATTTATCATGCTTGATCAATTATTATCTGATTGAATTCTATTCTCGTAAAGGCCATGAAGCAGGCGCGGGGGATTGATTTATGTGCATACTACGTTTGCGAGAACATTCGCATGATGGCATCCGAAAGGAGCAGATCTGATAGACAGATATGGGTACGTTTGCCAGAACACTATTCACAATTTTTATATCATTATCGATATCTAATATATATACACACAACTAATACATGCATATTTGATCTCCTTCTTTAAAGTTCAACGAGATGCGGGATAAGCTCCTACCAACGGATCGCGTACGAGCAATTCAAGAGGAAATAGCGGGATTTTTGCTCGACCAGGTCATAGATCCCAAAGGAGAATACCATTACCCGCTACCGCAGTAATGCCTCCATGTAGGAGAAATTGTATATGCCAACTTGTATATATACATGTGTATGTGTGAATGGTGGTGCGAGACATTCGATGATATATATATATATATATATGATCGGTTCTACGAGAAATTCTATTTATATATATGCATAAAGTGTACAATATGTAGTATCATAAAATACCAGCAAATGAAAAAGAATTAAATGGAAAACACAAAATTAAAGGAAAAAGAAATCATAAACCCAAAACCCCCTAAACCTTTTAGTACCGGTTGGTGTTACCAACCAGTACTAAAGGTCTCCCAGCCCCCAGCGCTGGCTCGTGCCACGTGGTGGCCCTTTAGTGGCGGTTCGTGTTGAACCGGTACTAAAGGGGGGGGGACCTTTAGTCCCCACCCCTTAGTGTCGGTTGTAGAACCGGCACTATAGGGCCTTACGAACCGGTGCTATAGCCCGGTTCTGCACTAGTGGATCGGTACTTCAGAAACCTTTTCGGTGACCAAATATTATCGTCCTATATATCAATCTTTACCTCCGGACCATTCTGGAGCTCCTCGTCATGTCCGTGATCTCATCCGGGACTCCGAACAACATTCGGTCATCAACTCACATAACTCATACAATACTATATCGTCAACAAACGTTAAGCGTGCGGACCCTACGGGTTTGAGAACTATGTAGACATGACCGAGACACCTCTCCGGTCAATAACCAATAGCGGAACCTGGATGCTCATATTGGTTCCTACATATTCTACGAAGATCTTTATTGGTCGAACCGTTATGACAACATACGTAATTCCCTTTGTCTATCGGTATGTTACTTGCCCGAGATTCGATCGTCGGTATCTCCATACCTAGTTCAATCTCGTTACCGGCAAGTCTCTTTACTCATTCCGTAATACATCATCTCGTAACTAACTCCTTAGTCATTTACTTGCAAACTTATTATGATGTGTATTACCGAGAGGGCCCAGAGATACCTCTCCGATACTCGAAGTGACAAATTCCAATATCGATCCATGCCAACTCAATAGACACCTTCGGAGATACCTGTAGAGCATCTTTATAATCACCCAGTTACGTTGTGACGTTTGATAGCACACAAGGCATTCCTCCGGTATCTGGGAGTTGCATGATCTCATGGTCAAAGGGACGTGTATTTGACATTCAAGAAAGCAGTAGCAATAAGCTGAACGATCATATGCTAAGCTAACAGATGGGTCTTGTCCATCACATCATTCTCCTAATGATGTGATCCCGTTATCAAATGACAACTCATGTCTATGGTTAGGAAACCTTAACCATCTTTGATCAACGAGGTAGTCTAGTAGAGGTTTACTAGGGACATGGTATAGTTTATGTATGCACACATGTATTTAAGTTTTCGGACAATACAATTCTAGCATGAATAATAAACCTTTATTATGATTAAGGAAATATAATAATAACCATTTTATTATTGCCTCTAGGGCATATTTCCATCAGTCTCCCACTTGCACTAGAGTCAATAATCTAGTTCACATCGCCATGTGATTAACACCCATAGTTCACATCGCCATGTGACCAATACCCAAAGAGTTTACTAGAGTCAA
Organism: Thinopyrum elongatum; assembly: GCA_011799875.1. Lineage (NCBI taxonomy): Eukaryota > Viridiplantae > Streptophyta > Magnoliopsida > Poales > Poaceae > Thinopyrum > Thinopyrum elongatum. Next base: position 49,559,359 of record CM022303.1, on the reverse strand, counting down.
TAATCTAGTTCACATCGCCATGTGATTAACACCCAAAGAGTACTAAGGTTTGAACATGTTTTGCTTGTGAGAGAAGTTTAGTCAACAGGTCTGCAACATTCAGATCCGTGTGTACTTTGCAAATAACTATGTCTACAATGCTCTGCACAGAGCTACTCTAGCTAATTTGTTCCCCCATTCAATACGTATCCAGATTGAGACTTAGAGTCATCCGGATTAGTGTCAAAGCTTGCATGGACGTAACCCTTTAGGATGAACTCTTTATCACCTCCATAACCGAGAAATATTTCCTTAGTCCTCTTTAGGTACCTAAGGATAATTTTAACCGTTGTCCAGTGATCCACTCCTAGATCACTATTGTATTCCCTTGCTAGACTCATGGCAAGGCACACAACAGGTCTGGTACACAGCATGGCATACTTAATAGAACCTATGGCTGAGGCATAGGGAATGACTTTCATTCTCTCTCTATCTTCTGCCGTGGTCGGGCTTTGAGTCTTACTCAACTTCACACCTTACAATACAAGCAAGAACTCCTTCTTTGACTGATCTATTTTGAACTCCTTCAAAATCTCGTCAAGGTATGTACTCATTGAAAGTCTTATCAAGCGTCTTGATCTATCTCTATAGATCTTGATGCCCAATATGTAAGCAGCTTCACCGAGGTCTTTCATTGAAAAATTCTTATTCAAGTATCCTTTTATGCTATCTAGAAATTCTATATCATTTCCAATCAGCAATATGTCATCCACATATAATATTAGAAATGCTACAGAGCTCCCACTCACTTTCTTGTAAATACAGGCTTCACCGTAAGTCTGTATAAAACCATATGCTTTGATCATCTCATCAAAGCATATATTCCAACTCCGAGATGCTTGCACCAGTCCATAGATGGATCGCTGGAGCTTGCATACTATGTCAGTACCTTTAGGATCGACAAAACCTTCTGGTTGCATCATATACAACTCTTCTTTAAGATATCCATTAAGGAATGCAGTTTTGATGTCCATTTGCCAGATTTCATAATCATAAAATGCGGCAATTGCTAACATGATTCGGACAGACTTAAGCATCGCTACGGGTGAGAAAGTCTCATCGTAGTCAACCCCTTAAACTTGTCGAAAACCTTTTGCGATAAGTCGAGCTTTGTAGACAGTAACATTACCATCAGCGTCAGTCTTTTTGAAGATCCATTTATTATCTATGGCTTGCCAATCATCGGACAAGTCCACCAAAGTCCACACTTTGTTCTCATACATGGATCCTATCTCAGATTTCATGGCCTCAAGCCATCTGTCGGAATCTGGGCACATCATAGCTTCTTCATAGTTCGTAGGTTCGTTGTTGTCCAACAACATGACTTCCAGTATAGGATTACCGTACCACTCTGGTGCGGTACGTGCTCTGGTCGACCTACGAAGTTCAGTAGTAACTTGATCTGAAGTTTCATGATCATCATCATTAGCTTCCTCTCTAGTTGGTGTAGGCATCACGGGAACGGTTTTCTCTAATGTGCTACTTTCCAATTCGAGAGAAGGTACAACTACCTCATCAAGTTCTACTTTCCTCCCACTCACTTCTTTCGAGAGAAACTCCTTCTCTAGAAAGGACCCATTCTTAGCAATAAAGATCTTGGCTTCGGATCTGTGGTAGAAGGTGTACCCAATTGTTTCTTTAGGGTATCCTATGAAGACGCATTTCTCCGCTTTGGGTTCGAGCTTATCAGGCTGAAGCCTTTTGACATAAGCGTTGCATTCCCAAACTTTTAAGAAACGACAGCTTAGGTTTCTTGCCAAACCATAGTTCATACGGTGTCGTCTGAACGGATTTAGACGATGCCCTATTTAACGTGAATGCGGCTGTTTCTAATGCATAACCCCAAAATGATAAAGGCAAATTGGTAAGAGAAATCATAGAACGCACCATTTCTAATAAAGTACGGGTACGACGTTCAGACACACCATTACGCTGTGGTGTTCCAGGTGGCGTGAGTTGTGAAACTATTCCACATTGTTTGAAATGAAGGCCAAACTCGTAACTCAAATATTCGCCTCCGCGATCAGATCGTAGAAACTTTATTTTCTTGTTACGATGATTCTCCACTTCACTCTGAAATTCTTTTGAAATTTTCAAATGTTTCAGACTTGTGTTTCATCAAGTAGATATACCCATACCCACTCAAATCATCTGTGAAGGTGAGAAAATAACGATACCCGCCGCGTGCTTCAACACTCATCGGACCGCATACATCGGTATGTATTATTTCCAATAATTCATTAGCTCGCTCCTTTGTTCCGGAGAACGGAGTTTTAGTCATCTTGCCCATGAGGCATGGTTCGCAAGTATCAAATGATTCATAATCAAGTGATTCCAAAAGTCCATCTGCATGGAGTTTCTTCATGCGCTTTACACCAATATGACCTAAACGGCAGTGCCACAAGTATGTTGCACTATTATTATCAACTTTGCATCTTTTGGCATCAATATTATGAATATGTGTATCACTACGATCGAGATTCAATAAACCATTCACATTGGGTGTATGACCATAGAAGGTTTTATTCATGTAAACAGAACAACAATTATTCTCTGACTTAAATGAATAACCGTATTGCAATAAACATGATCCAATCATATTCATGCTCAACGCAAACACCAAATAACACTTATTCAGGTTCAACACTAATCCCAAAGGTAGAGGGAGTGTGCGATGGTGATCGTATCAACCTTAGAATCACTTCCAACACACATCATCACCTCGCCCATAACTAGTATCTGTTTATTCTACAACGCCTGTTTCGAGTTACTAATCTTAGCAACTAAACCGGTATCAAATACCCAGGGGCTACTACTAACACTAATAAGGTACACATCAATAACATGTATATCAAATATACCTTTGTTCACTTTGCCATCTTTCTTATCCGCCAAGTATTTGGGGCAGTTCCACTTCCAGTGACCATTTCCTTTGCAGTAGAAGCACTCAGTTTCAGGCTTGGGTCCAGCTTTGGGCTTCTTCATGGGAGCGGCAACTTGCTTGCCATTCTTCTTGAAGTTCCCTTTCTTTTCCTTCCCCTTTTTCTTGAAACTAGTGGCCTTATTAACCATCAACACTTGATGCTCTTTCTTGATTTCTACCTCCACCGATTTCAGCATCGCGAAGAGCTCGGAAATCGTTTTATTCATTCCTTGCATATTATAGTTCATCACGAAGCTCTAGTAGCTTGGTGATAGTGACTGGAGAACTCTGTCAATCACTATCTTATCTGGAAGATTAACTCCCACTTGATTCAAGCGATTTGTAGTACTCAGACATTCTGAGCACATGCTCACTGGCTGAGCTATTCTCCTCCATCTTGTAGGCAAAGTACTTGCCAGAGGTCTCATACCTCTTAACATGGGCATAAGTCTGAAATACCAATTTCAGCTCTTGGAACATCTCATATGTTCCATGGCGTTCAAAAATGTCTTTGGAGCCTCGATTCTAAGCCGTAAAGCATGGCGCACTAAACTATCAAGTAGTCATCATATCGAGCTTGTCAAACATTCATAACGTATGCATCAGCTCCTGCAATAGGTCTGTCACCTAGTGGCGCATCAAGTACATAATTCTTCTGTGTAGCAATGAGGATAATCACTACTAGGAAAACCCTTACTAGTAGCGCTGGTTTTTTTGCTATTAGTAGCGCTGGTAGACGCGCTACTGCTACGGCGCTACAGCTATTTTTTAGCAGTAGCGCTTGTTTGCCCCAGCGCTACTGGTAACAGAAGCTAGCAGTAGCGCTGTTCCATCCAGCGCTACTGATACTTATCTGCAGCGTGGGTATCTAGCCAGCGCTACTCTTATTTGAGTGCTACTGGTAATCTTTACCCCCACGCCACTGCTAACTTTTGTAGTTTTTTTTTGCGTTTTGGCTCTGTACACATTTAAACAGATCCACCATTTATACAATAACATACATTCATTGAAAAGCAAGTGAGTCATCGATGAGCCAAAGTTATTAGAAGTCTCGACATGTCTCAAGTATCTCATCATCATCAATCATGGTCGAACACATGTCTCGAAATAGCGTTACAAGTCATTACAAGTTCCCAATACATGCAACTACATGGTCACACACTCATGTTTCATCATCTATGTAGACTATGATATGACCGCATAGAAGATAAGAGCGATCACGATGATCAAAAGCGGTATTATGTAGTAGTTTTTGCGGCGGCGCTGGTTCTGAATCCCCTGTTGTGCTATGAATCTCAAGTAACTAGCTTTGGCTTCCGCTCTGCTATCAAACCCTTTCTGGCTTCCACCCGAGAAGCCAGAGACTTGGGCCTGACACTCTGGCCACTCATCGTACACACCCGAAACATGCCCTACATACACGGCATACCACTTCCTCGCCATCGTTGATCTATATACCTGTCAGAGATGCACATATATATATATATATATCATGAAGCGAATTCAACGAAACAGTTATGAAATAGAAGCAATATATATAGTAAACATAGTTAACAAATTTCATCATACCGAAAGTAATTAACTAGAGCGTGGCACCATACATCTAATAGTTTCATCGTACAGAGACATTTCGAAGTTTCGTCGTACAGAAAGTAACAAGTAACTAAACAGACACATTGTTTTTAAGCAGTGCACTCTTCCCATCTGTCCATATCCAGGAGGATGGACCCAAGCTTAGTGAAAGGCGTCATGTCCTGACGCTATAGGGCAATGCGGGTTCGGACGTCAGCTCGCGATATTGGGCCGCCGTAGAACATCCCATTCTATTCGAGGACATCTTTCATGATGATGGACGCAATTTCCTGCTGGATCCGGTAGAAATCATTTTGAAGTTGATTATCCCGCACGGCTCCAAAGGCTTCGGCCCATCTCTGGATATGGGTATCGGATGAAGATTTCATGCAAAGTGATTGCACATCCCTTCTGTACTCCATCATTAGATGGATGACGTAGAATCCATCGTTCTCACTTCTTGCCGGTTGCTGGATGCAACAGAAGTCAGTCTTGTGGCCAAAACAGAGCCCGACCTTATTTGTTTTTTTGCATTGGATGTAGCCACCCCGCATGCTGAAGCCCAGCATAGCTCTGTCCAGAACATACTTTATGTGTGTGTAATCTTTCTTCTGTATTTTCTTCGACGGGTCCAAATATAGAGCGCGGGAGTAACGCGGGTAAAGAACGATGAGAACGGCACGACACCCCCCACTGCGCAAAATACACGATCAAGTTAGCCTCCATGCGTGCAAAGTAATTATTGAAATGCACGAAAGGATGTATGTGTTATAGTGCTATCCGCGGATGACTTACGAGGGATGATAAGGTATGAGAATCGTTTCTTTGTCCTTATTGCTGACCAAGAATTCTTCGATGTACTGACTCGCATATTGACGGTTGGCATCGTTGATTGACAAGAAGCCCTCATGCATGTAGTATGGGTCCGCGATCACAAGACCGGTGACTTGCTCTCTCCTGACGATGTAGTTCATGTGCAGCGCATACAGGCGGACGAACGTAAAATCGAGTGTCCTCATTTGAAACATCTGGAAGATGTAATCAAATCGCGGGAAGAAGAGGTCCGCAGGGCATGTGTGGACGTACATCTTGCAACTGCTCGGCAAATGAACCGTATAAAGTGGGTATCCTGGATCATCCGAGGCGAGGAGGCTTCTCTCTGTCGAAAGCACATGGTCATGGAGTCTCCTGAGATCCCCTGTTATGGCAGCTAGTGCATTCGCCGGTACCATTGGCTCTCCCGTGACATGGATTAATGGCGCAAGTTTCATCGGTACACTGTCAACCTTGGTCGAAGGCGGCTGGCTGCTAGAACCAACATTGCCAGCTTTATTGGATTTTCTCGCCGCCGGTCTCTTCCTTTGCTTCTTCTTGGTGGGCTCAGGTGCTGGTGGGTATGTCAGACCCTCCCTGACCACCACCCCTAGTGTTGTCGGGCTCAGCATTGGATGACTCTGGCTAATTAGTTGAGCTTGGGTGGAACCGGCATCTGGAGGCGTGTCCGGCGAGGATTGCATGAACAAAGACTTCTTGCACTCCCGAGGACGTTTCGGCTCTGGTACATGCATCTCATATTCATATGGTTGACTCATTGTTACATCATTGTGATAGCCGGTATTGAAATACTGGAGAGGGTCATCGGCCTCCTCCATGTCATGATCCATATCCTCTTCCATGGGGCAGATGGCATCATCTGCCGGAACGGTTGGCCCTCCTTCCTCGTGTCTCTCGATCTCAGCAAGCAGCACAGACGATGGTTGTACTTGTGTAGGTGGGGTTGTGGTCATACCTTCCTGAGGTCCCGTTGGTGTGCTCCCGGCCACCTCCACACGAAGAAGATTTTTTGGCCACAGGATCGTCCAATTTTTGCATTGGCCAAGCTGCGTGGGGGTCTCGTCATCCTCTCCATCGGTTTGTATCGGATGAGGGAAACCCTCGTAGCCCGCTTTCACACTCGCCACGGAGACCCTCAAGGCGTTATTAGGCATCTGCCGGCGGTGGAACAATCGATCATTGGGCTTCACTATAGTACCCTTCCCCACATCCACCAACCCGCCCTTCATGTGGTAAAGGAGGGTGCACGGAGTGGAGTCGGCCTACAAAGACATATACGTGCGGCGTCAGAGATCCAAAAAGAACGGCAACTTAAGATTAATTAATTAGTTGAGTTGATGAGGGTGCGACGCGTATTTACCGTGAGGGCATCGAGCTCAGCCAATGTCGACGGCCCGACATTCAAGCCAGAGACGGAGCTAGGGCTGCTGTGAGAGCTGGGTGCAGGAGCAGGAGCTGGAGTAGGTGCGGGTGCGGTTGCCATACTAGGTACGGGTATGGGTGCGGTGTTCATTGAGTTGCTCCCGGTGAAGCTGGGCATGGGAAAATCAGTTGGTGGCGCGTTTGGATTTTGTTGCACCCAGCTGACCACAGTTGGAATCAAGATTGTAAAGGCAGCCACCATATCATTTCTACAGGCAGCTACCGCTTCCTGGATTACCTCAGCTTTGACCTCAGCTTTGGTCTCAGCTTTTGTTTTCTCCATCGCCCGTGCCACCTTCTGGTCGATAGTCACTTGACTGAACTTCTTTCTCTGTCTTTTAGCCTCGGGGTCCTTGTTATAATAGTACTTCCACATGGCGCCATCCCCGGCGCCATGCACATGTCCATATTGCGGCCACTGGCCCGGCGGGTGTCCCATCATTATCTTCATGGCCCGGTTGAAAGGAGTGTCCCACTTGTACTTCGCCGACGACTGAGGCGACTGAGTCGAGAGTCGCTTTCGGCCGCAAGCTTGTGTTGCTCTCTCGGCAAAATGGAGCGTGAATCATTTACGAATGCGACTAGAATGCAGTAGACTTCATTGATCAGAAGCTAATATGTAAGGTGGTAAAAGGATAATTATCAGTAATCTCATGAATTTCCTAGTTGGCCCGTCGGTGAAAAAAATCTTTTTTTTTGGGTCCCACGAGAATCGGGCCCTGATGAAGTCATGCTCCTGCTGGTCGGTGAACTCAGCCAATGGGTCTGGGATCCCCTGACGTTCACGTTCTGCGTCCTCCTTAGCCCACACGGGCCTCTTTCCCGTGTAACCACGACTTCCAAGGTGGTGGTTCCCCATGTTCTTTGCCTGCAGCTGCTTGCCTCTCTCCGACCTGGCCTTGGCAGCTTCTTCATTGCAAGTCTCCTTGAACTTTTCAAAGTCCTCTATCGTAATTTTCGGATTGTCTGCAACAATCTCGGCGTAGGTTTCATGGTCTACTTCAATCGCCTTTTTCACCCTAGTTTTCCAAGCGCTCAATGCGTTGCTGAACTTCCCTAGGGCTTTGTTGTTGATTTTTTTCATGCCATCATCATCCCATGGGTCAACATCGTCTTTCCGACCGGGGAACAGGAATCTTGCGTGCAACCTAGTTAGGAGCAGCTTCTTCAAATTTTCATTCTTCCGTATTTTCATGGTGTTGATGTTAGCTGTATCCAGTAGGATGCATGCTAGTTGGTTGCCGTAACACGCTGCCACTTCCCGCGGCTCTATTGGCTCGAACTCGCCAGGGTGCACCACCGTGACCACCAGTCTTCCGGTGCCGAGCTCATTTGGGCATCGTGTCTTCTTTTCCTTCTTTCCTTCACTGGCTTGGGAGGTCCCACCTTCCGTGCTGTAGTTAGCAACATCATCAGCGCCAGTCTCAGTGCCGGTGTCATTGGTGGCATCAGTGTCGGCGCCGGCGCCACCACCGTCCTCGTATGTCATGACAAGGGGGTCCTGACACCCAGCTTGTTGTCTCTCCTGATCCGCCAGAAAGTCGAGGTAGGCGTGTGCTTGACCTAATTGGGACTGAGAACCTCTGGCCTCATCGGTTTCGGTCATGTTTCCTAGGGTTCAATGTCGTAGTCGTTTAATTATCAGATTTATATAATAAAGTGAATAATGACAAATCTCGAGGACTCGATATGTCCAACTTTCTAGCACAAGTCATGCCAAAATTCACGGAAAATTTCGGCATGACCTTTGCTAGAAAGTGCACATATAGAGCGCCTGAAATTTGCCGGAATGGAAATGAATCAACATTTCCGGCAAAACATAGGTCACTCACAATCGGTTTCCCTGCAAATGACAATAAGCACTATGTGCTGAAGTAGCATTTCACTACCATCTGCCAACACTAGCAGAATGCAATAACTATGTGATGCAAGAACAAAGATATTCCCCACACAGCATCTCACAAGCAATGGAGCCACCAAGATCACCAAAATTTTATAATTTATACTACTACTATGTAACAACCAAAGTCCGACATTTCATTTTAACAGCAACTCCAAATGGACTCCAATGGACAGCATTTCATTTCATTTTATTTGAACTCCAAATACTTTAGCAACTCCAAATATGAATCCAATGGACAACACAATTGCATTTCATTTTAATAGCAAGCATTTCAACAGTCTAACAAGCATTTTAACAAGCACTCTAACAAGCATTGCCTAATCGCATATCCATAACCACTCTGCATATTATTTGGCTTATTAGTTTCTACTAGCTGTAGTGTGTATATTCAAACATTGAGCAAAGCACCTTGCCGCCGGAGGAGCCAAGCACCTTGCGTCCGGGTGACGTTCCCGGCGTCCTTCTCCTCCTCGCTGATTACCTTGCTTCCGGAGGAGCCGAACCTGATGCAGAGAACACGGCCGGTCAGAGAGAGAGAGAGAGAGAGAGAGAGAGAGAGAGAGAGAGAGAGAAAGAGACTGCTGGGGGGAGGGGCGCCGGCCGGTGGAGGGGACTGCTGGGGGGAGGGGCGCCGGCCGGTGGAGGGGACTGCTCGGGGGAGGGGCGGCACGGGGGGAGGGGCCGGGCCGGGGGGTGGACCTATGGGGTCGGGTGCGGCGCACGTTGACGGCGGCGTGGGCGGGTGCGGCGTCGGCGGTGGCGTGGGAGAGGGGATCGGATCGAGCGAGAGTGAGAGAGAGAGAGGAAAGAGATGTGTGCTATCTAGGCAACTTAGCTATAGCACGGGGCAGCAAAACGCGCTATAGCTAAGTTAGCTATAGCGCGGCCCCAGCACAAACCGCGCTACTGCTAACTTTTTCTTTTATTTTTATTTTTATTTTTCTTTTTCTTTTTCTTTTTCATGTTCCACAAACTTCCTTCCTTTTTCTTTTTATTTTTCTTTCATTTCATTTTCCACAACTTATTAGTTCCTTTTTATTTTTCTTTCATTAATTTCATTTTGCAAAACTTCCTTTCTTTTTATTTTTCTTTTTCTTTTTCTTTTTCATATTCCACAAACTTCCTTCCTTTTTCTTTTTATTTTTCTTTCATTTCTTTCGTTGGAGCAATACCACTGTTACCCTCCGGATAATAATTAGTATAATATATATTACATCATTTGACCGCTAACGGCGGTATACAAAATAGACACACACAAAATTTGTGGATTAGTTTGTCAGCTTGGGCGATGACGACGCTTCAGACTGATCTTCTTCCTTCTTTTGTTCGTTGTCGAATAATTAAGCCCATGGTTGTGACTTTTCCTTTTCCAGGGATTACGATCTTTCGTAGGTAATGTAGTCTTCATTCTTCTTTTAACATATGTTTCATCGTCATCCGCATCATCTTCCCTCATCGGATCACCGTACTGGTCGTAGTCTTCCTCGTTGGCGACTCCATCCATTCCGACGATGCTCCTTTTGCCTCTCCTCACGACAACACGGCTGGGATTGATCGGGTCGGTTATGAAGAAACATTGTGTCACATGTTTAGCGTGTACCCATGGCTCATTTTTGGCGATGGCGTTGACGGTACCGCTATCGGAGTCGGGTATACACATGGTAGTGAAATGTTGGTTTTCTCTTTGTACATTCTTAGCCCATCTGACACGGAACATTGTCGCGCTATGCAATCCAGAGTAGTTAAGCTCCCATATCTCTTCGACCCTTCCGTAATATCTTTCAATTACATTCCCGGTCATGGCTTCCATCGTCACCCCTGAGTTTTGGTCATCACTGTTTATATCTTTCTCCTCCGTGTAGAACGTGTATCCGTTGATATCGTATGCTTGATAAGTCGCGAGGTTGGTCGACGGGCCATGTGCTAAGGAGTATATGAGCATTCCGTTCGGACAGCCCTCTTCCGGGGGATTAGCCAGAACTCGCTCTTTGAACCAACGCAAGAAAGTGGAGTTGTGCTCTCTAATAACTTCAGCGTCCATCCTGTGCACCCCACGGTCACGGTACTTCTTTGCGATGGTCTCTTTGTGCAGTGTCACGAAATCTTCTAGCACATCTAGGTGTTGTAGCACTACTAAGTTTGCCCTGTCAAGGTCGTTTTGTCGGCCCGAGCGTAACACATTCACATCCCTATGACCGTTGGTGTGACCTTCGCCTTCGAGCCTTCCACAGTGCTTGTTGACGGGAAAACCAACAACAGGGTCTCTGGTGCCTACTAGATAACTCTCACAGAAAGAGATGCACTCTTTGGTCAGATATCCCTGGGCTATGCTTCCATCTGGACGGGACATGTTACGAACGAATCCTTTGATGACCCCATTCATCCTCTCGAACGGCATCATGCTGTGCAGGAATGTCGGCCCTAGGTCAATGATGTCGTCCACGATGTGGACACATAGATGCACCATGACATCAAAGAACGCGGGCGGGAAGTACATCTCTAGCTCATTCAGTATGACAACGATCTCTTCCTGTAGCCTATGGAGTTGCTTCACACTGATCGACTTTCGAGAGATACCATCAAAAAAGTGGCATAGGTCAGTAAGCGTCTCACACACATGTGTGTCCATAATCCCTCTAAGTGAAACCGGGAGTAACTGCGTCATCATCACATGACAGTCGTGAGACTTCATCCCACTGAACCTTTTTTTCTTAGTGTCCAGATATCTGCTTATCTTCCCACAGTATCCGGAACTAACTTTGATTCCGGCAAGGCACTTGAACAATTGATCAACCTCCTTCGGATCTAAGGTGAAGCAAGAGGGGGGGCAATATTGTTCTTCCTTCTTGTTTACTTTTTTGCCCCTATCTTCCGTCTTCGTCTCCATCTCGGTCTCCTCTGACGACTTTTTACCGGGCATTTGGAGATCTTTCCTGATATTCAAAAATTCCAAGTCTTTTCTTGCCTTCGGCCCATCCTTGGTCCTCTCCGGCATGTTCATCAATGTTCCAAGCAAACTCTCAAGGATATTTTTTGTGATATGCATTTGATCAAGGCTATGAGGCGTGTCGAGTTTGGGCCAGTATTCCAAGTCCCAGAAAACAGATCTCGTCTTCCATACCTTCAGCAGGGGCTCCGGCGCCTTTTCCTTCGTCTTTCCAGGTGAGGGGCACTCTTCCCAGTTCTTCAATAACTCATATATTTTTGCACCGCTACGCTTACATGGAGGACCTCGATGCTCAGCCTTACCATTGAATAGATCTCCACGCTTTCTCCACGGGTCATCCTTCTCGAGCCATCTTCGATGCCCCATGTACATGATTTTTTAAGACCCGCCATCTTTCGATAGCTGCTGAGAAGTTGTATCATCCATGCACCTCGTGCATCCGTAATATCCGTGGTACACCTGGCCGGAGAGATAGCCGTAACCGAGATAGTCCTGCACCGTCGTGATCAGCACGGCTCTCATGTAGAAATACTCTCCTTTGCTTGCATCCCATGTCTTGGCCGGCGTTATCCATAAGGTCTGTAGCTCCTCTTTCAGTAACCCGAGATACAGATTTATATCATTTCCCGGTTGTCTCGACCCTTGAATAAGCATAGCCATGTGTATGTATTTTTCCTTCATGCACAACCAGGGGGGAGGTTGTACATCCATACAAACACGGGCCATGTGCTATGATTGGTGTTCTGGTTGCCAAACGGATTCATGCCATCACTACTAGCGCCAAGCACGATGTTCCTTGGATCATTTGCGAAAAAATCAAATTCAGCATTTAATGCTCTCCACTGGCTAGCATCTGCGAGGTGTCTCAGCTTCGGATCATCTCCGTCATCTGGCTTCACCCTCTTCGCGTGCCAGCGCATAAGCTTTGCTTCCTTAGGATCTACGAAATACCGCTGTAGACGCGGAGTGATCGGAAAGTACCATACAACTTTCTGAGGAGATTTCTTTCCGGCCTTTTTATATCATGAAGCAATGCACTTTGGACAGATGGTTTTTTCCGCGTGCTCGTTCCGATATATGATGCAATCATTGATGCATGTGTGATATCTAATGTGTGGCAGATCAAGAGGGCACACGATTTTCTTTGCCTCCTCGACACTAGTAGGACACAGGCTTCCCGCTGGAAGAACCTTCTTTAGATACTTCAGAAGCTCATCCAGGTTTGCATCTGTCCATTTGTTTTTTGCCTTCGTCTTTAGAAGTTCTAGTGTGAAACTCAAGCGGGTCACCTCAGGAATGCAACCATCATACAAAGGAGTCATCGAGTCTACCTCCAGTTGCGCCAGTTTGGCCTCCTCTCTAGAAGCAGCTCTGTCGCTAGTCGTCTTCTTGCGAAGCAGGTCTCGAACATGCGGGTCCCGCATGGCTGAACTTAGTACCGACGAAGACGGCGGCGTGTCCGCGTCTTCTCCGCCTTGAACTGCCTCTTCGCCATCGACATTTCCGAGGCCGTCTTCCTCTTCGGGCACATAATCGGTCATCTCTTCGTCTGGTGGCCCCATGTCGTTATTTCCTGCCCCGTCGACGTCCTCATCATCATCATCTTCACTTATCCACCAAGTATGGCCATCCATGAAACCATGCATGAGCAGGTGCGCCTTGAATGTACCACCCTCAAAGGGGTCGAGCCTGACTATTCCTTTGCATTTTCGACACGGACATAAAACATCCTTCAGTCTTTTTTCATACATGTCATCCACAGCGGATTGCCAGTATGTTTCCACCATCCTTCCATTGACCTTCATGATCACCTGCGCGTGGAGCAAATATTATAACCACGTATATATGCATGCATGGATCAAATTCATACAAAAATTCGGCATGACCTTCCCTAAACATAGGACATATTGAGTTTGCCCAAAATTCGCCGAAACGGAATTGAATCGACATTTCGGCAAAACATAGGCAACTCATGTCACCCACACATTATTTCATCAAATACACAATGTAGGCAACTCAAATTATGCCACAAACAATTCGGTATATATATTCTCATATCGCCCATATATATATAGTTTCGGTCCTATCCACACAAACACCTTTTTTTTGCTCACCTATGTGTCGAGAGGGATATCGAGCACCTTTCTTCTTAATTACCTAGTAGCTCTAGATTTATAGGCTCTAACTAGCTAGCTAGCTAGGGAGATAGTGCGGGGAGGAGAGGGAGAGAAGAGGAAGGCAATTAATGGAAGGGGGTGGAGGGCAAAGAAGAGGGGGAGGGAGGGCATTAATGGAGGGGGTGGTGGTGGAGGGCACAAAGAGAGGGGGGTGGTGGAGGGCAAAGAAGAGGGGGGAGGGAGGGCTCTATTGGAGGGGTGGTGGAGGGGCAAAGAAGAAGAGGGGTGGTGGAGGGCAAAGAAGAGGGGGAGGGAGGGCTCTATTGGAGGGGTGGTGGAGGGGCAAAGAAGAAGAGGGGTGGTGGAGGGCAAAGAAGAGGGGGAGGGAGGGCTCTAATGGAGGGGTGGTGGAGGGGGAGCATTGAAAGGAACAAGCAAGGTGCAAGGAAAGGGGGAGAAAGGAAGGGGGGGAGGAAGAAGAGAGGGGAGGAAGAAGGGGAAATGTGGTAGGTGGCTGGCGGGCATAGCAGTAGCGTGGGTCAGCTAGGCGCTCTACTGCTATGGCAGCTTGCAAAATATCTACGGCTAGTGTTGCACTACCTATAGCGCGGGCCAGAAAAACATGCTACTGGTAAAATGTTATACATAGAAAAAATATCTGTAGCGCGTTTACATAAACGGGCGCTATAGATCCTAAACTAACAGTAGCGCCGGTTGGACGACCAGCGCTGCTAATATTTATTGATCAGGGGGTGTGGTGTGTTACACTTAGCAGTAGCGTGGGGCTAGATAACAAGCGCTACTGCTAACAGATACCAGTAGCGCGCTTTCTAGCCAGCGCTACCACTAACTACTAGTAGCATGGGGTCATAAACAAAAGCTACTGGTAAACTTCTATCTATAAGCATTTTCCTAGTAGTGAATCCTCATATCACGGACCCAGTCCGCATAATTGCTACCATCATCTTTCAACTTTGTTTTCTCTAGGAACATATAAAAATAGGGGAGCTATATCGCGAGCTATTGATCTATAACATAGATATGCAAAAACTATTAAGACTAAGTTCATGATAAATTAAGTTCAATTAATCAAATTACTAATGAACTCCCACTTAAATTAACATCCCTCAAGTTATCTAAGTGATACATGATCCAAATCAACTAACCCATGTCCGATCATCACGTGAGATGGGGTAGTCATCAATGGTGAACATCTCTATGTTGATCATATCTACAATATGACTCACGTTCGACCTTTCGGTCTCCAGTGTTCCGAGACCATGTCTGTACATGCTAGGCTCGTCAAGTTTAACCCAAGTATTCTGCGTGTGTAAATCTGGCTTGCACCCGTTGTATGTGAACGTAGAGTCTATCACACCCGATCATCACGAGGTGCTTCGAAACGACGAACTTTAGCAATGGTGCATACTCGGGGAGAACACTTTTATCTTGAAATTTAGTGAAGGGATCATCTTATAATGCTACCGCCGTTCTAAGAAAAATAAGATGTATAAAGGATAAACATCACATGCAATCAAAATATGTGACATGATATGGCCATCATCATCTTGTGCTTTTGATCTCCATCTCCAAAGCATCGTCATGATCTCCATCGTCACTGGCTCGACACCTTGATCTCCATCGTTGCGTCGGGGTCATTGATGTCTACTACACAACTTGTTCTTGTAGACTCGTGTTGGGCCTCCAAGCACAGAGTTTTGTAGGACAGTAGCAAATTTCCCTCAAGTGGATGACCTAAGGTTTATCAATCCGTGGAAGGCGTAGGATGAAGATGGTCTCTCTCAAACAACCCTGCAACCAAATAATAAAAAGTCTCTTGTGTCCCCAACACACCAAATACAATGGTAATTTGCATAGGTGCACTAGTTCGGCGAAGAGATGGTGATATAAGTGTAGTAATGATAGTAGATATTGATTTTTGTAATAGGAACAATAAAAAACAGCAAGGTAGCAATTGATAAAACGGAGCACAAATGGTATTGCAATGCTTGAAAAATGAGGCCTAGGGTCCGTACTTTCGCTAGTGCAATCTCTCAACAATGCTAATATAATTGGATCATATAACCATCCCTCAAAGTGCGATGAATAATCACTCCAAAGTTCCTATCTAGCGGAGAACATAAGAAGAAATTGTTTGTAGGGTACGAAACCACCTCGAAGCTATTCTTTCCGATCTATCTATCCAAGAATTCATACTAAAATAACACCAAATAATTTCAGATTCATAATACTCAATCCAACACAAAGAACCTCAAAGAGTGCCCCAAGATTTCTACCGGAGAAACAAAGACAAGAACATGCATCAACCCCTATGCATAGATTACCCCAATGTCACCTCGGGAATCCGCGAGTTGAGTGCCAAAACATATATCAAGTGAATCAATATGATACCCCATTGTCACCACGGGTATTCATAGCAAGACATACATAAAGTGTTCTCAAATCCATAAAAGTATTCAATCCGATAAAACAAAATCTCAAAGGGAAAACTCAATTCATCACAACAAGATAGAGAGGGGAAAACACCATATGATCCAACTATATTAACAAAGCCCGCGATACATCAAGATCGTGCCATCTCAAGAACACGAGAGAGAGAGAGATTAAACACATAGCTACTGGTACAAACCCTCAGCCCCGAGGGTGGACTACTCCCTCCTCATCATGGTGGCCGCCGGGATGATGAAGATGGCCACCGGTGATGATTTCCCCCTCCGGCAAGGTGCCGGAACGGTGTCTAGATTGGTTTCTCATGGCTACAGAGGCTTGCGGTGGCGGAAGATCTGATCTAGGGTCTCCGCGAGGGCTTTTGGAATATTTGGCAATTTATAGGGCAAAGAGGCGGTGCGGGAGGCCACCGAGGTGGGCACAACCCACCGGGGTGCGCCTGGGGGCTCAGGCATGCCCTTGTGGGTTGTGCCCCCCTCGGGGCACCCCCCAGGTGCTGCTCTAGCCCATTGGATGACTTCTGGTCCATAAAAAACCCACAAAAAGTTTCGCTGCGTTTGGACTCCGTTAGGTATTGATTTTCTGTGATGTAAAAAACAAGCAAAAAACAACAACTGGCACTGGGCACTTTGTCAATAAGTTAGTCCCAAAAAATGATATAAAGTTGCTATAAAATGATTGTAAAACATCCAAGAATGATAATATAGCAGCATGAATACTTCATAAATTATAGATACGTTGGAGACGTATCAACATCCCCAAGCTTAATTCCTACTCGTCCTCGAGTGGGTAAATGATAAAAGAAATAATTTATGAAGTGTGAATGCTAGCAAAGTGCATAAGTTTGATCAATAGTAATTTCAATCACTTTTCCTAGCATCATAACAGCAACTCTTTCTCATAAAACTCATCATGTTAAAGTAGCAACCAATTCACATGTTAAGGTTCAAACAATGAATTCTCTTGAAACTCAACAACCTATATTCTTAGTCACCAAACAATTGCAATTCAACGTATTCAACAGAGTCTAAGTAAGAGCTCCACATACTCAACCACCATATAGTCTTCAATGATTGCTAACACTCACCGCATACACATGAGCAAAACGTTTCAACCGGACACATAGAAAGATAGGGGCTTATAATTTCGCCTCCCAACGTATTCACTTCAAGGGTGATGTCAACAATAATAACTCATGCTACCCATATCCAACTGGGTAAATGTGCCTAGATCTTTCCTCACCACATGATGCTTGCTAAAAGAGAAAAATAAATGGAATAGAGAGAAAAACTTTGACTCTTGCATGAAAGTAAATACATAAAAGTAAAAGGTAGGCCCTTCGCAGAGGGAAGCAGAGGTTGCCATGCGCTTTTTGTTTGTATGCTCAATCCCTTAGTGCAAAAGAACGTCACGTTATATTGCTCCTTATGATAGCAACCTTTATTATGCAGTATGTCGCTTTTATTCTTTGCCATCACAAGTTCGTACAACGCTCAATTTTCTCTTACACTAAATGATCTAACACTTTTAGAAGCAATTTTTATTGCCTTATTGCACCGATGACAACTTACTTGAAAGATCTTACTCAATCCTTAGGTAGGTATGGTGGACTCTTGAAAATAAGATTTGGGTTTAAGGGTTTTTGGATGCACAAGTAGTATCTCTACTTGGTGTGGAATTTTTGGCTAGCAAAGATGGGGGGCAAGCACCACATGTTGAAGGATCTATGACAATATAACTTCTATGTGAATATGAACAAACATAAATCATTACGTTGTCTTCCTTGTCCAATGTCAACAATTTTGGCATATAATATTTTGATGGGGGCTCACAATCACAGAAGATTTCCAAGATAGTGTATTTGCATGTGAAAGTTCTCTTCCTTATAGTAATCATTCATGAATTGCTTGTATGACCAATATTGTGATTGTCAAGCTTCAAAAGATTTCACTTTCTAAACCCAATGTGAAGCTACCGCTAGGCATGATATGAACATATAATTTCAACTTCATGATATTCAATTCATTCAACAATTTACTCATAGGATATAAGTGAAGCACGAGAGTAAATGACAAACTACTCCAAAAAGATATAAGTGAAGATCAAGTGAGTAGTTAAGTAAAGGGGTAGCTAATTGAGGACTCTCTCTTATTTAAAAACTTTCAGATCTAAGTATTTTATTAAAACAGCAAGTAAAACAAAACAAAATGACATTCCAAGAATAGCACAACTCAAGTGAAGAAGCAAAAACTTAGGCTCAACCGATACTAACCGATAATTGTTCATGAAGAAAGGTGGGATGCCTACCGGGGCATCCCCAAGCTTAGATGCTTGAGACTTCTTGAAATATTATCTTGCGATGCCTTGGGCATCCCCAAGCTTGAGCTTTTGTGTCTCCTTAATTCCTTTTATATCACGGTTTCCCTAAATCTTAAAAACTTCATACACACAAAACTCAACAAGAACTCGTGAGATAAGTTAGTATAAACCAATGCATAAACCTTATCATTCTCTACTGTAGCAAATCACAAAAATTATTATTCAACATTGCATACTAAATGCCTCTGCATATTTAATACTCCTATCCTCAAATAGAATCATTAAACAAGCAAACATATGCAAACAATGCAAACATAACAGCAATCTGCCAAAACAGTCCAGTCTGTAAAGAATGCAAGAGTATCAATACTTATTTAACTCCAAAAATTATGAAAATTTACCAAACTGTATAAAATTTATCATAGCTTACTGTGCAAAAAGTTTCAACATTTTATCACATTCTTACTTTTCTCGGGAATTTTTGCAACATCGATAAACTTTCTGTTTTGAAACAGCAACTCATATACTTGCAAAATGAGCATGGTAAAGGCTATCCTTGACATTTTTATTGAAAATAAAGATGAAAAACATTATTCTAAATAACAACAAGCAAATCCTAACAAGAAAATGATGCTCCAAGCAAAACACATATCATGTGATGAGAAAATGTAGCTCCAAGTGAGGTTACCAATAATGTTGGAGACGAAAGAGGGGATGCCTTCTGGGGCATCCACAAGCTTAGTTGCTTGGATCTTCCTTGAATATTACCTTGGGGTGCCTTGGGCATCCCCAATATTAGGGTCTTGTCACTCCTTATTCTCCTCATATCGACATCTCACCCAAAACTTGAAAACTTCAATCACACAAGACTTAACGGAACTTCGTGAGATAGGTTAGTATGATAAAGAGCAAACCATTTCACTTTGGTACTGTCAAAGACAAGATTCATAATTGTTTCCACACAATTCCTACTGTAGCATATCATTTCCACAATTTATATTGAGCAATATAAGCCATAGAAACTAGAAAACAAGCAAACTATGCATTGAAAACAGAATCTATCAAAAACAGAACAGTCTGTAGTAATCTGTACTCCAACCATACTTATGCTACTCCAAAAATTCTGAAAAATTAGGAAAACGTATATAATTTGAATATATATCACCTGTAAAAAATTCAGATCAAAAGAACATTCCAGTGAATTTTCAAAATTCCTGGACTGAGCGCAAAAGTTTCTGTTTTTGCACAGATTCAAGTCAACTATCATCCACACTATCCCAAAGGCTTTACTTGGCACTTTATTGAAACAAAAGCAATAAAACATGATTACTACAGTAGAATAATCATGTGAACACATAAAAACATAAGGGGTAAATGTTGGGTTGTCTCCCAACAAGCGCTTTTCTTTAATGCCTTTTAGCTAGGCATGATGATTTCAATGATGCTCACATAAAAGATAAGAATTGAAACATAAAGAGAGCATCATGAATCATAAGTTCCTCTCTCATAATAATTTTCAGTAGCATCATGAATAGGTTCATCAATATAACCATCACATAAAGCATTCTCTTCATGATCCACAAGCATAGAAATTTTATTACTCTCCACATAAGAAAATTTCTTCTCATTCACAATGGTGGGAGTATCATATGAAACTCGAATACTATAAATTGTTTCCACATTAAAAGAGTAATGTTCAGGAAAAGGGTAATCATAACTATGACAAGTTTTATAAATATAATCATCACTACTTTTTATAACATAAGTATCATCACAATAATCATCATAAGTAGCAACTTCGTTCTCATCATAGATAGGAGGCATGCAATCATCATAGCAAATTTGATCATTCAAAATAGGGGGACTAAAAAGATCATCTTCATTAAGCATATCATCCCCAAGCTTGGGACAAACATTAATTGCAGCAAATAAATTCTCAAACATGTCATTCTCATCAAACATAGCATCCCCAAGCTTGTGACTTGGCATATCATAAACATAATCACTCTCATCATTAATAGTATGAATAGCACCAACGGTATAACAATTGCTATCATCATAATTTCCCAAGTTGGTGCCAAAAAGATTTCCAAGATTATAAGAAGTATCATTATCTTCCCAATCATAATCATTACAACAAGTAGTAGGCATCACAAAATCATACTCAATATCATCATCCTCCATCAACATATTTGATTCACTTTCATGAGGCACAATGGTGATAGGAGCAATATTACTTGGGAGAGTTACCTTTTTACCTATACTTCTCCTTCTTTTCCTTTTCTTCTTCACCACCTCACGTATGGGTTTAATCAATTTTTTTGAGCTTCTTGTTGAAGAGATTGATTGGATAGGAAGCTCCTCCTCGTTACCGGATTCATCATAATAAACACTAGGCGAGTATTGGGAAATATTTTCCCTTTCATTAGTACTCTCTTCATATTCTATTTGTTTTCTTGTCTTTAGATAGTTGGCAATATAAGGATTCTCAATGCAATTTACAGCACAAAACATATAAATTTCCTCTAGATCAAAATCAAGAAATTCTTGAGATTAAATTTTGGAATACCCTCAGTTATACGTTTCATTTCTTCATACCCCAAAAGAAGACTAAGCTCTTTATGATGCTCAAGGGTAATCAAGTTATCACAATTTTTGGACACGATTTGATCATGAAACAATTTGCATTGGAGATTTAAATGACCACGTTCATTGCAAAGTTCACAACGATGGCGAGAAAAATTAAATCTTTCAGCACAATTATCTAGCCTCTCATGCAACTTTTTCGTTTCTAAATATTTATGCTTCTTACAAAATCTATCTTCCCTTTTTGGTGTGCAATTGCACTCCCAATTCACTCCGCAAAAATTGACATTCTTATAGGAGACATCATTATCATGACTAATGCAATCATCATTAACATCATGGATATTCAAAGAATTCATACTAGCAATATTGCAATCATGCCCATCATCCAATATTTTTAGGCCATAAACTTTGTTGAATTCTTTTTCTAGCAATTGAGCACAATTATGGGAATCCCTATTCTCAAGATAGACATTATAAAGATAAAGAACAACTTGAGGTAACCCAATCTCCATTTTTTTTGTAGTTTTCTTTTTATAAACCAAACTAGTGGTAAAACAAGAAACTAAAAGATTCAATTGCAAGATCTAAAGATATACCTTCAAGCACTCACCTCCCCGGCAACGGTGCCAGAAAAGAGCTTGATGTCTACTACACAACTTGTTCTTGTAGACTCATGTTGGGCCTCCAAGCGCAGAGTTTTGTAGGACAGTAGCAAATTTCTCTCAAGTGGATGACCTAAGGTTTATCAATCCGTGGGAGGCGTAGGATGAAGATGGTCTCTCTCAAACAACCCTGCAACCAAATAATAAAAAGTCTCTTGTGTCCCCAACACACCAAATACAATGGTAATTTGTATAGGTGCACTAGTTCAGCGAAGAGATGGTGATATAAGTGTAGTAATGATAGTAGATATTGATTTTTGTAATAGGAACAATAAAAAACAGCATGGTAGCAATTGATAAAACGGAGCACAAACGGTATTGCAATGCTTGAAAATGAGGCCTAGGGTCCGTACTTTCGCTAGTGCAATCTCTCAACAATGCTAATATAATTGGATCATATAACCATCCCTCAAAGTGCGATGAAGAATCACCCCAAAGTTCCTATCTAGCGGAGAACATAAGAAGAAATAGTTTGTAGGGTACGAAACCACCTCGAAGCTATTCTTTCCGATCGATCTATCCATGAGTTCATACTAAAATAACACCAAATAATTTCAGATTCATAATACTCAATCGAACACAAAGAACCTCGAAGAGTGCCCCAAGATTTCTACCAGGAAACAAAGACAAGAACGTGCATCAACCCCTATGCATAGATTACCCCAATGTCACCTCGGAAATCCGTGAGTTGAGTGCCAAAACATATATCAAGTGAATCAATACGATACCCCATTGTCACCACGGGTATTCATAGCAAGACATACATAAAGTGTTCTCAAATCCATAAAAGTATTCAATCCGATAAAACGAAATCTCAAAGGGAAAACTCAATTCATCACAATAAGATAGAGAGGGGAAAACACCATATGATCCAACTACATTAACAAAGCCCGCGATACATCAAGATCGTGCCATCTCAAGAACACGAGAGAGAGGGATTAAACACATAGCTACTGGTACAAACCCTCAGCCCCGAGGGTGGACTTCTCCCTCCTCATCATGGTGGCCGCCGGGATGATGAAGATGGCCACCGGTGATGATTCCCCCCTCCGGCAGGGTGCCGGAACGGGGTCTAGATTGGTTTCTCGTGGCTACAGAGGCTTGCGGTAGCGGAACTTCTGATCTAGGGTTTCCACGAGGGTTTTTGGAATATTTGGCAATTTATAGGGCGAAGAGGCGGTGTGGGAGGCCACCGAGGTGGGCACAACCCACCGGGGCGCGCCTGGGGGTCCAAGCGCGCCCTGGTGGGTTGTGCCCCCCTCGGGGCACTCCCCAGGTGCTGCTCTGGCCCATTGGATGTCTTCTGGTCCATAAAAAATCCACAAAAAGTTTCGCTGTGTTTGGACTCCGTTTGGTATTGATTTTCTGCGATGTAAAAAACAGCAACTGGCACTGGGCACTATGTCAATAACTTAGTCCCAAAAAATGATATAAAGTTACTATAAAATGATTGTAAAACATCCAAGAATGATAATATAGCAGCATGAATACTTCATAAATTATAGATACGTTGGAGACGTATCAGTCGTCTCGCCAACTATTGCTTCTACAACTATTGCTAATGCATAGCGATAAAGTAAAGCAATTACATGGCGCTTGCATTTCATACAATAATTAAGAGACAACCCTAAGGCTCCTGCCGGTTGTCGATATTACAAAACATGATCATCTCATACAACAACGTATATCATATCATGTCTTGACCATATCACATGACAACATGCCCTGCAAAAACAAGTTAGACGTCCTCTACTTTATTGTTGCAAGTTTTACGTGGCTACTACAAGCTTCTAGCAAGAACCGTTCTTAACTACGCAAAAACCACAACGGTGATTTGTCAAGTTTGTTGTTTTAACCTTCTTCAAGGATAGTCAAATTCGATTCAACTAAAGTAGGAGAAACAGACACCCGCCAGCCACCTTTATGCAAAACTAGTTGCATGTCAGTCGGTGGAACCGGTCTCATGTGTGTGGACATGTAAGTTTGGTCCGGGCCGCTTCATCCCACAATACTGCCGAATCAAAATAAGACGTTGGTGGTAAGTAGTATGACTGTCACCGCCCGCAACTCTTTGTGTTCTACTCGTGCATATCATCTACGCATAGACCTGGCTCTGATGCCACTGTTGGAAAACGTTGCATGGCAAACAAAAAAAATTCTACGCACACGCAAGATCTATCCATGGAGATGCATAGCAACGAGAGGGGAGAGTGTGTCTACGTACCCTCGTAGACCGTAAAGCAGAAGCGTTTTATCAACGCGGTTGATGTAGTCGTACACCTTCACGATCCGTCCGATCAAGTACCGAACGTACGGCACCTCCGCGTTCAACACACGTTCAGCTCGATAACGTCCTCGCCTTCTTGATCCAGCAAGATGGGCGAAGTAGTAGATGGGTTCCGGCAGCACGACGGTGTGGTGGTGGTGGTAATGCAACTATCTCCGCAGGGCTTCGCCGAGCACTACGAAAATATGACCGAGGACGAACTAGAGGGAGAGGGGCGCCGCACACGGCTAGGGAATCGTGGTGTGTGTTGCCCCTCTCCCTCCTCTCATATATAGGTGGAGGGGGGAGGGGAGGCAGCCCCTTGGGCGCCCCAACTGGCCGGCGCCTGCCCTGGCCGAATCCTCTCCCTTCCATATTTTTGCATGGGGGGAAGGAAAGAGGGGCTGGCTGCCTTTGGGGCGCCTCCCCCTTCCTTCCCTCCCTCTTTGGTGCGTGGGCAAGGGTTGGAGGGGCGCACCAGACCCCTTGTGAAACGTTGTCGACGCAACTGAGAAACCATCATTTATATATATGTATCTATTTTGTGTACGCACTTAAGTAATCGTTATCGGTCAAATGATGTATACATCGTATCCCCTTCAATTACCACCACATGCATGGTTCCGGTGATATTCGCGCAGTGTGGGAGGGAGACAATCTCGTCGACTGCATGCGAGGCCGTCGGGAGAAAAACAAAAAACAAAAACAAAAGGGAGAAAGCAATACAAAAGAAAAAGAAAAGTAAACAGAAAAGGAAAGGAAAATAATAAAAAGAAAACTAAAAACTAGAAAAGGAAAATAATAAAAAGAAAAGAAAAATAGCAGTAGCGCTGGATTAGGACCCATCGCTATAGCTAAGTAGAAGCTATAGCGTTGGGTCCTAATCCAGCGCTACTACTATGTGTATTTTAGAATTAAAAAAACTAAAAATTGGAATTGTTAGCAGTAGCGCTGGTCTAGGACCCAATGCTATAGCTAAGTTAGCTATAGCGCTAGATCCTTGTCCAGCGCTACTACTATTTTTAGTTAACCCCGGCCGCGCGGGCTCAAAATTTTGCCAAGTCCTTTCCCCCCCCCCTCTCCCACCTCTTCCCCCACTCTGTCGCCGCCGTCGCCCTGCCCGCCCTTGATTGACCTCGACGCCGGCCGTCGCCCCTGCCCGCCGTGGACCTCGACAGCGGCCGTCGCCCGAGCCCGCCCTCGACCTCACCGGCGCCGCCCGAGGCCGCCCTCGACCTCACCGCCGCCGCCGCCGCCCTCTCCGCTGCCTGCCCTCGACCTCGCCGCCGCAGCCCAAGCCGGCCTCGACCACCGCCACCCGTGCCCGAGCCTTCCCTTGTTGTAAGCCTCTCCCTCTCCTCTCCTCTGCCATCCTCTCTCTGCTCTCTACTATGATGAACCCTAGCATGTCTATAGTCATATATATATTAATTGCTGCTGTGATGATGTTTAGGGCAGTAGCTAATTTAGCTAGGCCAAATTTAGCAATTTAGGGCAGTAGCTAATTTAGCTAGGGCAAATTTAGCAAATTTGTTTAGGCCAGTAGCATTTAGCAAATTTAGCTAGCAAATATGTTTAGCAAATTAGCAAATTTAGCTAGGGCAAATTTGTTTAGGGCAGTAGCTAATGCAGTAGCTAATTAGCAAAAAAAATTAGGAAATTAGCTAGGGCATTAGCTAGGGCAGTAGCAAATTTAGCTAGGGCAAATTTAGGGCAGTAGGGCATTAGCTAGGGCAGTAGCTGTTGGGAAACGTTGCATGGAAAACAAAAAAAATTCTATGCACATGCAAGATCTATCCATGGAGATGCATAGCAACGAGAGGGGAGAGTGTGTCTACGTACCGTCGTAGACCGTAAAGCGGAAGCGTTTTATCAACGCGGTTGACATAGTCGTACACCTTCACGATCCGCCTGATCAAGTACCGAACATACGACACCTCCGCCTTCAGCACACGTTCAGCTTGATGACGTTCTCACCTTCTTGATCCAGCAAGACGGGCAAAGTAGTAGATGAGTTCCGGCAGCACGACGGTGTGGTGACGGTGGTGATGCAACTATCTCCACAGGGCTTCGCCGAGCACTACGAAAATATGACCGAGGACGAACTAGAGGGAGAGGGGCGAAGCACACGGCTAGGGAATCGTGGTGTGTGTTGCCCCTCTCCCTCCTCTCATATATATTGGTGGAAGGGGGAGGGAGGCAGCCCCTAGGGCGCCCCAAGTGGCCGGCTGCTGCCCTAGGGCGCTTGTCCTGGCCGAATCCTCCCCCTTCCATATTTGTGCATGGGGGGAAGGAAAGGGGGGTTGGCTGCCTTTGGGGCGCCTCCCCCTTCCTTCCCTCCCTCTTTGGTGCATGGGCAAGGGGTGGAGGGACGCACCAGACCCCTTGTGGGCTGGTGTGCTTCCCCCCTTTGGCCCATAAGGCCCACCGCTTGCCGGTGGCCTCCCGGAAACCCTTCCAGCACTCTGATAAAATACTCAGTACTTCCGAAACCTCTCCGGTGACCAAATATTATCGTCCTATATATCAATCTTTACCTCCGGACCATTCCGGAGCTCCTCGTCTTGTCAGTGATCTCATCCGGGACTCCGAACAACATTCGGTCATGAACTCACATAACTCATACAATACTATATCGTCAACGAACGTTAAGTGTGCGGACCCTACGGGTTCGAGAACTATGTAGACATGACCGAGACACCTCTCCGGTCAATAACCAATAGCGGAACCTAGATGCCCATATTGGTTCCTACATATTCTACGAAGATCTTTATCAGTCGAACCATTATGACAACATACGTAATTCCCTTTGTCTATCGGTATGTTACTTGCCCGAGATTCGATCGTCGGTATCTCCATACCTAGTTCAATCTCGTTACCGTCAAGTCTCTTTATTCGTTCTGTAATATATCATCTCGTAACTAACTTCGTAGTCATTTGCTTGCAAGCTTATTATGATGTGTATTACCGAGAGGGCCCAGAGATACCTCTCCGATACTCGGAGTGACAAATCCCAATCTCGATCCATGCCAACTCAACAGACACCTTCGGAGATACCTGTAGAGCATCTTTATGATCACCCAGTTACGTTGTGACATTTGATAGCACACAAGGCATTCCTCCGGTATCCGGGAGTTGCATGATCACATGGTCGAAGGAACATGTATTTGACATTCAAGAAAGCAGTAGCAATAAACTGAACAGTCATATGCTAAGCTAATGGATGGGTCTTGTTCATCACATCATTCTCCTAATGATGTGATCCCGTTATCAAATGACAACTCATGTCTATGGTTAAGAAACCTTAACCATCTTTTGATCAACGAGCTAGTCTAGTAGAGGCTCACTAGGGACACGGTATTTGTTTATGTATCCACACATGTATTTAAGTTTCCGGTCAATACAATTCTAGCATGAATAATAAACCTTTATCGTGATTAAGGAAATATAATAATGACCATTTTATTATTGCCGCTAGGGCATATTTCCATCAGTAGCAAATTTTTTTAGGAAATTAGCTAGGGCAATTTTTTATGAAAATGCCTAGCTTTAAATAAAAAACAGTAGCATTTAGCTAGGGCATTTTTAGCAAACTTTTTTAGGAAATTAGCTAGGGCATTTAGCTATAAATAAAACAATAGCATTTAGCTATAAATAAAAAACAATTGCACTAAGCTATAAATAAAAACAGTAGCATTTAGGTATAAAAAACAATAGCATTTAGCATTTATCTATAAATTAGCTATAAACAAAAAACAATAGCATTTAGCTATAAATAAAAAACAGTAGCTATGGCATTTAGCTATAAACAAAAAACTTGGTTAAAGTAATTGTTGCTATATAAACAAAACAAGATTGATGTTATATGATATATGTCATTGATGTTCATTTGCATATTCCATTATTGTTGATTATATCTTTTATTACAATTGTTGAATATGATATGATTAATGTTGGTTGAATGGACAATCGTCGAAGAATATCCTACTAGCCTATGTTTTGCCGGAATGTTGATTCATTTCCGTTCCGGCAAATTTCAGGCGCTCCATATGTCCACTTTTTAGCAAAGGTTATGCCGAAAATTTCCATGAATTTTGGCATGACTTGTGCTAGAAACTAGGACATATGAAGTGTCCGGGATTTGCCGGAAGGAGAATGAATCAACATTCCGACCAAATATAGGCCCCTTTTTTCTCTTCATTATATCTTTTATTTACAATTGTTGAATAGGAAACATGTCTAGCCACGCCGAAGCCGGGGGTTCTGGTCGCCTCGAAGAAGACACCGTCGAGGCAGCAAATCATTATTTCGATTACCTGGATGAACACCAGTTGCGGGTGCAGGGTGGCAGTGGCCCCAACCCCGACACCGACGCCGACACCGGCACCGACACTGGCACCGGCACCGACACCACCCTCGAGACCGGCAACAATGCTATCATAGCCGGTAAAGCACCAAAGCTGAAGAGGACACAAAAACCAAACGAGCTCGGCGTTGGACAAATTGTGGTCACGGCGATGCACCCTAAGAAATTAGAGCCAACGGCGCCGGAGGAAGCGTGCGCATGCTACGACAATCAACTAGGATGCATCCTCAGGGAAACCGCCAACATCAATGACGAAAAGTTAAAGAAGATACCACATATGGAGCACATGCACCTAAAGAAGTTGCACAATAGGTTCCTGTTCCCCGGCCGGGATTAAAGCAAACATCCGTGGGACGACGAACCCATGACAAAGATAAACAGCAAGGCGATGGTGACGTTCACCAACGACTTTTCCGCCTGGAAAGTTAGTGTAAAAAACGATTGCGAAGAATGAACCGTGGTCCAAGATTCATGCTGACAATCCGTCACTAAAGGAAGAGGACTTCGAAAAATTCAAGGAGACTTGCGCTAAAGAAGAAGTCAAGCAAAGGTCGGAGAAAATGAAGGCGCTCTAGGCCAGGAACAAGCCTCCCCACCGCCTCAGAAGCCATGGTTACGAGGAGAAGAGGCATGTATGGGCCAAGGAGGATGCCGAATGTGAAAGTCATGGAATCCCAGACCCCTTGGCGGAGTTCACCGACCCGCAGGAGCATGACTGGATCAGGGCCCGATACAAGTGGGACCACGTCAATAAGATCTTTTACATGGACCCGAACACGAGGGAGTTCATTAGACTACTGGTAATTGTTATATTACCACCTTATTATATTTGCTTCCAATCAATTCGTCTACAAGTTTTGTCACATTTGTAAACCATCACTACTAGGAGAAAGCTTATAGATAGAAATTTAGTAGTAGCGCTGGTTAGCTGGCCACCGCTACTGCTACTTAGTCGTGGTGCTGGGTGCCAACAAGCGCTACAGATACCAAAGTTTCAGTAGCGGTGGGACCCCTAGCAGGGCTACTGCTAAGTGGTCCTACCACCACCGGCAGGGGATACACATAGTAGTAGCGTGACGTAGCAGTAGCGCTGGTGGGCTGCCCACCGCTACCGCTAAGTCTGCACGGTGCCAGCAGATGGGACTAACTTAGCAGTAGCGCTGGTCCACCAGCCAACGCTACTACTAATGGTACCTTATCCTCTCCGGCGGGCCGGGCCGATCACTCTCCCTTCCCACACTCTCATTGTCTAACCCCCGCTACCGCCGCCCGCTGCCGTCGTCTCGCCGCCGCCGTCGCCCGGTATGTCTCCCTCCCTCCCTTCTCCCTCCCTTCTCCTTCCATCCCTCCCTTCTCCCTCCCTCCCTCCAACCCTGCCTCTCCCTCCATCCCTCCCTTCTCCCTCCATCCCTCTCTCCCTCCCAGCCCTCTCCCTCTGACCCTCTCCCTCCCTCCGATCCCTCCTGCATTGCATAGATAGATGGATAGATAGATGAATAGATAGATGGTTAGAACTATGGTATTTTTGATATATTGCATAGATAGACAAATGGATGGATAGATGGATGGATGGATATATTGATGGATATATACATAGATGGATGGATGGATAGATGTTAGGGCTAGAACTAGGGTATTTTTAGTAAATGTATAGGTCTTTTCAATTTTTAGGGTTAGAACTAGGTTTTACAAATTTTTAGGGTTAGAACTAGGTTTAGACAAATGGATAGACAGATAGATGGGCAGTACAAATTATTAGGGTTAGAACTATGTTTTACAAATTTTGTTTTTGTTTTAGACATAGGGTTTCACTAAGTCCTAAGATGAGCATAATAATGTTTTTTGTTTATATTTTGTTCTTGCATAAATCAAGGAGCCCCTGCATCAACCCCGATGTCGTCCCCGTCACCGACCCCCTCCGACCTCGAGGTGAGACCAACTAAATCCCCATGTCGATGATGATGTAGATGTTTTGATAGATGTAGTAGAGTAGTAGCTAGATCAGTAGCTGTGACAATTTCCATGGAATAGAAAATTTTCAATGTAGGTCTTTCAAATATGATGGAGATTTAGACAGGTGATATCTAGTGTGTGTACTACTAGTGCTTGCCCAAGTGGCCTATGTTTGCAGGGAACACCTCACAGTGGCCTATGTTTTGCCGGAGTGTTGATTAATTTTCATTCCGGCAAATTTTAGGCACTCGATATATGTCCTTTTTAGCAAAGGTCATGCCGGATTTTTCCGTGAATTTTGGCATGACTTCTGCTAGAATATGTAGGAAATATCGAGTGGCCCAGATTTTCTAGAAAGATAATTAAACGACATTTAGGGTTGACTTTAAGTCTGTCGGGACTCCACCATATATATGAGAGAAGAAGAATGCCGACTGTTGTTGTTGGGGTCGTTCTTCCTCTTCTTTCTCGTGATAGACCTTTTGGTAATGCATAGGAAGGAAGAGAAGAACAACCATCACCGACGGTCGCAAATGTCAGAGAGGAATCAGTGAGGGAGAGTCTCCACCATATATGAGAGGATGACAACAGTCTGTAGTTTTTGTAGTACATATATTTAATTTTAGAAGTTTAATCTTTGAATTATGAACATAGGAAATGTCTAACGACGACGATAGGATCCTGGAGTGCGACTGGTGCGGCGACGACCGGGGTCTGTGCGACAGGCCTCACCTGGTAGACGGTAAGCGCTTTAGTATTAAGCTTGACGAGACCTTCGCTATTGAAACGGTACGCAATGACAAGTCTTTCTTCCTAATTAAGCATGACTTCTGCTTCTTCAACGTGTAATTTCCGTCTTTTACAATTCGACTAGCTTATCCCATGCCATGCAAGAAGCTATGTCTTGGAGCATCTGAATTTTGAAGATCATGAAAATATGGAGACAAAGATAGTTCATCTCAGGACCCATCATGGTTATGCTTTTGCTGTAAAGCTATACAATTCGGAGAGCGTATCCCATTTTGGTTGCTCGAATTGGGAAGCACTGTGCAAGGCGTATGATTTTCAGGAGGGTATGTATGTCACCTTCGAACTTGGTGATCCTGAAGATGACATCGACTAAGAGAATATGGACATTTGGGTCCTTGTTGATACGCTTCCACTTCTACCTCTATGTGAGTTTCACAAACATATTTATTAAGTAATTTATATTGTTTATTTCAAAATAGTTGGCAGCTTATTTGCATTGACAGCTTATTTTCATTCTTCAAAAAATGTACGGAAGATGGTAGACATAACCTACTACACTGATGGCGCTGAATTAACTTATGAGGAGAAAGATCATCTTATCTCATTTATTATTGATGTTGAGAATTACAATATCAATTATGAAACTCCCGCACATTATGGTCAATACGTGCCACTAGTGCACGTGTTGAACTACGGTAACATCCATGGAGATGGCATGGTAATATTTTTTACTATTACGACATCCGTGCATCTTTTGCATATATTCTTCTAAAGCTAAACTACATTGCTAACTATGACGTTATTATTATGTTTTTCAACAGAAAATCCCGAAGGATTGTGTGCCTGATCTGATGTTTCCGAAAGGTCGCCTTGATGTTATTAGCTTACGGCCAAGTCTGCCTAGGCTTCACCGCTGTTCACACTGGATTTCTAAAACCGATGAAGACATGACAATCAAAGAATGGAAAAAATGTATGAACACTCATAGGGAGCTACTTGGAAGCAACATTGAGCGAAGCGCAAGAATTGGAGACAGGATAATCTCCATTCTCCATAATGGAGCGTCAGGGGCGATCTTGTTTTATGCTATTTTACTTTAGAGAGGGTAGTAGGTCCTAGCTAATACTCATGATCATATGCTAAGAACAATTAAGTAGGGTTGGTTAGATGACTAAGATGATGATGAGTATGACTTGTTATTATGATAACGAGTAGAAGTTGTATGATGATGAGTATGACTTTTTATTATTAACGAGTAGAAGTTGTTAGGTGACTATGATGATGATGAGTAGGACTTGTTATTATGATAACAATGATGAGTTATATATTATTATGATAATGCATGATGCTAAGTTGTTATATGAGCATGATGAGTTATTATATATTTCAGTGGGTGGAATGAATGTGGATTAGATTCAAGTGGAGGCAACATGGTGCACATCGACAGTACTACTAGATTAGTAGTACTGTCGATGTGCACCATGTTGCCTCCACTTGAATCTAATCCACGTTCATTCCACCCACTGAAATATATAATAACTCATCATGGTCATAAAATTATATGATGAAACTACTGTATAAAACCTATACAAATACAGTGCCAATAAGCTGCATGGAAAAAATACAGGAAAATTTAGCAGTAGCGCTGTTCATAAGAAACGCTACTGCTATTTATGATTATCAGTAGCGCTTTTTATAGGGCGCGCTACTGCTAACAGGTATAGCAGTAGCGCTGGGAAACTTTAGCTGTAGCGCCCTACTGGTAGCGCTTCTACCAGCGCTACTGCTAGCCCTTTTTCCAGTGCTACTAGTAGGCTTTCTCCTAGTAGTGCATCCATGTTCCATTTGCAGAAAGAGCAGGACCAAAAGGCAGCCGAAAGCGACGAGTCGTCACAATCATCGGCGAGGCCCAAGTGGGACACCCCTTTCAACCGGGCCCTGAACATACTGAAAAAGGTCCCGTAGGACAAACCGCCGTCGTATGGACGTGTGCACGGTGTCAGAGATGGCGCCTCATGGAAGATGTGCTACCACGAGAAGCCAAAGGAAAGAAGGCAGAGACGGTTGCTTACTCAATAAACCATCGACAAGAAGGTCGCGATTGCGGTCAATAAGACCAAAGCTGAGACCAAAGAAGAGTTGGTCAAGGTAGTCGATGCAGCAGTCAATGCATCAGTAGCTAGCGTCACGGCTGACTTCCAATCTTCCATTATTACCAGCTTGATTCCGGAAATTATCGATTGGTCGAAGAGCAATCCAGATAAAGGGCCAGCAGACTTTCCCCTTCCCAGCTACGTCGGGAGCAATTCGGTGAACATCGCACCACCAGCCCCTGCTCCCGCAACCGCACAAGGTCCAGCTCCTGTTCATAGCAGCCCGTCCTATGTCTCTGGCATGCTTGGCGGGGCTTCGTCCTTGGCTGAGCTCGACGCCCTCACGGTAATTACACGTCATACCCTCTTCACCAGCATGTCTATAGTCTTCCGTTTCAATTGCCTTTCGGTTGTTTGACATCGCAGACATGTCTTCGCAGGCCGACGAAACCCCGTGCACCCTACTGTATGACATCAACGGCCAGAAGGTGGGCGTGGGAAAGGCAACGATCATGAAGCCGAAGGACCGCATGTTCCACAACCGAGAGATGCCCCATGGCGTCTTCAAGGTTAACGTGGCCAGTGTCAAAGCGGGCTTCGAGGATTTGCCTCCTCCTGTACCAGTCGATGACGACGAGACCCCTAAATGGATTGGCGCATGCAAGAGCTAGTTCTTGCCTTGGCCGAAGACTCTTCTTCGTGTCGAGGCGCCCGGTAGCACACCAACGACAGCACCTCAAGAAGGTATGAACACCACCCCACCTACCCAATTACCTGCACCTGTCGTGGCGGGTCATAGCGGACGATGCGAGGGAGAGCCTCCATTCGTGCTAGATGACATCACCCCTGTCGAAGAAGCAAATGCTGATGATGTCATGGAGGAGGATGATGATGACCCTCTCAAGTATTTCAATACCGCCTATGACGATGGAGGATTGATGGCTCGGGACTATGACTCAGGCTATGAGCGTGGAGATGAGTTGATGCTGCCTGATTTGCCGGAGCCGGAACGTCCTAAGGCTGATTGCAAAAAGTCTCTCTTCATGCGATCCTCACAGGGGACGCCTCCAGATGCCGCCTCTACCCAGCAACAACAACCCGAGGGCCGTCCACTGATTAGCCCGACGACACTGGGGGTGGTGGTTAGGGACGGTATGGTGGGCTCACTACCGCCACCCACCAAGAAGCAAAGGAGGAGACCGGACAAGAAAGGCCGTAAAGGCGCCAGAGCTGCTTCAAGCAGCCAGCCGCCTCTGAAGCCCCGGGAGGTAGACAGAATACCTTTCGAAGATGCAGAGCATTTCCATGTCGCCGGCCACCCGATCCTACCTCCGAAAGCGCTAGAGCACATACTGAACAATGATCTAAGGAGACTTCATGAAGATGTGTTGGCCAGAGAGAAAAGCCTTCTCATCTCGAAAAATCCAGGATACCCACTTTACGCGGCTCAGGTTCCGGGTGGGAAGTTGTATGTCGAGAGATGGCCCGCGGATAAGTTCATCCTGCGATTTGACTACATCTACGACATGTTCCACATGACCAAGCTGGATTTCCAGTTCATCCGCATGTATGCGCTGTATCTCAACTACAACATCAGGCGCGAGAACATAAAATATATCTGCATCGCGGACCCGTACTATATGCACGAGCGCTTCTTGGCAGTCTGCAAAGAGCACCGTGACTATGCGAGCAAGTACATCGGCGAGTTCATGATCGCTAATAAGGACAAGGAAACGATTCTCCTACCTTATCATCCCCCGTAAGTCATCCGCGGATATCCTTTCGTAAGTTTTAATCATTTCTTTGCAAGCATTATAGGCTAATTTGAGGTGTACTTATTTTGCGCAGTGGGGGGGGGGGGGCGCCGTCCTCATCTATCTGTATCCACAATACTCCCATGCTCTGTACTTGGACTCATCGAAGAACATCAAGAAAAAGGATTACACGCACATAAAGAGTGTTCTCGATAGTGCCCTGTTAACCTTCAGCTATATCAAGGTGAAAAGGTACAGGAAGAACGGGCTGGGTTTCGGCCATAAGACCGACTTCTGCTGCATCCAGCAACCGTACACCAGTAAGGCTGATGGATTCTACCTCATGCATCACATGATCGAGTACATAAGGGATAATCAACGCCTTCGCATGTCAGCTACTTCCAACGATGCCGAGATTGTCAACTGGGCCACAAGCATAGGAAGGACACCGGATCATCGAATTCGAGTTGAGTTTTATCACGTACAGTGTGAACTTGCCCAAGTGATCATGAAGGAGGTCATCGAACTAACAGGGATGTTCTACCATGGGCCAATCACTCGGGATGTTGTCCGAGCACTGCTACTCGCTCAGCATCTGGACCTGAAGCCTTTCACGAAGCTCGGGTGCTTCCTCCCTGACTATGAAGATTGGAGCAGAGACATGGAGGAGTGATTGACGATGACAATGTGTCTGTTTAATTAGTCACTACTGTCTTCCTATGACAAAACTTTGAATTTATGCATGACAAAACTCTGTGATGTAATTAAACCGTCCTCCTGAACTAGCGTAGATCGCTCTAGTTAATTAGTTTGGGTATGAGGAACTTCGTTATTTATGTTTCCCATAGGTTGCTTGTATTTTGCTAACTATGCCTCTTTGTGTTTCTCAAGTACATTATGTTGCATATTATCGTTGAATTCATCAACTGAGGATGCAGGTACATAGATCAAAGATGGCGAAGGACTGCTACGTCGTATTCATTGGGAGGGTTCCAGGAGTGTACGACCACTGGCCAGACGCTCAGGCCCAGGTGGACAGGTACCCGGGCGCTAGCCACAGAGGGTTCGACAGTAGAGCCGAAGCGAAAAATAGTTACTTGATGTGGACGCTCCGGCAAGAGAGGGAGCAAAACCGATGCCTCAAGAAGTACTACATAGTCGCGTTCTTGCTCATACTGATCGCTCTTCTCTTCTACATCATGGTTTAGATAGAGATGATGAAACTTGTGTCTGTGCCATGACCATGCAGTTGCATTTATTCGAGACATGACATGACTTGTGTATCGTCATTTTTTTAGATGTGATGATATTTGTGTTGGATGATGATGATGATGATGGTATGACGAGACCACTGTATGTGTATGATATGATGTGTATGATATGATGAGAATAATGTATGTTTATTATGATATGATGAAACTACTGTATAGAGCATGCACAAATACAGCACAGATACGCAGAGGGGAAATAAATCTGTGAAAACAGGAATATTAGCAGCAGCGCTGGTAGGCGTCTAGCGGCAGCGCTGGTTTAGCAGCAGCGTTTGTCTTTGCGCAGCGCTACAGATTGTTAGTACTAGCGCTGGTTCAAGCAGGCTCCTGCTAACCATACTTACCAGTAGCGCTGGTTGAAGCAGCGCTACTGCTACAACTTAGTTGTAGCGCCTTAGCAGTAGCGCTGCCCCCAGCGCTACTGCTATGGTTATTTCCAGCGCTACTAGTAGGCTTTCTCCTAGTAGTGCGTGAAGCTTCTAGAAGGTTCCGGAGGATTTTGGATGAGTCCGGAAGTCCACAAGTGGGTCCACCACGACCCAAGGGCTGACATGGGCTGAGAGGAGGCACCCTGGCCTTATTGGGTTAGGCGTACCAAGTCCTCAAAAGCCTATGTGGCTAGGGAAGGGAAAAAAAAGAGGGATTCCTAGTAGGAATAGGATTGGACTTGGAGTCCAAGTCTTCTCCCCCTTGGCTGCGCCCTAGGGCTTGGAGGGGCTGCTCCCCACACCCATCCACCTATATATAGAGGGGAGGGGGCGCCCCAAGAGGATACATGAAGCCCTTGGCACCCCTCTCTCTCCCGTTACTCCGTAGTTCCTCCGTCCTCGTTCTAGTAGTGCTTGGCGAAGCCCTGCTAAACTAGCTCCATCACCACGTTGTCGTGCTGATTGTGATCCCATCTACTTCTCCACCTTCTCTTGATGGATCAAGGAGGAGGCCGGAGACGTCATCGAGCTGCACGTGTGCTAAACTCGGAGGTGCCGTCTGTTCGGCACTAGATCGGTTGGATCGTGATCGAATCACGAAGAGTACAACTATATCAACCGCGTTATATACGCTTCCGCTTCCGGACTACGAGGGTATGTAGACACACTCTCCCCTCTCGTTGCTATGCTTCTCCTAGATAGATGTTGGGTGTTCGTAGGAAATTTTTGGATTTTCATGCTTCATTCCCCATCACCAGCGCCCGCGTTGAAGATGCCCTTAGCCGTGACGATGCTGCTGATTATAATCATTTCATTGTATTAGTTTGAGGTTTTCACTGCGCGTATCGATAAATTAATTGGCAGGAGTAGACGCTGTTGGTGTCGGCAGGAGGGAAATCACACACCCGCCAGCCAAATGCAGACATATCGATACAGGATGAGCAGAAAAACTGACCACTGTCGTAACAATTCGATCAGAGGCAACGAATTGGAAGTTGTAAGAGCTTCTCCAACAGACGCGCTAGATAAGCCGCGCACTGGAAAAAACGGCTATTTGACGTGTGAGAGGCCGTTTGGTGCACTCCAGCAGGCGCACGGAAGTTTGGCGCGCTAAAAAAACGGTGCGCACGGGAAAAAGCGGCATCGCGCGCAATAGTTTTGGCGCGCGGCGTTCAGCGTGCTAGTTAAAAGCCGCGCGGGCGCACGCCAACCACCACCCTTTCGCTCCCCCGCGCCTTCTTCCTCGCCTCTTTCTGGTGCCCCGCCGTCGCCGCGCCTTCTCCCCCGCCTCTTACAGCGCCCGCCACCGCTGCGCCTTCTCCAACCGTCTCTTCCAGTGCCCTGCCATGCCGCCGCGGCCCCGGGGCAGCTCGGGCTTCCACGGCATCTGCCTCCACCCCTCCGGTGTGTATTTCCGGCGATACACATCATGGGCTCGGAACGGTCGAGACCGCCCACGAGGCCGCCCGCGCGTACGACGCGGCGGTGTGGCGCCTCAGGAGGCCACGGGCGCAAATGAACTTCTCCGACGTGCGGACGCAAGAGCAGGCGCAGGAACTCGCATCTCCCCCGCGACTAATCACCGAGAAGGATCGCCGCGTCCAGCGGAGGCGGGAGCGCCGCCTCCTCATCGCCGAGGCGGATGAGCACGCCATGGCGGTGTGGCGCGAGCGCTTCCCACAGGATGTCGTCGCCGAGAACGAGTTCTGGGCGCAGAGGAGGGAGGAGCGAGTCGCGCGTCTGGCGGACAAGCGTGCGTGGGAGGCACTGGCGGAAGCCCAGTGCGAGCTGGGACCTGCGTCGACCTGGGACGAGGAAGATTCTCGATGGGTCAACGCGTTTACGTCGTCGGACTACACCACCGAGGAGGACCATGAGTAGTACTTTACGTCGACGTGTTTATCTAGTTAGATTTGCATCGTACCATCGTTTTATCTAGTTTTATTTGCATCGTATGGACTAACTTGTGGTGTGGGGCTTGAATTTATTCTATGAATTTGAACTATGTGTTGTTTTATATTTTTTCGTATGTGTTGCTTCATTTTTTTCTAAGCACCGGCTGCTTACGCGCGCTGAATTTTGCAGCGCCTGCTGGTGCTATAGCGGCACACTAAATTTTGGAGCGCCTGGTAAAGCAAACACCCTCCCGTGCTGAAAAACGCTATTTCGGCACTGAAAGAAATTAACGCGCCGCGCAGCACCGTGCCTGTTGGTGATGTTCATGGGAGTTGTTAGTCGGCGGCGGGAGAGGAGGTAGGTAGGTGGCAGGGTGAGTGCGCAACAATCATATAGCTGTTGTTTTCTAAGGGTTGATCAGAAAAAAAAATCGATGCCGATGGATGGGGTGCTGGCCAGGCGTCCACGTTAGTCTTTCTGTCCTTTTCTTTTGGAACCTACCACGCGTATTGTCCCGAGGAGCGTATCTACGAGCATCTGCATCAGGGCGCCTTAAACCGGTCTCAAATGTCCGGGCGGTCCGGTCCGCCCGATCGTTGATCGGTCACAAAAATACGATTCAGACGGGCGCCCAGGACCGGTCCTGAGAATTCAGGGGCCCGGGACGAAACAATAATCCGGGGCCCTTAGTATAAATGTTTAAGTAGTAACTAATGTATGAAGATATAAAATTGTATTAAAAAAAACAGTCAAGTCCATCCAAAATCAGTGTGCATATCGAATAAAATATTACATAATGCCTTCAAAATTCCTTTTAATGTTTCGAGATGCAGAATCGCTAATGATAGCATCAATATCAATTTCATCAAGCATTTCTTTCTGAATACTTTCTGCCTAAGTCTGACATGATGTGCTGAAATTAAAAGGAACCATTAGCTTTTTAAATTAGCGCAAAGCTATGCTAGATAGAAGATCAATTATAGAAAATCTAGGGCATGGTATAGTACCTTCAATCTAATTTAATGTGGCTATAATTTTATTTGTGCGCTGTGCGCAATAATTCGAGAGCAAGTGCCGACAATGCGAGTATGCGACAATTCCCTTCACTGTTCGATCAATCGAGATTCGAGAATTTAAGATTAGAAAAGAAACAGAAAGAATAGCAAAACAGTACAGACGAAGGCATAGGGCGTTGGGCGCTAATGCGCAAGGAGACGTGCTCGTACCTGTCGTAGCCGCGTAGCGCCGCGTGCCCGTGGCGCCGCCGTTTGTCAGGACGAGAAGACCAGGAGAGTCGAACCAGGGGTCAAGCCGTCGAAGACGACGAACACTCGAACAAGTAAACGAAAAGAAGGAAGGGACGGAAGTCAAGGAATCAGAATCAAGGTCAGAGTCTGATCGATCCAGTGATCCGAACAAACAGTGAAACGAGCATGGGCCAGGCCTTTTTCCACTTTCCTTCTATATATGTGCAGGACGCAAGGCTGGGTTTCAAAAAAAAATTCGTTCTAAACACGGGCCCTAATACTACGTATGCATACCTGGGAGGGGCCCCTGACTTTTGTGGGGCCGGGGCGGCCGCCCCGTTCGCTCTGCCCCAGGGCCGACCCTGCAGGCGCCTTAAACGGGCCTCAAACGTCCAGGCTGACAGGCACCCCTCGCATCCAGCCCAAATATGGGGCGGATATGGGGGGCGCCTGGACGCGTCCGCCACGTAGGACCGACGGGTCTCACACGAAATCGCCCGGAAACCGGTGGTCTGACGGATGTCTCCTCCGTCGCCGCGGTGTGAACACCACGTGGCGCCGCTCCTGCTCGCTGCCCGAGGCCAAATCCGGCTATTGAAGCCGACCGGCGTCCCCCAACCCTAGCCCATCCACCTCGTCCCCTCTCAGTGCCACAACCCGAGCCCATCCGCCTCCTCTCCCCCGCTCTCCCCACGCTCTCCGGCATCGCCATTGTCCGGCGGAAGATCAGCACATGCACTATGGTCACGCCGGAGCGCTGGTACCAGATCGCGAAGGAGATCCGGGCGAGGCACGTCACCCGCATCGCTGCCAGGCTGTCTCCGGACTCGTCGGAGCCGGAGGAGCAGCAGCAGCCGGATGAGGAGGAGGGAGAGCGGCTGCCGGAGCTGATGGAGGTGGCGGATCCGGAGGAGGACGAGGCGGAGCAGCCTGCTCCGTGCTTCAACATGGAGGACGCGGAGGAG
Source organism: Thinopyrum elongatum (assembly GCA_011799875.1). Classification (NCBI taxonomy): domain Eukaryota; kingdom Viridiplantae; phylum Streptophyta; class Magnoliopsida; order Poales; family Poaceae; genus Thinopyrum; species Thinopyrum elongatum. Next base: position 49,518,574 of record CM022303.1, on the reverse strand, counting down.
GAGTTAGGCGTCGCCCAAACCGCGGAGATGGCGGAGCAGCAAGCCATCCTGGAATCCATTCAGGATGAGCCCTATGTGGAGGCCAACCGGCGGTTCCTTCGACAGGAGCGGGTGGCGACCGACGCGCTCTTCGCCGAACTTGACGCGGAGATAGAGGAGGAGGCCGGAGCGGAGTAGCCGGAGCTGCAGATGCCGCCCATATACCCGGAGCCGGGCACATAGATAGTCGACATCTCTCACGAGGAGTAGCTTAGGTGATCTACTTAGTACGTAGGTTTTTATTTTTATATGATTTTATATGAATTTAAGAATTTTAATATGAGGTGTTCGGATGCAGTAGATAGGCGAGAGTTTGTTTTTGTTTCTTTCGCAAATCGAGGCGGGCATAGCTAGATTAGATCGGAATTAATTATTGATTTCGTATAAATAATTACGTAGCAGCTTTGTTTCCAGCTCTCCTACTACTTCTCCTTTTGCTACTTTCTGTATAACACCTCGTGTGTTAAGTCAAATTACTCGTTGTGAAGTCCGCCAGTGTCTGGCTTTTTCCCAGATTGCTTCTCTCATATCCAAATATGGGGTCAGTTGGACTATATCATGAGATGGAGGAAAAGAGTAAGGAAAAATACGCGAAAGTCAAGACATGTGCTCAGTTACTGTATATGCTTCGTGTGAGTTGTGAGATGAAAAGAAAATGGCATCAATCAATGGGAGACCTAGACCTGATATCCAAGTTTCTAATTTGAAAAAAAATGGGGAACATAACTTTACGCAGCAAATGTATTTGTATATAAAAAAGATATAGGTGTCACCGCAGGAAAAACATAACATTTGGATGATGGTCAGTTATCGGTGTCAACCCAGGACAGCTCAGTTCGGTACATTGGCGACAAAAAGATTGAGGCCATCTGGGCCATGATGTGCCCCGCATTTTACCTTCGTGTCTACGTGCACTCCGTCTCGCAAAATAAAACTAAGCCAGTGAACAGTTCAATTGGCATCAGATGATGAGGGCCAATGTTAAAGAAAAGAAACATGTCCAACACGGCATAGGATGTCTGGTGACAAAGGACAAGAAGAAAGAAAGACAAACGAGCAAGGAAGAGAGAAATGCAGCGGACTCGCTGTCCATTAATAAAGGGCCATTTACGAAATTAGTTTCTTCTAGAGGGACCGTGCTGTATATATACATAACCGAAACATAAAATTATCTGGAGCATTGCGGACAGAGCTGCTACATCGATCAGAGTTTTAGCTATAAATTTCATTACAGCATACACGAACAAGCAGCCGGATAGAAGCCATGATCACATGTGGAAGCGTCCGCTCAGCGACATGACTGAAATCAATGTCGACGCGGTCTTCCAAGCTGAAACTTTGTCAGGAGCAACAGGTGCGATCGCCCGCGACAGTCGAGGGAAGTTTATCGCTGCAGCAACTTGGTACATCCCTCAGGTTAGCACTATTGACTCAGCGGAGACAACGACAATCCGTAATGGCCTATACTTAGCAGGGAAGATCAGATGCAATAAGGTCCTAATTGAATCAGACAACAGCTTTGTGGTTGAATCAGTACAAAATCCGGATGCTCATGCTGGACTTGATGCAGTTATGGTGGCAGAGTGTAAGCAGCTAGCTCTGGATTTTGCTAGCGTTGAATACTCACATTGCTTCCGCGAGTCGAATGAGGTGGCACACAGATTAGCGCAAAAATCCTTTAGTGATAAATCTTCTATTTTCTGGTAATCGTTTATCCCTGACTTTATTTCTCACTCCATTGTAAATGACTTGGCTATCATTTGAGGAATAAAGTCTTATCAGTGTGCGTGCGCGTCGCCCGTCTGTCCCAGGCCAGAAGGCTGTCGAAAGCTACGATTCCGCGGGCCGTGGATGCGGGCGCGCGGAGCGTCGCGATCGGCGGAGTGATTCACCGGGCTGGCGACGGATTTGATGGCGTCGCGGTCAAGTGCCATTAGCCGTGACGATGCTGCTGGTCGCACAATGATTTGGGTACCAGGAGTAGACGTGGTTGGTGTCGGCAGGAGGGAAATCACACAGCCGCCAGCCAAATGCAGAGAGATGGATAGAAGATCGGCAGAAAATCTGACCACTGTCGTAGCAATTGGATCGGAGGCGACGACTTGGTAGCCGGCGACGGTAGGTGGCAGGATGAGTGCGCAACGACCATACAGCTGTTGTTTTCGAAGGGTTGATCAGGAAAATAATCGATGCCGAAGGATCATGGATGGAGTGCTGGCCGGGCGTACGTCCACGTACGTACTACCTGTCGTGCTGCCCAATCATGCATGCAGATGCGGTCTTTCTGTCCTTTTATTTCCTTTCTTTTCTTTTGGAACCTACCATGCATCTTGATCTGAGGAGTGTATCTAACGATCGTGGCGGGGTCTGCTTCTTCTTCACATGGGCCAGTCGTTGCCGGCATGCATGCGACGCCGCACGGATCTCGGCGAGGCTGGCTAACCACGTGCATGCATGAGCGCGCACGTGCCGGTGCCGACCGACCATTACGGTCGGACTATGAACGCCAAGTGCAAGTTCTATCACGTGCACCTGGCCGTCTGCTTTTGCCGCGGAAGTTTCTTCTTACATTTACTACATAGGAGTATGATTCAATGATTGGCCACGGATGCGTGCGTGTGTGGGTCTGGATGGACGATGGATGCGTTTCTTGGGCGCGCTACTACTTGGTCACGCGGCGAGTGGATGACACGAGCTGGAGGAAAGCGGACGCCGGCTGGTGGCTGGTGGCCGGTGACAATGATGCCATGGGACGAAAAGCCATGGACGATAAACTTCGCGTTCTCAGATGATACGGTGTCGAAAAGCCATGCATGCTCTCCTCTTGCTCTTAGCCATGAGATTTGGATGCGTATTGGGATATTGCGCATTGATCTATGGCCACGCCACTGTATGATCGGCTCTAAAAATGTTACCAGTATAAGAGCATCTACATCCGCATATGACAAATACGGCCCCTCAAACGCCCGCAGTGACCGGGCACTACTTAAATCGCGCCGTCCACATCCGTGTATCTCATATCACTAGTAGAAAACAGGGCTTTCGTCACAGTCGGATCGGAGCATTAATCCCAGTTGCATTACGAACCGAGACTAATGTGAGCATTAGTCCCGGTTCGAGCGGCGCAGGCATCAGTCCCGGTTAGATCTTATGGTTTGAACCTGAGGTGTTTACTGTTTAGAATACAGTTTCGGACGTTTTAAGTCCCGGGTTTAGGGTTTAGGACAATTTTTTAAAATCACCAAATTCCAAAGGGAAAATAGAGTTTTTGGACGTTTTAGACATTTTTAGGATTTAGGGCTAGGGTTTAGATTTCAGAGTTTAGAGTTATGTTTTATGGTTTGAACCTGAGGTGTTTACAGTTTAGAATACAGTTTCGGACGTTTTAAGTCCTGAGTTTAGGGTTTAGGACAATTTTTTAAAATCACAAAATTCGAAAGGGAAAATAGAGTTTTTGGACGTTTTAAACGTTTTTGGGTTTAGGGCTAGGGTTTAGATTTCAGAGTTTAGGGTTATGTTTTATGGTTTGAACCTGAGGTGTTTACAGTTTAGAATACAGTTTCGGACGTTTTAAGTCCTGAGTTTAGGGTTTAGGACAATTTTTTAAAATCACAAAATTCGAAAGGGAAAATAGAGTTTTTGGACGTTTTAAAACGTTTTTGGGTTTAGGGCTAGGGTTTAGATTTCAAGTTTAGGTTATGGTTTTATGGTTTGAACCCGAGGTGTTTTACGTTTAGAATACAGTTTCGGACGTTTTAAGTCCCGGGTTTAGGGTTTAGGACAATTTTTTAAAATCACCAAATTCCAAAGGGAAAATAGAGTTTTTGGACGTTTTAGACATTTTTAGGATTTAGGGCTAGGGTTTAGATTTCAGAGTTTAGGGTTATGTTTTATGGTTTGAACCTGAGGTGTTTACAGTTTAGAATATAGTTTCGAACGTTTTAAGTCCTGAGTTTAGGGTTTAGGACAATTTTTTAAAATCACAAAATTCGAAAGGGAAAATAGAGTTTTTGGACGTTTTAAACGTTTTTGGGTTTAGGGCTAGGGTTTAGATTTCAGAGTTTAGGGTTAGGTTTTATGGTTTGAACCCGAGGTGTTTACTGTTTAGAATAGAGTTTCGAACGTTTTAAGTCCCGGGTTTAGGGTTTTCAGAGTTCATTTGTAGTGCTTTTTAATTTCAGGCTGATTTAGCTCAAAGAATCATAAAATGCATGAAAAAAATAGCAAATGAAGTCAAAAAGGGTTGGAATTTAAGGATGTGGCTTTGAATGGTTCATATTGAACACACAATTTTTTTTCAGTTGAAATAAGATTAAAAAAAGAAATGTCTTTGTAACAGCTGAGTTTTCGTCCGAAACTCTGTTACTTCGAAAGAGATGGTCCAGTTTGTACACGAAGTGCATCCAGTTTTTGCGATAACCCTCTCAACTTTTTAGCACAAGCTATTTGGGTGAAATGATGATACCATGCCAAGTTTCAACCTTTTCAGAGTTCATTTGTAGCGCTTTTCAATTTCAGGCTAATTTAGGTCAAAGAATCATTAAATACATGAAAAAATAGCAAATGAAGTAAAAAAGGGTTGAAATTTAAGGATGTGGCTTTGAATGGTTCATATTGAACACACAAAAATTCTTCAGTCAATATAAGTTTAAAAAAATAAAATGTGGTCAAACTCTGGTCAAACTACTTATTCAATAAATATTAGTGTTACTAAATAATTATTGTTTTTTAGAATAATAATTTCAAACTCAAACGGTGAAGCGTGTGACATCATGGTCATATTTTTCTGATAATAATGGATATATTATTTGTCGAATTTCGATTTACAGATTTAAAGATATTAAATGAATAAATGGCATAATAATAATAATATTATTATTACTTATTTTATTTGCATTGAAATTCAATATTATTATTACTTATTTTATTTTGAACTTTTTGTATTATTTTGGATTTTTTGATTTTTTTTGTTGAGAATTTTTGATATTTTTGATATTTTTCCTTTTTTTGAAGTATTTTTGAGTTTTTAAATTAATCATTGTTGTTTATTTTAATAATTGTTTGGAAATCAAAAAATTAAATCATGTGACATCAAGACCTAAGGGTTAACAGGATTGATAGCTTACTATTGTCAAGAAAACAACAAGTGCAGACTTGGAAACTAGGGGTGATAGAACCTGAAAGTTAAGCGTGCTCGGGGTGGAGTAGTGAGAGGATTGGTGACCGGCCGGGAAGTTAGACGATTTGGAATGAGTGCTAATTAGAGATTAGAGATTAAATTCTGAAGCAGTGAGGAGTGGTGATTAGATATTAAATTGTCAAATAATTCAAAGATTTGAAAATCAGAAGAAAAAATTTTAAAAAAATTCCTTCAGTCCCGGTTGGTAACACCAACCGGGACTAAAGGTCCTCCAGCCCCGCTCCAGCCGGCGGCCACGTGGAGGGTTAGAGGCTTTAGTCCCGACCCTTTTGTCCCGGTTCCAGAACCGGGACTAAAGGCCCTCTGGAACCGGGACAAATGCCATGTTTTCTACTAGTGTATCTAATCCCCTATATTCATAGTAAACTATGCAACATCGATCAAACTACGTAGATGAGCAAACGGACATCGGCAAGCACAATACTTTCACCAAAAGATCACGACCGGATGTCCATAGGACCACCAAAGTTCACATAAACGACGGACAACTTGAAATTAAAGTGAAGAAAGCGGATATTGATTACAAGAAATATGTCAACTTGTGACCTTCTGTCAGTGACCCTGAAATAGTTGGTCATAAATCTACGACCATTTGAGACCAATTGGTCAAAAGCTGTTCGGGGGGCTCCAAACCCTAAACCATAACGACCATTTTGGTCAGAAAGGTCATAATTTTCTTACACGAAATAGTCATAAAGCAAACAGCATGGTCCGCTGCCTTATTTCTAGCTAATAACGACCAATATAGATGGCCATACCCTTGTAATTTGTGGTGCATTGCTATGTCTAGGCGCCACCTCATCAGTTTTGCCTATGTGTCATGTCTATGTGTCATTTTTTGCCCTAGTTTGTGAAGCAGCCTATATTCCTGTCATTCACAAAATTCCCAAAAAATTTGGACATTCTTTACTATCCAAATCATTGCCTAATGACAATATTCAACTCCATTTGCCTGGTAAATCTTCCTCGGCAAATTTCCAAAGTTTTTGTTCAGCTAGAACAGTTGTGAAGGAAGTACTGGTTAGGCATATCCTAATGAGTTGAATTTTTGCCACATCTTCCATATTCCCAAATCATAGCTCTCCACAAAATTTGAGCTCCATCTAACAATCCATGTGATCTCACCATCCAATCTTTGTTTCTGGTAATATTTTCAGTTTGTGAAGCAACTATATTTTATGTTAATTGATAATTGCTGAAAATTTACCACGACATGACCCTGCCCACAGAACCTCCCTCCACCAAATTTTAGCTCATTTATTATAGCCATTTCCCTCAACATTTTCCCCAATTTTCTGTTCATTGGAGAGCACTGTGAAAGAAGTACCATTTTTATTTATCCAAATGGTATGAAATTTTTAAAGTGCCTTAATATGCCCAAATTATCGTCCTCCTCCAAATTTCAGATCAATCCATTCATTCATTTGAGTCCAGCTTTGACATTCATATTTCTGTCCAGTGTGGTACTTTGCAAAGCAAGTGACACCTAGGCTCCTCCATTTGAGCTGCAAATTTTCCAAGACAGTGGCATTAGTAGATGATCATCCTCGGCCAAAACTCAGGCCCATTGGCCATGTGCATTTTCCCCATCACTAATCAAACACTTGGCTGCTAATTCATGTTTGAGCTCAGTTCAGTCTCCTCGTGAGATTCTTCTATTGCCTTCTTCTTCCTGACACCAACCGGGGGAGTGCCCAACCCACTAGACATGCCTAGGCCGCCCAGAACGCGTGGCAACGCCACGGTCATGCGGTGACCACGCGGCGGGCATGCGAGTTTACGCGCTCTGGAGTTGGGGCCCTCGGCCATCGTCCAAACCTCGACGCCATCGTTGGTAGAGTAATAGTAGTAGATGCAGGCAGGAGTCGGTCTACTTGTCATGGACGTGATGCCTATATACATGATCATTGCCATGAATAACATCATAACTATGCACTTATTTATCAATTGTCCAGCAGTAATTTGTCTACCCACCGTATGCTATTGTTTCGAGAGAGAAGCCTCTAGAGAAAACTATGGCCCCCCGGGTCTACTTTATCATATTAAGAAAACCAAAAATACATTGCTGTAATTTGATTTCTTTCTTTTGTTTTGCAGTTTATCTATCTACCACTACAAGATTTAATCCTTGCAAGTAACGAGTTCACGGGGATTGACAACCCTCTTGCCCGTGTTGGGTGCAAGTATTTGCTTTTGTGTGTGTATGTGCTATTCATGGGGATTTAGTTGGAGCTCCTATTGGTTCGATAACCTTGGTTTTCACTAAGGGAAATACTTATCTCTACTGTACTATTTCACCCCTCCTCTTCGGGAAAAAACCCAACGTAGTTTACAAGTAGTAGTAGGCGGTAATGAGCACTAGTCCATCGGCGTCGTCACAACACCACTCGCATGCCAGTACACCACTGGTCGCAGTGCGTTAGCGGTAACAAAACTGCCTCTAAGCATCATGTGCCGGCCGCCGACTTCTTCGGGCTGGGGAGGCATGCTCCTGCTGTGCCTATGAGGCATTGGGGGCTAACCACAAAATTTAGATGTTTGTGTGTGTGTGGGTGGGGGGGGTGGGCAGAGAATATCTTTTTAACTTTAGGACCCTAAAAAGTTCCTTCACAATTTTGACCAATGTTGGGTGTGGGTGTGTGTAGGGGGGGGGGGGGGCGTGGCCCCTCTGCAGGCCTAGTCATAGCTGTGTCTGTGGTGGTGGGGGGCTGGGGCTGACGGGGCTATAGCAGAGCCAATGTTTTTCTTCTCATGGCACAATACTCTTATCCACTACATGTTGGTTCCCCTTGCCTGCTTTGTTTCCTTCTCCTCTTGTCTGCAATGACCTCTCTGGTTGCTGGTTTATGGCTTCATTAATTTGAAGCTGGATTGTTATGCCTATATAAGAAAATATACACTGAAATAGTACATTCAAATTGCCAGATCCAAGAAATATGAAAAATGAAAGGAAACCATGTCCATATCGGATTAAAAACAAACTTACAATATATTATAAGAGAAAAATAATTTTAAAGTTCACACTTGGCGATTCGCAGCGTGAAACATTATGGGGTACCTCGGATGTCGACGGCCACGGCAATACACAACACACAAGCACCAACTACATGAATGCCAGTAATGGGGTACCAGTACCTCAGATGTCGACGATACATGGGATGGAGAACAATAGCATGGAAGGGCATGGTTCATGGATGTGGAGGAGGAGCAGTTGGCAACATCCGTTCGATGTTGGGCTTGATGGGGCAGCAAATCGAGGTCCTCCAGTGGGTGCTATCATAAGTGATGGCGTCGTCCGCGTGCAACGTCCTCGCCGGATGGACCAGTGCCGCCGCCTAACTCCAGGATCCTCGTCCTTGAGGAGGGGAGGGCGGGAGGAGGGCTGCCATGGAAGGGGATATCTGTAGGAGATATGCCCTAGAGGCAATAATAAATGTTATTGATTATCTCCCTGTTCATAATTAGGTTTATGTTCCATGCTATAACTGCTATGGTTCTCGAGTCTGCAAATAAAACGAGGCTCGGAGGAAGACTCATATGCACGTGTGGAATAATAAACGGTAATATGTATTCCTAGTCTGGCCTCTAAGACTAGCTCAAGTATTGCATGATGGTTCTGTTTTCCTGATCATGGGCATGTCTATGCCAGCAATTTTGAGGGCACAGTGTTAGAAGAACATTTGTGTTGAATCGACCCAAATTGATGTTATGCTATGAGTTACATTCGTCACATATTAATGGTTAATAACACAGAGATGGTTAATGTTTGCAAAATTCCTTAGACCATGAGAGTGTCGAGTTTCTTCATACTTGCTTCATGAACTTTGGGGTTTGTTAAACGTCATCCGTAAATGGGTGGCTATTACGGCGGCTTACGGGTTCATGGAAAAGTGTGTCAAGTAACTTGATAGCTCGAGATTGGGATTTGCTCCTCCGACGACGGAGAGATATCTCTGGGCCCTCTCGGTGTTACGGTATCCATCATCGTCTGGCCAGACACTTTGTGATTTGATCACAGGGATGCCGGAACACGGTAACGAGAAAAGAGAACAATACCGGTAACGAGGTAACTGGCATAGTGGACAAGTTGTTGATCCACGGAAATGCCTACATGTCTAACCTCGGGTATTTGTAACATATCGTGAAGCAACAGGAATAGCACACGGCAACTGGAGGTTCACTCGAATATTCATTCGTGTGGGTATAGGGGTCAATATGGGTGTCCACGGCTCCGATGTTGATCATTGATCGGAAGGTGTTCCGTGTCATGTCTATACTTCACCGAACCTATAGGGTCACACGCTTAAGGGTCATCTATCTGCTGAATACTAGACAGGGAGTCTGAGAGAAAATCACCGAAAAGTTACAGAGACAACGGAAGAGTTCCGGAGAGAGAACACTGAAAAAGTTTCGGTAAAACCGAAAAGTTGTTTCGGATAAAACCATTGATCCAAAAAGGTTTCGGCAAGCACCGGGAATGTTTTGGAGGTTGCCAGATTGGTCTGGTAATTTCTGGAATTTTTCTAGAGAAAAAACCAAAAAAAAAGTTTCGGAGCTGCCGGAGTTGTTTACCGGGTAAACAAAGATGGTTTTAAATTAAACCACCATACTGGAAGTGTTCCAGAGCGCGTCCAGATAATTTTAGAGGGTGCCGGAAATGTTCTGGGACCTTCTGGAATTTTTCAGAAATAATAGTCGCGGAAAACATCTTGTCCCAGCGTGAGGGGACAAGATCCCACGGATCGTGGGGGCTGTTTTTGGGCTGTTTTTGGGGGGGCCCCCTTTGGGAGCAGCCCCCTTGTGGCTGGACAAAATGTTGGGGGGGCCCCCATGGTGGGGGGCAGCCCCCACAAATGGTGGAGAGTGTTGGGAGGAAGGTGGGGCCCCATGGGGGAACACCATGGACAAGGGAACATGTTTTTCCCTTGTTTGGTGGGAACATGTTCTCCTTGTTTTGTGGGAACATGTTTTCCCCATGTTTAGTGGGCTGAATTTTCAGCCCCCTCCACCCCTTCCACCACTATATAAGGAGGAGGAGAGGTGCTCTCCAACTCCACTCCAACTCTCTCACACAAGCCATGCATGATCTGGCATTCTCTCTCCCTCCCATGAAATAGTTTCGTAGTGCCGAAAGGCTGTCTGGGTTCCGGTGGGAACTAGTTCTGGACGGCGAAGCCCTGCCGGATAGATGACACCGTATGTGTGCAACTCTGTAGAGAGGTCGTAGTTTCGATCTTAGTGCCTGAGGGGCTGTTCGAGAGTGCCTCCCGAAGGGCTGTCCAAGTGACGGTCCGAGTTCTGTGAGTGCCTCCCGAAGGGCTGTCCAAGTGACGGTCCGAGTTCTGTGGGTCCTCCCGAAGGGCTGTCCGAGTGACCGTTCGAGTTTCGAAGGTCCTCCCGAAGGGCTGTCCGCGACACCGTCCGGGGGACTGTTCGACCGCCTCCCGGAGGGCTGTCCGAAGGGAAGACGAGAGTATACATCCTCGCGGTTGGGAGGTTGTAAATCCTAGCTGCGGGGATCTGCACCGACGATCGTCATCGACTCTACTTCCGCTGCGCTACGAGTCGGTAACGAAAATGATCAAACCTTGTATGCAGTCTCCATAGTGGTCCTGGGCTGGTGCGTAGGTCGGAATTTTTTTGTTTTCTACTGCGTTACCCTACAGTGGCATCAAGAGCCGTGCTATGCGTAGATGCAGGTTGCGATCTAGAATACATGAGATGTATGGGTGTTGCACAATATAATTAGGTAGTAGATGAGTTCTATTACTGAAAATTATTTGTGCGGGTAGCAGATGAAATCTGTTACCCGATGTTCTTGTTGCTTCCCTCGAATTTGCGTAGTCCTGATCTTGACAGCATTGCGGAATCTGACAAAGTTCTGGCAATCCGCGATCCTTTCATGCTGCTCCTGAGTATGCTGATTGACAGATCAACGAAGTGCTAACAGTTCTTTGGGTTCCACTTTAGTCAATGAAAGATGGATGTTTCACAGATGAAAGGGCAATGCAGATATGATCTGCACGGGGGTCATGCGTATGACGAAGTTCAGTATGGGGCTCGAGATTTTATTATCTCGTGTTTCATACACCCCGCGTTGTTAATCTAGCGACTTGGATAACCATGCTTGATGATGGACGTTGGTAGCTTCGGTTTGTTTCGAAACCTTAGAAGCCACGTAAAACCAGTTTTTGCTAAACCGATTAGAGGCGTCTAACTTGGTTTTGCAGGAGGGTTTGCATGTGCATATGATGTGGTATAGTAGTGCTCATAATAATTTGATTATGTATGAGATGTCTATATGATGTAAACTGATTAACATGACCTGCGTGTCATGATTCGGCATGATGGCTGGAGCCATATGATTGCACTTTAATGACCTGCGTGTCAACCTTATGTAATGCACTTATTTTATTAGCTATAGAGATAGCAATATTATCTGGTGCATCGACAAGGTGGTGGCAATCTTCGCAAAGGTGAACACCGACGCGAATGCCAAAGACGAAGAAATACAAGACTTCTCCGTCAGAAAGGGCTATACCATATCATGCTATTATGAATTGCCTGAGATGTTTATCCCTTATGATGCACCCTTCTTGATTGCGCTGTAGTCGCTTTTATTAGGGTGATCTCTCACAAAAATATCAAGTAGTTAGTGTTCTCCCAAGTGTAGCACCGTCACGGCACCTAACTTTTCGGGGCATCACAGGATCTCCCTGGGTGCGAACGATTAGGGATGTGTGAGGCGGGTGAGTTGAGACCTCGCAGCGAGATCACTTGGTTGTCTTGACGTTCTGGAAGGATCTCCCTGAGCTCGGAACACGCCCATCGAAAGATGAACAAGAGTCACATAGAGATGTGATTGGCAAGTTTGCCTACCGATTGAAGTTCGCGCCATCAGTGTTCATCTCGTTCAATGGCGTTGAATGGAAATGCGGGTCTTGTATCACTCACAATCAATTATGAGAGATATTGATTTGAGTGGGAGCGCACTTTGAATTAACTTATTTAATTCTCAGTGCAATTAATTTTGAACACTGTCTAAGTGTGATTTGCAAAATAGTTGTAGAATAATGGCTCGCGTTTCCACCTTCCCTATTAAAATTGAATAGCTGTTAAATATCTGGTTAAAACTTTACGGTTGGCAACGTAATGTGAGGATTGTCCTCAAGAGTGCCGAGAAGGACTTTGTCCTATCGCATACTTTCGGTATTCTCTCGCTTATGCTATGGATCATGTGACTCTCGTCCTTCGATCCAAAAGCTGGAATTCCATTTCAGTCAAGTGCAATATGTTTGCTTCCATGAGACCCGAACTTCGAAAGTTTGGATAGTTATGTGATATTCATGGAATCTGAAAATCATTTTCAGAGACAGACAAAGGCTAAAAGATATGAGATATCCAAAGAAATGTTTGTTTGCAAACTATTAGTAAAGGAGTTTACTATGCATTAGACTGATAAGAGAGGGATCCAGAAGAACGCCTGTCATATGATGAAAGGTGAATAAAACAACAACTTAAAGAGAATGGAAGTGTCCGAAGGGTGTCAGTGAAACTTTCACGCCTAGGAAGTCCAGGGCTGATGCCACTCTTAAGTTGTGTGCTTCTTCTGAGAGTAGGAGAAATACTAAAAGTTAAACTGTTAGAAGTATAAAGGCAATGAGAAAGAAGACTGGAATATCCAGCTCATGTATGAATGTCATACAAGTTTTTGATGTATAGAAGGCTGGTCAAAGATATAGTTCTTGGGAATTATGATTAAATTGTTAATCACTGATTCTTGGGTATTGTGAGTTAATCACAAAGATACCCGCTCGATTGCATTCTGTTGCAACTCGATGTAAGAACTACTATGGCCTGAAAGACTAGCCAGGAATGAGGTTTAGGTATACACAGGGAACATAGTAAATGTTACTGTACCTTCCATCGGTGTATTACCGTCTGTGTTTATTTTCCTAATTCAATTAGAGTTTTACACACTCTAGCCCATTGCATAAGTTATCTTGCAAGAAGGTTGTTCATAAGAGAACTTTTGATGTTTGGTGTTATGAATAACATAAGGGCCATACTTTCATTATGAATGAGATGTATGTTATGAATATTGATAATAATACATTACCTCAGTATTAACTTTGATAATTCATTTTAGAGTTTTACACACTCTAGCCCATTGCACAATGTTTGTTGCAAAAGGGTTGTTCATAGAAGAACAATTGCTGTTCAGTATTATGAATAACATGAGGGCCATACTTCCATCATCGATGGGACGTATGTTATGAATATTGATGGTAATATGATACATCCATAACACTGACGCTAAATGTCATAAGACTAAAAGAATACCACACAAGTGTGGCACTGCATTTGGTCACATTAGAGAAACCCGCATGGAAAATTCCATTATGATGGATTTTGAAGTCGTTTGATTTTGAATCACCTGACACTTGCAACTTTCCTCTGAAAAGTGAAGTGACTGAAATACCGTTCACAGGCCATAAGGAACGAGCAAAGAACTTATTGGTGATCATACATTTTGATGTATGTAGTCCGATAAATGTTGTTGCAAGTAGTGGATTTATCTATCTTCAGAAATGACTCAAGTAGATATATGGATATTTACTTGATGAGACGTAAGTCTGGATCTTTTGAAATCATTTGAAAGGTTTTCAAAATGAAGTAGAAGTTATTGTAACAAGAAAATTATGTTTCTACAATTCGATTGCAGAAAGAAATATTTGAGTTACAAGTTTAGCGAATGTCTGATGCGTTGTGAAAGGGGTTTCATAACTTGCACCTCCCGGAACACCACTGCAAGTGGAAAGTCCGTGAAGATGTAATCGAACCATTTATTACATGGTAAGATCAAAGATGACATAAATAAATTTGCCATTATCCCTTTTAAAAGGTGATGCTTTAGAGACTGCGGCTTTTACACTGAAAAGAGCTCCATCAGGTCTGTTGAAATGACACCATGGTATGGTACGCCCAACCATGTTATATCTTTTCTTAACATTTGGAATATGGGGCTTGTGTAAAAGGTTACAAACCTATTCCAAATCAGACAAGTGCTACTTTGTAGGTTATCCCAAGTCATTGGGTATTCCCCCACCACTATACCAAGGCAAAAGTTTTTGCCACAAAATGGTATGCTTTTTGAAGAAAATGGTTCTTTGAAAAAGGTGAGTGGGAGAATAGTGCAACTCGACGAGATAAACAGTATCTTCGCCATCAGATCAAAGGAAAGAGACCTTGGAAGTAATTCCGGAGTTTCCTACTGCGACTGATACGGAAGTCTCTACAATAAAATGTATGGACTTCGGTCGAACTTGCAGCTGAACCACGTAGGCAAGGCTCGTGCAAACCTCTCAGGTGCGCAAACGAGATATTGTTGTTAGACAACAGTATACCTACGATACACAAGGAAGCGTTGATGGGCCCTAACTCCGGAATTGGCTAAATGCCAATACAATCCGAGATAGTTTCCATATAAGTGATTCAAGATTAAAACCTTGATACACCTTTCGGAAGACTTAGAGTCTGACGAATATTTATGGAACTATAACTGATATGAATAAAAATGTTTTATCCATAAAGCTTGACTTGTTGCAATATACAAGTTCAAGGAGTTGACTACGATGAGGTTGCTTCATCGTAGCGATGCTTAAATTTGGTTCGGGTTGAACTAGCAATTAATACATATTTCATATCATGAGATATAAAACAATGGATGACAAAAGGATTTCCATCTGATGGAAATGAAACCAAGGACCTGCATGTGTTACAGTCCAAGGTATTTTGTCAATCCAGAGGATGCTAGAAAGGGTGCAAACTTCAGAGTTCCAGCGATGGACAGAAGAGAGCAAAGTGGAGTTGGAATCTTTGTGTTTTGATGAAATGGTCAAAGGAGTTTTGACTTCATCAATGGATAACGAAGATGCTTGTAATTCAAGAAAGTAAGTGGGAGCCTAATAACATTTCTAAAAACCTTGTGTGCTTGACACATTGTTAATTGGAAATAAAATTCTTGACACGAATTAGGACTTCATTTGAAAATAGTTTTTCGATGAAGTGCTTGGGCTAAATAGCCTTAATATTAGGCATGATGATCTATGAAGATAGATTTACCTAATGGGGCTAAGCAATAAATACATATTGACAAGGTGCTAAAACTTTTTAGCATTTAAAACGCCAAGGAGTGATTCTTGCCGAAGTCACATGGAAAGAGTTTTTGCAAGACTCGGTGTCCCAAAAACACTGATGAGCAAAATACATGATGGGGATTCCACACACTCTTGTGTTTGGATTAATCATGTATTCCATGGTATGTATAACAACCAGATATGTCCAATACTACCAAAGTTGTTGCGAGTATAGATACCAAAGTGATCAAAAGTATTGATCAAGGGACAACAGTGAAAAAGGGTCATTGAGTACTATAGTAGCACTGATGACAAGTTTTCTCGCAAGTAGAGATCATGAAGAGTTCGTTGTAAAAGGTTACATCGATACAGTCTTCATCATTTCTCCATGCGATTTTCGATTTAAATTGACGGTTTTGTGTAACACACAATATGGTGGCACAGTTAGTTGGAATTTGTTCAAACAAGTTACTGTGGCGAATTCTATAACAGAGGCAAAGTATGTTGCCGCTTTTAAAGCGACAAAGAAGATGTTGAATCATATAGTTCATTCATGAACTTAGTATGGTTCCAAGATGGCTTTTGTCAATGGGACACTACTGCAAGTAGTTGCTCCATAACTCAGTCTGAGGAATCCAGGTTCGACCTGTGATTCGCATACATATCAAGCCAAGTCCACACAAAATATGACTTTTGTGAAAGCGTGAAAATGCGAGGATATGCAGAGATACACACGGAGCTGAAGTCGTCAGATCCGTTGAACATTCAGGCTATACCACAAGCGAATCATATTTACACCGGTGTGCCACAGGTGTAAAGTGCATTAGCATTAACTAGATTATTGACTCTAGTGCAAGTGGGAGTCTGTAGGAGATATGCCCTAGAGGAAATAATAAATGTTATTGATTATCTCCCTGTTCATAATTAGGTTTATGTTCCATGCTATAACTGCTATGGTTCTCGAGTCTGCAAATAAAACGAGGCTCGGAGGAAGACTCATATGCACGTGTGGAATAATAAACGGTAATATGTATTCCTAGTCTGGCCTCTAAGACTAGCTCAAGTATTGCATGATGGTTCTGTTTTCCTGATCATGGGCATGTCTATGCCAGCAATTTTGAGGGCACAGTGTTAGAAGAACATTTGTGTTGAATCGACCCAAATTGATGTTATGCTATGAGTTACATTCGTCACATATTAATGGTTAATAACACAGAGATGGTTAATGTTTGCAGAATTCCTTAGACCATGAGAGTGTCGAGTTTCTTCATACTTGCTTCATGAACTTTGGGGTTTGTTAAACGTCATCCGTAAATGGGTGGCTATTACGGCGGCTTACGGGTTCATGGAAAAGTGTGTCAAGTAACTTGATAGCTCGAGATTGGGATTTGCTCCTCCGACGATGGAGAGATATCTCTGGGCCCTCTCGGTGTTACGGTATCCATCATCGTCTGGCCAGACACTTTGTGATTTGATCACAGGGATGCCGGAACACGGTAACGAGAAAAGAGAACAATACCGGTAACGAGGTAACTGGCATAGTGGACAAGTTGTTGATCCACGGAAATGCCTACATGTCTAACCTCGGGTATTTGTAACATATCGTGAAGCAACAGGAATAGCACACGGCAACTGGAGGTTCACTCGAATATTCATTCGTGTGGGTATAGGGGTCAATATGGGTGTCCACGGCTCCGATGTTGATCATTGATCGGAAGGTGTTCCGTGTCATGTCTATACTTCTCCGAACCTATAGGGTCACACGCTTAAGGGTCATCTATCTGCTGAATACTAGACAGGGAGTCTGAGAGAAAATCACCGAAAAGTTTCGGAGACAACGGAAGAGTTCCGGAGAGAGAACACTGAAAAAGTTTCGGTAAAACCGAAAAGTTGTTTCGGATAAAACCATTGATCCAAAAAGGTTTCGGCAAGCACCGGGAATGTTTTGGAGGCTGCCAGATTGGTCTGGTAATTTCTGGAATTTTTCTGGAGAAAAAACCGAAAAAAAGGTTTCGGAGCTGCCGGAGTTGTTTACCGGGTAAACAAAGATGGTTTTAAATTAAACCACCATGCTGGAAATGTTCCAGAGCGCGTCCAGATAATTTTAGAGGGTGCCGGAAATGTTCTGGGACCTTCTGGAATTTTTCAGAAATAATAGTCGCGGAAAACATCTTGTCCCAGCGTGAGGGGACAAGATCCCACGGATCGTGGGGGCTGTTTTTGGGCTGTTTTTGGGGGGGCCCCCTTTGGGAGCAGCCCCCTTGTGGCTGGACAAAATGTTGGGGGGGGCCCCCATGGTGGGGGGCAGCCCCCACAAATGGTGGAGAGTGTTGGGAGGAAGGTGGGGCCCCATGGGGGAACACCATGGACAAGGGAACATGTTTTTCCCTTGTTTGGTGGGAACATGTTCTCCTTGTTTTGTGGGAACATGTTTTCCCCATGTTTAGTGGGCTGAATTTTCAGCCCCCTCCACCCCTTCCACCACTATATAAGGAGGAGGAGAGGTGCTCTCCAACTCCTCTCCAACTCTCTCACACAAGCCATGCATGATCTGGCATTCTCTCTCCCTCCCACGAAATAGTTTCGTAGCGCCGAAAGGCTGTCTGGGTTCCGGTGGGAACTAGTTCTGGACGGCGAAGCCCTGCCGGATAGATGGCACCGTATGTGTGCAACCCCATAGAGAGGTCGTAGTTTCGTCCTTTTGCCCGAGGGGCTGTTCGAGTGTCCTCCCGAAGGGCTGTCCGAGTGACGGTCCGAGTTCTGTGAGTCCTCCCGAAGGGCTGTCCACGACACCGTCCGGGGGACTGTCCGACCGCCTCCCGGAGGGCTGTCCGAGTGGCGGATGAGGGAGTACATCCTCGCGGTTGGGAGGTTGTAAATCCTAGCTGCGGGGATCTGCACCGACGATCGTCATCGACTCAACTTCCGCTGCGCTACGAGTCGGTAACGAAAATGATCAAACCTTGTATGCAGTCTCCATAGTGGTCCTGGGCTGGTGCGTAGGTCGGAAAATTTTTGTTTTCTACTGCGTTACCCAACAATATCTCCCCCATCCTCCTCTTTGTCGGGCATGGGCCCGGATCGACTGCAAGATGGCTCCCCCTAAGGCGCGAGGTGGGATCTGCGTGACTCCCGGGCAGCGCCGTTGTACTGTCTAGGACGTTGAACAGAGGATCAGGGGAAGAAACGAAGAAGGGGCAGGAGAGCTGCGACGACGCCATCGATTGGTAGCGTAATAGTAGTAGATGCAGGCAGGAGTCGGTCTACTTGTCATAGACGTGATGCCTATATACATGATCATTGCCATGAATAACATCATAACTATGCACTTTTCTATCAATTGTCCAGCAGTAATTTGTCTACCCACCGTATGCTATTGTTTCGAGAGAGAAGCCTCTAGAGAAAACTATGACCCCCGGGTCTACTTTATCATATTAAGAAAACCAAAAATACATTGCTGTAATTTGATTTCTTTCTTTTGTTTTGCAGTTTATCTATCTACCACTATAAGATTTAATCCTTGCAAGTAACGAGTTCACGGGGATTGACAACCCTCTTGCCCGTGTTGGGTGCAAGTATTTGCTTTTGTGTGTGTATGTGTTATTCATGGGGATTTAGTTGGAGCTCCTATTGGTTCGATAACCTTGGTTTTCACTAAGGGAAATACTTATCTCTACTGTACTATTTCACCCCTACTCTTCGGGAAAAAACCCAACGCAGTTTACAAGTAGTAGTAGGCGGTAATGAGCACTAGTCCATCGGCATCGTCACAACACCACTCGCATGCCAGTACACCACTGGTCGCAGTGCGTTAGCGGTAACAAAACTGCCTCTAAGCATCATGTGCCAGCCGCCGACTTCTTCGGGCTGGGGAGGCATGCTCCTGCTGTGCCTATGAGGCATTGGGGGCTAACCACAAAATTTAGATGTTTGTGTGTGAGTGGGGGGGGGGGGTGGGCAGAGAATATTCTTTTTAATTTTAGGACCCTAAAAATTCCTTCACAATTTTGACCAACGTTGGGTGTGGGTGTGTGTGTTTGTAGGGGGGGGGGGGGGGCATGGCCCCCTGCAGCCAGTGTAGCTGTGTCTGTGGTGGTGGGGGGCGGGGGCTGACGGGGCTATAGCAGAGCCAATTGTTTTTCTTATGGCACAATACTCTTATCCACTACATGTTGGTTCCCCTTGCCTGCTTTGTTTCCTTCTCTCTTGTCTGCAATGACCTCTCTGGTTGCTGGTTTATGGCTTCATTAATTTGAAGCTGGATTGTTATGCCTTATAAGAAAATATACACATGAAATAGTACATTCAAATTGCCAGATCCACAGAAATATTGAAAATGAAAGGAAACCATGTCCATATCGGATTAAAAACAAACTTACAATATATTATAAGAGAAAAATAAATTTTAAAGTTCACACATGGCGATTCGCAGCGTGAAACATTATGGGGTAACTCGGATGTCGACGGCCACGGCAATAAACAACACACAAGCACCAACTACATGAATGCCAGTAATGGGGTACCAGTACCTCAGATGCGACGATACACGGGATGGAGAACAATAGCATGGAAGAGCATGGTCATGGATGTGGAGGAGGAGCAGTTGGCAACATCCGTTCGTCGGTTGGGCTTGATGGGGCAGCAAATCGAGGTCCTCAGTGGGTGCTGTCATAAGTGATGGCATCGTCGCGACAACGTCCTCGCCGGATGGACCAGTGCCGCCGCCTAACTCCAGGATCCTCGTCCTTGAGGAGGGGAGGGCGGGAGGAGGGCTGCCATGGAAGGGGTATCTCCCCCATCCTCCTCTTCGTCGGGATGGGCCCGGATCGACCGCAAGATGGTCCCCTAAGGCGCGAGGTGGGATCTGCGTGGCTCCCGGGCAGCGCCGTTGTATGTCTAGAACGTTGAACAGAGGATCAGGGGAAGAAACGAAGAAGGGGCAGGGAGCTGCGACGACGCCATCGATTGGTAGAGTAATAGTAGTAGATGCAGGCAGGAGTCGGTCTACTTGTCATAGACGTGATGCCTATATACATGATCATTGCCCTGAAAACATCATAACTATGCACTTTTTATCAATTGTCCAGCAGTAATTTGTTCTACCCACGTATGCTATTGTTTCGAGGAGAAGCCTCTAGAGAAAACTATGGCCCCGGGTCTAATTTTATCAATTAAGAAAACCAAAAATACATTGCTGTTAATTTGATTTCTTTTTTGTTTTGCCGTTTATCTATCTGCCACTACAAGATTTAATCCTTGCAAGTAACGAGTTCACGGCGATTGACAACCCTCTTGCCCGTGTTGGGTTCAAGTATTTGCTTTTGTGGTTGTATGTGCTATTCATGGGATTTAGTTGGAGCTCCTATTGGTTCGATACCTTGGTTTTCACTAAGGGAAATACTTATCTCTACTGTACTATTTCACCCCTCCTCTTCGGGAAAAAAACCCAACGCAGTTTACAAGTGTAGTAGGCGGTAATGAGCACTAGTCCATCGGCGTCGTCACAACACCACTCGCATGCCAGTACACCACTGGTCGCAGTGCGTTAGCGGTAACAAAACTGCCTCTAAGCATCATGTGCCGGCCGCCGACTTCTCGGGCTGGGGAGGCATGCTCTGCTGTGGCCTATGAGGCATTGGGGGCTAACCACAAAATTTAGATGTTTGTTGTGTGTGTGGGTGGGGGGGGGGGGTGGGCAGAGAAATTCTTTTTAATTTTAGGACCCTAAAAAGTTCTTCACAATTTTGAACACGTTGGGTGTGGTGTGGGTGTAGGGGGGGGGGGGCGTGGCCCCCCTGCAGGCCTAGTGTAGCTGTGTCTGTGGTGGTGGGGGGCGGGGGCTGACGGGGCTATAGCAGAGCAATGTTTTTCTTCTCATGGCACAATACTTTATCCACTACATGTTGGTTCCCCTGCCTGCTTTGTTTCCTTCTCCTCTTGTATGCAATGACCTCTCTGGTTGCTGGTTTATGGCTTCATTAATTGAAGCTGGATTGTATGCCTATATAAGAAAATATACACTGAAATAGTACATTCAATTGCCAGATCCAAGAAATATGAAAAATGAAAGGAAACCATGTCCATATCGGATTAAAAACAAACTTACAATATATTATAAGAGAAAAATAATTTTAAAGTTCACACATGGCGATTCGCAGCGTGAAACATTATGGGGTACCTGGATGTCGACGGCCACGGCAATACACAACACACAAGCACCAACTACATGAATGCCAAGTAATGGGGTACCAGTACCTCAGATGTCGACGATACACGGGAAGGAGAACAATAGCATGGAAGGGCATGGTTCATGGATGTGGAGGAGGAGCAGTTGGCAACATCCGTTCGATGTTGGGCTTGAGGGGCAGCAATCGAGGTCCTCCAGTGGGTGTTGATAAGTGATGGCGTCGTCCGTGTGCAACGTCCTCGCCGGATGGACCAGTGCCGCCGCCTAACTCCAGGATCCCGTCCTTGAGGAAGGGGAGGGCGGGAAGGGGCTGCATGGAAGGGGATATCTCCCCATCCTCCTCTTCGTCGGGCATGGGCCCGGATCGACCGCAAGATGGCTCCCCCTAAGGCGCGGGTGGGATCTGCGTGACTCGGGCAGCGTCGTGTACTGTCTAGGACGTTGAACAGAGGATCAGGGGAGAAACGAAGAAGGGGCAGGAGAGCTGCGACGAGCCCATCGATGGTAGAGTAATAGTAGTAGATGCAGGTAGGAGTCGGTCTACTGTCATAGACGTGATGCATATATACATGATCATTGCCATGAATAACATCATAACTATGCACTTTTCTATCCATTGTCCAGCAGTAATTTGTTACCCACCGTATGCTATTGTTTCGAGAGAGAAGCCTCTAGAGAAAACTATGGCCCCTGGGTCTACTTTATCTTATTAAGAAAACCAAAAATACATTGCTGTAATTTGATTTTTCTTTGTTTTGCAGTTATCTATCTACCACTACAAAGATTATCTCTGCAGTAACGAGTTCACAGGGATTGACAACCCTCTGTCCGTGTTGGGTGCAAGTATTTGCTTTTGTGTGTGTATGTGCTATTCATGGGGATTAGTTGAGCTCCTATTGGTTCGATAACCTTGGTTTTCAATAAGGGAATACTTATCTACTGTACTATTTCACCCTCTCTTCGGGAAAAAACCCAACGCACGTTACAAGTAGTAGTAGGCGGGGTACCCTCTATGACTCCCTTGGGTGGTCGCTGCAATTGAGCATTCAAATTCTGAAGATAACAAGCAGTCTAAATCCAATAAGGAAACTAATTCAGTTCTTCCAAGACTACTATTTTTTTTTGGGTATCTTGTTCCAACTTCATTGACACCATGTTCACTTGGAGAATGTTTATTGTCCTTTGCAAGAAATAAACATTTTGATCTTCAGATTATTGATTCCATCTTTTTATACAATAGACTAAATAGGCTATGCCCTTATATTCTCTATGAGAAGTGTCATCCATTGATTGCATTGATTTGTGCCATTTTCTATAGCTATGATTTCTTTGTGGTCTTTGAACTTCACATGACATCCTCAAAAGATAATGTATAGGGTTGCACTCCTCCTTTGTTTATAGAGAAGGAGTCCTCCTACAGTATGAATTCAAAAAATTATACCCGATGAATTTGATGTGATTTGGATGGACGTGCGTTGCAGGGTGCATACTTTTTTTTGCGAGGGGCTGACGGGGCTATAGCAGAGCCAATGTTTTTCTTCTCATGGCACAATACTCTTATCCACTACATGTTGGTTCCCCTTGCCTGCTTTGTTTCCTTCTCCTCTTGTCTGCAATGACCTCTCTGGTTGCTGGTTTATGGCTTCATTAATTTGAAGCTGGATTGTTATGCCTATATAAGAAAATATACACTGAAATAGTACATTCAAATTGCCAGATCCAAGAAATATGAAAAATGAAAGGAAACCATGTCCATATCGGATTAAAAACAAACTTACAATATATTATAAGAGAAAAATAATTTTAAAGTTCACACATGGCGATTCGCAGCGTGAAACATTATGGGGTACCTCGGATGTCGACGGCCACGGCAATACACAACACACAAGCACCAACTACATGAATGCCAGTAATGGGGTACCAGTACCTCAGATGTCGACGATACACGGGATGGAGAACAATAGCATGGAAGAGCATGGTTCATGGATGTGGAGGAGGAGCAGTTGGCAACATCCGTTCGATGTTGGGCTTGATGGGGCAGCAAATCGAGGTCCTCCAGTGGGTGCTGTCATAAGTGATGGCATCGTCCGCGTACAACGTCCTCGCCGGATGGACCAGTGCCGCCGCCTAACTCCAGGATCCTCGTCCTTGAGGAGGGGAGGGCGGGAGGAGGGCTGCCATGGAAGGGGATATCTCCCCCATCCTCCTCTTCGTCGGGCATGGGCCCGGATCGACCGCAAGATGGCTCCCCCTAAGGCGCGAGGTGGGATCTGCGTGACTCCCGGGCAGCGCCGTTGTACTGTCTAGAACGTTGAACAGAGGATCAGGGGAAGAAACGAAGAAGGGGCAGGAGAGCTGCGACGACGCCATCGATTGGTAGAGTAATAGTAGTAGATGCAGGCAGGAGTCGGTCTACTTGTCATAGACGTGATGCCTATATACATGATCATTGCCATGAATAACATCATAACTATGCACTTTTCTATCAATTGTCCAGCAGTAATTTGTCTACCCACCGTATGCTATTGTTTCGAGAGAGAAGCCTCTAGAGAAAACTATGGCCCCCGGGTCTAATTTATCATATTAAGAAAACCAAAAATACATTGCTGTAATTTGATTTCTTTCTTTTGTTTTGCAGTTTATCTATCTGCCACTACAAGATTTAATCCTTGCAAGTAACGAGTTCACGGCGATTGACAACCCTCTTGCCCGTGTTGGGTTCAAGTATTTGCTTTTGTGTGTGTATGTGCTATTCATGGGGATTTAGTTGGAGCTCCTATTGGTTCGATAACCTTGGTTTTCACTAAGGGAAATACTTATCTCTACTGTACTATTTCACCCCTCCTCTTCGGGAAAAAAACCCAACGCAGTTTACAAGTAGTAGTATGCGGTAATGAGCACTAGTCCATCGGCGTCGTCACAACACCACTCGCATGCCAGTACACCACTGGTCGCAGTGCGTTAGCGGTAACAAAACTGCCTCTAAGCATCATGTGCCGGCCGCCGACTTCTTCGGGCTGGGGAGGCATGCTCCTGCTGTGCCTATGAGGCATTGGGGGCTAACCACAAAATTTAGATGTTTGTGTGTGTGTGGGTGGGGGGGGGGGGGGGGGGTGGGCAGAGAATATTCTTTTTAATTTTAGGACCCTAAAAAGTTCCTTCACAATTTTGACCAACGTTGGGTGTGGGTGTGGGTGTAGGGGGGGGGGGGCGTGGCCCCCCTGCAGGCCTAGTCGTAGCTGTGTCTGTGGTGGTGGGGGGCGGGGGCTGACGGGGCTATAGCAGAGCCAATGTTTTTCTTCTCATGGCACAATACTCTTATCCACTACATGTTGGTTCCCCTTGCCTGCTTTGTTTCCTTCTCCTCTTGTATGCAATGACCTCTCTGGTTGCTGGTTTATGGCTTCATTAATTTGAAGCTGGATTGTTATGCCTATATAAGAAAATATACACTGAAATAGTACATTCAAATTGCCAGATCCAAGAAATATGAAAAATGAAAGGAAACCATGTCCATATCGGATTAAAAACAAACTTACAATATATTATAAGAGAAAAATAATTTTAAAGTTCACACATGGCGATTCGCAGCGTGAAACATTATGGGGTACCTCGGATGTCGACGGCCACGGCAATACACAACACACAAGCACCAACTACATGAATGCCAGTAATGGGGTACCAGTACCTCAGATGTCGACGATACACGGGATGGAGAACAATAGCATGGAAGGGCATGGTTCATGGATGTGGAGGAGGAGCAGTTGGCAACATCCGTTCGATGTTGGGCTTGATGGGGCAGCAAATCGAGGTCCTCCAGTGGGTGTTGTCATAAGTGATGGCGTCGTCCGTGTGCAACGTCCTCGCCGGATGGACCAGTGCCGCCGCCTAACTCCAGGATCCTCGTCCTTGAGGAAGGGAGGGCGGGAAGAGGGCTGCCATGGAAGGGGATATCTCCCCCATCCTCCTCTTCGTCGGGCATGGGCCCGGATCGACCGCAAGATGGCTCCCCCTAAGGCGCGAGGTGGGATCTGCGTGACTCCCGGGCAGCGTCGTTGTACTGTCTAGGACGTTGAACAGAGGATCAGGGGAAGAAACGAAGAAGGGGCAGGAGAGCTGCGACGACGCCATCGATTGGTAGAGTAATAGTAGTAGATGCAGGTAGGAGTCGGTCTACTTGTCATAGACGTGATGCATATATACATGATCATTGCCATGAATAACATCATAACTATGCACTTTTCTATCAATTGTCCAGCAGTAATTTGTCTACCCACCGTATGCTATTGTTTCGAGAGAGAAGCCTCTAGAGAAAACTATGGCCCCTGGGTCTACTTTATCTTATTAAGAAAACCAAAAATACATTGCTGTAATTTGATTTCTTTCTTTTGTTTTGCAGTTTATCTATCTACCACTACAAGATTTAATCCTTGCAAGTAACGAGTTCACAGGGATTGACAACCCTCTTGTCCGTGTTGGGTGCAAGTATTTGCTTTTGTGTGTGTATGTGCTATTCATGGGGATTTAGTTGGAGCTCCTATTGGTTCGATAACCTTGGTTTTCACTAAGGGAAATACTTATCTCTACTGTACTATTTCACCCCTCCTCTTCGGGAAAAAACCCAACGCAGTTTACAAGTAGTAGTAGGCGGTACCCTCTATGACTCCCTTGGGTGGCTTTATCGCTGCAATTGAGCATTCAAATTCTGAAGATAACAAGCAGTCTAAATCCAATAAGGAAACTAATTCAGTTCTTCCAAGACTACTATTTTTTTTTGGGTATCTTTGTTCCAACTTCATTGACACCATGTTCACTTGGAGAATGTTTATATGTTCCTTTGAAGCAAGAAATAAACATTTTGAATTCTTCATCTGATATTTGATTCCATCTTTTTACTATACAATAGACTAAATAGGCTATGCCTTTATATTCTCTATGGAGAAGTTGTTCATCCATTTGATTGCCATTGATTTGTGCCATTTTCTATATAGCTATGATTTCTTTGTGGTCTGCTTGAACTTCACATGACATCCTCAAAAGATAACTGATAGGTTTGCACTCCTCCTTTTGTTTATAGAGAAGGAGTCCTCCTACAGTATGAATTCAAAAAATTATACCCGCATGAATTTGATGTGATTTGATTGAGACGTGCGTTGCAGGTGCACACTTATTAGTTGAGGAGTAGACGTGGTTGGTGTCGGCGGGAGGGGAATCACACACCCGCCAACCAAATGCAGGCATATCGATAGAAGATGAGCAGAAAATCTGACTACTGTCGTAATAACCCGATCGGATGCAACGGATTGGTAGTCGTAATGGCGAGCTGCTAGTCGGCGACGGGAGAGGACGGGGGCGGCAGTGTGAGTGCGCAACAATCATACATCTGTATTTTTCGAAAGTTGATACTGATTCTCGAAAAAAAAAAGTTGATACTGATCGATGGAGTGCTGTCCGGGCGTCCACGTACGTACGTGCTTGCCAATCATGCATGCAGATGCAGTCTTTCTGTCCTCCTTTTCTCTCTCTTTCTTTTCTTTTCGGAACCTGCCATGCATATCTTGTTGTGATGAGTATCCAACTATATTCAAAAAAAAAAAGACCAACTGTAATCAAATCATGGCGGGGTCTGTTTCTTCTTGACATGCATGGGCCAGTCGTTGCCGGCACGGATCTCGGCGAGGCAAACAACGTCCATGCATGAGCGCACAAGTTCCATTACGGTCGGACTATGAACGCGAAGTGCTCGTTCTATCATATGCACTTGTCCGTCTGCTTTGGCCGCGGAAGCTTCTTTTTCTCACATATATACAACTGGCCACGGATGCGTGCGTGTGTGGATCTGGATGGACGATGGATGCGTTTCTTGGGCGTGCTACTGCTTGGTCATGCGGTGAGTAGTGGATGATAAGACGAGCTAGAGGAAAGCAGACGCCGGACGGTGGCCGGTGACAGTGATGCCATGAGAGCAAAAGCCATGGACGACAAGGCATGCTCTCCTCTGCTCTCAGCCAGGATGCGTATTGGCTCGACAGCTGGCCTACGTATTGGGATATTGCGCGTCGATTTATTGCTACGCCACTGCATAATTGGCTCTAAATAAGTTAACAGTATATAATCCACTCACAGTGAGAACTTGCGTTTCAGCACCCGACTCCCCTCCTCGGATCACTTGCATAAGCCGTTTGTTCAGATGAAACTAGGTCATGGGCAGCGCGTCGCGTCTCGTCCGTGTCCCACGTGCTACGCGTGCGACCGTGGATGCGGAAGGCTTGACGGCCGTGAATGACCGGGCGATCGACGGGCCGTGGTCAAGTGTCGTTAGTGGTACGGCAGTTCCGGGGGATCGATTTGGTGCACAGGTGGTGTCGGCCTGTCAGGTTCGACGTGACGGGCGCGCCTGGACGTCCCCATATTCGTCCCATATTTTGAGTTGAATATGAGGGGTGCCGGTTAGTCCGGGTGTTTGTGGTTCGTTTGAGACGTCCATTGACGAGTCGTCCGGACGTTTGAGGCCGGTTTGAGACGTCCCACTGTAGATGCTCTTAATAATTCGATCGGATGCAACGAATTGGTGGTCGTAATGGGGGAGCTCCTAGTCGGCGACCGGAGAGGGGGTGGGTGCCAGTGCGAGTGCGCAACAACATACATGTGTATTTTTCGAACTGATCGATGGACCACGTACACACGTGCCTGCCAATCATGCATGCAGTCTTTCTGTCCTCCTTTTTTCTCTTTCTTTCTGGAACCTACCATGCATCTTGTTGTGATGAGTGTCCAACAATAATAATCAAAATCATGGCGGGGTCGGCGGCGGCGGCGGGGCCTTTCGCTTTTTTCCCTCTGGCGAGGTCGGGCAGCGCGGGGCCGCTCGGCCGAGGAGAGGCGTGGAGGCGCGCAGCGAGCCGATGCCGGCGGGACGGGCGCGACGGGCGCGGTGAGTTGGCGCCGGGGTGCGCGGAGGGCGCGGCGAGATGGCGCCGGGGTGCGCGGCGGGCGTGGCGAGCTGGTGCCATGGCGCGAGGCTGCGCGCGTCGGGCGTGGCGCGTGGGTTGCGGGCGGCCTTCGCTGGCACCTGCTGCCCGCGCGGGCGCCGTGGGGGTACGGGGTCGCTGCGGTCAGGTTTGGCCAGATCTGGCCTCTGCCAACCTGTGGCTGGAGTGCTGGCTGGAGGAGGCTTCAGGCGCCGTTGGAGTGTGGCTGCGCTTCGCGCCTAGTCCGGCGACGTTGTGGTGGCTGTAGCGGTGGTGTCGGGGATGGCTGGTGGTTGTCTCTCCTTCAAGCGCGTCCACGCCCGGCTCCTGGAGCTGTGGCGCCGTTCAGCTTGTCGTGTGCTACAGAAGACTCGGGCAGGCCAGATCTAGCACGGATAGTCCTGTCCTTGCGCGCGGCGGTGCGAGCTGCACAGTTTGGCCTGGGTCCTGCACTGTCCTGCGCGCGGTGGTGCGGACCGGCTATGTTTGGGTCTCCCTCGACCTTTCCTGTGCGCTGCGGTGCGGAGGATCGCCCAGTTCTGCGCACGGAGGTAGAGGATGGCCAGATCCGGCTTGGATCGCCCAGGGCCTGCGAGCGGCGGTGCGGACCGGTCGGGTTGGCGTGTGCTCGCCGAGATCTTGCGTGCGGCTTGACCAATTCGTTTCTAGTAGTGTTTGCTTTGGGCTCATGTTGCATTGTGGCGCTGGTGGCCTCGGATCCTTGGATTGTTGGTGGAAGACTCGGCTCCGGATGAAAATCATGCATCGACTCTGTCGTTGCCGGCGGTAACGGCGTCCACGGATGTCGTATTCCTCCTTGGAGGTATCGTTGTGGAGCCGTTTGTCCTTCCTTCCCAATAGCGTGAGATCTCCGGGTGAAAACCTAAGATCGGGCAGTGCCAGATCGGGTGACGGCGGAGTCCTCAACTTCGTTCTCCTCCTTGGAGGCGTCACCTTGGTGATCCCGCCGATGGGTTCCGATGGTGTTCATGTTTGATGGTAGAGCTTGGGTTTGTGGTGCTGCCGACGGGTCCTTTTCTTTCTTTTCTTTTTGCGCTGCCTTTGCGGTGCTTTCCTCCTGTGAGGGCTCTTGTAACACCTTCTTCTAATCAATGAATTTGGCAGTTCTCTTGTCAACATTCAAAAAAAAAAAATCATGGCGGGGTGTGTTTCTTCTTCACTTGGGCCAGTCGTTGCCGGCATGCATGCGACGCCGCACGGATCTTTGCGAGGCTCACAACATACATGCATGAGCGCTACGTGCCGACCGACCAGGGGCGGCGCTAGGGGTATTCTTGGGTCTTCATGTGAATACCCATGAATTTTACAAAACATTGTTGATTTTGGCAAAACAGTGACAATTTTCGAAAAATAACAATGATTTTGGCAAAATGAATACACATGAATATCCGGTTGCAAATTCCTGGAGCAGCCACTGCGACCGACCATTATGGTCGGACTATGATGCTACTGCTTTTTTTTTTTGAGGATCGACTATGATGCTACTGCTATCAAGTGCATTTGGGCTCCTGCTTTTTGGCCGCGGAAGCTTCTTATTCTTACATACTCCCTCTCTTTTCTACTAATATATAAGACCTTTTAGCTTTTTTAATATTAACTACATACTCCTTCCGTCCGAAAAAACTTATCTCTCGGTTAGTGCTAGATACATCCATTTAAGGGACAAGTTTGGGACAAGTTTTTTCGGACGGAGGGAGTAGATACTAAAATGAGTGAACATACATATTAAAATGTGTATAGATACATATGAATCAAGAAAAACTAAAAGGTCTTATATTAAGGAAGGATGGAGTATAATTTAACTGGCCACCGATGCGTGTGTGTGGATCTGGATGGACGATGGATGCGTTTCTTGGGCGCGCTACTTGGTCCAAAGCAGACGCCGGCGCGTGGCCGGTGGCCGGTGACGGCGACGGTGATGGCACGACAGGGAATTGCCATGAACGATAAGCTTTGCGTTTTCAGATAATATACATGCCGCTCTCCCCCTAGTCTCAGCCATATGAGATGCGTACGTATTGGCTCGAGTGTCCCTCCTCGAATCACTTGCATAAGCCGTTTGTTAATTAGTGGTACGGCGGTCTTCGTCGTTACATTAGTGGCGATGTTGCTTAGCCAATTAAGCTGCATGCTCGTCCTGTAGATTAACTAATTTCTATCGGCCGGGAGTGTGGTGTGTGTTTTTTTAACACAGTAGAGACGCAAACAGTCATACATACGCGCGTACACTCACCCCTATGAACGCACACATGCACACCCTACCTCTATGAGCACCTCCGAGAGACTGAGCCGGCATATCATCTTAAGATTTACGAAGTCATCGTAGGCGTCTCGTCCCTCTAACCATCCAACCACAGGTTGGTTCGCGGACGTATGGTGCGTTGATTGGTAGATTTGGTTGTTGCCGGTAGGAGAGAAAAACCAATGCGTTTCTGGTAGCCACGCGACCGATGACTTGCTAAATTAATGGGGACAAATAAAAACCATATGAGTCAAATTAGTACTAGTATACTAAGATAATTCGGACACAACAAATCACTACACTCGATCTGATACGATACCTAGGCAGAGAATGAGATCCAGGGACTTGCTAGCCACAAGTCACCGGTGAACAGTACGGTGACTGGGCCCCCTCTTCACACCGTCCGATCTAGAATCGACGGAGCAGATCCTTGTGAACAGTACGGATCTACAGTGTTTGTCTACAGTGCCCTTTTCCACAATGTTGCCCACTACAGTGTCGTCTACAGTGCTTTCTGCTGCAGCTTTCAATCTGAACCGCCCTCCCCCCCCTCCGATCCAACGGTGGGCTGCGCGCCAGTTACGGCGTCACCGGATCCCTGTCCCTGGGCAGGTAGGTGAGTGCACAAGCACATCACCACTGATTGGTTTCGAAAAGTTATTTAGCAAAATAATGGTGCTGGCAGGCGGTCATTGGGCCAATCATATGCATACACCTGCACCTTGCTTGCTTTTCTTTCTTTTTGGAGCCTAGCTAGCTATGATCAATCTCTACTAAAAAAAGCTAAAGCTATCAGCCCTCTCGATCGATAGCTTCATTCTGGCCAAATAGCACTTAGCAGATCTCGGTCGGTACATGGAAGAAGGTTCTTCTCTCCTCTCCTCACCACATGCATGTTGCACTGGCATGCGCGCGGTGCACGGATCTCAAGGAGGCGGCAACCTGCGTGCATGCGCGCCAACGGACGACCGGCGTGCACGCACGTGCATGCATGCGCCACCGACCGGCCGGCCGACAATCACGAACTGTTGGTGAACATGTATGCGCGCACTTGGCCGTCTGGGAACCGCGAGCGAGCTGGCCAGGTGGACGAGTTTCATTGGCCAGTGTGCAATCTTTCATGCAGAGCATGGATAACCCTTTTTCTTTCTTAAAAAAGAGAAAACTTGGATAAGGGAAAAGCGAACGCTGGCGAAGTACGGGTGACATTGATTACCGCGAGAAGGGAAATTAAGCCCTCAGAGCTCTGCGTTCCATAGAGCGGGTGCGTAAAAAAAAAGGTGCCTCGAGAGAAAAACAAAATGACAGAGCACAACAATGCTTGTCTTTCCCCTCTCGCAACGCGACTAGGGAAAGCCTTCCTCTCCTCGATCTTCACCGGCGAGCCCGTGGATTCGTCTCCTCTCCGCCTGCTGCTCCGGCGGCCGGTGGCGAGGAGGCGATTTCTGGTGCCTTGTCTTCAGCTAATAGATAGATAGGGTTTTAGTTCTTGCAGATGGCGGCACTTCTTCGTCGAGCCAGTCTTCCGGGCTCCGATCCTCCTCAGGTTTGTCCGCTGGGACGGATTACACGGAGCTCCAGCGTAGATTTCTGCCAGCTGCTCGGGGCGGCGAGGTTAGGATTTCTCGCCGTGCGCGTACGCAACGGAGATATTTGTTGTCAAATTCTTCAGAACGTTTCAAGGATTCAATGGCAACGACTGTGGCTCTGGGACGCTGGTCCTTAGGGGCACGTGCACCTTGATGTAATTTCTATTATGTTTGAGGTGTTTTGTACTTTCTGTGAATCTTTATAATAGATCTGATTTTTTTTTAAAGAAAGAGAGAAAAACAAAATGAAAAGTGATTTGAGTGAGCGAGAGTGCGGACCATGCGTGCATTCAGCACAGAGACGGTGTTCATCCACAAACACGTTTCGGCCGCGGCGAAAACTTGCTACTGCAGGGCCATTTGGTTGGTGTAATCTGTCACTCGGACAGTTGCTGGCTCGATGGAACAACCCAAAGGAGGGAAACAGCACGCATGGAACGCTTGCTTGCTTGCTTGCTGGTGTCCGATGACTGCGACACTAGCTGATAGAATGAGAGGCGGCCGGAGAGGGCAACCCTGAAAGCTCCATATCGTGTTGTGTCAATATGAACAGTTAATCACTAGGCATATTCTCATCCTGCCATGGTATCTATTGACTACTAGACTTCCAGTGAGTGGGTCAAAAAAATATAAGAGAAACTGGGTCAAGATGAGAAGAAGAAAAAAAATCCATTTTCGCCTCTTTTTAAAGAAGAAAGGACAACCAAAAGACATCTTTGATTTGACAATTATTAAGGAAAACAATAGCTAGTATTAAAAAAAAAAATGACGTGAATCTAAGCGTGCCAATATATAACGGGCACATGAGAACGGGTGCTACTTTCTCTTGCTTATAGTGACCGAGATGGGGCGTCCCATCGCCACAGGCAGTCCCTAAATGGGCCAGCCCATAATCACGCATGCTCGGGTGCTATTTTGTTCCTTCTTTTCATTTTTCTATATTTCCAAATGTTCTAAATACATAAATTTCAGCGAAAAGAAATTTTAATTTGAAAATGTTCACTGTGCACTTAAAAAAAATGTTAATCCAAAAGATATTTTTTTGTTCTTGCAGTTTAATTTTTTTGAACAATTCAAACAAAAATAGTGACATTAAAACATGTTCATGTGTTTTAAAAGGTGCTGAAATTTTTCCAAGAAATAATTATACAATGTAAAAAAATATATTCATGTAATTAACTAAAATTGTGTCGTACCATTTAAAAAAAATTGTCACATTTAGACAAAGCTCATGCCAGTTTAAAACAAATGGTTTTACAATTGAAAAATATGCACGTGACATTTAAAAAGGTTTAACATGTTTCAGAAATATGTTTGTGAGATTTTTAGTAAATTGCTAATATAACGCAAAAAATGTACCATACAGAAAACAAATCACCATGTATTTGAAAAACTTTTGAATTTATTCGCAAAATGTTCCAATATGTAAGTTTAAAATGTTAATCAAGTATTTCAAATTTATTCGACCTATATAAAAAAGTTACACGTGTATACGAAAAGTGTACAATGTGTATTAAAAAAGTAGACACTTATTTGGGAAAATGAAAAAGAAAAATCACAAAAAAGGGAAAAACACAAAAACAAAACCGATAAAAAATCACAGAAAAAACACATGGATATTTCTAAAACTATTCCACATAACCATCCCAAAACCGTTTCAGCACTACAGTGTTGGGCCAGCCCATTTAGTAGAGCGCCATAGACGAGGCAAGGCAACAACTAGTCATAAGCGAGATATAGCCCTAGGTAGAATCCTATTCCCGCATAGGTCAATGGATAGAGAGGTAGCACATACCCTCTATTACTGCATGACAAATAGGATTGGGCCTGCCCAACTAGCTAGACCCCTTTCAGTTTTGGAAAGGTTCCCAGATTGGTTTTCCTTTCTCTTTAGATCTTTTTCCCGGTTTTCACATTTTTATTTACTTTTTGCATTTTCGTATTAACAGATATTTTTTCGACATCACAAAGGTTTTTTTTAATTTGCAAATAATTTTTTTATTTTACGAACCTCTTTCAACTTCGCTAACATTTTATTACATTAATTGAACATTTTTTAATTTGAAAAATATATTTTGAATTCATGAACTTCTCTTTGAAATCATGAATATTTTCCAATTTTTCAAACATTTTTTCAAATTAATTAACCAATTATCAAATTGCAATCATTTTTTTATTTCACAAACAGTTTTCAATTTCGAGAAAAGAATTTCATGAACTCTTTTTGAATTCACGGAAATTTTTTAAATCAAGTCTCTTTTGGGAATTCGTGAACAGTTTTTGAATTTGCCTAATTGTTTTTTGAATATATTTTTAATTTGTGATCAATTTTTTGAATTTTTGTAACTGTTATTTGAATATATTTTTAATTCGAAGACAAGTGTTGAACTTGTGAACATTTTTTGGAATTCATAACATTCTCTGAAATTTGTAAAGATATTTTAAATTCCCAAAATATTTAGAGATCCAGAGCACACCCTCGTTCGAGCCGTCGAATTAGGATCAGGGGCGTCAGGTGTTATCTGGTCGGGGGACGAACTGCGCACACTGAAACTGCGTGGAAGAAACATCTTAGCGGGGTTGATTTCGTTGTTTTGACCCTTTTCGAAAAGTTCAGCCAGATCTAACCCTGGTTCATAAATTTTTTGGGATCTGACCCTTTTTTTACCTCCATTGGCCTCGGCGGTAGGGGAGCACAACATACCGCCTGGGTCTCTGGCGGTATGACTTACCTGCGCCCTCACGCCTGTTTGGTGTGGAACAAAATTGCCACCAACCAAGACATGGTTAATCACAAGACTCATGTTGCCTCCTAGTGACCATCTTTCCTGTTTACTAGAGAGGCATCCTGCATTTCCTGTTCTTCAACACAATCTGGCATTGCACCATGCCAAACAAATACTACAGTCTCCAGCAATGTGCACAAATAAGATCCAGACATGCAAAAAATGCCCGTGCGTTGCAACGGCAGAAAAAAATATCACCGCATCGAGAATCAGACTTCCCCATTCCTAGTGAGATACTCATTCATGGTTCCTTACGGCAGAGACGATGAAAAAGGCATCGCAACAGCGACAGATGTATCCGTCTATGATACCAACCTCAATCTCGCAGAAAGTGGTAGTATTAAACGATGGTTGTATCCTTCCATAATGCTAGCCTCCATCTCAGAAAAAGCATTAGTATATAAGACAATACTATATGTGACGATTTTTGTTTGCAGAAGGAGATGGAACCTTGGATTTGGTTTCCCAACTGCGGCTATGAGATATATGGCTACATCAGAACCTAAAATGGTTTAGAGCAGTTGATGCAAAGACTAAATGCTTTTATTTCAAAATTAGCGTAGACAAATTGATAATTACAGCTACTTCTTACATTAATTTCTGGTAGATTAGTACTGCTATAAATTTCTCCAAGAAACGTTTTACATAAGAAATAAAATAAGTACTTCTATTTCGGAACTAATCAAACAAATAGGCAGAACTTAGTAATGTGACATGAGAGCTAACATGATTGACTTAGGAGTTCTTCATATGTTCCGATGGGAAATGAAGCAGAGTCGAGCAGTTCTTGAGCACCTCGAGGGACTTCATCCATGCCTTGTGTGCTTCGATGGATCTCAGCTTGTAGCGGCACATCTGCAAAACCAAATCCAGCCTAATCATTTATACACACAAAGTTGAACCAAAGCAAGCTCTATGGAAGAAAGCTTCAGCAGCTGATCATGTGCTCTTCCAAAAGTAATAGTTGGTTTTTCTAGCTCATCCCCTTCGACGTAAATTAATGTTCATTTACCCTGTCATTCTGGGCAAAGGACAGATAGTATTATGGTCTTTGGCGTTGTAAAATCTGTGTACCACCAAAATCTCAAACCTGCACAATCATGTTTTCATAGCAAAAAGCCGAAGCAAATAATGAAACATTTACATGAATGCAATACCCATACTTAACCATATAAATTTGTATGATTGCAATTTCTTATTCTTCTGTTATTACTGACTTTTACTGAAATCAATCACAACACAACAGAGGGTGTGACATGTTCAAATTTCCCCTCACAATCATGAAGCTAGACAGGCTGTGCGTGATACAGATGCAGAGGTTTGCCAGAGTACTTCCTCGGACGAACGCCATGGTGGTATGGTTCGCCATCAATCTGGATGATGGTAGGATCCTCCAATCCCCCCCTTATCTCTTACCAAATCGCCATATCAGAGAGAAGATAGCACATGTTGTTGCACATGTACGAACTGAAACAGGTCTGATTTTGTAGACTCGGGTTGTTTGAGATCGCTCTCCCTTGAGCAGCGGCTGCATCATTGGGATAGCGTCCAGAACATGCCAGACGGACCTTCTTGCGGTACATCTCCACTGTGACACCTGAACGGTCGAGCATCTCGATGTGAGGCACCTGAATGAATGTATGTGACAATAAAATTGGATGACTGATGTGTATGCTCTGAATGAAGGGCACCACCGGCCATAAGCACAAATCAACGAAATTGGCTAGTAATGTTGCGTTCGCCAGTTCAAATGTGCACACTGCACCTGCATCCGATCGACATAAAAAACAATTACAGCAATTAAAACTGAAGCAGAGCAGCCTCTGCTTTTGCATATTGCGGCAATTAAAACATTCAGACTAATTAAGGACAGTATAACTACACCTAATCCCTGCCCTCACAGTGATTTGGGTTTTTGGCCGTCCGTTTTCGCGATGTGGGAGTTTCTGGCCGTCAGATTTAACGTATAAAGCGATCTGGTTCGTAGTGTGGCTAATCTGGCCCAGCTGTCCTGTGGGCTGCTGCTCCAGAGGCCGAAACGCAGGCCTATGGTAAACCGGCCGTCGGCCCGCCTACTACAGCGCTTCGCTCAGGCCCAGTGCTGCGCTTCTCTGAAGCCTAAAGGGATCCATCGACGACACCCGAGCCCCACCCCGTCTCTCCCGATCCCAGGGTACGCCGCCGGTGGCTATCATCCGAGAGGAAGGACGCACCACCAGTCCACCATTCCTCCTCGCAAGGCCGCGCCTCACCCCACCCGGCCACCCCTCCCGATCCCATAGGTGCGCCGCCGGTGGATATCTTCCACGTTTCTCCGATCTGAAACCTTAGGCTGGGGCGCTGCCGACGGATGCCGCGTCGAGTCCATGGCCGACCTCCTCGTCCAGGGTACCACCTCCTCTCTTCACCTCTTCTATTTGGTCCTGTCAGTGTGAGCACGCGTGCCCTTACCTGCGTCCCCGCGTATTGAAATGGTTGCGCGCGTGTTCTTAGTCTTATGTGTATACCGTCTCAGCGTTTGAACGCAAATGCTTCCTATTAACTGGTGATTGGCTTGTTGTTACTGATGGAATCTGCAGCTCGGAATAAGCTGCTCGAAGGTCATGGGATAAGCTGCTCGGAATAAGCTGCAGGAAAAGGTGAGTTGTTCTGCACTGGATCGGGGAGGCCAGTGTCTGTCAGCGAGAGCGCTATAAGGAGGGCCAGGGCGTTGGTCGGGGAGGAGGTGGAGAAGGCTGGTACTGATAGAAGAGCTTATGAATCCAACTTTTGGTTTGCTTCGTCATCTTCGTGTTGTTGGCCTTGATTCCCGCCTCCCATAGCTGGTCCCCCGCCACTCCCTACAACGGCACAGCTCTATGCGTGCGGCTATGTTAATCCGCCAGGGTCACCATCGCCTCTTTCTCCCATCTGTTTACAGACATTGCCAAACTTGATGAGATCAGGTGACCAATTCTCTCACTCTTCTAATCGATTGGTTAACATGTCGTGGTAATTTCCGTCTCATCGGCTAGCTTCATTGACACATTGTTCCTTCCTTCCAGAATTTATTGACGCCAATGTTAATTTCGTTCATTCTTACGGTTACATTGGTGATAGTATGCCGCCAAATGCAGTAGCAACACATGGCCGGAAACCATACCATGGGAGAAGGTACTGAAAAGCAATCCTATCCAAGTCAATGCTATTGAAAACTGAAAGAAATTGAACTCTGATGTCAACTTTTTGTTTGAAACACCAATTGTTTAGGATTATGCTGGTGAAATTTATGTTCACTGTTTTGATTCTAATGTAAAACAGATGAGCAGATGGTATGTGCTTGATATCACTAGTAGAAAACAGGGCTTTGGTCCAGGCCAGCCCAGCCCATTAGTCCCGGTTCAGTCAGGAACCGGGACACATGGGGGCATACGTCCCGGTTCGTGCGCCCAGGGGGCCGGCCGGGGCTCGTGGGGCATTGGTCCCGGTTCGTCTGTGTCTGGAACCGGGACCAATGGGCCTCGCTCCT
Organism: Thinopyrum elongatum; assembly: GCA_011799875.1. Taxonomy (NCBI): domain Eukaryota; kingdom Viridiplantae; phylum Streptophyta; class Magnoliopsida; order Poales; family Poaceae; genus Thinopyrum; species Thinopyrum elongatum. The sequence goes on along the minus strand of CM022303.1, from coordinate 49,479,892 downwards.
GGCCCACATCCATTGGTCCCGGTTCGTGGCTGGAACCGGGACCAATGTTGTGCCTATATATGCCCCTCGCCCGCGAGCAGAGCACTCCACTGCTCTGTTTTTTTCTGGCCGGCGAGGGAAGGGGTTTGTGGTGCTCTAGCTCACCTCCTATGCACATGAGGTGTTCGATGAAATGCCCGAGCAACACTACTTAAGCTTTCTTCTCTCCAAACTCGACCTTCAAGCTCCATTTTCCTCCAAATTTGTCTAGGTTTAGCGGTCCGTCACGTCCCGTCCCCGTCTTCACCGCCGTCGATCGCCCGCGCCGATCTCGTCGCCGGCATAACCGTGGTGAGCCTCTTGTTCTTATCTTCTTTCTAAAAGAAAAAAAATTCTTACTTGTATGATTTAGATAGATACTTGTCTAATTTACTCACTTTGACTCTTAGCCATTGTATCAGGAATGATTATTTCCTCCCAGCAGAGGAATGATTATTTCCTTCTTGTTCCTCCCACCATTCCCTGTCCATCTTCTTCCTCAAGAAGCCGTCAGCCGACCCAGCCCTAACAGCTTGCGTTCGCCGCTTTGCGTATCAGAATAAAAGCTAGCCATGCTATCATATACTCCCTCTGCGATTTGTGAATGAGCGAATGGCTATTAGAATATAGAAACTTGGTTTTTGGTTGAGTATTTCCTCCAGTTTGTTTACTGACTCAGATGTAATACATTTAACATTGGGACTACATCTGGATTACAAGTTCATCTCTTATGCTATCGTGCTTCTTCTCTTAGTGACACTGCATTTTCTATCTCCCAAGTTATGACTTTTCCCACTCGCATTATAGTTATATTAGGGAGTGCATTCACACATTTCCAGATGAATTATTTTATCCTTGCCCTACAGATTGTTGGACTAGAGTGTAAGCATAATGACAGTGACTTCATACTTTTAGTGATGCATATCTACTAAATTTGGTTGACTCACTAAACCTTCTATTGATTTGCCCCGGTGTTCTTGACGCTTTTATTTTCTCCTTAAGATTTTTGTTTCTTAATAACATCCAAAATAAAATTCCAAAAGATGAATCCTGGAAACTTACCATTGTTGTCTTTGCAAACAAAGCTTTCTTTATCGTTCAATTTTGCATCCTTGAATTCCTGTCAGCTTTCTTTACCGTTCAATTTTGCATCCTTGAATTGCTGTCAATGATGTCATTACAAACGGCAGTGGTTGGCAGTTGATCCTTGGTGGCTCTTGGGTCTAGATATTTGGATGTATCTATGAATGTTCTACTCAAAAGGATTTCTCATGTTTTGTATTCTGGCATGTTTTGTACTCCCTCCGTTTCTTTTTAGTGCATATAAAATTTACCATAAGTCAAACTTCGTAAAATTTGACCAACTATATAAGAAAAGAATATCAACATACACAATATGAAATCAATATCATTAGATGCATCATGAAATTATTTTTCATACTATATAATTTTTCTATTGTAAATGTTGATATTTTTAAGATAAATTTGGTCAAACTTTACGTAGATTGATTTCAAACAATTTTTTTTATGTAGAGTAAAAAGAAACGGATGGAGTACTATGTTGTACCTTATCTAATTGGATATAAAACTTTGTTTGTACTATATTGTACCTTATCTAATTGGAGATAAAACTTTGTTTAAATTTTGTCACAAAAATATTTACTTCACCATACTACTCTAAGTTCTTTCATTTTCTTCTGTGATCTTCTATACAAGGAAGTTATTTCAAATAGTCAACTTCCCACTCCACGAGCTGGTCTGCAAAATGTGGATTACTGGTATGGAGCACATGCATAACTAAAGCATTTTTCAACGTTTCCTCTCTGTTGTGTGATGTACTCTCCAATTTGCTACAAATGCAATATTTGTGCTCTCCTTCTTAACTTCCCTATAGTGAAATGTGTTCTTGTAAGAGTGACTAAACTACTGAGTTAGAATGACGGTGATATTGTTTTTCTTCATCTCCACTATTTGTGCATCTATTGTCAGCTATAGAGGAGCTGACATGGCAACACACATCTTTATCTTTTAGTAATTACTTAAAAGGATGTGCATCTCCGGAACTCAAATCACACAATGAAAATGCTTTCGATAGTCTGTACTAAATTACTTTGTACGAATGCACATCTCTTCCGTCGGGTAGCTCATCAGTTATGGTATCCTTCTTTTTGGTTTGGACACATTTTTAAGCTTTTGGATCAACATTTAACCATTTTTATCTTACACAGTTGCACATGTTAGATAAGTGCAGTTTTAGACGTAGCAATATAGATTCGCAAAAAAAAAAAACCGTAGCAATACACAAAATTAGGTGACAGCAATTTACAGAAAAAACTAGGTAACCTATAGAATTAAAAAAAATGGTAAATATAAAAGGTGTTATTATCCTCTAGAAGAAAACGATGGCATCCCAATAACGTATTTAATTCGCCCCAAATTATAAAAATTAAAAAGAGGAAAAAGAGACTAGCTAACTAGCTAGCCCATCTGATCGTTCTACAGACAAGAAAGGGAAAAAAATGTAATGTAATGACTCTACAGAGGCGAGCACGAGAAGAAATGTCATCGAAGAAATTGGTTGGCATGAAGAAATGTCATGAGCTAGCTACTAAAAACGGCGCACTTGACCTTTCTGAAGGTCGCCGGCGACGTCGCCGTTGAGAGAGGCAACTCCAGCCGGCAGAGCGCGTCCAGCCTGTGCAGGTGTTGGCCCGGCGGGTACCTGAGCTCCCCGACAACCTTGAGCTCCAACCGGAACACCCCCGCCGTGCTCCCCCTGACGAACTCGGCCACCCCCGCGCTCCCGAGCGCGACGCCCGCCCTGTCGGCCGCCGCGACGGCGCGGTACGCCTCCGTGTTTCCCGCCCGGACCACGGCCCCCGCGCCGGCCAGCTCGACGCGGGCGAAGCGCGCGCCGGCGAAGAGCAGCTCGGCGTCGAGCGGCGCCGTGTGCTCGGCGCGCCTGAGCCAGTGGTGGTTGTGCAGGGCGACGGCGAGCGAGACGTCGTAGGCGAGCGCCGTGGCCGTGGCGTTCCGGTCGGCGAGGGCGAGGCGGGCGAGGGCGGCGTCCTCGACGGTGACGCCGAGGGGCGGGCGGTAGATGTGGTGGCGGGCGAGCAGCGTGAGCCCGGCGGCGAGGACGGCGAAGGCCACGATCGCGCAGGCGACGCGGGTGAGCGCCTTGCCGCCGATGGCGTCCAGGAAGAAGGCGCAGCAGCACGCCAGCCAGCACGCCTCGACGCACTCGTCGCAGACTCCGGGGTCGCCGCCGTCGGTCATCCCGGCAGATTATACGGTTTGTGAGCAGCAGAGCACACAGGATCTGTCGCGAGGAATGGGATTGTGGATTGGTTGCCGTATGCTAGGCGCTGGAGCAGGCGATGAAATCGGATCGGCGTAACAGAGACCGCGTGCGGACGCCCACGCGGCGCAGCAGCGCTTGTCAAACAAGGAACGTCCGTACTCCGTAGGTTTAGGATTCATTTTTACTAAGACAGTACTAATTTTCAGTGGACAGGATTTTTATTTTCACTCTCAGTCGAATTGTTGTCCGTTGGATCTTGTCCGAATCTCAGCGTGTGTCGTCCGGTTTTTGGGTGGCCTTTTTTATCACCTGGTTTAGAAATCCGACCCATCATAAACAATGAAAAATAGGTTGGATTGCCAAACGGGGTGAACAAATAGCCACCCGCTCCCTGGAAAAATGGAAAATGGGTCGGATTCCCAACCATGGGAAAATGAGGCGGTGAATTACCGGGGAAATGGGTAAGTTTGTTGTTGTCCCAGAGCTTTGGGAAAGGGAGGGGGAGGCGGTGGAGGATGGCAAGATGTAGCGAGCAAGGTAGGCAAGGCAACAGATGGAGCGGAGGCCGGCGGGGCTCCCCCACCGGCATGCCAAGAGCGAGTGGTCCACGGGGGCGAAACCACCGGGCAGCGCTAGCCATATATGTACGGCGAGCTTTGTCCTTTTCCTCCCATCTCCCCCCTCCGCCCTCCACTCAGTTCCTCATCTCATACATCGGTCATCATGCCGGAGCACCGACAACACCAACTACCCTCATGTTCGTGTCGACCTGCAAGCAGGCCCTTCCATTGATTTTTTTTCTCTGATATGTTCCCTCCTTGCCTGATGCCCTTTGCAATTTGACCTAGTGAGCCAGATCGCGTGCTATGTGTGTGCATGCATACAAATTTGCTTGTACACAAATGATCTATTTTCTGTGTTGGGAAACTAGATGTAGTTCAACGATTCAAGCGAGATCCGTGTGGTGGAATGTGTAAATGGGGCCCGGAAGTGTGATGTTTCGGATGCAGGGAGAGAATGGATTTTAGCGTTTCATTTTATTTTATTTTTTGTTTTCGGTACTTTGTTTCTCCATCATCTTCAATTTTTTTTATCTTCATTTTGCTGGCCAGATAAACAAAAATAGGTGAAAGCTATTAGGATTCAATGTGTACAACACAGTCTAGTGATTGTTTCGTCAACATTTTTTTCAGTTATGGATGGATGCGGCACACATGTGCTGTAAAAACAGAATGGCGTACTGATGCATCAATGTTTAAGCAACGTTAGTTATTCAATGTTTACGTTTTCTTCTTTTCATTCTTCTCTTTTTTTTGTTCTATAATGATCATTTATAAGGTATAGTTATCTTATCATATTTTTGCTACAAGGGTTGAGTGTTCATTCATTGGTATGAATGATCATTTAGAATGTAAGTTCTCAGTCAACGTTTGTTCATTTCTTTCCCCGTTATTCAATTTGTAAATCATTTTGATTTTATATATGATCGTTTCTTTGCTTAATTTTTTAGTCAATTTTTCAATCTTTTCTTTCTTTGATTTGTTCTTATGTGTTTGCCTTTAGTTTCCCTTCCTTGGTTTTTAGTATGCCCCTTACTTCAGTCAATATTCAGTTGCTCAGTTTTTTCTTTTGATAGTTTGCAGTCTCTCTACATATCTTACTTAACTACTTTAGTCTTCGTTTTCTTTCCTCATTCCTACTTGTGCAATTACTTTTTACTTTCTCAGGATTCATCCTTCATTCATCGGTCACTGTTCTTCACTTTTTGTTTCCTTTGTTCTTTGTTATTTCGTTGTTTGTTGTATTAGAGGGTCCTAGTTATTCCTTAGTTAGTATGTCAGTACTTATCATCTAGCATTAACTTATTTTCAATACTTAAAAATGGTCATTTATTCGTAATGGTACTAGAATTGTTTCATAATCTAAAAAGTACCATCTCCTTTTTTTCACGCTCTCTTATCGAAAACAATTTTGTAAATGGTTCCTTATATGATTTGCTTATTCTTTTATGTCAGTAACCATGTTATTTATTCTACCTTTTTTGAGGGGCTATTGTCTATGTGTGCAACATACATATGGCAGCTCAGGACTTTGACAGCAGAACGATTCTCCTCCATGGAAAAGGAGAGTTTGCCTGAGGTAGCACACAATCCTCGACCTCGTGTAGGTTAGCCCCCTAATCCTATTCATGTTTCTTTCATGGTTGTTTCTCATTTTCTTTGGCCTGTTTACCAATACAAAATGTTTCGCTTGGTGTTGCGGTGCGGGAGTATGAATACTCAGCGAACAAAGTACATATCCCTTAACCCTTTCTTTACTTGTCTTTCTTTACATGTCTTTCTCGTTAATTAACCCACTACTAGAAAAAGGGCTATAGCTGATATGAACATTAATGGCGCACCATGTGGCGCACCAGATACAGATGCGCCATTAGTGTCATCATTACTAATGGCGCACCAGACACACGGTGCGCCATTACTAGCAATTTTTTTCTTCAAAACTATTAATGGCGCACCAGGGCACAGTGCGCCATTACTAGTTTCAACTATTAATGGCGCACCACACGCTCCGTGCGTCACTACTAACAATTTTTTTTTATTTTTTTTTCAAAACTAGTAATGACGCACCTGTGTGAAGTGCGCCATTACTAGTTCAAACTAGTAATGGCGCACCACAACCACGGTGCGCCACTACTAACAATTATATTTTTTTTTTGCAAAACTAGTAATGGCGCACCCCTAACTGGTGCGCCATTAGTAACCAGGGTTACTAATGGCGCATTTTTAGGTGGTGCGCCATTAGTAACCTGAGACCAGCTAGATATTTTGGACAGCCACCTACCACACTCACTTTCCCCACTTCATTCTCTCCACCTCCTCCTCCAAGCTTGTCTCGGCTGCCTCCTCCTCCTCACCTTATTTGCATCATAGATTCACCCAAATTAAGTGGTTAAATTACCTTTTTTTGATAGGTAAGTAAGGGGAAAGCTTTCTTTAATTATGTTGTAGATCTATTTTTTTCTCCCTCCAACAACGTGCACATGCACTTTTTATGGCCTAGATCTACGTATGTTTGTGGTGTTGCATATGTTTGTGTTTGCAGGTACCGGTATTTGAAATGCGATAGTTGCCAATATTTTGCCGGAATGTTGATTCATTTCCGTTTCGGCGAGAATTTGGCACTATGCATTCTTTTTGGTCCTATTTTAGGCAAAGTCATGCCAAATTTTTTCTTGGTTCTAAAATATCGTTTTGCTCTACCCCGCAGGCGACCATGGTCCGCACGATGACCGAAGGCATCGTGAATAGGTTTTTGAGCTCCGCGAAGGCCGAGATGCTTCAAAAGAACGAGACGGAGATAAGATGTCCGTGTCGAAGATGCAAGCTGAAGAGCCTTATTACGGACCCGGATTCTGGACAGGTGCGGGACCACCTGCTCTTGCGTGGTTTCATGGATGGCTATCGGTGGCAAGGTGATGAAGATGACTATGAAGTCGTCCATGGGGGCCGGGCAAGAAATGAGGAAGGGCAGCAAGACAACCGCGGCGGCGAGGGCGGGCGAGAAGACGAAGAATCTCCAGGACATGATCACGACGGTGATGCAGTACACAGTCATCATGTAGAAGATGCCGGACATGATGATGAGGAAGATCAAGACGAAGGGCATGATCATGAAGATGAAGATGCCGAAGCAGACGACGATGGATCATTGATGGGCTAGGTGCAGGACCCTCATATTCAAGAGCTGCTTCTCAAGCAGACGGATAACGCAAGAGCTGCCGCCCGAGAGAAAGCCAAGCTGGATCAACTGGAGATAGACGCGGTTGTTGGAAATATGCCCTAGAGGCAATAATAAAATGGTTATTATTATATTTCCTTGTTCATGATAATTGTCTGTTATTCATGCTATAATTGTGTTATCCGGAAATCGTAATACATGTGTGAATACATAGACCACAACATGTCCCTAGTAAGCCTCTAGTTGACTAGCTCGTTGATCAATAGATGGTTGCGGTTTCCTGACCATGGACATTGGATGTCATTGATAACGGGATCACATCATTAGGAGAATGATGTGATGGACAAGACCCAATCCTAAGCCTAGCACTAGATCGTGTAGTTCGTTTGCTAAAGCTTTTCCAATGTCAAGTAACTTTTCCTTAGACCATGAGATTGTGCAACTCCCGGATACCGTAGGAGTGCTTTGGGTGCACCAAACGTCACAACGTAACTGGGTGGCTATAAAGGTGCACTACGGGTATCTCCAAAAGTACCTGTTGGGTTGGCACGAATCGAGACTGGGATTTGTCACTCCATGTAACGGAGAGGTACCTCTGGGCCCACTCGGTAGGACATCATCATAATGAGCTCAATGTGATCAAGGAGTTGTTCACGGGATGATGTGTTACGGAAACGAGTAAAGAGACTTGCCGGTAATGAGATTGAACAAGGTATCGAGATACCGACGATCGAATCTCGGGCAAGTATCGTACCGATAGACAAAGGGAATTGCGTACGGGATTGATTGAATCCTCGACATCGTGGTTCATCCGATGAGATCATCGAGGAGCATGTGGGAGCCAACATGGGTATCCAGATCCCGCTGTTGGTTATTGACCGGAGAGTCGTCTCGGTCATGTCTGCGTGTCTCCCGAACCCGTAGGGTCTACACACTTAAGGTTCGGTGACGCTAGGGTTATAGAGATATTAGTATGCGGTAACCCGAAGGTTGTTCGGAGTCTCGGATGAGATCCTGGACGTCACGAGGAGTTCCGGAATGGTCCGGAGGTAAAGATTTATATATGGGAAGTCCTATTTTGGCCACCGGAAAATGTTCGGGATTTTTCGGTATTGTACCGGGAAGGTTCTAGAAGGTTCCGGAGTGGGGCCCACCTGCATGGGGGGACCCACATGAACGTGGGTAGTGGGGGCAAGGCCCCACACCCCTAGTCAAGGCGCACCAAGATTCCCCCTTAGAAGGAATAAGATCATATCCCGAAGGGATAAGATCAAGATCCCTAAAAAAGGGGGATAACAATCGGTGGGGAAGGGAAAGGATGGGATTTCTTTCCTTCCACCTTTGCCAACGCCCCAATGGACTTGGAGGGCAAGAAACCAGCCCCCTCCACCCCTATATATAGTGGGGAGGTGCATGGGAGAAATAGCTCAGCCCCTGGCGCCTCCCTCTCCCTCCCGTGACACCTCTTCCTCCTCCAGTAGCGCTTGGCGAAGCCCTGCTGAAATCCCGCTGCTTCCACCACCACACCGTCGTGCTGCTGGATCTCCATCAACCTCTCCTCCCCCCTTGCTGGATCAAGAAGGAGGAGACGTCTCTGCTCTGTACGTGTGTTGAACGCGGAGGTGCCGTCCGTTCGGCGCTCGGTCATCGGTGATTTGGATCACGACGAGTACGACTCCATCAACCCCGTTCTCTTGAACGCTTCCGCTCGCGATCTACAAGGGTATGTAGATACACTCCCCTCTCACTCGTTGCTAGATGACTCCATAGATTGATCTTGGTGATGCGTAGAAAATTTTAAAATTCTGCTACGTTCCCCAACAGTGGCATCATGAGCCAGGTCTATGCGTAGTATCTTGCACGAGTAGAACACAAAGTAGTTGTGGGCGTCGATTTGTCAATCTTCTTGCCGTTACTAGTCTTATCTTGATTCGGCGGCACTGTGGGATGAAGCAGCCCGGACCGACCTTACACGTACGCTTACGTGAGACAGGTTCCACCGACTGACATGCACTAGTTGCATAAGGTGGCTAGCGGGTGTCTGTCTCTCCCACTTTAGTCGGATCGGATTCGATGAACAGGGTCCTTATGAAGGGTAAATAGAAATTGGCATATCACGTTGTGGTTTTGGCGTAGGTAAGAAACGTTCTTGCTAGAAACCTATAGCAGCCACGTAAAAACTTGCAACAACAATTAGAGGACGTCTAACTTGTTTTTGCAGCAAGTGCTTTGTGATGTAATATGGCCAAAGGATGTGATGAATGATATATGTGATGTATGAGATGATCATGTTCTTGTAATAGGAATCACGACTTGCATGTCGATGAGTATGACAACCGGCAGGAGCCATAGGAGTTGTCTTAATTTATTATATGACCTGCGTGTCATTGAAATTCGCCATGTAATTACTTTACTTTATTGCTAACCATTAGCCGTAGTAGTAGAAGTAATAGTTGGCGAGACAACTTCATGAAGACACGATGATGGAGATCATGGTGTCATGCCGGTGACGATGATGATCATGGAGCCCCGAAGATGGAGATCAAAAGGAGCGAAGTGATAATGGCCATATCATGTCACTATTTTGATTGCATGTGATGTTTATCATGTTTTTGCATCTTATTTGCTTAGAACGACGGTAGCATATATAAGATGATCCCTCACTAAAATTTCAAGAAAGTGTTCCCCCTAACTGTGCACCGTTGCGAAGGTTCGTTGTTTCGAAGCACTACGTGTTGATCGGGTGTGATAGATTCTAATGTTCGAATACAACGGGTGTAAGCCAGATTTACACAGCAATACACTTAGGTTGACTTGACGAGCCTAGCATGTACAGACATGGCCTCGGAGCACAAGAGACCGAAAGGTCGAACATGAGTCGTATAGAAGATACGATCAACATGGAGATGTTCACCGTTGATGACTAGTCCGTCTCACGTGATGATCGGACACGGCCTAGTCGATTCGGATCATGTATCACTTAGATGACGAGAGGGATGTCTATCTGAGTGGGAGTTCATTACATAATTTGATTAGATGAACTTAATTGTCATGAACTTAGTCTAAATGTTACATATCTATCTTGTAGATCAAATGGCCAACGCTAATGTTACCCTCAACTTCAACGCGTTCCTAGAGAAAAACAAGCTGAAAGACGATGGTAGCAACTATGCGGACTGGGTCCGTAACCTGAGGATTATCCTCATAGCTGCCAAGAAATCATATGTCCTTGAAGCACCGTTAGGTGACCCACCTGCTCTCCCAGCACTGCCAGACGATTTGAACATTTGGCAGACACGCACCGATGATTACTCCTTCGTTCAATGCGGCATGCTCTTCAGCTTAGAACCGGGGCTCCAAAAGCGTTTTGAGCATCACGGAGCATATGAGATGTTCGAAGAGCTGAAAATGGTTTTCCAAGCTCATGCCCGGATCGAGAGATATGAAGTCTCCGATAAGTTCTACAGCTGTAAGATGGAGGAAAATAGTTCTGTCAGCGAGCACATACTCAAAATGTCTGGGTTGCACAGCCGCTTGTCTCAGCTGGGGATTAATCTTCCGGATGACGCGGTCATTGACAGAATCCTCCAGTCGCTTCCACCTAGCTACAAGAGCTTTGTGATGAACTTCAACATGCAGGGGATGGAAAAGACCATTCCTGAGGTATATGCGATGCTGAAGTCAGCGGAGGCAGAGATCAGAAAGGAACATCAAGTGTTGATGGTGAATAAAACCACTAAGTTCAAGAAGGGCAAGGGTAAGAAGAACTTCAAGAAGGACGGCAAGGGAGTTGCCGCGCCCGGTAAGCCAGCTGCCGGGAAGAAGTCGAAGAATGGACCCAAGCCTGAGACTGAGTGCTTTTATTGCAAGGGAAACGGTCACTGGAAGCGAAACTGCCCCAAGTACTTGGCGGACAAGAAGGCCGGCAATACCAAAGGTATATATGATATACATGTAATTGATGTGTACCTTACCAGCACTCGTAGTAGTTCCTGGGTATTTGATACTGGTGCGGTTGCTCATATTTGTAACTCAAAGCAGGAACTGCGGAATCAGCGTAGACTGGCAAAGGACGAGGTGACGATGCGCGTCGGGAATGGTTCCAAGGTCGATGTGATCGCCGTCGGCACGCTACCTCTGCATCTACCTACGGGATTAGTTTTAAACCTCAATAATTGTTATTTAGTACCAGCTTTGAGCATGAACATTGTATCTGGATCTCGCTTAATGCGAGATGGCTACTCATTTAAATCTGAGAATAATGGTTGTTCTATTTATATGAGAGATATGTTTTATGGTCATGCCCCGCTGGTGAATGGTTTATTTTTATTGAATCTCGAACGTGATGTTACACATGTTTATAATGTGAATGCCAAGAAATGCAAGGTTGATAACGATAGTCCCACATACTTGTGGCACTGCCTCCTTGGTCATATCGGTGTTAAACGCATGAAGAAACTCCATGCAGATGGACTTTTGGAGTCTCTTGATTATGAATCATTTGACAGATGCGAACCATGCCTCTTGGGCAAGATGACCAAGACTCCGTTCTCCGGAACAATGGAGCGAGCAACCAACTTATTGGAGATCATACATACTGATGTGTGTGGTCCAATGAGTGTTGAGGCTCGCGGTGGTTATCGTTATGTTCTCACCCTCACCGATGATTTGAGTAGATATGGGTATGTCTACTTGATGAAGCACAAGTCTGAGACCTTTGAAAAGTTCAAGGAATTTCAGAGTGAGGTTGAGAATCAACGTGACAAGAAAATAAAGTTCTTACGATCAGATCGTGGAGGAGAATATTTGAGTCATGAATTTGGCACGCACTTAAGGAAATGTGGAATTGTTTCACAACTCACGCCGCCTGGAACACCTCAGCGTAATGGTGTGTCCGAACGTCGTAATCGCACTCTATTGGATATGGTGCGATCTATGATGTCTCTTACCGATTTACCGCTATCCTTTTGGGGTTATGCTTTAGAGACTGCCGCATTCACTTTAAATAGGGCACCGTCAAAATCCGTTGAGACGACACCGTATGAATTATGGTTTGGGAAGAAACCTAGGCTGTCGTTTCTGAAAGTTTGGGGATGCGATGCTTATGTGAAGAAACTTCAACCAGAGAAGCTCGAACCCAAGTCGGAAAAATGCGTATTCATAGGATACCCTAAGGAAACTATTGGGTATACCTTCTACCTAAGATCCGAGGGCAAGATCTTTGTTGCCAGGAATGGATCCTTTCTAGAGAAAGAGTTTCTCTCGAAAGAAGTAAGTGGGAGGAAAGTGGAGCTTGATGAGATGACCCTCGAACCGGAGAGTAGCGCAGCACAGGAAAATGTTTCTGTGGAGCCTACACCGGCTAGAGAGGAAGTTATTGATAATGATCATGATCAAGCTACCACTGAACTTCGAAGGTCCACGAGGACACGTTCCGCACCAGAGTGGTATGGCAATCCTGTCCTGGAAATCATGTTGTTAGACAACAGTGAACCTTCGAACTATGAAGAAGCGATGGCGGACCCGGATTCCGACAAATGGCTTGAAGCCATGAAATCCGAGATAGGATCCATGTATGAAAACGAAGTATGGACTTTGACTGACTTGCCCGATGATCGGCAAGCCATAGAAAATAAATGGATCTTTAAGAAGAAGACTGACGCGGATGGTAATGTGACCATCTATAAGGCTCGGCTTGTCGCTAAGGGTTATCGACAAGTTCAAGGGGTTGACTACGATGAGACTTTCTCACCCGTAGCGAAGCTGAAATCCGTCAGAATCATGTTAGCAATTGCCGCATACTATGATTATGAGATATGGCAAATGGACGTCAAAACGGCATTCCTTAATGGTTTTCTTAAGGAAGAGTTGTATATGATACAACCGGAAGGTTTTGTCGACCCTGAGAATGCTGACAAGGTATGCAAGCTCCAGCGCTCAATCTATGGGCTGGTGCAAGCATCTCGGAGGTGGAACATTCGCTTTGACGAGATGATCAAAGCGTTTGGGTTCACACAGACTTATGGAGAAGCCTGTGTTTACAAGAAAGTGAGTGGGAGCTCTGTAGCATTTCTCATATTATATGTGGATGACATACTGCTGATGGGAAATGATATAGAATTCTTGGAAAGTATAAAGGCCTACTTGAATAAGTGTTTTTCAATGAAGGACCTTGGAGAAGCTGCTTATATATTAGGCATCAAGATCTATAGAGATAGATCGAGACGCCTCATAGGTCTTTCGCAAAGCACATACATTGATAAGATATTGAAGAAGTTCAATATGGATCAGTCCAAGAAGGGGTTCTTGCCTGTATTGCAAGGTGTGAAATTGAGCTCGGCTCAATGCCCGACCACGGCAAAAGATATAGAAGAGATGAGTGTCATCCCCTATGCCTCAGCCATAGGGTCTATTATGTATGCCATGCTGTGTACCAGACCTGATGTAAACCTTGCTGTAAGTTTGGTAGGTAGGTACCAAAGTAATCCCGGCAAGGAACACTGGACAGCGGTCAAGAACATCCTGAAGTACCTGAAAAGGACTAAGGATATGTTTCTCGTATATGGAGGTGACGAAGAGCTCGTCGTAAAGGGTTACGTCGACGCTAGCTTCGACACAGATCCGGATGACTCCAAGTCACAAACCGGATACGTGTATATTTTGAATGGTGGAGCGGTAAGCTGGTGCAGTTGCAAGCAAAGCGTCGTGGCGGGTTCTACATGCGAAGCGGAGTACATAGCAGCCTCGGAGGCAGCACACGAAGCAGTATGGATGAAGCAGTTCATCACCGACCTAGGAGTCATTCCAAATGCGTCGGGTCCAATGGCTCTCTTCTGTGACAACACTGGAGCTATTGCCCTTGCCAAGGAGCCCAGGTTTCACAAAAGGACCAGGCATATCAAGCGTCGCTTCAACTCCATACGTGAACATGTTCAAGATGGAGACATAGATATTTGTAAAGTGCACACGGATTTGAATTTAGCAGATCCGTTGACTAAACCTCTTTCACGAGCAAAACATGATCAACACCAGTACTCTATGGGTGTTCGATTCATCACAATGTAACTAGATTATTGACTCTAGTGCAAGTGGGAGACTGTTGGAAATATGCCCTAGAGGCAATAATAAAATGGTTATTATTATATTTCCTTGTTCATGATAATTGTCTGTTATTCATGCTATAATTGTGTTATCCGGAAATCGTAATACATGTGTGAATACATAGACCACAACATGTCCCTAGTAAGCCTCTAGTTGACTAGCTCGTTGATCAATAGATGGTTGCGGTTTCCTGACCATGGACATTGGATGTCATTGATAACGGGATCACATCATTAGGAGAATGATGTGATGGACAAGACCCAATCCTAAGCCTAGCACTAGATCGTGTAGTTCGTTTGCTAAAGCTTTTCCAATGTCAAGTAACTTTTCCTTAGACCATGAGATTGTGCAACTCCCGGATACCGTAGGAGTGCTTTGGGTGCACCAAACGTCACAACGTAACTGGGTGGCTATAAAGGTGCACTACGGGTATCTCCGAAAGTATCTGTTGGGTTGGCACTATCGAGACTGGGATTTGTCACTCCATGTAACGGAGAGGTACCTCTGGGCCCACTCGGTAGGACATCATCATAATGAGCTCAATGTGATCAAGGAGTTGTTCACGGGATGATGTGTTACGGAAACGAGTAAAGAGACTTGCCGGTAACGAGATTGAACAAGGTATCGAGATACCGACGATCGAATCTCGGGCAAGTATCGTACCGATAGACAAAGGGAATTGCGTACGGGATTGATTGAATCCTCGACATCGTGGTTCATCCGATGAGATCATCGAGGAGCATGTGGGAGCCAACATGGGTATCCAGATCCCGCTGTTGGTTATTGACCGGAGAGTCGTCTCGGTCATGTCTGTGTGTCTCCCGAACCCGTAGGGTCTACACACTTAAGGTTCGGTGACGCTAGGGTTATAGAGATATTAGTATGCGGTAACCCGAAGGTTGTTCGGAGTCTCGGATGAGATCCTGGACATCACGAGGAGTTCCGGAATGGTCCGGAGGTAAAGATTTATATATGGGAAGTCCTATTTTGGCCACCGGAAAATGTTCGGGATTTTTCGGTATTGTACCGAGAAGGTTCTAGAAGGTTCCGGAGTGGGGCCCACCTGCATGGGGGGACCCACATGAACGTGGGTAGTGGGGGCAAGGCCCCACACCCCTAGTCAAGGCGCACCAAGATTCCCCCTTAGAAGGAATAAGATCATATCCCGAAGGGATAAGATCAAGATCCCTAAAAAAGGGGGATAACAATCGGTGGGGAAGGGAAAGGATGGGATTTCTTTCCTTCCACCTTTGCCAACGCCCCAATGGACTTGGAGGGCAAGAAACCAGCCCCCTCCACCCCTATATATAGTGGGGAGGTGCATGGGAGAAAGTGCTCAGCCCCTGGCGCCTCCCTCTCCCTCCCGTGACACCTCTTCCTCCTCCAGTAGCGCTTGGCGAAGCCCTGCTGAAATCCCGCTGCTTCCACCACCACACCGTCGTGCTGCTGGTTCTCCATCAACCTCTCCTCCCCCCTTGCTGGATCAAGAAGGAGGAGACGTCTCTGCTCCGTACGTGTGTTGAACGCAGAGGTGCCGTCCGTTCGGCACTCGGTCATCGGTGATTTGGATCACGACGAGTACGACTCCATCAACCCCGTTCTCTTGAACGCTTCCGCTCGCGATCTACAAGGGTATGTAGATACACTCCCCTCTCACTCGTTGCTAGATGACTCCATAGATTGATCTTGGTGATGCGTAGAAAATTTTAAAATTCTGCTACGTTCCCCAACAGCGGTTACTCCATTGTATGAAGGATGCAGGCCCGAGGATACCCGCCTGAAAGTAACGCTCATGGCTCTGGAGATGAAGGTAAAACACAAAATGACCGACGCATGCTTCGATGAGAACATGTCATTCTGGCACGAACGTCTTCCCAAGGGGAACAAGTGCCCGACCAGTTTCGAGGAGGCGAAGAAAATCGTGTGTCCTCTGGATTTACCGCACGTGAAATACCATGTGTGCATGAACGATTGCATCATTTATCGGGACGAGCACGCGGAGTGTGACGACCCCGGCTTAATCGTGCACTAATCATACACGCAAATGCGCACGATCAAGCCTAAGGACTCACTTGAAGATATCACAACACAACTCTAAAACATAAAATAAAGTCATACAAGCTTAATATTACAAGCCAGGGCCTCGAGGGCTCGAATACAAGCTCGATGGCATACAAGCGTTAGCGGAAGCATTAGATATCTGAGTACAGATATATTACAGAGAGAGAGATAAGCCTTCACAGAGGCGGGGTAAAAATAAAAACTACGATCGAAAGGCGTAGGCCTCCTGCCCTGGACCCTCCGATCCTACTCCTGGTCGTCGAACGGCTCCTCGTAGTAGTAGTACTCGCCAGGCGGATAGTAGTACTGGTCGTCGGCTGGGGCTTCTGGCTCAGGGGCTCCGTCGTCTGGTGGCATCAAATGGAAAATGGGGGAAAAAGAAAATAAAGCAAACGTGAGTACTCATCCGAAGTACTCAGCAAGCAAGGATCTACACTACATATGCATCATTGTCAAAGGAATGACTGTATATGTGGACTGGGATGCAGAAATGCCAGAGTAGAGGGGGAAAGCCTAGTCCTATCGAAGACTAGCATCTTCAACAATCTTCGACAGTCTTGCAGCATCAGGAGAGAGCAGATGAACATAATGTAAAGTAGTAGTAGTAATATCATCAACCTCGACCTGAGATCCTTTCTCGACTCCCTGCGAGAAAGCAATCCCAGAGCCGTACTATCCAGTTCTCATCACATGTTCTAGTTGTACCGATCGGGATACAACTCCGAGTGTCCGTTACCGTAGGACAGGCTATCGATAGAAGTTTCTTCCCTGCAGGGGTGCACCAACTTACCCACCACGCTCGCTTAACTCCGGCCGGACACACTTTTCTGGGTCATGCCCGGCCTCGGCTAAGCAACACGCCGCAACCCGACCAAATACTTAACAGAGAGGTCAGCACGCCGGACTAACCTATGCCCCCAGGGGTCTTGGGCCATCGCCCCGGGAACTCCTGCACGTTACGGGGCCACCGAGAGCAGACCTAGCAACCCCTTATACAAGCGCGGTTGCGTTACCAGTCCAACTCGGCGTGCGCCGCTCCTTACTGACGTCAAACAAGCTTCGGCTGATGTGTACGACGCAGAACGCCCATACTATGCCCACGTGATGGTTAGTGCTATCGGGCCAGAGGCCCCTCGGATCAAATATCCAAACCGTAGTGGATTAGGAGCGCGCGGAAACAAGCAGAGACTCACGATCGATGTGACCCCGTCGCCCCGTCTCGAGGACTTGTGGCAAGGGCTAAGAATGCCCGGCCACGCCTCGTAGTTATCTCGCGGGCACCATCCAGGTCAACCCGACTCCACATCACTTCGCGTTAAGCTCGCGCGGGTACCCCTCAGGGCCGACCCGTCTTTAGTATCATAGTTTAGTGCAAGTCATAATATCCAAGGTAACTGTGTGTCTGACACCGAAGGGAACCCTGAGGAATCACCCTCGATGGAATTCCCGCTCGATGTTATCATCAAGGTGAACGAAGGAGGAATCACCCTCGAGGTCCACACTTGAGAGGTTGCGCGACGATGTCGTTATCGGGGGTGGTGTAGGAGGAATCACCCTCGCTTACCACGACCGAGTAACTAACCTACAAGGTTAACATCAGAAGTGCTGACGAGGTATCACCCTCGGCACTCGATGATAACCCAGCAGTGCCGGCAACTAAGGGGAAGTGATGTGCGGTGCCATGGTCTAGTCTTCAATCCCGATGATCGGGTCTTCTGATGTCCAGCAGGGCAGTCGGGATCAAGTGGGGGTCTCGGTCGTGTCTCTACCCAGCCTATAATAATCAGTCTAGGATAACCAGTAAGGTAACAAAGCAGGGTACAATAATCAGGCTATGCAGCAGATATAGGAAAACAGTAGCAGTAGCAGTTCTAATGCAAGCATAAGAGAGAAAAGAGTAGGCGATATAGGCATGCTCAAAATGGGGGTGCTTGCCTGTTTGCTCGGGGGCAAGGGCAAGGTCTTCAGGGGTGTCGCCGGGAACGTAGTCGTACTCCGGAGCTGCGTCTGCGTCTGGAGCTACGTCTGCGTCGGGGTCTATCGAGAGAGAAGAGGGGGAGGAAACAGGTAAACAATATGCAATCATATGCCACCAGTGCGTGCTATGCTATGATGCAGTGCAGGGTTGCCTGAATATGCATCTAAGTCATTTTAGTTATTTTTAGAATTATTCTGGGATTTAATATCCGACGTGTGTGCACTATTCATCTACCGGATTCGGGTCCGGAGTTACGAGTTCTTCTACGTAGGAGGTTCCGATGGAGAAACAGACAGCACGATCAGACTCGTCTCGTCGTTCTGAGCAACTTTCATGTTTTAACTTTTTCGATCCGAGCTACGGTTTAAAAGTTATTAATTTTTAAAGATTATTTGAATTTCTGGAATTATTTTATTTAACAGAAAATGAATTATGACGTCAGCATGACGCGCTGCTGACGTCAGCAAGTCAACAGTCGGCTGACTAGTCAAATATGACATGTGGGTCCAGTGGGACCCACATGTCAGCCTCTGTTTCCATTTAACAGTGAATCAATTTAATCCACAGGGTTAATTAGGGTGGGGCCCCACATGTCAGTGACTCATTAGGGTAATTAGATTATTATCTTTATTTCTAAAACGGTTAACTAATTAAACAGGAAGGTGGGGCCCGCCTGTCAGTGAGAGTGGATGAACAGTACCCGCGTTGACCCGGGTCAACGCGGTCAAAGCGCGCAGCGGGGCCCGCAGGCAGTGACTCCGGGTGGGACCCAGGCCTGCCAGCGTGGCGTGACCGGCGGCTTGCCGCCGGCGTGCACAAAACACGGCGGAGGGCTCGGGCCACCGTCGGAATTCGCCATCCGTGGGCCGTTTGGCTCGGGGTTGGATGCGTTCGAACGAGCGCTCGCCCGCGCGTCGAACTGAGGCGGTGGTTTCGCCTGAGCTGGACGGGAACGTCGCCGGCGACGAGCGGGGACGGCGGCGCGTACGGGTGGTCGTCGGGAACGACTCCACGGTGTGCAGCAGCTCAAACGAATGGCATAGGCTAGCCCTACGCGGTGCGGCGAAGCTAGTGGGCAAGCGCCCGTGACCATATGGTCACCGGAGACTCGCCGGCGACGTGTGCCGCGGCGATGGGTTTGGGTTCGCATGGGACGGCAGCCACGGGCGAAATGGAGCGGGGAAAAGGAGTGGGGAGGAACTGCGGCTCACCGTGCGGTCAAGGCGGACCTGCGACAGCTTAGTAGCAGCAGGGAGGTTCGCCGGAGACGACGAAGAATGGCGGCGACCGAGGAGGAAGACGACGGCGCGAGCTCGATGCTGAGGCACCCAGCTCCTCCAGGCGGTGCCAGTCGAAGCAGCAGTCGCCTGCGGAGCTGCGGGGCACGGAGAGGCGGCGTGGGGAGGCCAGTGGCCACGGCGGCGGCGATTCGCGGCGACGGTGGCGTCCGGCCACCGGATCTGAGGAGGGAAGAAGAGGCGAGGCGAGTGTGGGAAAGAGGGGAAGAGTGCGCGGGCGACCAGGGGAGATGGATGGCTCGTCCTTATCTCCTCGCCCGTCGGTGGGGTGGTCGCGCTGTCGCCGTTCGGCCGGTCGGTGCCGGCGCAGCCATGCGCGCGCTGACACGGCATCGGAGAGAGAGGGAGAGAGCTAGCTGGGCTGGGCCTCAGGCACTGTGCACTAGTGGCAGTGCACAGTGGCCCCTTCCCTTATTATTATTATTTTTTTATTTCTATTCCTTTCTGTTCTGAAATGTTTAGGGCTCTTTTGCACTTTTGATAAATGTGGGAGTTGGTCCAGATATTGTGATGCAATAATATCTCTCACCAAAAAGTGGTTTGGACTGATTTGAAGTTTGTTTGAATTTATTATGATTTTAAATATATCAAATATTCTGTTTTTCAGGTCTGTTCCAACTTGCTTGAGTCATCTATCCAACTCCAAACATTTTGCTGTTAATTTTAGAAATGTTCCTAGATTATTTCCCATTTAATGAACATTTTTCCAACAGAGTTTGAACAACTTTATATTTCACTTTAGAATTTGAGTTGATTTTCAGATTTGCATTTGAATTGGATAACTAACCCAAATGATTTGGCACTGCAAATGATGATGACATGGCATTATTAACAGCTGATCACTGTGGCCATTACAAGGGGGTGTTACAAATTCTCCTCCTCTAAAAGAAATTCTCGTCCCGAGAATTTAGGAGGTAGAAGGAAAGAGTCCGGGATATTCTTCCCGAAGATGATCCTCGCGTTCCCAAGTGGCTTCATCTTCAGTATGATTCGACCATTGCACTTTTAGGAACTTGGTCGTCTTCTGACGAGTACGACGCTCAGCTTCGTCGAGGTTGCGGATCGGATGCTCCTTATAGGAAAGATCATCTTGTAGCTCGAGCATCTCATGATCCACTGCACGGTGCGGGGATTCCTTGAAGCACTTACGGAGTTGCGACTCGTGGAAGACATCATTAATATGAGAGAACTGTGGCGGCAACTCCAATTTATATGCCACATGTCCACGTCTAGCCACGATGCGGAAAGGACCAATATAGCGAGGAGCTAGCTTGCCCTTGATTCCGAAACGACGGGTGCCCTTCATTGGAGTGACACGAAGATAGGCTTGATCACCAGGTTGATAGATCACACCCCATCGCTTGCGATCATAATTACTCTTCTGACGGTCTTGAGCTGCTTTGAGATTCTCCCGGACAATTCGGACTTGTTCTTCGGCATGCTGAATAATGTCCGGTCCAACAAGAGGTCGTTCCCCAGTTTCTGACCAATTCAGAGGGGTTCGACATTTACGTCCATAAAGAACCTCAAATGGGGCCATTTTTAAGCTGACTTGATAACTGTTGTTATAAGAGAACTCGGCATACGGGAGAGATTCCTCCCATTTCTTACCGAAGGATATAACACAGGCTCGTAGCATGTCTTCAAGCACTTGATTAACGCGCTCAACTTGGCCTTGAGATTGGGGATGATAAGCTGAACTCCAGGTAATATGAGTTCCCATTGCTTTCTGGAAACTTTCCCAGAAATGGCCAGTGAAAATGCTGCCACGGTCTGAACTGATTTCCTTGGGAATACCATGGAGTGAAACAATTCTGGAGATATATAGCTCTGCTAACTGACTAGCAGTAATAGTCTCCTTAACTGGCAGAAAGTGTGCAACCTTGGAAAGTTGGTCAACGACGACAAGAATAGCATCGTGACCCTTCTGAGACTTGGGAAGACCAGTGATGAAGTCCATTTGCACTTTATCCCACTTCCATAGAGGAATAGGGAGCGGTTGCAGAATTCCAGCAGGTTTCTGATGTTCTGCCTTTACGCGACGACAAACGTCACACTCGGCAACATAACGAGCAATATCCTGCTTCATCCTAGACCACCAGTACCTTTGACGAAGATCTCGATACATTTTGGTACTACCCGGATGGATAGACAGCGGTGTATCATGGGCCTCCTTCATGACTTTGTCAGTCATCAGCTCGAAGCGAGGTACTACGATGCGGTCTCTGAAATATAATGTACCATCTTCAGCAACTGAGAAATCCCGATACTTAGCAAGGTGAAGCTCCTTCTTCATCAAGTCAATTTCAGCATCTTTGGCTTGCGCTTCTTTAACAGCCTTCAGAAGGTCTGGCTGTACCACAAGGTTATTAAGAGAACCCTGGGGAAGAATTCGCAGATTCAGCTGAGTCAGTTCTGCGTGAAGACGAGGTTGAGCTTGCCTAACCATGAGGTTGTTGCAATATGACTTGCGACTCAGGGCATCGGCCATTACATTAGCTTTGCCCGGGGTATAAGAAATACCGCAGTCATAATCCGCAATAGCTTCTAACCATCGTTGTTGTCGGAGATTAAGATCCGGTTGAGTGAATAAGTATTTCAGACTTTGGTGATCGGTATAAATTTCACACCGATTACCCAGAAGGTAGTGTCGCCATAACTTCAATGCATACATCACTGCTACAAGTTCAAGATCATGCACTGGATAATTCTCTTCATGTGGACGCAATTGACGTGAAGCATATGCAATTACTCTCCGCTCTTGCATTAGGACGCAGCCTAATCCCTGACGAGAGGCGTCGCAATATATGACAAAGTCCTTGCGAGAATCAGGAGGAGCAAGCACTGGAGCAGAAGTGAGCTTGTCCTTGAGGGTTTGGAAACTTTCCTGACACTTGTCTGTCCACTCAAACTTAACGCCTTTGTGGAGCAGATTAGTCAGGGGCTTGGCGATCTTGGAGAAGTTCTCGACGAATCGGCGACAATAGCTGGCTAGACCGAGAAAGCTTCGGACCTGCTTGGCATTCTTCGGAGGAGTCCAGTCAAGGATAGCCTGAACACGCTCCGGGTTGACGGCAATACCGTCCTTGGAAATCACATGTCCAAGATAGGTCACTTCAGGAAGCCAGAATTCGCATTTAGAGAACTTGGCATATAATTGGTGCTCTCGAAGTCTCTCCAGAACTAGTCGAAGGGCATGTTCTTCTTTGTTCTTCGAATAAACCAGAATATCATCCAGATATACCACGACGAATTTGTCGAGGTAGTCCATGAATATATAATTCATTAAGCGGGAGAAGGTAGCGGGAGCATTCGTCAGACCAAATGACATGACGGTGTACTCGTATGAGCCATAACGAGTAACGAATGCAGTCTTGGGAATATCCTCTTCGCGAACACGGATCTGGTGATAACCCAACCTCAAGTCGAGTTTAGAAAACACCGAAGATCCATCAACTCGCTGGATCCTACTCTCCGCGTGCACTCTGATGCAGAATCTGGTCTTATCGAATGACAACTCGGAGTATAATACAACTCGGAGAGAAAGGTTAAACAAAACAATGGAAAGGAAATGATTATCAGACTAATCAGATCAATGACATGGAAATCGCACTGAATCCAGTTCTCCGGGTGGATAGAATTAACGAGATCCTAAATGTCGGTGTTAGTAAATTTTAAAAAAACCCGAATAGATGAGAGATTAGAATCCCAGAGTAAAGACGAGGAATAAAAGATCCTAATACAACCCAGTTGGCGACGTGGGCCCGTAAGCCACACAGCCAAGTTAGTAAAACAATTTTTGACCACTAGACTCAACTTCGGCCAAGGAATTGGGAAGGGGGATTCCTAGAGGCAGTCGGCTCTGATACCAACCTGTGACGACCCCGGCTTAATCGTGCACTAATCATACACGCAAATGCGCACGATCAAGCCTAAGGACTCACTTGAAGATATCACAACACAACTCTAAAACATAAAATAAAGTCATACAAGCTTAATATTACAAGCCAGGGCCTCGAGGGCTCGAATACAAGCTCGATGGCATACAAGCGTCAGCGGAAGCATTAGATATCTGAGTACAGATATATTACAGAGAGAGAGATAAGCCTTCACAGAGGCGGGGTAAAAATAAAAACTACGATCGAAAGGCGTAGGCCTCCTGCCCTGGACCCTCCGATCCTACTCCTGGTCGTTGAACGGCTCCTCGTAGTAGTAGTACTCGCCAGGCGGATAGTAGTACTGGTCGTCGGCTGGGGCTTCTGGCTCAGGGGCTCCGTCGTCTGGTGGCATCAATTGGAAAATGGGGGAAAAAGAAAATAAAGCAAACGTGAGTACTCATCCGAAGTACTCAGCAAGCAAGGATCTACACTACATATGCATCATTGTCAAAGGAATGGCTGTATATGTGGACTGGGCTGCAGAAATGCCAGAGTAGAGGGGGAAAGCCTAGTCCTATCGAAGACTAGCATCTTCAACAATCTTCGACAGTCTTGCAGCAGCAGGAGAGAGCAGATGAACATAATGTAAAGTAGTAATAGTAATATCATCAACCTCGACCTGAGATCCTTTCTCGACTCCCTGCGAGAAAGCAATCCCAGAGCCGTACTATCCAATTCTCATCACATGTTCTAGTTGTACCGATCGGGATACAACTCCGAGTGTCCGTTACCGTAGGACAGGCTATCGATAGAAGTTTCTTCCCTGCAGGGGTGCACCAACTTACCCACCACGCTCACATAACTCCGGCCGGACACACTTTCCTGGGTCATGCCCGGCCTCGGCCAAACGACACATCGCAACCCTACCTACAGCTCAGCAGAGAGGTCCCCGCCGGTCTACCTCCTAAGCGCAAGGGGGTCTTGGGCCATCGCCCCTCGCCCTCCGGGTCGTTGTGTGCAGGGTGGATACCAGCACCGCCTCGGAAGGCCGGTACGATCCGACCGTGCCACAATGCTGAACTGGACGTCTGACAGAGCTTTCGGCTGATGTTACGATGCAGAACGCCCATACTATGCCCACGTGATGGTTAGTGCTATCGGGCCAGAGGCCCCTCGGATCAAATATCCAAACCGTAGTGGATTAGGAGCGCGCGGAAACGAGCAGAGACTCACGATCGATGTGACCCCGTCGCCCCGTCTCGAGGACTTGTGGCAAGGGCTAAGAGTGCCCGGCCACGCCTCGTAGTTATCTCGCGGGCACCATTCAGGTCAACCCGACTCCACATCACTTCGCAATAAGCTCGCGCGGGTACCCCTCAGGGCCGACCCGTCTTTAGTATCATAGTTTAGTGCAAGTCATAATATCCAAGGTAACTGTGTGTCTGACACCGAAGGGAACCCTGAGGAATCACCCTCGATGGAATTCCCGCTCGATGTTATCATCAAGGTGAACGAAGGAGGAATCACCCTCGAGGTCCACACTTGAGAGGTTGCGCGACGATGTCGTTATCGGGGGTGGTGTAGGAGGAATCACCCTCGCTTACCACGACCGAGTAACTAACCTACAAGGTTAACATCAGAAGTGCTGACGAGGTATCACCCTCGGCACTCGATGATAACCCAGCAGTGTCGGCAACTAAGGGGAAGTGATGTGTGGTGCCATGGTCTAGTCTTCAATCCCGATGATCGGGTCTTCTGATGTCCAGCAGGGCAGTCGGGATCAAGTGGGGGTCTCGGTCGTGTCTCTACCCAGCCTATAATAATCAGTCTAGGATAACCAGTAAGGTAACAAAGCAGGGTACAATAATCAGGCTATGCAGCAGATATAGGAAAACAGTAGCAGTAGCAGTTCTAATGCAAGCATAAGAGAGAAAAGAGTAGGCGATATAGGCATGCTCAAAATGGGGGTGCTTGCCTGTTTGCTCGGGGGCAAGGGCAAGGTCTTCAGGGGTGTCGCCGGGAACGTAGTCGTACTCCGGAGCTGCGTCTGCGTCTGGAGCTACGTCTGCGTCGGGGTCTATCGAGAGAGAAGAGGGGGAGGAAACAGGTAAACAATATGCAATCATATGCCACCAGTGCGTGCTATGCTATGATGCAGTGCAGGGTTGCCTGAATATGCATCTAAGTCATTTTAGTTATTTTTAGAATTATTCTGGGATTTAATATCCGACGTGTGTGCACTATTCATCTACCGGATTCGGGTCCGGAGTTACGAGTTCTTCTACGTAGGAGGTTCCGATGGAGAAACAGACAGCACGATCAGACTCGTCTCGTCGTTCTGAGCAACTTTCATGTTTTAACTTTTTCGATCCGAGCTACGGTTTAAAAGTTATTAATTTTTAAAGATTATTTGAATTTCTGGAATTATTTTATTTAACAGAAAATGAATTATGACGTCAGCATGACGCGCTGCTGACGTCAGCAAGTCAACAGTCGGCTGACTAGTCAAATATGACATGTGGGTCCAGTGGGACCCACATGTCAGCCTCTGTTTCCATTTAACAGTGAATCAATTTAATCCACAGGGTTAATTAGGGTGGGGCCCCACATGTCAGTGACTCATTAGGGTAATTAGATTATTATCTTTATTTCTAAAACGGTTAACTAATTAAACAGGAAGGTGGGGCCCGCCTGTCAGTGAGAGTGGATGAACAGTACCCGCGTTGACCCGGGTCAACGCGGTCAAAGCGCGCAGCGGGGCCCGCAGGCAGTGACTCCGGGTGGGACCCAGGCCTGCCAGCGTGGCGTGACCGGCGGCTTGCCGCCGGCGTGCACAAAACACGGCGGAGGGCTCGGGCCACCGTCGGAATTCGCCATCCGTGGGCCGTTTGGCTCGGGGTTGGATGCGTTCGAACGAGCGCTCGCCCGCGCGTCGAACTGAGGCGGTGGTTTCGCCTGAGCTGGACGGGAACGTCGCCGGCGACGAGCGGGGACGGCGGCGCGTACGGGTGGTCGTCGGGAACGACTCCACGGTGTGCAGCAGCTCAAACGAATGGCATAGGCTAGCCCTACGCGGTGCGGCGAAGCTAGTGGGCAAGCGCCCGTGACCATATGGTCACCGGAGACTCGCCGGCGACGTGTGCCGCGGCGATGGGTTTGGGTTCGCATGGGACGGCAGCCACGGGCGAAATGGAGCGGGGAAAAGGAGTGGGGAGGAACTGCGGCTCACCGTGCGGTCAAGGCGGACCTGCGACAGCTTAGTAGCAGCAGGGAGGTTCGCCGGAGACGACGAAGAATGGCGGCGACCGAGGAGGAAGACGACGGCGCGAGCTCGATGCTGAGGCACCCAGCTCCTCCAGGCGGTGCCAGTCGAAGCAGCAGTCGCCTGCGGAGCTGCGGGGCACGGAGAGGCGGCGTGGGGAGGCCAGTGGCCACGGCGGCGGCGATTCGCGGCGACGGTGGCGTCCGGCCACCGGATCTGAGGAGGGAAGAAGAGGCGAGGCGAGTGTGGGAAAGAGGGGAAGAGTGCGCGGGCGACCAGGGGAGATGGATGGCTCGTCCTTATCTCCTCGCCCGTCGGTGGGGTGGTCGCGCTGTCGCCGTTCGGCCGGTCGGTGCCGGCGCAGCCATGCGCGCGCTGACACGGCATCGGAGAGAGAGGGAGAGAGCTAGCTGGGCTGGGCCTCAGGCACTGTGCACTAGTGGCAGTGCACAGTGGCCCCTTCCCTTATTATTATTTTTTTATTTCTATTCCTTTCTGTTCTGAAATGTTTAGGGCTCTTTTGCACTTTTGATAAATGTGGGAGTTGGTCCAGATATTGTGATGCAATAATATCTCTCACCAAAAAGTGGTTTGGACTGATTTGAAGTTTGTTTGAATTTATTATGATTTTAAATATATCAAATATTCTGTTTTTCAGGTCTGTTCCAACTTGCTTGAGTCATCTATCCAACTCCAAACATTTTGCTGTTAATTTTAGAAATGTTCCTAGATTATTTCCCATTTAATGAACATTTTTCCAACAGAGTTTGAACAACTTTATATTTCACTTTAGAATTTGAGTTGATTTTCAGATTTGCATTTGAATTGGATAACTAACCCAAATGATTTGGCACTGCAAATGATGATGACATGGCATTATTAACAGCTGATCACTGTGGCCATTACAAGGGGGTGTTACACGGAGTCTACCATATGTCCGGTGTGCGGCGTCACTCGATACAAGAAGAGGAAGAAAGCTCCTCGAAAAGTGGTGTGGTACTTTCCGATCACTCCTCGTCTGCAGCGGTATTTCACGAACCCTAAGGCAGCAAAGCTCCTGCGTTGGCACGCGGATAGGGAGGAGAAGAAGCGAGAAGATGACGGAAATGATCCGGAGATAAATAAAAAAGACAAGATGCTGAGTCACCCTAAGGATGCGAGCCAGTGGCAAGCGTTGAACTTCGAATACCCAGATTTTGGGGACGATCCAAGGAACATCGTGCTGGGCGCGAGCACCGATGAAGTCAATCCGTTTGGCAGCCAGAGAAGCACACATAGCACCTGGCCTGTGTTTGTGTGGATGTACAACCTTCCCCCCTGGAAGTGCATGAAGAGGAAGTACATTCATATGAGTATGCTAATTGAAGGGCCGAAACAACCAGGGAACGACATCAATCTGTATCTGGGGCTGCTGAAAGAGGAGCTAGACACGCTGTGGAAAACGCCAGCCAATACGTGGGACGCCGCAGAGAAAGAACATTTCCCTATGAGAGCCGCACTGCTCACGACGGTGCAAGACTATCTCGGTTACGGATATGTCGCGGGGCAGGTGGTCCACGGATTTCGTGCATGCGTCAGGTGCATGGATGACACAACGTATCGCCAGCTAGATAGAGATCCCGGGTCTTCGAAAACCGTGTTCATGGGACATCGAAGGTGGCTTCGCGATGATGACTCATGGAGAAAATGCAAGGATCTGTTCGATGGTGAAACCGAACCCCGAAGACGCCCGCGTACGAGGAGCGGCGAGGAAATAGACGAGCTGTTGAAAAATTGGAAAGAGTGCCCATCGCCGGGAAAGAAGCGAAAGGCGCCAGAGCCGCTGCTGAAGGTATGGAAAACGAGGTCGGTTTTCTGGGACTTGCCGTACTGGAAGATCCTCCGTGTGCCTCACAGCCTTGATGTCATGCATATCACGAAGAACGTGTGCGAGAGTCTGCTTGGTACCCTGCTCAACATGCCAGAGAGGACCAAAGATGGGCCGAAAGCAAGGGCAGACTTGAAATCAATGGGCATCAGGGAGGAGCTTCACGCTAATGATGATGAGCCGACGGACACGGAAAGTCGTCGCAAAGGCAAAAAGGCCAAGAAGATCGGAAATGACTGCCCTCCCGCGTGCTTCACTCTAAGTCAGGAGAAGATCGAGCAGTTTTTCACCTGCCTCGTAGGAGTAAAACTTCCTTACGGTTACGCGGGGAAGATAAGCAGATACCTAGACTCAGCGAAGCAGAAGTTCAGCGGGATGAAGTCTCACGACTGTCACGTGCTGATGACGCAGATACTTCCAGTTGCAATCCGTGGGATCATGGACGCGCACGTCCGTGAAACGCTATTTGGCCTATGCAACTTTTTCGACGTCATCTCTCGGAAGTCGGTTGGCGTGAGGCAACTCAGAAGGCTACAGGAAGAGATCGTGGTGATACTATGCGAGCTTGAGATGTACTTCCCGCCCGCATTCTTCGATGTTATGGTGCATCTGCTGGTCCATATCGTGGAGGATATCATCCAACTCGGGCCGACGTTCCTGCACAGCATGATGCCGTTCGAAAGGATGAATGGTGTCATCAAAGGATACGTTCGCAACATGTCACGTCCAGAGGGAAGCATAGCCAGGGGCTTTCTGACCGAAGAGTGCATCTCCTACTGCACGAATTATCTAGGCATCGAGAACCCCGTTGGTCTGCCCGTCAACAGGCACCTCGGCAGGCTCGCTGGATGGGGTCACCGCGATGGTCGCCGAGAAATGCATGTCGACTTCGAGGGTCGACTCGCCGACTTTGAAAGAGCAAACCTAGTCGCGCTACAACACATAGACGTGGTTGATCCTTGGGTGGTAGAGCACAAAACCTTTATTGAGAAGACGTACAATGACCGAGGCCAACAGAGGACGGATGGAGATATAATCAAAGAGCACAACTCATGTTTCACGCGTTGGTTCAAGGAGAAGCTTCTGTCGTACCCTTTACATGAGGATTCTTCCGCGGAAGAAAAACTCATATTCGCCTTGTCACAGGGCACCGAGCACAACCTGATGACCTATGAGGCGTACGATATCAACGGCTACACATTCTACACCGAGGACAAGGACATGAAGAGCGATGGTTATCAGAACTCCGGGGTAACGATGGAATCCTACACCGGTAACTACAAGGACAGATACTACGGAAGGATCAAGGAGATCTGGGAGCTGAGCTACGCTGGAGAGAAGGTCCCGATGTTCCGTGTCAGATGGGCCAAGAGCGTCCTAAAAGAAGACCGGTATTTCACCACCATGGTTATACCCGAAGCCAAATCCAAGACCGCGGGCGCAAACGTCACCGCGAAAAATGAGCCATGGGTACTGGCTTCCCAAGTGGACCAATGCTTCTTCATTACCGACCCGTCAAAGCCCAGTCGTGTTGTCGTGAGGAGAGGCAAAAGGAAGATCATCGGAATGGATGGAGTCGCCAATGAGCAAGACTTCGACAAGTACAGCGACCCGAAGATGGAACATGACGACGACGATGAAGTGCCATACACCACAAGAAGAAGCAGGACCACCCTACCTAAAGGACGTCTGTTCAACAGAAGAACTCCATTTCCGAAAAAGAAGGGCAAGAAGATTGTGAAAAGATAGCTAGCTAAGATCGATTGTATTTAAATCGTAGTCTTCATTTCTTGATTGTATTTCGACATATGGAAATGATATTTCTTCTGTTCTAGTCCTCATGAATATTTATTTATGCTTATTATGGTATTGAATTTCTAACTCACAAAAAGTATTGAATTTGTTAATATTTTTTGAACTCATGAATATTTTTAAATTTCATGAGCACGTTTTGAATTCATGAATATTTTTTCAAATTTGATGATATTTTTTCATATTCATAAATGTTTTACCAATTCACGAATGAATGCAACTAAAAATCCAAAAAAAAACAAATTTGATGATATTTTCAAATTCATATTACTGTTTCATATTCATATTCATTTTCTAAAATATTATTAGATGCAACAAAAAATATTAAAAAAAGTTACTAATGGCGCACCAGAGGTGGGTGCGCCATTGCTATCACTGTTTTTATGGCGCACCCCTAGATGGTGCGCCATTACTAACCTTCCCCCCTATAGCTATGTGTATGTGCGTTTTGTCCATCTATCGCTCGCCAGATCCCCCTTCCCTCCCTCGCCAGATCCCCGCGCCCGCTCCACCGCCGCCGACGACCCCCCGCACCCGCTCCGACGACCCCCGCGCCCGCTCCGACGACCGCCGCGCCCGCTCCGACGAGGTGCACTGCCCACTGCTTCTTCCTCCTGGACCACCAGCTGGAGCCGGGAAGCTCTCCTCCGCCGGATCGCCTCGCTCCACCACCGTCGGCATCGCCGCTGCCGCCGCCTCGACCTGCAACACCAGCGCCCCCCGACCTCTCCAAGCACGCCCCGACCTCACTGTGAGCCGCCGTTCGTATCCCCACGCTTGATTTTCCCGCCCTTCTCTGCAATTAGGATTTGCCACATCCTGCGTTGGTAAAAAGCCTGAACCTCCTGCTAGATAACTTTACTTGATATCCTATTGATAGGTCTGTGTGCAAAACCGCAATAGTGACCATGGTTTTGCATTTGTTATATCCTGCTATTGTCAAAAGGGATGAACCTAAATATATGCTACTGTAGTACAGTTAGCAGTTATGGAAAAGTTCAGTTAGGTATCAGATGTGTGGCCTTAGCTGGGAGATTTCTTTTGCTGCCATGTGCTTGTATGGCTACTCTTGTATTCAGAAGAAAATTATATGTTAACCAACTGATGGTTATACTCTGCTGTAATGAAAAAAACTAGATGCTCTTGATCGCTGTATGGTGCAAAAATGAGAATTTTGTACTCCATCAGCTACTTCAATTATCAATTTGCACAGATTCGTGCATAATCTACTGCTGTTGTTCTCTGAAATTTCAGTGATAGTTTGACAGGCTCCAATTTTGGAAACTTCAGTAATAATCTTTAGTTTTCTGACATGACTCCAACCTTATCTCATTATAACAAGAAGAAAGACTTGATTATTTGGCTCGTTAATAAAACATTGTTGTGACCTCTGTTTCCTTGGATCAACTAAAGAATGGTTTCTTTATGTGCCCTTCATACTTGATTTGTTAACTTGTGCCATAGAACTTACATATATACTCCCTCTTGTACCACCTGTGTTTGTGTTGGTCTGCTAGATAACTTGTTTCACTTGTTTTTATGCAAGCAAAACTTGTGCTTGACTGTTAAGTTGTACAATCTGTACTTGTACTGTTGGAAGCTGATTAATTTGGCGCAATTTTATTTTTGTTTTGTCAAGTCTATGCACTGATTGAGTTAGATGAAAATGTTTAGTGGCACCAATTTCTGCAAGTCTGTTCAGTCAGCAGGGCTATCTAGCCTAGTGACTAGCACTATGGTCTTTCTGTTTCGTACAACTGCAATTTCATTTATGTTGTTATAAGTTTGTTGCTGTCAGCATGAGTTAACTTGGTATGCAGTAGGAACTGGTCTCATTCTTAGACCGACACACCCGCAGCGCGCATTCAGGCATCATTTGGTTGTTAGACTGTTCAGCTATGCAGAGTGAAATACCAGTTCAGCATGTCGATAATGATTTTGGCAGCAGTGTGAGGCAGCAGTGTGCGGCGCAATTCCTTCATTGGATAATGATTTTGCAGGTACCCCGAGAGGCCCTTGAGTTTGCCGGAATGTCGATTAACTTCCGTTCCGGCAAATTCGGGTACTCCATTTGTCCTATTTTTAGCAAAGGTCATGCTGAAATTTTCCGTGAATTTTAGCATGACTTTGCTAAAAATAGGACATATGGGGTACTTGCGACTAATGCATGGGCCGGGGTATCTTAGTACTTAATTTACCATTTAGGGTGCATCGGCGACGTGTAGTACCTGTAATATTCAGATTTGATAAGATCTTGCAACTTGACAATTGTTCAGCTTCGTACTTATAAATATTGTATCACAGATTGTGTGTTCTCACTAGTTCAAGTGTTCTTGCTGTGTATTTGTGGTCTATCTGTCACCATATATGTGTATCCAACCTTGTGAACTTGTTTCATTTTGTAGTCTATGTTAACTCAAGTATGTGTGATATATATACATATGTGTGTGCCTGTGATATAATACGTTTATGTTCTGTCCTGCAACCTTGTTTTTTTTTCCTGCTAAATGTTAGATAGTTATATATATGATCAGGTCTTTTTCATTCCCTAGCCGTTTGACGATTACTTAGTGTTGAATGTTGAGTCTAAGGTTCCAACATAAAAGCATATATGCTTTTGTAGTCATGCTCAAGTATTTCTAGCCGGCTGGAGTGAGATCGAACCCGAACAGATAGTAGTAGTTACTAACATACCAACTCAATATTGCAAAGATTTACTCATACCTTAACTCATGCTTGAGAAACCTAGCTGGGGTCTTTGGATGTAGTAGGACATTTAGAGTACCCATATATATCAGTCAACCTAGGGTGCCTCGGCATCGATAAACCCTAAATGATGAAAACTTAACTTAGCATTTAGGGTGCCTCAGCGTCGACAAACCCTAAATGATAAAACCTTGGCTTTTAGGGTGCCTCGGTGTCGATAAAAACCTAAATGATGAAAGCTTAGGCTTTTAGGGTGCCTCGGCGTCGACAAACCCTAAATGATAAAAGCTTAGCTTTTAGGATGCCTCGGTGTCGACAAACCCTAAATGATGAGACCATGATCTTGTTCCTTGACAATAACCAACTTTTTGACCAAACTTTTTTCCTATTTAGAGCGAACATGGCCCACAACGATGAGGCCGGCGGTTCGGGCGGCAAGGCATTCTGGGAGCTGTCCCAGGAGATGGAGGAAGAACCTCAACGCTATGAGGACGCCGCGGAAGACACCGATCCTGACTACACAACCCCTAGTGGCGTCGGGGATGACACCACTGATGGTGCCGCCGAGGATGCCACCACTGATGATGGCAGCGCACGCACAGATGGCAGCCAACCGAAGAGGCAACGGAAGGACCGGCGCCCGAACGTGCTCGGCACCGTCAAGGAGGAATTTACTGAAGTGTCCTCCGAGGGGCATCCAACGGTGCCCAAAGAAATAGTCAAGGGGTACGCGGGACAGCTCGGGTGCATTCTCCGGAGCACCGTCTCGATCAACACCGAGAACCTAAGGCATCGTGACCGAGGGAATTTGCGCAACCTCCTCTTCACGAAGCTGCACGAACGATACAAGTTCCCCGGTGACTTCGCAAACACACGCCTCTCAGGGAATAAAGTGAACAGTGCCGCCCTCACGAAGATGAGCAAGGCCCTGGCTACTTGGAGAGGCGCAGTGAAGAGCATGATTGAAAAAGGTGATAGTTATGAGAAGATCAAGGAGAAAAATACTTCGATTAGCGAAGATGACTACCGGGAGTTCAAGATCAAGTGCGAGAGCAACGCATCCGAGGAATCAAGTCAGTGGGGGAAAGATATGCGGGACTTGAACTTAGGGGTCCACAAACTCGGTCCCGGCGGTTACAGAGTGGCGGAACCTATATGGGACAAGGAGGACGCGGAGCGTACCGAGCAAGGCCTACCGCCCCGCTTCGAGAAATACCGTGACAAGCAGACCAGGAACTATGTCAGGGCCCGGTACAAGATTGACCCGGTAACCAAGGAGCTTACCACGGATCCGAAGACCAAGGCGCTTGAGCGTGTTCTGGTAAGGAATACACCCCCGCGTAATTAGCTCCATATGGTTGCATTCTAATTAATGAAGCCAAATTTCTAAATGGTTCACGTTCCTTCCGCAGGACACTGAAAGCAGTAGCGCGGGGTCGTCTCAGAGTTCCCCTTTCGACACCCCTTTAAATAGGGCGTTGAACATAATGAAAAACAAGGATAAGCTCAGTAAGCCGTCGTCAGCTGGTCGTGTGGCCGGCAAAGGCTTGTCCACGAAATGGTCGGAATACTATACCGCTGGGCGAAAGGAGAGAAAGACCAGCTCGGAAAGCCAGCAGCGCGAGGTTCAACAACTCAAGGCACAAGTGGCGCGGATTCTGGAGATGGTCGAAGAGCAAGTGCGAGACCAACTGGGAGCGACGATCACCGCCATTATACCTACCTTGGTTTCTGGGCTGCAGGCGTGGGTGGCGGGCGGCCAACAGGGGCCGCCCCCGATTCCCAGCTTCACGGGCAGCAACTCGCGCAACGCGCCGGCGGCGCCATTGGTGTCTCCGGCGGAGGCGGCATTGGTGTCTCCCGCGGCGGCGCCATTGGTGTCTCCGGCGGAGGCGGCATTGGTGTCTCCCGCGGCGGCGCCGGCATTGCAGCTTAATGCACCCGGGTATGGGAAGAATACGCCGGCCGGCACCTCGGCAGCAAGCGGCCCCTCCGTCAATTGCACGCCCGCCGTTGGCGGTGCCTCGACATTAGCCGAGCTCGACACCATCACGGTAACTAATTAAGCCTCTCGGCCGATGACTTCATCTCCTTGCCTTTGACTGGGCATCCCTGACGCCCTACATGTTTTCGCAGGGCGCCGCTGACGTTCCGTGCACTCTCCTGCACTTCGTGGACGGCAAGTTGATCGATGTCGCCAAGGCCAGAATCGTTCAACCGGGCAACCGCCTGTTCCACGGTAATCCGATGCCACCCAACGTGTATAGGGTTCAACTGGTTCGGGTGCTGCGGGGCTGCAACGACTTGTTACCTCCGTTTCGACCCCCTGGGGCCGACGAAGATGATGTGATGACCCTCAGCGCCTGCTTAAGCTGGCCCCTGCTTTGGCCGAAGAGCCAGATTCGTTTGGGGGCGGGGGACACCACTCCACAGACAACACCGCCAGTCGTGCCAGCGCCAAGCCATGGCAAGACCCCCGCAACGCTACCGGACATGCCGGACATGCATATGGCACAGGATCCGGACATGCATATGGCACAGGATCCGGACGACGACGACGACGACGACGGTACATTTACCAATGTCGAAAAGTACTTCAACGAACATGGGTATGGTGACGAATTCTTGGGGCCTCCTTCTCAAGAACCCAACCCTGCAAAAGACGATCGCGATCTAGCTGGTACCGCGGAGAAACCCAATTGCAACAGGCGTTGTCTGGCGTTCAGTTCTCAGGAGACGCCTCCAGCTGCCGCCTTCACCAAGCCTCAGATAGCTGAGGTGCGAAATATTATCAGCCCCAACACACTCAAGAAGGCGGTCTCTGAGCAGAACTCGATCCCATTACAACAGAAGAAGAAGAGACGGAAAAGAAAGAGTAACAAGGGTGCGAGCCAGCTGGCACCGAGTACGATCCGTGCTCAGGACGGGCCACCTTCACCTAAGGATATCTCGAGGAGGGTGCATGTGGTGGGTAGGCCGATGCTACCGACTAATCTGCTCAATGCTGCAACCGGTGCTATGCGGAGTCTGCATGACAGTGTTCTTTCTTTGGAGAAGCGGCGTCTCCGAGAGAATGATGTGGCATACCCGGTTTTCGTGGCCAAGGTGCCAGAGGGCAAGGGCTTTGTGGATAGCGCCATCGGGGGTATGATCGTCCTGCGGTTTGATGACATCTTCGCTATGTTTAACCTTCATCCGCTGCACTACACCTTCGTCCGGCTATTTTCGCTGAGTATGGAGATGCGGATCATTAGAGACAAGACCCCGGACATCGTGATAGTCGACCCCTTCTACATGCGTGCCAAGATCTTGGGCAGCGCTGGGACCGGCAAGTCGCGAGTTCATACCTCGAAGGCGTCATTCTGGCAAACCCAGATAAGGATAACTTCCTCGTGTCTTACTTTCCCGAGTAAGTCATCCCCTCACCGCCCCGTAACATATGATTTCTTAGATTTCGATCATTCTTTTTTTTTCTAACATTCCGTGTTTTGTGCAGTGACACACATTGCACACTCATCCTCTTAAGCCCGAAATATTCCATGGCCACGTATTTCGACTCGGACCGTCAGTCGAAGAAAGACTACACAAATATCAAGAAAGTTCTTGATGATGTTCTCCCCGGCTACGCCAGATCTGGAGGCACCTTCAGCAGGCCAATTCGTAGGTACGACAAGCACGTGTTCACCCACAATACGACGTTCCCCTGCGTCAAGCAGCCGCCTGGCGGTCAGAAGGATGCCTACTACGCCCTCCATCACATGCGGGCGATCGTACGAGACCATAATCACCTTCTGCTACCAAATAATCTCAAAGATTGGGCCGCACGCTTGTCGGCAATCCAGGACGCGGACATCAGACAAGAATTCTTTCGCATCCAGTCGGAGTTTGCGGAAATCATCCATCAAGATGTCCTTCGTACCTCGGGGCAGTTCTACCTCAGATATCAACCGTCCAACAGTGAGATAGAAACAACGCTACAAATGCAGGCTGACAACGCCCGCGATTTCATGACCATCACGACAGACGGCGGCTTCATCCACGCTCCGGTCCCTGAGTCGAGTCGAAAGTAGTGATGCTATGTAGTTCTGAAATATCGATTAGCTCATGTTGTAATTAAACTTTAATGAACTTGTATGTCTCTTTGGTTTGGACAGTCGTTCAACTTATATGTAATCGATGCTATTTATTAGTAGGACCATGAATCGTGCTATTAATGTCTTGCTTTTCTCTTCCGATCCTTTTGTTGCATACTTATATATTGCTTATGTATTGTCTGTGAATTGCTACTAACATTTTGTTTGGCTAGTGCATAGAGATGCCGTCGTATGTCGTGTACAAGGGTAAGGTTCCCGGAGTCTACGACGACTGGGAGGAGTGTCAGAGACAGGTTCACCGTTTCAGCGGTAACAGTTACAAAGGGTACACCACTAGGGCGGAGGCGGAAGCTAGATACGCGCGCTATCTAGTGGGAGAGAGGAGGGAGCGGAGGAGGAACCGAATGAAGACCAGTTTCATCGCGATGATGCTCATCGTGATGACCGCAGCTCTCTTCTATGTGATGGTAGTTTAGATGATCGATATCGACTTGTAATGTGAAGACAAACTCGCTACTCGCGGTCTCGAGACTTGTAATGTTCTAACTTTGTTTGGTCTTTTGAATTCGGAGACTAACTAATATGATGAATTGTATTCGGAGACTAATCTTCTATCGTATTCGATGAATCTGCTGTTTATATGTTTTGCTGTCTATATTATGTGCAGTAATATATTTTGTAATATGTGCAAATATCAGAAAAGAAAAAAAAATATTCCTAATATTCATACTAGTGGCGCACCATACAGCACATTAGTGGCGCACTGCTATAAAAAATACTAGTGGCGCATTATCTGTTAGTGCGCCGTTAGTAACCGAGAGCACAAGGTAAATATGACCCCCTGGGAGGCATACTAATGACACACCGTGTGACTTACTAATGGCGTATTTCTGTGTTGCAGAATATCCACAGTGTGATCGCTTCCTGGATCAACATCCCCATGAGACGACTTGTTGCATTGATGATGGGCGAAGGACAATATCCCACGTCATTTCAACAGCCAAAGGAACCATGTCTTGTTGTTTTTGTGTTCTCTAGATCATTTTTATTGGTGTCGTGCTTGCGGACCAACCCTAGAGATGTTGTTTGTCAAATTTTACTTCTGAACCCACATCTCTAGTTATGTTGTTGGAACATTCAGTTATTTTAAGACTTCTGCACTTGTGTGCTTTTTTGTAAGTATGTCAATTGCATCAATATTATCAGTATGATTCTCCATCTACGTATGGAAGTGGCATCTGATATACTTGTACTTCACCTGGCCGCTTCATGGTGGTCACGATTCACAAGATGAATTTCTAATTATGCATCTCTTTTTGCTTGTGTCGGGGATATCAGATAGTGTATGGGTCTGTTTGGATGGAAGCCGGGAGCCAGCTGCAACCAGTTCGTCTACTAATAATTGGCATGCCCTGGCTTGGCAAGGCTGCTCTGGGAGATAACCAAACGACCCCTGTGTGTTTTGATGCAAATGGATTCCTTGCACCTTGCAGCATTGAGTGAGCAAACCCATCGGGGGAGGGACAATATTTCCCGTCAGAGCCTGCTAGCCAGGACAACAGAAAATGAAATCGGTCCTTTTTAGGTAACACTTCTGGACATCTTCATGAAATGTGGACACTAATAAGCAGCAATAATATGATTCGTAATGAGCCTTCCAGATACAAATTGCAAATTGCTCATGTGAAATAAACTCTGATAAAACATTTTTCAACTGGTTAGCATGCACTTTTAAAAATAATCTTAAAGGTTACATTGCACAAACTAATACAGACTCTTTTTAGGGTAATATTTACTTTTGTAGGGGTGTAAATGGACCTTTTGTCTTTTTAGCAACATGTGGACTTCTTTTAGACAAATATGGACCTTTTTTTTAGGGACTATGGATTTTTTTTGGAGGGGGTAAAGCCACTATGGACTTTTTGTTAGAAGGTCTTATTTCCTGGTCCACAAAGAAGAAACTGAAAATTAGTTTCTCAACTGTCACAAGGCCCATCTCAGCCCAACAACACTTGATTACCCAACCCAGCCCGTCCGAAGGCCCCCAAGGCCCCCAAGGCCCCAAATATGTGTTCAATTCTTATTTTGAAACTTATTATTATCTGTCTTCCGTTGAGCCACACCGAAACCCCAGCACGAGCACCCGCAATGGACAGGCTTATCTCTTCGCCGCTCCACCTCACCCGCGCCCCCGCCTCCTCCTCCGCCTCCAGGCCCCGCGCCGGCGGCCATCACCACCTCCTCCCCGCCACCGCCGCGCCAAGGTCCTTCGCGCCTCTCCACGGCCTCAGGCTGCACCCTCTCGCGCCGCACCTCCCCAGGCCGCCCCCGCCCCTCCTCGCCGCGGCCTCCGCCTCCTCCCGCGCCGACGCCGTCAATCCCGCGCCACCGGAACAAGATGACGAGGCCGCCGACGCCGCCGTGCAGGCTCCGCCCAACGGATTCACCTGCTTCTTCCAGAAGGTCAGTGCGCCAGTGTTCTACTTAGTTCCCTCCATTCCCTGAATTCTCGGCCACAAACGAACGATGAGCCAGAGGTGGAACGGATGATAAGGCGGCGAAATTTACGTTCTTGCCTGCAATAATCCACAGGTCGCGTCGGCCGCGGCAGTCGCCTTGGTAGCGGCGCTGGTGGTGGCGGCACTCGGGCCGTCGTCCATGGTGCCGCCGGCGCTGGCCTCGGCGCTGCACGGGCACTCCCACTCGGCGGCCGTCACGGCGGGCCGGAGCATCTTCAAGTCGGAGCTGCTGGGCAGCGCGTGGACGGGGTTCCTGGCCGGCTGCCTGCACACGCTCTCGGGCCCGGACCACCTGGCCGCGCTGGCGCCGCTCTCCATCGGGCGGTCGCCGGTGGAGAGCGCGGCGGTGGGCGCGCTCTGGGGCTGCGGCCACGACGCCGGCCAGGTCATGTTCGGCCTCCTCTTCCTCGGCCTCAAGGACCGGCTCCACATCGAGGTGCTCCGCACCTGGGGCACCCGCGTCGTCGGCCTCACCCTGCTCGTCATCGGCGCCATCGGCATCCGGGAGGCCACCCAGGCGGCGCCCTGCGTCGCCGCCGCGCTCGAGGGCGGCGCGCACCAGCACGGCAGCAACAACAACAACGCGCTGGAGAAGGCGCTGCTGGGCGCCGGCGGCAAGAAGAAGGAGATCAGCTTCGCGACGTTCGCCACGGGGATCGTGCACGGGCTGCAGCCGGACGCGCTCATGATCATCCTGCCGGCGCTGGCCATGCCGTCGCGCGCCGCGGGCGCCGCCTTCCTCGGCATGTTCCTCGTGGGCACCGTGCTGTCCATGGCCAGCTACACCGTGCTCATCGGCACCTGCACCGAGGCGCTCAAGGAGAGGGTGCCCCGGATCACGGAGAAGCTCACCTGGGCGGCCTCCCTCGTCGCCATCTCCATGGGGGTCGCCATCATCGTCAGCGAGTCCTTCGGAGTGAGCTTGTACTGAGCCACCGATCATCGCCCTCCCCTGCGCCTGCAACAACAACGAGTCAACGACATTACCTTGCTTCGAATCGAACGAATGAATGCGCCATGGAAATTTTGCTACGTCACGTCCTTCCTCTTGAGATCGAGCAGCAACTAGGATGTAGTTTACGAATCAAGAAAGGAATCTTATATTAGAATTTGCTTAGCTGCTGTTGAGACGAGTGGCAATTTGCCGCCATTCTTGTTATGATCTGGAATTCTGGATGCACTACCAACTTTACTTGAGCGATTGGCTGGAAGAAATTCAGGAAACGCCCCGTTTCCCGTTGTGATGTTTGCTGGTTAATTGTCGTTTTTGTACCGTGACGAGGTTTTTCATGGACCAAGCACATTGTTTCTGAACGTAGCCTTAGCTTCTAGAGTATTCTTCAAATTTCAAAGGTTTGTGGTAGCTTCAAATTTGTACTTGATTCATTTCTCTTGTCTCTGATACGAAAAGGGAGAAAGGCTTGGTGGAACAAAAAAAAATGCCAGAGTAAAAATTCGTACAGAGGACATGATTTATACTCCCTTCGTCACTTTTTATAAGCATTAATTTTGGACCTTGATAAGTGCCACATGTGTGACACGAACACATGGCAACTCCAAACGTTTTTGATAGCAAGTTTAGAGACGCGAGGATGGCAAGTTTAGTGTCGTGAGGATGTTAACTTTTTGATGGCAAGTTTCAGTTTTTTTTTAGATGGCAACTTTAGTTGTAGAAAACGTCAGGGCTGGAGTGCTTCGTGCCACATGTGTGGCACTTATCATTTGCGTTAATTTTACAGATTTGCTAATTCTCAATCGACTGACGTTAAGATCCGTGCGAGTTGTATGTTCCATCCATCACTTTTTATGATGTGACACACGGAACCATCGATAACATTGAGATCTGTGCGAGTTTATATATTTGTTGAGCTCTACAAACAAACACTGCAGTATTTTTTACTAAATGACGGTTTTTTAAAACACATTGAATGTTTTCTGATATTTGTATAAACAAATTTATGTAAATGGACTGAAAATCAGTTAATTATCAATTGACTGAGACCTACACGCTCACTCTTAATATTGAAGCAATTTGATAAAATGACATACCTTTTCTGGGACTTTGATCTAGTGACACATCTTTCTTTTGATTCGATTAGATGACACACCTTTGATTCATAGCCAAATGAAATTGCTCTTAATATTGCTAGCAGGGTAGCACCGCACGGTTAACAATACTAGAACTTCCCTCGTAGGCAAAAGCGCATTAATAGAAAAACGCGGACGCCTCCCTCCCCCTCCCCCAACCCCCCCCCCCCCCCCCCCCCACCCACCCACCACCACCACAAACAAATCTAGGGATCCTCTGCCTCTCGTCGGCGCCGCCGCCGGTCCGCCTCGTCTCCAGTGGCCTTAGGGCAATGGTGGTGCGGTGGATCCCGGCCCTTACCTGCGGGAGTGCTTCGTTTTAGATGTTCCTTCGAGTTTTGTTAGGGTTTGTGTCCTGTTCAGGAAGATGAGATGGTGGTGGATTCCTGGAGATGGAACAAGATTCTCCATGTCTAGCCCTGTCCCGGTGGTGCGTCTAGCATCATCAGTGGGCGTGTGGAGGTGTGTCTTTGACGGATCTATCCTTGGTTGCTCAGATCTGGTGTCCGTCTACGTTCGTGTGTCTTCGGGTTGGATCCTTCCAATCTACGCTACTCTTCAGCGTCAGCGGTTGTTGTTCTGGTGCGGTAGCCCTATG
Organism: Thinopyrum elongatum; assembly: GCA_011799875.1. Classification (NCBI taxonomy): domain Eukaryota; kingdom Viridiplantae; phylum Streptophyta; class Magnoliopsida; order Poales; family Poaceae; genus Thinopyrum; species Thinopyrum elongatum. The sequence continues at coordinate 49,437,570 of CM022303.1, read as the reverse complement.
GGGCCTTAGCACGACGACTTCCCGACTGTCTATTACAACAAGTTTTGTCCGGCTCTGATGAGAGAGGAACGATGACGGCAGCGCGCCTTCGGCTCGCTTCAGTGTTTGTAGTCGTCGTTAGGTGGTATACGAATCTGGACGTAACTTTTATTATTTCCGGTGTTCATTGTACTGCCATGATTGAAGATGAATAGATTGAAACTTTTTCCGCAAAAACAAAAGCACACTAAGGCCTTGTTCGGTACGCAGGAAAAGCAGAGGAAAATCAAAGGAAAGGCGTTCCTGAGGAATCGGCACCTTCTACACGCAGGAAAAGCAGAGGAAAATCAAAGGAAAGGCGTTCCTGAGGAATCGGCACCTTCTATCCGGTTCAGCATGTAGGAATCTGTCTTAGGGCCTCTTTGATTCGTAGGATTTTGAAAATATAGGAATAGGAAAAGTATAGGGTTGGAGCCACTTGAATCCTATAGGATTAGCAATGAGTGTTTGGTGGCAAAGGAAAAACAAAGGAATTGTAAAAAAGGGTTGGAGTGGATGTTAGATTTCCTATGAAATGTAGTACAAAAGATTTCATAGGAAAAATTCCTATGAGATTCAATCCTATGAATCAAAGAACCAACATAGAAAAAATCAATTTCAATCCTTTAGAAATCCTATAAAAATTCCTTTGAATCAAAGGAGTCCTTAATCTATCCTCTGAAAAGTTTGTCCCGCCTCCGTTTTTACAGGAAAATAAACATCCAGCCATTCCTCATGTTTTCGCGAATGCCCGAGGCAGTGAAAGAAACAAAGCCGCTGAAGCATGCATGTTGGACCCACGCTGGATTAATCTATGCATGTTCGCACCTACGTCACCAAGAACGGCAGCAACTGTTGATCTTTTATAACATTTATTAAAAATCACAACATGGGACCCACCTGAGTTGATTTTCTTAGGTTATTTTTCCTTTTTTTTTAGGGAACCTTAGGTTATTTTTCCTTTTTTTTAGGGAACCTTAGGTTATTTTTCCTGTGTACCGAACGTCAACTCTGCAGGGTTATACAACGTATTTCTTTCCTCTGTTTTGCACACCCATTCCTTTCCATTTCCTTTATTTCCCTCCAATCCTCTGGTTTACTCACCTTTGATCCGAACAGGCCCTAATAGTATGACAACATTCCCTTAGTCTTGACAAATCTTGTAAAATCCACACCGAGTAGTACTATGACATGTCCCTTGGAAATATTGGATTTGGCCCAAGGCCCATATGAACCATTCATGCATGCCAAGAGAGCGTGGAAAGTTTAGTCTCATCGAATTGTGGAGGTCTGACATACATGGTTGGTTTCTTCACACATTATTAAGAGGTTGAAAGAGTACATATACACACATGCTCCTGCGTCGCCGTCCTCGCGACGCCTTGCAAGCGTTGTGTTTCGTGGTTGAGCCTAGCCGACCACTGATGTCACGTCTACGCATTGCGAGCCTATATGGGAGAGAGAGAGAATCGGGTTTTTGGGAGCACTCTAGCGTGTTTGCTCACTTTTTCTCCACCGTGATTGCGTTTGGCTATTCTCCAACAACGACTCTTTCCTCGATGTCGACGATCTGCTCGGCGACATAACTTCCGGTGTAATCGCGAACACCTCTTCTTCCTCGACATCATATGTGTTACTAATAGTGCCTAGCTTAACTTTTTGTGCGCCATGAACACATCTTCTGCTAGGGAGTTTTTCTCATTTGTTTTGGCACTAGCGTGCATACAATTACATGTCTAGTAGGTGTCATGTTTAATTTTGTTTATCATAATTTATTTACTGCATTTCTTAATTAATTTATATGGAAATTGCTCACATATGACAACAGTGCCTAGCTTTGAACCATAAATAGTTCTGAAATGGAGTGAGTATGATGAAATCGCCTACTGGACAAAGCTACCATTAGAGCATCTACAATCAGGGTCCCATATTGACCCCAAACGCCCAGGCGTCCGTCCGGTCATTGTTCGGTCAGGATTTTGTCACCCAATCGGACCGGGTAAATCCAACTCAAGCGTCCAGGCTGTCCGGCAACCCTCATAACAGGCCCGCATGTGGAGCGGATACGAGGACATTTGGACGCCCCCGCCACGTTGGCTGTGGCCTGCTATGGCCCACCACAAGCCCACAAAAATCCCACAAAACACTAGTTCTCAGTCCACACTCGACCACTCTGCTCACTCACAGTCCCCTCCCATTTCCGTCCCCTACCCTCCTGGGCAGCATTGGGTGCTCGTGCCCGCGCCCACCCAGAGGATGCAGATGCCCGAGTCAGAGGCGAAAGCTGCCCTTTGCGAGAGGCAGTGGGCCGCGTAGAGGGAGGCGGATCCCGACCCTTCCTGCCCAAGCGCCAGATCCATGCCCGTCGACCCCGAGGAGCAACTCCTCCGCGAGGTGATGAGCCGGTCGCTGACGTCGGCGGAGACGGACAGAGGCACCTCCGGCACAAGAAACCGAAGGCACTCCAACTTGGGATCGAAGATTTGGAGCGCCTCGCGGTGCAGAAGGAGACCGCCAAGGCCAAGGAGGCACTGCATGCAAAGGAGCAGGCTCGCGCCATCCGCCGCCTCTCCAGCTACATCTCCTCGGCTTCGGACAGGGCACAATGAGCACGGACGACGCGATGCTCCTCCCGCCATGGATGCCTACACGCAGGAGTGCTACTGCCGTTTTCGTAACCGCAAGGGGAAGGGATCGGCCAAGAGATCGTGATCTCTGCCTCCCCAGACCGTCTAGCTAATATATTTTGTATGTAGTTTAATCTATCCAGCGAAGAACTATGTTCAGTGAACTATGTCTGACGATGAACTATGTTTCTTGGGTCTGAGTGTGCTATATATTTCTAGTTCGATCCATGTTATGATGTTGATCTACGTTGATGCATGCTTTTGTATGGATTTAGGTGCAGACATACGTTGTGGTTGTGGACAGGAAGAAATGGGATGTTCCTGGTTACTACCGGCGGACGCCTTGGCCGCGTCCGCAGGTGTATAGGGCCCAAATTAGGCAACCAAGGTTATAGATGCTCTTAATAGCCAAAGTACTCTACACATTTTTAGTAAAATTTGACAAAGTTGGGCGAGTGTTTTTTTTTCAAGAGACACCTTTTGCTAGACCCCCATTCAGATAGCAAGTTTCAAATGTTAAGCGTGGCAACATGCGCAAATCCATTTTTCAGGCGGGGCTCAAATGCTCCTGTAATCATGACCATTCTTTCACCTCAACATCGATATGCTCTCCTCGTTTTTTCCGGAAAGGATAAAATCTATTATAAAAATTCACGGAAAGTACAAAGCATAAAAATTGCATCGAAATGTTGAGACCATCGAACGACCAGTACTGCCACCAGAACGAGTCGCCGATGCGTCGCTGGCGCGCTTCCCTATCGAAGCCGGCTTGACCTTCTTGATGACAGCAGAGAAGTCTTCGTGCACGTGCCCTAAGGACCAACACCCTAGAGACGCAGTCGTCGCCACTGAACACTTGCATAGATCTGAAGCACCTGACACGAAATCCCGCCACAGACGAGAAACCCTAACCTCACCGCCTCAAGAAGATGGCAGGAATCTACGCCGGAGCTCCATTGGCTATGTCCAAACATACAAACTCGAGAAAGTTCGAAGTCCGGAAGACAAATTCAAAGAAGAAGCGCCGCCCACTACCAGAATCGCCCCCTATGCCGACGGCCATGGCCGTCGGCATAGCCCTGATTCCCGTCAGGATAGGCCTATGCCGACGGCCCCCGTGGGCATAGGGCCGTCGGCAACATATCTGTCGGCGTAGCTCGGGAGGCCGTCGGCATAGATCCTATCCCGACGGTGTCCGTACATCTATGCCGACGGCCTCGGCCGTCGGCAACGTCCCCGCCTAACGGTGGCCGCCGTCAAGTGCAGACAACCAGCTGCGCGGCACATGGCACATGTATGCCGACGGCTTGGCCGTCGGCATATATGTGCCACATGGTGCGCAGCTGTACCTCCTGGCGCAGGGTTATGCCGACGGCTGAGCCGTCGGCGTAGTTTAAATCTATGCCGACGGCTCAGCCGTCTGCATTGCCCTGCCCCAAGAATGCCCAGTGACTGCCACGTGGCTGCTATGCCGACGGCCTAGCCGTCGGCGTACTTTACAACTATGCCGACGGCTAGACCGTCGGCATAGCTGCCACGTGGCAGCCACTGAGAGCTCTCGCCATATCTATGCCGACGGCTAAGCCGTCGGCATAGTTTCTGTCTGTTTTTTTTTCTTTTTCCTATTTCTTTTCAGCTCAATTCATTTGAATATATAGAGCATATATAAGAATCATACAGCAATATATGCATCACATAACAATAAGGAGCAGCATCACACAACAAATGCATCATCACACAACATAAGAAGCATCGCAAACCATAAACATATAAGTATCATCACCACCAAGCATATAAGAATATCACAAACAACAATAAGTAACATCACAAGCATATAAGTATCATCACCACCAAGACCGCCACAAGTCACCCAAAGGCTTAAGCGCCTGGACGTCGAGCACCGCGGAGGTCGTCACCGCCAAGTCCGCCGAAGCCCGGGTCGTCACTGCTAGCGGCAGCGCCACCGCCAAGACCGCCACCGCCTCCGCCTCCGCCTCCGCCTCCGTGGATCGGAGTGATCGGGCTCCGTGACTTGGGAGTGCTGCGAAGACCACCACCAACGGTAGACGATCCACCGGTTCCCTGGATGTTGAAAAGACATGTTAACGGGATATATGACTGTGTTGAATAAACGATATGCTTTGGGTGAATAGATTGGGGATGAACTAACCGGCGAGGGGCCAGCGTTCTGTGCCAGAAACTCCTCAAAGGTAAGCAGCCTTGGTTGTGGTGGAGGAGATGGTGCTGGTTGCAATTGAGGAACCCTGCCGGCCGCCATTTCCTGAAGAGCGTGCTGCATCATGCGATTGTTCTGCTCATGGAATGCAAAAAGGCTCTCGTGCCACGCCATGGTCTCCTGGCGTGTGTACTCCATGTAGGCCTACGGTATGACATGATGGAACTCATAAAACTACTAAATGTGGAAAATAAAGTGAGCAATGAAGATAAGAGGGAAAATACTTACAGATTGCCGCTCCTGAAAGAGGGACTGTGACTGCGCACTGGTCATGGGCGTGCTCGTGCGCTGGCTCAGGCTCGGGTCGATCCGACGGAGCTGTGTGTAGGAGATAGTAGGAGTGATCACAGCATCCAGAACCGCGTCCCGACCGTGCTCCTTGGGCCCCATGCCCACCACCACCCTCTCGTCCAGATCCGCCGCAATAGGGCCAGGTGTGTCAGGATGTAACCTCAGATACCCTTCAGAGTAGGCCTTCTTCTTCTGCGCGGTCTTGCCGTAGTACTTGGGCTCACCAGGCTTGGAGTCCTTCCGCGTATGGGCGATCTCCCACGCCTGCATGTGTGAGAGCGGCCGCTTCAGTTTCTCCTCCTGCACCACCAAACAGAGGTTAGTCATACATAAGAAAGTGACGGTAAATAGAAGAAGAAGAATGTTTAATGAGGTTAGTCATACATTAAGTGTCTTGTGGAGAAAATGGTTTCGGTTTCCCTGAGCATGTACTCCCTCCTTCCCTCGGTTAGCCTTGTTTTTTATGCTCGTAGCTGCCCAGGCTCCATCCTAATCACACCAAAGATCCACCAATGCCGCCCAGGACTCGTCTTTTCCATAACACCAATTTGGACACACCTACATAATAAAAGCATGATGGCATGTCAACACGAAACGGTGAAATGTACCACAAACATCGGAATGAAAAATCTTTTATACTTACCGCCAAGTACTCGTGCCTCTCCAAGGTAATGCCCATCCTCCGCGCTTCTTCCTTGGTCATCTTCACACCAAAAACGTCGTGATAGTATGTCGAGATGGCCACCCAGCGCACCTCGTACTGGAGCTGGCGGGCCTTCTTCTTGGCTTGGCGCAGCACGATCTGGTCGGCTCTGGCTTGGTGCTCCGGAAGAACTCGATAGAATTTCTACAATCATGCATGAAACAAGAATGGAAGAAGCCATGAGTTAAATCATTCATGAAACCATAATGGACTTGTGCTTCTGAAGAGAACTCACCCAGAAAATAGTGATCACGGCCTTGGCATGGGTCTCATGGTCCGCGTGGAGGGCCGCTTCCCAGTGGTCCCAGCTCGTGGCCAAAACCCGACGGTCCGGGTGCCTGACTGGATCCGGACAGTACAGCCCCGGCCAGTGTAACTTCAGCAAGACGGTGATGAGGCCGTTGGGAATACGGGCCCCTTTAGGATAAATCCAATTGCTGCAAAAGAATGAAATATTAGCATGTGACAAGCAAAATAAATAACTACCGGAATGAGCATGTGACAAGCAAAAGAATGAAATTCTTATAAAGTGGCACTTACTCTTTCCCCGTGGGCTCAATGAGCCACTTCTTCTCCTCAGTAGCAAGAATCTGCTTTGGTAGCTTTGCGTTACCACGCAGCCACCCCTTGTTGCCACCCCCCTCCGCGTCACCACCATCATCACCGCCACCACCCTCCTCCTCGCCTGCCTCCTCCTCCTCCTCCCCCTCCCCAACCTCCTCCTCCACCTCCTCCTCGGCCCCATCCCGAACCTCCTCCTCCTCCTCCTCCTCCTCCTCCTCGTCAGAGGGTACCTCACTAGAGGAGGGTACCTCACTAGAGGAGGGCCTCGAAGACAACACCCCTAAGTCGGTGAGGGTGCGCTCTTTCTGGCCGCGACCCCCTGTAGTGGTTCTCCCCCCACCACCTCGCCCTCTAGGGGCTCTCCCCCCGCCCCCTCCTCCTCTAGGGGCACCTCTCCCTCGACCTCCCTGTGAGGAGTCATCGTCAAGTAGCCGGGGGGGAGGATTACGTGCTCGACCACTCCGACTAGGCAGACCGACGACCTTGCATAGGAAACCCACGCCGTCGGCCTTCCCCTTGCCCATGTTCCACGAACCTGCATTGAAAAGAGAATAAGCTATTAGTACATTAATAAAATGAAGGAAAAGGCATAATAATAAGGAATAATAAACACATTAATAAAAAAGCATAAAAAGGCATATTCCTAAACTATAGAAAAAAAAAGACTTGAAACGTACATCTGCTAGAACCCATACGAATCGTCACTGTTGTAACCTCCTTCTCAGTCGGTCTCATCATCACTATCAATCATATCATCTTCGTTGTCTGACGGAGGTGGAGGCTCTTCCTCGTCGTCAACGTCTTCGTTTAACTTTTCTAGCATAAGTATGTCATTTTCATTGACAATGGTCTCACCATCATTCCGTGCATCATCGTCGTTTGGATCCACATCATCATCACCCAATGGTCTAGCGTCATCGTTTCTAACCACATCATCATCATCAGGTTGCTCTTGATAGAACACTCCCTCGTATGTCGTGGGGTTAATGTTGTAGTAATCGTCTTCATTCGGGTCCGGTAGCTTACCATGTGGCGACACCTTGAACACAACTTCCCAACCCTTTAGGTACTCTTTCTGGCATGGGTAAGGCAGATAATAAACTTGTGTAGCTTGGGTAGCCGCAATGAAGAGATCGGCTCCGGCATAGACGGTTGATGGTTTAACTTCGACCAAACCAATGTAAGGCGTATGTTTTACCCCCTCCCGCGGATCGAACCATCGGCATTTGAACACAGGCAGACTTAGGGTCTCGCGCCCCTTTCAGAATTTAATCTCGTATATATTTTGTACCCTTCCGTAGTAGTCTACTGAATTTTGACCGGGGGTGTACACTCCGGTATTTATAGTTTTGGGATCAGGCCGGCTGTTCTGGTGCTCCTCTGTATGGAAGCGATACCCATTCACATCATACTTTTTACATGTCATGGCGGCAGGGTCAAAACCCATGGAAACCCATCTCAATTCATCATCCATAGATATGTTCGGATCTTTTCCCTACAAGTATAATTGAAATTGCTGGGTGCATTAGTTCGGTTAACTAATAAATGTTGAACTAGGTATTTAATAGGGGAATGTGGAAAATTACTTTCTCCATGAACCAAGCAACAAAATTTTTACGTCCAGGGTTTCCATGACGGAGAAGAGTAAGTGCCTCCGCCTCAGTAGGAGGATTCATTCCCGTCCATTCCTCTTGAACGAAATCACTAAAAGAAGAAAAGCGGTGTTAGACCGGGACTAAGGGAACATAGAACATGATGATGTGGAAGACATAAAGGAATGGTGTAGTGGTATTACCTCATCCACACTTCCTCAACTTCCTTGATGTTGTGCAAGATATAGAACATGAGGTCCTCCCACTCTTGTCGTGGCATGTTATAAGATTTCGAGGCCCCAGCCCTCCCACATTGCACGTTGAATAAATGGAGCCTGGGTTGATACTTGGACTCTTCTATATTGTATCGAGGCACCTTGTTATGCAGATGGGGAACGTGGTCTGGATAGTATGATGTCCTGAGGTCTGACACCTCCTCTAGGATAACTGCCTCAGCTATGGAAGCTTCAATCTTAGCTTTGTTTCCACATTTCTATCAGAGATGCTTGTTCTGTCTCTCAGGGCCGTACTGCCAGCGATTCTGCACAGGCCCCCCCAACAATACCTCGTTCGCGAGGTGCAGAATGAGATGTGTCATCGGAGTAAAGAAGCCTGGCGAAAAGATCTTCTCTAGCTTGACTATCAACTCCGGTGCCTTCTTATGCAATTTTTCAATCACGTCTTTACTTACTTCTTTAGCACAGAGCGTGCGGAAGAAATGGCTTAGCTCGGCAAGCACTCGCCAGACATGCTCGGGGACATAGCCTTGAACCATCACCGGCATTATCCGCTCAATCCATACATGGTAGTCATGACTCTTCAGGCCGGTCACTTTGCCCGTTGAAAGATTGACTCCCTTACTTATATTCGATGCATAACCATCGGTGAACTTCAAAATGTGTTTCAGCCAGATAAGTACTTGCTTTTTTTCTGGCGTTTTAAGGACAAAGTCAGCATCTGGCTTGAACCAGTTTTTTTGACCGCCTGTGGGAGGCTTCATGTTTAGACGTGGTCTATCACAAATTCTCTGTTGATCGGCTCTAGCTTTAACGTCATCCTTCGTCTTATCACGAATGTTGAGGATCGTGCGAAAAAGGGACTCTGCCACATTCTTTTGGATGTGCATCACATCTATGTTGTAAGGAAGTTTGAGGTCCTTGAAATAGGGAAGCTGCGAGAAGGGGGTAATGTGAGTCCAGTTGTGCGTCTCACCATATCCCTCGAAGCCTTTGGCTTTGGCTTTGCCTTTGCCTTTGACTTTAGGCTTGAGAGCTTTTAGCTGAGCAAGAACATCTGCCCCCGAAAATGTTGGAATCTCGGTTACTTCATGAACAACCCTGCCTTTCGTGAAGTTCTTCTTGTCTTCCCTGTCTGGATGGTCTGGAGGGAGGAACTGTCGATGCAGGTCAAAGGCTACATACTTGCCACCCTTACTCAGCCAAATCATTTGCAGAGCCTGCATGCACACTGGGCATGGCATCTTTCCACTTGTACACCATTCGCAGAATAGAGCATAGCCGGGAAAGTCATGCATGCAATAGTGCAACCAAACTTTCATCAAGAAATTTCTCTGCAGATCCCAGTCGTATGTCAACCTCGGAAAGTACCAAGAATGGTGCAAATCATCCACCAGCGGCTGCATAAACACACCCAATTGCTTCCTCGGGTATTCAGGCCCCGGAATAATGAGCGACAAGAACATGGTCTTGCGTTGCATTAGGGCACCGGGAGGGAGATTGAGCGGAATTACAAACACGGGCCAGCAGCTGTATGGATTGGACGACATACCATATGGATTGAACCCATCACCTGATATGGCTATTCTGACATTCCCAGCCTCGGCTGCTTCCTCGGGGTATTCTTCATCGAACGACTTCCATGCTTCGCCTTCCGATGGATGTACGATTTTATTTGGATTGTACCTTATACCTTCCTTGTGCCACTTCATCATTTTGGTAGACTCCTCCGTGATGAAAAGGCGCTGCAGTCTTTCTATGAAATGGAGATACCGAAGAACCTTAACGGGGATGGCTAGCTGCTTTTTCTCACCATCCTCACCGACCACCTCAATGTACCGAGACGAACCGCACTCCCTACAGTACTTGTCATCCGCATACTCGTGCCTAAACAAAAGGCAATTCTTCGGGCAAACATCTATTTTCTCATAATCCATAGAGAGTGCCTTCATGATTTTCTTTGTAGCGTACATGCTTTTCGGCAGTTCATGACCCTCAGGGAGGCTGTTAGCCCATACTCCCAGGAATGCTTCGAAGCATTTCTGGCTACAGCCGTACTCAGCCTTGACTGCAATCAGTTGCGAGATGGCATCCAGCTGAGATATTTTCGCACCCGCATAAAGAGGTTTCTTGGGCGAGACCAAGACCTCGAAGAAGGCCTTTGCGGTTGCCTCCGTCTCCTCTGGTTCATTCTCTGAAGGTGTCGCATTTGCCGTTTCTGCAATAATGACATCATCTAGCATGTCCTTGACCCCGTCGTCCTCATATCCATCGATGCGTTGTCGCATCACCTCCTCTCTACCACGGTCCTGCTCGGCTATGTTTATCGGCGTCATGTCAAAGTTTGGCATATATCCGTGCGTGCGAAGGTGCTCAGTCATGTCCTTCTGATTTCTACGGTGACGTCTGGCACATCTCGCACAGGGGCATGGTGGGATAATTCTCATTGGACGACGGAATATCTCCTTCAAATACACATCGGTTTTCGTGATCAACTCTGATGTTACTCGATTCCGACGGATAAAACCACTGTACATCCACTGATTATCTGCCATCCTCTACTTTTTTGTAAGCCACAAAACATAATTAAGGATTCACTTAAATTAATCACATCAAATTTTCATTTTCTACCGCGTTGAATCCACCTACATCTCTAATAGGTAAAGATGGGTCCTAATCCCACCCGAGGATGTGTAGATTGAGTACGTTCTCTATTCTACCCTGTTCTGAGACAAAATTTCGGCAGCACCTCCCCGCTGTTCTCCAGATACACGTCTCGGCAAATAGCCGAGAGAATGTGCTCCGGAGAACAATGGGGAGGCGCCGCCGAAATCCTGTCTCGGAACGGGGTAGAACATGGAGAACATACCCAATCTACACATCCTCGGGCTGTCCGTGGAAAACGCTGGACAATCCGAAAGAGCTGCGGTGATAAATATGCAATTGAATGCATATTTATCGATGCAACCCTTTTGGACGGGAGACGCCTAGGTTACGCGACTTGACTTGAGAATGAAATCTAGTGACATGAAAAAATGTAGGAGATGGACTTGTAGCTCACCCTCGGTTGTAGGGGAAGGAGTCGAACAACAGCGGGATGCTCAGGGACCAACGTGTCGGACGACGGTCACTCCGATGAAATGCAACACCACAAAGCCTACAAATTCCACCGAGTGAAAAAAAATTAGGTCATCACCTCACATTAAGCATTGATACTTTAAACTATGAAAAAAATCATATTTCGTCAACTGTCAAATTTTGTCCTTCAATTTTTTTAACAAGATCATCATGATAAAATAACCACTCATCTTATACCAGTTTTGGAGCACATCTCACATAGCTATTTGACAACATCACAAAATGAAAATAAAAACTTCATTAGCTATTTTATAAACTAAGTGACTCAAGTTGCTTTTTTAACTATGATAATTCATTTTGGGTCTCGAATTTCACCTACATCACAACATTCATCCATCTATCAATCTAACAACATCACAACATCTATCCATCTAAGACACATACACATTCATCCATCTATCAACCTAACAACCAACAACATCCAACATCCATCCATGCATCCATTCACCATCCAACATCAACAGTAGCAAATATGCAAAAATGATTAAAAAAGGTAGCTCGCCGAGGGGCGAGGCAGGGCCGGCGGTGGAGGGCTGTGGAGCGCGGGTGAGGCACGGGAAGGCCGGGGCGGCGGGCCGGCCGTAGAGGAGGGCGCCCGCCGCCTCTACCAGCAGCGCTGGTCGGGTAGGGACCGGGCCAGCCGGATTCGCGCCCGCCGTGGTCGGGGCGGCCGTCGCGCGGTCGGGGGAGGACGGGGCGCGGTGGGGTCGGGAGGTGGCCGGGGCGACGTCCGGTGGGGCGGCGGCAGCGGTGCGGGTGTGGGCGGGCACGCAGATGTCGGGGCGGAGTGGGGGTGGCTGCAGGGGGCGGCGGACGGTGCGGGCCGGCCGGGGTGGCGGCGGTGCGGGGTCGGGGTGGGGTTGGGAGGCCAGGGCGGGGCGGGGTCGACGCGGTGCGGGTGGACGGCGGCGCGGGTCGACGGCGGCAGATTGGGAGGATGGGGGTTGCGGGGTGTGGCAGCGAATGGATAGAAACGAGTGGAGGGGATGCGCCGCGAGGGGATAAGGCATACTATGCCGACGGCCACGCCGTCGGCATAGGTTTGGTCCCCACCAGCCAGGGACAGGGCCGGCGAGTGGATAAGAGGCATATGCCGACGGCCAGGCCGTCGGCATAGATAGGAGGCCTATGCCGACGGCAAGGCCGTAGGCATAGATGGCAACCACTTTTTTTGAAAAAATAGTCCCACCTCGCCTAGGGACAAGCAATTTGACCTGTTTAAATAGTTCACTAATCCATACGTTATAAGCTCCGGTATTCATTAGACTTCTATGAAGAAAACGGACTATTAATGTGAAACTTTCAGTGCCCGCGTAGCCGGCCCGGTGCCCGGGCACAGAAGGTTTCACGGTGATAGTCCGTTTTCCATGATGGATGCCGGTGTTTTTTATAAATTCAATTATTATTTTTTTAGTTTTTTAGTAGTTTACAGTGTGTACGGGACCCGGTGAGATGCCCGTCACGGCGGCAGCGACGCCCGTGAGGGGGGGCACACCCCGAATCCCAGTTGACCAGTAGATCTAGCCCTTTGACTTTCGCCCATAGCAACATCCCCGAACACGGTCTGGACCCAACCCAACACTAGATTCCCTCCGGTTCCACCGCACCCGCACCATCCCCCCTCCAAGTGACGGCGGCACTGCCTTCCGTGGAGGGGGGGCCACACCACGGAGCCCCAAGACGGGTGTCTACGCATGCCAGAACACTTTCACACATGCATCGGGACCCGTGCGATGTTTCGGTGGCATAGCTACACCCGGAAGGCCACCCCGAATCCCAGTTGACCAGTAGATCTAGGCCTTTGACTTTCGCCGGACGGGCTTTGACCGGTGGACTCTTCCACCTGGTTGACGGAGGAGGTAAGCCAATAGCAACATCCCCGAACACGGTCTGGACCCAACCCAACAATAGATTCCCTCCGTTCCACCGACCCGACCATCCCCCTCCAAGTGACGGCGGCATGCCTTCCGTGGAGGGGGGGCCACACCACGGAGCCCCAAGACGGGCGTCTACGCATGCCACGACACTTTCACACATGCATCACGACCTGCGATGTGTTTCGGTGGCAAGCTACACCCCGATTCCCCCTCAAACAGATTCCCTCGTGTCGACCGTTTCCCTCCTCCGTGACACGGCGGCAGCGACGTCCGTGAGGGGGCAATCGATATACCATTGGGGTATGTTTTTTTTGTTTAGATAAGGCACATTTATGTTTGTGAATAACCAAGATCCCTCCGTGTCGGCCCGACGTGGCCGTTTCCCCCTCCGGGACATGGCGGCAGCGACTCCGTGAGGGGGGGCACACCCCGGAGCCGCGTGTCGGGTGCCTGCGCCTGCCACCATGCTTCCACAAAGCGTAGGGGCCCACCGCAACATGGCGGCATTGCTACCCCCAGGTACCCCGTCCCATCTAACCCTGACACAAACGACCGCCAGATCTAGCCCTTTTACTTTTGCAGGACGGGGTTTGACCGGTGGACCTTTTCACGTAGTTGTCATAGCCCATCCCATAGCTACACCTCCCAACACCGTCCCGGCCCAACCCACCCCAAGATTCCCTCCGTGTCGGCCCGACGTGGCCGTTTCCTCCCCTCCGGGACACGGCGGCAACGACGCCCGTGAGGGGGGGCACACCCCGGAGCCGCGTGTCGGGTGCCTGCGCCTGCCACCACGCTTCCACAAGCGTAGGAGGGCCCACCGCAACACCTGGCGGCATTGCTACGCCCCGGGTACCCTGTCCCGTCTCCCCTCTCCGTGACACGATGGAAGCAAGGCCCGTGTGGGGGGGGGGGCAATCGATATATATATAATCGAGATATGTTTTCTGTACATAAGGCACATTTAAGTTAATCTAATTAGTTTTGGAAAAAAATAAAAAGGAAAAAGAGAAAATAAATAAAATATTAAAATATTATTAGAAAGCTATGCCTACGGCAATGCCATCGGCATAGCTACGGCCACGGAACGGTAGAGCCATGGATCGATGACGTGGCGTAGGGCGCGGATCGATGACATGGCAAAGGTCATGGGCCAGGCCTATGCCGACAGCAAGACCGTCGGCATAGATATGCCACCCCATGGACCGGCGAGCGGCTCGGATCGATGACGTGGCAGACGACGAGAATCGATGACGTGCGCATACCTATGCCGACGGCCACCGTTAGCCCGTCGGCGTAGGCATCACGCCGTCAAAGCGCCGTCGCCGCCCGGGTAGCCGGGCCCACATGGTATGCCGATAGCCGATCTATGCCGACGGCAACCGTAGGCATATTTCTTGCGATGCCGACGGCCTACCTATGCCGACGGCCCCCGTCGGCATAGATGGATATATGCCGACGGCTTTAGGTGGGCCGTCGGGATACACCTATCTATGCCGACGGGGGCCGTCAGCATCGCCAGTTTTTCTGGTAGTGGCCATCCGTCTGAGAGCCGCACCTGCGAGGACTAAAAACTTTAACCTAAACTACTAACTAGAGCGGAGTAGGGCACTAAGATTCTTTTCCCCGCCGCCGATCATCGGAGCGGCAAGCTGAGGGGAGGCGAATCCACGGCTCACCGGTGAAGTTTGGAGGAAAAAGTTTGCCATGGCTGCCTAGTGCCTAGTGTTAGTGTTAGAGGAGGAAACGAGAGGAGTCCGCTACTTCACAGGGGGTCTCTCTCCTCGCATGTTGGATGTGTATTCACGCAAATTGGAACCAAGCCTCCGCATTAAATCCTGGTCGGTAACGTCAGCGTCGACGCGGTCCATACGATCAGCCTGACCACAAATGTTCTACTGTACTACTAGTATATCAATACTGAGTCAACTTTGGCATGCTATATATGGCGTGGCCAGCTTTGAATCATAGAGGCCAAGATCTTTTTGGGTCAGCAGAAATATCTTTCTGAATGTTGTCATCAACAGAAATATAGCTATCTAGTGCGATGGACATATGTGCGCACTTGATTACTTGTCCAAGTCGTAAAGCAGACAGTTCAAATGAAGAATTAACCAACCAAACATTTTGCCTTGTAGAGTAGTAAGTTCTAACGGAAGAGTCTCCGCAATGCTCGTGTATATGTACCTCCGGAGCCTTACAACCGAGACACCAAAACACGAGCCATCTACTACGTGGAAAGTTGAGACCTTGAGCAGCTCATAGACAACACATCAGCAGCAGCAGCAATGGCGGCCGCCGGAGCAGGAGGAGACGACCTGAAGCTGCTGGGCATGTGGGCGAGCCCGGCCGTGCTGCGAGTGCGCCTCGCTCTCAGCATCAAGGGCATCAGCAGCTACGAGTACCAAGAGGAGGACTTCGACAACAAGAGCGAGCTGCTCCTCCGGTCCAACCCCGTCCACAAGATGGTACCGGTGCTGATCCACGCCGGCAGGCCCGTCTGCGAGTCGACGATCATCATACAGTACCTCGACGAGGCATTCGCCGGCGACGGCCGCCCCACCCTCCTCCCGGCCGACCCCTACGAGCGCGCCGTCGCCCGCTTCTGGGCCGCCTTCATCGACGACACGGTATAGCCATACTCCATTGATTTCATTAGATCCGTCGTGTTCGTAATCGTGGCAAGCATTGAGCTCTTGTGGACAATTGTCTCACCTCCCTTCTGTGCAAGCGCAGCTGCTGAAGGCCATGTACCAGGCGTCGTGGAGCAAGACGAAGGAGGAGAAAGCGGCGGGGAAGACAAAGGTGGCCGCCGCCTTGAAGACCCTGGACGGAGCCCTGCGGGACATCGCCGGAGGGAAGCCGTTCTTTGGAGGCGACGCCCCCGGGTACGTGGACACGGTGCTCGGCGGCCACCTCGCATGGGTGCGCTCCGTGGACGTGATCAATGGCGTCAAGACCATCGACCCCGTGGAGATGCCGCTCCTGGTCGCGTGGGCGGACCGCTTCGGCGCGCTGGACGCGGTGGAGGCGGTCATGCCGGATGTCAACAGGCTGGTGGAGTTCTCCTTGTCCTTGGCAATGTAGGCTCATGCTGGGACGAGGCCGCCACAGCAAACTATTTTATTTTATTTAAACTAGCACATATGCCCGCGTTGCAACGAGAGAAAAAATATTATGCATTTATAGTTAGTGAGAATTATATGTGCAAGCAAAACTCTATGTGCACGTGAAAAAGAAATATTTAGCTTCTTAGTTTCGCCGGGTGTGACGTAATCAATACGCTATTTTTTCATTCATTGATCGAGGCATTTAAGAGTTTTGTTACGTCATTGTACGCCAAAGAAGGCCCATGAATTATTCAATCTACCTTTTCTTTTAGTCGAGGAGATTTTGAGGCATGAAGTTTCTGAATATTGTAGGAAACATGAATCATTTTTAAAACATGAATATTATTTGAATTTGTGAATATTTTTTTAGAATGGGAACATATCTTGAAAATTCATAATTTTTTTGAAAATATGTATCTTTTATACGCGAACATTATTTTGAATAGTGAAAATTTCACTAAAACAAGAATATTTTTTGAATTTAGAGTATTTTTTAAAATGCCATTTTCTTTTTAGAAATCTCAAAAAAAATTGAAATACAATTAAAAAATTGAAAAATAGGCAACTTTTTCAAGTTCCAAATATTTTTTAAAATAGCAACAAAATTTTGAATTCTAAACATTTCCTAAAATTTGATTTTTTTTTTTTATTCTAAAAATTTTGAGAATTTTGAATTTATGAAATAAATTCTATAAGAAAATAAACTTGAAAGGGAAAAAAGAGATGGGAGAAGGAAAATAAAAATAGAAGTAAAATACAAAAACAAAGAAAAATGGGCCAGCCCATTATTGGTTGTCCTGTGCGAAGCTCCGACTATTTGTTGACCTGTGTGAAAAATAGCGAAATCACTAGTTGAGGAGTACTCGTTGCAAAGATCACTCCAACTCCCCTGGTTGCGACAAATGGCGCACATGCAGCGCGCCACTTGTCGCAACCTGGGAGTTTTTCTTTTTTTCGTAGATCCGTTTATTCAAAACGTTTTATCTCTCAAACCGTGGGTCCAAATCTTGAACCGCTTTCACCGTTGGATTCCTCGCGTTGAGATCTTCAAAACTAAATCACATGTTGATAGGTTTTGACGAACTTTTTTTTCACGAAAAAACCGGACGAAAAAACCGAACTGGGAGCACGGGTTTTTTCCCTTTCCGAAAAAGGCACGCCCGTGCCTCTCATGAAATCACAACCGTGCCTCTCGCGGAAACAAAACCATGACTCTCGCGGAAGGAAAAAAAAAGAGAAAACGCGTTTTTTTTTCCGTTTCCGAGGAGGCACGTCCGTGACTCTCGCGAAAGCACAACCGTACCTCTCGCGGAAGCAAAACCGTGACTCTCATGAAAGAAAAAAAACAGAAAACACGTTTTTTTTCGTTTTCGAGAGGCACGACCGTGACTCTCGCGAAAGCACAACCATGCCTCTCGCGGAAGCAAAATCGTGACTCTCGCGAAAGAAAAAAAAACAGAAAACGCGTTTTTTTTCGTTTCTGAGAGGCACGGCCGTGACTCTCGCTAAAGCACAACCGTGCCTCTCCCGGAAGCAAAACCGTGACTCTCGCGAAAGAAAAAAAAAACAGAAAACGTATTTTTTTTTCATTTCCGAGAGGCATGGCCGTGCCTCTCACGAAAGCACACCCGTGCCTCTCGCGGAAGCAAAACCGTGACTCTCGCAGAAGAAAAAAAAGTATTTTTTTTTCATTTCCGAGAGGCACGGCCGTGACTCTCGCGAAAGCAAAACCGTGCCTCTCGCGGAAGCAAAACCGTGACTCTCGCGAAAGGAAAAAAAAAAGAAAACGCGTTTTTTCGCGCAAATTTTTTTTTCAAAAATTTCTTTTTTGTTGAAAAGCTAAGGAAGACCGGTGGAAAAATAAAACGTCGAAAAAAACCGGAAAAAACCGTTTAAAAAGCCGAAAATGCGTGCGGAAAAATAAAAAAACAAAATCCGGAGGGAGCGCCCAGAGCGCGACACGTGGAGAATGGCTGAGAGCGCGCCAAATGGCGCTGATCGTTGCGAGGCTCCCGAAGGAGCGCTCGTTAACTAGTTGCTCTCGAAAAATAGAGTTTTCCCAGGTGCATGGGCAGAAAAATAAGTGGACTGGCTTCGCTGGGCCACAGCGCGCGGCCCACGTCCGAAATTCTGGAAAAAGCTTGTTTTTCTAGCAGACGGCCGCATAAGAATTTAGTACCACCTCAGATAAAAAAATCGACGGTCAACGGATGGAAAAATTGGCGAAAACACACCTTACTTTATTAGTAGGTATAGATATGGGTTAAAATAAAAAAAGTTACCGCTATATTTATTTTAGTGTTTCTCGTGGAAATTGTACTCTCTCACTCTAGCGTTCATTATTTAGTTTTGTTGTTGTTGAGTGAACCATAAAGCTTTATTGATCATGGAAAATATTATCTGTCTATCTTGCAACCAAGCCACTCGTTCGTCTATTTTTTTCTAAAAAATGTGTGTTTTATTGACTCATAATGTCGCCTCAAGAGAATGCAAGCACTATGAGCACACGCCCAACCTTTGCACGACTGGGATGCACACGGCCCACCAACATACATACACACAAAGGTAAAATTATGAAACCTCTGAAAATCATGTCGAAGCAAACTCAAGCATACAACAACAACCATCGATATCAATCATCATAGATGACAAAACCCCGGACCGAGGGAAAAGTGCTTCAAAAACAACGCCTCCAGTAAGAGAACGACACGCAAGCACCACCATCGCTAGATCCATCCATGGAGGCTAGATTTTGGGTTTTCAGGCTGATTATAAGACTATGAATAATGGTTGAGTAAGTAATATACAAGTGCTCAATGGCGGAGACAAGGGGGCAACTCGGGGCCTCCGACCCATAATCTGAGGAATTTGCTATGGACAGTGGCAGAATTACTAATTATTTGCTGCTAAAAATCTATTTTCCAATAGTCTGGGCTTCGAGGTGGCTAGGGCTTTTGGCGCTTTGGCGATGATGGCTATGGACGTTCAGCAGTTGTGTGGCCCGCTTTGGGGCTCATCTTCCAGGGCAACCTTGAGATGCTCCTTCCTGGGAGACCACCGGCCTAGAAGGAGGTTGGGTGAAAGACGTCTTTCGACTTGGAGTTTGTTGTGTCCGCTTGACGTCTTCCACCATGTCGTGCCCGTGTCTGTGCCCTACGGCGCTTCGGCTTTGCAATGGCCAGACATCTCAGATGGCTTCACACGGGACCAGGACGCCTCCCCACAATTCCCACAGTCGCGGATAACGTCAAGAAGCTCCGCGACGGAAATGCCCACAACTGTTTGAGAATATTCCTCAACCAAATTCATAGTTTTTTATGCCCCATATGTATTTATCGGACAAATTTAAGGATCGCAGTTTCATTGTGATGCATGTTTATGACTCATTCATGATGGATATGATAAATGATGGTCAAGATCGTCCAAATTATGATATGAGTGTTAAAAATCTGCTTTTGTTTGATGTTGGGCAATCATTGGGTGCTAAAAAAAGAAGGTGAAAGCAAGAGGTAACTTATACTCAACCCATGAAGATGTTTTGTTCTGTAAAGCTTGGTTGGGCACAACCATGAATCCTATTTGTGGAACCGAGCAAACGGGCTCCAAGTATTTGAAAAAAAGTGCATGGTACCATGAACACAATCACTATGTGGAGTTGCATGCAATCCATACCACACGTAATGAGGGTTCTCGCCAACATAGATGAGCCGCCATCCAATAGTCTTGAACGTGTATTGAGGTTTCTATGCGCAAGTGGTGAATAGGCAACAAAGTGGCATTGGATTCGATAGCCTTGTAAGTTTTTCTTCACATGGGTCATGACCTTTCTTCCTTTCTTCGTCATTTTGCATTATGTTGATGTGTGATTATTTGCTTACTAAATGGGGTTGGCCAACACTTTGTACCATCAAATTGAGAACAAGCCATTCACTATGTCTCATTGTTGGATGAAATTGAATGGCGGTCAACTCTCTTTGAAGATCTCAAGAATCCCACCAAGAAGCAGAAGAATGATGTCACAAACTCTCACAATTCTATTGGATTTGAATGACGACAATGGTCAAGGTGGAGGGACGAGCGGACATGGGACCGAGCCAAAGAGAAACATAAACTTGAGGGAGGAGAAGTGGGAGATAGATAGGGCCGGTGCGGCAAGCATAATGCCCGTCACATGGATGGACATCGGTCTCAAGGTGATGCCAAGAAGGACCACGGAGGAGTATTGAATATGAGGGGTGCGGTTGTTGTCCGCATGGAAACCGGGATTGTTGATTCGTGTCCACGAAAATAAATATGATCACATTAGGCAAGTAGAGATAATTACACCAATGGTGCTCGAACTTACCACGGATGTTCATTTTAGTGCATGAATATGAAAAGTAAGCCAAACTAGTTCTAAAATTTGGTACGAACATGCAAATACGGTGCTAGTCTCATCCGTAGACGTAAGGTGTACTGACGCGGCATCGTATTGGGAGTCGAACATGTGACCTCAAGCTAGCGGGCATCCTCCAAATTTTTTTTTTGAGGGAATAGCGGGCAGCCTCTAATGTTCACCATGCCCAGTATGCCTTGAGAGCAAGTACAATAAGATAACGTAGACGGGTTGTACGATATTAAATATTATATTGTTGCTGAATTGGAAAAGAGAGAAAAGAAGTGGGCTACTGATTAAAAATCGTTTGTAGCACGTACTCCTAGCGACTGTGAAAGAGTGAGATGGGTTATGTATAAATAAAGTAGTACATATTTGTATTTAATTATTGTATTGTTGACTATAAATGACGTGGCAATATCATATAGCCAACAACTGGCTGTACTATTTGTCGTGGTTCTAAGTCTGACAGTAGAATAGGGGGTAGGTATGAGGAGGCAAGATCCTAGCTACGATGAGGTTGTGCACGCAAGATTTACGAGTTCAGGCCCTTCTCGGAGGAAGTAACAGCCCTACGTCTCGGTGCCCGGAGGCTCGGTCGATTGAATTATGCGTGAAGTTACAGGGGGTGCGAACCCTTGTGCCGGTGGAGGGGGGTGGCTTATATAGAGTGCGCCAGGACCCCAGCCATCCCACGTTACAAGGGGTTCAATGTCCATAAAGACAGGACGTTACTAATAACGCCAGCAATAAAGGCAAATAAATGATCATTAAGACTACGGAGTGAATGCCTGACCATTGCCATCCTGAGTGACCTTAGATCTTCTGTCTTCCGAGTGGTTTCTGGTGTGGTCGAGTGAGTACACCCCGGTCGAATGGAATTGGGTTATCCGAGTGAACTGTTGGTCTAGTGGGCTGTACCCTATGGTGATTTCAGTCGGTAGATGATGCTATCCTTTGAATGTCCTTGGCCTTAGAGCAGTGTCCTCGGGGAAGGGTGTCTAGGTCAGGCCTATTACCCTACCCTAGGTACATGTTTTCGTCATTAGCCCCCGAATGGATTTGGGTCCGAGTGGAGAAGGGGTTGAAGATGGTTCCGACCCGATTTATATGCTTCAGAGGCATTTTAACCGGGCCGGTGATCTTTGTAAAAACTTCAACATCACTTTCAGTCGCCTGGGTCCATTTAGAGGTCGTCGAGTGATTTTTGCTGATAAGCTCTGAGTGTTGGTATGGTATAAAATCCTCAGCGCGATTGGTCACACTGCCGCTTCCGGATCTCACGGGATTCGAAATTTGGAGAAGCGCGCGGGATGGAGAGTACCGCAGTAAACGGAGCGGGTTAGGCAGGGACGCCTCGATTCTCGCGCCACCTTTTTCGCCACGTATCCAGCGCGCGACTGTTGCGGGATTTGACTGGATTGCCTGGGCCCACAAGTCAGCCACTCGGGAGCAGGCCCATATAAGGCGTCGGGACCGATGAGCCTGGCACTGTGCTCCCCATCCCCTTCTTCTTCTCCTGTTTCACCACCACATTCGCCGCCACCTTCGACGCCGTTGCCCTGTCCGAGCGCAGCCTGCCGCGATGGGGAAGGAGAAGACGGCGGCCCTGGAGCGTGCGAAGAAAGCGACGGCGGCAGTGAAGGGCAAGAAGACGAGTCGGGGTGTATCGTCGTCGAGATCCGG
This sequence comes from Thinopyrum elongatum, assembly GCA_011799875.1. Classification (NCBI taxonomy): domain Eukaryota; kingdom Viridiplantae; phylum Streptophyta; class Magnoliopsida; order Poales; family Poaceae; genus Thinopyrum; species Thinopyrum elongatum. Next base: position 49,415,117 of record CM022303.1, on the reverse strand, counting down.
CCTGCCGCCCGGCTGGATCCATGGCGACTGGATTCGATCCACGATTCAGCAAGAGGATCTGGAGGATCTGGTCGAGGGGGGCTTGATCGCTCATGGATCCTGGAGGCTGCCAGGTGATGAGACCGAGCCGCAGCCGCAGGAGGGTGAGTGCGTCCTCCTCGCGACCCACGTCGACCGTGGTTTTTCTCTGCCCCCTCATCCTTTTTCCCGAGGTTTTCTGAACTTTTTTGGGGCCCAACTTCATCACTTTTCCCCGAACACCATCACATACCTCGCTGTGTTTGTCTTCATGTGTGAGAATTTCCTGGGTTGTCGACCGCATTGGGGTCTCTTCAAACACATCTTTACTTGCCGCTCACAGTCTGTGAAAAAGGCCAATCCGAGTGATGAGAGGACGCACGTGATCCAGATGTGCGGAGGTCTAGGGATCCAGATGAGAGGTAAAAGCACTTTTCCACCTATGACTCTTCCCGAGTCGGTCAGAGGGTGGCAGTCGACCTGGTTTTATTGTAAGGACAAACCAACTCCTGGTCAGTCGACTGGCCTCCCCCCCTTCACCATGGGGCGAATTGAGAAGCCCTCTCCCTTGAAAGTGACTCCAGCAGAAAAGGCGGAGGTGACTATGTTGGTTGAACGCGTAATCCAACTTGTCCGCGATGGTGTGACCGGCATGGATTTGCTAGAGGTGTTTCTCACTCGCCGCATCCAGCCGCTCCAGGCCCGCGATCATCCTATGTGGATGTACTCGGGCGCCGATGATTCTGCTCGGATCCACCCGGAGGAAGTTGCCGAGGAGACGGTGGCGCAGTGGCTGCAGGGCATTACTGGAAACAAAGACAACCCCAGGGGGTCCAGGAGAATTCCGCCACTCGACGCTGATAACGAACCAGACAAGGTCTGACCTTTGATGTTGAGTGACTTTTACTCTAATTTGTAAACTGTCTTTGGAACCGACTGATGCTTGTTCGATTCTTTGCTTCGCAGATATATACTGAGATGTACTCGATGCCCAACAGGGAGCAGATCCAGGAAGGAGAAGAGAGCGGAGGCGACAGCGGCGACGGGAACTCCAATGGCGAGAGTGATGAAGAGCACGAAAACTCGAGCAGTGATGAGGAGGTCGATTCTCCACCTCGCGCGGAAAAGCGTTCCAAGCATAAGCATGACCCAGCAAGTATCCGGGGCAAGGTGGCAGCACCGACTGGACAGACTTCGAAGCGCACTCGGACATCTTCTCCGGTGCCGACTGAGAAGGCTCCGAAGCAGCTCAAGACCGCGCCGTCAAAGCCACGGAAGGCTTTGCCCAAGATCAAGGTTGACGTTCCCGTCGCCTCTGCGTAAGTGTTTCGTTTTCACCCTTTGTTCCAAGAATCTTATATCAGTTGTCGACCCATTCACTTGCTTGACCGAGTGAACCTTGAGATTTGCAGCGCTGCTACCTCCGGGACTTCTGCTTACCAAGATGATGGTGACAAGGAGATGGAGGACGCGGTCACATCCAAAGCGGGTATGACCCCTGTTATCTCGTCTTTTCTTTGCTAGCCGATTCTATAGTCGACTGAACTCTTGTGGTCGATTCTTTTGCAGCTCCGCAAAATGTTATTGAACTTCAAGACGATGATGAAGATGAGCCACAGAAGCTCGTGGGTAGGAGGAGCAGGACCTCGGTCAAGAAGGTACCAGCTAGCAAGACGCCTCAGTCGACGCCGGCGACGGAACCAGCTATCCAGCAATCCGGGGACTTCAACCGTGCCTCTGTTACTTTTGCGAATCCCTTGTCGAGTGTTCGTCCTTCATCGTCGACTGTGTCGGCCCTTGCTTCGTCTGTCCAACTTCATGCCTCAAGCTCTCAAGCTACTGCAACTGATACACCGACTCCACCTCCCACCGCCCATCACGTCCCAGAAGACCAAGTGAGTGCTGCCAAGGAGGCTATACGCCAGGCTGGCGTTATGATGGAGCAGATGAAGGTGGTGCGCGAGGCCAGTCAAGCTGCCTATGATGCCAGCTCAGCACTTCAGGCCAATGTCCAGGTTAGCTTACTTCCGACTGAACTCCATCTTGACGCTTGTTCTGTTAGGATATGATATTTAGAAACTGCTGCTTTATCTGCAAGACGTCCGTGGATGAGCATTTTGGAACCTTAATTGCACACCCATTGTCAGTCTGTACACCCACTGGGTGTTTTAATTTCTGTTGAGTAGTTTTTCCACTTGAGTCGACTAGGTTGTGCTGATTGAATCTCTGAACCAGTGGGGGCACGCTGAGTGCACCCACTGGGTGTAGTCCCCGAGACCGCCGTCGAATGTTTGATTCGGCGGGGGTCTTTGAACAGAGCTTTTCCACTCGGTCTGGGCAGATCATGCCGAGTGGAACCTTTACCAGTGGGGGCACGCTGAGTGCACCCACTGGGTGTAGTCCCCGAGACCGTAGTCGACTGCGGGCAGTCGGCTATGGTCTGAGTTTTTTTTTTTGACTGGACGGACCAAGTCGATTGAAAAAGTTGGACCAGTGGGGGCATGCTGAGTGCACCCACTGGGTGTAGTCCCCGAGACTATTGGCGAATGTTTGATTCGGCAGTAGTCTTAGAACTATTTGAACTTGCTACTTTATTGCTCGGAAGCAACCAATTTTTGTGTCTGCCGACTGACTATCTTCTGAACACAGAAATCTTGTGATCTTGGAGCCCGGTTCGCCGACTTGGAGAAGAAGCAAATCCAGCTCAATCTTGACCTGGAGTTGGCTCAAAACAACTTGCAGAAGGCTAAGGATGACGCTGCTGGTAAGGAAAGCTTGTCGGCCGGTTCTCTTGCCATCTTTTCTCCTCCTTTTTCTGATTCGAATGTTATTCTTTCTAGAAACAATGAGACAGGCTTTGGAGAAGAAGGACCTTGATCTTGCGGCTGCGAAGAAAACCGCCGAAGACAAAACGGCGTTTGCCGACCAAAAGATGGCCTCAGTCGGAAAGCTGGAGGAAGAGAATACCAAGCTGAAGGCTGCTCTTGACGAAGCCAACAAGGAAGTGACTCGTCTGAAGAAGGACAAACAGACCCTGACCGACAAAGTAGAAGACATCACCCGCAGGAGGGACGAGCTGGAGAACTATCTGGGAGGGCTCGCCAAAAAATTATTCCTCATGCTTGAAGGTACTTTTCTCTGTGCGATTGGTTTGCTTTCATTGACCCATCATACTGCTGTCGACTTATTATTTCTCTGCGAGTGCAGAATTCTGTCAAGACTTCGAGGAAGAGACTGGGCGAGTCGAGACGAACTTGGACCCCATCAACTCCCCTGTCAAGGATGAAGCTGCCATGAACGTGCTCCGACTGGAGTCTCACCTTGCCAGTGCCTTGGAATATCTTGCTCGACTCAAGGTTGCGGTGTCGCGAATCGACACAGCGCTCTGGCCAAGGGAAACGCTCCGAAATGATCTCGAGTCTCTGATGACTCGACTCAACGAGATTCCTGGTCGAGTGCAGGAGTGGAAGAAGTCCGCTGCTCGATGCGGTGCTGACGTAGCTTTGTCCCTGGTTCGTGTCCACTGCAAGGAAGCCAGAGAAGAGAAGCTAGCAGCAATCAAGGTCGCCAACACCAAGAAACTTGACTTCCAGTCTTTCATGGAGACCTTCATTGCTGCTGCTACTCGAATTGCAGATGGAATCGACCTGGACGAGTTTGTCGAGCCTGCCAGCCCCTCTGCGGAGTGAATGAAACTTTTATGATCTGATTCAATTTGCCTCGGTATGCCGAGTGATTCTGTAACCGTATAACTCCTTCGGGCCTGATGCCCGAGTACTTTAAACTCCTTCGTCCGAACTTTTACGATCTGATTCAATTTGCCTCGGTATGCCGAGTGATTTTGTAACCGTAAAACTCCTTCGGGCCTGATGCCCGAGTACTTTAAGCTCCTTCGTCTGAACTTAGTTTGCCCTTAAATATGCTTGTTTTTATTTCCGAGTGGAACTTGTATCTTCACTCGGAACAGACTTTTGTTCTTGTGATGCAGTTCTGAGGAGAGGATCGCGGACGACCTACACCTCGTCGTCCTTGCAGATCAGGATGGAGCGTGTTTTACACTTAGGCGAGTACAGGACTGCAGCTAAGCCCCTGAGTGAGAGGGTTGCTCATCACTCGGTAGGATTTTACAAACTTAGGCGAGTACAGGACTGCAGCTAAGCCCCCGAGTGTGAGGATTGCTCATCACTCAGTAGGATTTTACAAACTTAGGCGAGTACAGGACTGCAGCTAAGCCCCCGAGTGTGAGGCTTGCTCATCACTCGGTAGGGTTTTACAAACTTAGGCGAGTACAGGACTGCAGCTAAGCCCCGAGTGAGAGGGTTGCTCATCACTCGGTAGGATTTTACAAACTTAGGCGAGTACAGGACTGCAGCTAAGCCCCCGAGTGAGAGGTTGCTCATCATCGGTAGGATTTTAAAACTTAGGCGAGTACAGGACTGCAGCTAAGCCCCGAGTGAGAGGGTTGCTCATCACTCGGTAGGATTTTACAAACTTAGGCGAGTACAGGACGGCAGCTAAGCCCCGAGTGAAGAGGTTGCTCATCACTCGGTAGGATTTTACAAACTTAGGCGAGTACAGGACTGCAGCTAAGCCCCCGAGTGAGAGGGTTGCTCATCACTCGGTAGGATTTTACAAACTTAGGCGAGTAGGGGGGGACTGCAGCTAAGCCCCCGAGTGAGAGGGTTGCTCATCACTCGGTAGGATTTTACAAACTTAGGCGAGTACAGGACTGCAGCTAAGCCCCCGAGTGAGAGGGTGCTCATCACTCGGTAGGATTTTACAAACTTAGGCGAGTACAGGACTGCAGCTAAGCCCCCGAGTGAGAGGGTTGCTCATCACTCGGTAGGATTTTACAAAATTAGGCGAGTACAGGACTGCAGCTAAGCCCCCGAGTGAGAGGGTTGCTCATACTCGGTAGGATTTATAAACTTAGGCGAGTACAGGACTGCAGCTAAGCCCCGAGTTAGGGGTTGCTCATCACTCGGTAGGATTTTACAAACTTAGGCGAGTACAGGACTGCAGCTAAGCCCCCGAGTGAAGGTGCTCACAATCGGTAGGATTTTACAAACTTAGGCGAGTACAGGACTGCAGCTAAGCCCCCGAGTGAGAGGGTTGCTCATCACTCGGAAGGATTTTACAAACTTAGGCGAGTACAGGACTGCAGCTAAGCCCCCGAGTGAGAGGGTTGCTCATCACTCGGTAGGATTTTACAAACTTAGGCGAGTACAGGACTGCAGCTAAGCCCCCGAGTGTGAGGACTGCTCATCACTCGGTAGGATTTTTTGAACTTAGGTGAATCGGATTCGCGGCTAAGCCACCCACTGGGGGATTTTGGACACATGTATTAGTAACAACAAGCATTTAGGAGACTGTAAAACCATGTCTTTGTTAAACGAACTGAAAAGGTACTCTTTATTACATCTCATCAGTCTGAACACTTAAGTATAAAAACGGCGGAGTAGCTCCGCATTCCAAGCGCGTGGCTCGTCTTTATTATGCTCCACATTGTAGAGGTGATACGCTCCGTTGTGGAGCACCTTGGTGACGATGAAGGGACCTTCCCAAGCGGGGGCAAGTTTGTGAGGCCGTTGCTGGTCCACTCGGAGCACAAGGTCCCCTTCCTGAAATGCTCGACCCTTCACATTTCTGGCATATAATCGACGAAGGTCGTGCTGATAAATGGTCGATCGGATCAAGGCCATCTCTCTTTCTTCTTCTATAAGATCAACAGCATCTTCTCGAGCTCGTTCTGCTTCGGCTTCTGAAAAAAGTTCTACTCGGGGCGCATTGTGAAGCAAGTCACTCGGCAGCACAGCCTCAGCCCCATAGACCATGAAGAAGGGGGTTCGACCAGTCGACCGATTTGGTGTTGTTCTTAATCCCCAAAGGACTGACGGTAGCTCATCTACCCAAGCGCTGGCCGCATGCTTGAGGTCGCGCATCAATCGAGGTTTTAGCCCTTTGAGAATCAAACCGTTCGCTCTTTCTGCTTGTCCATTCGACTAAGGGTGGGCGACTGAAGCATAGTCGACCCGAGTACCTTGGGACGCACAGAAAGCTCGGAACTCATCAGAATCAAAGTTCGACCCAATATCCGTGATGATGCTGTGTGGGACTCCGTACCTAAATGTTAACCCTCTGATGAAGCTGACTGCAGTACTTGCATCCAGGTTTTTGACAGGTTTAGCTTCGATCCATTTGGTGAACTTGTCGATTGCTACAAGCACATGGGTGAAACCACTCCTGCCAGTCTTCAGAGGTCCTACCATATCTAAACCCCAAACAGCGAATGGCTAGACGAGTGGAATGGTCTTCAGGGCTGAAGTAGGTTTGTGGGACATGTTGGAGTAGAACTGACAGCCCTCACATTTGTCAATTATTTCCTTTGCCATCTCATTTGCCCGCGGCCAATAAAACCCTGCTCGATACGCTTTGGCCACGATGGCCCGAGAAGACGCATGGTGACCACAGGTTCCCGAGTGAATATCATCGAGGATCATTCGGCCTTCTTCCGGAGTGATGCATTTCTGAACGACCCCAGTGACACTTTCTCTATAGAGTTGCCCCCCCCCCCCCATTACTGTGAAGGCTTTGGATCGACGGACAATCTGGCGAGCCTCTTCTTCATCCTCTGGAAGCTCTTTCCTGAGAATATATGTGATATACGGCACTGTCCAATCAGGAATAACGATCAAAACTTCCATGATCAAGTCGACCACAGCTGGGATTTCAACTTCAGTCGGATCAGTGGAACTTTTAGGCTGTGGGGGCTCTTCAGTGAAGGGATCTTCTTGAACTGATGGTGCGTGAATATGCTCCAAAAACACATTGCTGGGAATAGGTTCCCGCTTGGAACCTATTTTCGCCAAGTCATCAGCTGCTTGATTCTTCAGTCGGGGTATATGGTGGAGCTCTAGCCCTTCAAACTTCTTTTCTAACTTTCTCACCGTATTGCAATAACCAGTCATAGCTTGGCTCCTGACGTCCCACTCCTTCATCACTTGATTAACCACTAAATCTGAGTCACCGTAAACCATTAGGCGGCGGACGCCGAGTGAAATGGCCATACGCAACCCGTACAAGAGTGCCTCATATTCAGCTTCATTGTTGGAGGAATCAAAGTGAATCTGAAGAACATATATGAGGTTGTCGCCTCGTGGAGATACCAGGACTACTCCAGCGCCTGAACCATTCAACATCTTGGACCCGTCGAAGAACATAGTCCAATGTTCCGACTGTATCTGGGTCGGTAACTGTTGTTCAATCCACTCGACGAGGAAATCTGCTATCGCTTGAGATTTGATCGCTTTCTTTGCCTCGAACTTGATATCCAGCGGAAGGAGTTCAATCGCCCACTTTGCCACTCGACCAGTTGCATCTCTGTTGTTCAAAATTTCTGACAACGGAGCGTCGCTGACGACTGTAATCGAATGATCTGAGAAGTAATGTGCAACCTTCTTTGTGGTCAAGTAAATTCCATAGACAAGCTTCTGATAATGTGGATATCTCTGCTTGGATGGGGTTAAGACTTCAGAAATATAGTACACTGGGCGTTGAACCTTGTAGGTTTTACCTTCTTCTTCCCGCTCGACTGTGAGTACCGTACTGACGACCTGTCCAGTGGCTGCTATATAAAGTAGTAAAGGTTCTTTGCTGATTGGAGCAGCAAGCACCGGCTGGGTGGAAAGCAGGGCTTTGAGCTCTGCAAACGCTGCGTCAGCTTCCGGAGTCCACTCGAACATATCAGATTTCTTCATCAGTCGGTAAAGAGGTAATGCCTTTTCGCCGAGACGAGAAATGAATCGACTCAAAGCAGCCAAACAACCAGTAAGCTTTTGAACGTCGTGTACACGCACAGGGCGTTTCATTCGGAGGATTGCACCAACTTTCTCTGGGTTTGCATCGATCCCACGTTCGGAAACGAGGAAACCGAGTAACTTTCCACCTGGAACTCCGAATGTACACTTCGACGGATTAAGCTTGATATCATATCTTCTCAAATTGGCAAAGGTTTCGGCAAGGTCAGTCAGTAGGTCGGAACCTTTGCGCGACTTAACCACGATGTCATCCATGTATGCTTCCACATTCCGACTGATTTGAGCTAGCAGACACTTCTGTATCATGCGCATGAATGTGGCACCAGCATTCTTGAGACCAAAGGGCATGGTGATGTAGCAAAAGCACCCGAATGGGGTGATAAAAGCTATTTTTATTTCATCAGGTCCATACAGTCGGATCTGATGGTACCCGGAATATGCATCCAGGAAGGACAATTGCTCACATCCCACAGTTGAGTCGACTATCTGATCGATGCGGGGGAGAGGAAAATGATCTTTCGGGCAGGCCCGACTGATATGCTTGAAATCAATGCACATACGGAGTGAATCGTCCTTCTTGGGGACCATGACAACATTGGCGAGCCACTCGGAGTGGTAAATTTCGCGGATGAACTCAGCTGCCAAAAGCCGAGCCACCTCTTTGCCGATTGCCTTTCTCTTCTCCGCAGCGGACCGACGGAGGTGCTCTTTCACGGGTTTTGCCTTTGGATCGACTCGCAAACGGTGCTCAGCCAGCCCCCTGGGTACACCCGGCATGTCAGACGGCTTCCATGCGAAGATGTCCCAGTTCTCACGGAGGAACTGGATGAGCGCTTCTTCCTATTTGCTGTCGAGTGTTGTTGAGATATGAGTCGAAGCAGGACTGGGATCGGTCGGGTGAATGTGAACAGGCTTTGTTTCACCGGACGACTGAAATGTAGACTCGGAAGCAGGCTTCTTAGCGCGCAACAAATCACTCGGATCTGCAGTCTTCTTATATTCTTCCATTTCTATCGCTGCCATCTGTTCATCGGCTATCTTAGAGCCCTTCTGGAGGCACTCTTCTGCTCGTTGCCTATTACCAGTGACCGTGATCACGCCCCTGGGGCCAGGCATCTTCAGCTTGAGGTACACGTAACACGGTCGAGCCATGAAACGGGCATATGCAGTTCTGCCCAGAATAGCATGATAGGCACTGTGAAAATCCACAACTTCAAATGTCAACTTCTCCTTACGGTAATTCTTTGAGTCACCGAAAACCACGTCAAGAGTGATCTGGCCGAGTGAATCAGCTTTCTTCCCCGGAATGACACCGTGGAACCGCATGTTGCTCTCACTGAGCTTGGACATCGGGATGCCCATCCCATGAAGAGTCTCAGCATACAAAATGTTCAAGCCGCTGCCACCATCCATCAAGACTTTGGTCAGTCGGGTGCCCCCAACGACCGGGTCGACCACCAACGCTTGCCTCCCGGGGGTGGCGACGTGCGGTGGGTGGTCAGATTGGTCGAATGTGATGGGAGTCTTTGACCATTTCAAATATGTCGTCGTTGCCGGAGCAACCATGTTTACCTCTTTGTTGATGACTTTCAGTCGACTTTTACTTTCAATGTCAGAAAAAATCATCAAAGTGGAATTGACGTTAGGGAAACCGTCGTCATCTTCTTCCTTGTCGCCATCCTTGTCAGACTCCTTTTCCTTTTCATTGGGCTGTTTCTCTCGGAACTGCTGGATCAGGAGCCGACATTGTCGAGTGGTATGTTTGGGATAAATCAGATTACCCTCTTCATCCTTCTTGGTGTGAATGTGACATGGCAAGTCCAACACATCGTTCCCCGCCTGATCTTTCACCTTCTTGGGGATCCAGGGTCCCTTGGGCTTCCCCTTGAATTTTCCTTGAGTTACAACTGCAGCTTCACCTGGACCTGCTGGCTCGGCTTTGCGTTTCTGCTTCCGACCCACTCCGGTGTCTTGGGCGACTGGTTTGCCCTTTCCACTGCGGAGTCGGTCCTCTTCTTCACCATTAGCGTACCGGGTGGCTATTTCCATCATTCGGGTCAGAGACATATCTCCTGTCCGACCGAATTTCAAGTTAAGCTCCCGATACCGAACGCCCTCCTTGAAGGCACAAACTGCTTGGTGTTGGGATACATTTTCTACTGTGTGGTGTAAAGTGGTCCATCTTTGGATGTAATCCCTCAGAGTTTCATTCGGCTTCTGTACACAATGTTGCAATTCCGTCAACCCCGCAGGTCGTTTGCATGTGCCCTCGAATGTCCTGACAAACACTTGGGTTAACTCCTCCCAGCTGAATATACTGCCTGGGGCCAACTGATTCAGCCATGCTCTGGCCGACCCTTCCAGCATGAGAGGAAGATGTTTCATAGCTACCTCATCATTTCCACCACCGATCTGAACAGCCACTCGGTAATCTTCCAGCCAAGTGTCAGGCTTCGACTCACCGGTGAACTTACTAACCCCGGTCTCCAACCTGAAGTTGGGGGGGATCTCAGCGGCTCTGATAGCTCTGCTAAAACACTCGGGACCTGAAACATGAATTCTGCTTCCACTCGGGCGATCCCTGCCTTGCCCCTCTCTGTGTGCTCGGTTCCTGTCGACCAAACCTTGCACTAAAATCGACCTCGCATCAAACCCTGGCTCTCTTGGGTCGATCGGCGTCCTCCGCTCTCCGCTGTACGGGTGCCTGTCATCATAGTGCCGGGGCACATATGATCCGCTTCTCGGAGGGGGTGTAGGCACTCGACGGCGGTCATCACGGCCGAGTCGATGATCGTACTGCTCGTGGATCCGACCCAAGTGTTGATCTTGGCGATGCACCCGCCCCTCACGCCGCGGAGGCGATCTTGGGCTGTGAGCCGATTGAACTGTGTCAGCTACCACAGATCTGCTATGGATTCTGTTACGCGACTGTGATACTGCAGTGTTTTGGTCTCCTGCCGCCCGGAGCAGAGCCCGGATCTGCATCAAACCTCGTCCAGCTTCTGACTGGGATGGCTGGATGGATTCTGCTATACGAGCTGCAGCTGCAAGATTCTGAATCGGAGTGCGGTATACCTGAGGTTCAGGAGGGAACAATTGTCGCCGTCGACTGGACTCAGGAATCCGCTGCCGAGCACGTTCGTCGAGTGCATGCTGAAGATTTTCCAGTCGAGTGCATTCAGCCAAAGTGGCCAAGCGCGCTGCCTCCAAGGCCCGAGCCTCAGAGGTCTCTCCGACGATAGGCGTGTGGAGTGCTTCCTCGTTACGGCGGTGAAGTTCCTCCCTCCGCTGTGAAGAGAGGGTTTCGGGGTGGTATTCCTCGTGAACACGCGATGGATCGCCACCGCCGTCGCCGCCTCCGTTGCGACGCATGCCAGGTGGGCTACGCGGCGTGTCGACCATCAGGACCTCCGCCGCAGGATCGCTGCTGTCGCACTCGGACAGAGTCTCGACGGAGCCAGTCGACAGATCAAACAGGCCGTAGAGAGATTCATTGGGCTCGATTGCCGCGACTTGAGGGGTGGCTGACTGACGTGCCACCGCATGCCTCACCCACCGCTGAAGCCGCGATCGACCGGATCGCTTGCGACGGTGAACAGCGGGGAACGAAGACGCCGTAGGAAACGACTGATATTGGGTCGACGGCTGCCGCAGAAGGACGCCGCGGACACACGCACGAAAGTGCGTCGCCCCGCGGACGGGGAACGTCTCGACGTCGAGGGGGGCCTACTGGAGCCAGGCGGAGTCGTCGGCGATGAAGACGAGCGCGCCGAGACGGATCTCGTGGCCCTCAGCCAAACCTTCACCCGAAACCATGATGATGGGGATCAAAAAAAATCGCAACCTCACCGGAAAGTTGCTAAGACACCAGCCCCACGGTGGGCGCCAACTGTCGTGGTTCTAAGTCTGACAGTAGAATAGGGCGTAGGTATGAGGAGGCAAGATCCTAGCTACGATGAGGTTGTGCACGCAAGATTTACGAGTTCAGGCCCTTCTCGGAGGAAGTAACAGCCCTACGTCTCGGTGCCCGGAGGCTCGGTCGATTGAATTATGCGTGAAGTTACAGGGGGTGCGAACCCTTGTGCCGGTGGAGGGGGTGGCTTATATAGAGTGCGCCAGGACCCCAGCCGTCCCACGTTACAAGGGGTTCAATGTCCATAAAGACAGGACGTTACTGATAACGCCAGCAATAAAGGCAAATAAATGATCATTAAGACTACGAAGTGAACGCCTGACCATTGCCATCCTAAGTGACCTTAGATCTTCTGTCTTTCGAGTGGTTTCTGGTGTGATCGAATGAGTACACCCCGGTCGAATGGAATTGGGTTATCCGAGTGAACTGTTGGTCGAGTGGGTTGTACCCTGTGGTGATTTCAGTCGGTAGATGATGCTATCCTTTGAATGTCCTTGGCCTTAGAGCAGTGTCCTCGGGGAAGGGTGTCTAGATCAGGCCTATTACCCTACCCTAGATACATGTCTTCGTCACTATTGACTATGATCTAATGTCAACTGGGCTCCCCAAGGGTTAATTTATTTTTTGTGAGGTTCCTGTGGCTTAATGTTTTTTAGGGGTTCGTGTGGCTTAATGTGATGCAAACGAAAATGTTTGTGGTCCTTAAATGGGCCGCTCTCGATGCGGACCATTTAGGACATATTAATTATTATTTTTGGAAATGTCAGAAGTCTATAAATTATAATCACAGTAATAAAAATAAAGTTCAACTATCCATACTCTCATCGTCCGGATTTACTTTTCACGGATATGGATGTATCTACACTTTAGACGTATTTTTAGTTCTACATACATCTATTTCTATCCATTTTTAGGATAAGTAATTCGGGATGGAAGAAGTATGTTATAAGTATTATAAATAAAACTGCAATAACTAACTTTTAGAAAATGTTCATGTAATTTAAAAACTTTTAAAACATTCATATAATTGAAATAATACATATGAATTATAACAATATTTGTACAATATAAAATATTACAAGTATTTTAAAAATTACAGTTTTAAAATATTATTTTATTTATCCAAATATTTGAATAATTATACATGCATTTTTTTAATTCATAAGTATGTTGTTTAAAAAAATGCATAATTAAAAAATGTTCATAGTTTAAAATTTAAAACGCTTATCTAAATATTCACTATATAAAAATTATGAATGTAAGCCATGACTGAAATTATACACTAGTGAATATTCATGAATATTTAGTAAATGTTGTTATGCATAATTTTGTATAATTAAAATATAACCCATGCGTGTATAAAAATGTTTGTAAGTAAACATTTTAAATATAATCCATGAGTGTGTACTTTAAATGATTGTATTTACTAAACATTTCTAAGCGGGCATGGCTTATATCTAAACTAATATTTTTCTAAATAATAAGTGAATATTATTTTTAAAATAGGAACATTTTTAGTAAGTTATTTTATTGCATACCTCTATGTATTTATTTTGTGCGCACACAAATATTTGTGTACCACGAGGTTATTGTCTGTGTACCACAAATAATAAAACCGTGCCTCACACGAAAGGAAAAAAAGAAAACATGTTTTTTTCGTTTCCAAGAGGCACTGTGGGGCCTCTCGTGAAAGCAAATACGTGCCTCTTCGGAAGAAGAAAAAAAGAAAACGCTTATTTTTTTCACTTTCGAGAGCCACGGTCATGCCTCTCGCAAAAGCAAATCCGTGTCTCTCGTGGAAGGGAAAAAAAAAGAAAACAAGTTTATTTCCGTTTCCGAGAGGCACGGCCGTGCCTCTCGTGGAAGCAAATTCGTGCCTCTTGCGGAAAAAAAAAACATGTTTCTCACGCAAAACAAAGTTGAGTTTTTTTTTTGTCCAAAAGCTAAGAAAGACCGGTAACGCATAAAAGCCGAAAAAAAACCATATAAAAAGCCAAAAACAAGTGCAAAAAAATAAAAAAATAAAATTCGGAGGGAGAGTCCAGAGCGCGACACCTGGCGGGGGCTGAGAGCGCACCAAGTAGCGCTCTCTCAATCCACCCAAGTGATAGTTGGAAGGTTCCTGAAGGAGCGCTCCTTCATCAGTTGCTCCCTCAAATCTGAGAATCTTCTAAAAAAAAAAATCAAATCTGAGGAGCACACAAATTTGCATCAAAGCCTGTCGGGGGCGGTGGCCAGCACAGGCTACTCGCAAGCTTCAGGTCATAGAGACATGTGTATGCAAGTCATTCTGTTTCAATGTTGCAAGTGGCCTCATGCCATTTTAGCCATATACTTACGTCGACGCACTTTACGGCTACGGATGTGACTAGAATCTTGTTTGCATGTTCCTGCCAAATTTTATATTTTCAAGCTCAGGCACTAAGTGCATCTGTAGCAGATCCTCTAAACCGTGGAACCGTAAATTTTGTTTACGAGATACTGTAAAATGATTTTGCGATACCGCGGAGGGCGAAGCTGGAGAGTATGAAGGCGAGGGTGTGCTCCTTCTTGGCCGCCTTGAGGCGCGCGGCGGCATGTTCTTCTCTGGTTGCGACCGCCTCCTTCGCCGTGAAAAACTCACGCTCCGCCTCACGGAAGCGCTTGGTGATCGAGCAAAGGATGTTGTGGAGGCGGTCGAACTCCCTCCACGCCCTCCGGCCGCCGCTGCAAGAGAGGGCGCCGCGCTCCCTCACCTGCACGCGGCGCCATTCCTCCAACGGGGGTGGATGGCGGAGCTCCCGGCTTAATCGTCGTGGTGGGCTCGCTTGTGCGTCGGCGAGCCGCCGCGTCCCCCGCTCGACATTAAGGCGGTCGAAGAATGGCTTTGCGCGCGGAAAAACGCTGGCTGAAGAGAGATGGATGTGACGCCGGAGACAAAGAGATTGCGGCGGAGGAGGGTTCGGGACTTACCGGATAGGAACATTAAATCGGTCACGATCCGGTAAATATAGTGGAGACGCCGCTGTTTTACGGGCCGTCTGTATATTCTTTACGGGTCAGCCTTTTTTACCAGATCTGCCTGGGCCAATTTTTTCCATGGATCGTGTAAATCGGCCGGGATTTTAGGGGGCCGGCGAGCTTTATATGGGATTTGCTAAAGATGTTCGATTCGAAAGTAAACATATGCATCGGCGCAATTACTCAACCAAGCAACTTGTAGAAGACGTTGCTGTGAAACGAATATTTTCGCCGGCGTACACTTTTTTCTAGGGAACACGGCATACACACTTTTTCGACATAATAGCTTGGAAAATGAAGCAGGCAGCCCTTCCTACCGTCGGCCCGACCGGATCGGCCGTTTCCCAAGTGTCGCTGTCTGCGCGTCCAGCTCGTGAGCGTTTGGAAGCGCGTGAGCGTTTCGCCGCCCGTCTCACCTCGTTTTCTTTTTTCTAGAGAAACTAGAAACTAGAAGGCGACGAGGATGAGCGCTGCGCGTCCGGTCGCGATGCCTTCGGGGCGTGGGCACGGCGGCACGGCTGGCTTCGCGGCTGCTTCCGTCCCGTCTCCCGTGACACAGTGGCGCCATGCCGTGCGCCCATAAGTCACGCACCGCAGCCGCAACCGCAACCGCAACCAATTGATTAAGAGCATCTCCTTTTTTTCGTGTCTCATTCATATCATAAATATCAAAGTACAAGTCACGTAATGACCGACATGACAAAACTGAAAAAAATAGCAGAACATCTCTGAGGTTGACATCAACGTCCGTCACCTGCCTTCGGCACCACCACAGCAGCCACCGAAGAAAAGAATGACAGATCACCTCCTCACCCGAGCTCGACGCAGCTCCATCGTTGATATACAGCTTTGCGGACCTCCAATGTGGCTCACCAAAAATGAAGCCATTGCCATTGAACGAATCAGACCGGGGCAAGGAAAACGTGTTTTAAAGGCCAATTTTAGCTGCGGCAGAACAGATCCCGTATAATCAACCCGTAAAAAAGAATATTCTCTGAATATGCCGAACAGGTCCACAGCTAGTCGTCTTCTTTCTCACGTCAATCCGGCGGACGAGGAAAACGTGGGGCGGCCGCGGCGCGGGCGGCGGCCGGATCGAATGCCGGCGCATTGAGCTAGCTAGCTAGCTCTTCGAATCGATTGAGCTGCTAGCTAGCTAGCTCCGTTCGAGAACCGCGGAGCCGCGCTCGCCAGGGCGGAGGGCCGGTGAGCGAGCGCCGCGACCGGGACGGAGGGCCGGCGGGCGCGCGGCGGGCGAGCGCGGCTGCGGGGGCGGGCGGCCGGCATCGGGACGAGCGGACGGGAGCGAGCCGTGAAGGTTTCGATGGCAGTTATATTCCCGCCAACGGTCTCTCGAGTATACAGGGCCTCTTCGGTTTGGCTCCGAAATCCTTATTTTCACGGGTCCGACGGGGATGTTTTCCGCGCCCCTTAAAAAATTTTACGGGCCGACGCGTTTACAGTGTGTCTGATCGGGCGATTTTTTCACACGGACCCGTATTTTGATGGTTATTTTACGGATGGAGGCATTATACGCGGTATGCTGGAGATGCTCTAACCACGGTCAGGTCAGATCTCCTTCCTACCACGCCATCACCATTCACCAGCCCCACCCCAGGTCCGCGCTTGACCCAGCCACGGCGCGTGCGAGTTGAGCCGGACGGGGGTAGGGGCGGAAGGGCAATTGGTAAGTTTGACACGACCGGGTCGGGTCCCCTTCTCCTTCCTCGCGCTCTCTACTGCTTCTTGGCAGTACTGTTTTATATCCTCTCCATTCTTCTGCTTGCCCAATTCCCAGGCCCCTTCCTTGCTTCCATTCCACCCAGCCAGACAGACAGCTCGATCCATCTACTCAGCCGCTGCGGATTTTTCATTTTACTGCTCGGCCAGCCAGCGATCTCGCCTCCGCCATGAGCGCCGCCAGGTCATTCTTCGCGTCCAACGGCAAGAAGAAGCCCGCCGCATCCGCCACTCGGAACCCCTTCGACTCCGACTCCGACGACGACGGCGGCATGGTGCGGCGGGGCCCGGCGAGGGCCTCGTCCGTACCGACCCCCGCCGCCGCGCCGGCCAGGGCCTCCTCCGTGCCCATCCCCGCTGTCGAGGCGGACCAGCGGGGCGCCCTGTTCGCCGGGGGCGAGGCTCCCTCCGGGTTCGCGTCCTCCTCCTCCTCCTCCGCGGCCGCCAGGGGACGGTACAGGAACGACTTCCGCGACTCCGGGGGCGTGGAGGCGCAGTCGGTGCAGGAGCTCGAGGGCTACGCGGCCTACAAGGCCGAGGAGACCACGCGCCGGGTCGACGGCTGCCTCCGGGTCGCCGAGGAGATGCGGGACACCGCCTCCAACACCCTCCTCCAGGTGCACCAGCAGGGCCAGCAGATCAGGCGCACCCACGCCATGGCCCTCGACATCGACCAGGATCTATCCAGGGTACGAAGAAGAAGAACACTTCATCCCTTAAATAGCTATTTTTACTTCATTACAAACTTACCAATTGAGTTATTACCTACCCTGTTGTTGTTATTTGCCGGTGACTACTAGTAGCCCGATTTTGGAATTCGGAACTAAGATCATTGTTGGAGGCTTGGAACTAGTACAGTTTATGGCATGACTGCAAATATTAGTTCCCCAAACTCTTAAGAACAACATGTATTGGAAATGTTTAACCTGGAACTATGTGCCGGGGGAAACTTGTTTGATTGCGACATTAGTTTAGTCAAATTCACGGTGGCGGCGAATTGCTCCTAATAAGATGGATAAGTTTGTGACAAGAGGTTTTGTTCTCCAAACCATTTCAGGGGGAAAAGCTACTAGGGGATCTTGGTGGTTTGTTTTCAAAGAAGTGGAAGCCAAAGAAGAATGGCGCAATCAGGGGCCCTATGCTGACCAGAGGTAATTTCCAACTTAATCTTAAACAGTGTTTCAGAAATGTATGTAATCTTAAAGAAGGCTGCAAGAGCACATGTGTCTGACTGACATGAGAAAATATGGACTATATATATGATGATATACGTTCTGTGTTATAACTCAATGGATGGAATGACATGGATGCAGATGATTCCTTCATACGCAAGGGCAGCCATATGGAGCAGAGGCATAAACTGGGGCTGTCAGATCGTCCGCGTCGATCCAATGCACGCCAATTCCTATCCGAACCCACATCAGAGCTTGAGAAAGTCGAGGTACATAGAATTGCTATGAATGAATACCTCAAAATTTTCATCTCAGGAACACATCTGGAAAATACCAGATTTTATTTCGATATATTGTGTAGTTTCTGATCATGTGGTTTTTTCGTCAGGTGGAGAAGGCAAAGCAGGATGATGGCCTATCTGATCTTAGTGACATACTGACCGAGTTGAAAGGAATGGCCATTGATATGGGAACTGAGATTGAGGGGTAAATTCATGTGACACTTCACTCTTAGTTCTTACTTACTGCTCATAGCCTAATAAGCACTTCTCCCCCAGATTATTCAACTTACACAAAATACGTGCTGTTAGTCACTAATCCATAGTACTTTATACTAATAAATATCCATTACACATTTTCGTCCATGGCCGCCCATGGAAATAATGTAGTAGCTCCAAAATCCAGAAACAATTTACCTACCGACATTGTCGATATCTGAATATCGTATGGAACATTTCTGTAGCTATGTCTTGGCACTGTTGCTTCATTCTTCAAGGTGCAACCTTTACACAGGCTGAGTGTGACATGCTCTTCTGTATATTTGGTTGGTTTCAGGCAAACAAAGGATCTGGGTAATGCAGAGAAGGACTTTGACGAACTTAACTATAGGGTCAAGGGGGCGAACACTCGAACCCGTCGTCTGCTTGGGAGATAGACCGAAAGCATATGTTGTTGTCACCGGAGGATTCCTGTGACACTCGTTATCTTCGGCAGTTTGCTTTCGTGGGTTGTTAATTCAGATCATTTTGTGCATAAGACTCTGATCAGGATGTTTTGTTGGGGACATGACAGGGGAGTTGTATCAGGGTTTATTGTGTATATGCTAGACGGCGGTTCATTTTCTATGTTGCAATTGTAGTACAATTTGCTATGGACAGTAGATAAGTCTTGTATTCGGTTTTCTTGTTTGTAATCTCTATGCTACAAGAAAGCACAACATTACACATTGGTTTATGGAGTTGCAAATTCTCGGTGGACTCAGAATTTGGTATTAATTAGTTGACC
This sequence comes from Thinopyrum elongatum, assembly GCA_011799875.1. Taxonomy (NCBI): domain Eukaryota; kingdom Viridiplantae; phylum Streptophyta; class Magnoliopsida; order Poales; family Poaceae; genus Thinopyrum; species Thinopyrum elongatum. Next base: position 49,396,173 of record CM022303.1, on the reverse strand, counting down.
TGCACACCCGTTTGATCATGGCTTTGAGATCCGTGTTGTTTTCTTCTGTAATTCTTGTTCACTTTTTGGGGAGAGGGTGGGCAAAAGTGTGTCTAGTGTTGTTTTCTTCTGTAATTCTTGTTCACTTTTTGGGGAGAGGGTGGGCAAAAGTGTGTCTAGCATAGCTTGCTACAGAACTTGTTAAGGCTCGCTAAGCTTTTAACGGTTTAAAAATTATAAAAAATATGAAATAAATAGTGGAGCAACTCTCTAATGTAATAAGATGATCCAACGAAGGGATTGTCAAAATATGCATATATGTGTCCTCGGCAAAAAAAAACAATCATTTTAGCTCACAACGACATAAAATATATACTGAACTATTTGTTTTTTCTTTTCTGTCCAGGACACATAAAGTTGTATTTTGTTAATCGCTCCGTTGGATCATCTTATTACATTAGACATTTTTGTGTGTGCTTTCAGCACATTGCAAGTGAAATGTTGCGAGCCAACGAAATGCTACAAGCGAGTATTTTCTGCAGCAAGGTCCGGATGGCTCAAGGTTGTGCAACCATTTTTCCTCTTTTCACCCAATTGAGGCCTAGCGCTAGCCATAATAATCGCACCACAGAAGCAATGTCAATGATTGCATTTAGTGCTCAGTCCCAATCTTGGGAATATCTCTATTGAGAAGAAAAAAAATCATGAGCTAAAAATGAATCCGGGAACAATAAAGTGGAAATGGTGAAAGTGTATCTTGTTTACCCCTATTGGTTTTCGGTGACGAATGACAATGCAATTGAGAGGACTACTATCTTATCGAGTTTATTTTAGGAAAAGTACTAATTAAACACATTAAGCTACGCACGAAGGGCGAGTAACCGCGCGGTACACGTGTCCGTTTACTGTGCTAGCCATAGAAAAAAAAAACCCAAGACGGGTATAGGGGATCGAAAGCAGCCGGGCAAGACCTAGCCCAGGTTCCCTCCGCACGACCCCCTTCTCGCTTGACGCCGCCGCCTTCTCTCCTCTTCCTCGATTATTCTCCTCGCGCCGCCACCTCCCCGCGCGACGCCCCTCCAGCTCGAGCAGGCCGGAGGCGGCACCGATGGGTCGAGCCCCGCCACGGTGGTGGACCCCCGGAAGGGCAAGGAGCTCGCCGCGATTCCTTCTCCTCCGAGCTCCGCGGGCAGCAGCAGTTCCTCCACCCCCTCCCACGACTATGCCGGAGGAGGCGCAGATGGGTCGAGCTCCGCTGCGGCGTGGGTTGACGGGACAGGCTGCCCGCCATTCCCTTCCTGGCACCTTTTTCCCCAACCTCCGCGGGCAGCATCCTCGACTTCGCCTTCGCCTTGGGTCAAGCTCCACGGCAGGGAGGAGGATGATGGTAGCGAGGGACGCGATGGGGTCGTTCAACTAGGAACTGGAGTTCCACCATATCCTGCGACAGCAGCGGGCGTTTATCTTGGAGGACGGTGAGGAGGAGCAGGTGATGGGCGTTCGTGATGTTGTTCTTGGAGTTACTGGAGTGCGTTCTTGAGCGTTTCTTGGTTTCTTCTCAAGCAGGTGGAATCGTCGTACGCCAAGGACGTGCTCCCGAGAAAGGAAAAGGTATAGCCTGAATCTGGTCTTCTTGCTTGCTGGCTTGTGATTTGGAGTATGGAACTGTGATCATTTTCTTGTTCAGGCTGTGGAACTGTGATCTCTTAAGTTTGTTGAAATCTTGGGGATGATTTAGAGTAATACACACTCAATCTTGGGCAAATGTTGGGGACAGTTTGATTAGGTATCTCATGATTACGGCTCGGGGTTCTTCTTGCAGTGCAGTCTGAATTTAGAGACGAACGAGCATCTTGTTGTGATTATTCGAAACTGTTCAAGATTTAGGTGTCCAGTCTTCTACTCAGTGTGATGGCATATTTTGCTGCAAGTGCAAAATGCAGGGAGATATGAGGATCATGTTGCGGCAACAAATCCTTAAGCCAAAATGAATCACTTTTCAGTGTAAATCCTTAAGCCAAAATGAATCACTTTTCAGTGTAAATGACTCGTATTATAGGAGAAGTTAATCTGAATGCTTGCACTGTATTACTTAACTTGACGTACATTATGTACATCCTCGACCACTTTTATGCAAAAGCCTTTGATCTCTTACTCCACCCTGGAGTTTGGTCGAGAAAAGTTTGGGCCTTTGACCATCTGTTACCTAAACGTTTGAATCTGACTACAAAGCCTCGAAAGTCGAAACTCAGTTCATATAAAAATCGGCAAGAGTATAGAGGATTTGGGGGCATTTGATAATAAACCCCCCGAGTTGGTTGACTTTGATCATAAGCCCCTTTTGTGAGAGGGCCGAAACAGTGCAGCACAGTGTGTAGGGGGCTTATGATCAAGAGGAAGATCAACAGGGGGGGTTATCATCAATTATCCCGAGGATTTGAACACTCTGCTCTCCTCCCATCCCCCTCGTCCCTCTCACAGGGACGGCGGCGATGTCGGATCTCTCCGTCTCGCGGGGCCAGCCCTCCCATTCGCGCCGTGACGCCGCCGGTATGGAGGCCCGGGCTCGGGCAGCCACCGCGGCGTCTTGTGCGCCGGCAGGGGCTCTGGGGACCGTGCGGCGAGGGACTGGCGCTGCGTCCGATCGTGGGTTCCGGATCTGAGCCGCCGTCTCCACGTCCTCCTTCCTTCCACTCGATTCGTCGCCTCCACCCTCCCTTGCCCCCTCCCCTCTCGTCTCGTCGGTCCGGCGGACGCGGCTCCCGTCGATGAGCGAGGCAGCGACGTTGAGACAACAGACGCTGTGGGAGAGGAGCTCGACTCACACCCTAGAGTGCGAGGAGGAAGCAGGGGGCGGTGGCCTTGGAGAGAGGGTTGGACGCTTGCGACGGCGGTGGAGGAGCCACACTTGCCGGCTGCAGCGACTTCTCCGAGTGGAGGTGGAGCGAAGAGCAGGGTCACGCAAGGCCTGGCCGAGGGCAGCGAGTTTAGGGCATTCGTGCCCTGCATACTTCGTCGGGGTAAACTGTGCTAGCTTTCAGATTATTCATTTTCGTTTTACCCTGTCAAAGATCTGCTTAGTTTAGTTAACCAAGCATGTAGTGATGGTGCACATTTGTTCCAGATGTGAGAATATAGATGTTGAAAATGGAGGGAAAATGAGATCTTAGGTAGTCAGGCGTGTGCTTGCAGTTTGAAGTAACACAAAGGAGATGGTGGCAAGTAGTTTGAGTCTCAAGATCATTTGTGTCCCTCTTCTTTGTTGCTTGTGGAATTGTAGAAGCAAAGATTAATGTGATGTATGTGAGGGGGCCATTGAAGTTACTTAACTGGTGAGAAGATGTGTGTGGCATGGATTAAAAAAACAGGACATTTTCATCTGATTGTGATGTCTTTCTTCCAGGAGAAGATGTGTTGATTGCTGAAACTGGATACAGAGGGTGCTTCCCTTCCAGGATATCGACGAAGCCTGGCAGCTATGGATCCGTTCAAGGACCAACTTTGGTTCAGAGCCAGGTTTTGGGCATATCGCAGCGCGAGCGGAGGCAGATCTCAGTCCATGCTACTCCGGTTGATAATGCCCTGAAGCTTCCTTCAGTAACTGGTATGACTTGACGCCGGTGTTGGTTTGTGTTCAGAGAAGATGAGTTTTTTTTTTTTTTGTAGTTGTTGCAAGTTCTGCCATATCTAAATCCATAGAAAAAGTACTGATTGCTAGCTGTCTTGGAGCTGTTATAATTTGCACAACTATTTTTTAAGATTCATTTTGCTTACATTCATTTAGTGAAGCTCCTGCAGAAGTCAATATTCATTTGAGTGGTGACCAGTGCGCATGATTTTGTTTACATTCAGTTTTAGTGAAGAGCTCCAGTATGTCAGGCTAGCTTGGTGTGAAATGATGAAAAATGTAGCTGCAACTATGCACATGATGCAAGAGTTATAATTGTGCAGAGGTAGCTGCAACTATGCACATCAGTTGGTTGCCCTCTGTTACTATCTTCATTTTTGTTGAATTAACCAATACCAGAACACAACTCTATCCCACATGAACTCAAGTGTTATGTTGCATGCCATTTTCTGTTGTAGGAGGAGCAGTACACAGAGTGAGAGTTCAAGAGAATCTGCTGAAATTGAGGTCACAACAGATCAGGTACTTTACACTGACGTTTGTGATGTTTTTTCTGTATGTTGTGTGCTGATGTTTGTAATGGTATGTGGTCCTGTACTTAGCAAGCCTCATGATGCCAATTGAAATGACATCCATGTTAATTAATGCATGTCGATTGAGCTGGCCAGTAGCCAAAACGTGACTTCTTGATGACGAGCATTGTTGGACTCCTTCACTGATATTATTTGCCATGCATTTATATTTGCCATACTTCATATTTTTGCCACGCTTCTACATATCTACCACACTTTTTATTTGCATTTACCTGCTGGTTTAGGCACTATACTGTATGATTAAACCTCTCTTGATGCTAGATGTTTGATATTTTGCCTCTTCGAAATAAAACAAGGGATTATGTGCTCGCCTGTTTGTTAATTACCAGTAAAATTGTCAAAGTGTGATTTTTGAATTTTCATATATTGGATAAAATTTTCTGTATGATCTTTGTGTGCTTCTGTTCTTTCATCCGATTTGGCCATGTAGAACTAAGATCTCTACTCCTAATGGAGCAGTTGGTAGTCTCCGTTCCACGATTTTTTTCGTCCCACCTCCCACCCTTCGTCTGGTTTATTTTCATCTCTCCTCCCACCTCCTAGTTCCCCCACTACCAATCCCGTCGACAAAAAAAAAACCAACCTAAACCACGTTGGGAGGAAGCGATGACAAAAGGTAGTCCCCTCGAACGAAAAAAAACCTACGGAAAAAAACCAGCGAAAAAAAATCCACGAGCGAGCGAGCGAGGCCTCCAGAGATCCCTTCGCCGCCGCCCTCGCACTCGCGGATCCCTGAAACGCCGCTGATCCGAGACGAGCCGCCGCCGCCGAGGAACGTGAGGGGCCGCCGCCTTCATTGCGGACCTGGGCTAGGGTTCCATACGCCGCCGCCGGTGTCTCGCCCCCTCACCACGTACGCATCTCTCCTTTCCATCCCCATCTGAGACCGAAACCTACTCACGCCTCTCCTTCTTCGCCCATGCCATTGCAGTCCCAACCACGAACGCCGACGCCGGCTGTAGCCGTCACGCCGCCAGCCATCCATGCCTAGCAGCCGTCGCAGCCGGTGCTACCCCACTGAACGAGCGCCAAGGAGAAACACCGCCATGGAGGGTTTCAAGCAGAAATTGTGGTGTCTCTTCCCCAAGTCGCCGGTCTCCCCTTCCTTCTGTAGGTCGCCGCCGGCCTCGCCTAAGTGCGCCGGCCTCGCCCAGGTCACCGACCTCCTCGCCCACGGACCTGCTACATCAATCATCATCCGGACCAGGCAACGAACTTGGCCTCTACTCTGAACATGAGCTCGCTCATAAATTATCACAAGGTAAGCTTTGGCAGTATGGGTTGATGTATGGATTCTACATTTGTACTACTGTCATGGAGGGTATCCGTTTTGAGAGTGATGATTGGTGAATTGAACTACTTTCATTGACTGGTGTATTGTAACTTTGTAATTGAACTACTGTCATGCCCTGTTAAATTTGTGTATGGACTTGTTTAAATGAAATTGTTGATGAAATTAGACAGCATTGGGACCCAACCAGAGAAGCTTGTAAATGCATCTTTGAGTGTAAATTTGTAACCAACAAGAGAAGCTTGTTTCCTGACCAATTCATGCTGTCATAACTTAACTTGAATTGTTGATTTGCTGGCTGCTGCTATATGCTATCAATTGTCATGTATATGTTAATTTGATGCCTGATTATATGTTTATCTTTTTATTTTTTATTAATTTATGATGAAACGCTAAATGGGAGTTAGCACGCTATAGCGCTATAGCGTTTCAAACCTTTTGGCCGAGCCGCCACCAAGAGGCTTAGCGCTCTATTTAGAACTTTGGGTGTCTGTACCATTGTTCTACCGCTGGCAACTACCTTGATCAATTCTTGTGCGTTCATGAGGTGACTGGTGGCGGAGGACCCGGAGGGGACTGGGGTGACGTGTTCTTCCCTTCCCTGTCCGCGAGAGCAGTTCATCCCCATCGTCAGACCAGATCAGCTCCTCCTGCAACGTCCAATCTTGCCATCCACACGACGACAGCGGTAGCGCAATGACCCAGCGTCTGCAGCATCAACAACGCAACTACCGAGTGAGATATTCCTCCTATCCCTCTCCCTCTCTTCAGTATTATATGATTCTTGTTACTTTGTGCATGTGTCTGCATTTTTGTGCCATTTAGTGTTCTTGTGTATCTTGATGTTGGGACATAGCTGCAACAACTCGTAGGTTTGGAAGGCCAAGAAAGAAGGTGTAGTTATAGCAGACACTTTATTATACAGTTTGAATGAACTACTGAGGGCCCTATTATGCACCACCACTCCACTAGGGAGTTGTTTGATGAAGTGCCGCAGAGGGTTGTTTGATCAAATGCCGGACAGGGATTTGGTGTGCTTGAACTCCACCACCGTGAACACGCCTTCCAAGCATCAATGTTGGTGGACTTGGATCGATCTCCCATTGTTGATGGTGGGGGCAGCCAGCACGAGTCTCCGATCACCGCTGGCGCATGGGCCTCGCACAGTGACATTGAAGCTCTAGACGACGATGTGTGTTTGCTCTCTGTTCCCTTGAGTCAATCACCATGATTTTACAGATGATGTTTCTTCATTTTAACAGGGGAAGATAACCACATGGGAACAAGGAGGAGGTGCCCTGTGGTTGTTGTGGGTCTGGAGGCAGATACTGATAAGGAAGGTGAGTTTTTCAGTTAATACTGCAAGATTTCCGAGGAGGTTGTGAACATCGTCACCTTCCTGCTACCAATTCCAAAGACGCCATCTCCGCTCTGGACATCGTCACATTTTCTCGCTAAGGAACAATTTGGGCCTACACATAGGTGAGTTTATAATTTGTGTGACCACATAAATTGAATAGTTTGTTTCTTCTGGTTATACCATTCAACCATTGCAATGTGGTGAAGAGTTTGGGGGCTGTTTGAGCCATCCTCATAGGGGTATTTTGTAACCTGGAGCAATCAGACACACTCTGTATCCAGAAATGAAATCCGAACATCTATTGTATTGACGTTAAACAAATGCATGTAGCTTAGTTTAATATGTTAACTAATGTAACTACTTGAAGTGATATTCTAACTCAGATTACATAAATTTGCTTGGTGAAGACCTTGGGTCACTTGGCATCAAAGAGCTCGAGCTGCTTGAAAAACAACTTGATTCATCCTCAAGGTACATAAGATCCACAAGACTAATTGATTGCTTTCCATAAAATCATGATTTAGAAGATAGGAGCACTAGCTCTTTCATTACCTATAGAAAACAATACAAATTGTTCCTTTGTACTGCCTGTTTCTACTCTGTTAAATAATCATAGGCAATATTATGCTGCTAGATGCAGGGTTTCATGATCACTTTTGACCAGTGTTGTAGGTAGATTACACCTATTTTTGTCTTGCTTAATTTGTTTTTAAGTAAAGTTGATTAGGGTGTGTGCCCTGTTCAAGCAATAAGCAAAATGGAGTCTCCTCATACTGCAAATATAGCCCAGTTTTTGTTCAATGGACAAAACACATCTCAGGTTAATGAGCTTCTCTGTACACTACATCTCAATTGAACTATATGCAGTTTTCAGCTTGACGTCTCTGATTTAACGTCATTATTTTAGGACTGGAAAATGTTGCATTAGAGAATATTGATTCCGTAATGCAATGCATCATATGTCCTACAAACTAGGAATAATTTGGCTGGTTCGGCTTGGCCTCGATATATTACAACACAAAAAACGTTGATCATTTTCATGATTGCAGACACGACATATGCTTCATCATCTCACTGATCTCTAGAGGATGGTATGCTCTTAAGAAACTAAATTTGATTATAATATGTATTCATAATTTTTCTCACACAAATTTGTTCAGATATAAAATTGACTATTCCTAACAGCGCACTGAATAATTTTGCAGGAAGAGATCTTGTGTGAAGCAAATAAGTGCCTTAGAAGAAAAGAAAAATGTAAGTTCCCATTACACGTATTAATTAGCTTACTAAATTCTTTCCCTCGGAAGAAGTAATTTAACTCTTCATTTTATGTCCTTTCTAGGACTTAAAAATGTTTTCCCAATTTTCCTTCCACCATTTTGTAACCCTTTGCAGAATGGTCCGGGGAGGTTCACAACATTGTCTACTCATCTGATGGGAAATCTGTATCTGTTGTTTATCGTGTCTCTATGGAACTGATGCAGAGGTACCCTTTGCTTGGGAGTTATATGTGGTTCAGTTTGCTGTATCTGGTTTGGTTTTACACTGATCTTGCGTGCTCAGTTTTTGAGTGTATAACCAGTTTGTTGGTCCTATTTGATCAGTGGACGTGACCGATGAGGGCATGGAGATGATGGCGAGACATCGTGCTGCGCTGGCGGCGATGAAGGGAACCTCGTTGAAGGTAGAGGCGATGGGTGCTTGTCGACGAAAGCGGCGCGGGGATGGGGAAGGTGGAGTGGCGAGGGATGGAGGCAGAGAAAGGCAGCTGCGGAGACGGAGTGGTGGCAAGATTGGACGCGCTCGCCTGCAGAGTGTGTGGGCAAGATTTCGTTTCCGGGCCGGCGGAGTGCTTCCTTGTGTGTGTGTGCATGCGTGAGTTCACACCCATACTCCACCAAATACAGTGCATGCTTATCTGAAATTCTAGACAAGTAGTTCACATCCAGGTGGTATAGGTAAGCAGCTCATTTTTTATTTATCAAGTGGCGTGAATAAACCATAAAATTATCTTACATTTAGTCTCCTAAACCTATTGAATGAATTCTATATACAAGACTTATAGTTGTCCTATAAATTAAGACTGCACTTGCTAATCTTTGCTGCATTGTTATTCACGACTCTATAATTGTCAACCTGGACAGTAACAACACTCAACATAGTTTTATCTCTCAGTGTGAGCAAATAACATAGTTTTATTCTTTTGGAATATTTTTCTATTACAGAAGTTGATGCTCAATCTTTTGGAATAATTATTATTCATTTCCTGGGATCATTTATTGATCTACTGCATCATTAATAAGAGCTTGGGGATTGCTTCTAGGATTCTATGGATTTTCTCCCATAACCTCTTGAAGTGACTCAATGCTGCGATCTTCAACCATGAAAATGAAAATGTCAGCACTGACAGACTGCTCCTATGATCTCACAGGTACCAAAATGCAACTCGTAAATCTCTTTTTAAGAATTGGTGCAACTCGTAAATCTCTTTTTAAGAATTGGGTCGTGATGTTCTCACAATTAGCTACTCCTGTATAGCTTTTAGGTTTAATTTTTTTTCTCTTTGTAAATTTTGTTTTTTGTTTGCTCACCTTGTAATAAACTCTGTATTTGATGGTTTAGAAATGAGTCAAGGCGCCTGGAAATGAATTCGGTTTAACTCTGCAATTAACCTTAATAATATAACTGTTCTGGATGCACTCATCCATAATTCATATAGCTTCACCAATGGTGATAGCACTGTTATATGATGCAGGTGGAGAGGGAGAAAGAGAAAGGGAGAATGGAAGCCAAGCGATAGACAAAGAGAGCCGAAGATAGACAATAACCTGTGTTATCTTACTAATGCTTTATTTATTTAAGACCCGTACAAATGCACGATGTATGATGGAAACCATATGCCATCATGCTTAACACATATTTCTTAATTAAAAGAATAATTTGATCACCGTGTCTATATTTTATTATTCCGTTTCAATGCACTGGCATTTGGCTTCAGCAGGCCGTAGCAACGCACGTGCATTGTCAACCCAGGTGGTGCTCCCTCTGGCGCTGCCCACCCAAGTGGCGATGTCTGGATCGTGCTCGACGGTGTGTGTTGGTTCCCCGGGGTAGTGTGCAGGGGCAGGCACCTTACGGTGCTCTCGTTCATCACCATCCCTTTGACGCAAGGTGCGGCGGCGCTTCCTTCGCCTCTCCACCCATGCGCTCCCTCCGGTGCTCCACCAAGTGTTTCGGCGCGAACCAGAGGAGGGTAGCGAGGGTGGACGCCCTGTCCGGCACCGGTAGCTACTCCCAACACCTCTTTGATCATCTCTGGCGATGGCAACGCCAGGACATGTCCGTTCCAAATAGGGTAGCACCTTTGGGTGCCATGACGGCTAATGGAGCTGCTCATTGGCTAGCGAACCATGGTTGTGCAAAAAAGTTATGTAAAACTTAGGTGAGGAACCTGTCGGATTGTATTCGTGATATTTTAGACTCGGGTTGACTTAGGTCAGGAACCCGCCGAATTGTATTCATGATATTTTAGACTCGGATCATGCCAAGATGAATGAATATTTTTTATAGTATGATGTGTGTTAGCTGATTGTTAAAATAAACATGTGTTGCTTTTTTAGGGGTAGATCTATGTTAGCTAAGACGACATTGTTCTTGGTTATTTTAGCTTAGACTAGCATCTTTATTTTTCACAAAAGCCCATGGCAACGCACGGGCGTTTTACTAGTTTTATTTATGATCGCATGATGGTTCAGATATTTTCTTTTGACGCTTTCACAATTCTACTCTCTCCATCTCATTCTGTCGCTTATCTTCCTCTTCCTCTTGCGTTTTGTTTTATCTGTTCAGTAGCTTGCTTGTGATCCATGTGCTCATTAACTCCATTCTCATGTGTTTCTAATTTTTCTCTGCGACAATGCCGACGAGCCACTCTCGTGTGAGTTAGTTTTAAATTCTCAATCTGACTGCATGATGGTTCAGATATTTTCTTTTCATTTGTGCTTTCCCAATTCTATTCTCTAATCTGTGTGATAACTAAGACTTCATATGTTTGGAATTCCAATTACTTTGTTGAGATTGAAGAAATTCATAACCTTGCTGTTTTTTATGTGAGCTTATCCTCTACCCTTATAGTAGCTTACAAAATTTCAATGTACTTCACTTTAATGATATAATGTACTGCCATGGGTGATTTGGTTAAAGTACTATTTTATGTTGACAATCAATTACAGGCAACTCATCCTATTTGTTTTACAGTCTCAGGTTCACATTAGTTTCTCTGCATGGAGACTCAGCTTTGTCGGTGTCACTTTCAGGTCAACGGTCATGAATCAAAATTAACTTCCTCTCTACTTATCATTTAACTGCAACAAAGAATTCGAGCCGGCACTAATACAACTGTCTGATGCTTTGCAAAGTAAGGATTGAGAATATGAAAGAGAACTTGAAATTCCATTCGTCAATGTGCAGTGCCAGGGAACCCATTTACATTTTGCAGGTATGTTCTGGTTCATACTTCTAAAATTTCAACTTATAATTTGTCGTTGCTTTCCACTCCATTTATACAGATGTCTGTTCGAGCAATTCATTAGAATTAATCACAAAATAATTTGCTTAAGATTTCATTTTCCATTTATACAGATGTCTAACATAGGCAGGTAACAAGCTAACATCGACATCAAGTTGTCGGCAGCAGCGACATCAACGGCTGTAGTGGACTTCGTCATCTCATCGGCATGCTCGCCCGCCACAGTACACCACTGCAGCTCCGGCGAAACGCTGGAGCTCATGGCGGCGTTCACGGCAATGTGCCTCGTTCTGTACCTCAACTATCTGTATGCACGATGGAGCGGGAGGGACGGTGTGCCCCGGACGGGATTCGGCATGGTCGGCGGGCTGACGAGGAAGAGGACCGCCGGAGGGGGGCTTGACAAGGTGGCGCTGGCAGCCATGCTGGTGTTCATATTCAAGGCGGGGCGTGCGGCGATGGCAGCAAGGTTGGGGAGGAGTGCACGGTGTACCTGTGCATCGGGCCGATGAGTAAGAGGACCACTGGAGTGGGGCTCGACAAGCCCCAGATTCAAGGTGGGGGCGGGTGACGGCTCAAAGGTTGGTTAGCTTCTGTATACGTATTGCTTCATGGTCTTGCCTTCTTGGAAGCGTGGGTGTTGCTTCAATTGGAACCGATATTTTTTGCCATGACTTCTAGATGTAATCCTACTTGACTTTTGCATCAGTGATATTTGAAGTTCATCAAATGACTTTGTAATTAAGTTCATATAGTTGATATCTCTCATTTGTATATGCTAACTCTAACAGTATGTGCTAACAAGAGATGAACAAACTAGCTGAAGGGGCGCTTTCCCACCTGGCACTGCCGAGCTACCGCTCAGGCGGCGCGCCAGGGGCGCGCCCCAGCTGCTAGTTTCCTATCCTCCTATGTGAGCGGAAACATCCATGGTGAGCCTTATTTTTATATCTTATACTACCTTGGTAATGAATGATACGTCTCCATCGTATCTACTTTTTCAAACTCTTTTGTCCTTGTTTTGGACTCTAATTTGCATGATTTGAATGGAACTAACCCGGACTAACGCTGTTTTCAGCAGAATTGCCTTGGTGTTATTTTTGTGCAGAAATAAAAGTTCTCGGACTGACCTGAAACTTCACAGAGAATATTTTTTAAATAAATAAAAAATATTAGTGAAAGAATCAACCAGAGGGGACCCACCAGTTGTCCACAAGGGTGGATGGCGCCCCCCCAGGGCGCGCCCCCTGCCTTGTGGGTCCCCTGGACCTCCACCGACCTCAACTCCAACTCTTTATATTCACTTTCGGGGAGAGAAAAATCAGAGAGAAGGATTCATCGCATTTTACGATACGGAGCCGCCGCCACCTCCTGTTCTTCATCAGGAGGGTAGATCTGGAGTCCGTTCTGGGCTCCGGAGAGGGGAAATCGTCGCCATCATCATCATCAACCATCCTCCATCACCAATTTCATGATGCTCACCGCCGTGCGTGAGTAATTCCATCGTAGGCTCGCTGGACGGTGATGGGTTGGATGAGATTTATCATGTAATCGAGTTAGTTTTGTTAGGGTTTGATCCCTAGAATCCACTATGTTCTGAGATTGATGTTGCTATAACTTTGCTATGCTTAATGCTTGTCACTAGGGTCCGAGTGTCATGATTTCAGATCTGAACCTATTATGTTTTCATGAATATATATGTGTTCTTGATCCTATCTTGCAAGTTATAGACACCTATTATGTGTTATGATCCGCATACCCCAAGGTGACACTAATTGGGATTATTTCCGGTGATTACCGTAGTTTGAGGAGTTCATGTATTCACTAAGTGCTAATACTTTGGTCCGATTCTCTATTAAAAGGAGGCCTTAATATCCCTTAGTTTCCATTAGGACCCCGCTGCCACAGGAGGGTAGGACAAAAGATGTCATGCAAGTTCTTTTCCATAAGCACATATGACTATATTCGGAATACATGCCTACATTATATTGATGAATTGGAGCTAGTTCTGTGTCACCCTATGTTATAACTGTTGCATGATGAATGCCATCCGACATAATTATCTATCATTGATCCATTGCCTACGAGCTTTTCACATATTGATCTATACTTAGTTACTTTGCCGTTGCCACTGTTACAATTACTACAAAACCGCTACTGTTACTTTTGACACCGTTACCGTTATTTCCATACTACTTTGCTACTAAATACTTTGCTGCAGATATTAAGTCTTTCAGGTGTGGTTGAATTGACAACTCAGCTGCTAATACTTGAGAATATTCTTTGGCTCCCCTTGTGTCGAATCAATAAATTTGGGTTGAATACTCTACCCTCGAAAACTGTTGCGATCCCCTATACATGTGGGTTATCAAGACCTTTTTCTGGCGCCGTTGCCGGGGAGCATAGCTCTATTCTCTGAGTCACTTGGGATTTATATCTATTGATCATTATGAAGAATCTGAAAGATCCATGAACCAAGATCTATCCCTCTACTACGAGGGGAGGTAAGGAACTGCCATCTAGCTCTGCACTTGATTCACCTTCTGTTTTGAGTAAGCTTGTGACACCTACACCTGCTAGTAATTCTGATATGTCGCAAGTAATTGATGATGCTACTTCTGCTATGCATGGTGCTTATGATGATACTACTGCTTTGCTTGATAATACTGTGCCACTAGGTGAATTTCTGGATGAACAACTTGCTAGGGTTAGAGAGAGTGAAATTACTGAAACTGATGAAATTGTTGAACATGATGAGTATGATTCTCCCCCTAGATATGAATTGCCTAAAGTACATGTGGGTTATATTATGGATGAAGAAACTGCTAGAGACTTTTTTGCTTGCAATGATAGAGATAATCTTAAGAAATTGTTAGCCAAGCCGAAAGAAAAATCTTTGAATGCTAGAATGCAATATGACCCTAAGTTTGCTACTTCACCTATCTTTGTTACTGATAAGGATTATGAATTCTCTGTTGATCCTGAGTTAATTACTTTGGTTGAATCTGATCCTTTCTATGGTTATGAATCTGAAACTGTTGTGGCACATCTTACTAAATTGAATGATATAGCCACCCTATTTGCTCATGAGGAAAAAATTCGCTATTACTATATTCTTAAGTTGTTTCCTTTCTCATTAGAGGGTGATGCTAAGTTATGGTTTAATTCTCTTACTCCTGGTTGTGTGCGTAGTCCCCAGGATATGATTTACTACTTCTCTGAAAAATATTTCCCTGCTCATAAGAAACAAGCTGCCTTAAAGGAAATATTTAACTTTGTGCAAATTGAAGAAGAGAGTCTCCCACAAGCTTGGGGGAGGCTTCTCCAATTACTTAATACTTTGCCAGATCATTCTCTCAAGAAAAATGAAATACTTGATATCTTTTATAATGGACTAACCGATGCTTCTAGGGACCACCTAGATAGTTGTGCTGGTTGTGTTTTCAGGGAACGAACTGTTGAGCAAGCTGAATTACTATTGAATAATATATTGAGTAATGATAATGATTGGACACTTCCTGAACCAACTCCTAAGCCAACTCCAAAGAAAAGAGGTATCCTATTCCTCAGTCCTGAAGATATGCAAGAGGCAAAAAAATCTATGAAAGAAAAAGGTATTAAAGCTGAAGATGTTAAGAATTTACCGCCTATTGAAGAAATACATGGTCTTTGAAAGATCGAGGATGTCGCCTAGAGGGGGGGTGAATAGGCGCTTTAAAATAATTACGGTTTAGGCTTGAACAAATGCGGAATAAACCTAGTGGTTAATTTGTCAAGCACAAAACCTACAACAACTAGGCTCACCTATGTGCACGAACAACTTATGCTAAGCAAGATAAACAACTATGTGATAGCAAGATATATAACATGAAACACTATGGCTATCACAAAGTAAAGTGCATAAGTAAAGGGCTCGGGTAAGAGATAACCGAGGCACGCGGAGACGACGATGTATCCCGAAGTTCACACCCTTGCGGATGCTAATCTCCGTTTGGAACGGTGTGGAGGTACAATGCTCCCCAAGAAGCCACTAGGGCCACCGTAATCTCCTCACGCCCTCGCACAATGCAAGATGCCGTGATTCCACTAAGGGACCCTTGAGGGCGGTCACCGAACCCGTACAAATGGCAACCCTTGGGGGCGGTCACCGAACCCATACACTTTGGCAACCCTTGGGGGCAGTCACCGGTACCCGTCAAATTGCTCGGGGCGATCTCCACAACCTAATTGGAGACCCCGACGCTTGCCCGGAGCTTTACACCACAATGATTGAGCTCCGAACACCAACAACCCTCTAGGACGCCCAAGCACCCAAGAGGAACAAGCTCAAGGGTACCAAGCACCCAAGAGTAATAAGCTACTCAACTTGTAACTTCCACGTATCACCGTGGAGAACTCAAACCGATGCACCAAATGCAATGGCAAGGGCACACGGAGTGCCCAAGTCCTTCTCTCTCAAATCCCACCAAAGCAACTAATGCTAGGGAGGAAAATGAGAGGAAGAACGAAGAAGAGAACACGAAGAACTCCAAGATCTAGATCCAAAGGGTTCCCCTCACCTAGAGGAGAAAGTGATTGGTGGAAGCGTAGATCTAGATCTCCTCTCTCTTTTCCCCCAAAAACTAGCAAGAATCCATGGAGGGATTGAGAGATAAGCAAGCTCAAGAGAGTCAACAATGGAGGAGAGAGAAGTGCTCAAGAACTTGCAAAAATGGATTGGACTCAAGGGGGAAGAAGACCCCCTTTTATAGGAGCCCCCAAATCCAACCGTTATCTGCCCAGCCCGCAGTAAAGCGGTACTACCGCTCCTAGGAGCGGTACTACCTCACACAACTTCAAAATACACTGAGTGTACCCACGGTAGTGCCGCTGGAGCGGTACTACCGCTTCCCCTGGCGGTACTACCGCTTAGGGAATTTTGAACTAGAGAGGCAGCAGTAGTAGAGGGTGCCAGGGCGGCAGTACCGTGCGAAGTGGTACTACCGTTCTAGTGCCGCTCTACTACCGCTTAGAGCAAAGAGGGCAACCGAAACCAGCACAGAAGGTATTTCCTAAGCGGTACTAGACGCGGTAGTAGAGTGCGGAAGTACCGCTTAAGCGGTACTACCGGGCAACTACCGTGCAACTACCGCTAAGAGGAAAAAGGCAACAGAAAGAAGCACATAAAGGATATCCGAAGCGGTAGTAGCAACGGTAGTCCATAGCGGAAGTACCGCCTAAGCGGTACTACCGCTTGGGTGCTGAAAACTTGCCCAAACCAATAGAAGGATACAATAAAACCTGAATTTCCACAACTTCTACATAAGAGCTCTGAATCCAGCAAACTCAAGCTTATTGGATAGAGGACGATGAGTGCTATCCAAACAGCGACTGGTTATACTAAGAAGTGGCAGGGGAGGTATGCCTAACAAAAAGAGGAGAGAACCCTCCAACAGAGAAGAACCGGCATAACCTCCAACATCGAAAACATCATAGAAGATGCATGTGAACTCCGTTTTCGATGAACTCGAGCTAGTCATGAAGATGACCAAAAGCTCCAAAACTCACAAAGAGAAACACTAAACAAGAACCAAGAAAGATGATGCAAGGATGCAATGGTTTGAGCTCTCTATGAGCGATACGATCAAGCTACTAACTTGAGAGCCCCCCTTGATAGTACGACAAACGATCCTATAACCCGGTCTCCCAACTACCATCATGAGACCGGTAAAATAGAAAACCTATCAAGGGCAAACCTTTGCCTTGCGCATAATCCACTTGAGCTAGATGATGACGATCTTATCCTCCTCAAGATGGACCACCTTTCTTGATTGCATTGGGTCGATGAAGACTAGTTGATTGCTCCCCCATAAACCTCTATGGGTGAACCATTCTTCGGCACATCTTCACAAGTCCATTGACACCACAATGGACGGCAAGCTTCAAGCACTTGATCTCTTCGTGATGCTCCACTTGAACTTGCACACCGCAATCTTGATGACGATCACCACTTGATGTCATCCTCCATGGGTTGTATAATATCTCCCTCTTAACGCAAGCCCATGGAAACATACCTAACCCCATATAGAACTCTCACGTAGACCATGGGTTAGTACACAAAGCGTAATGGACAATGCTTACCATACCATGGGATCACTTGATCCCTCTCGGTACATCTTCTACACTTTGTGAGTTGATCAACTTGATTCACTCTTGACTTAGTCTCGATCAACCTTGAATCTTTCCAGCTCTCTTCATTTGGATGATGTCTTGAGGGTAAACATGAATGATCACACAATCTTCTTCTTCAAGACATGCTTACAATAAGCTCAACACTCACATGACCAATCTTTGGATAATTCCTTAATAACACCTTGGTCAACTCAAACTCTCCTTGAAACCAACAAATGGACTCCAAGAAAAGCCTATGGACAAATCCTTCAAATATAACTCAAGGCAACCATTAGTCCATAGAGATTGTCATCAATTACCAAAACCAAACATGGGGGCACCGCATGTTCTTTCGGTCTTGATAACCCGACACAGGTAGTAGAGGTAAACTCTCTCTATAGATTTGATGAAGGTGATATTCCTCATAATAAGTCTGCTAGTCAATGCTTGGATGAGTTTGATAATTTTATTGTTAAACAAGAAAATTTCAATGCTTATGTTAGTAGACAATTGAAACGTAATGCTTACATGCTTGACCGCTTGGGTGATTATATGAGTAGAACTGTTAATGATCTTAAGCTTATCAGTAAACATGCTTCCATGGTAACAACTCAAGTAGAACAAGTACTTAAGGCATATGATGATTTGCTCAATGAGTTGAATAGTAAGAACAATGATAATGCTATTAGGGTTATGACTAGAGGTGGTAAAATGACCCAGAAACCTTTGTATCCGGAGGGTCATCCCAAGAGAGTTGAGCAAGATTCTCAGAGAATTAATACTTCTCAGAGAATTAATACTGATGCACCTAGTCCTAGTTATAAAAAGAAAAATAAAACTGATAGGACTTTGCATGCTTCTAGTGAACCTGTTATTGATACACCTGAGAATCCCAATGATATTTCTATTTCTGATGCTGAGATACAATCTGGTGATGAACGTGAACCTAGTGCTAATGTTAATGATGATGTTCATGTTGATGCTCAACCTAGTAATGATAATGATGTGGAGATAGAACCTGTTGTTGATCTTGATAACCCACAATCAAAGAATCAACGTTATGATAAGAGAGACTTCATTGCTAGGAAATATGGTAAAGAAAGAGAACCATGGGTCCAGAAACCCATGCCCTTTCCTCCTAAACCATCCAAGAAAACGGATGATGAGGATTTTGAGCGCTTTGTTGAAATGCTTAGGCCTGTCTTTTTGCGTATGTGTTTGACTGATATTCTGAAAATGTCTCCTTATGCTAAGTATATGAAAGATATTGTTACAAACAAAAGAAAGATACCGGAAGCTGAAATTTCCACCATGCTTGCTAATTATACTTTTAAAGGTGGAATACCAAAGAAACTAGGAGATCCAGGAGTACCAACTATACCATGCTCCATTAAAAGAAACTATGTTAAAACTGCTCTATGTGATCTTGGAGCCGGTGTTAGTGTTATGCCTTTCTCTTTATATCGTAGACTTGAATTGAATAAGTTGACACCTACTGAAATCTCTTTGCAAATGGCTGATAAATCAACTGCTATACCCATCGGTATTTGTGAGGATGTGCCTGTTGTGGTTGCAAACGTTACTATCTTAACGGACTTTGTTATTCTTGATATTCCCGAGGACGACAATATGTCGATCATCCTTGGTAGACCCTTTTTGAATACTGCAGGGGTTGTTATTGATTGCAACAAGGGCAATGTCACTTTTCATGTTAATGGTAATGAGCATATGGTACACTTTCCGAAGAAGCAACCTCAAGTTCATAGTATCAATTCTATTGGAAAAACTTCAACTATTGCTATTGGAGGTTTTGAATTCCCTCTCCCTACTGTCAAAAAGAAATATGATATTCTTATTGTTGGGGACATGCATATCCCCATTGAGGTAACCTAGTGTTATTCAAAAATTCTCCGGTTTCATGTTATTCGAAAGAAGTTTGTTAATAAGACTTGATCAACCTTGTTAATGGATTCCTTTTGATGAGCATGAGATGGATGAATTTAGAAGGCACAACTTTCTGCACCCACTTCTTTTTACTTGCTGTTATGTCGAATAAATAAAGTAAAATTAGTATTATCTGTCTGTTTTCTAAATTATTTGTGCAATAAAAAAATGTCCCGAAAATAAAAGTTCTCCAAATGCCCTGAAAATTCAGTATGATTTTTATATAATATTTTAGAATTTCTGGCACTGAGATTGCACCAGGGGGCTGCACCAGTGGACCACAAGGGTGGAGGGTGCGCCCTACCCCCTAGGCGCGCCTCCCTGCCTTGTGGGTCCCACGTGGGTCCCCCTCACTTATTCCAGCACCCATCCACTTCGTCTTCCTCCAGAAAAAATCATCCCGTAGCTCAAACTCGTGTTCTAGCTCATCTTGCTGCCATTTTCGATCTCCTTGTGTAAAGCTCCATTTGCAAAACTGTTTTGGGGGATTGTTCTTCGGTATGTGACTCCTCCATTGGTCCAATTAGTTTTTGTTCTAGTGCTTTAAATATTGCAAATTCTTGCTGCTGTGGTGACCTTGTTCTTGAGCTTGCATGTCAAATTTATATGGTCCCAAGTAGTTTTGATGCATGATATAGCCTCTAGGCACTTGTAGGAGTAGTTGCTATCAATTTTGTTGAGTTTGGTTCACTTTTATTTTAAGTCACTAAAAATTTCAGAAATTTTCAGAGGAAGGAAAATGTTTAGGAAAATATACCAAGTTGGTTCATCGAAGAAGCAAGCCACAAGGCTCGCGATACGTGAGTCGGACCTTGAACCACCAAGAGAAGCTTCGGTGCGGCCGTGCGAATGGTCGTTGGATCAATTCATGGTTCATGCAGGTTTCAAGGATGAATTTGATGCGTACGTGCGAAATGCTGACCTTGAGGACTTCGTGTCAGATAAGTGCTTACAGTATTACCACCTAACTGATTCGTTCGTGCGAAGATTTAAATTTACTTCCCAGCGCAATACTCATACTGTTTTATTTGATCTTTATGATAAATCATATACCATGGACCTAATAGATTTTAACGAAGCATGTAACATTCCACAGTGGGGAATTCATAGTGAACCGCGCAAAACTGAATTCAATGCTTTCCTTGATAGCCTCACTGTAGGAGAAACTAGAAATATTACACAAGCTACCATGGGGAGCATTCACTTTCCTGCCATACATTATTTTGCTCTCTTTATAGGTAGATGTATTAATGGTAAACACGACCATAGCCACCTTTGTGCATCAGATCTTAGTGTCCTCAAGAGTGCGGTAACGGGTGATAAACAATATAATTTGGGGACTATTATTGCAAGGAGGTTACATAATAATGCCTTAGATGGAGATTTCTTCGGTGGGATTTATGCCACCCGTTTAGCTAACTATCTCGGGGTACCCATAAGGGGTGATGACATTGAGTTACCACCTGCTTTTCTTGATTATAATGCTATGGTACGCTACCAGTTTCTTGAGAGGAACGAACAGTCCCTCCTGTACCGACTAATCTTTGACAGGCAGCGTGCTGTCCATATTACCCTTCCTGCTCCTGCCTTCTTTGACTTTCAGGTAAAAAGAAGATATTTTATAACCAGAGAATAGGCAAACGAGTATGAGAGAGAGGTGGAGGCTACTCGCCTCCATGCTGTAGCCCTTCAGGCTGTAGCTGCTGCATCCCAGTACAACCCTGACTATAACTTTGGATACCCGCCAGGCCATCTGTGGGCATAGACCAACTTAGGCCAAAAGCCTAAGCTTGGGGGAGTACGTATTTCTCACCGACATTACATTCATGTTCACATACTCATTCCAGTTGTCGGTGTTCATACTTTTTCATTGTATTATCCCTGTTAGTTTATTTCTTTTTTTCTCGCTTTCTTCTTGTGTGTTTGAAAAACTTTGAGAAAATCCAAAAAATTAGTTGTAGTATTAAAAGAAAACCCAAAAAGATTTCTCGTTCTTCTTTTGCTTGTTGGGAGCTTTCCCGTGTAAATAGTTTTTCTCGTTCTTGTTTTACGTTCTTCAGAAAAACAAAAACTCCAAAAACATTTCAGTGTGTTCCTTTGA
The DNA here is from genome assembly GCA_011799875.1 of Thinopyrum elongatum. NCBI lineage: Eukaryota > Viridiplantae > Streptophyta > Magnoliopsida > Poales > Poaceae > Thinopyrum > Thinopyrum elongatum. The sequence continues at coordinate 49,374,599 of CM022303.1, read as the reverse complement.
AATTCTTTTCCTTTCTTTGGGTCATAAGGAGAAGACCACGATGAAAATGTTGAGTGGCTCTCATATGCATTATTGTTGATCTAACAAAGAGCCAATATTACCTTGTCTTCTTCTTTGAATAAATGTTTGCAGATTCCAGCTTAGTCCAATGCACATGCACTATTATTATTACCCACATCGTTCGGTCGTGCAAGTGAAAGACAATAATGACGATATTTGATGAAATGATTGGGATGAGGAAAAGCTGGCATGAACTCGACCTATCTTGTTTTTGTAAATATGATTAGTTTATCGTTCTTGATTCAGCCTATTATGAATGAAACATGTTTGCAATGACAATTAGAGATTATAGTTACTCATGCCATGCTTAATTAGCTGGGAGTTTATAATGGTTTACCTTGTGTGCCAACATGCTTTTAAAATGGTTGTGATGTAGTATGATAGGATGGTATCCTCCTTTGAATGATTCGAGTGGCTTGACCTAGCACATGTTCACGCATGTAGTTGAAACAAAATCAACATAGCCTCCACGATATTTATGTTCATGGTGATTTATATCCTACTCATGTTTGCACTCAATGTTGGTTAAACTTAAGGCATGTTTTTGACTGTTGTCGCTCTCTAGTTGGTCACTCCTCAATCTTTTGCTAGCCTTTACTTGTACTAAGCGGGAATACTTCTTGTGCATCCACTTCCATAAACCCAAAGTTGTTCCATATGAGTCCACCATACCTACCTATATGCGGTATTTACCTATCGTTCCAAGTAAATTTGCATGTGCCAAACTCTAAACCTTCAAATGATATTCTGTTTTGTATGCCCGAATCGCTCATGTAGCGACTGGGGGCTGTCAGTATCTTCCATGTTAGGTGGGTTATTCTCATGATGAGTGTTGATTCACTTGTCATTCACGAGAAAGTGGCTGGTAATCAGGATGCCCAGTCCCATGCTCGAAATCAAATCAAAAAACAAAACTCCCCCAGGACTGTTGTTGGTATGGACGGTACCCGTTGTTTTGGATCAGCCATGGAGTGTGATTGATGGTGGAGGGGGAGTAAAAAACTTTACCATTCTGTTTGGGAACCACCTATAATGTATGTAGCATGGAAGATGCTGAGATCTCTTGGTTGTTATGTTGACAATGAAAGCATACCGCTCAAAAATATTATTCATCTCTGTTTCAAAAAACTCGAGCTCTGGCACCTCTGCAAATCCCTGCTTCCCTCTACGAAGGGCTTTCTATTTACCTTTATGCTGAGTCATCATCCTCTTATAAAAGGCACCAGTTAGAGAGCACCACTGTCATTTGTTTGCGTTGTTATTAATTGATATTGAGTATGACTGTGATTGGATCTCTTTTACCATGAATTACAATGTCTAGTCAGTCCTTGATCTTCAGGGGTGCTCTGCATTTATGTTTTGCGGTCTCAAAAAGGGCTAGCGAGATACCATTTTATTATATCATATCATGATTGTTTTGAAAAAGTGTTGTCATCCGAGATTTATTATTATTGCTCGCTAGTTGATTATGTCATTGATATGAGCAAATGAGAGACCTAAATGTTATTGTGAATATGGTTAGTTCATGATCTTTGCTGAAAACCTGAATGTTGGCTATGCATATTTGCAACAACAAGATCAAACAGAGTTTGTAAAAGTTTTTCTTTATCACTTTCAGTTTGTCAACTGAATTGCTTGAGGACAAGCAATGGGTTAAGCTTGGGGGATTTAATACGTCTCCATCGTATCTACTTTTCCAAACTCGTTTGCCCTTGTTTTGGATTCTAATTTGCATGATTTGAATGGAACTAACCCGGACTGACGCTGTTTTCAGCAAAACTGCCTTGGTGTTATTTTTGTGCAGAAATAAAAGTTCTCGGAATGACCTGAAACTTCACGGAGAATATTTTTGGAATAAATAAAAAATATTGGCGAAAGAATCAACCAGAGGGGACCCACCAGCTGTCCACAAGGGTGGAGGGCGCGCCCCCCTGCCTTGTGGGTCCCCTGGACCTCCACCGACCTTAACTCCAACTCTTTATATTCACTTTTGGGGAGAAAAAAAATCAGAGAGAAGGATTCATCGCGTTTTACGATACGGAGCTGCCGCCACCTCCTGTTCTTCATCGGGAGGGCAGATCTGGAGTCCATTCTGGGCTCCGGAGAGGGGAAATCGTCGCATCATCATCAACAACCATCCTCCATCACCAATTTCATGATGCTCACCGTCGTGCGTGAGTAATTCCATCGTAGGCTCGCTGGACGGTGATGGGTTGGATGAGATTTATCATGTAATCGAGGTAGTTTTGTTAGGGTTTGATCCCTAGTATCCACTATGTTCTGAGATTGATGTTGCTATGACTTTGCTATGCTTAATGCTTGTCACTAGGGCCCGAGTGTCATGATTTCAGATCTGAACCTATTATGTTTTCATGAATATATATGTGTTCTTGATCCTATCTTGCAAGTTGTAGACACCTATTACGTGTTATGATCCGCATACCCCAAGGTGACAATAATTGGGATTCTTTCCGGTGATTACCGTAGTTTGAGGAGTTCATGTATTCACTAAGTGCTAATGCTTTGGTCCGATTCTCTATTAAAAGGAGGCCTTAATATCCCTTAGTTTACATTAGGACCCCACTACCACGGGAGGGTAGGACAAAAGATGTCATGCAAGTTCTTTTCCATAAGCACGTATGGCTATATTCGGAATACATGCCTACATTATATTGATGAATTGGAGCTAGTTCTGTGTCACCCTATGTTATAACTGTTGCATGATGAATGCCATCCAACATAATTATCCATCATTGATCCATTGCCTACGAGCTTTTCACATATTGATCTTGTCTTAGTTACTTTGCCGTTGCCACTGTTACAATTACTACAAAACCGCTATTGTTACTTTTGCCACCGTTACCGTTACTTCCATACTACTTTGCTACTAAATACTTTGCTGTAGATATTAAGTCTTTCATGTGTGGTTGAATTGACAACTCAGCTGCTAATACTTGAGAATATTCTTTGGCTCCCCTTGTGTCGAATCAATAAATTTGGGTTGAATACTCTACCCTCGAAAACTGTTGCGATCCCCTATATTTGTGGGTTATCAATGAACTGCAAAAACGTCTTATATTTAGTTACGGAGGTAGTAGTGCTTACCTCCCAAGATTTTAGTATTAGTATGTGTTGTGTATGTCCTATGATGAATCCAAACTTCACACTGGGTTTAAAGACAACTGTTCTATCAAGAGGGATGTAAGCAAATGAACAATGGTCGAACTCCAAGATAAGATTATCAACCCAAAGTCCCAATAATTCCACTCCTGCTACTCAATCCCTTATCTTTCCTAGCCCTGGTATTTCTGAGTGTTTCTATCTGGTACTGCGAGCCCGTAAGGAGAGTGTGTTCTTTGTTGAAGGAACGCTATCTTTTCCCTGGTCGAGACTGTCGAGAAATTATCTAATTATGTTCCTTTGACACCAGATTTGTAAATAGCACGCTATAGCAAAATAGTGTCACCCTTAACAATATGTTATTAGTGTGCTATATCACGCTATAGTGTGTTATATCGCGCTATAGTGAGACATTGTACGATTATTTATTTAGCGAGAGATTGCTTAGAATGCTATCGCGCTATTTTTTTTCAGTGGTATTAGCTCGTGTGCCCCCGGACAATAACTTTTTCCCTGACACTTCTGAACCCTCCTCACTTTACTTCGGTCCTTTGATTCTGAATATAGATTCGGTACTTTCAAGCAAAAACACCTAGAACCTCCAAGCTGGGACTTAGCCTTCTTCTGCACCGTTCCCCCTTGAGAACATCTCTGTTGACCCCCGGTACCATTGAGGCTTCATTTCCTCTGGAACTATCAAGCCTTTTTTATCTGTCGCATAAAAGAGCCACATGTTTTGTACGGTACCTCGATATTTTATGTGGGGTACTTTTGAGTACTTGTGTATCTATGAGGTGTACTGGACAGTTCTTATAATCGTTCAAAACTTTGAGGGTGTCCGGTAGTTCCAAGGTTTTCCCTCCGGTACTTCCAGACTAGTTACTAATTCTGGGTAACGGTCAGACTTCTACCGGCTCTATTATGGAACTCTATACCCTTGGCTTTGCAAGCCTTTTTTAGAAGTCAATCCAAGCCAGCTTCGTGTGAGTCTTTGAGAGAGCCTAGAGAGCAGATCTTTGAAGGGAAAAGAAGTAGATATGGGTGATTCCAGTATACTCGCTTGAATCTATAAAGGCCTAGCTCCTCCCTTTCCTGAAGCCCCACTCAGACTATTTATCTCTCTTTCCTTTAAGCCTATCCTTTTGAGAGAAATCCTATGGATTCTTGAGACTGATTTGATTGAATATGTTTTTATGAGTTCATCCAAGTGACTTTCCTTTGCTTTACTCTTGGAGGGTGTGCGTCTCCTAGATGGTTAGAGCTCGGTTTATAGCCTTTAAACACGATTGTGAAGGAATCAGAAAGTTTGTATAGAAGGTTAGTAGATCATCTTCATTATGGAAGATATACTGCAAGTAAGGCTTTGACCTTTGTGGTACCAGGCCATGGTAGAATACATGGGCATGCATTCCACAAAAAAGAACAAATAGGTGGGCATGCACGAAGTGGGCTCTTTGTGAGCAATGTTGTCGAGACCTACGTGGTCTGAGCTAACATCAATCAAGAGTAGGACAACGCCAACTAACCTCAGTAAAACATTGTTGAGCCCTTGTGTTTGCACTTTCTAACTCAACTTTTTACTTTAATGCAAGTTATGCTTTGACAATTGTGCACTTTGTTTTTCTTGCTTGTGTAATTGTTGATAAGGACTCAAGTAGCTTTAGCATAAAACCCATAAACATAAATAGACCTCGATCCTTACAACATGCAGCAGAAAAGTGATCAATGCACATTTGACCAATGCTAAAGGTTTAATGTAAACTCTAGAAGCTTATATTTTTTTGTTTATCTTGTCATACACTAGAAACTAGTATCATGAGATTAGTTTGTTGTTATAGATTTCTGTTGTGATATTTAAGGTATTAAAATAAACACATACACACACAAACAGAGAGAGATAGACAGAGGGAGAGAGAGTGGGAGCACTTAGAAAAAACACGCTATATAGTTTATGCAATTTTTAAAAACATTTCAAGAAACAAAATGTTATATATATAATTTAAATCAAGCATAACACATATGTATTTTGCAATGATATAAATCACAATTATATAACAACTAAAATATATTACTAATTTAGCAATAGGTTTACGTGATAAACTACACAAACTACGTAAGTTATACTTGTCAAGACCACCGGGTGATAAAACCAACTTGCACACAAATATAAAAATTTAGTATAAATTAAATTTGGTTTCTTTTAAATCATAGGGAAACCACACCATTAAGAGAAGTCGAGGTGCTTGGATGAAAGAGTGGGAAAACGCAAAACTATATAACCAGCCACCCCCACAACATCCACTGCCAATTTCCCAAATCCCACCTGAAATGTGCCCAAAGGCTTCCTACCTCGTGCACATGGGCCCTATGGTTTCGTCTTTGGATACCCCATGCACATGGGGCCTTTATTCCGTGCACACGGGGTCACCAGGCCGCCAACGATTACATCTTGTGCTAGGGTATAAAAAGCATCCTTCTTCCTCCTCCAAACCGAAACGACACTAATGTCTTAAGAGTTCCACCATTGCTACACCCTAAAAAGCTCAATACTATGCATCCTCCACCCAAACTATTCGATACTTCGGGGACTGAGAGAGGAATATCTGATTTACACTTCTACCAAACCAACTCATGTTCCCTATCGAGTTCTTCATCACGTTGGGCTCCTAAGCGGTAGAAGTCAAGGCCCGAAAGTTTCCTTGAATACCAACCCCGGGTGGTTTGAGTCTCATCCGTTGGGGGTGACTCAAAGGAGAATAAGGTGAGCCACTTGGTGGAGTTTTGGTTCCGGAATCTCTACAATGGAGATTGGCACTCCCCAAAGAGTGTGAATTTCAGGATAAATTTGATGTCCTCAACTCACTTGTGATTAATCCTTTCCCGCACCTTTACTAGATTTGTATGCTTGTCGGTTTGCTAATTAGTTATTATCTTTCTTACCTTGTTGATTGCTTGTCGTATAGGTTGTTCTCACCTAGTTGCATATCCAGATAACATACTTCATCCACATTATTCTAAATTTGGCAATTAAGTCAAAATTTGTACTTGCGTATTCACCCCTCCCCTCTAGCCGACTAATTCGATCCTTTCAGAGATGTTTGTGAGAGCAAACCAATTTCTTCTTAGAGCATCTCCAACAAGTCACTTAAAAAACTCTCCCTAAAAGGGGTTTATACGTGGTGTCCATATAAGTTAGGGGAGGTTCTCAGGTGAGGTACTTTAACAGATCCCGTAGACATCTTCCCTTGAAACATGTTTTTTATATGTTTTTCTAGCATACAAATGGCATATGCATGTCTATACATGGCTCGGTCCGGTCAGCAGTTGCAGCTTGCCTCCTTCCTTGGTGGCGAAGTGTCTCCGACTCCTCCCGCTCACACCAACTGCCCACCCGATTTCACCTACCGTCGTTCCTCGCCGCCGTCAAGATCTCGCCATGCTCCCCCTCTAATCCACATCTCCCCTCTCCCGCCCCGCCATCCATAGCAGCGAGGAACATAGTCATGTAAACTCCGCTTAGTTCACACAAGAGTGTGAGTGTTTCTTTAGGGGTGTTTGTAGTAACCATAGGTTTTTTTAAGGGCAAGTGTCAACCTTTTTTTTAGAAAAAATAAAGTAAAGCGGATGGGTGTGCATATGTCTCACCCGCAGCAAGCGTACCATCTCGTCTCCCATGTGTGTGAGTTGTAGTAGGCCGATCCGTTAGTTGCTAGAACGTTCCTTCGTTTTGTTTGTCTCTTTTTTTAATTCCTTTTTTACTTGTGTGTGTATTTTCCAAAAATATGCATATTTCCAAATCACTTTAGTTAGTTTTTAGAGAAACGTTCATTGCATATTTAGAAAATGTTTAGGCAGTGTAAAAATAATTTTCGTGCAACATTTAATTTTTTTTTGAAAGCACTAAAGAAAAATGTATGTGTAGTTTAAAACACCTTTTCATACTGTCAAAAGAATGTGTGGCATTTTAAAAAAAAGTTCACACGTTCCAAATAAATGTTCGGGACATTTTAGAAAAATGTTTATACAATGTTAAAAAATGTTTATGTTGTTTCAAAATTATTTTGTACTACCATTCAGAAAAATGGTCAATATGTATTTGGTTTTTAAAAAAAAATATTGATGAAAGATGTTCAAATGTGTATTTGAAATAATGATTACACTATGAAAAAAATATTCACATAATTTTTAAAAGATGTTCCATGTGTATATGAAAAATGTTTAACATGTATTCATAAAAAATTATTTAAAAAATGTTCATCATGTATTTAAACAAATGTTCAATTTGTATAAATAAATTTTCCACGTGTACAAGGAAAATGTATGATGCGTGTCGAAAAAATAGGAATATTTAAAAAAAAGGAAAAATAGTAATAAAATAAGTTTATACAATGAAGAACAAGTTCACTCTTTTTTGAAATGATTGGTACGAATCAAAAAATGTTTCATGTTTATTTTAATTTTTTAACTTGTATTAAAAAATGTCTAAAGCATGTATTTAAAAAAAATGTTCATCATGTATTTAGAAAATGGTGAATGTGTATCAAAAAATGTTCCATGTGTATACAAAAAATGTTCATCCAGTGAAAAAGAAAAAGGAAACAACCAGTGAAACCCGAAAAAAATCATGAAGAAAATGAAGAAAAAATACAACCGAAGAAAATGATGTAAACCATGAAGAAAAAACACAAAGAAATGAAATATGAAAAGCAATAAATACTTTAAAGCACCCGCAGAAAAATACTTTAAACAAAACACACAGAAAAGGCAAGAAAAAATGACCCCATACAGAAAAACACAGGAAAATAAATTTTAAAAACAATGGAAACCGATGAAAATAAATAAGGCAAAAATAGAAATGAAATGAAAAAACCAAAGGAAACCGATGAAATAAAAAAAACACGAAAATATAAAGAAAATGGAAAAACAAAAATAGACAGAGCTCTGCCTCTTGAGGATGGCCCAGGCATTTGTATGTGGGCCCAACTGAGTCCAAACTCCTCCCTTCCTCCCACCTTGCCAGCCCGGGCCGGCCCGGTCAGCGGCAGCTGGCCTCCCCTCACCTTCCTTGGTGGCGAAGTGTCTCGCAACTCCGCACGGTCGGCTCGCACCAACTGCCCCCCACCCGATTCCTCCCCCCTTCCTCCTCCGCGGTGCCTCGCCGTCCGACGAGATCTCGCCCCCTCCGATCCCCGGCCACCCCTCTCTGCCTCCCCGCCGGCCATGGCCACGCGGAACCGGACGCCGCTCTTCCGCAAGTACCGCGACGCGCTGCGCCACGTCCGCGCGCCCGCCGGGGCGCCCTCCTCCTCCTCCTCCGGGGGAGGCGCGGGCGGGCCGGCGGTGATCGAGATGGCCTCGCTGCTGCGCCCCGACCGCAACTACGCGCCCCTCAGCTCCGACGACCCCTCCGCCTCCTCCAGGTCATCCGCCCCCCTCCCTTCGCATCTCGCCTCACCCCCCCTAGAGACCAGATTAGTTAGCTAGGTAGCTAATCGCGATGCGAGGCTGTCAAATTGCGGCATGGGGGTCGCCCGGCTGGATCTCGTGCTATGGTTCGGCGGGAGATCAGTGGAAATGCTGGGTTGCAGATCACTATACTTGTCCATCAGCTAGTCTGGTCCATGATTGACCTGCCCATCAGCTAATTGACCTGTCCATCAGCTAGTCTGATATAAGCATTAGCTAATTCGAGCCAAGGCGCATGACCGCGTGCACCGGTACTGGGAAATGGCAATTGGGCATCTTGAATGGAGCCCTGCCCTGTGGTAGAAATACATGGACAACAGGATGGAATAGCAATTCTTGAAAAGCTTAAGCTCTTGCTGAGAAACTCCGGACGGTATCTTTTGGGCTCATATTCTTAATCGCTTGAGAGGGGAAGTTGAGATCCACTAGGTTGAATGCTTCCTCGTTCCTTATTTGCTCCATGGTAGAGCTTGTCGTATGAATAGCACTTTCTTGGACTTGTGACAAGTAATCAGATCGATGGGTAAGGTACTGACATGCGTGTGATCCCTGATGTGCAGTAGAGGAGCGGCGACGGTTGGGCTGCCACCAGCCTGGGTGGATGTTTCCGAAGAGATATCTGCGAACATGCAGCGGGCAAAGACGAAGATGGCCGAGCTGGCTAAGGCGCACGCCAAGGCCTTGATGCCGTCCTTCGGTGATGGCAGAGATGACCAGCGAGCGATCGAGGTTCTCACACATGAGATAACGGACCTGCTGAAGAGGTCAGAAAAGAAGCTGCAGAAGCTGTCCATGAAAGATTCCTCAGAAGATTCGAATGTCAGAAAGAATGTCCAGGTGATGACTCACCCCTGCTGTTTTATGTATTAGCAGCTACAAGAGCGCTAACTGCTGCTATGAATGTTTGTGCTGATGGACCAAATGCCTTTCACCGTTATCTGCAGCGTTCCCTTGCTACAGACCTTCAAACTCTCTCCATGGAGTTCCGGAAAAAACAGTCAACTTATTTGAAGCAGCTTCGCCAACAGAAAGAGGTTTGCCACTCTGCCTTAAGATGTTTTCAGAAATTCAGATGCTTGTGCTACTTATCTCACTCTAATAAAGAATCTTGGTTAATGAAATGCGATTTCAGGGGCAAGATGGTGTTGATTTAGAAATGAATATAAATGGATCTAAGTCGACATTTGAAATTGAAGATGATGAATTTGAGGATGTGGTACGCTTTCTCATTGTCTTTATTTGCCATAGACTCTTTTTTTGGTGAAGTTGTTTGCTTCTGAGCACTTGCAGCTTTATTATAGGCTTATTTATAGCAGCCTACTCAGCTGTATGAATTTGACATTGTTTTCTGTGTGCTGCTCACTCGCTCTCTGTTGTGTAACTGTAAGTTTTATTGGAACAAACTCAAGGTTTTTACTGGAATGCTTCACTTCAGATCCATAAGTACTCCCTCCGTCCGAAAATACTTGTCATCGAAATGGATAAAAAGGGATGTATCTAGAACTAAAATATGTCTAGATACATCTCCTTTTATCCATTTCGATGACAAGTATTTCCGGATGGAGGGAGTAATAAAGCAAAACAGAAAATTGAGAACACAGAAGGCGAAAACAACAATCACACAATTATGTACAGTGAAGGTTGCATTGGTTTAGGTCATTAGTCATACAGGTTTTCAGTTAGTGCATGCAAATCTGGTCTAAACCCCTTTGAACTATGATAATTTGCAAAATCTGGGATGGAGTTTGAACTTTGGATGTAAACGTGTATACTTTATAGAAGTGGCATGGTTTCCCCTAAAATCTTCCCAGTCTATTTACTTAGGGAATAGCTAAACTGATTATGAGTAGTAGCTGATGAGAGGTCCAGGAAACTCATTAAAATAAGATATCAATGATGTAATTATTGGATTTTATTTTCAGGGTTTCACTGAGGTTCAGATGTCAAAACTTAAGAAAAGCGAAGCATTCACTAGAGAAAGGGAGAGAGAAATCGAACAGGTGAGTTTTATTTGTTCAGTATGCATATGATTTATGTAAAGGAAAAATAGGTAACTGATGCCCTCAAATTCACTTTCGTTATCTGCTTGTTGTTTGAAGGTTGCCCAATCAGTCAATGAGCTTGCACAGATCATGAAGGATCTTTCAGTTCTTGTGATTGATCAGGTATGAAAATCCTAACTTAATTGGGTCATTGATGGTAAGTTAAGATAACTAGTTCAGACTTCAGACTATTCCTTTCTTCATTTGAACAGGGAACAATTGTTGATCGGATAGACTACAATGTACAGAATGTTGCGGCCTCAGTCGAAGAGGGCTATAAACAGTTGCAAAAGGTTTCATCCTCACCCCCATTTGCCGCTTCTCTCATAATAGTTATTTCGTTTCATTGGGCTGGAAAAACCATAATTTTGCCACACTCTAAACAGCATTTTTTTTTATCAGCGGGGAGAAGAGGTTAGACCTTTGACCAGTAAATCTAATCAGTCTATAAAAAGGACTGGTACTTCAGTCATTTTTAAACGTATGAAAAGTTAGCCATGTGTTTAAAGTTGCATCCCCCAGACCATAAGAATGTGAAGGCATCCAGTAAAAAGTAAAAACGATCAAGTTTTTGGGCCAGAGACTGTTGATTTTAAACTAATCCCAAAATTTACCTCAAGTACTTGCTTTTACTCTCTCTCTCTCTCTGCGCATTCATATTTAACTGCCTGCCGACATTATTTAAAGAAACCCACATCAGTCCCTGGTGTTTTCACCTGCAGCACCTTTATATATCCAAGAGCTTCTGCAAAGGAAGAAAAATAGGAGCTAGCGTCAGTCCCTGAAGGTCGCAGTCTAATATGTTGGTCTGATCTCTGTTATGCAGGCTGAGAGGACGCAGAAGAAAGGGGGCATGGTGATGTGTGCCACTGTCCTCGTCATTCTTATCTTCATCCTGATAATCCTCCTGGTTTTGAAGAAGATCCTTTTCTGACTTAGCCCTCTCTTGTTACGGTCGACGACGAACACCTTCCAAGTGAACGCCATTCACATATACTCTTATGTGGGTAGCGACTGTGCAGTGCCGTCGCGTTGGAATTCAGAAAAGCTGCTGCCCATTTGCACCATATGCAATACTACGATTTAGCGATCCCAAAAGATGGTTCATCCGCCTGTGTCAATAGTGGCTGGGCCAGCAGCTCCCTTCGGTCTTCCACATTTTTTGCAGCACTGCTGAGTGTAGAGATGTCGTATTCATACGGGTACCATTTTTTTCTTTCAAGTTCTGTTGATACAGTTCACACCTACCTGCTTGCCTTGGAGCAACCAGGTCTGGTTTTGTATGATCTGTATAAAGTTGTACCATCATCCAATTATTAGAAATTGAAAAGTAGCTTCACTCTCTGTGCCATCACTATTCTGTCTAGGTTTTGAAGCCACATTTCAGTGTACCAGAAAATGGCTCCCATTCCTGTATCAACTTTATTTTTCCATCTTATTGCTTTTTAAGGTGTGTGTGTGTGTGTCTAACTGTGTCCCCTTCAATATGGGAAGGGTTGTGAGTCCTCGGTCGATTCTGCTGTAAAGTGGTTCACTGGAAATGCAATGTGGATTTTCCTCCTCCTTTTTCAGGTGTCGGCACGCCGATGCTGTCAGTTCACCACTCAAGCTCCTCCGACGATCTCGGCGCCGATTGTCGCCGCAATCAGCCTGGAGCCTGAAGGGGTTTGTCTGCCCGGAGCTGGGAGGTGGGAGCCAAGAAGCCAAAGCCATGGCTGATGGATCTGAGTGGACCACCATTTACTACTCCCCCAGCCCCTTCCATAAATCAGGTTTGCAGGCTTTGGTGTCTTCTTCTTGCCCTCACCTCATTGCTGCTGCCTCGTTTTGACCAGCTGGTCCCAAATCCGCGCAGCATTTGTACTGCTAGTGGTGATGTAGGGTGTGTATCATATGTGCTGTGCCCCCACATGTAAAATTCAATCCAGCCTTGTGTGTGTGTGTGTGTGTGTCCTTTTGTCTCCATTAATGGCGCTGTGGTCTCCTCAGCTGCTGTTGCAAGCCGGACAGGGGCCATCAGCTATGTGTGCATGCATGTTCCTCCTACTAGGCGCCTGTGTAGCCTAGGCTAAATTTTCTTTTCTTTCCCTGCTTCGCTTGCGTTGCATGGTACTATGCTGCTGGTAGGGGCATGCCCTACGGCTATACCATAGAATCAGAATGTGATAGGAGAGACCAGGAGGGTGAGCTATGCTTTGTAGCATTATTTTTCCTAAATGGTCCTTTCCTAAACTCAATTGCTTCATTGGCCCCTCCAAGAACTTGTTTTGAAATCTGGCCCCTGATATAGCCGCCAAACCGTTTGGCGTGTCTAATACACATGTCGGTGCCCAATCGTTTGGCGACACTATGTGTAGTGTATCAGAAACGCCAAACGGATCGGTGCCTATACAAGGGGCCAAATTTCAAAATAAGTTTTTGAAGGGACCAGGGAAGCAATTAAGTTTGGGAAAGGGCCATTTAGGAGAAGTAATACCTGGCCTTTGGTTTGGTTTGCTCCGGCAATAGTATGCAGGTACTACTACACTACTACTCATCTGATATTCAAAAGTGATAGGTTAGGATGGCCATGGTAGCAGTAATAGCAACCGTACAAATGCCTCAGAATCTTGAATGCCTCTGCATCCCCTGTCCCTTGCCCTCTCCAGCTCTCATGTTCATCTTCTCCTCCCCTCCCCAGCCAGCCAGGGGATGGGGTAGATTAGCATGGCATAGCAGCAATTTTTTATGCTTCAAGTCTGCATGAGAGATATTTGTAGCATCTACTAGACCTGTGCGCGTGTGTGTGTGTGTGGTAGTGCCGCAGGCTGGAAGCAAATGCAAAGGCGGGGTACGGGCCAGGTGAGGTCAAAGCGAGGGAGGGGTCTGGGTCTGGGTCTCTTGTGCAGATTGGTTTCTGCTGTACAACTACAAGTATCCGTTCCTAGGTTCAAAAAAACAAGTATCCGTTCCTGTCTAGTACAGTACTCCTACGTGATATACAATAATGTGGCCTCTGTACTTGTGTATTGTACACACAGATTATTATTATTGGCCGTGATCGATGCTTTCAGGTCTGCCTGCGGCTGGATCATATCCTGATTCAACAAGTTATGACGCTCTAATCTTGTTTGTTTTCTCTTCTTTGCGTTTTTAAAAGAGAGACCGCGCGAATCAAGGACGCTTTCATCGTCGCTTTGAGGATGTTCTTGCTTAAGTGTGTCTGCTACACAAGCTGAATAGTTTATGATACCAAAATGTTGCTTCAAATGTTTATCAGTAGATCTTGCGCACTGTATGTTGAACTTCCTGTATGTGATCTTTTTCTCATAGTATATATATTTAGCGGGTTCATACAAGATAAAAATCAATCCAAGTAAATCTCAACCGTATTTAGCCACCATTAGTATCCAAATAAAAAGTTGTATGCACGTGACAAATCAGTTGTCTTGAGTGTGTGTAAAGGTTTTTTTTAACACGGAAATGGGACTATATGCCACGTGACACATGTGATAAGCAATCCAAACTATTCGAGAGAAAAAAACGAGAAAGCGTCATTTACCGTGCCACGAAGAATATTTGTGTATGTCCAATGTGCCAACCAATCGAGAAAGAGTGTCGCTTTAAGTGACAACGAAACAAACCCTAGCCTTTTACGTTTAGCTGTGCCACGACCGCTCTCTAAAACCACACATTTCAGTATCTCACCATTCATCTGACACGAGGTTTAGGCATGGTCTGCAACATCAAAGCTTGCCGTGTTACCTTTGTGACCAGGAGGAGTGTACGGTGGATCACATTCTATTGCAATGTGTCTATGCCCGTCAATTGTGGTTCTTGTGTTTCCAGAGAGCGGGGATTGGGCTCGGTATCTTGCCCACGGACCATGATCAACTGGAGGCATGGTGGTCCATTTGGCCCGAACAAATTACGAAGGAGAAACGCAAGGGTTTCGACTCCTTTGTCATGCTAATCTGTTGCAGCATATGGAAGCAATGGAATGGCGGAGTCTTTGCGAGATCGGGCAATGTGAATGAATGTGACCGATTTGCCGAGCTTATCTTTCAGGAGCTCAACCTGTGGGGGCCCGATAGCTAGCAGGGGAGGACTTAGACCGATTTGCCGAGTAGTAGCCCTGTGTGTTGTTTTGGAGTGGAGGATGTGTGTGGCATCGACTTATTGTGGTGCTAGCCATCGTATTCGTGATCTCTTGTACACTAGTCTCTTCCTTCTATAAAGTTGTGGTACACTCTTTGCGTACCCTCGAAAAAAAAATCACCATTAGAAGCACCTCACAGGCTGTTACCCCAAAAGGCATACATAATAGTACCTTCACAATGACAAGCAATGGTGACATGTCACCTAACTAACCTTGAGATAAAAAAAGAGATGGGTGACATACATATATCACCCAGAGGAGCAGGGGTGGTGGCTGGGCTGGATTTTATGATGCAGGATGGCAGGGGAAGAAGAAAAAAAGAAGAAGAGAAAAGGTGAAACATACAAAAGTAAAAAATGGCAGTTTTGCCCCTGGGGGTGCAGGCAGTACAAGTAAAGAGAGACAGGCAGGCGATGAGGGAGTCGGAGCCACCAAATAGATCCCTCCCCCCACCCTCTCTGCTCCGCTCTGCCTTGCTTCCCCTCCCACCGACTCCTCCCTCCCTCCATTGATGGCCGCCACCAAGAACCCCCCAACCCCCACCTGACCGCCGTGCACCGCCGCGCGTTCTCGCCTGCCTTGCGCCGAGAGGAAGAGCCGGACCTATTATCTTGTTTCAAGGCGGAGGCTTTTGAGCCGCTTGCTTGCCGCGAGATGCTGAGCTCGTCGGCGGCGATGGGGATGGGGCTGGGGGGGTACGGCCAGCAGCAGCAGATGCAGATGCAGAGGGGGGCGGGGCCGGTGTTCACGCCGGCGCAGTGGGCCGAGCTGGAGCAGCAGGCGCTGATTTACAAGTACCTCATGGCGGGGGTGCCCGTGCCGCCCGATCTCCTGCTCCCCATCCGCCCCCACCCCGCCGGCGCCGGCACCACCTTCTCCTTCGCCAACCCCGCCGCGTCGCCCTTCTACCACCACCACCACCCCTCCAGTAAGCGACCCCCCGCTTTCGCTTTCGCTTTAGTTATTCGTCCGCTGTCGAGAATCTCGCGGAAATGGATTGGATTGGATGCTCCCCGTTGGGCATTTAAAAAAGCACCTCTCTTTCTTGGGAAATGGTGGTACTTTGATGCTTAATGGGGTCGATTCGCTATAGCTCTGCTGTTTTTATTTATGGATTAACATGTATGTTGTTGTATTATACATGGATCTTTGCTTGACTTTACATTTCGTAAGCAAGTCATTTGATTCTTTGCTCACACCTGTGACCAAGGGAAAGCATCTTTGTATGGTTGGTGAGATGTTAATGTGGTTCTGATCTATACCTCTTGGTTAGAATCAATGGATGAATGAATAGTGATGGTTGTGTGGATTAAATGTGCTGATTCATGGATGGATTGGTGCTGTTGTTGCAGTGAGTTACTACGCCTACTATGGCAAGAAGCTCGACCCGGAGCCGTGGCGGTGCCGCCGCACCGACGGCAAGAAGTGGCGGTGCTCCAAGGAGGCGCACCCCGACTCCAAATACTGCGAGCGCCACATGCACCGTGGCCGCAACCGTTCAAGAAAGCCTGTGGAATCCAAGTCTGCTTCCCCTGCGCACCAGTCGCAGCAGCCCCAGTTGTCCGCCGTGACGTCCGCGACCCGCGACGCCGAGCCTCTCCCCTCCCTCCCGGCGGGGGCTAAAACCCATGGCCTGTCCCTCGGCGGGGCTGGCTCGTCGCAGATGCACGCCAACGCCTCGTCATACGGCGGCAAGTATGTTTATGCTCCCATTTTGACTCTCATTCTTGACGTTGGATGCTTGTTTGAAATAGGCTTGTCAGCATTGATCAGTTGATCCTATGTTTGCTGCACTAGACCTTCTCATGATATATTTGGTTGCCCTGCTGCTGTAGTATTTCGGCTCATGATTCAGTGATGCTTATTTTCATTGTATTACAGCTGCTCATGATATTGATTTCCATGCTTGTTTTTGTTGTACGTTAAGAGCTAAGTCTCATAATTAACAGTGCCATGGTCTTCCTTATTTCTTTGTACGCTGCTAGTGCAGATATCAGCATTACCACAGCTGAGACTTTTTGTACTCACAGTTACACTTTATGGCTTATTCTTGAGGCTGCAATCATATTATCTGTGTGATGCTTGTACTTGTTGCCCGTGCTATATTGTTGTTTTTTGTAGTGTTATTATTGTAAGAGCAACTTTCCCTGGCCTCCTGTACCCTAACTGATGTTTTTATGATGTAATTAATTATAAATCTGAAGCAGCCTGTTGCCTGTGCCATGTATTAAATATTTTGGGTACATAACCTGTAAAGTCTAGCTCCTTCCTTTTTGAGTAATTTGCTTTGTTGTCTTTTGCACACCATCTCATAGTTGAACTGAATGTCCACTTTCAAATATAGTTTTTCCCTGTAGGCAAGCAATGTTTTTCTGCCTTTGTATATGCTGTATTTGAAATCTTTTTAAATGATGTGCCCTTGTTTCAGAGTTTGAG
This sequence comes from Thinopyrum elongatum, assembly GCA_011799875.1. Taxonomy (NCBI): domain Eukaryota; kingdom Viridiplantae; phylum Streptophyta; class Magnoliopsida; order Poales; family Poaceae; genus Thinopyrum; species Thinopyrum elongatum. The sequence goes on along the minus strand of CM022303.1, from coordinate 49,357,337 downwards.
AGCATTTTGCTTATGCATCTAAAAAATTTCACTGGCTCTCCTTTTCAAATTAGAAAAAACACTTTGTATACCAGCTTGGTATCAGTACCTTGTCTGTGCTGCCGACTAGATGCCCTACATTCAAGTTGTGGTCCAGCCTATAAACCACTGCGGACTTGGAACTGTCTTGTGATCTTATCACCAGCACATGTTTATTTTATCTCATTTCATGCCACAAGGATCCTAATGCTAGAGCTGGACCTGTCTAAATTTTTTGGTTGGTTCACCTTTTCCTTTTCTTGTAGAAACTAACAGTTTTAATGTATTCCATGATGATGCAGATACTCCCTTGGAGCTAAATCTGATGTGGGTGAACTGAGCTTCTTCTCTGGAGCATCAGGAAACAACAACAGGGGCTTCACCATCGATTCCCCAACAGACAGCGCGTGGCACTCAATGGGATCCAGCCTGCCCCCGTACCAACTGTCGAAACCTAGAGATTCCGACCTCATGCAGGGCGGCTTTTCGTATTCCCACTTTGAGCCGTCGCAGGAGCTTGGGCAGGTAACCATCGCCTCGCTGTCCCGCTCCCAGGAGCAGGACCGCCGCTCTTTCGGTGGCGGAGGTGGAGGTGGAGGGGCAGGGCTCATGGGAAATGTTAAGCAGGAGAACCAGCCGCTGAGGCCCTTCTTCGACGAGTGGCCGGGGAGGCGGGACTCGTGGTCGGAGATGGACGACGAGCGCTCCAACGGCACCTCCTTCTCGACGACCCAGCTCTCGATCTCCATCCCAATGCCTCGATGTGGGTCCTCTACGAGTCTCCCGCTACCTTCAGCGGCTCAAATATTTTGAACTTGCTCGTCGCCTTTCCTCTTCAAATCTTTTGAATCTGCTCATTGTGTTTCCTCTGTTGCTGCAGGCGATTGATGGGTGCGAGCGACAGGTGCAGGGCGTGTACCTGCGCTGTGGTCTCTCCTGGTTCTTTGTGTCCATTGTATTCGTTCGTGCTATGAACTCGGTTTAAGAGCAAAACCCTTGTGTCGTCGTTGTTGGCGGAGATAAAGAGGAACCTGTAGCTGTTTTCAAGATTCCACGTTGCTTTGTACGCTCGCTCCCGGACAAGTTTGTGTGTGTTGTTGCGGTAGATCATCTTGTGGAATGTATCGTGTAACTGCCTATTTGTTGGTGTTGAATCTGATGTTGCTTACTTGCTTACTACTTGGACAAGATCTCCTGGGACGCAGTCTGTCTTATGTTTCTTGTGAAGCTTGCAGTGACCCTGATTCATCTTTTCTATTTGCATAAAGGTTATTTTTTGATTGGAAGTAGCTTATTCTATATATACAGCTGCAATGCTTAGAGAAAGGAAACTAGACGAGTAAGTAGAATTGCGCGGAACAAGATCCCCTTTTTCTTTTCTCTTCTGAAGTTCCATTTGCATCATATTTCACCTGGAAAGATTCTTTAGTCTTCCTTGCATAATAAACAACCTTATGAGGCGGCAAGGTTGTTTTGATGACATAACATTCAGCGTGGCCTGACATTACAAATTCCAATGTTCCATTCCAATGTTTACTGATCGTTTCTGGTCGTACGTCGTCGGTGTTTTTGCAGAAAAGTCCCTCTGTTTTCTAGAATTCAACCCGCAGTTCTTTCGTAAGTGAGAAAAACGTTTCATTCAAATTTTTTACAAATAAAACCCTGTGGTTTAAGGGATTCAACCCGCGGTCCTCGGTGAGTGAGTGAAAAAAGATTTCTGGGCTGCAGATCGTGCGGTCGTGCGGCGGCGCTCCCGATCGCCGATCTGATCGGGAGCAGGACGACGGCGGCAGTGCTCCGGGAGGCGGGGAACGGCGGGGAAGTGGCGGAGGTCGGGATCCATCCCGGCGGTTCGTAGTGGAGGCCGGCGGCGGCGACGCTCCATGGCCGGCGGCGCTCTCGATCCCCGATCCAATCGGGAGCAGGATGATGGTGGCAGAGCTCCGGGAGGCGGGGAACGGCGGGGAAGTGGCGGAGGTCGGGATCCATCCCGGCGATTCGTAGTGGAGGCCGGCGGCTGTGGCGGTCCATGGCCGTGGCGACTCGGTCTTCTGGGATGAAGATACGAGGGAAGGAGACGAGGTGGGATGGAGAGAAGAGAAGGGAGAATAGGGACTGCGCGGCTACCAGCTGCAGGTCCGGCGGCGGCTCCGGTCATCGGATCCAGGTTTGTGTCCGGGTTCCTCTCCTCCCCACAAAAGAAGTATGCCATGTTGTTGCTAATTGCTAGAGATGTCCATCATAAGTTCAGCCCGTGGCCAACAGCTCCTGGTCGTGTGAGAATTCAGTTGCATGGTCGCATGGGCATGCTCTCCCCTGATTAATTTTGTATAGAAGATCTTTCTGTGGCGTGTGGGCAGCATCCATGATGTTGGAGTACATGTTCAATATACATAACAACTTCTCTGTTGACTTCCTCATCTAATGGTTAGATACAATTTTAGCAACAGTGAATAAACACAAGATAGGTTTGTTATCTGCTTCTGAATGTTCATAATGTGTAAAACGAGTCAATTTTAGTATAATTTTGCTTGAGAAGTTGAATCTGCAAAGTCTTGAGAACATGGACTATATACTCCCAACACTGCAGGCAACTCTTGATGGATTTCTAATGTGTTGCTGGCCACCCAATTTTTTCCGTCGTGCAACCGCTCCCCGTCTCCCTGCGCCGTCCCAAGATGGTCCGGCTGGGCACCGCCCTGATGGCCGAGCGTGTGCTATCCACGGAACATGGCTCCTCCACCCAGGCCCTCCTCCACAACGCCGGCGAGGACACTACTTCGTCCAAACGATCATCACCGCCACGCGCAGGTACACACACATGTGCTCCCCTGCCACCCCTGCATTGATTTAAGGCGAAATCGGATTGGGGGGTATTGATAGGCACCAATGTATTCTTGGTTGAGTTCCCATGTCTTGAATTACGTTGATCCTTTTGGTAAGATCAAACCGAACAAACTGAACATGACTTGCCCAAACAAGCTTTACGTCATGCTACATTATTGCAGTTACCAGGGCTTTGTGTTCTTTGTACAAAACAGCCAAGACCTCAATCACTTATTCGTAGAGCACAAGCGAAGACATCCTTCGTTGAGTCCACATATATGTTCAGTTTTCTAATTGATTTTGAAATTTCAGAAGCTCTATGGCACATGTAATAGGTCTTGGGTATGATGGCCAGACGCGATGAGGAGGACATACTTGATCCCCATGGACGCCAAGGATTCAAGGACAATGACAGATGTAGAGAAGGCAACGAGGACGGAGATGATTGCGGCACACAATTTAAATAAACCAGAATATCCTGAAAAATATATTTGGTGTATAGAATTCAGTTTTAGTCTTTGAATACATTTTCATGATTCACTAACTCCAGTAGTGAGTAAAAATATATAAAACTACGTGACAATGTTTGGTAAATTTTTGTGTCTGCCGTGCGTCCCAACGATTCCACCGGCATCGGTCCTCCCCTGCCCTGAAGCAACTCGAGGCCATCGTCCTTGGTGTGCCTCCTCAAGGCTTGATTCTTTCTACGGGAAAAAAATGGCTCCTTTCTTTGAGATGAGGAAAATTACTTCCCTTTCTACAGGAAAAGATGGTTCTGTTCAGTGGCGGAGCTACAGGGTGGACAGGGTGGGCCGCGGCCCACCCTGGGATTTCAGACTGGGCTGTATAGCATACATTATTTAGAGATGGGCCAGGAGGAAAAGGCCCAGTAACAGCCAGTATACGCAACTGCTTCACTGCTTGTCCCCAAGCGAACGTAGCCACGCACGGGATCTATCCACCGCCAGCGGAACGCCTGAGCTGTCTGCCTTGCCGTCGTGGCGTCGCCTCGCCGGCCCACCGCCGGACCGCCCTGACGCCCGCCGCCCGTGGCCTGCCTGGTGTCTGCCCCGCCTGCCTCCCGGTGGGCTGTTGTTCGCAAAGGCGCGCACGACGCACCACAGCGAGCCGGATCCGCCCAGTCCGCTCAGGAGCTCAGCAGGCAGCAGGTTATACCCCCATCCCCTTGTCAGGCCTTCGAGAGAGGTAGTGAGGTACTCGATCACCGTACGTATTTTACACAACATCAATATGATTTTGCAGTACATCCCCATGTGAATTTTACTCATACACATAATTTTGCAAAAAATCTTTACAATTTTGGCCAGATGTGTATGAGTTCACAATTTTGCAGTACAGTACACATTACTGGGCTTCTTTTTCTGACTAGTTCTAATACATAAGTAGATGAACTGATGAACTCATACACGTAATTTTGCACACTGTTCAACTATGTCATTATGATTGATAAAACGTAACTATTATTGCAGAATTATTGAAGAATAAAGAGGACCGGAAACACTGCTTCTATTTTTGAGAGACATTCTAAGAAGAAAGGAAAGAAAGTTAGTATGCTAGATGCGCAGGGGACTACGGATGTGTCCGAAAGAGCAAACTAGAGAATTTATGGTTCAAGAGCAAATATAGTCTTCTTTAAACTTCACAAGGTATGTAGTATGTACTATGTAGACTTCTTTATGCAAACCTAAGACTTAATTGAGAATTTTAGTGTGTTTGTAAGACCATATTTGATCTATTTCTATTTGATATTGATAATTAGTTAGAACGTTCACATGTCATATTTGTTGCCAATTTTTTTGAGGTGGACCACCCTGTTGTCAAATGCTAGCTCCGCCACTGGTTCTGTTAGATAAATGTGTTCCCAAGTTAAAGGCCCATGGCTCCGAAGTACTAATATTCTCTGAGGTACTTATTCTCTCTGTTACTCATGCACCTAGCTTAGTTGCTTCAGAAAGCATCATGACTATGATAAATATATGATAGCAATCATGAGTTAGAGAAGTTCTGCTTGTGAGGTGATTTTGTGCCCATGCTCACATTCTATCTTGAGTTTTGCGTATTCATGATTGTGTGGAGCTTGCAAGACTAATTTACGCTGGCTTCTTAGCTTTTCATTTTTCATTTTTGCCGCAAGCCTGCTTTATGTTATGGTTGATCTTCTTGCCCAGCTCATGCTTTCAGCTCTCCCTTCTCATTATATAGTGAATATGTAAAATCTTAAATCATGACCAGAAAAAATGTGCAGGTTCTACATGTTTACTTGCATGCTATTTTTTTTATAGGAGCACCATAACATCTGAAAATTTCGAAGAGCTTTGTGAAGATTTGTGGGAGCAGCTCTAACTCCAATTAAAGAAGTCCCACGCAGCGGGCATGAAGATTGGTCACATCTATGTGTATAGTAGAGCTGATAGGAGGACTTACACGACACCAAAACTACAGGTGATTGTACTCGTCACTGAGGACTTATACTTTGAGGGGCTGTAATGATAATGCAGGAATGTTGCATGGTTCCTATCTACCATCGACCATCATTACTTACTTTTTTGTTCTTCTTGTTGTTGGCTGGTAGCTTTTAGTAGCAATTTGGATAGTTATGTGCATAATATTCTGTCTGATTTTGGGGCAAGAAAGGTCGGGGATTATGCTGTAGGTGGATCATGGCCTACAGAACAATGCACACAATACAGTAGCATGAGCAAGTTGTCGGCGGTGCCTTCATATGGTTGTTAAATTGCTGCTCTTTTTCTATATGGATTAATGCGAAGCATCTCCAATTTCTCTTTTTGTTCAATTTGAGTCCTTGCTCCCAGTTCAGAACATTTAGGACGTGATTTTGTAGAAACTTTGAGAGTAGGAATAAGTCGTCGTCGTATTCAACTCTGTAATTAAAATGACTTAGAGTAGGAACCAAAGCTGATATTGTTACTTTTTATGTAATAAAATGCGTGCTATATCAAATGTTTTTTTCCCACAAAGGTGGGGATTCAACTCTATAGCTAGAAAATGGCTAGAGCGTACTGAATTGTTGAAAGTGTGGATCAGGTCCTATAGCAGCTATCTTTGATTTACAACCAGAGTTCACTTATAATTATAGGATGAAACTTTATATTATTTTTCCATCTTGTTTCGTTTGTAAAAGTAGCTGCAACAAGTAGCAGTTTGAATTGATGCAAGCAAGTAAGCAACGCTTTGATTGGAAAATTTGTGTGTTGGCATTGGCTGAAGCAAGCACCTCTACTATCTGTATTTGTCTAAATCTTTGTGTGTTGGCATAGGCTGAAGCAAGCACCTCTTCGGTCTGAATCAGTAGTTGGTGCAGCTAGCTGTAGCAAGCCCCAGCTTAACTTAATGCTAGCAATTACTTGAAGCCTTGATCTGCTCTTGCCAACTGGATAAACAAGCGCCTCTTCGATCTGTATGCCTGAATCTTTAGTTTGTGCAGCTAGCTGCTAGCAAGTAATTAAAGCCTTGATCTGCTCTTGCCGACAAAATAATCTAGGAAGAAACATCCAGATCACTCCACTATGGGCCCATCCAGTAGCTTATGCATCCTATAATTAGCTTTTCAAGATTATCTGTCACTCCACTATTTATTGTATTGTTATAACTGCTCCCTGTTTCATTGAACTCCATGCTTTGCAAAATCTGGAATATTGTTTGAACAAGGTAATTGTTGGAGTTTTAACTTCAATTTTTGTTGTTGTTACACAAAATGATGCCTCCGCCAACATTGCCGGAAGACCATTAGCCATTGCCTAGACCTACTTCGCTCCAGGTATCTTTTTTTCTTTGTGAAAATTATGATGGAGCTATGTTTGATTTACAGTGATTTACAGCCGGGGTTTACTGATGGTTAAACTAGCAATTAAAATTGATTTGAGAAAGTATTTAACGCAATTGGTCTCTTGGCATAGGCTCAAGTGTAAAACTGCTATGTAAAATCTCCATATATTTGTGCAAATTGATTTTGTAAGCTACTCTGGAAACTTTATTCTTTTTTCAAGATTGATTTACTTGGTGCTAACTTCCATTTTCTCTCAACAGGACATGTGGTATTCTGAAAAAGGAGCTTCTGTATTGGATGGCAGCCCGTGATAGTGGTTTCAGATATGAACCTAAGGAAAGGGTGCCTCATAATTCATTAGATGTAAACAAGTAGGGCCAATTAGATATTGTTGGCTGTAAATGACATGAGTTTTTAGCTTTCATAAAATCAAGATATGTACTCTTTAACTATAAGCTGTGGATGAGGTTGGTCTTAAATGTGCTGGTTGAATTTACCAATTTGGTTCATTTTGGTTTTAGTGAGGTTATATATTTGATACAAGTGAAGACATATTTTACAAGAATGATTATAGATCCACCTATGCTGGTGCTAGATCTATCGCTTACATGAATTGTGTAAAATAATATGTCAATTCTGCACTTAGAACGCTTTGTCTCACCTGTCTACCTGAAGTGCTGTACTGCTCATCTCGCCTCTCTAATTGAAGTGATGCACTGATGCTCAATGTTGGTGTAGTTGATCTACCTTCGACTAGAAAAAAATATGACAATGTAATTTTGATCTAGATCTTGACTCTCCAATGTCAGAACAATTACGCCAGCAGCCCGCTGCTTTTACTCGTGCGTAGCATCATGCATAATTTCATACAGTATTTAAAAAATCAATGCATCCACAAACCAAATACAAGAACAGAAAAGCACCGTGCAATTTTCCAACCAGATAATGTACGTCTCCAAAAAAATGATTCCATTTTTCAAAAAAAAAAAGATCCAAAAAATACTCTACGAATTTACAGAAAAAAAAAGCATCTTTTAAAAAAAAAATCATGTTCATCTGGATGTATTCCATGCACCACAACTCTTTTATCAAATGAAAGTGCCGAGCTGAAGTAGGTCCAGACAACGATTAGGACGGCTTATTCACGTCCAAATTACATGGCCCAAAAAGTGATAGTCAATGTAACCTTATTTCTGACGTTTGCCAAATTTGGATATAATAAGTGTTGTGTAAAGGCATACAGTGCATATTTTAATTTTGTCGCCCGTTGCAACGCACGGGCATTTGTACTAGTGAGTGTCTATATACATTCGTATGTGATAGTCCATTTAAAATCTCTAAAAAGACAAATATTTAAGAACGGAGGGAGTAGTAGTACCTATGTAAACAAATATAAGATGTTGTAGATCACTAAAGTAGTCATCTAAAATATCTTAGTATTACTTTACAGAGGGAGCCCAAATTTTGCTATGGATTCCAAAGCTGGAAAAGAGAAATGGCCCAGCACGCAGGGTACTGTAAACAATGCACACGGGACGACGATGTTTCTCCTGGTCAAGAAGATGCACGTGATGAGGGGGAGCATGGCGCTGAAGCAACGCAGCAGGCAGCTTTTGGGTGAATGCAGGCGAGCGGCGAAAGGATGGATGGAGGCTCAGTTTCGGCAGCGGCGGACGTCGCCTCGGTCCCAAAATGCCTACGTACTAGTTTTAGTACTGCTGCTGCTGCTGCTACGTAGTCAAACATTACACACATGATGCCCACGCGCTCTGACCATAACGCCCACAGAAATCAATCCATCAATCCCTCGCGTCGCCGTCTGCGTCGTCGGTACTCGCGACTGAAAAAATAATACGTCGCGTCACGCGATCCATGACAGCTCTCACAGCATCTGTCCACTAGAGTAATGCAAACAGGAGTAGATAGAATACGGATAGCAGTAGGACATGACGAACCATGTGAGCAAGCAAAGCATCCAACGATCAACGACCATAGCAATCAACAAGTTTAGCCACGATACAGAGGCTACACAAAGTAACATAAGCCGCTTGCGCTTGGCACGCGATCGTCGGTTCGCACACAAATCACAAAGCATGTATCATCCTCCACGCATGTTTCTTACACTCACAAAGTCCGAAGGGAACACAGCAGTACTCTTCAATCTCCCCGCTGCCGCTGCCAAGCGACGCGAGGACCGGGGGAGACTGGCTTTTATTTTCATCACAACACGGAACGATAAAGGGAGACACAAACTTGGCGGCGACCGCCAGGGAAGGAGGCCGCTGGATTATTGTGGTCGGTGGTGGTGGTGCTGTCGATGGTGCGACGGGGCAGATGGACGGCGGGCGGGCGTGCGTCTGTGGGATGGTCCTCAGCTGACGAGCTTCCTCTGGAGGAGAGCCCTCTCGCCGGGCATCTCGTAGGTGCGCCGGAAGGGGTCGTTCCGGGCGTGCCACGTGTCCCTGGGTCCCAGAGGCACTGGCCGCCTCACGGGCTCCCCGTGGATTCTAGTAGTGTTCTTCAGGTCCGCAAACCTGTCCGAAGACAAGGCCGGCGGCGCCCGGTTGGTGGTGGAGGCCATCGACAGCTGGGACAGCTTCTCGGCTATGTCTGGTGCGCCGCCGCGATGGATCTGCTCCTTGGCGGCGAGGTAGTTCCCTGCACATGAATCAAATGACACATTAGGGAAGCGCAAAATCTGGGGCTTCGAACGAAACAGAAGCACCATTCCAAGTACAGCACTACATACATGATTTAAAAGAACAAAACAATAATACTCACCATTGTTCCTCACTGGTGCTGGTGGTAGTCTGGACCAAGGCTGGTTCATCGCGTTCTCCTTGGTCAGCTTATGGTTGCCCTCTGGTTTCACCTGATGATCCAGCTCTAGCTTCCTTTGCACGCCAGCTGCTCTTGCTGGCGCGTTAGAGATCAAGTACGAGTTATTCACTGCCGGTCTCCCATTGGTTAAAGTCCCCACAGGGTATCTCCTAGCATTCTTCTGGTCCATGGCTCCTTTCGCCCCAGCTGCAGAATCCATCATTTGAATTGCTTCAACAACGGTATTCTAGTGAAAATGATACAAGTCATATAAGCGTGAGAATATTTGACAAACCTGATGGTGGTGTTGTTGCATATCCGGTCGATCTGAAACGAAGTGAAGGGGGGACATAGAAGCATGGCTGTGACATAAACAATTTTGGTCAGGTCCACGAACCGAATCAATGCATCATCTAATGTGGTATGGAAAGACAATGGAAATATTATGACCTGAAAGAAGGGATGCTGCAAAACCTCCACTGCGGTTGGCCTTTTACGTGGGTCCCATGAGCAAAGCCACTGTGGCAAATGGTAAAAGTTGAAGCCAATCATTAATCTGAACATGATCACTTTGCCACTACTTTAAGGACAGACAGAAACTGCTGATATGATACCTACCGAAATAAGGTTCAGCGCATCTTCACTTGCTGTGGGAACCACTTCTGAAAGATTTATGCTTCCAGACTGTTGAGAATATGAAACAGCATTTAGCCATCAATAGCTCCTAATAATCTCAGAACTGGAGAGTAAGGGTATCAAAAGTTTCTACCTGAGGAAACTGAAAATGGATAGATGCTGCCAGCTGCAGTCCTCCAGCCCAAGTATGCTGATTTGGGGTGCCAAGAATGCTACAGATTTTGTATATCTCATCCGCTTCACTGAGCGACAAAGAACAAAGTTACAAACATATATCCTCACTTAAGCAATTACTTGGAAGAACATACCACCACAGAAATCATCACATAATTTTTTTCACATTATGGGGTGCATTCTAGACTAAATAACTTGGTTTTAATTATTAAAATGGTCAACGATGGTTATTTCAAATATTATCAACGGCATCTTTGCCTAATATTTAGCTCCCAGCAACTATTACGGACAGATTTAAAATCTTAAATTAATTGGGCACAACAACCAAGAGAACAGGGGAACCAAACGGGGTTCGGCAGAATAAAGATCATGTATACCTTGAGCCAGGGAAAAGAGGCCGGTGTGAAAAAAGCTCTGCAATAATGGCGCCCATAGCCCACATGTCTAGAAAAGCAACAGGGAATCAGCACATCGCAAATTGTAGCAATTTGCTTTCTTGTAAAGGAACAAATATTCTCTACTCACCAACTGCTGAGCTGTAAACAGAAGCTTGAAGTAGAACCTCTGGGGCACGATACCTAATTTGGCAGTAAACATTAGTATCCTTGCTTTAGAGCTGTGTATGTACTATGATTTAAGCTGTTTAAGACTGAAGTAGCCTACCAGCGAGTTGAAACATATTCTGTGTATGGTGGTTCAGAAATAATCTCACGAGCAAGCCCAAAATCAGCTACCTTGATGAGCTCCTTTGTAACTAGCAGATTTTCTGAAACAACAAAATGTCAAAAGAGGAAAAGATGATGTTTCTTATTTAGTAATGCCAATAATAAGGTCAATCTGAACTCTCCAAACGGAACACAATAGCATTTAGGCTAACAAGGATTGTTTACTCCTTTTTTACTGACACTTTGTCATATAGAACTAGTCTTTCAAGTGTCCCTATTATGCCTATTTTTTTCTCTGTCGTTGCTACTACCTTTACATATATTACCTCCATCCCAAATTAGTTGTCTTAGATTTGTCTAGATAAGGATGTATCTAACACTAAAACGGTCTAGATACATCCGTATCTAGATAAATTTAAGACAGGTAATTCGGGGGGGAGGGGGGGAGGGGGGGGTATATCCCACATGGTGAACACTTTCTGTCAAGAGCAAGGGAAAGAAGACACACCATATAGTAAAGGCATCATCAATTAAAAAAAGATGATAAATCACTCAAAATGTTTTTAGCAGTGTTGCCTTGTCGGTCAAATGGCTGACTGGATGGTTACCCTTCCACAGCTACTACAGTTAATTTCTTGAGTTGTTCAAATTAAAAATTGCATGAAACCACAGCTTATGACAAGGAGCGTAGGTCGAAAGATGAAAAACGGAAGATGTTCTCAAACTGTTTTTTTTAACCACAAACAGCACGAAATATGCTTTGATATTGGTAACGCTCTTTCGTATACTTCTTCAAGTATCGGTCTAGGCTCTACAGCAACCACATAAATAAACATAGTTCCACAATTTCACAATAAACATCATTAGCAATTCCAGAGTCCAGGAAGCATCCCATACCAGGCTTAAGGTCACGGTGAAAGTATCCACGTTGATGCATGTGACTAAGAGCTTGAAATACTTGAAAGCACCAGTTCCGGATTTCAGTCTCCGAAAAGGCCTTGCCCTTGCTCTTCATCAGCTGATAGAGATTGCATTCCTAACAACCCCACATTGAGCAATAAACATTAGTCAACTTATATACTGATTACAAAACCAAAACAATACAAAAATCAAAACAAAATATCGATAGTCTGTACCATGTATTCAAAAACAAAGAATAGCATGTCATTCTCTCTTATGACCTCCTTGAGCTTCACAATGTTTGGATGGTTCATCCTTCGGAGGGACTGTTGAAGTTGAAACACATACATTTAATCAAACAAAGTGAAAGAAGCCATGATACAATATTGCTACATGTTGTGCAACATCAAAATACCTTCACTTCACGGAGGTTGATGCACTCCTCCCAAGAATAATATTTTTTCTTCATTTTCTTGATTGCAACCTGCGAAGGATAGGTATGTGCATATATGTCAACAAGATGAAAGAAAATCCAGGTATGGTAGTGGCAACATGAGAATATCAGCTAGTCATGAAGCTATATCAGTGTAACAATACAAACTGAAAAGGAAGTGTTTCACATTATTTAGTAAGAAATACAATAAATAGCCCCAAGCATGCTAGCCTCCGGCATAACAACATAAACAAAAGTTGCTACTGGAAAAAGTAATGCATAACATTCAAATATTTGGGCAAGCAGAGTGACATACCACTTCGCCACTTTCTTTATTGATTGCACGCCAAACACTACCAAACGTACCGTCACCCACTTCCGTAATAATGTTATACCTGTATCGCAAATATAAGAAAAGTTAACAAATATGTACAGTGTTGGAAGCTCATTATCATCTTACAAAAGAGGGAAAGAGTCGATTCACCTCTCCATTTTATTAGCTAGAATGCAAAGCTGCCCTTATTTTTGAACAGTCCTATAAACACAAACAAGACTCATACGCGTATTGCCGGAATGTCTTTGGAGAGTAGATCACCAAAGTCACTGCAGGCTTTTTTCAAACGTCTGTAAGCAATACCCATACTTTGTGACAAATAAACTTGAACACCTTTGCCCTGAAATTAAACAAAGTGGATTAGACCGTTGGAAGAAATGCTAATGTTTACATTTCTAATTATGCTTCATGGCTGAATCATGCATAGCCCTGCTTAAATTCGAAACTTTCAAGCATACCTAACGTTACGCCATCAGAAGTGAAGCCTGATGAAGAACAGTGCACACTATACGCACCAAAGATCAAGCCGGACAAACTGAAAACTCGCAGTGATAGGGGAGAAGAGAGCTGACAGAAGCAAAGAAAACCAGAACCTGCCGAGAGCGATAGATGCATGAGACAGTGACAATAAAAACAGAAGTGCCATGAAAATTATTGTGTTACTGAATTCTCGGATAAGAGCATACCTAGAGCTTGTAACCGACAAGGAGGATCTACGGGTTAGATCCCAAGTGTCCAAAGAAGTTCTGATGGTAACTTTTGCTGGCTGACCAGTGCCACGGCAAAAATTACGAAAATGTTGCCAGAGAAGAGACGCACCATGCTCGAATAGATGTGCACCGCAATCACTAGTCGGCCCTAATGTCCAGTAGCATGGGACCAGGCACGGTAGTCGCTAAGCCAGGTGTGTTCTTCAGGTGCAATTGACGAAGGAGATGACAAGGAAGTCTCCGTAAAGACAAAATCTCCAGCCAAGAACTTGCTCAAGCAGCGAGACGTGGGATACAGGGGAACTTGCATAGAGGGTGCGCTCCATATCCTTTCTGAGAATGCTAGAAACCCAGAGGTGAATGGTGTTGAAACCTGCAAGAATACAGAAGTTGTTCGTAAGCAACAGGCCTCTAGCTGAAAACGTGTGAAATGGTGGTAGCCCAATACATCAGAGGCAAACTTAGCAGACGACAATGGAATGCTGGGATGCTGCCGTGGTAAACACTGTTTCTTCAGAGCAACAATGGAATGCTCAATGGCCTGAACAGTTTGGTCTAATCGAACCTTCCGCTAATTATGCTGGCTCATTTTACTAGCAGCATACGCATCGATTAAAACATGATGCGATGAGTCAGGATAGAACAAAGTAACCAAAACACGTAACCACCACAACAAGCATGTGTTCCCATCATCCGTTCCTACTTCCTACCTCCAAATTCACGCAAGTAACACCGTGCAATGCACGGAAACTGTGATGGCAACTTAACCATGCAGATAACGGATCTCTCAGGCACCGGTTTCCCTCAGTTCAGGAAGGTCGAATTGCCAAGCTATGCCTCCGCCACCAGCCACGGTTCATCTAGAACCGCATCAATCAAATATACACCACGCAGAACCAAAACACATACATAGGCCACAGAGCCCGTCGTGCCCGAATTCGCGTAAATCTGCACTACTGCTGACGAACAGCGACCGGGACCCAGCCATGACGAGCACCACCGAACGAAATTCCCGCACAATTCATTGACCAGACAGGCTCCGGTCCCCCCTGCCAAACTCCCCCGGATTCTACCAGCAACACCAGCAGCCGAAACCAGCGAATCTCGTGTCGATCCGACCAAACCCCGTACCCGGATCTCAGAGCACGCGTCGACTAAACCCGAATTCCAAACCTCCAACATCACCCAACGCCTCCGGCATCGACCCGTGTTTCCATCATCCATCAGTACCTCCAAACTCGCGCAAGTAAAACAGCATGATGCACAGCTGAATCGCTGCACGAAACTATGCCGGTGCCACCACCCACGGCTACACTAGAATCATATGGATCAAATATATACCGCCCAGACCAGAACACGCAGCCGAATTCGCCTAAACCTGGTGAACGGGGGCTGCAACCTGGCCGCAGAGCCACCAGGAGCACCGCGGAACGAATCCCCCGCACAATTCACCGGCCAGACACCGTCCCAATTCCACCCGGCAAACCCTCCTCGGTTGCACCAACAACGGCGGCAACCCTGGCCAGCGAATCTCGCGCCGATCCGACCAAACCCTCCCTCCGGATCTCAGACCCCGCGCGGCGGCGACCGAGCCGCAGCCGCGCGAATCCCACCGGCTAAACCCGAATTCCACACCCCAGCTATCGCCCAAAACCCCTCCCGCGCCGATCCTGCCGATCCCCCGCGCCGGAATCGGATTCCGGGGTCGCGAGGCGGGCGAGAACAGACAGAGCATACCGGAGCGAATCGCGTGGCGCAAGTACCTGGGCGCCTCTCGGCATAACAACGCGCCGCCGCCGCCCGCCGCCGTGGAGGGATCCAGCGTGGGGGGAGGGGTCAACACCGCGGCAGCGCGGCGGAGGTCGCTCCTCTCTGCTCGGTGGTGAGGGGGTGGGTTGATTTTTTCCTCCGCCTCTCTCTCTCTTCCGTCTCGGCGTGTCCCTCTTCCTCTCGTTATTTATCCCGTCGGTGGGTCCGACGTGGCGGCCGCTCTTTCACACCCGGGCCCCTGTGGAAGCAGATTATTGCATGACGGGGCTCCCCGCGGTTCCTTTCGGGTTTCGGCCCACGACGAGGACGGGTCCGCCTCGGCGACGCCTACGCGTGAGGTGAATGAATGAACGGAAGGTCTTCTCTTCCACGTGCCTGCCAGCGATATTTTCCTACTCTCGGGTTGCAAGGAAAGCTCCGTTGTTTGTTTATTGGGAGTGGCGACGAACGCCCGCCGACTACCATCGACAGTAACTTCTACAGTAGTTAGGTTAGTAATAAGATCGGATTAGATTTACCTAGATTTTGCATATCATTGCCTTTGAGAAAAAGTTTTGCCAGAAAAAAAAAATTGCAACGAAACCTCACTTGCAAAAAATTGCAACAAAATCTCAGTTGCAAAAAAAAAAATGCCATTCGTAGGATTCCAGAACCAAACAAAGTATAAAAGGAAAAAAGACAATTTTGCAGTGGCCTCCCCACTTCATTGTTTTATTATGACTGTGTTTGCACCGTCCAAGGAATTCGAGTGGACGAAATTCTTGAGTTTATATAGTGTAAGTGAATTATTGTGGGCAATTACAGTGGATTTAACCTACAAATCAAACAACCCCGTCTAAAGTACTAGGATTTTCACCCTCCAATTTTCTAAGAAATTCTTGTTACGGTAGAAAGTTTCTAAGAAAGCACTACATAAATCATTGCAAAAACAAAACAGGCCATGCCCTACGTCTAATTATCTGTGCCCGTTATCGCCTCCTTGTTAATTAGAATGTCACCTCTCACTTAAAAGCAAAGTATAACATCTCGGTGAGAAACACAAGATGCCTGGCCTCCCTTTTTTTTATAGATCTCTCGTTCTTTTGAGATTTCTCTCTCTGGTTAGTAGGGGTACAACCGATTGCATTAGTCACGCAACCCATGGCTATGGCCGACTGTTCTTAGAATACCAATTTATACTTCCTACCAGTTAGACCAAGATCAAATTGCATGAGAAAACAGCCTGAGATACACGGGCCCGTAAATATCTCCGTGTTCAAAATCAGAAAAGGAGAAGAAAAAAATGCACACGAATATACAGATGGTATTTTATTAGTTTATTAATCACATGTCATTGTCCATTTCGCCAAAAAAGAAAATGTCATTGTCCCACCACGTACAACAACACCGTTCGAGAGAGCGGCACCACTATTCCAATAATGGCGAATGGTCCATGCCCACCTTGTTTAAGACGCTTGACTGCATGATTAAGAATATAATCACAGCTCTGATCCGATCTTAATTCCAGGACAACAACACCCACATATGCATGCGCCCACTTGCGCGGGGGATATTTCTTGTGCAAGAAAACTGCATCATCCATCCATTCATGCTTGCGTGCGCCCCTCGATCGGCTCGTGCCTTACAACGTAGATCAATTATTAGAAAGTATAGTGACCTAAATGCTTTTATATTTTTTTTATGAAGGGAGTATGAATGATTTGACGAATAATCAAATCCTGTTTCCTGATGCAGAAACTTGAATGTCGCCATCGTGCTGCGATTGCTTGTAGATGTAGGCGGGGAAAATTAGTGTTATCCTGACCGGTTTAATTAGGTTGTGAAGGTATTAGTCCATGGATGCATAGTTGGTTTGGTTTGGTTAGGTTAGGCCATGAGGCGATGAGGTTGCTAGGCCGAGCTGCTGCATGCCACCGCGGCAACGAGTGTGCTAGCTGCCGGTTTGAATGGTCTGTGTTGGTTGGGGTTGGCCCGCGTGATTAGTTTGTGGATCACCGCTTTACAGTCAGGGCGCGTCACTGCTGCGCGTTTCCCTTTGTTTATAGCTTCTCGTATCTGCAACTGATTTCCATTGTTATTATATACATCCATTTCTCCGACAAGTATTTCCGGACGGAGGGAGTACTACTACTGTACTGTACTATGGCAGTTAACACGAGGGGGAGGGGGGGGCGCGTTTTTGGAATCAAATTAGCCGGAAACATCCGGCCCGTGCTGTCTGGATGCTTGCAGTTTACCATCTAAAGTCGTTTTGCATCGGTCCGTTTTTCATCCAGCATTACCATCGGACAACTAGAACATATGCCACCCGCAAAAAAAAAAAAAAAAAAAAAAAAAAACTAGAACATATGCGGTTGAATTCAAATTTAAACTATTTTATTTGAAAACTTAGTTGGATTGTAATATTTAAATTAGAAGTACTATCGCATTTGAAAAGACTTCATATGCTATTATTATGGGCTCGTGGACTTAAAAAAACAGAGTAAGCCGTTTAGGGGACAGGTTGGATGGGCGACTCTCGTATCACTGTCCACGGACTAGTCTGTGTACAATGTCCGTTTTGGAGGCCGGCGGTAGAGATGCCCTAACATCCCAACAACGAATTATTGAGAACTCCGGGTATTGTCAATAAATTTCATCTTGCTCATTTTTTATTCAAAACTCCAGCTATTGTCAAACCAAAATGAGAGATGCAATGGACCGTACCTGCAGCTGAAGCCTGGTTCAGTTCCCCACCCGACCCACGTGTTTCTAAACTTGGGAATAGTTTCACATCCAGACCAAAGCCAGTCTAGCCCATAGGACTACCCACCACCTTCCCATTCCAGTACTTGAAACCGCGGTTTCTAAAAGAATCATTGTATATAATTAAAAAAAAACTAAGATATCAACTGTTGCCTAATTCACTACCCCGTATTAAGAAAGCAAGACCGGGAACATAGTGCCAGAATGAGAAGCAGAAATCCAGTCATCAGGCCATCCGGAACAAATTGACCCATACTTTAATTACAATATACTCGCCCACACATTACAAAGAACATAAAGCATACAGGCCCACACATTTCAAAGAACAAGAAAACCCCGTGATTTGGCACAATGTCCAGAGTCCAGACTTGCTTACACGTTACCCGTGGGGAGACAGATACACTGCTGAGGTGATAGATCTCATTTTACAACTCATCCTGGCCAATCTCTGCCGGCACGGGGTTACCGCGGGGAAACTTGGTAACATCGATCCCTCTGTTCATGCAGGGCAGGACGCCGTTGAGGAAGGGCCAGTTTCCAGGGATGACCTCCTTCGGGCCGTTAATGATGTAGTCGCCGTTTTTCCCAGGGGTGAAGTGAAAGAGAATATACCTGTTGTCTTTGAACAGGTAGGCCTGGTTGGGAGCATGTGATGCAAAGGCAGCTCCGATGTCTCTTTCAAACTCGGAGTTGCGAAAGCAATGTAACCAAACACTCACTAGTGTAGAAGCACAGGGATAAACGCCTGAACCGAGCACCGCATGGATACAACATGCTGCGCGTACGCTAGTTGGATGGACGATTTGAAGTCTGGACCCATCGTGCTGCTTTGATACATGTCTTGAACTATGGCGATTGACCAAAGCACATCGGCGAGGCTAAAAATTGCGAGGGTTTTGGACACAAGGAATGTCAAGGGGCAGATAATGCGATCGATTTGTTTATAATGGAAAAGTAGTAAAATCGAGTATTTCTTTTACAACATAAATCTTATCTGGTTGGCGTTCACGGGGAGTGCATGACAACGTTTTTCCTGGCAATTTAGTTGTATCGAGGGTGATAGCTTCTTCGGAAAAACATGACATTTTCTAGGAGGATGACAGTTTTGAGCCTTCTTTCCAGAAAATGTCATGTTGTTCTGAAAAACTATCACCCCGGACCAACTAAAATTGCCATCAAAACGTTAACAAATGCCACCCTCTCCCAGGGAACGTCAGCTAGATAGGAGGGCCCTTTAATGGAAATCCGAGGCATTATAACTCGGATGTTTTACCCTCTATGGAATCAGTGTTGCTAAGTCTCAGTCGACTAAGACTTCGTTATGTCTCAGTCGATACTATCTTTCTTTGATTTTGCATGGAGATTCGTGCAAAAATTTGTTTTCAGTTTTTCTTTTTTCTTTCTTACATGCTATATCACTTGACTGAGACTTGATTAAGTCTCAGTCGACTGAGACCTAGACACACCCTTATGGAATAGATATATGGAACACTAAATTGCGAGAGACTACTCTAGATTACACAGTTTAAAGCAAAATCGGGAAATAGATGTCTGAAACGGAAGCAGAAAACCCGCCACCAGACTTTTATTACAATAAGCTGTGGATACCAGCAAACAGAAAACATAACGCTCTCACACACATTAATAGAAGCAAAAAATACCCTGATTTTGCACAATGTCCAGAGTTACTTAAACAAGTGGGGAAAAAGAAAAGACATACATCCATGTATAGATCTTATTACAGACTCATCCGGGACGTGCTCGGCCGGCACAAGGTTACCATGGGGAGACGCGTCCAGTACAGGATTGGCATGGGGAGATGCCTCAGGCAAAGGGTTACCATGGGGAAACCCAATAACATCGAGCCCTATGTTTCTGCAGGGCAGGACGCCATCGAGCGAGGGCCAGTTTCCAGGGACGATGTCCTTCGGGCCGTCAACGATGTAGTCCTTGTTCTCTCCAGGGATAAAGTGAAGGAGGATATACCTGTTACCTTTGAACAGGTAAGCCTCCTTGCGTACATGCGATGCAAAGGCAGCACCGATATCTCCTTCAAACTCAGAGTCGCGCAGACACTGAAACCCAACTGCTATGGGAGTTATAGCGATGAGTTCTTTCTTATAGTAGTTGATAAGAGCATAATTTGAGCCTTTGAATAGATATGCTTCACCGGGCACGGTGGATTCAAACGCGGCATCTATCCCCTTCTCGAAGACGGTCCCTCTGAAGAACGGGAACATCTGTCTGATGGTTGCAGTCCTCTCTACAATGTAACCACCAGTGGTCTTTGGTGCGAAGTTTATCCGTGCGCAGAGGTTCCCAGAAAAGATGATTGCTTCAGCACTGCTATGAGAGCCGAATGAAGCGTCTATCCCGTACTCGGCAAAAGCAGTCCCCGCAAGAAAGGGGAAGCTATCGCCTATGTAGTGTGGGCCATTGAGTATCCTGTCATTAGTTGATCCAGGCGCGTAGTTCACGAGAACATACTTTTCCTTGATGAAGATATAGACTTCATTCCAATATGTAGATCGAAATGCGGAGTCGATATAGCTGGCGATGTGAGCCACACCCTCTGCATAATACTCGATTGGAACATCATTTGTAGTTCCTAGTGATCGCCTATATGGCCACATACTCTCTATCCCTTTGGGCACATATTGAATTCTTAGAGGCCTTGCCTGGTTGTTATGATCAATGTACTCCATAATCGGATGCATGATAGGAATATCCCTTGGTGGATGTGACTGAGGATTGAAGTTTCTGTTTATGTATAGAACATCTTCCAATCGTTCGCCACGTCCTCCATTCCTACAGTACAACAGGTCACACACGTAAATCTTTTTTATGATCGGAAGAAATTGCATCAAATTGAATGTCAATGAAGTAGAATCAAGTTATACGAGGACTTCTTTTTTAGATAAAAAGGGGTTGCCCCTGCTCCATTAAGAATAACGAAGCAATATAGTGTATGATACAAATGCATGGAGGGAAAGCAGAGTGCTTCCTCGGTGGGTCCGAGTTTCATAGAGAGAAAATACTGCAACACGGCACAAAATAACTATGCTACTCGGAAGAGTAAAGAAAAATAAATCGTATTTGGTGCACTCCCATTCGTGTGTACCACATTACGGTTTTTGCACTTGTGGGTTTCAGAAAGCTCATATTAGTTAAACATGTGAAAAATATGTGCACTTATGTACAAAGTTTTGCTATACAATACGATCATATATAACCGCATGTGCTCTACAAACTCTGTGCAAAGGATGGATCATATGTATGCGCACTGCATAATTTAATTTGAAGGTGTTAATATTTACTATCGGAAAAGCAAGTGCTCTGCCAATTTCGTTAAGAAACAGAAAACACAAAAAGGGTACTGAGATTGTTTACAGAGGAACAAGAAAAAGTGACATAAATATAAATACAGCTTTACATTGCAGTCATAACTGCCAATTGCTTTTGAGTAATGCCCTTTTTTCGCTATGAAAGTAACATAAAAAATGGCGAGTGCGGAATCTTGGAAAATATGACATTTTGGCTATTTCAATAAGTTTGCTCGCTAACCCATTATTTTTCTACACAATGCTCATGTTATTTTGTTGAAATGCAAATGTCCTAACATATTATGGTACTATACAAGTTTCTGCGTGTGGAATTTTTAAGGTGTGCAACTACACTGCCTCAATATGCATATGAACATGCCTTGCAGACAGCACTGTTCAGTTTTGTTGTTCTGTTTCATCCAAATGCTCTTAGTAAACGTATTTTCCCATCCAGCTCATACATGGCAAAACTTACAGTAAAATATTGCAACATCATAACTAAGCTAATGAAAGGTTTTGAAATTAAGGTAGAAGGTACCTGCCGGGTATGAGCTGGAAAGCCTGTGCAGATCGAATATATTGAGGAGCAATGCCGACAAGAAAGGCTACCTCGTCTTCATATAACGATATGAACGAGCCTGTCTCACGTTCACGAAATGTTTGAGCAAGCCAGATACCCCCAGGGGCATATATCTCATAGCGATATATGCGGGCTTGTCTCATGTTGGCAAACCAGGACCTGCTCAGGGTAGTGCTAAAAAAGATATAATTGTCTGGTCTTCGAGTGATAGTAGTAGGCATTACCCCATGGTGCAGGTAAAGTTCCAAGTTGCAGTAAATGCTGTTCGGAGTGTTCATTTCAAACCTCCCTTTAAATCCATTATGGAAGACCGATTCATATGAGGTTAGATCAAACCGGTACACAGGGTTCGAGATATCCATACATCCATCGCTACTTCTGTACTCAATGTCACGCAAGACCGTACTGTTCGAGTCCGAGGGCCTGAAATGAGTAGCAAAAGCACACAACAAAATTACCAATGATGAATAACTGTAGCTGCATCCTCCATCGAATTGCGGAGACGGGGAAAAATGTGCTCCGTTAAAAGCAGTAAGTAACTAAAGTGGACCAGGGGATGTAAAATCTTGTGTGCATAATACTGTATGTATGTACTAACAACTGAATTGTCAAATTGCAAGTAATTACATCCACCAGAGCATGCACCCGAATTCGACAATCCAATAATGACAATGCAGTCTTTCATACTAGATGATCGATCGAGTACCTGATATTGGTCTCATGGACAGAATCCACCATCCACTGGGCGTAATCCTCATCATCTTCAGTCATATTTTGACGCAGGCACGCAGCACCACCTCTAGATGGCGCGTCTGCTGGTATCGACATTGGTTATTCTGAGCTCCTGGTCGATCTGATCCCCTGCAATAATACACTGCAAAAAACAGAGAAATGATATGAGGCGTCGGATGAAGGTGCGTCTCCACCGAAATCCAAGACGGGCCAAAAGAAAGATCTAGGGAGACTAGCATTAGTAGGAGCATAGCATCAGAATAAACTGAGGGAAACAGAGTGTTTGCCTAGGATATACTCAAAAGCAGAGTGTTCACAGACCTGGGTGTGTCCGCTCAGGCTCAACCACGCACCGCCGCCGCCGACGGGACCAGGGGACGCCTCCGCCTCTGCCGTCGGGATCCAGTTCCCTTCGTTGACCTGCGCGCTGGGGAGTCCTTATCGGAGGTTTGGAAGCCAGCCCTGCTGCTATTTTATCGTGGAGCCATGAGCTGATGATGATGGTGGGCGCAAAAAACTCAAACCGCGCGCCAACCACCGCCACATGCATCAGCTGGAGTAGTACTACTCCGTACTATTTAGCACTAGAATAACAGTGGCCATTGAGCAAGTCGAATGATCGTTCTTCATTTTTCAATTTTTTGCGGGGTCGAAATTATCGTGGTTGGCCGCAACACTCCTGATTTGGAACCAGATGATGCGCTGACCGTTGTTGCGGAGATTTCTTGCAGTATTTTTTTTGATGAAATTTAAAATAAATAGAGAATGATACATTGTATTTGACTACTCCCTCTGTTGCTCAATCTAGTGCGCATAGTTTGCAGCACACGTACCATGTATGCGTTGGCGGAGGCTTTTGGACGAGAAAGCCCTCAGCCCCCACAGGCTTTGTCCCACTCCCAGCCCATTCCATATGTGCCCAAGTAGTAGTAGTACTACTACTAAGTGGAGAAGAAAGTGGCAGCTTGCCGTCGCTGCGCCGGCGGCGTGCCCTTGCAACTCGCTGGACGCGGAGACGCCGGCCGAGGACGAAGGCATGCTAGCCGGGGACGGGGTTACACCGGAGATGCCGACGGCGGACGTGGGCATGCAGGCCGTGGATGCCGTGACACCGAAGACGCGGACCGTGGACTTGGTGACGCCGGGGTCATGGCAGGGGCCGACGCACGAGGTTAGGACTTGCCAGAAGATCGCGGTGTCAAGTTAGCCAACGAGCACTCAGTGACGCCGGCGGGAGCCAACATTCCGTTGTGGTCAACGTTGGCAAAGGGAATGGCATGCTTGGCATGGACTTGAACGTGCAAGTCAATGGCCAGCCTCCTGTGTGTACAGGGCGTCCAGCCAGCCCCTATCGCCGCCATTGTCAGGCGGCTCCCCGTCTTCTTGCTCGTGGCGCCATACATCATCTTCTTCCTCCATTTTGAACTTCCTGTTAAATTGTGATCCAAATTCTAGTACCGTGTTGGACTAGACAAACTACAACCGGTGTGGGTTTTGCGTTGACGCCGACGTGTATGAGTACAACTCGTTTACTTGTCCTCCACGGACTCTTATGTATTGCCCTCATATATACTCTATGTAGTCGCATCTAAAGACGGTATGTCGTCTCGTGCTTGTAATACTCCTCCTTATAGTGATTGCGCCTTCGTGCGTTCGTGGTTTTCTCCCGCAAGGGTTTGCATGTAAAAATCTGTGTCTTTCGTGTCTCGGTTTATCTCGTTTTTATCTAACAAGTGGTATACAGAGCCAAGTTCGCAGATACGAGATTTGAGATCGAGAGATTAGGGCTGCGTGCGCCGCCGCCCGCACGTAACCAGGTGATCCGGTTTCGGATCGATTTTCGCTGCACTGCTGTACGAAACCGAGACGTACAGGTTCAAGTCGCCGCCCTAGTGCAGAATTGCTCATTAGTTCCGGTTCGTAAGGGCACCAACCGGGACTAAAGGGTGAGGACTAGAGGCCTCCCTCCCCTTTAGTCCCAGTTCGTCACGACCCGGGACCAAAGGCCCACCACGTGGCACGAGCACGTGCCGGTGGCTGAGGTTCTTTAGTCCCGTTGGTGACACCAACCGGGACTAAAAGGTTTAGTGGTTTATGGTTTATTTTTCTTTTTAATTTTGTGTTTTTCATTTAATTCTTTTTCATTTCAAACATATTTTACGCTGCTACATACTGTACATGTTATACATATATAAATAGAATTTCTCGTAGAACCGATCATATATATATCATCGAATTTCTCGTACGACCATTCATACACACACACACATATATATATAATTTGATATACAATTTGCCGATCATTACATGCAAGCATTAGGTGTAATGATATTCTCCTTCGGGATTTATGACCTGGTCAAGCAAAAATCCCGCAATTTCCTCTTGAAGTGCTCGTATGCGATCCTTTGGTAGGAGCTGATCTCGCATCTCTTGCATTTTTATTAAAGAAGGAGATCAATATGAATATATTAGTTGTGTGTATATATATTAGATAATAATATAAAAATTGTGAATAGTGTTCTGCCAAACGTACCCAAAGTTGTCTTACAGATTTGGTCATTTCGGACGTCATAATGCGAATGTTCTCGCAAACGTAGTATGCACATAAATTATTCCCCGATGCCTGCCTCATGCACTTTACGAGAATAGAATTCAATCAGATAATAATTAATCAAGCATGATAATGATTTTGAAACTAGAATTAAAGAGATGCGCAGACGTAGCTAGTACTACTTAATTACCTTGGGTCGCACCCATGTCAGCTCTTGTTTCCATGGGCCTTAAACCTGTTTGATGAACTTTTGCCAAACCCTACCCGCCGACAAAGAAAATGAATAAAAGAGTTATTAATTAGTTAATATCAGGAAATGAACTAAAGAGGCCGACATAGTGCGATAATGATTGAAATTACCTATCGATCATCCCCTTCACGATTGAGTATTCTTTAGGTTCTTTAAGTAGTGAGTCAAATACTTGAACTTTTCCCAAGTCAACTTCAATGATTAGCATGATCCAGTGGAAACTGCATGCGCACACGTTTGTATAATTAAGCACACGTTTGTATAACTCATCAACTACACTTATTAACATCTAGTAAGCAAAACATAATTTGTAGTACAAGACAGTAACACTCACCCGAAGTTGTAAGGAAGTAGTATTTCTGGTTGGGTATTTAGTCGCTTCAAAAACTCTAGCAAGCTTTTCTCTGTGTCTTTTCTGTGACGTGACCATGTCTCTTCATGAACGGTATTTGGGTCAATGAACCCAATGCCATAGTGTCCATCTCTTTTCATTTTATAAATCTTCATTCTGCATAATACCACAGAAAAGAATATAGTGAGGATAATTCTAGGTAATGAACGAGCACAGCTAGAGACTTAAATTACAGAAAGAAATCACTTACAGACAATAGCAACTGACGAGAGATTTGTCGAGTGCGTCTTGATTGAATAACTAAAACATTTCTTGAAACTCAACCCATAAATCTTTTTCATGGAAGTAATGCTCTGCATTGACTTTCACCATGAGGCTCTCTCGCCCGTTCTTTATTTCTCTCAAGTACCACTCATGCAATCTATGCATTCTCGTTGATAGAAGCGGGATATCCTCAGGCTTGACCAGAGGTTGGCCGGGGACATATTTCCATGATAGTTCCTCCTCTCCAAACCCGGGGAGAAACTCGATGCCTAGGAGTTGTTCAACAGTGACACCGGCCTCTTTAGCCATCCTTCTATGTTCGTCGGTTATTACCGGCTGATCGGCGGTACTCACATGTGATTGTACAATGAGTGGGGGATCCATTGCACTGGCTGTTCTCCCAGCTGGGGAACAGTTTTCCCGCATTTTTTACTACCTGCTTGGCTCGAGCTCGACTCCTTATCTTTTTGTGCACGATGTGACTTCTTAATAGAGTGCTCATAGTCTGAGTCCATTCTCTTCACAGCGGCTGAGCCATATCAACAAAGTGCTGTATGACTTCCTCATGTATTTTCTCCTTTGGCGGCGGGGGCGATTTCAGTGCAAAATGGGCCTTCACTTGGGCAGCCACTTCGGCGTTGTTTTCCTCGATGGTCATGTGGTAAACCAACTTCTTTTTGGCAGGAGGAGAGGGTTTCTTCGTTGGTGCTCTCTTCCGCTTTGGAGAAGGCTGACGCGCCCGAGATCGATATGCCAGACTTGCGCTGATGGGCTCCGTCTCGGGCGGCTGGGGTGGAGAAGGCTGACGCGGTGGTGGACTAGCGCCGCGCTCCGTCTCGGGGTGTGGCGGTGGACTCAGCTGACACGGTGGCGGACTAGCGCCGCGCTCCGTCTCGAGGTGGGGCGGTGGAGTCGGCCGACGCGACGGACTTGGAGGAGGAGCCGGTTGACACGGCGGACTTGAAGGAGGAGTCGGTGGCCTTGGAAAGACGATTCAATCCTTTCTCCATAGAATGATACGACGTATGGCGTCTCCTAGTGTGCGCTCGTCGTCACCTCCAGGAATGTCAAGCTCTATCCTGTCATATCCCGACATCACTTCATCCACCCCGACACGAGCATAGCCAGATGGAATCGGATTGCCGTGGATGGTTGCTTTAGGGGGATTTGTTAAAGCAGAGCCGTCCGCCACCTTCATGGATATGTTCTTCACTTTCATGCGTAGCTCACAAGGTGTCGTACCTTTGATATCATCCACGGGGTATCTAGCCAGCAGTGCACCATCGTCCTAGGTGGAACCCATGCTGCTGATGCTATCCAATGCTGGATCTGCTTGCTGCTGCCGCTACTGAGACACCATTTCCTGGCTAAGTGAGTCGATCTGCTCCTGCTGCCGCATGAAAGCTCGTTCCAACTCCGCGTGCTTTGATTCTACCAGTTGAAGGCGGACTGCTTCCTCCTTCCTCTGCTCCTCCTCCATCTTCCTCTTTTCCTCCTCCTGCTGCTTCTTTCTCGCATGGCTTCTATAAGTGGCGTCCCAACCGCAAACCCCTCAAACCATGGAACAACGCCTTTGCCTCGTGTTCGTCCCGGGTGTTCAGGATTCTTCAGGGCGCGCGTAAGCTCGTCGTTCTCTCTTTCGGGCTTGAACGCCCCCGTTTGAGCCTCTTGTATTCCAACAAGTAAAGCGTCGGAGGCTTCTTTAAGACTTGTCCACTCCATAACCAGCCCTGTCTTTGGGTCCAACTTCCCGCCATGCGCATAAAACCAAGTCCTGCACCTGTCGGTCCAACTCAATGTAACTGGACTGACCCCTGCAGCAATCATTTGTTCCTCAGCTTCATCCCACTTAGGCCGACCGACCTGGTAGCCACCTGGCCCCAGAGTATGGTGCCACTTTTTTTTCCGCAGCATTAATCTTGTTTATTCTCGACCGTTCTTGAGTTGCTTCCGATTCGTTGAACTTCACGAAAGAGTCCCAGTGATCTCTTGCCTTCTCCAGTGCTCCCTTGAATGCTGGAGTCTTCTTTCCGTCTGCTTCGTACTTGGTCCATATTCTTTTCTTGTGGTTGCAAAATGCAATCACCATCTTCTTAAGAGCACTCTTCCTGACTTTCTCCCGTTGTGCATCTGTGAAATGATCTGGTAGAGTGAAATATGACATGAGCGATTCCCAGAGCAGATCTTTTGCTCTTTCGGAGACAAAACTAACTCCTTGATCTCTCTTTGCTGGCTTATTCCATTCTTGAACGGAGATCAGGATTTGGTCCCTGACAATAACTCCGCATTGACGAGTAAATTTGTCCGCATTCTTTTTAGGAGCAAGCGGTTCGCCATTTGGTTTGATGTCATCGATGTTGTACTTTATGCCAGCCTGCAACCTTTTGGCCGGTCCTCGTACTACGCTGCTTGTAGAAGATTTGCTCGATCCGGAGGGCTAAAAGAAGAATGATCAATTCATTAATATATATATATATATATATATGATTATTATGTCTTTACCACCCGGGGGCAATACCCCCCCCCCCCCCCCTCTAGATCCCGTCCGATGGATGCTTGAGATCCGTGCAACATATACAGGTCCACGAGTGCTTAGTCTTCCATTTTGCTAATTACACTGAGTACAGTTCATTACCGACTGTGACCTTGTACCATACACGACAGGTAAAGCGTGACCTTGTACCATACACGACAGGTAAAGCTGACCACCTATTTGTTTGTACCCCGAGTCAGAAACAATCACAACTTCATTTATTGCATGCAGCTATTCTTCAAATTGGACGGTTGCAAACAGGCCAATGCAAATAAACTATGATCGCACTGTACATTGACAAAATAATTACTTTTCATTTTATGTCTCATAAGCCAATTATATTTATGTTTCATGTTCGGTGGAGGCGCCGCCTAGCAGATTCACATTCGGAAGAAATAGCATTTCTCGTGTTGCATTTAGATACTGATAGCTTTTACTAAGGAGTTTGACTTTGACCTATATAAGAGACAAGCAAGAACTGTAAATGCATAGGAGAGACCCTGTACTGTCGTAATTGATGTTGTCCTGCTGTTCTGACAAACAAGGCTGCACATGACACTAATTAAAGGCATGCAAAATGTAAGATCCCGGAGTACGTATTTGTAATTGTTTGCTATTTTTCCCATTGTCTAATCACACCGGGACTAATTTATTATCAACTGACACATTTTGCACCACTCCCCGTACGCGTCAAGGTGACTAGTCATGCATGCTGCCATGATGAGCAGTTTCAAATTTGCTACAGACCTATCTTTTTTTTTTGGAATCTTTTTGAGTCTATAGGGAGTTCTGTTTTACTATAGTATTTCTAAAGAGAACACACCCATCCTATAGCCATCACCTGATAGCAAAATCTAAAAAAAAGGCAGTTACGTCGCTATTCTCCGGCCAGCCCACCGGAGTTCATCTTCGAGGTAGAGGTGCCCCGTGTGTTCCACAACTTTTATGCACCCCCCCCCCCCCCCCACCCCACATGTGTTTATTTTCCCATTTGCTACCGCGTGCATCGTTACCCTTGCGCTAAACATGCTGAATGTGGAGCCTGTTGAACCCGCTTTATCAGCTGCTATCACATCTTCTAGTTTCCTTCTTTTCCATTACATTTTCATAGAATTGGACACAAGGCAATCAAGTTTGGCACGTGCAACTGCCGGTATTGTAGTTAGGCTGATGATTCTTATTAATTATTGCTTGTTATGGTGGTTTCACGGACTGCACCCAAGAACTTATATTCAAGCGATGTATTGGGCACTAGGGATTTTCACCGGTGGTCTATTCCAAGCATGCTATTCGTTCGCCGTCCTTAGCAGAAACCGCCTGAACAACGCGGAGGCAGAGGTGATTGAGCTAGAGGTTTAGCCCTCGCCGGTCTTTGTTATTTGAAGAACATTTCCTTCGTCATCATTGTTGTGGCCTTCATCTCTTCGTTCGTCTTCATCAAATATACCCTCATCGGAATTGTTCAGATATTGCGAGCCATCATCTTCAGGTTCATTGTCTGGGCTTGGGGAGCGTATGATGTCGAACATGGTCTCTTCTCCGTCTCTGCCGGTATTGCCTGCGGAGGACGTCTTCAGATATACTGGGTATGATTGGTTTATTGTTCTTCTAAGTCAGTTGAAGCCTGTTATGCGCGACCAAATCATATTCATTTTCTGGAGAGCTTGGCATTTGAGAAATGACTTGATATTTGGTAAGGGAAAGGAGTCAGTCTCAGCTTCTGCTAGCTTTGTGGAGAATTATTGGTCTTCTTTTGTCGCCTGTCACGTTGTGCCTCCGGTGGACTCGAAATATAAAGGCAAAGTGCCATTGCATGGATTAAGAGGGGTATCTAATAATATGGCAGATAAGATGGCTTGGATTCCCCCTCCTGCTGGTTACTTAAAGATTAATGTGGATGCTAGCTTTGTGGAGAGTGTTAGAGAAGCAAGTGTGTCAGAGCATGGAGGAAGCGGAGCTAAGGGCGTGCATTGCTGGACTTTACATAGGTATTCCTCTTCACAATCCTATTATTTTAGAGACTGATTGTGCGTTTGTACTGGCGACTCTTGCAACAGAGAGCCTTGACAGGTCAGCGTTGGTTGATCTGAAGAAGGAAGCTCTCAGGTTATCTAAGCTGATAAATAACTTTCAATTGGCTAAGATTAGTCGGTAGGCAAATGAGGTGGCTCATTTCATAGCAAAGTTTAGTTTTGACAATAGATCCGATGGTATTCTTGTTAATGGTGTTCCGCCCTGTGTGGTGAATTTTGTATCGAATGATTGTAAGTATACTGTTTGATTAATTAATATAAGGTTGTGTTAAAAAAAAACTAATCCAGAAGAAAGATAAAACAATTTAGTATTCAAATTAGAATGCAATCAGTAAGGAAAAACTGAATCATAGTAGATAATATGCATCTCGAATAATATCACTAATACATCTCGAATAATCCAGATAATATGCATCATCGAATATAATCTCGAATACATCATCTCGAATATTATCGAATATAATCTCGAATAAATCTCGAGTATATCACTAATACATCTCGAATATTATCATATAACATCATTAGCTAATACAGATCGAATATTATCGAAGAATCTAGTTCACTCGCGGGTCCTGAGGCGCGGGCGGTGGACACCCAAAGAGAAGGAACCATCACAGGATCATAGCTCGGGTGAGATCACTGAAGAACCTGCCAGGTATTGGAGAACCTGACGTCCAACACAACCATGTAGCGACGGACGTCTCGTCCTCCTCCCTGACACGGCGACGTACCACCTCCGCGGGGGCCGGCTGCCTCTGCACCGAAAGTGGCCCACGCGACCGCCACCAAAGAAGCTCCGGGTCGACGACGGGAGCCCGGTTCCTCACCAAGCTGCGCGCCCCGGAAGGTAGCACCTCCCAGTGCCAGCCCGGCGGAGCCCAGTCCCGGACATGGCGCCTCTCAAGCAGGTTGTCAACACCGAGTCGACGACGAGGATGCAGGACAGACATCGTAGACGTCGAGAACAATATCTATGCAAATTTAATATTTTTTAAATGCTTGATTGTGATTTTTGTAATTCTTTTTCACTTGATTTTGCAAATACATGACAAACTTTTGCAAATACAACATTAAGATATATATTAACATTAAAATATTTTTAATACATGGTCAACTTTTTTCTATGCAACTTTTTCCTATGCATCTTTTTTCTATGCAATTTTTTTCTATACTATGATGCAACATTAAAAGTATAAAAAATTAAAAAACAGAAAATCTATGCAGATTCCACCGTTCATCTACATATACATATATACATACATTGTATAAAAAAATAGTAAAAAAACTAAAACATACATACATATAGTGAAAAAATAATCATCTAAAACATCAAAACATACATACACATATACATATATACATACATTGTATACTAATTAATAATAATCTAAAACATCTAGTGAAAAAAAATCGACGGAGGGGGCGGCGAGCTCACAGCGGGCGAGGTCGAGGCCGACGTCGGCGAGGTCGAGGTCGGCAAGGGCGCGGCTGGCGTCAACGGGGCGACCGGCGCGGGCGGCGTCGGAGAGTAGAGGCGCGGGCGGTGTCGGGGAAGAGGCGCGGGCAGCGTCGGGGAGGAGGCGCGGGTGGCTGGCGTCGGGGCAGGCGGCGGCGCAGCAGCCTGGCAGCGTCTCTGTGGTTTGGCGTCGAGAGAATGGAGAGGATGGGCGAGGGGAATTCGTAAGTGTAGCTTATATAGGAGACACCTTTAGTCCCGGTTGGTGGCATCAACCGGGACTAAAGGCCCACCTTTAGTCCCGGTTGGTGGGACTAAAGGGGTTGTGCTGGCAGGCGAGGTGCGTCGATGTTTAGTCCCACCTCGCCAAGCGAAGGGGGCTGGACCAGTTTATAAGCCCCGCCGTTGCATCCGTTTCGATCTCCTCTCTAAAGCAGGCCTGTGTGGGCCTAACGAACGTGTCACTGCCCTATGGGGCCTACTTGCCCCGTGGGCCTGCATCCTGGCCCAACTAGTAGTTGGGTTTCTAGTCGTATGCAGACCGTGGCGGCCCAGTAGCCGGGCATTTTTTTCCAGTTTTTTTTTTGTTTTTTGCTTTATTTATTTTCTTTTGTTTCTGAGTTGTTTTTTTGCTTTATTTAGAGTTTTTGAGTGAATATTTTTGCTTTAGGTCACAAAAATTTATAAACTTTCCGTTAGTGCCAGTAGTTTTCAAATTTGAATAGTTTAAATTTAAATTATTTGAAATTTGTGTGAATCACTAGTTTGTGAATAACTTTACTTTAAAAATAGATTTTTGAGTGATTCTTTTTTCTACTGTTTAATATTAGTGTGTTTTATCATTATATTCAACTTGGTAATTCTTAGGGTATTTTAAATGGGTGTTTTAATCAAAAACAGATTCTGTTTAGCTCTTTAGTTTTGTAGCTCAAAAAAATCAGTAAATGCATGAAAAATAGCGAATGAAGTCAGAAAGGGTTAAAAATTGATGATGTGGCTTTGAATGGTGCATGTTGAAGGCAACAAAAGTTTGGAGTTGAAATAAGTTTAAAAAAATGAAATGCCTTTGTAACAGATGAGTTTTTGTCCGAAACCCTGATACTTCGAAAGAGATTGTCCAATTTGTACACGAAGTGCGTCCAACTTTTGCCGTAACCCTCTCAACTTTTTAGCACATGCTATGTGGGTGAAATGATGATACCATGCCAACTTTCAACCTTTTCAGACTTCATTTGTAGTGCTTTTCAATTTCAGGGTCATTTAGCTAAAAAAATCAGTAAATGCATGAAAAATAGCGAATGAAGTAGAAAGGGTTGAAAATTGATGATGTGGCTTTGAATGGTGCATGTAGAACACAAAAAAAGTCTGGAGTTGAAATAAGTTTAAAAAAATGAAATGCCTTTGTAACAGATGAGTTTTCGTCCGAAACCCTGATACTTCGAAAGAGATTGTCCAGTTTGTACACGAAGTGCATCCAGTTTTTGCCGTAACCCTCTCAACTTTTTAGCACATGCTATGTGGGTGAAATGATGATACCATGCCAACTTTCAACCTTTTCAGAGTTCATTTGTAGTGCTTTTCAATTTCAGGGTCATTTAGCTCAAATTTTTTTTAGTAAATGCATGAAAAATAGCGAATGAAGTCAGAAAGGGTTGAAACTTGATGACATGGCTTTGAATGGTGCATGTTGAAGGCACAAAAAGTCTGGAGTTGAAATAAGTTTAAAAAAATGAAATGCCTTCGTAACAGATGGGTATAAAACTTTTTCTTCACGTGTGTCCCTTTGCGCCGTAACCATGGACAATCTTCATCACTTAACAGGATGCTCTGGTCAATATTCACTGTGAAGGGAGCAATTTCATGAAACTTTTCATAATCTTCTGACATGTCTGTCTTGTCCTCCACTCCCACGATGTTTCTTTTCCCTGAAAGAACTATGTGGCGCTTTGGCTCATCGTATGTGTATTCGCTTCCTTATTTTTTCTTTTTCTCGGCTTGGTAGACATGTCCTTCACATAGAAAACCTGCGCCACATCATTGGCTAGGACGAATGGTTCGTCTGCGTACCCAAGATTGTTGAGATCCACTGTTGTCATTCCGTACCGCGGGTCTTCCTTTACCCCGTCTCCTGTCAGATTGACCCATTTGCACCGAAACAAAGGGACCTTCAAACCATGTCCATAGTCAAGTTCCCATATCTCCTCTATGTAACCATAATATGTGTCCTTTGGCCTATTGGTGTTTGCTGCATCAAAGTGGACACAACTGTTTTGGTTGGTGCTCTTTTTATCTTGGGCGATCGTGTAAAAAGTATTCCCATTTATCTCGTACCCTTTGAAAGTCAATATAGTCGAAGATGGTAACTTGGCCAGCAAGTACAACTCATCTGCAACAGTGTCGTCATGCATGAGACGTGTCTGCAACCAACCGGCGAAAGTACCCGTTTGTTCATGTGTAATCCGGTCGTCAGACTGCTCCTGGTGTTTGGAGCGTAGAATATTCTTGTGTTCCTCGATATACGGAGCCACCAAGACGGAATTTTGTAGAACTGTGTAGTGTGCATGCACCCAAGAATGCCCGTCCATGCATATTACTTGGTCCCTTCCTAGCGTGCCTTTTCCACCCAGTCTGCCCTCATGCCGCGATTCAGGAACACCAATCGGCTTAAGGTCAGGAATAAAGTCAACACAAAACTCACTTGCAGATGCTTCCTTCTGGCCTAGCATGGTTATGAACATATTTCTTTAATACTCCCATGAACCTCTCAAAGGGGAACATATTGTGTAGAAATACAGGACCCATTATGGCAATCTCATCGACTAGGTGAACTAGGACGTGCGTCATGATATTGAAGAAGGGTGGTGGGAACACCAACTCAAAACTGACAAGACATTGCACCAAATCATTCTGTAACCTTGGTAGGATTTCTAGATCGATTACCTTCTGAGAGATTGCATTGAGGAATGCACATAGCTTCACAATGGCTAATCAAACGTTTTTCGGTAGAAGCCCCCTCAATGCAACCGGAAGCAGTTGCGTCATAATCACGTGGCAGTCATGAGACTTTAGGTTCTGGAACTTTTTCTCTGCCATATTTATTATTCCCTTTATATTCGACGAGAAGCCAGACGGGACCTTCATACTGAGCAGGCATTCAAAGAAGATTTCCTTCTCTTCTTTGGTAAGAGCGTAGCTGGCATGACCCTGATACTGCTTTGGATGTATGCCCTCTTTTTCGTGCATACGTTGCTGGTCCTCCCGTGCCTCCGGTGTATCTTTTGTCTTCCCATACACGCCCAAGAAGCCTAGCAGGTTCACGCAAAGATTCTTCATCACGTGCATCACGTCGATTGCAGAGCGGACCTCTAGGTCTTTCCAATAGGGTAGGTCGCAAAATATAGATTTCTTCTTCCACATGGGTGCGCGTCCGTCAGCGTCATTTGGAACAGATTGTCCGCCAGGACCCTTTCCAAAGATTACTTTTAAATCCTTGACCATATCAAGTATATCATCACCAGTACGGTGGCGAGGATTCTTCCGGTGATCTGCCTCACCTTTGAAATGCTTGCCTTTCTTTCTTAAGAGATGCTTGATTTGAAGAAATCGACGATGTCCCAGGTACACATTCTTCTTACATTTATCCAAATATATACTGTCGGTATCATCTAAACAATGCGTGCATGCGTGGTATCCCTTGTTTATCTGTCCTGAAAGGTTACTAAGAGCAGGCCAATCATTGATGGTTACAAACAGCAACGCATGTAGGTCAAATTCCTGCTGTTTGTGCCCATCCCACACACGTACACATTTTCCATTCCACAACTGTAAAAGTTCTTCAACTAATGGCCTTAGGTACACATCAATGTCTTTGCCGGGTTGCTTAGGGCCTTGGATGAGCACGGCATCATAATGAACTTCCGCTTCATGCACAACCAAGGAGGAAGGTTATAGATACATAGATTCACATGCCAGGTGCTATGATTGCTGCTCTGCTCCCCAAAAGGATTAATGCCATCTGCACTTAAACCAAACCATACGTTCCTTGCGTCATCTGCAAAGTCCCCCCACTTTCTCTCGATTTTTCTCCACTGCGACCCGTCAACGGGTACTCTCAACTTCCCGTCTTTCTTATGGTCTTCTTTGTGCCATCGCATCAACTTGGCATGCTCTTTGTTTTGGAACAAATGTTTCAAGCATGGTATTATAGGAGCATACCACATCACCTTGGCAGGAATCCTCTTCCTGGGCCGCTCGCCCTCAACATCACCAGGGTCACCACGGCTGATCTTATAGCGCAATGCACCGCATACCGGACATGCATTCAAATTCTCGTACTCACCGAGGTAGAGGATGCAGTCATTAGGGCATGCATGTATCTTCTGCACCTCTAATCCTAGAGGGCAGACAACCTTCTTTGCTTCGTACGTACTGTCGGGTAATTCGTTGTCCTTTGGAAGCAGCTTATTTAACATTATCAGCAACTTTTCAAATCCCTTGTCAGATACACCATTCTCTGCCTTCCATTGCTGTAATTCCAGTGTGGTACCCAGCTTTTTCTTGTCATCTTCGCAATTTGGGTACAACAATTTCTTGTGATCCTCTAACATGCGCTGCAACTTCAGCTTCTCCTTTTCACTTGCGCAGTTTCTCTTTGCATCAGCAATGGCCCAACCAAGATCATCAGCGGGCTCATCTGATGCCTCTTCTTCAGCTTCTTCCCCCATTGCCGGCTCAGCTTCTTCCCCCATTGTAGTACCATCATATTCAGGGAACCCATGGCCAGGATAGCTGTCATCATCCTCTTCTTCTTCATTCTCTTTCATTAGAACCCCTCTTTCTCCGTGCTTGGTCCAACAGTTATAGCCGGACATGAAATCAGACGTAAACAGGTGGACGTGAATGGTTCTTGAGCTAGAGTAATTGTGATCATTCTTACAGACAGCACATGGACAACACATAAAATCATCCGCTCGCTTGTTTGCCTCAGCCACAACCAGAAAAGTATGCACACCATTAATGAACTAGGGAGAGCATCGGTCATCGTACATCCATTGCCGGCTCATCTTCATTACACAACACCGAAAATACCAAATTAATACAAGTTCATACACACTTATTCTCATAAAAGAACATACAAACTCTCTAGCTAAAGCATTTAAATGCAACAACAAATGCGATCAAGATCGCAACTAAGGTAACAATTGATCCAACAACATAGTGATACCAAGCCTCTTTATTAACGGCATATTTTCTAATCTTTCTAATCTTCAAACGCATTGCATCCATCTTGATCTTGTGATCATCGACGACATCGGCAACATAGAACACCAGCTTCATCTTCTCTTCTTCAATTCTTTTCAATTTTTCTTTCAAATACTCGTTTTCTTTTTCAACTAAATTTAACTTCTCGACAAGAGGGTCGGTTGCAATTTCCGGTTCACATACCTCCTAGATAAAAACATCTATGTCAACTTGATGGGCATAATTGTCATAAACACGAAATGCAACAAATAGTTATAAAAGAGAATATACCACATCTGTATCATAAATTGGACGAGGGCCGACAGGGACGGATATCAAAACCATGCCACTATGTATAACAAACAACGTACGGGTAAGAAAATTATACAAGTAACTATCTAAATCACACAAACATGATTTTTTTTAAAGGATAAGAACAAGAGGCTCACCAAGGTGGTGCGGGCGACAGGACGGTGCGGGCGATCAATGGTGGTTAGGACGGGGACGGGAAGACACTAAGTAAACCACACCTACATATGCAAACTAAGAAGTTAATTTGAGCTCAAATTGCATATAAATCAAATAAACTCCCACATATAATTACTTCCAAACTAAAACCCACAAATCACCATACTTATAGAGCATTACAAGAGCTAATCTAGCAATGAGAGATGAAAGGATAAAGTTGCTAACCTTTGTGAACACTTGGATGGATGGGGTGCCTTCAAATCTTGACAAATTTTGGCAAAAATGGAGGATGAGCTCGAGCAAGAGGGGAAGAACAAAGAGGAGAGGAAAGGGAAAAATGGGCTCGGGCTGGGCGAAGGGTTTATATAGGAGCATCTTTAGTCCCGGTTGGTGACACAAACCGGGACTAAAGGTGTTCCTTTAGTCCTGGTTTGTACCACAAACCGGGACTAAAGAGGCTCGTGGGGGCCCCAGCCTGACGCCAGCCTGCCATCACCCCTTTAGTCTCGGTTTGTGTCACAAACCGGGACTATAGGTCACAAATGAACCGGGACTAATGGTGCCCCTGCCATAGCCGTAGGAACCGGGACTAATGGGTACATTAGTACCAGGCCGTAATCGAACCGGGACTAATGATGCGAACGTAAAGTCGTTTTTCTACTAGTGCCGAGACCTGTCAACTCCGCTGCCGTGCACTGTTACGCGTGGATCAAGTCCAGAGGCTGCTCCTCAATCGTGACATGAAGACAGTACTACTAGTACTTACGGTTCTCAAGATCTGATTAATCTAGTAGGCTTGCTACTTCACGTGAAGGTTAAGATCTGCTACTACTTCTTCACGTGAGGCCGAAGAAATTTGCCAGAGTTTTTCGTTCTTCGGTAAATTCATCTGCTACGTCCACTGCCTGAAGCTACTACGTGCTATCTCTCTGGTTCTTTGCCCCGCAAATTTATGCTGTCAAGATTTTTTTTCTTTCGACTTGTACTACTTTGTGTACACAGATTTATCGACTCATGGCATCCATGAAGTACGACCTTCCGCTAATCGATCGTGACACAAGGTTTACCCTATGGCAAGTCAAGATGTGGGAGTTGTTGGCACAAGCCGACTATGATGATGCACTGGATAGTTTTGGGAAACAAAGGAACCAGGACTGGACTGATGAAGAGAAAAGAAGAGATTTCAAGGCTTTGTCACAAATTCAACTCCATTTGCATAATAATATTTTGCAGGAAGTTTTGAGCGAGAAAACTGCCGCCACTCTATGGTTAAAGTTGGAAGGGATTTGCATGACTAAATATCTCACCAGCAAGATGCATTTGAAGCAAAAATTATTCCTGCATAGGTTACCCGAGGGAGGTAATGTTTTGAATCATATTTTAGAATTTAAAGAGATCATATCCGATCTAGCTGCAATGGAGGTTAAGTATGAAGAGGAAGATACTGCTTTAATGTTACTTTGTTCACTACCAAGTTCTTATACCAATTTTAGAGAAACCATATTATACAGTCGTGATAATCTCATGCTTAATGAAGTTTATGAACCTTTCAACTCTAAGCAGAAGATGAAACTAATGGTGCCTCATGATGGTTCAAGTTCATCCCATGCCGAGGGATTATCTGTTCGTGGCAGGACAAAGGAGAAGAACTCACATAATGGAAACAGGGGCAAAAGTAAGAACGGCTACAGGGGCCGGTCACAATCCAGAGGCAAGAAATATTGCAGATATTGCAAGAGAGACAGGCATGACATCTCAGAGTGTTTCAAGTTACAGAATAAAGAAAAAAAAGGAAAGGTAACAAACAAGGTGAAAATTCTGCTAATGTTGCTCGTGATGATAGTTCCGATGATGCTCTTGTCGTTATTGCTGGATGTGCTGAGACCAATGATGAGTGGGTACTTGACACTACATGTACTTTTCATATGTGCCCGCATAGAGATTGGTTTAATACTTTTGATTCTACTACTACTGCTGGTTCCATTTTGGGTTTTGATAATTCACCATGCAAGATTGAAGGCATAGGTTCTGTTCGAATCAAGATGTTTGATGGCACAATCAGAACTTTGACAGATGTTTGGTATATTCCGAAGATGAAGAGAAATCTTATCTCTGTGAGTGCCCTTGATGCAAAAGGGTACAAGTATTCTGGTTGAGATAGTGTTTTGAAGGTCACCAAAGGTTCCCTTGTTGTGATGAAAGGTGACTTAAGTTTGACCAATGGTCTTTATTACCTTCGAGGTTCTACCGTTTCAGGTAACACTACTCCAGTTATTTCAAAGAATTCTGATTGTGATGCCGCTAGCCTTTGGCATATGCGTCTCGGACATATGAGTGAACTTGGTTTAGCAGAGTTAAGTAAGAGAAGTATTCTTGATGGATATGAACCTGGTAAATTGAAATTTTGTGAGCATTGTATCTTCGGCAAGCACAAGAGGGTGAAGTTCAACACTTCGACTCATACAACTGAAGGTATTCTTGATTATGTTCAATCTGATTTATGGGGACCATCTCGCAGAAAGTCACTAGGTGGTGCTAGTTACATACTGACTATTATTGATGATTATTCGAGAAAAGTTTGGCCTTATTTCTTGAAGCATAAATATGAAGCATTCTCAGTTTTTAAGGAGTGGAAGATTATGATTGAAAGGCAGACTGAAAAGAAGGTAAAAATGTTGCGAATCGTTGCATGGAAAAACAAAAAAAATTCTACACACACGCAATGATCTATCCATGGAGATGCATAGCAACAAGGGGGAGAGTGTGTCTACGTACCCTCGTAGACTGTAAGCGTAAGCGTTTCACAACGCGGTTGATGTAGTCGAACTTCTTCGCGCTTCAACCGATCAAGTACCGAACGCACGGCACCTCCGCGTTCTGCACATGTTCAGCTCGGTGATGTCCCTCGCCTTCTTGATCCAGCAAGACGTCGAGGTAGTAGATGATTTCCGTCAGCACGACGGCGTGGTGACGGTGATCTCCGCAGGGCTTCGCCTAAGCACTACGAAAATATGACCGGGGGTGTAAACGGTGGAGGGGGGAGCCGCACACGGCTAGGCAATTGTCTGGTGTGTGCTAGGGCGCCCCCCCACATATGTATAGGTGGGAGGGAGAGGGGAGGCTGCCAGGAGGCGCCCCAAGTAGGCCGAATCCTACTTGGGGTCCTCCCCAAGTGGCGCCCCCTGTAACACCCTGGATTTTGCCCATTTTCTTTTTCTTTTGATTTTGGTCCGGATTCGCTTTTCTGTGGCTCACTAGTCTTGCAACCTGGAGGGATCACTCTTCATTCTTCTTCCTGAGTGTCTTGCCAACCTCAAAACCATCCCAGGACTATGTCATTTCCATCTTGGACCAACCCCAATATTTTTTTCCTTGGGAATATTCCTTTTTCTATTAAAGGAATAACCCTGCTGTCCTGGGTTGTGAAGCAACCCACATTTCCATCATTCCAAAAATTCCCAAATAATTCTCATAAATACTTTGGGACATATCTTCCTCAGATATGTTGAAACCCTTCCTTTCCATGTTCAAAAATATTTCACAAATATTTCTTTTCTGATTCTGCCCTAGTTGCCAAGTTGAGAAGCAAGTACCCTTTATATTTGCTTGCTTGGTCTCAAACTTTTTGGGCATTCTTTCCTATCCATATCATTGCCACATGCCAAAATTCAACTTTATTTGGATATTAAATCTCCCTTGGCTAATTTCCAAAGTTTCTGGTCAACTAGAAGCTTTGTGAAGCAAGTGCTAGCTAGGAGTATCCAAATGAGTTGAAATTTTGCAAGCATCTTCGTATGCTCAAATAATGACTCTCCACCAAGTTTCAACCCTATCCAATCATCTATGTGAGCACAACCTCAGATCTTGGTTTCTGGTCAGATTTTCACATTGTGAAGCAACTATATTTTATATTGCTCCATAATTGCTGAAAATTTACCAGAGCATTCTCCTACCCATATAACCTATCTCCACAAGATTTGGTCTCATTTCATCTTCCCAATAATTCTCTAGAATTCTTCTAAGATTCTGGTCAGAGAGGATATCTGTGAAGGAAGTACTATTTTGGCATGTCCAAATGGTATGAAAATTTTACAGGATCTTCATATGACCAAATCATCATGTTCTACCAAATTTCAGCCCAATTGGCTACTCCATGTGAGTGGCACATCAAGATTGAGCTTCTGGACCAGATTGGTCAGTTGCAAAGCAACCCTATTAAATACTGGTCCATTTATTTCCAAACTTCACAGGATCATAGTCCTTCCTACCAAAAAACCCTGTGACATCCTGGTTAGCCCTTATCCCCCTCGTCCTGACCACAGCTTCATGCCCAAGTTTGCTGCAGCAAACTTCAGATGATCCCTCCCATCATCACAGTGGGGATTTGAGCAAACCAAGCTCATAGGAGGTCTCTGTCATGTAGGGTTCACATGTTTGACAACCTTTTGCACACCAGAATGCACAACATGAGCTAGTGCACGCGATGACCACGCGTTTGGCATGCCATGCACGCGCTCTGTGCATTGGACCCCCTCGGTCTCGTCCGTTTCCTCGCTCCCTCGCCACCTCTCCAGGTCCACGAGCTTGCCCTCGTCGTCGTCCTCGCTCTAGACCCATCTCCCCCTCAGGATTCTTCCCCGGCTAGCCGTCCTCGTCAAGGAACAGTGAGCGCACGTGACACCGTCGTCGTTTTCCTCTGTCCTCATCTCCCTCGAGCTCTCTCGAGCGCCCTCGAGGCCTCCCACCTCCTCTCGAAGCTGCACGACGCCGGAAGCAGACAGCCACGTCCTCCTGCGAGCTCCAGTGCGAGGCTAGGATCGCCGCTGTGGCCGTGCTTATCGCTTCGCCTCGCCGCGGCTATATAAAGCCCTCCCCGCGCCTCCCCGAGCTCACCATCGCCCTCACCACTCGCCCAGAAGCCTCCCCGACCTCTCCTCCGAGCCCCAACGCCTCTCCTTGCCCACCACCGTCGCCATGGCCACCGCGGAGCTCCGCTCAAATTCGAGCTGCTCCGAGCCCCATTCCTCCTCTTCCCACCACCAGAGGCCCCTATACACCACCGCTAGCCTCCCCAGCTTCTATGTTCGTCGCCGGAGCAACTGTGGTCGCGCCTCCCCATGTTTTGCCGCCACCCGTGTCCACGGACACCTCGAGCCGCCGCGGCTGCAGCTCTTCCCGGCGCTCGTTATACCTCTGGATGGATGCGGCATCTTCCACCGAACGCGCCGGTACCCTCCCCATGGTCGGAGACGGCCGGAGCCGCCCGCGCCCCTCGCTGGCGTCCGCCTCTGTTCACCCTCGTTCCCAACACCATGGCCGTTCCCCGCCGCTCCTTTTTCCTTTCCCGAGCGCGGCGCCTTTCCCCGAGGCCGCCGGTGTTCTCGCCTCGGCCGGCGATCGCCGGAGTCGGCGGGGCCAGCGCCGGCCGATCGCCCCTGCCTCTCCCCTGTTCTGCATCGGGAGGAAGGAGAAAGGGAGCGGGAGAAGAGAGAGAAGCCCGGTGGGTCCCGCGTGTCAAAGACACAGCGAAGGGGTACGGGCCACCGCCAGCTGGGCCTGGTCCCTTAAGTGGAGGCGCAGTTCGGCCAAATACGTCTTCATTTGGCGAAAGCGTATTTTCAATCTACTCCGGTTAAGAAGGCGCTTCCCAATGCAGGAGACATATTCTGCTTGACAGCGCTTTCTGTTTTAGCCGCCAGGGACTTGTCTGTGAATATTCTTTTTACAGATTAGCCCCTGAGTTTCAACAGCCCGTAACTTTTTATCCGTAACTCCAAACGAGGTGATTCCAAAGCCCACTTC
Source organism: Thinopyrum elongatum (assembly GCA_011799875.1). Classification (NCBI taxonomy): domain Eukaryota; kingdom Viridiplantae; phylum Streptophyta; class Magnoliopsida; order Poales; family Poaceae; genus Thinopyrum; species Thinopyrum elongatum. Next base: position 49,313,913 of record CM022303.1, on the reverse strand, counting down.
TTCGTCTCGTCAAGCTCTATCTGTTGGTATCATCTTCACTATGTGTTGACATAGTGAAAATGACCATTTTGCCCTTGCCCTTAAACAGCCCCCTCCGATTGAGATCTGTTTCCGGCAGTCAACTTCGCAGACTCTCCGCACTTCTTCCCGATGGTTCTTTCATCCCCAGGCAAGCCACAACTCTCATCTGCATAATTGCATTGCAATATCATAGTTTAACTATTTACTTTAACAGCAAGTATGAGGTATTCGTAAATAAATTGGATTATGCAATGTTGGAGTAAATTCTCGGATAGGTGACTACCATGTTGAGTACCGGATTGTTAGTGACTAGTAGTTTACCCACTTGCTGATACTATGATGTTGAGATCACTGTCTATGATTATTTTGGATTTCATCCGGCAGTTCATGGAGATGAGTTAGTAGCAGTGGTTTAAGCATATTGGTTATTGGATTGCTATGATATCAGAGTGTCAGCCATGACAGAGATTGTTCGAGGATTAGATACTTCATGGTTGATCCTGAGTCACCTGTCTGGACTTATCCGTGCAGCCACATTTGCCGGTATGGGACGGCCTTGACTTGGTCTGATCGCGTGCTCTTTCACCGGTACCGCCCGATAGGGAAGGTTATGCGTGCGTGCTACCCTGGCCCGGTAGGCGGCAATAACCTTGTGAGCCCAGTTGAGTTATATGGTACCAGGTCCCCGTTTGGGACAGTTTGTTGGCCACGACGGTGGCAGGTGTCACACGGTGACACAGGGGCCACCCAGGGCTTGACTCCGGGGGAGGATGATTGCCGGTGGTACGATGGGAGAGTCACGGGTCAGGCGAGTTTCGTTGGAGCAACGCTGGTCCACCCGAATGGGACCACGAGGTCAGGTGCTCCATCGTGTGGGTAAAGTGTACAACCTCTGCAGAGTGTAAAATCTATTCGAATAGCCGTGTCCACGGTATTGGACAGTCCATCCAGACCTCTTTAGATGGTCAACCATAGTAGTGATAATGATGGAAGGACTCGTCGTAAGATCGGAAGTACTCGGTGGAACGTGAGTATTCTGAGGGTTGTGAGACAACCCGGAAGAGAGTAAGTTTGTCAGTCTTCTGGTACAGATGGTATCAGGAATATGATATGTATGTCATGGGATGGCTATGAGATGTGGGGATTGGACTTGGAGCAGGTTCGGATTGGATCCTAAGATTATTCGGAGTATGGATTAAATATGCATTACCTTACTGCATCTACTTCATTAGCTATTTTGCTATGATGTTGTCTTGCTTTAATGCTGATGTTTGCTGTGAGCTTGCGAGTACATTCAAAGTACTCACCTGGCGTGTCATGCCAGTTTGCAGTTCATGCCACGATTGCTTGCTTGTCGAGGATCCCGAGTTTGCGAGCTAGGATACGCGTTCTAGCCAGAATCCCTGCGGAGTGGAGTCCATCACCACCGTCGCCGTTCCGCTGTCGAGAGAGTTACTCCGCTGTTAGCATAGAGCTACCCCGGACAGGCGTAGTGTCGCCGTGCCGATGTAATCCTTGTACCCTTTGTAACCATATCCACTGTAATAAAGAGCTGATTTGTTCTATGCCAACAGTGCCGTATTCCAGAGGACTTGTCCCTGGGCTGGAATACGGGGCATTCTGATGTCTGCTAGAACTACGTCGGTATTTCCCCAAAGAGGAAGGGATGATGCAGCACAACAACGGCAGGTATTTCCCTTAGTGATGAGACCAAGGTTATCGAACCAGTAGGAGAACCAAGCAACACTACGTAAACAACACCTGCACACAAATAAAAAATACTCGTAACCCGACGTATTAAAGGGGTTGTCAATCCCTTTCGGGCAATGGCGCCAGAAATTGGCAAACGGACGTGAGAAAGTTGTAATAAATTGATAGATAGATCTCGAATAAAAGCAAAATAAAATAAAGTGCAGCAAGGTATTTTTGGGTTTTTGGAAATATAGATCTGAAAATAAAAGCAAATAAAAATAGATCGCAAAGACAAATATATTAAACAATAGACCCGGGGGCCGTAGGTTTCACTAGTGGCTTCTCTCGAGAAACATAGCAAATGGTGGGTAAACGAATTACTGTTGTGCAATTGATAAAACTTCAAATAATCATGACGATATCCAGGCAATGATCATTATATAGGCATCACGTCCAAGATTAGTAGACCGACTCCTGCGTGCATCTACTACTATTACTACACACATCGACCGCTATCCAGCATGCATCTAGTGTATTAAGTTCATGGAAAAATGGAGTAATGCAATAAGAACGATGACATGATGTAGACAAGATCTATTTATGTAGAAATAGACCCCATCTTGTTATCCTTAATAGAAATGATACATACGTGTCGGTTCCCTTTCTGTCACTGGGATCAAGCACCGTAAGATCGAACCCATTACAAAGCACCTCTTCCCATTGCAAGATAAATAGATCAAGTTGGCCAAACAAAACCCAAATATCGGAGAAGAAATACGAGGCTCAAAGAAGACTCAAATAACTTTCATGGATAAAAAGATAGAACTGATCATAAACTCAAAGTTCATCGGATCCCAACAAACACACCACAAAAAGAGTTACATCATATGGATCTCCAAGAGACCATTGTATTGAGAATCAAAAGAGAGAGAGAGGAAGCCATCTAGCTACTAACTACGGACCCGTAGGTCTACAAAGAACTACTCACGCATCATCGGAGAGGCACCAATGAGGATGATGAACCCCTCCGTGATGGTGTCTAGATTGGATCTGGTGGTTCTGGAACTTGCGGCGGCTAGAATTGATTTTCGTCGACTCCCCTAGGGTTTCTGGAATATGTGGGTATTTATAGAGCAAAGAGGCAGTTCGGGAGGCCACCGAGGTGGGCACAACCCACCAGGGCACGCCTGGGCCTCCAGGCGCTCCTTGGTGTCTTGTGCTCACCTCGGGCTCCCTCTTCGGTACTTCTTTGGCCCACTGGATGTCTTCTGGTCCAAAAAAAATCCACAAAAAGTTTCACTATGTTTGGACTCCGTTTGGTATTGATTTCCTGCGATGTAAAAAACATGCAGAAAATAGCAACTGGCACTTGGCACTATGTCAATAGGTTAGTACCAAAAAATGATATAAAATGACTATAAAATGATTGTAAAACATCCAAGAATGATAATATAACAGCATGGAACAATAAAAAATTATAGATACGTTGGAGACGTATCAGCATCCCCAAGCTTAATTCCTGCTCGTCCTCGAGTAGGTAAATGATAAAAACAGAATTTTTGATGTGGAATGCTGCCTAACATGCTCATATCATATTCTTTTCTTTGTAGCAGGGATATTTGGACTTTTATATGGTTCAAAGCAATAGTCTAGTTTTGACATGAGGACTTTAATACTCAAGCATATCAACAAGCAACCATGTCTTTCAAAATATCAGCGCTAAAATAAGTTATCCCTAGCCCATCATGCTCAATCATTGATCCATTCATGAAACACACTCGCATATTAGCTACACCCAATGCTCAAGTACGATCATAGTGCCCCTTAGTTGATGCTTTATAAGAGAAGATGGAGACTCAAATAAAAATAAAAATTGCATAAAGTAAAAGAAAGGCCCTTCGCGGAGGGAAGTAGGGATTTGTAGAGGTGCCAAAGCTCAAAGCAAAAAAAAATAGATAAAAACATTTTGGGAGGCATGCTTTTCCTGTCAACGAGAACGATCGAGTAGTTCCCAATACTTTCCATGCTAGATATATCATAGGCGGTTCCCAAACAGAAATTAAAGTTTATTCCTTTTTCAACCATACTTTCACTTTCCATGGCTAGCCATATCCACGGGTGCCTTCCATACCAACACTTTCCAAGGAATTTATTATTTGACAACATAAAGTAAATTCATTTTTCATTTCGGGACTGGGCATCCCTAATACCTTTGCCTTACTCTCATGCAATGACAAGTGAATAAACACTCATCGTGAGAATAACATATCTAGCATGGAAATATATTAGCCACCCCCTACCGTTTCATGAGTGGTACGGGCACACAAAAGAGAAAAATTTATTTTGAAAAGTAGAGATGGCACATACAAATTTGCTTAGAACGGCAAAGGAATACCGCATATAGGTAGGTATGGTGGACTCATGTGGCAAAACTGGTTTAAAGGATTTTGGATGCACAAGTAGTGATCATACTTAGTGCAAAATGAAGGCTAGCAAAAGATTGAGAAGCATCCAACCAAGAAACGAAAAATCTCATACGTGAGCATTAAGCATAACTAACACCGAATAATGCACCACTATGATATATCTCAAAACTATTACATAACTATTGACTTTCATGCTTGCATAGGGAATCACAAACCTTAACACCAATATTCTTACTAAAGCATAATTACTCACCAACATGACACACATATCACATCATCATATCTCAAAACTATTACAAGGAATCAAGTTTATTTTGTCCAATGATCTTCATTAAAAATTTTATTATATCCTTCTTGGATATCTATCACTTTGGAACTAATTTTTTTTATATGTTGCTTTTGATAAGCTCAAACAAATATAAATGAAGATCATGAGCATAATATTTCTTTCTCTCAAATTAATTTAAGTGAAGCAAGAGAGAATTTCTTCAAAATTTTACTAACTCTCAAATAAATCTAAGTGAGGCATGAGAGCATTTCTTCAAAAATAACAAAGCACACCGTGCTCAAAAAGATATAAGTGAAGCACTAGAGCAATTCCAAGGCTCTAAAAATTTAAGTGAAGCATAGGAGCAAGCATAGCATAATTTTTGGCTCTCTCAAAAGGGTGTGTCCAGCAAGGATTCAAGACTTAAAATAAAAAGCAAAACAAGCAAAGACTCAAATCGTACAAGACGCTCCAAGCAAAACACATAATATGTGACGAATAAAAATATAGCTTCGAGTAAAATACCGATGGTCGTTAGAAGAAAGAGGGGATGCCACTCGGGGCATCCCCAAGCTTAGTTGCTTGCTTCTCTTTGGATAATGGCTTGGGGTGCCATGGGCATCCCCAAGCTTAGGCTCTTCTTACTCCTTATTCCTTCATCCATCGTAACATCACCCAAAACTTGAAAACTTCAATCACACAAAACTCAACAAAACCTTTGTGAGATCCGTTAGTATAAGAAAACCAATCTTTACTTTAAGTACTGTACAAAACCCATTCAAATTTTGTTATTGTATTATATCTACTGTATTCTAACTTTTCCATGGCAAAAACTCTTCAAAGAAAACCATAGAATCATCAAAATAAGCACATAACACAACGAAAACAGAATCTGTCAAAAACAGAGCAGTCTGTAAAGATGCGAATTTTTCTCATACTTCTCTAATCTAAAAATTCTGAAAAATTAGGAAAACAGAGGCAATTTGTATGTAAATCTTGTGTAAAAAATTTAGAAATTTTCGTCGCTTATGTAATTCTAAACAATTATTGTACTAGACGCAAAAGTTTCTGTTTTCCAACAAGATCAAATCAACTATCACCAAAGCACCTCTTCCCATTGCAAGATAAATAGATCAAGTTGGCCAAACAAAACCCAAGTATCGGAGAAGAAATACGAGGCTATAAGCTATCATGAATATAAGAGATCAAAGAAGAATCAAATAACTTTCATGGATAAAAAGATGGATCTGATCATAAACTCAAAGTTCATCGGATCCCAACAAACACACCGCAAAAAGAGTTACATCATATGGATCTCCAAGAGACCATTGTATTAAGAATCAAAAGAGAGAGAGGAAGCCATCTAGCTACTAACTACGGACCCGTAGGTCTACAAAGAACTACTCACGCATCATCGGAGAGGCACCAATGAGGATGATGAACCCCTCTGTGATGGTGTCTAGATTGGATCTGGTGGTTCTGGAACTTGCAGCTGCTGGAATTGATTTTCGTCGACTCCCCTAGGGTTTCTGGAATATTTGGGTATTTATAGAGCAAAGAGGCAGTTCGGGAGGCCACCGAGGTGGGCACAACCCACCAGGGCGCGCCTGGGCCTCCAGGCGCGCCCTGGTGTCTTGTGCTCACCTCGGGCTCCCTCTTCGGTACTTATTTGGCCCACTGGATGTCTTCTGGTCCAAAAAAATCCACAAAAAGTTTCGCTGCGTTTGGACTCCGTTTGGTATTGATTTCCTGCGATGTAAAAAACATGCAGAAAACAGCAACTAGCACTTGGCACCATGTCAATAGGTTAGTACCAAAAAATGATATAAAATGACTATAAAATGATTGTAAAACATCCAAGAATGATAATATAATAGCATGGAACAATCAAAAATTATAGATACGTTGGAGACGTATCACGTTACGGTCTTCTCTGAGCCGGGGTGCCACAGGCGTTGGTATCAGAGCAGGTCTGGCTATAGGACGCCCTAGACCGCGTGAGCGTTAGTAACCGGTAGTATAGGATCCAGTTGGTTTGCTGCACTTGGTTGTTGCGTTTGTTTGTGCACATCATACATATAGACTAGATATCTTATCACTAACGATGGATCTGGTGAGTGTAGGTGGCACCGGTTTCGATTCCCTACCTGCGCTCTCCAGTTTGCATACACGTTCCTTGGTGTGGTGTCATCTTCGTCCCAGCGGAGTGATGCCAAGGTGCTTGGTGGTGTCAATCGCTTGTCGGATTGATGCACCGGTACCACACCAATTTATTCCCTTCCGACACCCCTATTGTTGCGGTGATAGACAAGTTCTATCCCGGATCGTACCATTCCACTAGCCGCTTCAACAACCCTTACTGATCCTTGTTATCAGAAAAGGGCAATGCCTGCCAGCCTTTCTCTCCACCACTATCTCATTCCGCCACCTATTCTTTGGACGTGTACGGTTTTCTTCCGTACGCTTGATGATGATGTGGTCATAACTTCTGTGCTCCGACCCCCGATCACCAAGTTCGTCCTCGCCACCGTGTCCGTCCAGATGGAACCGGTGTTAAGCTCGTATTTGGTGTAGCCTTGTTTACACCAATTTTCTTCCACACATTGATTCACTTTCGTGCACACCGCCACAACATGTTAGACCGTAATATCGGAGTTCTTGTGAGATTTGCGTGCTTAAGTAGGAATGCATATTTTTGCTGTTAATAGCTGTAGAATGTGATATTGCTTGTGTGTGTGATCTTGCTGCTTTGTGTGCTTCTGTTTGGTCGTTTCTTTTGTTTCTTTATTTGGGCCCTTGGTGTTACCTTATTTTCCCCTTATGGAAGTTGCTCACCGACCCTGAACCCAAAGAGTCAGTGAAGAGACAGCCATTTGGAAGCTCAGCTCAGCAATATGGAATTTTCAGTAGACTGCATTATATCGGGAATATCGAGCCTGAATATAAATGATATCCTGGCTGGATTGGTTGTCAGCATCAAGTATACATCAGTGCAACTTCCACAACAGTAATCATCGAATCAGCAAGACGACAAATTATGTGCCCGAACCACAGTGCATTTCATGTCAAAGGTATGGTTACTATACATGGTTTGAGTTTGCTATGAGTACAATTTGAACCCTGCTATGTCTTGGAAGCAAGTCAGAATGTGCTATGAACTTAGTGTTCAGCAAGAAGGATAGCCGAATACCCTGTAGCATATAGCAAGTAACTGGCAGCAGTAACCTCAAGGTATATGTATATCTGCACTCAGTCCGCATGTAATAAAGAGAAGCCTCGGGTGTAAGCAACCCAGTCTTTCTTCGCAAGCTACCAGAGAAGCTTACAATGCAAGTTGCCTGTGTCTTCATCGATACGACACATGGACATCTTCTGATGCAAGGTACTCAGGCTTTCTCAGTAAGATACCCCGATGGCTTCCAACACAAGCTAAGCAATCTTCGTCACTCCACAACAGTTGGTTCGAAGGCAAAAATCAGTCAGGACACAAGCTTGCCTCGAGAATCAAGTGGCCAGCTACACATGTTTCCATAGATATGGTGGACATGCTGCCAAGGTCATATGGGTTACTCATACAATGATGCCATCCCGGTGAGGATCTGACTATTGCATGAGCTATGTAAGAAGAAGAGAACGCCAGTTGTACACTTCAGTGCGATGACCAACAACCAATGGAGCAAGCCGACCATCTGATATATGCCCTACAGCATTGCTCTGTGTTATTCTTGTATGTTCAAATTATTATGCTCATACCTGTATGCATAATAGTGAGCTGTATGGGACGCGGATGAACCCTTGCCCGTCTTTCTTTGGTGACGGCACCACGCCTGTGTTCTGAGCTGTTTCTGGCCGTCCGGGGTGGATGCCGACTTTTATTTCTTTTGTCAGCAACTGGCCCGTGTTCTGAGCTGCTTTTCGGCCGTCTCAGGCACCTGTTGAATTTCTCTCCGTAGCAGTGACCCTATGCTCTGAGCTGTTCTTTAGCCGTCTTAGGGAACTGCTACTTTCTTCTTATCGACACCGTCTCATGCTCTGAGCTGCTTTTCAGCCGTCTTGAGTCGGGGTTGAGTTACTCCAGTAATGTCCCAGATCTGAGTTATAAAGACCGTTCTGGTGGCTACTGGTTTATTTGCCGATTTCATTCAAGGGTTCAGACGGTCGTTACCCTACATCTACAACTTGTTAAGTAATATGCCTGCCGGAATATTGTACCTAGCAGCACCCATGGTCAGCCGAAGAATGAAGAACACATAAAGCCAAGTTCTTTCAGCAAAGGATCCAGGCAAAGAGAACTATAATGAAAAAGCAAGGTATGGTAATGGTACAACTACTCCGGACAGTCGGGTTCGGTACCAGTCACCATGGGTACACACCCACGGGATCTATTCCATTTGCAAGGACCCCATACCAAGACAACCCGCCCAGCCAACCAGATATACTCAGAAATGGTCAGAAGAAGGCAACCAAGCTGGTCAGGTCAGCTGAAAGATTAACTCAGTAGTTCAAATTCAGCAACCCTGTTAAAGCATTACACGGCCTACCATCCACATAGAGATACCGACAGACTGAGTAATCAGAAAGTTGACAACAGTCTCGAAGCATGTGTCCTCACAGATGGGAATCAGTTAAAGACCAACCTGCCGTAAACAAGATTCTGCTGTCAGAACCACCGTCAGTCAAGTCTGCAGAAGATACCGTTATAAGGTCATGCATCTTTATGCTGGTAACGACAGGTGACAGCCAAATATTTGGTAGGAGCCTCATACCCAAGACAGTGAAGATACCCAAGATGACCCAGCAATCCGTGCGAGAAGTGAGATTCCACCAGGAGAACGATATGATTCACTGTACTGTTTTGAGCCTGGAGGACACACAGTCATTTGAAGTCACCCAATGCAATGAGTAAAAGATTTCGTGTCCACCAAGAGAATCTGTTCACAACTCAGTGAACTGTCGTTTGTATTGGACCTCATCACGACATGTCCATGAGGAACCACCCTTGAACTTACGAGCAGGGCACATAGTTCGGTCAGGATAATTTATTGCCCTAGACAGGATAGCAGACATAAAAGGATTGGAGTCAGAGTAGCATATGAGGTAAGATTTGCCAGAAAAGGTCCAGTGAAGCAAACCACCCCGAAGCAAGGCAGTCAGTCATATGAAACTCAGTGGGAGCATTATACAAAGGTAAAAAGGAAACCCGAGTTGGAAACGATTTCCTCAAGTGTAAATATTCATGTTTGATCCCTGAGCAACCAAATCTCGAGGACGAGATTTCTTTAAGGGGGGTAGGTTTGTAACACCCTGGATTTTGCCCATTTTCTTTTTCTTTTGATTTTGGTCCGGATTCGCTTTTCTGTGGCTCGGTAGTCTTGCAACCTGGAGGGATCACTCTTCATTCTTCTTCCTGAGTGGCTTGCCAACCTCAAAACCATCCCAGGACCATGTCATTTCCATCTTGGACCAACCCCAATATTCTTTTCCTTGGGAATATTCCTTTTTCTATTAAAGGAATAACCCTGCTGTCCTGGGTTGTGAAGCAACCCACATTTCCATCATTCCAAAAATTCCCAAATAATTCTCATAAATACTTTGGGACATATCTTCATCAGATATGTTAAAACCCTTCCTTGCCATGTTCAAAAATATTTCACAAATATTTCTTTTCTGATTCTACCCAAGTTGCCAAGTTGAGAAGCAAGTACCCTTTATATTTGCTTGCTTGGTCTCAAACTTTTTGGGCATTCTTTCCTATCCATATCATTGCCACATGCCAAAATTCAACTTTATTTGGATATTAAATCTCCCTTGGCTAATTTCCAAATTTTCTGGTCAACTGGAAGCTTTGTGAAGCAAGTGCTAGCTAGGAGTATCCAAATAAGTTGAAATTTTGCACGAACCTTCGTATGCCCAAATCATGACTCTCCACCAAGTTTCAACGCTATCCAATCATCTATGTGAGCACAGCCTCAGATCTTGGTTTCTGGTCAGATTTTCACATTGTGAAGCAACTATATTTTATATTGCTCCATAATTGCTGAAAATTTACCAGAGCGTTCTCCTACCCATATAACCTATCTCCACAAGATTTGGTCTCATTTCATCTTCCCAATAATTCCCTAGAATTCTTCTAAAATTCTGGTCAGAGAGGATATCTGTGAAGGAAGTACTATTTTGGCATGTCCAAATGGTATGAAAGTTTTACAGAATCTTCATATGACCAAATAATCATGTTCTACCAAATTTCAGCCCAATTGGCTACTCCATGTGAGTGGCACATCAAGATTGAGCTTCTGGACCAGATTGGTCAGTTGCAAAGCAACCCTATTAAATACTGGTCCATTTATTTCCAAACCTAACAGGATCATAGTCCTTCCTACCCAAAACCCCTGTGACATCCTGGTTAGCCCTTATCCCCCTCATCCTGACCACAGCTTCATGCCCAAGTTTGGTGCAGCAAACTTCAAATGATCCCTCCCATCATCACAGTGGGGATTTGAGCAAACCAAGCTCATAGGAGGTCTCTGTCATGTAGGGTTCACATGTTTGACAACCTTTTGCACACCAGAATGCACCACATGAGCTAGTGCACGCGGTGACCACGCGTTTGGCATGCCATGCACGCGCTCTGTGCATTGGACCCCCTCGGTCTCGTCCGTTTCCTCGCTCCCTCGCCACCTCTCCATGTCTAGGAGCTTCCCCTCGTCGTCGTCCTTGCTCTAGACCCATCTCCCCCTCCGGATTCTTCCCCGGCTAGCCGTCCTCGTCGAGGAACAGTGAGCGCACGTGACACCGTCGTCGTTTTCCTCTGTCCTCATCTCCCTCGAGCTCTCTCGAGCGCCCTCGAGGCCTCCCACCTTCCCTCGAAGCTGCACGACGCCGGAAGCAGACAGCCACGTCCTCCTGCGAGCTCCAGTGCGCGGCTAGGATCGCCGCCGTGGCCGTGCTTATCGCTTCACCTCGCCGCGGCTATATAAAGCCCTCCCCGCGCCTCCCCGACCTCTCCTCCGAGCCCCAACGCCTCTCCTTGCCCACCACCGTCGCCATGGCCGCCGCGGAGCTCCGCTCAAATTCAAGCTGCTCCGAGCCCCATTCCTCCTCTTCCCACCACCAGAGGCCCCTATCCACCACCGCTAGCCTCCCCAGCTTCTATGTTCATCGCCGGAGCAACCGTGGCCATGCCTCCCCATGTTTTGCCGCCGCCCGTGTCCACGGCCACCTCGAGCCGCCGCGGCTGTAGCTCTCCCCGGTGCTCATTATACCTCTGGATGGATGCGGCATCTTCCACTGAACGCGCCGGTACCCACCCCATGGCCGGAGACGGCCGGAGCCGCCCGCGTCCCTCGCCGGCGCCCGCCTCTGTTCACCCTCGTTCCCAACGCCATGGCCATTCCCCGCCGCTCCTTTTTCCTTCCCCGAGCGCGGCGCCTTTCCCCGAGGCCGCTGGTGTTCTCGCCTCGGCCGGCGATCGCCGGAGTCGGCGGGGCCAGCACCGGCGGATCGCCCCTGCCTCTCCCCTGTTCTGCATCGGGAGAAAGGAGAAAGGGAGCGGGAGGAGAGAGAGAGAGAGAGAGAGAGAGAGAGAGAGAGAAGCCCGGTCGGTCCCGCATGTCAAAGACACATCGAAGGGGTACGGGCCACCGCCAGCTGGGCCCGGTCCCTTAAGTGGAGGCGCAGTTCGGCCAAATACGTCTTCATTTGGCGAAAGCGTATTTTCAATCTACTCTGGTTAAGAAGGCGCTTTCCAATGCAGGAGATGTATTCTACTCGAAGGCGCTTTCTGTTTTAGCAGCCAGGGACTTGTCTGTGAATATTCTTTTTATAGATTAGCCCCTGAGTTTCAACAGCCCGTAACTCCAAACGAGGTGATTCCAAAGCCCACTTCTTCATCTCGTCGAGCTCTATCTGTTGGTGTCATCTTCACTATGTGTTGACACAGTGAAAATGACCATTTTACCCTTGCCCGTAAACAGCCCCCTCCGAGAGAGAACTGTTTCCGGCAGTCAACTCCGCGGACTCTCCGCACTTCTTCCCGATGGTTCCTTCATCCCCAGGCAAGCCACAACTCTCATCTGCATAATTGCATTGCAATATCATAGTTTAACTATTTACTTTAACAGCAAGTATGAGGTATTCGTAAATAAATTGGATTTTGCAATGTTGGAGTAAATTCTCGGATAGGTGACTACCATGTTGAGTACCGGATTGTTAGTGACTAGTAGTTTACCCACTTGCTGATACTATGATGTTGAGATCACTGTCTATGATTATTTTGGATTTCATCCGGCAGTTCATGGAGATGAGTTAGTAGCAGTGGTTTAAGCATATTGGTTATTGGATTGCTATGATATCAGAGTGTCAGCCATGACAGAGATTGTTCGAGGATTAGATACTTCATGGTTGATCCTGAGTCACCTGTCCGGACTTATCCGTGCAGCCACATTTGCCGGTATGGGACGGCCTTGACTTGGTCTGATCGCGTGCTCTTTCATCGGTACCACCCGACACGGAAGGTTATGCGTGCGCGCTACCCTGGCCCGGTAGGCGACGATAACCTTGTGAGGACTTGTCCCTGGGTTGGAATACGGGGCATTCTGGTCTTCTCTGAGCCGGGGTGCCACACCCCCTGCCATATTTATCCGAGGGGGAAGGAAAGAGGGGGGGAGAGGGAAGGAAGGGGGAATCCTATTCCACTCTTTCCTTTCCCTTCCCCTTTTTCCTTCTCCTCCTAGGCCGGCCCATATGGGGGGTGCACCAGCCCCTTGTGGCTGGTGCGTTTCCCCTCTTGGCCCATAAGGCCCATATCTTTTGCCGGGGTTGCCCGGGACCCCTCCCGATGACCCGATAAGTACCCGGTAAACCCCGAAACACTTCCGGTGTCCGAATACCATCGTCCTATATATCAATCTTTACCTCTTGACCATTTCGAGACTCCTCGTCATGTCCGTGATCTTATCCGGGACTCCGAACAACATTCGGTCACCAAATCACATAACTCATATAATACTATATCGTCATTGAACGTTAAGCGTGCGGACCCTACGGGTTCGAGAACTATGTAGACATGACCGAGACACCTCCCTGGTCAATAACCAATAGCGGAACCTGGATGGCCATATTGGCTCCTACATATTCTACGAAGATCTTTATCGGTCGAACCGTTATGACAACATACGTAATTCCCATTGTCCATCGGTATGTTACTTGACCGAGATTCGATCGTCGGTATCTCTATACCTAGTTCAATCTCATTACCGGCACGTCTCTTTACTCGTTCCGTAATACATCATCTCATAACTAACTCCTTAGTCATTTGCTTGCAAGCTTATGATGTGTATTACAGAGAAGGCCCAGAGATACCTCTCCGATACTCGGAGTGACAAATCCTAATCTCGATCTATGCCAACTCAGCAAACACCTTCGGAGATACCTGTAGAGCATCTTTATAATCACCCAGTTACGTTGTGACATTTGATAGCACACAAGGCATTCCTTCGGTATCCGGGAGTTGCATAATCTCATAGTCGAAGGAATATGTATTTGACATGAAGAAAGCAATAGCAATAAAACTGAACGATCATTATGCTAAGCTAACGGATGGGTCTTGTCCATCACATCATTCTCCTAATGATGTGATCCCGTTATCAAATGACAACTCATGTCCATGGTTAGGAAACCTTAACCATCTTTGATCAACGAGCTAGTCTAGTAGAGGCTCACTAGGGACACGGTGTTTGTTTATGTATTCACACATGTATTTAAGTTTCCGATCAATACAATTCTAGCATGAATAATAAACCTTTATCATGATTTAGGAAATATAATAATAACCATTTTATTATTGCCTCTAGGGCATATTTCCATCAGTCTCCCACTTGCACTAGAGTCAATAATCTAGTTCACATCACCATGTGATTTAACACCCATAGTTCACATCGCCATGTGACCAACACCGAAAGAGTTTACTAGAGTCAATAATCTAGTTCACATCACCATGTGATTAACACCCAAAGAGTACTAAGGTGTGATCATGTTTTGCTTTTGAGAGAGGTTTAGTCAACGGGTCTGTTACATTCAGATCCATATGTATTTTGCAAATTTCTATGTCTACAATGCTCTGCATGGAGCTACTCTAGCTTATTGCTCCCACTTTCAATATGTATCTAGATCGAGACTCAGAGTCATCCGGATTGGTGTCAAAGCTTGTATTGACATAACTGTTTACGACGAACTCATTATCACCTCCATAACCGAGAAACATTTCCTTAGTCCTCTTTAGGTACCTAAGGATAATTTTGACCGTTGTCCAGTGATCTACTCTTGGATCACTATTGTACCCCCTTGCCAAACTCATGGCAAGGCACACAACAGGCCTGGTACACAGCATGGCATACTTTATAGAACCCATGACTGAGGCATAGGGAACGACTTTCATTCTCTCTCTATATTCTGCCATGGTCGGGTTTTGAGTCTTACTCAACTTCACACCTTGTAACATAGGCAAGAACCCTTTCTTTGACTGATCCATTTTGAACTTCTTCAAAACTTTATCAAGGTATGTGTTTTGTGAAAGTCCTATCAAGCGTTTTGATCTATCTCTATAGATCCCCAATATATAAGCAGCTTCACCGAGGTCTTTCATTGAAAAATTCTTATTCAAGTATCCTTTTATGCTATCCAGAAATTCTATATCATTCCCGATAAACAATACGTCGTCCACATATAATATCAAAAATGCTACAGAGCTCCCACTCACTTTCTTGTAAATACAGGCTTCACCATAAGTTTGTATAAAACCATATGCTTTGATCACCTCATCAAAGCGTATCTTCCAACTCCGAGATGCTTGTACCAGTCCATAGATGGATCGCTGGAGTTTGCACACTTTGTTAGCACCTTTAGGATCGACAAAACCTTTTGGTTGCGTCATATACAACTCTTCTTTAAGAAATCCATTAAGGAATGCAGTTTTGACATCCATTTGCCAGATTTCATAATTATAAAAGGCGGCAATTGCTAACATGATTCGGACTGACTTAAGCATCGCTACGGGTGAGAAGGTCTCATCGTAGTCAACTCCTTGAACTTGTCAAAAACCTTTCGCAACAAGTCGAGCTTTGTAGATGGTGACATTACCATCAACATCTGTCTTCTTCTTGAAGATCCATTTATTCTCAATGTCTTACCGATCATCAGGCAAGTCCACCAAAGTCCATACTTTGTTCTCATACATGGATCCTATCTCAGATTTCATGGCCTCAAGCCATTTATTGGAATCTGGGCTCATCATAGCTTCTTCATAGTTCGTAGGTTCGCCTTGGTCTAGTAACATGACTTCCAGAACAGGATTACCGTACCACTCTGGTGCGGATCGTGCTCTGGTTGACCTACGAGATTCAGTAGTAGCTTGATCTGAAGTTTCATGATCATCATCATTAGCTTCCTCTCTACTTGGTGTAGGCATCATGGGAACGGATTTCTCTGATGTGCTACTTGTTGGGGAACGTAGCATGCAATTTCAAAAAATTTCTACGCTCACGCAAGATCTATCTAGGAGATGCATAGCAACAAGAGGGGAGAGTGTGTCCACGTACCCTCGTAGACCGAAAGCAGAAGCGTTAGTTTAACGCGGTTGATGTAGTCGAACGTCTTCGCGATCCAACCGATCAAGCACCGAACATACGGCACCTCCGAGTTCTGCACACGTTTAGCTGGATGACGTCCCTTGAGCTCTTGATCTAGTTGAGGACGAGGGAGAGTTCCGTCAGCACGACGGCGTGGCAACGGTGATGATGAAGTTACCGGCGCAGGGCTTCACCTAAGCACTACGACGATATGATCGAGGTGTTAAACTGTGGTGGGGGGCACCGCACACGGCTAAGACAATTGATCTTGTTGTGTTCTAGGGTGCCCCCTGCCTCCGTATATAAAGGAGGAGAGGGGGAGGCCGGCCGGCCTCTGTAGGGCGCGCCAAGAGAGAGGAGTCCTACTAGGACTCCAAGTCCTAGTAGGATTCCACTTGGTGGAAGGGGGAAGAAGGAAGGAAGAGGGAGAGGGAGAGGGAAAGGGGGGCCGCGCCCCCTCCCCTAGTCCTATTCGGACTCCCCAAGGGGGGCGCGTGCCACCTTCTCGTGGCCTGCCCTCTCTCTCCCCTAAGGCCCATGTTGGCCCATTACTTCCCTGGGGGGTTCCGGTAACCCTTCCGGCACTCTGATAATTACTCGGTACCGCTCGGAACTCATCCGGTGTTCGAATAATATCGTCCAATATATCATTCTTTATGTCTCGACCATTTCGAGACTCCACATCATGTCCGTGATCTCATCCGGGACTCCGAACAAACTTCGGTCATCAAATCACATAACTCATAATACAAATCGTCATCGAACGTTAAGCGTGCGGACCCTACGCGTTCGAGAACTATGTAGACATGACCGAGACACATCTCCGGTCAATAACCAATAGCGGAACCTGGATGCTCATATTGGCTCCTACATATTCTACGAAGATCTTTATCCGTCAAACCGCATAACAACATACGTTATTCCCTTTGTCATCGGTATGATACATGCCCGAGATTCGATCGTCGGTATCATCATACCTAGTTCAATCTCATTACCGGCAAGTCTCTTTACTCGTTTCATAATGCATCATCCCGCAACTAACTCATTAGTCACATTGCTTGCAAGGCTTCATATGATGTGCATTACCGAGAGGGCCCAGAGATACCTCTCCGATACTCGAAGTGACAAATCCTAATCTCAATCTATGCCATGTAACACCCTCGGTGATTAGCAACAGTAATCACTTTTGATAATGACATGTCAGCGAGGTTAACACTGCATAATCATCATTAGCATCATATTGCATTTCAACTCCTAAGTCAAATTCAAATTTAAATGAAAATAAAATATAAAAGTTGTCCAACATAAAAACTAAAATGTTCGATAAATAACAAATATTGCAGAGGCTAGTCTAAAATTGAAACCAACAAATAATAAAATAATTAGGTGGCTCTAACATAATTAAAACAGTGAGGATTAATGCATATTATTTATTATAAAAATTATGTGAACTCAAGTTGACTCCAAACCAATTTTTGGTAGTGGTGGATAATACCTAGTATTTGTTGGAGCAATTGTTGTGTTTTACAAAAACCATTAGGAGGCCTGACTATTTACTAAACTGAGAAAGGAGAATAAAGAAAAAGATAAAAGAAAAAAATGAAACAGAAAAAGAAGAAAAAGGACCCCCCTCCCCCCCGGCCCAACTGGGCCCCAGCCCAGCCGGCCGGCCCAGCTCCCGGCCCACCCCGCGCCTACTTGGCCTCCCCCTGGAGACCCCCCAAACCCTAATCCCCTCCCCACCCACTCGCTCACACTTCCCCCCCCCACCCGATCCAGAACCGGATCGGGCCAGCCCCTCGCTCCCCCGCGCGCACGCTGCGCCGACGCCGCACGCCACCCCTCGCCGACGACCGCGCCCGCGCGCTCGCCCCGCCTTCGCCGGACACGCCGCCTCACCCCCGACCTCGACCCCGACCCCGTCGCCGCTCGACGCCGTCGCCTCTCCACCACCGTCGCCGCCGTCATCCCCGGCTCCTCTCCGCGCCCACTGCCCTGACCCTGCCCCCCCACGGTGAGGCCCGGCCTCGGCCTCTGCCTCCCTCCCTCGCGCGCGCGACCGCACCTGCCCACGCCCCTCGCCTCGCCTCTCCCTCCGCTGTGTATGGATCTGTATGTCTTAATCGACTACTATTATGTATCTGATACACTGCTTAAAGAATTGTCGTGTTACATCATGTTTGTCACTAAACGCTTGCAATTGCTTTTACTAAACTACCCCCTGTTGATACTTAGCAGGATGGTTAGACCAGGTGGTCGTGGTCGTGGTCGTGCCCCTGAACGTCCACCACCGCCAGACTATATGGCGGCTATGATGCAACAGTTTGAGCTTAACCGCCAGTTCATGGTTGGAATCATGGCTTAGTTTCCGCATCAGAACAACCAGAACCAGAACCCAGCTTCAATAACTTTGACAGAGTTTACGCGACTCAACCCAACGCAGTTTCGCAACTCAGACAAGCCCCTGGATGCCGATGACTGGCTCCGTGACATCACTCACGAGATGGAGTCAGCTAATGTCGCCCCTGCCAACTACGTCAACTTTGCGGCCTTTTTCTTAAAGGGCCCCGCTGCTCAATGGTGGGACACACACAAGCGTACTCTGCCTGTTGGAACAGTCATCACCTGGTATGAGTTCCAGGCTGCTTTCCGTACATGTTATATCCCTCAAGCAGTTATGGAACGCATGAAGACCCAGTTCCGTAACCTCACTCAGGGCAACAAGACCGTCGAAGCTTATCAATGGGAATTTCTAGACCTCTCCCGCTATGCTGAAGAAGACATCGCTACAGATGCACGCAGACAAGAGAAGTTCCGTAATGGACTACACCCCGACCTCAAGCTTGCACTAGCTGCTCAAGACTTCAATGACTTTTCAACTCTGACGAACAAGGCTATTCTTGTTGAGACCGCTCAGATGGAATACAAGGACTCGCAGAAGCGCTATCGTGATGCTGGCTCATCTTCGGGCTCAGCATCGAAGCATCGAGTTTGGATCCCCAACAATGCATTTCGTTCCAATACCTCTGCGCCAAAGAACAACTATGCTGCACCACGTCTGCCTCCTCCACCATCGAGGCAGCCAAAAACTCAAGCTATTCAAAACAATGCTCCTCTTCGTCCTGAAGATGGTCTGTGCTTCAAGTGCCGCAAACCAGGTCACCAGGCTAAAGACTGCCGCCAGAATCAGAATCAGTTAGCCTTTCCTCGTGCTGGCCGTGGCAATGGTCGTGGCAACAACCAGACCCGCAACTATAATACTGGGTCTGCTGCACATGGTCGTGGACACGCTTACAACATTGACATTGAAGAAGTCCAGGATCAACCTGCTACTGTGATGGGTACCCTTCTTGTTAACTCAGTACCTGCTTCTGTTTTATTTGATTCAGGAGCATCACATTCATTCATCTCTGGAAAATTTGCATTTATGCATGGCATTCGATATGAGAAAATGCATACTCCGTTAGTCATTAAAACTCCCGGAGGTCACTGTCATGCTGACGTAATAGCACCTGACGTTACCGTCGAAATTAAAGGATTGGAATTCCTTGCCTCGCCCATCGTCCTGAAGTCTTCCACCATAGACCTCATACTTGGAATGGATTGGTTGAAAGCTCACATTGCTTCGATCAATTGTGCCACTAAAGCCGTCCAACTTCTTCACCCCACCGATGAGATAGTGAACTATACCGCCCGCATTACTCGGGACGCCGAAGCTCAGATATATGCTCTGAATGCTTTGAACGCCTCACCTCTGGAAGGAATCGAGAACGTTCCTGTCATTCGAGATTTTCCAGACGTCTTTCCAGAAGAACTTCCAGGAATACCCCCGGCTAGAGCTGTCGAGTTTGTCATCGACTTGAAGCCTGGCACCGTCCCTATTGCCAAGCGACCTTATAAGATGCCTCCGCATCACCTACTCGAGCTTAAGGAAGAAATCGACAAGTCGCTTAAAAGTGGTTTCATCCGCC
This sequence comes from Thinopyrum elongatum, assembly GCA_011799875.1. Classification (NCBI taxonomy): domain Eukaryota; kingdom Viridiplantae; phylum Streptophyta; class Magnoliopsida; order Poales; family Poaceae; genus Thinopyrum; species Thinopyrum elongatum. The sequence goes on along the minus strand of CM022303.1, from coordinate 49,293,911 downwards.
CCAGTTCCTCTGCTTGGGGAGCACCTTCACTCTTCGTTAAGAAGAAGGATGAAACTAACCGTTTGGTTCAGGATTATCGGCCCATTAATCAAGCCACAATCCAGAATAAATACCCATTGCCCCGGATCAATGATCTTTATGATCAACTCGCAGGATCATCGGTGTTCTCTAAACTCGACCTAAGGTTGGGTTATCACCAGATCCGTGTCCGTGAAAAGGATATTCCCAAGACTGCATTCGTCACTCGTTATGGCTCCTATGAATACACCGTCATGTCATTTGGCCTAACGAATGCTCCAGCAACTTTCTCCCGTCTGATGAATTATATATTCATGGATTACCTCGACAAATTTGTCGTGGTTTATTTAGATGATATTCTGGTTTATTCTAAGAATAAAGAAGAACATGCTGAACACCTCCGTTTGGTACTAGAAAGGCTCCGAGAACACCAGTTGTATGCCAAGTATTCCAAATGTGAATTTTGGCTTTCTGAAGTAACTTACCATGGACATGTGATTTCCAAGGATGGAATTGCTGTTAACCCCGAACGAGTTCAGGCTATTCTTGACTGGACTCCCCCGAAGAATGTCAAGCAAGTTAGAAGTTTTCTCGGACTTGCTAGTTATTACCGTCAATTCGTTGAGAACTTTTCCAAGATTGCAAAACCATTGACAAATCTGCTTCACAAAGGTGTTAAATTTGAGTGGACAGAAAAATGTCAAGAAAGCTTTCAGACACTAAAAGATAAATTGACATCTGCCCCAGTATTAGCACCCCCGGATTCCCAAAAGGATTTCGTGATATACTGCGATGCCTCCCGTCAAGGATTAGGCTGTGTCCTAATGCAAGAACGCAAAGTGATTGCTTATGCCTCCCGACAATTGCGTCCTCACGAAGAAAATTACCCAGTGCACGATCTCGAACTTTTTGCGGTTATTTATGCCCTGAAGCTATGGCGACATTACCTTCTCGGTAACCGTTGCGAGATATATACGGATCATCAAAGTTTGAAGTATTTATATACTCAACCGGATCTGAACCTTCGTCAACAAAGATGGCTCGAGACAATAGCCGATTATGATATGAATATCTCATACACCCCTGGCAAGGCAAATGTAATGGCCGATGCTTTGAGCCGCAAGGCTTATTGCAGCAACCATATGGTTCAGGAATCACAACCTCTTATGAAGAGTTTCGTAAATTGAACCTCCATATTGTTCCACAGGGTTATCTCAATACCCTCGTTGTCGAACCAGATTTAGAACACAGCATCAAAACTATGCAACGGTATGACTCTGAAGTTGAAAGGATCAAGCGGTACCTTGAAAAAGGAAAACCGTCGGAGTTCCATCTTGATAATGATGGGATCCTATTTTTCCAACACCGTCTCTTCGTACCTAAGTTCAAAGATGAGAGGGAACACGTTATGATGGAAGCTCATGACACTCCTCTGTCAATTCATCCTGGTAGCACAAAGATGTACCGTGACATTTGTCAGAGATACTGGTGGCCTAATATGAAGCGAGACGTTGCTCGTTATGTTTCTGAGTGTGACGTTTTCCGCCGCGTTAAAGCTCAACATCAAAGGCCCGCTGGAACTCTGCAACCCCTTTCAATTCCTGAATGGAAATGGGACAAGGTCCAAATGGATTTCATTACTGGTTTTCCCAAATCCCAGAAGGGTAATGATGCTATATTTGTCGTCATTGACCGATTCTCCAAGGTTGCTCACTTTCTACCAGTTAAAGAGACAATCACTGCTAGCCAGTTAGCAGACTTGTATGTTTCCCGAATTGTGTCACTCCATGGTGTTCCGTTGGAGATCAGTTCTGATTGTGGCAGCCTCTTCACCTCCAGATTCTGGAATAGTTTCCAAGAAGCTATGGGAACACATCTGTCGTTCAGTACCGCTTTTCACCCTTAGTCACAGGGTCAAGTCGAACGAGTTAATCAAGTTCTCGAAGATATGCTTTGAGCTTGCGTCATCTCCTTCGGTAAGAAATGGGAGGAATCTCTCCCGTATGCCGAATTCTCTTACAACAATAGCTATCAGGCTAGTCTGAAGATGGCACCATTTGAAGTTCTATACGGTCGTAAGTGTCGAACCCCTCTGAATTGGTCAGAAACTGGGGAACGCTCACTCGTCGGACCGGACATTATTCAGCAAGCAGAAGACCAAGTCCGCATTGTCCGTGAACATCTGAAAACTGCTCAGTCTCGTCAGAAGAGCAACTATGATCGAAAGCACCAGGAAATAGTCTATCAACCTGGCGAGCAAGCTTACCTCCGCGTCACTCCGTTGAAAGGCACTCATAGGTTCGGAATCAAAGGCAAGTTAGCTCCTCGCTACATTGGCCCGTTCCGTATTCTTGCCCGTCGAGGAGAGGTGGCATATCAATTGCAGTTGCCGCCTAATCTTTCTCAAGTACATGACGTTTTTCATGTATCCCAACTCCGTCGCTGCTTCAAGGATCCTATTCGAGCTGTGGATCACGAAGTGCTTGAATTACGGGAAGATCTGTCTTATCCAGAATATCCCATCCGTGTTCTTGATGAAGCTGAACGCCGGACTCGTCAAAAGTCAATCAAATTCCTCAAGGTTCAGTGGTCAAATCATTCTGAAGATGAGGCCACTTGGGAACGCGAGGATCGTCTTCGCGAAGAATACCCCTCTTTCTTTCAGTCTTCCTCTTAATTCTCGGGACGAGAATTCTTAATAGATGAGGAGAATTGTAACACCCCCGGTGATTAGCAACAGTAATCACTTTTGATAATGGCATGTCAGCGAGGTTAACACTGCATAATCATCATTAGCATCATATTGCATTTCAACTCCTAAGTCAAATTCAAATTTAAATGAAAATAAAATATAAAAGTTGTCCAACATAAAAACTAAAATGTTCGATAAATAACAAATATTGCAGAGGCTAGTCTAAAATTGAAACCAACAAATAATAAAATAATTAGGTGGCTCTAACATAATTAAAACAGTGAGGATTAATGCATATTATTTATTATAAAAATTATGTGAACTCAAGTTGACTCCAAACCAATTTCTGGTAATGGTGGATAATACCTAGTATTTGTTGGAGCAATTGTTGTGTTTTACAAAAACCATTAGGAGGCCTGACTATTTACTAAACTGAGAAAGGAGAATAAAGAAAAAGATAAAAGAAAAAAATGAAACAGAAAAAGAAGAAAAAGGACCCCCTCCCCCCCGGCCCAACTGGGCCCCAGCCCAGCCGGCCGGCCCAGCTCCTGGCCCACCCCGCGCCTACTTGGCCTCCCCCTGGAGACCCCCCAAACACTAATCCCTCCCCACCACTCGCTCACACTCCCCCCCACGATCCAGAACCGGATCGGGGCAGCCCCTCGCTCCCCCGCCGCGCTTGTCGACCGCGCGCACGCCGCGACGACGCGCACGCCCCCTCGCCGACGACCGCGCCCGCGCGCTCGCCCCGCCTTCGCCGGACACGCCGCCTCGCCCCCGACCCCGACCCCTTCGCCGCTCGACGCCGTCGCCTCTCCACCACCGTCGCCGCCGTCGTCCCCGGCTCCTCTCCGCGCCCACTGCCCTGACCCTGCACCCCCACGGTGAGGCCCGGCCTCGGCCTCTGCCTCCCTCCCTCGCGCGCGCGACCGCACCTGCCCGCGCCCCTCGCCTCGCCTCTCCCTCCGCTACTCGCCCCGCCTCGCGCCTGCTCGCGCCGATGCGCGCACGCGCACGCTGCCCGCGCCCCGCGTCGACTCGCGCTCACCGCGCCGTCCGCTGCGGCCGCCTCCACTGCTGTCGCCGCGCGCTGCGGCTGCTGCTGCCTGCGCTGGCCGCTGCCTGCTGCCCCACACCGCGCGCCGCCGCCCGCTGCCGCTCCGGCCACCGCGCCGCCCCGCTCGCCTCCGGCCCCGCCGCCTGCGCCGCGCGTCGCCAACCCCCCTGCCGCTCCGGCCCCGCGCGCGCTGGCGCGCGCTGCCGCGGCCTCGCCCGCCCGCGCCCCTGTTCGCGCCCGTGCCCGCGCGAGCCATTTGGGCACCGGACCTGTCCGGTCCCAAATGGGCACGCCCCAGACATGTCCGCCCCTGGTCCACTGACCAGAGGGGCCCACGCCCAAAAACGGTATTAAAAAAAATAAAATAAAAATAAAAGTAAGTAATTAATTAATTAGTTAATTAATTAGTTAATTAATCCTGATTAGGTTAATCTAATTAACTAATTAGTGTTAATTAAACAGTAATTAGTAATTAACTTAATTAACCGCTGACATCAGCATGATGTCATGCTGATGTCATCATGAGCTCTGTTTCGGATAATGTTGAATTAAATAATTAATTAAATTCTAGAAATTAATAAAAACTTTAGAAAATCATATTAAATAATCCGTAACTCCGATGAAAATATTTTATACATGAAACTTGCTCAGAACGACGATACGAACCCGAATACGCCCTCCGTATTCCCGTCAGACGCCCGCAGCTATAAGAACGTTGAACTTTTAGACCGATTTCAGTAAATGAATAGTGCCCAACTTTAATTAAATAAATCCAAATAAATTCCTAAGTTAACTAAATCATTTAGCTAGGCAGTAGAACACCCCGGCATATCATTTAGGCATGTCATACATATTGTTTGCATTATTGCCGTGAATTTATTGTTTCCCTCCCCCTCCTTCTCTCTCTCGATAGACGCTGAGACCGACGGCGCTGCACCTGGATACGACTACTCTACCGACGAGCAGCCCGTTGACGACCTTCCCCTCTTGCCAGAGCAACCAGGCAAGCCCCCCCCCCCCCTTGAGCATTCCAGATATCGCCCATTCTATTCTCCTGCTTGCATTAGATTTTGCTACTGTTAATGTATGCTCCTATTCTGATGCATAGCCTGCAGTTGTAACCTGTTCATTGCTACCTTACCTGCCTATGATAAACTGTTTAGTATAGGTTGGTATGAACCATCAGTGACCCCACCACCTTATCCTTGTTGCCCCTGCTTGATCATCGACGACTCGATCAACGTGATCGTCGACCAGAGACCGACACCTCACTTCACACCCCCTTAGTTGTACGACTCTGCTTAGTTACTATCGAGTGCCGAGGGTGATACCTCGTAACGCACTCCCGATGAATACTCTGCAGTGTAGCTGTTCGGTCGTGGTCATCGAGGGTGATTCCTCCTTCTCCACTTCCGATACGACTCTGTCGTGCAACCCTCAGTGTGAACCTTGAGGGTGATACCTCATACGTTCACCCTGATGATTTCGTCGAGTGGAATCCGCCGAGGGTGATTCCTCGGGTTTCCCTTTTGATGTTATGACCACACGATTACTTGACCTCTGTTACAGGCGGGTCCACCCTGGTGGGTACCCGCTGGGGATCTATGATTTTCGGGTGTGCCGGAAGGGCACTCGAGTGTGACATTGTGGCGGAGCATCAGAGACTCTGATTGTCTCCGCGTGATACTAATTGAGCCTATTGGATTTGGGTGTGTGATCTAAGTGGGTCGACGTGCCCTATACGCACTACCACCACGCGGGATAATGGTTATGGGACCCTCTGCAAAGTACGTTTCTCCGAAAGCTCGTCTTACGTCACGATTCACCGTGCGGGCTGATTATCGGGATTGGGCTGGATACTTCACTGACGAGTTCAGTGTCGCGCTTGCACCCCGGCCAGTCTCGCAACGCGCAGGGTGCCCAGGGCGATGGCCCGAGACCTCTGGGTGCATAGGTTAGTCCGGCGTGCTGACCTCTCTGCCGAGCCTAGGAAGAGCGCTGCTTTGTGTTGATCTTCCGAGGACGGGCATTACCCAGCAAGTGTGTCCGGCCAGAGTTGATCGAGCGTGTTGGGTAACAGTAGTGCACCCCTGCAGGGATGAATCTTCTATCGATAGCCGGTCCTACGGTAAAGGACGCTCAGTTTGTGTATCCCGATCTACTACTTAAACTGGATACTTGTTACTTAATTGAAGCTTCGGGATCGCTTTCTCGCTTGGGAGTCGAGGAAGGATCTTTAAGCTGTACTTCAACATGTTTGCTAAATAAAATGCTATTCTACTCTCTTCTACTGCTGCAAGATGATGGCCTTGTGAAGATGTTTGAAGATGCTAGTCTTCGATAGGACTAGGCCTTCTCTCTATTCTAGCATTTCTGCAGCCCAGTCCACATATACAGCCTTTCTCCATTGATAATGTTGCATATGTAGTATAGATCCTTGCTTGCTGAGTACTTCGGATGAGTACTCACGGTTTCTTTATTTTCTCTTTTCCCCATATACCCCACATTGATGATATAAACAGACGATGGAGTCCAGGAGTCAGATGCCACCACCGGAGCCTACTACCAGGAGGGTCCAGAGGGTACTTACTACTGGATCAAGCCAGATGACCAGGAGTAGGATCGGAGGCTCCCAGGCAGGAGGCCAACGCCTTTCGATCTAGTGTCGCTGTTTGTGCTAGCCTTCTTAAGGCAAAACTTGTCTAACTATGTCTGTACTCAGATAATATTTGTATGACTGACTTATGTATTCGGATCTTCGGATCCCTAGTCTGTAATATTGTGGACCTCCGTTTAAATTGTGTTAGAGTTGTGTTGTGATATCTTCCCGTGAGTCCCTGTGCTTGATCGTACACGTTTGCGTGTATGATTAGTGTACGATTGAGTCGGGGGCGCCACATGCCAACCCAACAAACACCTTCGGAGACACATGTAGAGCATCTTTTTAATCACCCAGTTACGTTGTGATGTTTGATAGCACACAAGGTGTTCCTCCGGTATTCGGGAGTTGCATAATCTCATAGTCAGAGGAATATGTATAAGTCATGAAGAAAGCCATAGCAATAAACTTAACGATCATTATGCTATGCTAACTGATGGGTCTTGTTCGTCACATCATTCTCCTAATGATGTGATCCTGTTCATCAAATGACAACACTTTTCTATGGTTAGAAAACATAACCATCTTTGATTAACGAGCTAGTCAAGTAGAGGCATACTAGGGACACTTTGTTTTGTCTATGTATTCACACATGTATCAAGTTTCCGGTTAATACAATTCTAGCATGAATAATAAACATTTATCATGGTATAAGGAAATATAAAATAACAACTTTATTATTGCCTCTGGAAGTCATGTTACTAGACCATGACGAACCTACGAACTATGAGGAAGCGATGATGAGCCAAGATTCCGCGAAATGGCTTGAGGCCATGAAATCTGAGATGGGATCCATGTATGAGAACAAAGTATGGACTTTGGTTGACTTGCCCAATGATCGGCAAGCCATTGAGAATAAATGGATCTTCAAGAGGAAGACAGACGCTGATAGTAGTGTTTCTATCTACAAAGCTCAAATTGTCGCAAAAGGTTTTCGACAAGTTCAAGGTGTTGACTACGATGAGATTTTCTCACTCATATCGATGCTTAAGTCTGTCCGAATCGTGTTAGCAATTGCCGCATTTTATGAAATCTGGCAAATGGATGTCAAAACTGCATTTCTTTAATGGATTTATTAAAGAAGAAGTTGTATATGATGCAACCAGAAGGTTTTGTCAATCCTAAAGGTGCTAACAAAGTGTGCAAGCTCCAGCGATCCATCTATGGACTGGTGCAAGCATCTCGGAGTTGGAATATAAGCTTTGATAAGTTGATCAAAGCATATAGTTTTATACAGACTTGCGGTGAAGCCTGTATTTACAAGAAAGTGGGTGGGAACACTACAGTCTTTCTGATAAGTATATGTGAATGACATATTTTTGATCGGAAATGATGTAGATTTTTTTTCTGGAAAGCATAAAGGAGTGTTTGAAAGGAGTTTTTTAAAGAAAGACCTCGGTGAAGCATTTTACAGATTGGGCATCAAGATCTATAGAGATAGATCAAGACGCTTGATAAGACTTTCGGTGAGTACATGCCTTGATAATATTTTGAAGGAGTTCAAAATGGATCAGTTAAAGAAAGAGTTCTTGCCTGAGTTGTAAGGTATGAAGTTGAGTAAGACTCAAAACCCGACCACGGCAGAAGATATAGAGAGAATGAAAGTCATTCCCTATGCCTCAGCCATAGGTTCTATAAAGTATGCCATGCTGTATAACAAACCTGTTGTGTACCTTGCCATGAGTTTGGCAAAGGGGTACGATAGTAATCCAGAAGTGGATCACTGGACAGCGGTCAATGTTATCCTTAGTTACCTAAGAGGACTAAGGAAATATTTCTCGGTTATGGAGGTGATAAAGAGTTCGTCGTAAAGAGTTGCGTTGATGCAAGGTTTAACACCGATCTGGATGACTCTGAGTCACAATCTGGATACATATTGAAAGTGGGAGCAATTAGCTAGAGTAGCTCCATGCAGAGCATTGTAGACATAGAAAATTTGCAAAATACATACGACTCTGAATGTGGCAGACCCGTTGACTAAACTTCTCTCACAAGCAAAACATGATCACACCTTAGTACTCTTTGGGTGTTAATCACATAGCGATGTGAACTAGATTATTGACTCTAGTAAACCCTTTGGGTGTTAGTCACATGGCGATGTGAACTAATCACATAAAGATGTGAACTATTGGTGTTAAATCACATGATGATGTGAACTAGATTATTGACTCTAGTGCAAGTGGGAGACTGAAGGAAATATGCCCTAGAGGCAATAATAAAGTTGTTATTTATATTTCCTTATATCATGATAAATGTTTATTATTCATGCTAGAATTGTATTGATCGAAAACTTGATACATGTGTGAATACATAGACAAAACATTGTGTCCCTAGTATGCCTCTACTAGACTAGCTCGTTGATCAAAGATGGTTATGGTTTCCTAACCATGGACATGAGTTGTCATTTGATAACGGGATCACATCATTAGGAGAATGATGTGATGGATAAGACGCATCCGTTAGCTTAGCATAAATGATCGTTCAGTTTTATTGCTATTGCTTTCTTCATGTCAAATACATATTCCTCCGACTATGAGATTATGCAACTCCCGGATACCGGAGGAATGCCTTGTGTGCTATCAAACGTCACAACGTAACTGGGTGATTATAAAGATGCTCTACAGGTATCTCCGAAGGTGTTTGTTGGGTTGGCATAGATCGAGATTAGGATTTGTCACTCCAAATATCGGAGAGGTATCTCTGGGCCCTCTCGGTAATGCACATCATAAGAAGCCTTGCAAGCAAAGTGACTAATGAGTTAGTTGCAGGATGATGTATTACGGAAACGAGTAATGAGACTTGCCAGTAATGAGATTGAACTAGGTATGAAGATACCGACGATCGAATCTCGGGCAAGTAACATACCGATGGACAAAGGGAATAACGTATGTTGTCATAATGGTTCGACCGATAAAGATCTTCGTAGAATATGTGGGAGCCAATAAGAGCATCCAGGTTCCGCTATTGGTTGTTGACCAGAGAGGTGTCTCGGTCATGTCTACATAGTTCTCGAACCCGTAGGGTCCGCACGCTTAACGTTCGATGACGATATTGTATTATATGAGTTATGTGATTTGGTGACCGAATGTTGTTCGGAGTCCTGGATGAGATCACAGACATGACGAGGAGTCTCAGAATGGTCGAGAGGTAAAGATTTATATATGGGAAGTCATATTTTGGGTGTCGGAAAAAAGTGCAGTTTTTTCGGTATTGTACCGGAAAGCTTCCAGAAGGTTTCGAAGGATTCCGGAGGGGTCCGGAAGTCCACAAGTGGGTCCACCACATCCCAAGGGCTGGCATGGGCTAAGGGGAGGCGCCCTGGCCTTATTGGGCTAGTCGCACTAAGTCCTCAAAAGCCCATGTGGCTAGGGAAGGCAAAAAGGGAAGGAGTCCTAGTAGGAATAGGATTGGACTTGGAGTCCAAGTCCACGTGTTCACTATTCATGGTTACTGTTCACATGGCACTATTACTTCTACTCCAAGCCCCTACACATATATAAATAAAGGGGAGGGGGCGCCCCAAAGAGACACAACATCAATTGTTAGCCGTGTGCGGCGCCCCCCTCCACAGTTTACACCCCCGGTCATATTCTCGTGGTGCTTAGGCGAAGCCCTGCGCGGATCACATCACCATCACCGTCACCACGCCGTCGTGCTGACGGAACTCATCTACTACCTCGACACCTTGCTGGATCAAGAAGGCGAGGGACGTCACCGAGCTGAACGTGTGCAGAACTCGGAGGTGCCGTACGTTCGGTACTCGATCGGTGGAGCGCGAAGAAAGTTCGACTACATCGACCGCGTTGTGAAACGCTTCCGTTGACGGTCTACGAGGGTACGTAGACACACTCTCTCCCTCGTTGCTATGCACCTCCTAGATAGATCTTGCGTGAGCGTAGGAAATTTTTGAAATTGCATACTATGTTTCCTAACAGCAACTAGTTTTGCATAAAGGTGGCTGGCGGGTGTCTGTTTCTCCTACTTTAGTTGAATCGAATTTGACTGCGGCCGGTCCTTGTTGAAGGTTAAAACAGCAAACTTGATAAATCAGCGTTGAGGTTTTGATGCGTAGGTAAGAACAGTTCTTGCTAGAAGCCCGTAGCAGCCACGTAAAACTTGCAACAACAAAGTAGAGGACGTCTAACTTGTTTTTGCAGGGCATGTTGTTATGTGATATGGTCAAGACATGATGTGATATACGTTGTTGTATGAGATGATCATGTTTTGTAATAGTTATCGACAACCGGCAGGAGCCTTATGGTTGTCTCTTTATTGTATGAAATGCAAACGCCATGTAATTGCTTTACTTTATCACTATGCGTTAGCGATAGTTGTAGAAGCAATAGTTGGCGAGACGACCACGACGCAACAATGGAGATCAAGGTGTCGAGCCGGTGACGATGGAGATCATGACAATGCTTTAGAGATGGAGATCAAAAGCACAAGATGATGATGGCCATATCATGTCACATATTTTGATTGCATGTGATGTTTATCTTTTATGCATCTTATTTTGCTTAGTACGGCGGTAGCATTATAAGATGATCCCTTAACTAAAATTTCAAGGTATAAGTGTTCTCCCTGAGTATGCACCATTGCGAAAGTTCATCGTGTTGAGACACCATGTGATGATCGGGTGTGATAGACTCTACGTTCACATACAACGGGTGCAAGACAATTTTGCACATGCGGAATACTCTGGTTAAACTTGACGAGCCTGGCATGTACAAACATGGCCTCGGAACACTGGAGACCGAAAGGTCGAACGTGAATCATATAGTAGATATGATCAACATAGATATGTTCACCATTGATGACTACTCCATCTCACATGATGACCGGACATGGTTTAGTTGATTTGGATCACGTATCATTTAGATGACTTAAGGGATGTCTATCTAAGTGGGAGTTCTTAAGTAATTTGATTAATTGAACTTAAATTATCATGAACTTAGTCATGATAGTTTTTGCATATCTGTGTTGTAGATCAATGGCCCGTGCTACCGTTCCCTTGAATTTTAATGCGTTCCTAGAGAAAGCTAAGTTGAAAGATGATGGTAGCAACTACACGGACTGGGTCCGTAACTTGAGGATTATCCTCATTGCTGCACAGAAGAATTATGTCCTTGATGCACCGCTAGGTGAAAGGCCTGCTGCAGGAGCAGATGCTGATGTTATGAATGTCTGGCAAGCTCGATCTGATGACTACTCGATAGTTCAGTGTGCCAAGCTTTACGGCTTAGAATCGGGACTTCAAAGACGTTTTGAACGTCATGGAGCATATGAGATGTTCCAGGAGTTGAAGTTAATATTTCAAGCAAATGCCCGAGTTGAGAGATATGAAGTCTCCAACAAGTTCTATAGCTGCAAGATGGAGGAGAACAGTTCTGCCAGTGAACACATACTCAGAATGTCTGGATATCATAATCACTTGACTCAGCTGTGAGTTAATCTTCCAGATGATAGTGTTATTGACAGAGTTCTCCAATCACTGCCACCAAGCTACAAAGGCTTCGTGATGAACTATAATATGCTAGGGATGGAGAAGACAATTCCCTGCGGAGGTAGAAATCAAGAAGGAGCATCAAGTGTTGATGGTTAACAAGACCACTAGTTTCAAGAAAAAAGGGCAAGGGAAAGAAAGGGAACTTCAAGAAGAATGGCAAGCAAGTTGCCACTCCCGGGAAGAAGCCCAAAGCTGGACCCAAGCCTGAAACTGAGTGCTTCTACTGCAAAGGAACTGGTCACTGGAAGCGGAACTGCCCCATGTATTTGGTGGATAAGAAGGATGGCAAAGTGAACAAAGGTATATTTGATATACATGTTATTGATGTGTACCTTAATAATGCTCGTAGTAGCGCCTGGGTATTTGATACTGGTTCGGTTGCTCATATTTGTAACTCAAAATAGGAGCTACGGATTAAGCGAAGATTGGCTAAGGACGAGGTGACGATGCGCGTCGGGAATGGTTCCAAGGTCGATGTGATCGCCGTCGGCATACTACCTCTACATCTACCTTCAGGATTAGTTTTAGACCTGAATAATTGTTATTTGGTGCCAGCGTTGAGCATGAACATTATATCTGGATCTTGTTTAGAACGAGACGGTTATTCATTTAAATCAGAGAATAATGGTTGTTCTATTTATATGAGTAATATCTTTTATGGTCATGCACCCTTGAAGAGTGGTCTATTTTTGTTGAATCTCGATTGTGGTGATACACATATTCGTAATATTGATGCCAAAAGATGCAAAGTTGATAATGATAGTGCAACATATTTGTGGCACTGCCGTTTAGGTCATATTGGTGTAAAGCGCATGAAGAAACTCCATGCAGATGGGCTTTTGGAATGACTTGATTATGAATCATTTGATACTTGCGAACCATGCCTCATGGGCAAGATGACTAAAACTCCATTCTCCGGAACAATGGAGCGAGCTAATGACTTATTGGAAATAATACATACCGATGTATGCGGTCCAATGAGTGTTGAGGCTCGCGGCGGGTATCATTATTTTCTAACCTTCACAGATAATTTGAGCAGATATGGGTATATCTACTTAATGAAACACAAGTATGAAACATTTAAAAAGTTCAAAGAATTTCAGAGTGAAGTGGAGAATCATCGTAACAAGAAAATAAAGTTTCTACGATCTGATCGCGGAGGCAAATATTTGAGTTACGAGTTTGGCCTTCATTTAAAACAATGTGGAATAGTTTCACAACTCACGCCACCTGGAACACCACAGCGTAATGGTGTGTCCGAACGTCGTAACCGTACTTTATTAGATATGGTGCAATCTATGATGTCTCTTACTGATTTACCACTATCGTTTTGGGGTTATGTATTAGAGACAACTGCATTCACGTTAAATAGGGCACCGTCTAAATCCGTTGAGACGACACCGTATGAACTGTGGTTTGGCAACAAACCTAAGCTGTCGTTTCTTAAAGTTTGGGGTTGCGACACTTATGTCAAAAGGCTTCAGCCTGATAAGCTCGAACCCAAATCGGAGAAGTACGTCTTCATAGGATACCCTAAGGAAACAATTGGTACACCTTCTACCACAGATCCGAAGGCAAGATCTTTGTTGCCCAGAATGGAAACTTTCTAGAGAAGGAGTTTCTATCGAAAGAAGTGAGTGGGAGGAAAGTAGAACTTGATGAGGTAATTGTACCTTCTCTCAATTTGGAAAGTAGCTCATCAGAGAAATCCGTTCCCGTGATGCCTACACCAACTAGAGAAGAAGCTAATGATGATGATCATGAAACTTCAGATCAAGTTACTACTGGACCTTGTAGGTCGAACAGAGCATGTTCCGCACCAGAGTGGTACGGTAATCCTGTTCTGGAAGTCATGTTACTAGGCCATGACGAACCTACGAACTATGAAGAAGCTATGATGAGCCTAGATTCTGAAAAATGGCTTGAGGCCATGAAATCTGAGATAGGATCCATGTATGAGAACAAAGTGTGGACTTTGGTTGACTTACCCGATGATCGGCGAGCCATAGAGTATAAATGGATCTTCAAGAAGAAGACTGACGCTGATGGTAATATTACTGTCTACAAGGCTCGACTTGTCGCAAAAGGTTTTCGACAAGTTCAAGGAGTTGACTACGATGAGACTTTCTCACCCGTAGCGATGCTTAAGTCTGTCTGAATCATGTTAGCAATTGCTGCATTTTATGATTATGAAATCTGGCAAATGGACATCAAAACTGCATTCCTTAATGGATTTCTTAAAGAAGAGTTGTATATGATGCAACCAGAAGGTTTTGTCGATCCTATAGGTGCTAACAAAGTGTGCAAGCTCCAGCGATCCATCTATGGACTGATGCAAGCATCTCGGAGTTGGAATATACGCTTTGATGAGGTGATCAAAGCATATGGTTTTATACAGACTTTCGGAGAAGCCTGTATTTGCAAGAAAGTGAGTGGGAGCTCTGTAGCATTTCTAATATTATATGTGGATGACATATTGTTGATTGGAAATGATGTAGAATTTTTGGATAGCATAAAAGGATACTTGAATAAGATTTTTTCAATGAAAGACCTCGGTGAAGCTGCTTATATATTGGGCATCAAGATCTATAGAGATACATCAAGATGCTTAATAGGACTTTCACAAAGCACATATCTTGATAAAATTTTGAAGAAGTTCAAAATGGATCAATCAAAGAAAGGGTTCTTGCCTGTGTTACAAGGTGTAAAATTGAGTCAGATTCAATGCCGACCACTGCAGAAGATAGAGAAAAAAATGAAAGTCATTCCCTATGCCTCAGCCATAGGTTCTATGATGTATGCTATGCTGTGTACCAGACCTGATGTGTGCCTTGCCATAAGTCTGGCAGGGAGGTACCAAAGTAATCCAGGAGTGGATCACTGGACAGCGGTCAAGAACATCCTGAAGTACCTGAAAAGGACTAAGGATATGTTTCTCGTTTGTGGAGGTGACAAAGAGCTCATCGTAAATGGTTAGGTCGATGCTAGCTTTGACACTGATCCGGATGACTCTAAGTCACAAACCAGATACGTATTTATATTGAATGGTGGAGCTGTCAGTTGGTGCAGTTCCAAGCAGAGTGTCATGGCGGGATCTACGTGTGAAGCGGAGTACATAGCTGCTTCGGAAGCAGCAAATGAAGGAGTCTGGATGAAGGAGTTCATATCCGATCTAGTTATAATACCTAGTGCATCGGGTCCAATGAAAATCTTTTGTGACAATACCGGAGCAATTGGCTTAGCGAAGGAATCCAGATTTCACAAAAGAACCAAACACATCAAGAGACGCTTCAACTCCATCCGTGATCAAGTCAAGGAGGGAGACATAGAGATTTGCAAAATACATACGGTTTTGAATGTAGCAGACCTGTTGACTAAGCCTCTTCTAGGAGCAAAACATGATCAGCACCAAGACTCCATGGGTGTTAGAATCATTACAATGTAATCTAGATTATTGACTCTAGTGCAAGTGGGAGACTGAAGGAAATATGCCCTAGAGGGAGGAAGTGTGTCTACGTACCCTCGTAGACCGTAAGCGGAAGCGTTTCACAACGCGGTTGATGTAGTCGAACTTCTTCATGAAGGAAATATGCCCTAGAGGCAATAATAAAGTTGTTATTTTATATTTCCTTATTCATGATAATTGCTTATTATTCATGCTAGAATTGTATTGATCGGAAACCTAAATACATGTGTGAATACATAGACAAACATTGTGTCCCTAGTGAGCCTCTACTTGATTAGCTCATTGATCGAAGATGGTTAAGGTTTCCTGACCATGGACATGAGTTGTCATTTGATAACGGGATCACATAATTAGGAGAATGATGTGATGGACAAGACCCATCCGTTAGCTTAGCATATTGATCGTTCAGTTTTATTGCTATTGCTTTCTTCATGTCATATACATATTCCTTTGACTATGAGATTATGCAACTCCCGAATACCGGAGGAATACCTTTTGTGCTATCAAATGTCACAACGTAACTGGGTGGTTATAAATATGCTCTACAGGTATCTCCGAAGGTGTTTGTTGGGTTGGCATAGATCGAGATTAGGATTTGTCACTCCGAGTATCGGAGAGGTATCTCTGGGCCCTCTCGGTAATGCACATCATAAGAAGCCTTGCAAGCAAAGTGACTAATGAGTTAGTTGCAGGATGATGCATTATGGAACAAGTAAAGAGACTTGCCGGTAATGAGATTGAACTAGGTATGAAGATACCGACGATCGAATCTCGGGCAAGTAACATACCGATGGACAAAGGGAATAACGTATGTTGTCATAACGGTTCGACCGATAAAGATCTTAGTAGAATATGTAGGAGTCAATATGAGCATCCAAGTTCCACTATTGGTTATTGACCGGAGAGGTGTCTCGGTCATGTCTACATAGTTCTCGAACCCGTAGGGTCCGCACGCATAACGTTCGGTGACGATATTGTATTATATGAGTTATGTGATTTGGTGACCGAATGTTGTTCGGAGTCCCGGATGAGATCACAGACATGACGAGGAGCCTTGAAATGGTTGAGAGGTAAAAATTTATATATAGGATGATAGTATTCGGACACCGGAAGTGTTCCGGCGTGTATCGGGTATTTATAGGAGTACCGGAGGGGTTACCGGAACCCCCGGGGGAAAGATATGGGCCATATGGGTCATAAGAGGGAAGCACACCAGCCCACAAGGGGTGGCACCCCCCCAAGGAAGGAGGCCAAGTGGGATAAGGGAAAGAGGGGATTCGCCCCCCCCTTTCCTTCTCTCCTTCCTCTTCCCTTTTCCCCCTCCGGCAATTATGGAAGGGGGGAGGCCGAATTCGGGAGGACCCCAAGTAGGATTCCTCCTACTTGGGGCGCACCCTTGCTGCTCCCCTCCCCCTCCCACCTATATATATGTGGGGAGGGGGCGCCTAGAACACACAACATCAATTGTTAGCCGTGTGCGGCGCCCCCCTCCACAGTTTACGCCTCCGGTCATATCTTCATAGTGCTTAGGCGAAGCCCTGCGTGGATCTCTTCACCATCACCGTCACCATGCCATCGTGCTGACGGAACTCATCTGCTTCCTCGACATCTTGCTGGATCAAGAGGACGAGGGACGTCATCGAGCTGAAAGTGTGCAGAACTCGGAGGTGCCGTACGTTCGGTACTTGATCGGTCGGAGCTAGAAGAAGTTCGACTACATCAACCGCGTTGTCAAACGCTTCTGCTTTCGGTCTACGAGGGTACGTAGACACACTCTCCCCCTCGTTGCTATGCATCTCCCAGATTGATCTTGCGTGAGCGTAGGAATTTTTTTGAAATTGCATGCTACATTTCCCAACACTTCGTGCTTCAACCGATCAAGTACCGAATGCACGGCACCTCCGTGTTCTGCACACGTTCAGCTCGGTGATGTCCCTCGCCTTCTTGATCCAGCAAGATGCCGAGGTAGTAGATGAGTTCCGTCAGCACGACGGCGTGGTTACGGTGATGGTGAAGTGATCTCTGCAGGGCTTCGCCTAAGCACTACGAAAATATGACAGGGGTGTAAACGGTCGAGGGGGGGCGCCGCACACGGCTAGGCAATTGTCTGGTGTGTGCTAGAGCCCCCCCCCACATATATATAGGTGGGAGGGAGAGGGGAGGCTGCCAGGAGGCGCCCCAAGTAGGCCGAATCCTACTTGGTGTCCTCCCCAAGTGGCGCCCCCCTGCCATATTTATCTTAGGGGGGTGGAAAGAGGGGGGGGGGGGGGGGGAGAGGGAAGGAAGGGGGAATCCTATTCCACTCTTTCCTTTCCCTTCCCCTCTTTCCTTCTCCTCCTAGGCCGGCCCATATGGGGGGCGCACCAGCCCCTTGTGGCTGGCGTGTTTTCCCTCTTGGCCCATAAGGCCCATATCTTTAGCCTGGGGTGCCCGGAACCCCTTCCGGTGACCCGATAAGGACCCGGTAACCCCCGAAACACTTCCGGTGTCTGAATAACATCGTCCTATATATTAATCTTTACCTCTCACCATTTCGAGACTCCTCGTCATGTCCGTGATCTCATCCGGGACTCCGAACAACATTCGGTCACCAAATCACATAACTCATATAATACTATATCGTCATCGAACGTTAAGCGTGCGGACCCTACGGGTTCGAGAACTATGTAGACATGACCGAGACACCTCTCCGGTCAATAACCAATAGCGGAACCTGGATGCCCATATTGGCTCCTACATATTCTACGAAGATCTTTATCGGTCGAACCGTTATGACAACATACGTAATTCCCTTTGTCCACCGGTATGTTACTTGCCCGAGATTAGATCGTCGGTATCTCTATACCTAGTTCAATATCGTTACCGGCAAGTCTCTTTACTCATTCCAGAATACATCATCTCGTAACTAACTCCTTATTTATTTGCTTGCAAGCTTATGATGTGTATTACCGAGAGGGCCCAGAGATACCTCTCCGATACTCGGAGTGACAAATCCTAATCTTGATCTATGCCAACTCAACAAACACCTTCGGAGATACCTGTAGAGCATCTTTATAATCACCCAGTTACGTTGTGACATTTGATAGCACACAAGGCATTCCTCCGGTATCCGGGAGTTTCATAATCTCATAGTCGAAGGAATATGTATTTGACATGAAGAAAGCAATAGCAATAAAACTGAACGATCATTATGCTAAGCTAACGGATGGGTCTTGTCCATCACATCATTCTCCTAATGATGTGATCCCGTTATCAAATGACAACTCATGTCCATGGTTAGGAAACCTTAACCATCTTTGATCAATGAGCTAGTCTAGTGGAGGCTCACTAGGGACACGGTGTTTGTTTATGTATTCACACATGTATTTAAGTTTCCGATCAATACAATTCTAGCATGAATAATAAACCTTTATCATGATTTAGGAAATATAATAATAACCATTTTATTATTGCCTCTAGGGCATATTTCCATCAAAACATACTTCGCACTGATAATGGTATGAAATTTTGTTCTAAGAAATTTAAGAATTATTGCAAGTTTGAAGGCATTGTCAGACACTACACCGTTCCTTATACTCCTCAACAAAACGGTGTTACTGAGCGTATGAACAAGACCATTATTTCCAGAACCCGTTGCATGTTGTCCAATGCAGGTTTGCATAGGCGTTTTTGGGTTGAGGCTGCTTCCACTGCTTGTTATCTCATTAACCGTTCACCATCTATTGCTCTTAATAAGAAAACTCCAATTGAGGTATGGTCTGGTTCTCTTGCTGATTATTCATAGTTGAGAGTTTTTGGTTGCACTGCTTATGCTCATGTTGATAATGGAAAGTTGGAGCCTAGGGATGTTAAGTGCATCTTTCTTGGTTATAAGTCTGGTGTTAAAGGTTTTAAATTGTGGAATCCTGAAACCCAGAAGTTTGTTATGAGCAGAAATGTTATCTTTAATGAATCTGCTATGTTACATGATGTTCCATCTACTAATATTCCTATTGAGAGTGAACAACAGCCTCCTATTCAGCAGTCTACTGTATAGGTGGAGCATGTTATTGATTCTGGTGATACATCTGATAAGGAAAATATTGATGCACATGATGAACCCGTCGTTGATGATGATCATGTCACTCCCACTCCAAATCAGCCTATTGTTCCATCCAGTTGGAATCTCGCACGTGACTGAGTTAGGCGGGGTACTAATAAACCTGAAAGGTTAATTGAAGAGTGCAATATTGTTTCTTTTGCTTTATCTGTTGCAGAGGAAATTGAAGGTAATTCTGAGCCTTCTTCATATTCCGAGGCTATTATTTCTGGCGATAGTAATAAATGGATGACCGCTATTCATAATGAGATGGAATCACTTGAAAAGAATGGCACATGGGATTTAGTAAAATTACCTAGAGAGAAGAAACCTATTCATTGCAAGTGGGTTTTCAAGAGGAAAGAAGGTGTTCTCCTAATGATGAGACAAGATATAAAGCAAGGTTAGCTGCTAAAGGTTACAGTCAAATTCCAGGTATTGACTATAATGAAGTCTTTTCTCCTGTTGTGAAGCATAGCTCTATTCGCACTTTATTCAGTATTATTGCCATGCATGATTTTGGGCTAGAACAATTGGATGTTAAAAATGCATTCTTACATGGAGAATTAGAAGAGGATATTTATATGGAACAACCTGAAGGTTTTGTTATTCCTAGAAAAGAAAAGCTTGTCTGTAAGTTAAAGAAATCTCTTTATGGATTGAAGCAATCCCCTAGACAGTGGTACAAGAGATTTGACACCTTTATGCTCTCTCAAGGTTTCAAAAGGTCTAATTATGATAGCTGTGTTTATTTGAAAATTGTCAATGGTTCAGCTATTTATTTGCTCCTTTATGTTGATGATATGCTAATTGCTACAAAGAGTATGTCAGAGATTAATGAACTAAAGAAGCAATTGAGTAATGAATTTGAGATGAAGGATTTGGGTGCAGCAAAGAAAATACTTGGCATGGAAATATCCAGAGATAGACCGTCTAGAAAAGTATATCTAAGTCAGAAGGGATATATTGATAAAGTTCTTCGTCATTTTAATATGCATAATGCCAAGCCGGTAAGTACTCCGTTAGCTGCACACTTCAAATTATCATCAACTTTATGTCCTAAGTCAAATGCTGATAATGAGTACATGTCTAGAGTTCCCTATTCGAGTGCAGTTGGTTCACTTATGTATGCCATGGTTTGTTCTCGTCCGGATTTATCATATGCTTTGAGTGTTGTCAGTAGATACATGGCTAATCTTTGAAAAGAGCATTGGAAAGCAGTTCAGTGGATTTTCAGATACCTGCAAGGTACTTCTAATGCTTATTTACAGTTTGGCAAAACTAGAGATGGACTTGTTGGTTTTGTTGATTCTGATTTTGCTGGTGATTTGGATAAGAGAAGATCGCTCACAGGTTATGTTTTCACCATTGGTGGTTGTGCTGTGAGTTGGAGAGCAACTTTGCAGTCTATTGTGGCTTGTTCCACTACTGATGTCGAGTATATGGCTATTTCTGAGGCATGCATAGAAGTTATCTGGTTGAGAGGTTTATACACTGAGCTTTGTAGAGATTCATCTTGTCCTACCGTATTTAGTGACAGTCAAAGTGCTATATATCTTACAAAGAATCCAATGTATCATGAGAGAACAAAGCACATTGATGGTGATTTGAAGGTATGCAAGATAAGTACTCATGATAATCCTGCTGATATGATGACAAAGCCGGTTCCCACCAATAAGTTTGAGCTTTGCTCAGGCTTAGTTGGTATTTCTCACTAGTCCTATAGACTTTGACGCACAAGGTGTTTATGCTGATTTGGATGGAGTTATTTACTTTCTTCGACTACTGGAGGGAATTTGGCTCAAGGTGGAGATTGTTAAATTGTGATCCAAATTCGAGTACCGTGTTGGACTAGACGTAGTACAACCGGTGTGGGCATTTGTGTTGACGCCGACGCGTACGAGTACAACTCGTTTACTTGTCCTCCAAGGACTCTTATGTATTGCCCTCATATATACTCCATGTAGTCGCACCTAAAGACGGTCTGTCGTCTCGTGCTTGTAATACTCCTCCTCATAGTGATTGCACCTTCGTGCATCCGTGGTTTTCTCCCGCAAGGGTTTCCACGTAAAAATCCGTGTCTCTCGTGTCTCGCTTTATCTAACACTTCCACCGCCGCTGCTTGAATCCCGCTGGGCCACTGCAGTCCTGACCGCCTGGACAGCCGGCATCGCCTTCTCTGACGGCGGCACAAGCATCCTCTTCTCCACCCCCTCGCCTCCTCCATCCATCACGCCACTGAACGTCGCGGCGGCGCCTCCTCCACCACCTCCAACCTCTTCCCCCGCCACGATCTCTTCAAAGGATAGCAGCCGCGTGCGCTAGGTGAGTAGATCGGCGATGTGGAGTTCAATCGAGATTTGTTTCCGGAGAAGAGTATTGTATAGTTGTGAATATATATAGAATATAAGTAATATTTCTCATGTATGTTAAGAGAAATATAATTAGTGTGATTGATGAGGTGGCATGTGTGGAGAGTTGAAATGTCTGCAACTTGAAAGAGAATATAAATAGCATTTCTCATGCATGTTAAGAGAAATAATTAGTGGGATGATGATGTGGCATATGTGGTAAGGTGGCATGTGTGCATTGTTACAAAATTGAAATAATGTGGTTCAACTATTTAGGTATATATATATAGGATTACATACTACAATATGAAAAAAATGAGTTGGGATGCAGTGAACCAGAGATGTCCCGGGCCCGCCAAAAAATTCAACAACGCATTTTTTACGAAAAGACTTTCATGGCTAGCTTTATTAAAACTCAAATAACGCTTAGATCGTCTGTTAAAAGTTCAAAAGGAAATTAGGTTGTGCCTCCACCCACTAAATCAGAGTGTTAGCACCACCCCGCTGAGTTAGCTCATGCGCTACCATACTAGCACTAGTAGGAAACATGGCATTATTCCCAGTTCCAGAGGGCCTTTAGTCCCGGTTCTGGAATTGGGACAAAACAAATGGGACTAATGCCCAAAACCTTTAGTCTCGGTTGGCTTACGAACTGGGACCAAAGGAGGTCCACGTGGTCGCTGTGGGGCGCCCAGGCAGGAGGACCTTTAGTCCCGGTTGGTAACACCAACTGGGACTAAAGGGCAGCCACGCGTCAGCAGCTCCCAGGCGCTGGGGTTTTTTTTTAAAGGGGGGGTTTATTAGGGGTTTTGGATGGTTTAATTAGGGGTTTCATATTGTGTTAGCTATAGCTACTACATATAGAGAGAAGTGATCTCTCTTTCTCCGTGCTTGGTCGACGCTAGCTACTACATATAGAGAGAACTCGACGCTAGTAAGCAAATGAAGGAACCATTAATTACACAAGATCGTCATGAACATATACAGAGATAAGTGACCTCTCTTTCTCCGAGATTGGTCGAACAAGAAGTTTTCGTATTTCTATCCGACGCTACTACATATATACAATATAACAACTCTTACGATCCCTGACATCATCTACCAAAAATTAGCTTCAATTTCCACATGGTATTCTCCGTCTTTATGTATGACGTGGTCAAGAAAGAATCCCGCCGATTCCTCTTGAATTGCTCGTATGAGATCATGTGGTAGGAGTTCATCCCGCATCTCCCGCATCTAATTTAAAGAAGGGGGTCAATACATATATATGAATGAAACTCAACACAATTGATGGTAATAAAATAATATTGTGAATATTGTTTACGTACTTCATATTGTTTCTCAGAGTAGCCCCGCTCAGAGGTCGAGTGGCGGATGAACTCGCAAACATAGTATCCACATAAATTATTCCCGCCTTCCTGCCACAAGCACTTTACGAGAAATAGAGTTCAGTCAAACTGATAATCAAGCATGATAAATGGTATTGATGAAACTAGAAGCAATGAGAGATGCGCGGAACTAGCTAGTACTACTTACTTTGGGGTGTGTAAATCGCAGCTCCTTCTGCAGACCCGGAACCATTCCGGTGAACTTTTTCCAAACTCTGCCAGGCAAAGAAAATGATTACTTGATATCAAGAAATGAATGAAAGTTGCCGATATGGTGCGATAATGATTGAACTTACTTCTGGAGCATTGCAGTCATGTCCGCATACTCCTGGGGATCTTTACGTCTCGAGTCTAAGACATTTACTACTCCCCCATCAAGCTTAATCTCTAGCAGAATAAAGTGGAACCTGCGGATGCATAACTCATCAATTACATTACTATAACCTCGAGTAAGCGAAACCGAATATGCACAAGACAGTAAGACTCACTTGAAGTTGTAAGGAAAGAGTATTTTCCCTTTGTTTTGATGTTGAAGGAACGATTGTAGCAAGTTGTCCTCAGTATCTTTGACTCTGTTTTTAACCGACCATTCATTTACGGTATTTGGGCTAATGAACCCAAGGTCATAGATTTGTCCTTTTTTGCATTCGACGATCTTCAGTCTGCGTAATATAGTGAGGATAATTATCTATACATGCAATGAACGAGCTGAGCTATAGAGACTTAATTACAGAAGTAATACTTACAGACAGTAGCAACTCATGAGTTGTTTGTCGAGGGCGTCTTGATTGAATAACTGAAATAACTCCACAAATTCAACAGGCATCACCTCAACTCCAATGAGGTCGTGCTCCTCTTTAATTCTCAGCAACATACTGTCGGCCCCACTCTTCATGCAGGTATCCATGTACCATTCATGCAATCTTCGCATCATCGTTGTTAGAGGAGGATGATCAGGTTTGACGAGAGGCTTCCCATGCTCGTATCTGATGATCTCTACTACCTCTAATGTTTCAAACTGTACATCATCGCTCAGGTAATCACCAAGATTGGTACCGGGCACTAGCCCAGATGATTAGCGACGATATCGCTAGATACCTTGAGCGGGGGGCACGATTGCTTCGCCTGTTCGCCGAGCTGGGGAATTGTTTTCCCACTTCTTCGTTCTGCTAATCTTGCATCACTGGAAGTACTTCCCAACCGTTGTGCTTCATCATATGTCTTTGCAATACAGCGGTCATAGTTGGATTCCGACGGAGGCGGTGGTGGTCGCTTCAGGGCATCTAGAGTGCGCTTCGCTTTCACCGGATCTACCGTTTCCTTAGGAGGTGGAGGTTTCCGTTGAAAATGGGCCCTCACTTCGGCAGCAGAGATGTCCGCATTTTCCTCGTCAGTCCTCTCATATGGTAACTTTGGAAGAGGCTTCAGGCTTGGACCAAATCTTTATTTCTTCCCGCCTCTTGTACTGCTAGCCGCCGGAGCGGCGGCGTCTCTCTTCCGCCGCCGCTGAAGCCCCCTCAATGCAACCGGAAGCAGTTGCGTCATAATCACGTGGTAGTCATGAGACTTTAGGTTCTGGAACTTTTTCTCTGCCATGTTTATTATTCCCTTTATATTCGACAAGAAGCCAGACGGGACCTTCATACTGGGTAGGCATTCAAAGAAGATTTCCTTCTCTTCTTTGGTAAGAGTGTAGGTGGCAGGACCTTCATACTGCTTTGGATGCATGCCATCTTTTTCATGCACACGTTGCTGGTCCTCCCATGCCTCCGGTGTATCTTTTGTCTTCCCATACATGCCCAAGAAGCCTAGCAGGTTCACGCAAAGATTCTTCATCACATGCATCACGTCGATTGCAGAGCGGACCTCTAGGTCTTTCCAATAGGGTAGGTCCCAAAATATAGATTTCTTCTTCCACAAGGGTGCGCGTCCCTCAGTGTCATTCGTAACAGATAGTCCTCCAGGACTCTTTCCAAAGATTACTTGTAAATCATTGACCATATCAAGTATGTGATCACCAGTATGGACGACGGGCTTCTTCCGGTGATCTGCCTCACCTTTGAAATGCTTGTCTTTCTTTCGACATTCATGGTTGGTCGGAAGAAATCGACGATGTCCCAGGTACACATTCTTCCTGCATTTGTCCAAATATATACTTTCGGTGTCATCTAAACAGTGCGTGCATGCGTGGTATCCCTTGTTTGTCTGTCCTGAAAGGTTACTGAGAGCAGGCCAATCATTGATGGTTACAAACAGCAACGCATGTAGGTCAAATTCCTCCTGGTCGTGCTCATCCCACACACGTACACCTTTTCCATTCCATAGCTGTAAAAGTTCTTCAACTAATGGCCTTAGGTACACATCAATGTCGTTGCCGGGTTGCTTAGGGCCTTGGATGAGCACTGGCAACATAATGAACTTCCGCTTCATGCACAACCAAGGAGGAAGGTTATAGATACATAGAGTCATGGGCCAGGTGCTATGATTGCTGCTCTGCTCCCCAAAAGGATTAATGCCATCCGCGCTTAAACCAAACCATATGTTCCTTGCGTCCCTTGCAAAGTCCCCCCACATTCTCTCGATTTTTCTCCACTGCGACCCATCAGCGGGTACTCTCAACTTCCCATCTTTCTTACGGTCATCTTTGTGCCATCGCATCAACTTGGCATGCTCTTTGTTTCTGAACAGACGTTTCAACCGTGGTATTATAGGAGCATACCACATCACCTTGGCAGGAACCCGCTTCCTGGGGCGCTCGCCCTCAACATCACCAGGGTCATCTCGTCTGATCTTATACCGCAATGCACCGCATACCGGGCATGCGTTCAAATCCTCATACGCACCGCGGTAGAGGATGCAGTCATTAGGGCATGCATGTATCTTCTGCACCTCCAATCCTAGAGGGCATAGAACCTTCTTTGCTTCGTACGTACTGTCGGGCAATTCGTTATCCTTTGGAAGCTTCTTCTTCAATATTTTCAGTAGCTTCTCAAATCCGTTGTCAGATACACCATTGTCTGTCTTCCATTGCAGCAATTCCAGTGTGGTACCGAGCTTTGTGTTGTCATCTTCGTAATTTGGGTACAACCCTTTTTTGTGATCCTCTAACACGCGATCGAACTTCAACTTCTCCCTTTCACTTTGGCATTGTCTCTTTGCATCAACAATGACCTAGCGGAGATCATCATCGGGCATATCGTCTGGTTCCTCTTGATCTTCAGCTTCCCCTGTTGCAGCATCACCATATTCAGGGGGCGGATAGTTGTCATCATCCTCTTCTTCTTCGTTGTCTTCCATCATAACCCCTCTTTCTCCGTGCTTGGTCCAAACATTATAGTGTGGCATGAAACCCTTCTCAAGCAGGTGGATGTGAAGGGTTTTCGAGTCAGAGTAAGCCTTCGTATTCCCACAGATAGGGCGTGGACAACACATAAACCATTTTGCTTGTTTGCCTCAGCCACTTCGAGAAAATTATGCAGGCCCTTAATGTACTCGGAGGTGCGTCTGTCACCGTACATCCATTGCCGGTTCATCTGCGTGCATTATATATAATTAAGTGTGTGAAAAACCATTACAGAACATCATGAATAGAGAAGTGACCAAATTAATAGAAGTTCATCATCACATTAAAACCAAAGTATAGTAGTGATCAAATGTTATTACTGAAAAAAATAAATACATAAAGTTCATACATAGTTCTCATTGAACAACATATAGCTCTCGAGAGCATCTAATTAAAACATACATTGAAACTATGTAAAACATTTAAATGCAACAACAAATGCGATCATAATCGCAACTAAGGTAACAATTGATCCAACGGCATAATGATACCAAGCCTCAGTATGAATGGCATATTTTCTAATCTTTCTAATCTTCAAGCGCATTGCATCCATCTTGATCTTGTGATCATCGACGACATCCGCAACATGCAACTCCAATTTCATCTTCTCCTCCTCAATTCTTTTCAATTTTTTCTTCAAGTAATTGTTTTCTTTTTCAACTAAATTTAACCTCTCGACAAGAGGGTCGGTTGGAATTTCCGGTTCACATACCTCCTAGATAAAAACATCTATGTCACGTTGGTCGGCATAATTGTCCTAAACATTAAATGAAACAAATAGTTATAAAAGATAATATACCACATCTGAATCATAGACAGGACGAGGGCCGACGGGGGCGGATACCAAAACCATCGCACTATATAATAACAAAAAATAATAAACGTAAGAAAATTATACAAGTATTTATCTAAATCATACAAGTAAGAATGTTTTTCTTTTAAAAAGAAGATAAGAACAAGAGGCTCACCACGGTGGTGCCGGTGATGAGATCGGCGCGGGCGATCGACGACGGTGAGGACGGGGACGGGACAGGACGGACCGGCAAACCTAGACAAATCTTGAGGAAAATGGAGCTTGGACAAGGAGCTTGGAGAGGAGAAAGCTTAAGTGTGGCTCGGGCATTTCATCGAACACCTCATGCGCATAGGAGGTGAGAGCTAGAGCAACACACACCTCTCCCACGGCCGGCCAAAAAAACAGAGCAGTGAGCAAACAGAGCAGTGAGCGAACAGAGCAGTGAGCGGGCAGGGGCAGGGGTATATATAGGCTTCTCTTTAGTCCCGGTTGGTGGCTAGAACCGGGACAAAAGACTGACCGTTGGTCCCGGTTCCAGCCACCAACCGGGACTAAAGGTGCTGGGACAGGAGCGAGGCCCATTGGTCCCGGTTCGTGTCTGGAACCGGGACCAAAAGTGTCAGACGAACCAGGACCAATGGCCCCCGAGGCCCGGCCGGCGCCCTGGCCTCATGAACCGGGACTGATACACCCTTTGGTCCCAGTTCGTAAGTGAACTGGGATTAATGCCCTTATCCTGGCCTCAACCAAAGCCCTATTTTCTACTAGTGTAGACTCTCTATTACAATGCACAATTACAACCTTCCCTAACTCTATCAACACCTCTCGACAATCATCAAGGATAGGAGCCGCTACCATTGAGTGCCCTTTGTTATTTTGCAAAGCTTCCACCACAATTAGATTGTCCATCCTTACTAAGATATTATTGCAACCAGTGCTCTATGCCAGTTTAAGTCCTTCAAAAAGCGCCACTGCTTCTATTGTAATCACATCCAGTACATGCCCAAGACAAGCAGTCACAGCTTTAATGAAAGCACCTCGATTATCGTGAATCACAGCTCCAGAAGTCCCTCTAAAATCGTCACGCATCAACATTCAAATTCAGTTGGGCTGTCAGGCCTGGAGTCCATCTGTTAATACCTGCCAGAGCTAAATTCCACAGATCTCGAGTAGGGGGTCCCGAACTAGGCGTCCAGATACGATGGTAACAAGGACACTTGGTTTACCCAGGTTCATGCTCTCTAAAGGGATAAAACCCTATGTCTTGCTTGTGTTTATTGCTTTGGATTGGAGTATAAAGTACATATGTGATGGAAATGTGCCCTAGAGACAATAATATTTGTAATATCATAATTCTATATTCATAGTTAAGTGTTCATATTTCATGCTATAACTGCTATGATCCAGGAATATGCGATTCATTGGAAAACTCATATGCACGCGTGGAATGATAAACGGTAAAATAAAAGGTACCTAGTCTTGCCACTAGGACTAGCTCAAGTGTTATTGGTGATCACGTTTTCCAGATTTTAGGATATCGTTAAGTGTAAAGATAGTCCTAAAACAATATTGAGATTATGATGTTGGAAGAATGATCACATTGAATCGACCCAATCTTGTCTGTTATGAATTGAGTTAATATCGTCTGTGATCAATTCTAATAACACGGAGTGTTAACATGTGATCTTGCTCCTTAGACCACGAGAGTATCGTGGTCACTTCTTGCCGTACGGTGACATTTGGGGTTGCTCAAAAGTCACATGTAACACGGTGGTCATAAACGACAACTTACAGGCTCATCGGAAAGTTTGACAAGTGGTCGGATATAGCTCGAGAGTGGGATTTGCTCCTCTGACGATGGAGAGATATTCTTAGGGCCCTCTGGTGTGACGGAATCCATCATCGTCTAGCCAGACACATGTGACTTTGTCAAGGGGATGCCGGAATACAATAACGAGAAAGAAGAACAAAACCGGTAACGAGGATTTCGGTATAGTGAGCATAGTGATGATTTAGGAGGATACCGATGCATCCCGGTTTTTGTGAAGTATCGTGAAGAAAGGGAACATCACATGATAGCCAAATGTTCACTCGAATATTATTCATGTGCTCAGAGGAACCGATATGGACGTCCACGGTCCCACTGTCGGTCATTCAACGAAGGGGTTTCACTAATGTCTATGAGTTACCGAACCTACTTTATCCTAGTCGGTTACGTATGAGGAAATCGAGTCTATGGAGAATTTGACGTCTTGGAGTACATGACAAGTCTTCGGGGGCATTCCATTGATATTACATGGGCCGTCCAGCGTGGCCCACTCCTGAACCGACATGGGGGTGATGAGGATATTTTTACACTCATTTCAACCTTGTTTAAACCAAGATATTTCACTAAAAGGGAGATATTCGCTCTGATATTGTCACTAATTACTAATGAATGCAAAGGATTCCACAAATCCTCTCTTTAATTTTTTTCCACAGAAAATGGGCTAATAAGGGAAGATATCACGTGGGATAAAGGAAAGGAAGGAAAATGGAGAAGAAACAAATCATCAGGAGGCGTCAGAAGGACTCCAGAGCAAAAGATGGCGTTCCATGCGACCGCGAGCGCTCGCATGAGCGGTCGTTTGGCGTGAAAACCAAGGCAGCTCATCAACCTGGACAACTTTTATTAAGAAGGGGGCTCCATCGAAATGTCAACACACGGAGCAGAGGAGGAGCGTTGTGTTTAAGAGCACTTGAGTATCATGTTTCACTACATGCTTTCTACTCCCTAACTTATGTTTTCATGGCTCTATCCAAAGAAACTCTTCCGTGCATTTCTGGCAAGCAAGTGTTGTCTAGATTAAATGAAACGAAGTGTTGCAAAGTTTTTTTATCTAGTAGATCAGAAACTTTGTGTTGATTATCTTTACTTCACTAACACTTGCACTGTAACCATGCCACCGCTATATCTATGATAAGTTTTCAGGTCAAGAAGCGGAGGGCTATCTAGGTATACCGATCGTAAGTGAACCAAAACCTTCTCGTTATTTCGGTTTAAACAACTGAGTTCCTTATGATTCGGATTTCTCTTTATGTTGCTCGAGGACGATCAAGTTTAAGCTTGGGGGAATTGATGAGTAATATTTTTACACTCATTTCAATCTTGTTTAAACCAAGGTGTTTCACTAAAAGAGAGATATTCGCTCCGATATTGCCACTAATGACTAATGAATGCAAAGGATTTCATAAATCCTCTCTTTAATATTTTTTCCACAGGAAATGGGCTAATAAGGGAAGATATCACGTGGGAGAAAGGAAAGGAAGAAAAATGGAGAAGAAACAAATTATCAGGAGGCATCAGAAGGACTCCAAAGCAAAAGACGGTGTTCCTTGCGACCATGAGCGGTCGTTTGGCATGGAAACAGCGGCAGCTCGTCCACCTGAATCTTCACACATCGACCGCTATCCAGTATGCATCTAGTGTATTAAGTTCATGGAGAATTGGAGTAATGCAATAAGAACGATGACATGATGTTGCCAAGATCTATTCATGTAGGAATAGACCCCATCTTTTTATCCTTAATAGCAACGATACATGCATGCCTCGCTACCCCTTATGTCACTGGGTGAGGACACTGCAAGATCAAACTCATCACAAAGCACCTCTTTCATTGCAAGAAAAATCAATCTAGTTGGCCAAACCAAATCAAAGTTTTGGAGAAGAAATACGAGGCTATAATAATCATGCATATAAGCGATCAAAGAAAATTCAAATAATATTCACGGATAGATCTGATCATAAACTGACAATTCATCGGATCCCAACAAACACACCGCAAAAAGTCATTACATCAAATAGATCTCCAAGAACATCGAGGAGAACATTGTATTGAGAATCAAAAATAGAGAAGAAGCCATCTAGCTACTGCGTACGGACCCGTATGTCTGTGGTGAACTACTCACGCATCATCGGAGGAGCATCAATGAGGATGATGAACCCCTCCGTGATCGTGTTCCCCTCCGGCAAGGTGCCGGAATAGGGCTCTAGATTGGATCTCATGGTTCTAGAATTTGCGGCGGCTGGAACTGCGTTTCGACAACTCTTCTAGGGTTTTTGGAATATCTGAATATTTATAGAGCTGAGAGGCGGTGGAGAGGACCTCCGTGGGCCCCACCATCCATCAGGGGCCTCGGGGTGGGTGGTGGGCCCCACGGGCCTCCCCTCTGGTGCTTCCTTGGCTCCCAATTTGTCTTCTGGGTAGAAAAAATCTCCAAAAAATTTCGTGGCATTTGGACTTCGTTTGGTACTGATATTCTACGAAGTAAAAAACAAGCAAAAAACAGCAACTGGCACTGGGCACTATGTCAATAGGTTAGTCCCAAAAAATAAATATAAAGTTGTTATAAAATGAATGTAAAACATCCAAGAATGATAATATAACAGTATGAAACAATAAAAAATTATAGATACGTTGGAGACGTATCAACTTGCAACTGGAAAAAGTCAGGCCCCAGTTGCGAGTTGAGGGTGGACTTGCAAGTAAAAAAAAGTCGGCCCCCAGTTGCGAATCAATTGTGGACTGGCAACTGAAAAAAAAAGGTCTGGCCGCAATTGCGAATTAAGGGTGGACTTGTAATTGGGATAAAAAAATATCGGACTTCAGTTGCAAGTCGAGGATGAACTTGCAAGTGGGGTAAAAAAATATTTGACCTCAGTTGCGAGTCGAGGATAGACTTGCAATTGGGACAAAAAAAAGTTTAGACCTCAATTGCGAGTTAAGGGTGGACTTACAACTAAGACAATGGAAATGTCGAGGCCCGGTTGCGACTCAAGGGTGTGATTTCCACGTGGACAAAAGGAAAGATCGGGCCCCAATTACAAGTTGAGCATGGACTTACAACTGGACAAGAGAAAAGATAGCCTCCTTGTTTGGTGATGGACAGTCAACTAACAGCGATGGGAAAAATTCAAGAATTTAAAAAAAAATTGAAAGAGATAAGAGAAAAAAATAAAAAAAAATAAGAAAATCATTAATTAAAAAGTTAACGAATTTGGAACACACAAATAAAAAAGAAGAAAAAGGAAAAATGAAAAAAAAACCCACCTGCGCATGCACCACAGTGGCAAAAAAACAAACAACGGCTCTACCCCAACTAGCATCGAACTGAACATGGCCCCACGCGAGACAATGCACCGCATGCGTGCGCAGCAGTGAGACCATTTGCGCCAATTTTAAAGAGGAACGGAATGCAAAGGCTCTGGACTTAGATGTGAGATAATTATTTCACATCTAGATGTGAAACAGCAAATTCGTTCTCGGTATGGTCCGTCGATGAGGAATGTTTCTCTACTTCTTTCGTTCAACAAATTTCATACGTAGTTCGTTTCAAACTTCCTACGTCGCCCGTACCACCCGTTCACCCACCCGACCGTCGGGGAAATATTTGGTACTCCCATCCCTAGGGTGCTCCCGGTGCTCCAAACTCATTAGCACATTTTATAATGTTCAAAAATTCTGTAAAAAATCCAGCACATTGGCACAACATCAATGTATGTCGTTAAAAAAATTCAAATCAAAATTCAAAACATTGCTCGAGATACAAAAATGACAAAATGGACGTCAATGTGATAATGGGCCTAATCTAAAGCCCAACTTATGTTGTGTACTACTAGCACATATGCCCGTGCGTTGCAACGGAAGAGATTTTTTCGCGAGAAGCATCGGAAGAGATAATTGATGTGTCCACCAAAACAGTCTCCACAACAGTGGGCAATAGAGAGGATCTCACGGGTCATGTTTGGCCCGCGAGATCTTTATAGTAGTGGGGTTGCTCGGAGTGGCTGCCACTACCCAACTCGTGCCTTTTTTTTTCCTTTAGGCCCGCCTCCTTGTCGAGGTTGTGGTAACCTCCTGATTTTTTTTTTATAAAAAATGCGATCATCTTTTTTGAGAAAAAGGTTAATTTTTGGAAAAAGGCAAACAAAATTTGAAATAGGAAGAGTTTTTGAAATTCACAAATATTTTTTGAAAACAGGAACCATTTTTAAGGCGGAGAAACGGATAATTTTTGAATTTGTGAATTTTTTTTAAATGGAAACTTGTTTTGAACATTCAAAACTATTTTCAAAAATGTGTTTTTAATAACAAACATTATTTTGAATTTGTGAACATTTTAATAGAAAGGAATATTTTATAATTCTTGAACAATTTTGGACTTTTTTTACAAAATGCGAAGATTTTTTAAATTTCGAAAAAAATTAGAATGAGAATAAAAATTTAAAGTTCCAAACATTTTTAAGGCCGAGAAGGTCAGCAGCCCGCCTCCGCTGCCCAAAGAACCTCGGACATCCCAACTGGAGGAGCTGCTGGTGGTGGCGCCCTACGAGGCGCCCGAGAAGAAAGAGAAGAAGAAAAAGGACCTGCCGGAGGCCAGGAGGGGCCTACGTTCGAGAGGTCACCCGGACACCAAGGCCGGGGTTGCTGCAGCCCCATCCGCCCAGGACGGGAAAGAGAGCGATGATGAGGAGGAGAGTGCCTCCACATATTCCAAGAAGAGGGCGGCGTCCGAGGACGTCGAGGAGGAGCTGCCTGCTCGGGCCTTGAAGAGGCAATGCAGGCCCAAGGTGGACCTGCCCGATAGTTCGGACTCCGATGAGGAGTCCGTGGCATCCGAAGAGGTCCCAGAAAAAGACCGCAGGGTCAAGCCCCCTTCCACAAGGTAAGAACTTCAGCATTTGTTTCGTTTTCACTAGCACCATACTGATGGACAGTGATTATGCAATATCGCAGCCCTCCGCGCGGCCTTCCCACTAAGCAAACCTCGGAGGGGACCTCTCCGCCCGCTGATTTGGCGGACAGCGGATCCGAGCTGCGCTCTGCACCTCCCTTAATCCCCGAGGAGGCAGCGAAGGTGCTGTCCCGAAGGACCCCTCCCCGTCCGTACACCGGGAAGGGCATCGACGACATCATGGCCGAGGCCGATGCCTCGGTCGCGAAGGATCAGGAGGACGCGTCCCTCCTGGTGAACACGGGAGGGGAGTTCGGAGCATCCGGACCCTCCCGTCCAGCCGCACCAGAACCCCCGAAGTCCTGAGATGCGCCGGTCCCACCTTCCAATGAATGGGGAGGCAAAGTTTCGCCGCCCGCGCCGGACGCCGATAACCGGGCGGCGCCAAGCTGGCCCGACATGATGGAGGGCTGGTAAACAGCTCCGTCATCGTTGACGAACACCGCGCTCTTATGGGTGCGGTTCTACTGGGTGTTCGGTCCGTCCATGCCGGACTGAACGACGCTGTTCAAGGCCTCTTGACAAGCTTTGAGGTGAGTCAAGTAATATTCCTTTCCTCTAAAAATGGTTTTCCCCTTGCTAGCCGGAGCTTAAGTAGACCAGACATATATATGCCAGCCCCCGAGACTCTGTAAGGATTGCGAAAACCTTACAGAGGGTCAAATACCCATAGCCCAGCTGATAAGTTGTGGTGATTTAACATCGCAGGCATCGTCCTTGGCCGCGGCTGCGAACGCCGCTGCTTTTGAGGAGATGGATCGGAAGCTAAAATGCTCCGATGAAGAGCTTGACCTCGTCAATAGGCGATTTGACGAAGCGCATGGTAAGCTCGTGTTCAAATATATAGTTGAGGCAACCGAATACTGACGCTCCGGATTGTAGACTGAGCCTCTCACTATTAGGGAAAACCTTATACACAGAGGTATAGCAGTAGCGCTGGTCAGAAGAAAGCGCTACTGATACTTAGCAGTAGCGCGCGTCAACAAAGGGCGCTACAACTATGGTGGTAGCAGTAGCGTGTTTGCACGTAAAAGTGCTACTACTATAATTCCCACACTGTTGCCGGTAGGCTAGGAATAGTAGTAGCGATCCTGCGGTAAGCACGCTACCGCTAAGTTCCTTGTAGTAGCGCGTTTTCGGTGCAGAGCGCTACTGCTAAGAAAAAGAAAATAAAATGAAAAAGAAATAGAAAAGTAAATGAAAATGAAAGAAATAGAAAAAGGAGAAAAAAAAGAAAATGTAAAAAAAAAGAAAAATAAAGGAGAAAGGCACAGCAGTAGCGCTTGTTCTCACAAAGCGCTATAGCTACTCTAGCAGTAGCGCTCTTTATAGGCCCGCGCTATAGCTAAGTTCCTTAAATAAAAGAAAAAGAAAAAAAAAAGAAAAAGGAAAATAAATAGCTACTTCCTATAGTAGTAGCGCGTTTTAGTAGAAAGCGCTACAGCTAACTTAGCTATAACGCTTTTTCTCTACCATCGCTACTGCTATTTTGACTTAACCCCGCGCGGGCTCAAAATTTTGCTAAGTCCTTTCCTCTCTCTCCCCTCTATCCCCCCACTCCTCTGTCACTGCCGTCGATCGCCCTGCCCGAGCACGCCCTCGATGCCGGCCGTCGCCCGAGCCCGCCCTCGACCTCACCGCCGCCACCCGAGGCTGCCCTCGACCTCACCGCCGTCGCCCTCGACCTCGCCGCCGGCGCCCAAGCCCGCCTTGGACCGCCGCCGCCCGATCCGCCGGCCGTAAGCCTCTCCCTCTCCTCTCCCCTGCCCTCCTCTCTCTCTCTCTCTCTCTCTCTCTGCTAGGGCAAATTTCATATGTTGCTACTGTGATGATGTTCATATGAACCCTAGATTTGTTTAGGACAGTAGGAATTTTTTTAGCATTTAGGAAAAAAAATTAGCAATTTTTTTTAGGAAATTAGCTAGGGCAATTTTTTATGAAAATGCCTAAATAGTAATTCTATTTAGCTTTAAATTAACAGAGGGTATATAAATAATAGCATTTAGCTAGCGCATTAACAGAGGGTATATAAATTAGCTATAAATAACAAACAGTAGCATTTAGCTATAAACAAGAAACAATAGCATTTAGCTATAAATAAAAAACAGTAGCATTTAGCTATAAATAAAAAATAGTAGCATTTAACAATAACAAGAAACAATAGCATTAACTATAAATGGGGAACACTTGGGTCCTCCGTGGCCTATAAAGAGGGAACGACCACAGTTATCATTTTACGCCTTCTTCCTTCCCGCCGCCGCCTTTCTAATCTCCAGAGCTCCAGCACCCATTCACAGCAATTCCCCTTCTTGCTTCGGCCATGGCCAGATCCGGAGCCAACGGCAAGGGGGAGGCTTCCGTCGTCACTAACAACGATATCGAGGAGCTAAAGCGGGCCGGCTATCTATCAGCCGACATCGCCCACTGGACCCCTGAGAAGGGCCAGGTGATCCCTATGCCCAAGCTGGGCGAGAGAGTAGTTTTCCTCCCCCTTCATACGGGGTTTAGGCTTCCCGCTGCACCCTTTTGTGCGGGGGTTGATGTTCTTCTACGGGCTGGATTTTCATGATCTAGCGCCAAACTCCCTTCTTCATATTGCCACATTCATTACTGTTTGCGAGGCCCTCCTGCGGGTCCAGCCGCACTTCGGCTTGTGGCTGAAGGTGTTTAACGTCAAGCCCAAGGTGGTCGGCGGCGCCCAAGCGGACTGCGGCGGAGCGATGATCAGCAAGCTCACCCACGTCCCATGGCCGGAGGGCGCATTCATCGACACTGTTAAAGTGTGGTAGAAGGAGTGGTTCTACATCACGGAACAACGAGATGCGGCCTGGTCGGCCGTTCCAGAGTTCAGATCCGGACCCCCAACGAGATTGACTTCGTCGACAAGGAAAAGCCTAGACTGGGGTTCTATCGACGAGGTGAAGACGTTGCAGAAAGGTCTCTCCAGTGTGCTAGAGGACAGTGCCAAGCTGACCGAAGTGGTCCACATCATGCTCAATCGCCATCTCCTTCCATGCCAGCAGAGGGCCACTCCGATGTGGTCCTACAAGCCCGAGGATCCTGCCGTCGTGCAGCGCCTCTTCGGCACTACTCACAAGAAGGTGTGCAAGTTGCTATTCAAGCCCCAGAAGGAGTGGCCGGACAAGGAAGAAGACATCAGCTTCGACGCCGAACACTCCCCTAGGAAGGTAATTGATCGTTTACCTGATTTGTGTTCAGATTCTTATATCGCATAAGGTTCGGTTAAAAGTTTCTTTTGCTGCCTCTACAGGGCTGGCTTGACAAGGCCGAGAAGGTCAGCAGCCCGCCTCCGCTGCCCAAAGAACCTCGGAAATCCCAACTGGAGGAGCTGCTGGTGGTGGCGCCCTACGAGGCGCCCGAGAAGAAAGAGAAGAAGAAAAAGGACCTGCCGGAGGCCAGGAGGGGCCTACGTTCGAGAGGTCACCGGGACACCAAGGCCGGGGTTGCTGCAGCCCCATCCGCCCAGGACGGGAAAGAGAGCGATGATGAGGAGGAGAATGCCTCCTCACATTCCAAGAAGAGGGCAGTGTCCGAGGACGTCGAGGAGGAGCTGCCTGCTCGGGCCTTGAAGAGGCAATGCAGGCCCAAGGTGGACCTGCCCGATAGTTCGGACTCCGATGAGGAGTCCGTGGCGTCCGAAGAGGTCCCAGAAAAAGACCGCAGGGTCAAGCCCCCTGCCACAAGGTAAGAACTTCAGCATTTGTTTCGTTTTCACTAGCCCCGTACTGATGGACAGTGATTGTGCAATATCGCAGCCCTCCGCGCGGCCTTCCCACTGAGCAAACCTCGGAGGGGACCTCTCCGCCCGCTGATTTGGCGGACAGCGGATCCGAGCTGCGCTCTGCACCTCCCTTAATCCCCGAGGAGGCAGCGAAGGTGCTGTCCCGAAGGACCCCTCCCCGTCCGTACACCGGGAAGGGCATCGACGACATCATGGCCGAGGCCGATGCCTCGGTCGCGAAGGATCAGGAGGACGCGTCCCTCCTGGTGAACACGGGAGGGGAGTTCGGAGCATCCGGACCCTCCCGTCTAGCCGCACCAGAACCCCCGAAGTCCTCAGATGCGCCGGTCCCACCTTCCAACAAAGGGGGAGGCAAAGTTTCGTCGCCCGCGCCGGACGCCGATAACCGGGCGGCGCCAAGCTGGCCCGACACGATGGAGGGTTGGTAAACAGCTCCGTCATCATTGACGAACACCGCGCCCTTATGGGGGCGGTTCTACTGGGTGTTCGGTCCGTCCATGCCGGACTGAACGACGCTGTTCAAGGCCTCTTGACAAGCTTTGAGGTGAGTCAAGTAATATTCCTTTCCTCTAAAAATGGTTTTCCCCTTGCTAGCCGGAGCTTAAGTAGACCAGACATATATATGCCAGCCCCCGAGACTCTGTAAGGATTGCGAAAACCTTACAGAGGGTCAAATACCCATAGCCCAGCTGATAAGTTGTGGTGATTTAACATCGCAGGCATCGTCCTTGGCCGCGGCTGCGAACGCCGCTGCTTTTGAGGAGATGGATCGGAAGCTAAAATGCTCCGATGAAGAGCTTGACCTCGTCAACAGGCGATTTGACGAAGCGCATGGTAAGCTTGTGTTCAAATATATAGTTGAGGCAACCGAATACTGACGCTCCGGATTGTAGACTGAGCCTCTCACTATTAGGGAAAACCTTATACACAGAGGTATAGCAGTAGCGCTGGTCAGAAGAAAGCGCTACTGCTACTTAGCAGTAGCGCGCGTCAATAAAGGGCGCTACAACTATGGTGGTAGCAGTAGCGTGTTTGCACGTAAAAGCGCTACTACTATAATTCCCACACTGTTGCCGGTAGGCTAGGAATAGTAGTAGCGATCCTGCGGTAAGCACGCTACCGCTAAGTTCCTTGTAGTAGCGCGTTTTCGGTGTAGAGCGCTACTGCTAAGAAAAAGAAAATAAAATAAAAAAGAAATGAAAAAGTAAATGAAAATGAAAGAAATAGAAAAAGGAGAAAAAAAAGAAAATGTAAAAAAAAAGAAAAATAAAGGAGAAAGGCACAGCAGTAGCGCTTGTTCTCACAAAGCGCTATAGCTACTCTAGCAGTAGCGCTCTTTATAGGCCCGCGCTATGGCTAAGTTCCTTAAATAAAAGAAAAAGAAAAAGGAAAATAAATAGCTACTTCCTATAGCAGTAGCGTGTTTTAGTAGAAAGCGCTACAGCTAACTTAGCTATAACGCTTTTTCTCTACCATCGCTACTGCTATTTTGACTTAACCCCGCGCGGGCTCAAAATTTTGCTAAGTCCTTTCCTCTCTCTCCCCTCTATCCCCCCACTTCTCTGTCACTGCCGTCGATCGCCCTGCCCGAGCACGCCCTCGACGCCGGCCGTCGCCCGAGCCCGCCCTCGACCTCATCGCCGCCACCCGAGGCTGCCCTCGACCTCACCGCCGTCGCCCTCGACCTCGCCGCCGGCGCCCGAGCCCGCCCTGGACCGCCGCCGCCCGAGCCGCCGGCCGTAAGCCTCTCCCTCTCCTCTCCCCTGCCCTCCTCTCTCTCTCTCTCTCTCTCTGCTAGGGCAAATTTCATATGTTGCTACTGTGATGATGTTCATATGAACCCTAGATTTGTTTAGGACAGTAGGAATTTTTTTAGCATTTAGGAAAAAAAATTAGCAATTTTTTTAGGAAATTAGCTAGGGCAATTTTTTATGAAAATGCCTAAATAGTAATTCTATTTAGCTTTAAATTAACAGAGGGTATATAAATAATAGCATTTAGCTAGGGCATTAACAGAGGGTATATAAATTAGCTATAAATAACAAACAGTAGCATTTAGCTATAAACAAGAAACAATAGCATTTAGCTATAAATAAAAAACAGTAGCATTTAGCTATAAATAAAAAATAGTAGCATTTAACAATAACAAGAAACAATAGCATTTAGCTATAAATGGGGAACACTTGGGTCCTCCGTGGCCTATAAAGAGGGAACGACCACAGTTATCATTTTACGCCTTCTTCCTTCCCGCCGCCGCCTTTCTAATCTCCAGAGCTCCAGCACCCATTCACAGCAATTCCCCTTCTTGCTTCGGCCATGGCCGGATCCGGAGCCAACGGCAAGGGGGAGGCTTCCGTCGTCACTAACAACGACATCGAGGAGCTAAAGCGGGCCGGCTATCTATCAGCCGACATCGCCCACTGGACCCCTGAGAAGGGCCAGGTGATCCCTATGCCCAAGCTTGGCGAGAGAGTAGTTTCCTCCCCCTTCATCTGGGGTTTAGGCTTCCCGCTGCACCCTTTTGTGCGGGGGTTGATGTTCTTCTACGGGCTGAATTTTCATGATCTAGCACCAAACTCCCTTCTTCATATTGCCACATTCATTACTGTTTGCGAGGCCCTCCTGCGGGTCCAGCCGCACTTCGGCTTGTGGCTGAAGGTGTTTAACGTCAAGCCCAAGGTGGTCGGCGGCGCCCAAGCGGACTGCGGCGGAGCGATGATCAGCAAGCTCACCCACGTCCCATGGCCGGAGGGCGCATTCATCGACACTGTTAAAGTGTGGTAGAAGGAGTGGTTCTACATCACGGAACAACGAGATGCGGCCTGGTCGGCCGTTCCAGAGTTCAGATCCGGACCCCCAACGAGATTGACTTCGTCGACAAGGAAAAGCCTAGACTGGGGTTCTATCGACGAGGTGAAGACGTTGCAGAAAGGTCTCTCCAGTGTGCTAGAGGACAGTGCCAAGCTGACCGAAGTGGTCCACATCATGCTCAATCGCCATCTCCTTCCATGCCAGCAGAGGGCCACTCCGATGTGGTCCTACAAGCCCGAGGATCCTGCCGTCGTGCAGCGCCTCTTCGGCACTACTCACAAGAAGGTGTGCAAGTTGCTATTCAAGCCCCAGAAGGAGTGGCCGGACAAGGAAGGAGACATCGGCTTCGACGCCGAACACTCCCCTAGGAAGGTAATTGATCGTTTACCTGATTTGTGTTCAGATTCTTATATCGCATAAGGTTCGGTTAAAAGTTTCTTTTGCTGCCTCTATAGGGCTGGCTTGAGAAGGCCTAGAAGGTCAGCAGCCTGCCTCCGCTGCCCAAAGAACCTCGGAAATCCCAACTGGAGGAGCTGCTGGTGGTGGCGCCCTACGAGGCGCCCGAGAAGAAAGAGAAGAAGAAAAGGACCTGCCGGAGGCCAGGAGGGGCCTACGTTCGAGAGGTCACCGGGACACCAAGGCCGGGGTTGCTGCAGCCCCATCCGCCCAGGACGGGAAAGAGAGCGATGATGAGGAGGAGAATGCCTCCTCACATTCCAAGAAGAGGGCCGTGTCCGAGGACGTCGAGGAGGAGCTGCCTGCTCGGGCCTTGAAGAGGCAATGCAGGCCCAAGGTGGACCTGCCCGATAGTTCGGACTCCGATGAGGAGTCCGTGGCGTCCGAAGAGGTCCCAGAAAAAGACCGCAGGGTCAAGCCCCCTGCCACAAGGTAAGAACTTCAGCATTTGTTTCGTTTTCACTAGCCCCGTACTGATGGACAGTGATTGTGCAATATCGCAGCCCTCCGCGCGGCCTTCCCACTGAGCAAACCTCGGAGGGGACCTCTCCGCCCGCTGATTTGGCGGACAGCGGATCCGAGCTGCGCTCTGCACCTCCCTTAATCCGCGAGGAGGCAGCGAAGGTGCTGTCCCGAAGGACCCCTCCCCGTCCGTACACCGGGAAGGGCATCGACGACATCATGGCCGAGGCCGATGCCTCGGTCGCGAAGGATCAGGAGCACGCGTCCCTCCTGGTGAACACGGGAGGGGAGTTTGGAGCATCCGGACCCTCCTCTCTAGCCGCACCAGAACCCCCGAAGTCCTCAGATGCGCCGGTCCCACCTTCCAACAAAGGGGGAGGCAAAGTTTCGTCGCCCGCGCCGGACGCCGATAACCGGGCGGCGCCAAGCTGGCCCGACACGATGGAGGGTTGGTAAACAGCTCCGTCATCATTGACGAACACCGCGCCCTTATGGGGGCGGTTCTACTGGGTGTTCGGTCCGTCCATGCCGGACTGAACGACGCTGTTCAAGGCCTCTTGACAAGCTTTGAGGTGAGTCAAGTAATATTCCTTTCCTCTAAAAACGGGTTTCCCCTTGCTAGCCGGAGCTTAAGTAGACCAGACATATATATGCCAGCCCCCGAGACTCTGTAAGGATTGCGAAAACCTTACAGAGGGTCAAATACCCATAGCCCAGCTGATAAGTTGTGGTGATTTAACATCGCAGGCATTGTCCTTGGCCGCGGCTACGAACGCCGCTACTTTTGAGGAGATGGATCGGAAGCTAAAATGCTCCGATGAAGAGCTTGACCTCTGTAGGGTAACGCAGCAGAAAACAAAAAAATTTGACCTACGCACCCGCCCAGGACCACTATGGAGACTACATACAAGGTTTGATCATTTTCGTTACCGACTCGTAGCGCAGCGGAAGTAGAGTCGATGACGATCGGCGGTGCAGATCCCCGCAGCTAGGATTTACAACCTCCCAACCGCGAGGATGTATACCCTTGTCTTCCCTTCGAACAGCCCTCCGGGAGGCGGTCGAACAGTCCCCCGGACGGTGTCGCGGACAGCCCTTCGGGAGGACCTTCGAAACTCGAACGGTCACTTGGACAGCCCTTCGGGAGGACTCACAGAACTTGGACCGTCACTTGGACAGCCCTTCGGGAGGCACTCACGAACAGCCCCTCGGGCACTAAGATCGAAACTACGACCTCTCTACAGAGTTGCACACATACGGTGTCATCTATCCGGCAGGGCTTCGCCGTCCAGAACTAGTTCCCACCGGAACCCAGACAGCCTTTCGGCTCTGCAAAACTATTTTGCGGGGAGGGAGAGAGAAGCCAGATCATGCAATGGCACTTGTATGTGAGAAGGAGTGAGTGTGGAGGGCTGCCCCTCCACCTCTATTTGTAGGAAATCCCAAGGGGTAGGGTGGTTTTACAAGAAAACCCAAAAGCACATGAATGAAGTCCTTCCACAAGGACCCAAATGTGAAACCAAGGCACAAGAGGGGGCTCCAAGGAGGAGCCCCCATGTGGCCGGCCACACCTAGGAGGGGCCCCCCCAAGGGAGCCTCATCCATCCATGTCACCCCCAAAAAATATCTTGGGACAAAACCCAAAATAATGGCTTTCCAAAAAGTAACCCAAAAAGCACTTTCACTATTCATGACGACATTTTTCAGCGTCCGTTCGAACTGAAAATATTTATGTGGGCTTAGAACATTTCTAGTACCCACTAAAATAATTTTCAATGCGTTCTGGAACAATTCCAGTTTAGTGATTTCATCTGCGAAAAGCATCTGAAGCGGTTCCGGCAGCTCCGGAACATTTCCGGTTTTCATCTCAGAAAATTCCCAGAAGTTTCCAGAATGATTCTGGCACCCTCCAAGAATTATCAGGCATGTGCCGAAACCAATTTGACTTAATGGAATACCCCGAAACAACTTTTCAGTTTCACCGAAACTCATCCGGTGTTCTCTCTGCGGAACTTTTCCGCTGTCCGAAACTTTTTCGGTGATTTTCTCTCAGACTCCCTGTCTAGTATTCAGCAGATAGATGACCCTTAAGCATGTGACCCTAAAGGTTCGGTGAAGTATAGACATGACACGGAACCCCTTCCGATCAATGATCAACATCGGAGCCGTGGACACCCATATTGACCCCTATACCCACACGAATGAATATTCTAGTGCACCTCCAGTTGCCGTGTGCTATTCCTGTTGCTTCGCGATATGTTACAAATACCCGAGGTGAGACATGATGGCATCCCCGTGGGTCAACAACTTGTCCACTATGCCAGTTACCTCGTTACCGGTATTTGTTCTCTTTTCTCGTTCCCGTGTTCCGGCATCCCCGTGATCAAATCACAAAGTGTCTGGCCAGACAATGATGGATACCGTAACACCAAGAGGGCCCAGAGATATCTCTCCATCGTCGGAGGAGCAAATCCCAATCTCGAGCTATCAAGTTACTTGACACACTTTTCCATGAACCCGTAAGCCGCCGTAATAGCCACCCATTTACGGATGACGTTTAACAAACCCCAAAGTTCATGAATCAAGCATGAAGAAACTCGATACTCTCATGGTCTAAGGAATCATGCAAACGTTAACCATCTCTGTGTTATTAACCATTAACTTGTGACGAAAGTATCCCATAGCATAACATCAATTCGGGTCGATTCAACACAAATGTTCTTCTAACATTGTGCCCTCAAAGTTGCCGGCATAGTCATGCCCATGATCAGGAAAACAGAACCATCATGCAACACTTGAGCTAGTCTCAGAGGCCAGACTAGGAATATATTTTACCATTTATTATTCCACACGTGCATATGAGTCTTCCTCCGAGCCTCGTGGTTATTGTAGACTCTAGAACCATAGCAGTTATAGCATGGAACATAAACCTAATTATGAACAGGGAGATAATCAATAACATTTATTATTGCCTCTAGCGCATATCTCCTACAGACTCCCACTTGCACTAGAGTCAATAATCTAGTTAATGCTAATGCACTTCACACCTGTGGCACACCGGTGTAAATATGCTTCGCATGTGGTATAGCCTGATGTCCAACGGATCTGACGACTTCAGCTCCGTGTGTATCTTTGCGTATCCTCGCGTTTTTACGCTTTCACAAAATTCATATTTTGTGTGGACTTGGCTTTGTATGTATGTGAATCACAGGTCGAACCTGGATTCCTCAGACTGAGTTATGGAGCAACTACCCGCAGTAGTGTCCCATTGACAAAAGCCATCTTGGAACCATACTAAGTTCATGAATGAACTATATGATTCAACATCTTCTTTGTCGCTTTA
Organism: Thinopyrum elongatum; assembly: GCA_011799875.1. Classification (NCBI taxonomy): domain Eukaryota; kingdom Viridiplantae; phylum Streptophyta; class Magnoliopsida; order Poales; family Poaceae; genus Thinopyrum; species Thinopyrum elongatum. The sequence continues at coordinate 49,248,948 of CM022303.1, read as the reverse complement.
AAAGCGGCAACATACTTCGCCTCTGTTATAGAATTCGCCACAGTAACTTGTTTGAACAAATTCCAACTAACTGTGCCACCAGATTGTGTGTTACACAAAACCCTCAATTTAAATCGAAAATCGCATGGAGCATGGATGAAGACTGTATCGATGTTACCTTTTACAACGAACTCTTCATGATCTCCGCTTGCGAGAAAACATGTCATCAGTGCTATTATAGTACTCAATGACCCTTTTTCACTGTTGTCCCATGATCAGTACTTTTGATCACTTTGGTATCTATACTCGCAACAACTTTGGGAGTATTGGACATATCTGGTTTGTTTTTACATACCATGGAATACATGATTAATCCAAACACAAGGGTGTGTGGAATCTCCATCATGTATTTTGCTCATCAGTGTTTTGGGACACCGAGTCTTGCAAAAACTCTTTCCATGTGACTTCGGCAAGAATCACTCCTTGACGTTTTTAATGCTAAAAGGTTTTAGCATTTTGTCAATATGTATCTTTGCTCAGCCCCATCAGGTAAATCTATCTCCATAGATCATCATGCCTAATATCAAGGCTATTTAGCCCAAGAACTTCATCGGAAAACTATTTTCAAATGAAGTCCTAATTCGTGTCAAGAAATTTTTTTCCAATTAACAATGTGTCAAGCACACAACGTTTTTTAGAAATTTTATTATGCTCCCACTTACTTTCTTGAATTACAAGCATCTTCGTGACCCATTGATGAAGTCAAACCCCTTTGACCATTTCATCAAAACACGAAGATTCCAACTCCATTTTGCTCTCTTCTGTCCATTGCTGGAACTCTGAAGTTTGCACCCTTACTAGCATCCTCTGGATAGACAAAATACCTTGGACTGTAACACATGCAAGTCCTTGGTTTCATTTCCATCAGATGGAAATCCTTCTGTCATCCTTGTTTTATTCTCATGATTGAAATATGTATTAATTGCTAGTTCAACCCGAACCGACTTTAAGCATCGCTACGGTGAGACAATCTCATCGTAGTCAACTCCTTGAACTTGTTTTTGTAACAAGTCGAGCTTTATGGATAAAACATTTTATCCATATCAGTTTTAAGTTGCATAAATATTCGTTAGACTCTAATTCTTCCGAGAGGTGTATCAAGGTTTTAATCTTGAATCACTTATATGGAAACTAACTCAGGTTGTATTGGCATTTAGCCAATTCCGGAGTCAGGGCCCATCAACGCTTCCTTGTGTATCGTAGGTATACTGTTGTCTAACAACAATATCTCGTTTGCGCACCTGAGAGGTTTGCACGAGCCTTGCCTACGTGGTTCAGCTGCAAGTTCGACCGAAGTCCATACATTTTATTGTAGAGACTTCCGTATCAGTCGCAGTAGGAAAACCTGGAATTACTTCCAAGGTCTCTTTCCTTTGATCTAATGACGAAGATACTGTTTATCTCGTCGAGTTGCACTATTCTCCCACTCACCTTTTTGAAAGAACCATTTTCTTCAAAAAGCATACCGTTCTTAGTGGCAAACCTATTTGCCTCGGCATAGTGAGGGAGGAATACCCAACATTTTGGGATAACCTACAAAGTAGCACTTGTCTGATTTGGAATAGGTTTGTAACCTTTTACACAAGCCCCATATTCCAAATGTTTAAGAAAAGATATAACATGGTTGGGCGTACCATACCATGGTGTCATTTCAACAGACCAGATGGAGCTCTTTTCAGTGTAAAAGCCGCAGTCTCTAAAGCATCATTCTTTAAAAGGGATAATGGCAAATTTATTTATGTCATCTTTGATCTTACCATGTCATAAATGGTTCGATTACATCTTCACGGACTTTCCACTTGCAGTGGTGCTCCGGGAGGTGCAAGTTATGAAACCCCTTTCACAACTCATCAGACATTCGCTAAACTTGTAACTCAAATATTCCTTTCTGCAATCGAATTGTAGAAACATAATTTTCTTGTTACAATAACTTCTACTTCATATTTGAAAACCTTTTGAATGATTTCAAAAGATCCAGACTTTCGTCTCATCAAGTAAATATCCATATATCTCCTTGAGTCATTTCTGAAGATAGATAAATCCACTACTTGCAACAACATTTATTGAACTACACACATCAAAATGTATGATCACCAATAAGTTTGTTGCTCATTCCTTATGGCCTGTGAACGGTATTTCAGTCACTTCACTTTTCGGAGGAAAATTGCAAGTGTCGGATGATTCAAAATCAAACGACTTCAAAATCCATCATAATGAAGTTTTCCATGCGGGTTTCTCCAATGTGACCAAATGCAGTGCCACACTTGTGTGGTATTCTTTTAGTCTTGCGACATTTAGCGTCAGTGTTATAGATGTATCATATTACCATCAATATTCATAACATACGTCCAATCTCGGATGGAAGCATGGCCCTTTATGTTATTCATAATACTGAACAACAATTGTTCTTTTATGAACAACTCTTTTGCAACAAACATTGTGCAATGGGCTAGAGTGTGTAAAACTCTAAAATGAATTATGAAAGTAAATCCAGAGGTAATATATTATTATCATTATTCATAACATGCATCTCATTCTCAATGAAAGTATGGCCCTTATGTTATTCATAACATCGAACATAAAAAGTTCTCTTATGAACAACCTTCTTGCAAGATTGCTTTATGCAAAGGCTAGAGTTTGTAAAACTCTAAATGAATTATGAAAATAAATACAGACGGTAATACACCGATGGAAGGTATAGTAACATTTACTATGTTCCCTGTGTATACCTAAACCTCATTCCTGGCTAGTCTTTCAGGCCATAGTAGTTCTTACATCGAGTTGCAACAGAATGCAATCGAGCGGGTATCTCTATGATTAACTCACAATACCCAAGAATCAGTGATTAACAAATTAATCATAATTCCCAAGAACTATATCTTTGACTAGCCTTCTATACATCAAAAACTTGTATGACATTCATACATGAGCTGGATATTCCAGTCTTCTTTCTTTCTGCCATTATACTTCTAACAGTTTAACTTTTAGTATTTCTCCTACTCTCAGAAGAAGCACCAAACTTAAGAGTGGCGTTAGCCCCGGACTTCCTAGGCGTGAAAGTTTCACTAACACCCTTCGGACACTTCCTTTCTCTTTAAGTTGTTGTTTTATTCACCTTTCATCATATGACAGGCGTTCTTCTGGATCCCTCTCTTATTAGTCTAATGCATAGTAAACTCTTTTACTAATAGTTTGCAAACAAACATTGCTTTGGATATCTCATATCTTTTAGCCTTTGTCTGTCTCTGAAAATGATTTTCAGATTCCATGAATATCACATAACTATCCAAACTTTCGAAGTTCGGGTCTCATGGAAGCAAACATATTGCACTTGACTGAAACGGAATTCTAGTTTTTGGATCGAAGGACGAGAGTCACATGATCCATAGCATAAGCGAGAGAATACCGAAAGTATGCGATAGGACAAAGTCCTTCTCGGCACTCTTGAGGACAATCCTCACATTACGTTACCAACCGTAAAGTTTTAACCAGATATTTAACAGCTATTCAATTTTAATAGGGAAGGTGGAAACGCGAGCCATTATTCTACAACTATTATGCAAACCACACTTAGACAGTGTTCATAATTAATTGCACTGAGAATTAAACAAGTTAATTCAACAGTGCGCTCCCACTCAAATCAATATCTCTCATAATTGATTTTGAGTGATACAAGATCCAGACTTCAATTCATCGCCATAGAATCATCATCTCATGACGGGAATTTTAATCGGTAGGCCAACTTGCCGATCACATCTCTATGTGACTCTTGTTCATCTTTCGATGCGTGTGTTCCGAGCTCATGACTTTCATGCCTGAACGTCAAGACAACCAAGTGATCACGCTGCGAGGTCTCAACTCACCCGCCTCACACTTCCCTAATCGTTCGTACCCATGCATCCATGGCGCACCCCGAAAAGTTAGGTGCCGTGACGGTGCTACACTTGGGAGAACACTAACTACTTGATAATTTTGTGTGAGAGATCACCCTAATAAAAGCGACTACCGCGCAATCAAGAAGGGTGCATCATAAGGGATAAACATCTCAAGCAATTCATAATAGCATGACATGGTATAGCCCTTTCGGACGGAGAAGTCTTGTATTTCTTCGTCTTCGGCATTCGCGTCGGTGTTCACCTTCGCAAAGATTGCCACCACCTTGTCGATGCACCAGATAATATTGCTATCTCTATAGCTAATAAAATAATGCATTACAACAAGGTTGACACGCAGGTCATTAAAGTGCAATCATATGGCTCCAGCCATCATGCCGAATCATGACACGCAGGTCATGTTAATAAATTTACATTATATAGACATCTCATACATAATCAAATTATTATGAGCACTGCTATACCACATCACATGCACATGCAAACCCTCCTGCAAAACCAAGTTAGACGCCTCTAATTGGTTCATGCAAAAACTTGTTTTTCGTGGCTTCTAAGGTTTCGAAACAAACCGAAGCTACCAACGTCCATCATAAAGTATGATAATTCAAGTCGCTAGATTAACAATGCGGGGTGTATGAAGCACGAGATAATAAAATCTTGAACCCCATACTAAACTTCGTCATACGCATGACCCCCGTGCAGATCATATCTGCATTGCCCTTTTGTCTGCGAAATTTCATCTTTCTTTTTAACTACGGTGGAATTCAATGAACTGTTAGCACTTCGTTGATCAATCAGGATCGCGGATTGCCAGAACATTGAAACTCCACCATGCTGTTATCAAGATCAGAAATATGCAAATTCCAGGGAAGCAACAAGAACATCGGGTAACAGATTTCATCTGCTACCCGCACAAATAATTTTCAGTAATAGAACTCATCTACTACCTAATTATATTGTGCAACACCCATACATCTCATGTATTCTAGATCGCAACCTGCATCTACGCATAGCACGGCTCATGATGCCACTGTAGGGTAACGCAGCAGAAAACAAAAAATTCTGACCTACGCACCAGCCCAGGACCACTATGGAGACTGCATACAAGGTTTGATCATTTTCGTTACCGACTCGTAGCGCAGCGGAAGTAGAGTCGATGACGATCGGCGGTGCAGATCCCCGCAGCTAGGATTTACAACCTCCCAACCGCGAGGATGTATACCCTCGTCTTCCCTTCGGACAGCCCTTCGGGAGGACCTTCGAAACTCGAACGGTCACTTGGACAGCCCTTCGGGAGGACTCACAGAACTTGGACCGTCACTTGGACAGCCCTTCGGGAGGCACTCACGAACAGCCCCTCGGGCACTAAGATCGAAACTACGACCTCTCTACAGAGTTGCACACATACGGTGTCATCTATCCGGCAGGGCTTCGCCGTCCAGAACTAGTTCCCACCGGAACCCAGACAGCCTTTCGGCTCTGCAAAACTATTTTGCGGGGAGGGAGAGAGAAGCCAGATCATGCAATGGCACTTGTATGTGAGAAGGAGTGAGTGTGGAGGGCTGCCCCTCCATCTCTATTTATAGGAAATCCCAAGGGGTAGGGTGGTTTTACAAGAAAACCCAAAAGCACATGAATGAAGTCCTTCCATAAGGACCCAAATGTGAAACCAAGGCACAAGAGGGGGCTCCAAGGAGGAGCCCCCATGTGGCCGGCCACACCTAGGAGGGGCCCCCCCAAGGGAGCCTCATCCATCCATGTCACCCCCAAAAAATATCTTGGGACAAAACCCAAAATAATGGCTTTCCAAAAAGTAACCCAAAAAGCACTTTCACTATTCATGACGACATTTTTCAGCGTCCGTTCGAACTGAAAATATTTATGTGGGCTTAGAACATTTCCAGTACCCACTAAAATAATTTTCAATGCGTTCTGGAACAATTCCAGTTTAGTGATTTCATCTGCGAAAAGCATCTGAAGCGGTTCCGGCAGCTCCGGAACATTTCCGGTTTTCATCTCAGAAAATTCCCAGAAGTTTCCAGAATGATTCTGGCACCCTCCAAGACTTATCAGGCATGTGCCGAAACCAATTTGACTTAATGGAATACCCTGAAACAACTTTTCAGTTTCACCGAAACTCATCCGGTGTTCTCTCTGCGGAACTTTTCCGCTGTCCGAAACTTTTTCGGTGTCCGAAACTTTTTCGGTGATTTTCTCTCAGACTCCCTGTCTAATATTCAGCAGATAGATGACCCTTAAGCGTGTGACCCTATAGGTTCGGTGAAGTATAGACATGACACGGAACCCCTTCCGATCAATGATCAACATCGGAGCCGTGGACACCCATATTGACCCCTATACCCACACGAATGAATATTCGAGTGAACCTCCAGTTGCCGTGTGCTATTCCTGTTGCTTCGCGATAGGTTACAAATACCCGAGGTGAGACAGATGGCATCCCCGTGGGTCAATAACTTGTCCACTATGCCAGTTACCTCGTTACCGGTATTTGTTCTCTTTTCTCGTTCCCGTGTTCCGGCATCCCCGTGATCAAATCACAAAGTGTCTGGCCAGACGATGATGGATACCGTAACACCAAGAGGGCCCAGAGATATCTCTCCATCATCGGAGGAGCAAATCCCAATCTCGAGCTATCAAGTTACTTGACACACTTTTCCATGAACCCGTAAGCCGCCGTAATAGCCACCCATTTACGGATGACGTTTAACAAACCCCAAAGTTCATGAATCAAGCATGAAGAAACTCGATACTCTCATGGTCTAAGGAATCATGCAAACGTTAACCATCTCTGTGTTATTAACCATTAACTTGTGACGAAAGTATCCCATAGCATAACATCAATTCGGGTCGATTCAACACAAATGTTCTTCTAACATTGTGCCCTCAAAGTTGCCGGCATAGTCATGCCCATGATCAGGAAAACAGAACCATCATGCAACACTTGAGCTAGTCTCAGAGGCCAGACTAGGAATATATTTTACCATTTATTATTCCACACGTGCATATGAGTCTTCCTCCGAGCCTCGTGGTTATTGTAGACTCGAGAACCATAGCAGTTATAGCATGGAACATAAACCTAATTATGAACAGGGAGATAATCAATAACATTTATTATTGCCTCTAGGGCATATCTCCTACAACCTCGTCAACAGGCGATTTGACGAAGCGCATGGTAAGCTCGTGTTCAAATATATAGTTGAGGCAACCGAATACTGACGCTCCGGATTGTAGACTGAGCCTCTCACTATTAGGGAAAACTTTATACACAGAGGTATAGCAGTAGCGCTGGTAAGAAGAAAGCGCTACTGCTACTTAGCAGTAGCGCGCGTCAACAAAGGGCGCTACAACTATGGTGGTAGCAGTAGCGTGTTTGCACGTAAAAGCGCTACTACTATAATTCCCACACTGTTGCCGGTAGGCTAGGAATAGTAGTAGCGATCCTGCGGTAAGCACGCTACCGCTAAGTTCCTTGTAGTAGCGCGTTTTCGGTGCAGAGCGCTACTGCTAAGAAAAAGAAAATAAAATGAAAAAGAAATAGAAAAGTAAATGAAAATGAAAGAAATAGAAAAAGGAGAAATAAAAAAAAGAAAATGTAAAAAAAAGAAAAATAAAGGAGAAAGGCATAGCAGTAGCGCTTGTTCTCACAAAGCGCTATAGCTACTCTAGCAGTAGCGCTCTTTATAGGCCCGCGCTATAGCTAAGTTCCTTAAATAAAAGAAAAAGAAAAAGGAAAATAAATAGCTACTTCCTATAGCAGTAGCGCGTTTTAGTAGAAAGCGCTACAGGTAACTTAGCTATAACGCTTTTTCTCTACCATCGCTACCGCTATTTTGACTTAACCCCGCGCGGGCTCAAAATTTTGCTAAGTCCTTTCCCCCTTCTCCCCTCTATCCCCCCACTCCTCTGTCACTGCCGTCGATCGCCCTGCCCGAGCACGCCCTCGACGCCGGCCATCGCCCGAGCCCGCCCTCGACCTCACCGCCGCCGCCCGAGGCCGCCCTCGACCTCACCGCCATCGCCCTCGACCTCGCCGCCGCCGCCTGAGCCCGCCCTGGACCGCCGCTGCCCGAGCCGCCGGCCGTAAGCCTCTCCCTCTCCTCTCCCCTGCCCTCCTCTCTCTCTCTCTCTCTCTCTCTCTCTCTGCTAGGGCAAATTTCATATGTTGCTACTGTGATGATGTTCATATGAACCCTAGATTTGTTTAGGACAGTAGGAATTTTTTTAGCATTTAGGAAAAAAAAATTAGCAATTTTTTTTAGGAAATTAGCTAGGGCAATTTTTTATGAAAATGCCTAAATAGTAATTCCATTTAGCTTTAAATTAACAGAGGGTATATAAATAATAGCATTTAGCTAGGGCATTAACAGAGGGTATATAAATTAGCTATAAATAACAAACAGTAGCATTTAGCTATAAACAAGAAACAATAGCATTTAGCTATAAATAAAAAATAGTAGCATTTAGCTATAAATAAAAAATAGTAGCATTTAGCTATAAAAAACAGTAGCATTTAGCATTTAGCTATAAATTAGCTTTAAACAAAAAAAGCATTTAGCTATAAATAAAAAACAGTAGCTATGGCATTTAGCTATAAACAAAAAACAGAATTGTTTTTCTTTTCAAAAACTTGGTTAAAGTAATTGTTGCTATATAAACAAAAAATAAGATTGATGTTATATGATATATGTCATTGATGTTCATTTGCATATTCCATTATTGTTGATTATATCTTTTCATTGACGTGGTCATGTTATATGCAAATTCCTCAATAGTGTTTGCTCATGTATATCTACTGTTGTATTTGCTCATGTACAGGTTCTTAAATGGTCCTGTTATATGCAACATTGAAGTGGTTCGATTGTGCCCAAGTGGCCTTTTGTTGTTTGCAGGGAATGAAGCCGAGTGGCCTATGTTTTACCGGAATGTTGATTCATTTCCGTTCCAGCAAATTTCAAGCGCTCGATTTGTCCACTTTGCAGCAAAGGTCATGCCGAAATTTTCCGTGAATTTTGGCATGACTTGTGCTACAAACTAGGACATATCGAGTGCCTGGGATTTGCCGCAGCAGGAATGAATCAACATTCCTACAAAACATAGGCCTTTTTTATGTCATTATTCATTTTATTAGGTTTAGAATTAATTGATTAGATTTAATCATAGGAAACATGGCTAGCAACGATGAAGGACAGGGTTCTGGTGAGTGCGACGTCTACGAGGCGGCAGACGCCTATTTGAACCTTCTCGAGGAGCAACGGTTGTTGCAGGGCCCACCTGTCACATCCGAGACTGAGACCGACATCGAGACCGGCGCCGAGACCGGCGCTGAGACCGACAACGGTGAAGCCAGTATAGAACCGAAGCCGAAGAGGATACGGCGCCCAAACCAGCTCAACACTACTAGACTGGTGGTCACGGAGGTGGACTCCGGCAATTTTGAGCCAAAAGAGCCTGCGGAAGCGCGCGCGTGCTACGGCAATCAAATAGGCTGCATCCTACGAGCAACCGCCACCATCAACGATGAGAAACTAAAGAAGATACCAGATATGGAGCACTCCCTCCTAACTAAGCTGCACCAGGTATTCTTGTTCCCAGGCCGGGATGAAATCAAATATACTCGACCGTGGCAAGACCCGGCAATGAAGAAGATAAACAAACGCGCCATGGTCAAGTTTAGCGGCACGTTGTCCGCCTGGAAAGTAAGGGTGAAACATCGGATCATTGCCAAAAAGGAACCCTACTCCGAGATTGTAAAGGATAATCCGACAATTACGGAAGAGCAGTTCGAAATATTCAAGAAGGCTTGCATTGCCGAAGCTGCCAAAGAAAAGTCGGAGTACATGAAGGGGCTTCAAGAGAGGAACATGGGGTGCCACCACCTCGGAAGCCATGTTTACGCGGGGAAGAGGCCCATATGGGCCAAGGAGGACGCGGAACACAAAAGTCTGGGGATCCCAGACCCCTTGGCGGAGTTCACCATCCCGCAGGAGCGTGACATCATCAGGGACCGGTACTGTTGGGACCCAGTCAACAAGGTTTTCGATACGGACGCGGTCACGAAGGAGTTCATGAGACTGCTGGTAATTATTAATTTACCCCCTAATTTTAGCTTCTGATCAATTCGACTGCATGTTTAGCCACATTTGTAAACGATCCACGTTCCTTTTGCAGAAAGAGCAGCACAGGATTGCGGCCGAAAGCGACTCGCCGTCTGAGGCATTGGCGAGGCCCAAGTGGGACACCCCATTCAACCGGGCCTTGAACATATTGAAAGGACTCCCGGTGGACACTCGGCCATCGTATGGACGCGTGCACGGCGTCGGAGACGGCGCCACATGGAAGAAGTACTACCGTGAGACCGCCGAGGAGAAAAAGGAAAGACGGAGGTTAAATGAAGAAAACATCGACAAGAAGGTTGAGATTGCGGTTGATAAGAAATCAGCTGAGACAGTCAAAGCAGCAGTAGCTGCCGCAAGAGAGGAAATGGCAGCTTCGTATAGTGTCTTGCTTCCGGCTATCGTCAGTTGGAGCAAGCAAAATCCAAATAAAGAGGCAGCGGACTTTCCCCTTTCCAACTTCTTCGGGAGCAACTCGTTTAGCGTTGCACTAGCACCTGCTCACGCAACCGCACCTGCTCCTGCATCTGCTCCCGCACCTGCTCATAGCAGCCCGTCCTCCGTCTCTGGCGTGCTCGGCGGGGCATCGTCTTTGGCTGAGCTCAACGCCCTCACGGTATACCTGTCACACCGGCCCTCTTCAATATATGTATAATCTCCCGTTTCCATTGCCTTTCAGATGTCTCACATCGCAGACATGTCTTTGCAGGCCGACATAACCCCGTGCACCATACTATACACCATCAGCGGCCAGAAGGTGGATGTGGGAAAGGCGACGATAGTGAAGCCGAAGGAAGATTTGTTCCACAGCCGGCCGATCCCTCCTCATGTCTTCAAGGTTTTCGTGGCCAGTGTCAAACCGGGCCATGAGAATTTGGCTCCTCCGGTAGCACTAAGGGGAGATGACGACGAGACCCTGCGGCGGCTTGGCGATTGCAAGAGTTGTGTCCTGTTGTGGCCGAAGAGTCTGCTTCGTTTGGAGGCGGCCGGGAGCATAGCCACGACCACGCAGCCTCAGTAAGGTATGAGCACCAACACACCACCTACCCAATTAGCGTTGTCTGTCGTGCCGGGTGATAGCGGACGGCATGAGGAAGAGGCTCCATTAGTCGCTGATGACGTCGCCGCCGTCGAAGAAGCAATGCATGATATTGATGCCATCGATGAGGATGACGATGACCCTCTACAGTATCTCAATACTGGCGCCTATGACGATGGAGGATTGATGGCTCAGCAGTATGAGTACTCAGGGTTTGAGCATGATGATTCTGTGCCTGAATTGCGGAGGATGAACGTATTATAGGCTCACTTCAAGTAGCAAAGAAGCATAGGAAGAGACCGAGGAAAGGCAAAGCTGCTTCTATGAGCCAGCCGCCTCCGCAGCCTCAGGTTGAAGACCGTATACCTATCATAGGTGCGGCAAAATACCATATCCCCGATGATCCGATCCTACCTAAGGCAGCGGTAGAGGCCATATACGGCGATCTAAGGAGACTTCATGACGATGTGCTGCAGAGAGAGAAAAGCTTGATCGCCTCGGAAAATCTAGGATACCCGCTCTACGTGGTTAATGTGCCGCAGCAAAGGTTGTACGTTGACACATTCCCCGTAGAAAAGTTCTTCCTTCGATTCGATTACATCTTCGACATGTTTCACTTGAAAAAGCTGGATTTTATGTTTGTCCGCCTTTTTGCCTTGTACATGAACTACATCATCAGGATTGAGCAGATACCTTATATCTGTGTCGCTGACCCGTACTTCATGCACGAGGGCTTCTTGGCAGTCTGCACAAAGCACCATGAATACGCGAGTAACTACATCACCGATTTCATGGTCGGCAATAAGGACAAGGAGACGATTCTCGTGTCTTATCATCCCATGTAAGTCATCCGCGGATATCCTTCCTTCGATTTCAATCATTCATTTGCACGCGTGGAGGCTAATTTGAGGTGTACTTATTTTGCACAGCGACGGGTGCGCCGTCCTCATCATCCTTTACCCCCGATTCTCCCACGCTCTTTACTTGGAGTCGTCGAAGAACATGAAGAAAAAGGATTACACCCACATCAAGTCTGTTCTCAACAGTGTTATCTTTAGCTAAGGGCTACGGGGTGGAGAGATCACGCTCAAGAAGACAAGGAACCGTGCGCCCGCCTTCGGCCATAAGACATACTTCTGCTGCATCCACTAACCGAGTGGTACTCTCATTGATGGATTCTATGCCCTCCACCACATGCTGGAGTACAAACGGGATCAGCAGAACCTTCGCATGTCACCTAGATCCGGCAATGCCAATATTCTGCAATGGGCAAAGAAACTAGGAGATATCCCGGATCATCGACTCCGAGCAGAGTTCTATCACATCCAGCGTGAACTTGCCCAAATCAGCATGAAGGAGCTCCTCGAAAAAACAGGGATGTTCTACGAAGAAGGGCAAATGTCGCGGGAAGACATCCAAACACGCGTATCTGCTCAGCGTCTCGACCTGAAGCCTTTCACTGCGCTTGGGGACTATCTCCCTGACTTGGATGGATGGCACAACATGTTGGAGTGATTGACGATATATGACAATGTGTCCGTTTAGTCCATACTTTCTCTATGACGAAACTTTGAGTTATGCACGATGAAACTTTATTTGTGATGTAATTAAACCGTCCTCCTCAACTAGCGAAGATCACTCTAGTTAGGGCATTTTGGGTAGGATGAACTTTGTTATTTATGCTTATGATATGTTGCTTCTATTTTTGCCAACTCGGTCTCTTTCTGTTGCTCAACTATATATGTTGCATATTATCGACTCATGTGACGATGCAGGTACATAGATCATCGATGGCGAAGAAGTGTTGCGCCAGGAGTATACGACGAGTGACGAGTGGCCGGAGTGTCAGGCCCAGGTGTACCGGTTTCCGAGCGACAGCCAGAGAGGGTTCGATAGCAGAGCCGAAGCGGAAAATAGTTAGTTTAGGTTCACGCTAGTGCGAGAGAGGGATACGAACCGGCGCCTCAAGAAGTACTACATTATGTATAATGAGACATGTCATGTAACTTGTATAGCTATATCATGATTATGATGTGACGACATGATTTGTGTTGGATGATATGATGAGACTATTATGTGTATGATATGATGAGCATATTGCATGTGTATGATATGATTAGAATACTGTATAAAACCTGTACAAAAACATCGCAAATACGTAGCAAAAAAAAGATATGTGAAAATATAGTAGTAGCGCTCTTTAATGCTGGACACGAAAACGCTACTGCTAAGGCACTTAGCAGTAGCGCTGGTGTGGAAAGCGCTACTGCTAAGTAGGAATAGCAGTAGTGTGTGTCAAAACACGCTACTGCTAAACGTTAGATGTAGCGCCGTATCAGTAGCGCGGTTTCCCACGCTACTGATAGCCCTTAGACCCGCGCTACTGCTAGGCTTTTCCCTAGTAGTGTCTATTATTTGGTGACTACAGCTGCTACCGCGGAGGTTGAGGGCCTCAAGGTGGCGCTTAAGAAAGCCGAGGCCGAGGCGGCCGAGAAGAAGGCGGCTGCCGAAAAGGCGGTGACTGAACTAGAGACGGCAAAGGCTGCTGGCGAAAAGCACAAGGCTCGAGTTGCCGAAGTGCAGCTGGAGCTCAAGGATGTCGTCACAAAGTGTGAGGCCCTTGAGCAGGAACAAAAGGAACAGTCCTCCAAGCTGTCCAAAGCGGACAAGGAACTCCAGGAGGCCAGGACGGAGGTGCGAGGTGTCCGGGAAGAGCTTCGTCAAGTGAAGCAAATCGCCGATGGTAAGAAGTACTTACTGCAGAGTGTTTTTGGCGGCAACAGGTTCGCCTTGCTGACGCGGGTCTAGCGCTCCGTAGACGTCTTCGCCAAGCTCCCGAGGAGTGTGGTGGCAGTGTGTAACACCCCCAGGGGTTAACTACAGTAATCACCCTTTTGATTATGCCATGTCATCATGATTATCAGTGCCTAATCATCATTTGCATCATATTGCCTTTAGCTCCTAACTCAAGATTCAAAATTAAAACTAAAGTGAAAATAAAAGTTGTTCAAATTTAAAAACGAAAATGTGCATCATGTTGCCAATAGTCCCAAAGCTTTTATAAAAATGATTGCAACATCATTGGAATTGGGTAAGTGACTCAAACATCCTCAAACAGTGGCTAAAGACAATAATTATTAACCTTTTATTTAATCTAAATTAAATATGAAATTATATTTTGCCCAAGCTAGTTTTTGGAGATAGGGTATAATGCACTGTTAATTTTGGACTAGGTCACACTTTTTACAAAAACCATTTGGGGCCCAAACAATTAACAAAACAGAAAAGAAAAGAAACAGAAAAAGATGAAAGGGAAAAGGCCTAAGCGCTCTACTGTGCACTAGGCCTACTGCTACAGCGCGGCCCAGCCCACCCCGCACCTCCTCCCTCCTCTCGCACTGCTCATGCCGCCCCGCTGTCGAGCACCGCGCGCGCGCACCCCAGGCCCCCCTCGCTCGCCGCTCGACAGCGCGCCCGCGCGCGCGCTGGGTATAAGAGCCACCCCCGCTCCCCCTGGCGAACCCTAGCACCCCTCCCCTTTCCTCCCTCGCTCTCTCCCACCTCACCCGACGCCGCCATGAACGGCCGCGGTTGAGCTGCGCGGCCACCGTCACCGCCCCACCTCACGAACGTGCCCACCATGCTCCTCGACGTCGACTACGTCGGCTACGCCAACTAACCGAAGCCCGGAGCCACCGCAGCGCCTCCTCGAGCCCTCCTTCCTCCTCGGATCGCTGCCGCACGCCGTCGTCGATTCGCTCCGGCAAGCCCTCCCCGAGCTCGCTTACGCACACCTACAGGCTCTACGTGAGCACCCCGTCCTCCTCCCTCTCTCCCTGCGCTCTCCCCGTAGCCGTAGCTCGCCGCCACCGTGCTCGTGCTCTGTCCGCCGCCGTCGCTGCCATTGCTGCGCTCCCAGAGCCGCTCGGCTCGGTCCCGCAGCACCAACGTGCTCCTGGTGAGCCGTAGAGGCCGCCCCGCCTTTTACTCTGCTCGCTAGCCCACTGCAGCCACGCGCCCGAGCACCACCCGAGAGCCCCGCCGCCAATCGTCGTCGCCGGCGTCGTTCCGGGCACCCCCGAGTCCGACCACTCGCCCCACGCGACACGCGACCTCGCTAGCTCTCCAACGCAGGTAGCCACGCCTGGTTTGAGCCACCGTACGCGAAACCCGAGCTCGCCGGAGTTCCACCACCGCTCGGGGCTCGCCGGAGAGCTCCGGCGGCCGGCACTGACCTGGCCCCGATGGGCCCCGCCCCTGTGCCGCTGACACTGGGTCCCACGGGCCTAGTTGACCAGTCAACCCCGCTGACTGGGCTGACTGGGTCACTGACAAACGGGCCCCACCCCATTTAACTGATTTTATAAATAACTAAATCTGTTAATTAAATAATTAGTTAAATAAAACACTAATCAGTCACTGACAGTGCGGGCCCACTAGCTAATTAGGTTATTTAGTTAGTTTAACCCTGTATAATTAACTGAGCCACTGACCAGTGGGACCCACTGGTCAGGTTTGACTCTGGTCAGCCAGAGTTGACTGCTGACGTCATCTTTTCGTCATGCTGACGTCACCGTCTACTGTTTTGGATAATTCGAATTAATAATAAATCTGTAATTTCAAAATATTGTTTAAACTTTAGAAAATCATATCTTTTAATCCGTAGCTCAGATCGAAAAACTTTGTACATGAAAGTTGTTCAGAACGACGAGACGAATCCGAATACGCGGTCCGTTCATCTGTCAGATGCCTCTAGCTACCTGAACATGGAACTTTTAGGCCGATTTTAGTAAATGAATAGTGCCCAACTTTAATAAAATAAATCCGGATAAATTCCTAATTTAACTAAATCATTTAGTTAGGCAGTAGAACACCTCTGCATGTCATTTAGACCTGTCATGCATATTGTTCGCATTTTTGCCATGAATTTATTGTTTCTTCCCCCCTCCTTCTCTCTCGATAGACGCCGAGACCGACGCCCTTGCAGCTGAGTACGACTACGCTCCAGGCGAGCAGCCCGTTGACGACCCCTCCTTCTTGCCAGAGCAACCAGGCAAGCCCCTCTCTTTGATCATCCCGATATCGCCCATTCTATTTTCTCATGCTTGCATTAGAATTACTGCTGCTACTGCTTTACCTATTCTGATGCATAGCCTATTTATTGTAACCTGCTATTGATACCTTACCTGCTTATCCTAAAATGCTTAGTATAGGCTGGGTAGAGACCCACTAGAGAACCCCACTTTGATCCTTGTTGCCCTGCTGGATTATCAGAAGACCCGATCAACGGGATTGAAGACCAGGCCCCGAGACCGCACATCACCCCCCTTTAGTTGTAACGACACTGCAGCATTACTATCGAGTGCCGAGGGTGAAACCTCTTGTAGCACTTCTGATGTTAACTCTGTAGAGTAGCTATTTGGTCGTGGTCATCGAGGGTGATTCCTCCATCACCACTTCCGGTAACGACGCTGTCGTGCAACACATCAAGTGTGAACCCATCGCGGGTGATTCCTCCGAGTTCACCTTGACGGATACATTGAGTAGGAATTCAATGAGGGTGATACCTCGGATTCCTCTGATGTTATGAACACACGGATACTTGGACTTTACACTGTTACTTGGATAGGCGGGTCGACCCTGAGGGGTACCCGCGTGCGCCTGAGAGGCGAGTGTTGTGAAGACGGGTGCCTGTGTGGTGCCCGAGTGGTGAATACGAGGCGTGGCCGGGCAGTCATGGCCCTTGCCGCAAGTCCTCGAGACGGGGCGACGGGGTCACATCTTTCATGAGTCTCTGCTCATTTTCCGCAAGCCCTAGTCCACTAACGATTTGGATATTTGATCCGAGCAGGCCTCTGGGCTGATAGCACTAACCATCACGTGGGCATAGTATGGGCGTTCTGCATCGTAGCATCAGCAGAAGGCTTTGTCAGACGTCCAGTTCAGCATTGTGGCCGGGTCGGATCGTGCCGTTGGCGCTGGTATCCACCCTGCTCGCAACGACCCGGAGTGCACCGGGCGATGGCCCAAGACCCCTGAGTGCTTAGGATATAGACCGACGGGGACCTCTCTGCTGAGCTGTAGGTTGGGTTGCGATGTATCGTTTGGCCAAGGCCGGGCATGACCCAGGAAAGTGTGTCCGACCGGAGTTAATCGAGCGTGTTGGGTAAGATGGTGCACCCCTGCAGGGAAGAAAACTTCTATCGATAGCCGGTCCTACGGTAAAGGACACTCGGAGTTGTATCCCGATCGATACAACTAGAACTGGATACCCGTGATGATACCTGGATATGTGGCTCTGGGATTGCTTCTCGCAGGGAGTCGAGAAGGGATCTCAGGACGAGGTTGATGACTTTATGGCTCTGGGATTGCTTTCTCGCAGGGAGTCGAGAAAGGATCTCTGGGTGAGGTTGATATTATTACGGCTACATTATATGGTATTGTTCTACTCTCTCCTATTGCTGCAAGACCGATGAAGATGCTAGTCTTTGATAGGACTAGGCCTTCTCTCTATTCTGGCATTTCTGCAGCCCAGTCCACATATACAGCCTCCCTTTGAAAATGTTGCATATGTAGTGTAGATCCTTGCTTGCTGAGTACTTCTGAGTACTCATGGTTGCTTTGTTTTCCTTTTCTCCCCTTATCAGTTTGTCGTGACCAGAGGACGGAGCCCCCTGAGACAGATGCCCCATCGATCGACTACTACTACTACCCTGAGGATGGTTACTACTATGAGTTGGCTGACGACCAGGAGTAGGTTCGGAGGGTCCCAGGCAGGAGGCCTGCGCCTTTCGATCGTAGTGTTTTATTTTGCCCCGCCTTCCTAAAGGCCTTTCTGTTTCTCTTTTATATCTGTACTTAGATATCTGATGCTTCCGCTGACGCTTGTACGCAAGCTTATGTATTCGAGCCCTTGAGGCCCTGGCTTGTAATATAAAGCTTGTATGACTTTATTTATATTTTAGAGTTGTGTTGTGATATCTTCCCGTGAGTCCTTAGGCTTGATCGTGTGCATTTGCGTGTATGATTAGTGCACGATTAAGTCGGGGGCGTCACACAGTGGTGGAGCACTATGCAACACGGGAGGACGACTCCGAACGTCGGATCTTTTGGTCGCAGTTCTCGGCGCCCGAACGCCCTCCACTCCTTCGCGACTAGATGAAGCAGCTGATGGAGCCGCATCGGATGGCCGAACCAGCCCTGAAGGATCTGTCTGTCCGACTATGGCCTGCTGAGCCTATTCCGGACAGCTATTTTGGCTTGGTGCAGAGGCTACGCGATGCATCGCCGTGGATCAACACCGTGAAGCGTTCCACATGCCTTGAAGGGGCGAGGCTGGCCTTCGCGAAGATCATGGTGCATTAGCCGAAGATCAAGCCCATGGCCACTGGTGCTCCGCCAATTGGCAAGGAGCACCGTAAACCCGAACTGTATTTTGCACAGGTTATGGATGGAGCTCGGGCGATAGAGGGCCAGTGTTCCAAAGATGTAATCACTAAGTGATTGATTTTGTACTGAACCTTTAAGCTTTACTATGCGGCCCATTTTTAGATGGTGTTATGGTGTGTTTATTTTGACTCCTGTGCGACCGTGTATTATTCTGAAAGTTACCAGTCATCGGCTTCAGCCCCCAAGTAAATGTTACGAGGGGTGTTACATCTCCGCACTGTTACCCTTAGCCGATGTCTCGGTGCCCGAAGGCGGTAGTGCGAGAGAGAGACTAGGCAATCAGACTATACGGCTTTATCACTTTCACTTAGCCATAGGAGCTTGACGGCGGGGGTTAGTGACTAGCCCCCAGGTTCTTGTGATGTATGCGGGAGCCGATGCATGCCTTTGTAATCACGTGGTTTGTGTTAGGACAAACCCTGCATATGACACTGATAAATCGCCAATGATTTCATAGTTTAACACTTGTCGTCGGATCGCTGACCAATTCTCGCTTACTATGATGGTTAGTTTTCGGCTTTCTCCCCTGAGGTGCTTGACCGGACTAGCCAGAAGTGCAATCACAGAGGTTCTCCCTTTACCCTCTTAGCCGAACATGCGGAACATAGGAGGGCAAGCACAAGAGCCGGGCAACCCAATTATTGACCCAAGACATAGTTCAGAACTGATGCATATAGTGCAATATCTGAGACGCCGAACACTCAACGAGAAGTGGTGCCGGACTTAAAATGTGGAGCTGATGGGAAGGTCAGTCCTTCGGTCAATTAACTGATTTGTACTTATTACACAATGTGTGCATGCCTAGCTGTTCGGAGAGCGGAAAATAAAAGGATGAAGAAAGAAAAGGAGGGCCAAATAATGTGGACGCCCGTACACCGTAAAAGATGTCTTTATTTTGCATAAGCTCTGGACGTCTATCCATACAATTCGAACTGCTGAGGCATTTATAAGTAGAAGAAAAAAGATTTTTACAGAGAAAGGTTTGCACGTCTGCGCCTTTTCTTCTGTAAGGTGGAGGGGAGTGGGCTGGATATCCATATGGAACACCGCATACTGACGAGGGGTCCCTCAACGGGGGTCTAAAGATGTAGCCTTGCCGTCATAGCTTGACGATGAGCGAGTCCGGAGTTCTACCCATTGTCGTCCGAGGACGTTGTAGTGCCCTTGTTCGGTTGATCCGAATATATGGTGGTGTAAGCCCCCACGGCCGCCCATGGTATCTTGAGCGCGAAGTTGTGCTGACGAGGCACGTAACGCGCGGGGAGGGCGGGCGTACCGTGGGGAGCATATCCCTATTTGCGGCGAACGCAGGCGGGTTCCCATGACGGGGATCGGGCTCGAGCCCGTTTGAGTGTATCTTTTGCCTTTAAGGCGGGCTGATACCTTGGCCTACTGGCGACAGACTGGTCTTCGGCTGCCAAGACCGCAGTGTGTTCCTCAGTCCGGAGCGGGTGCTCCGCGTTGCCGTTTATTGTTATGACTCCCGCGGGACCCGGCATCTTTAGCTTGAGGTATGCATAGTGCGGGACAACGTTGAACTTGGTAAACGCCGTTCGGCCGAGGAGGGCATGATAGCCACTGCGGAATGGGGCGATATCGAAGATCAAGTCTTCAAATAGGAAATTGTCCGATGAGCCGAATACTACTTCTAGCGTTACTGTGCCTGAGCAGCGGGCCTCTACGCCCGGGATAACCCCGTTGAAGGTGGTGCTACTAGGTTGGATCCTTGACGGATCAATCCCCATTTTCCTCACTGTGTCTGCATAAATCAGATTGAGGTTGCTGCCTCCGTCCATTAGGACTCTCGTAAGGTGGTACCCATCGATAATGGGGTCAAGTACCAGGGCCGCCGATCATCCGTGACGGATACTGATCGGATGGTCCCTGCGGTCAAAGGTGATCGGGCAAGCCGACCACGGGTTGAACTTCGGCACTACGGGCTTGACGGCGTACACATCCCGCAGCGCACGCATCCTCTCCTTCCTTGGTATATGGGTGGCGTAGATCATATTCACCGTCTTGACCTCAGAAGGGAAGGGTTTTTGGCCTCCACTGTTTGGCCTGCGGGGCTCATCATCGTCCTCGCTTCGTGGGCTTTTGCCTGAGTCTTCGGCTGTGAGCTTGCCGGCTTGCTTTATCACCCAACAATTACGGTTGGAGTGGTTAGCGAGCTTTTTGGTGGTGCCATGAATCTGGCAGGGCCTATCCAGGATTGCGTCCAATTTGGTTGGTCCATCCTGATTGCCTTTAGAAGGCTTTTTCCGTGACCCGGACTTCGAATTACGGAATCCGGCATTAACTGCCAGTTCGTCAGCTTCGCCACCGTTATGGCGGCATTTGTTTTTATTCCTTCGTGGCTTCCCATTCCCGTCCCGAACTTCGGAGGTGCCAGGGGTATCGGGGTTGGTGCTCCTACGAGCTAGCCAACTGTCCTCTCCGGCGCAAAAGTGGGTCATCAGGGAGGTGAGCGCTGTTATTGTTTTTGGCTTGTCCTGGCCGAGCTGTCGTGCTAGCCATTCATCCTGGATACTATGCCTAAAGGTGGCTATAGCTTCAGTGTCCGGACAGTCAATGATTTGATTCTTCTTGGTCAAAAACCGATTCTAGAATTGCCAGGCTGATTCGCCGGCTGTTGGATTACGTGGCTCAGGTCGTCGGCGTCCGGGGGCCGGACATAAGTGCCTTGAAATTTGGCATGAAAAGCATCTTCGAGCTCCTCCCAACATCCTATGGAGTCTTCGGGAAGGCTATTTAGGGTACTTGATGGCGTGCATATCATCACCTCGTGCCATGTGAATGTGCAATAGGAAGTCCTCTATCCATACGGGCGGATCCGTCGTCCCGTCATAGGGCTCAATGTTTACGGGTTTGAAGCCCTTCGGAAATTGGTGCTGCATCACTCTATTTGTGAAGCACAGAGGGTGAATGGCGCCCCTGACTCGGGCCACGTCGCGCCGGAGACCATCTGTCATCCGGGCTCGCTGTTGTTCCCGAGCTTTTTTGGTCTAGCCAAGCTTGACAGCTATCCCGTCTAGCAACAGTATTATCACTTGGTCCATAAATGGACCTTGTCAGACCTGCCCGAGCATCTAGGTCGCGTCGTAGGTCGTACTCGTAGTTTGACTGCACTGGCTCGTCGCCTGAATGGCGGGGCGGAACGGGAGGCTGTTCGGCTTTATTGGCCGGCCTATCCCGTTCTCGAGGTGGGCGGTCCGACTGGTCCGCCTGAGTGTGCCATGCAGGTGGTGGCTCTATGGCCTCATCTTCAAATTGCGACAGAAGCTTTCGCATTGGGTAACTTTTGGTCCGCTGCTGGTAGCTGTACTCCTCTTCGGCAGCTAGGACTTTAGTCCATCTGTCAATGAGGGTGTCTTGCTCGGCTTTTATTCTCTGTTGCTGTTTCTTCAAGCTACGTGCGGTGGTAATTAGCTGCCGTTTAAACCGCTCTTGATCCAGCGGGTCTTCGGGGACGATAAAATCTTCGTCACCCAAACTAACCTCCTCTTCAGAAGGGGGGAGGTAGTTGCTGTCTTCGGAGTCATCAAGATCCTCCAGATTGAGCGGGTCTTCCTCCTCGTGATCGGCTTGGGGTTGCTCGTCGGTGCCGTGGTCGTCGAGGTTGTCCGCGTTGTCCGGAGTGGTGTTTTCTCTGGTGTCCGTATTGCTTGCATGGCTTCGACGTGCCTTGGAGTGACGACACTGTCTGCGGCGCCTATGCGGCTCATCGCCAGGTTTGCCAATGTCTTTCCTGGGTGTGCCATCATCGTCCTTCGGGGTGTCCACCATGTAAATGTCGTAAGTGGATGTGGCCATCCAGCGACCTGTGGTGAGGGGCGTGACATCGGCATTGGCGGTAGCTCCGCTATCCTCATCCATGGAGTAGGCATTTTCTGAAGTGTGGTCCAGCATGTCAGTTAAGTCCTCGATTGTGGCCACAAGGTGGGTGGTGGGTGGGACACAAAATTCCCTGGAGTATGCCTCAAAGGGCTGCTGAACGCAAGCCGAGGGTGGGTCCTCCCGAATAGCCATCATCTAGATTCGGTCCAACGCCTCGTTCAATAGGGTGAGGGTCGTCGGATCGGTATACGGCGACCGTCAAAAGCCGGTTTCCGATGTGGCGGGGCTGGAGATGATCCAGACCTGGGCCGGATCCGAATCTTCAAGGGCCGAGTCCTCGAGTCCCGAGGCCGGACGGTCATGAGGGACCGAGGACAAGAACCGGTATCCAGATGTTGCTTCTGTATTGGGGCTCAAGGCTGAGTTATCGAAGGGGAGTTTGGCTAGGGATGACTCCTGGCTGCCGAACGTCGACTTGTCGCTAGGGCTCGTGGCCGCGAGCGTGTTGCGAGGAGAGGGTTCGGCCGAGAGCTATTCTCGGCATCCGAACATAGCTTCTGCATTATGGCCCGAAGATGTGTCTTCAGCGGCCATTGTGAGTGGGGTTGAGGGGGATTCTTGGCCTCCATTCGAGAGGGAGGCGTCCGAGCTCGAGGCCAGTTGGAGGATGGGGGTCGATCTGTAGATTGGATAGAGGGAGGATTTCGGAGCGGGCGCAGCGAGTCTGGCGAAAACCAAATCGCCTCGAGCATCCGCAACGTACTCCAGATTATCGAATCGAATCCGATGCTCGGGTGCGAAGTTGTTGATCTGATCTAGATGACCAGTCGGGTTGGCGTGCAGCACGATGCTGCCGAATGCGAAGAGTTGGCCAGGGACGATAAGATCCTCGGAGCTGACACCTTCTTCGATGATCAGGCGAGCCATTGATCCTTTCGGTGACCCAACAACAGAACTCTCAATGAAAGCACCAATGTCGGTGTCAAAACCGGCGGATCTCGGGTAGGGGGTCCCGAGCTGTGGATCTAGGATCGATGGGGAACAAGGGACGATGAACAAGGTGTTTACTCGGGTTCGGGCCCTCTCGAATAGGTAATACCCTACGTCCTGCTTGATTGTATTTGATGTATGATATGGTTACAGAGTTGATCTACCTCGAGATCGAGCGAGCTAAACCCTAAGGTGATGAGGTGATGGATGTAGCTCTAGCCCTAAAGCCCCCAAACCCTCTGGTTTATATAGACACCAGTAGGGTTAGGGTTACACTCAATCGGTTACAATGAAGGAAAGATCACGCCATTATTAACTTGGAGGGCACACCATGACTCCGAAGATCTCCTGTCCGGTCACGGGTCCGCACTTTAACCAGGCCAGATGGTGACCCAATAGTCCGACCCATATCTCCTGTAACACCCCAGTATAATAACCACTGTGATCATCTGCTAATAATGCCAAGTCATTCTCATTTGCAGTGCTTAGTCACATTGGTTAAAGATTCAAATCAAATCCTTCTCTGAAATTCAACTCAAATTCAAAAGTGCAAAATGAAGTTGCTCAAAACCTATTGGAAATTTTTTCACCTTATAGCAAATAATCTAAAACTATTTGCTGTTAAGGAACACAACATCACCATCAACTCGAAATGGGCCTAGTGCTTTTAACAGAGCCAAAACAACACTTAAAATACCCTATTCATTTTTTAATATATTCAAATGGATTCCAAAAATGCCTAAACTTTTTGTGGCAGCGCTGGATATTGCAAAGTACTAATGTGAGCAAGTTTCACATTCTTGCAAATCATTTGGAAGCTCAAATTATTACTAAACCCTCTCTGTAAAAAGAAAAAGCAAAAGAATAAAAGAGAAAAAGAAAAAGGCCACTGTGCACTGGCCCAAGTGCACAGTGCCTGAGCCGGCCCAACTCTCTCTCTCCTCTCCCTCTCTCTCCATCGCGCTGTCGCCGCCGCCTTGGACGAGCGCGCGCGCGCCGGCAGCGCGTCGACAGCGCGACGTCCACCGACGCCGCGGCTCGTCCAGGGGATAAGGCCGAGCCAGTGCCTCCCCCTGGCCTCCCCATCCATTCCCTCTCCCCCTCCGTCGTTCTCTCTCTCAGATCCACCGGCGCCCGAGCGCCATCGCCGCCGAGTCTTCATCGCCCCCGCGGCCACCGTGCCTTCCACGCGGCCTGGCCATGCTCATCGGCATCACCGTGGACTACCAAATCCTCTGGAGCCGCTGGAGGGAGCCGAGAAGCTCTGCATCGCCCGCACGCGTCGTCTACTTCCTCGGGTCGCCGGCGATCCCCTTCTTCCCCGGCGACGATCCGCTGCTCCTAAACTTCCAAGGGCCCTCTTGCGTGCCGCTCGGTGAGCTCCTCCACCTCCTACCCTTCCTCGTTAACTCCGTCGCGTGCCGTAGCTAGCTGCCGCCGCGTCCGTGCTCTGCTCGCCGCCGACGAGCTTGTGGCCGTCGCTGTGGTCGATGACACCGCCGCCTGAGGCCACGGTCGAGCTCCTGGTGCTCTCAGGAGCCCGACAAGCACGCGCACCAACCTCCCCATGCCCTCTAGCGCCATTTTCGTCGAGGACCCATACGCACCGCCGCTGTAGCTCATCGCCGGCCATGTTTCCGGCCACCTCTGGCCACGGCACCACCACCGTTGGACGCGCGGGCGAGCGCTCGTTCGAACGCGCCCTTGCGCGTGCCAAATGGTGCCCCCTAGCCCAATTCCGACGCGGGTAGTGCATCGCCGCCGCATTTTGGCGTCGCCACCGGCCCCGCTGAGCTGGCACGTGTGTGGCCCACCTTTGTGAGGCTGCCAGTGGGCCCCCTGGCCCTAGTTGACCACGTTGACCGTGGTCAACTGTGCTGACTGGGCACCCAGTGCCACTGACACGCGGGCCCCACCACTTAATTCACTAATTAAAATGTTTTACTAATTAAAATTTAATTAGATATGCTAATTAGTCAATGACATGTGGGGCCTACTAGCTAAATAACTCAGCTTAGACAAAATTAATCCTTTGTTAAGCTAACAGAGGCTGACATGTGGGTCCCACTGGACCCACAGGTCAGGTTTGACCCTGGTCAGCCGACCTGTTGACTGCTGACGTCATAAATCATTTCTGTTAATAAAAATAAATTCAGAAAATGCTTTAATATTCAAAAATTCATAATAATTAAACCGTAGCTCGGATCGAAAAACTTAATACATGAAAGTTGCTCAGAACGATGAGACGAATCTGATCGTGTTGTCTGTTTCCATGTCGGAACCCTCTATGTAGGTGAACCCATAACTTTCTTTCCGTTTCCGGTAGATGAATAGTGCATATACACCGGTTAATAAATTCCACTTCAATCCTAAAATAACTAAAATGACTTAGACAAATCTTTAGGCAACCCTGCACTGCACCGTAGGCATGGCATACCCTGTGTTGCATATGTTTGCTGTGTATTTATTTGTTTCCTCCCACTCTTCTCTCTCGTTAGACCCCGACACCGACGTAGTCCCCGAGGCCGACGCAGCTCAGGAGCCCGACGACACCGTTGACGACCTCGCCTTTGCCGCAGAGCTTCCAGGCAAGCACACCCCTTTTGAGCATACTGATATCGCCTATTCTTCTCCCTCTTATGCTTGCATTAGACGTTACTGCTGCTATTGCTATCCTATCTCTGCTGCATAGCCTGTTTATTGTAACCTGCTATTGTTACCTACCTACTTATCCTAAACTGTTTAGTATATGCTGGGTAGAGACCCCTCAAAGACCCCACCTTGTCCCGACTGCCCCGCTGGATTATCAGAAGACCCGGTCAAGGGGATTGAAGACCAGGCCCGGCACCGCACATCACTTCCCCCTTAGTTGCTCGACACTACTGGGTTACTATCGAGTGCCGAGGGTGATATCTCATGAGCACTTCTGATGTTAACCTTGTAGGTTAGTTCATCGGTTATGGTCATCGATGGTGATTCCTCCTTCTCCACTCCCGATAACGACACTGTCGTGCAACTCCTCAAGAGTGGACCTCGAGGGTGATTCCTCCTTCGTTCACCTTGACGATAACATCAGGTGGAATTCCATTTAGGGTGATTCCTCAGGTTTCCCCTTGGTGTTTGAACACACGGATACTTGGACTTTACAACTGTTACTTGGAAAGGCGGGTCCACCCTGAGGGGTACCCGCGAGTGATGTGAAGACGGGTTGACCTGGAGGGTACCCGAGAGATGAATACGAGGCGTGGCCGGGCATTCTTAGCCCTTGCCGCAAGTCCTCGAGACGGGGCGACGGGATCACATCTTTTGTGAGTCTGCTCGTTACCGCACTACCAACACACTAACGACTTGGATATTTGATCCGAGGGGCCTCTGGCCCGATAGCACTAACCATCATGTGGCATAGTATGGGCGTTCTGCATCGTATACTTCAGCCGAAGCTTAATAGACGTCATGCGACTGAGTGGCACACGCTGGGTTGGACTGGGAACGCAACCGCGCTTGTATTAAGGGGTTGCTAGGTCTGCTCACCGGCGGTGTACGCAACGTGCAGGAGCGCGCGGGGCGAAGGTCCAAGACCCTTGGGGGCGTAGGTTAGTCTGGCGTGCTGACCTCTCTGTTAAGTATTCGGTCGGGTTGCGGCGTATCGTTTGGCCGAGGCCGGGCATGACCCAGTAAAGTGTGTCCGGCCGGAGTTAATCGAGCGTGGTGGGTAAGTTGGTGCACCCCTGCAGGGAAGAAAACATCTATCGATAGCCTGTCCTACGGTAACGGACACTCGGAGTTGTATCCCGATCGATACAACTAGAACCTGACACTTGAGATGATAACTGGATAGTATGGCTCTGGGATTGCTTTCTCGCAGGGAGTCGAGGAAGGATCTCTGGGCGAGGTTGATGACACTACTACTACTATTTTACTTTATGCTAATCTGCACTCTTCTAATGCTGCAAGACCGCTGAAGATGATGAAGATGCTAGTCTTCGATAGGACTAGGCTTTCCCCTCTACTCTGGCATTTCTGTAGACCTGTCCACATATACAGCCTCCCTTTGATAATGTTGCATATGTAGTGTAGATCCTTGCTTGCTGAGTACTTCGGATGAGTACTCACGGTTGCTTTGCTTTCTTTTTCTCCCATATCCGTTTGATGCAACCAGATGACGGAGCCCCTGAGACCGCTGCCCCCGCTGACGGCTACTACTACTACAACCCTCCTGGCGAGTACTACTACGAGGAGCCGTCCGACGACCAGCAGTAGGATCGGTGGGTCCTAGGCAGGAGGCCTACGCCTTTCGATCGTAGCTTTTATTTTGCCCCGCCTTTCTAAAGGCTTATCTGTTTCTCTGTAATATCTATACCCAGATATCTGATGCTTCCGCTGACGCTTATATGCCATCGAGCTATGTATTCGAGCCCTCGAGGCCCTGGCTTATAATATAAAGCTTGTATGACTTTATTTATGTTTTAGAGTTGTGTTGTGATATCTTCAAGTGAGTCCTTAGGCTTGATCGTGTGCGTTTGCGTGTATGATTAGTGCACGATTAAGCCGGGGCGTCATAGGTTGGTATCAGAGCCGACTGCCTCTAGGAATCCCCTTTCCAACTCTTTGGCCGAAGTTGAGTCTAGTAACCGAAAACTGTTTTACTAACTTGGCTGTGTGGCTTACGGGCCCACATCGCCAATTGGGTGGTATTAGGATCTTTTATTCCTCGTCTATACTCTGGGACTCTGGTCTCTCCTCCTTTTGGGTCAATTTTTTTTACTAACTCCAACATTAGATTCTCGTGATCACATCAACCCAGAGTTCTGAAATTTCCCCCCTTGCTTCGAGATTGAGGGCCAGGTTCTGCTTACAGGATCCTTTTATTGAGGGTACCCTGTGTTGTCACTTGCAGAATCCTCGCTCCATTAGTTTTCTCCGATGTTGATGTAGCCTTTGCTATGTCTCGTTGTGTACTTCCTTACCGCGTGCCTGCACGTCGCCGAGCATGTCTAGCTTTCAAAATTGTGCCATTATGCTGTCCGTTTGTAACCGACTGTGTATGGATCTGTACGTCATAAATGACTACTGTTGAGTATCTAATACACAACCTAACTATTGTCGAAGTTACATCATGCTTGTTGCTAAACACTCGCAGATATTTTGCTAAACTACCGCTGTTGAATTTAGCAGGATGGCTGATAATAATCCACAACCGCCAGACTATATGGTTGCGATGATGCAATAGTTTGAATTACACCGTCAGTTCGTGCAAGGGGTGATCGATCAGTTCCCTCGTCCCAATGCCAACCAGCAGCCACCTTCAATCACGCTGCCAGAGTTTGTGCGTCTCAACCCATCGATATTCCGCAACACAGTTAATCCACTGGATGTCGACGATTGGCTGCGTGACATCTTCTACGAGATGGAGTCCGCTGATGTTGCACCTGCCAGCTATGTCACCTTTGCGACCTACTTCCTGAAAGGACCCGCAGCACAATGGTGGGCCACTCACAGACAGACCCTACCTCCAGAAACTGTCGTCACCTGGACGGAATTCAAGGCTGCCTTCCGTGCCCGCTATATTCCTCAAGCAGTCATAGCTCGGAAGAAGGCCGAGTTCCACAGCCTCATTCAAGGCAACAAGACTGTAGAAGTCTACCAGCGAGAGTTCCTTGACTTGTCTCGCTACGCTGAGGAAGACATCCCCACTGATGTTCGTAGGCAAGAGAAGTTCCATGATGGGTTACACCATGACATTCAGCTAGCCCTGCTCATCCAAGACTATCCCGACTTCGCCACCTTGGTGAACAAGGCTATTATGGTCGAGACTGGTCTGAAGAAGCATAAGGAAGCGACCAGACGCACCCGTGAAGCGGGCTCATCTTCGGGCTGGTCTTCTCAGAAGCGCCGCATATGGATTCCATAGAGCATGTATTGTCCAACCGCTCCAGTGTACATGCCTGCCTATGCTGCACCGCGACTGCCTCCTCTGCCACCGAGGCAGCCTCTTCAAGCTGCACCACCGCGACCTCCTGCACCACGTCCAGACAGTGGACTTTGCTTCAAGTGTGGCCAACCAGGTCACCATGCCAGAGACTGTTCTCAGGGTCAGAATCAGCTAGTGCCTCTTCCTGCTGGCCGTGGTAATGGCCGTGGAATTTCTCAGCCTCGCAACAACAATGTTAGGCCTTCTCATGGTTGTGGACAGTACTACCACGTCAACATGGCTGAAGCTCAAGATCAACCAGAAACTTTGATGGGTACACTCCTTGTTAATTCAGTACCTACATCTGTTTATTTGATTCAGGAGCATCGCATTCATTCATGTCAGAACATTTTGCACTCTTGCAAGACGTTAAATGTGAAAAGCTACACCATCCGTTAGTAGTAAACACTCCCGCGGGTCGGTGCCAAGCCACCATATTCAGCCCCAAAGTCACTGTTGTGATTGAAGAGAGGGA
The DNA here is from genome assembly GCA_011799875.1 of Thinopyrum elongatum. Lineage (NCBI taxonomy): Eukaryota > Viridiplantae > Streptophyta > Magnoliopsida > Poales > Poaceae > Thinopyrum > Thinopyrum elongatum. The sequence goes on along the minus strand of CM022303.1, from coordinate 49,219,121 downwards.
TTTTCAGGCCTTCCCCATTATTCTGAATAGTTCCAACATTGATCTTATTCTGGGAATGGATTGGTTGAAGGCTCACTACACCTCAATCAATTGTGCCACTAAAGTTGTCCACCTCCTACACCCATCAGATGAGATAGTGAATTATCATGCTCATCTCTCTCAGAACGCCGAGGCTCAGATTTATGCCTTGAATGCGTTAAACGCTTCTCCGCTTGAGGGGATCGAAAACATTCCAGTCGTTCATGACTTTCAGGATGTTTTTCCAGAAGAACTTCGAGGAGTACCCCCTGCTAGAGCTGTCGAGTTTGTCATCGACTTGAAGCCTGGCACTACCCCTATTGCGAAGCGTCCTTATAAGATGCCTCCGCACCACCTTCTCGAGCTTAAGGAAGAAATCGATAAGTCACTTAAGAAGGGTTTCATCCGCCCCAGTTCCTTTGCCTGGGGAGCACCGTCTCTCTTTGTCAAGAAGAAAGATGGTACGAATAGGTTGGTCCAAGATTACCGTCCTATCAACCAGGCAACCATTCAGAATAAATATCCGCTTCCCTGGATAAATGATCTTTATGATCAACTTGCTGGATCATCGGTGTTCTCTAAACTCGACTTGAGGTTGGGTTATCACCAGATCCGTGTCCATGAAGAGGATATTCCGAAGACCGCCTTTGTTACCCGCTATGGTTCCTACGAGTACACCGTTATGTTGTTTGGTTTAACAAATGCTCCAGCTACGTTCTCCCGCCTGATGAATTATATCTTCATGGATTACCTCGACAAGTTCGTTGTGGTTTATCTGGATGATATTCTGGTGTACTCGAAGAATAAGGAAGAACATGCTGAACATCTTTGTCTTGTTCTGGAGAGGCTTCGAGAACACAAGTTGTATGCCAAGTACTCCAAATGTGAATTCTGGCTTTCTGAAGTAACTTACCTTGGACATGTGATTTCCAAGGATGGTATCGCCGTTAACCCGGAGCGTGTTCAGGCTATTCTTGACTGGACTCCTCCGAAGAACGCCAAGCAAGTGAGAAGTTTTCTCGGCCTTGCAAGTTATTGCCGTCGATTCGTCGAGAACTTTTCCAAGATTGCCAAGCCCCTGACTAATCTGCTTCACAAAGGTGTTAAGTTTGAGTGGACAGACAAATGTCAGGAAAGTTTCCAGACCCTCAAGGACAAGCTAACTTCTGCCCCAGTGCTTGCTCCTCCAGATTCTCGCAAAGACTTTGTGATTTTCTGCGACGCCTCTCGTCAAGGATTAGGCTGTGTCCTAATGCAAGAACGAAGAGTAATTGCGTATGCCTCGCGACAATTGCGTCCGCATGAAGAAAACTATCCAGTGCATGATCTCGAACTTGCTGCTATGGTGTATGCTTTGAAGCAGTGGCGGCATTATCTTCTTGGTAATCGGTGTGAGATTTATACCGATCATCAAAGTCTGAAGTATTTGTTCACTCAGCCAGAACTCAATCTCTGTCAGCAACGATGGTTGGAAACAATTACGGACTATGATTGTGGTATTTCATATACCCCTGGCAAGGCTAATGTAATGGCTGATGCCTTGAGCCACAAGTCATATTGTAATAACATTATGGTTAAGCGAGCTCAACCCCATCTTTATGAAGAACTACGCAAGTTGAACCTTCGTATCGTTCCGCAGGGTTCTCTTAATAACCTTGTGGTACAACCAGATCTTGAAAAGGCTGTTAAGGATGCGCAAGCCAAAGATGCTGAAATTGATTTGATGAAGAAAGAGCTTCACCTTGAGAAGTACAGGGATTTCTCGGTTGCTGAAGATGGAACCTTGTATTTTAGAGACCGCATTGTGGTACCACACTTCGAGCTTATGACTGACAAAGTCATGAAGGAGGCACATGATACACCACTGTCCATCCATCCGGGTAGCACCAAGATGTATCGTGATCTCCGTTAAAGGTACTGGTGGTCCGAAATGAAGCAGGACATTGCTCGATACGTTGCTGAATGTGACATTTGCCGTCATGTTAAAGCAGGACATTAGAAGCCTGCTGGAATTCTTCAACCACTTCCTATTCCTTTGTGGAAATGGGATAAAGTGCAAATGGATTTCATTACTAGCCTTCCCAAGTCATAGAAGGGTCATGATGCTATTCTTGTCGTTGTCGACCAACTTTCTAAGGTTGCACACTTTCTGCCTGTCAAGGAGACTATCACTGCTAGTCAGTTAGCAGAGTTGTATATCTCCAGAATTGTTTCACTCCACGGCATTCCGAAGGAGATTAGTTTGGACCGTGGCGGCCTTTTCACTTCAAAGTTCTGGGAAAGTTTCCTAGAAGCTACGGGAACTCATATTACCAGGAGTTCAGCTTATCACCCCCAATTACAAGGCCAAGTCGAGCGAGTCAATCAAGTGCTTGAAGATATGCTTCAGGCTTGTGTTATATCATTCGGTTAGAAATGGGAAGAATCTCTCCCGTATGCCGAATTCTCTTATAACAACAGCTATCAAGCCAGCTTAAAAATGGCCCCCTTCGAAATGCTTTATGGACGTAAGTGTCGAACCCCTCTGAATTGGTCAGAAACTGGGGAACGGCCACTAGTGGGACCGGACATTATTCAACACACCGAAGAACAAGTCCGTATCGTTCGAGAAAATCTCAAGGCGGCTCAGGATTGCCAGAAGAGCAACTACGATCGCAAACGATGGGGTTTGATCTATCAGCCTGGTGATCAAGCTTATCTGCGTGTTACTCCTATGAAGGGCACTCATCGTTTCGGAATCAAGGGCAAGTTAGCTCCATGCTACATTGATCCTTTCCACATTTTTCAAGACGTGGTCAGGTAGCATATAAATTGGAGTTGCCACCGCAATTCTCTCATATCCACGACGTCTTCCATGTGTCGCAACTTCGTAAATGCTTCAAGGAATCTCCGCACTGCGCAGTGGATCACGAGATGCTCGAATTGCAAGATGATCTTTCTTACAAGGAGCATCCGATCCGCATTCTCGATGAAGCTGAACGTCGCACTCGTCAGAAGATGACCAAGTTTCTGAAAGTGCAGCGGTCGAATCACACTAAAGATGAAGCCACTTGGGAACGCGAGGATCATCTTCGGGAAGAATATCCCGACCTCTTTCCTTCTACCACCTAAATTCTCGGGATGAGAATTTCTTTTAGAGGAGGAGAATTTGTAACACCCCAGTATAATAACCACTGTGATCATCTGCTAATAATGCCAAGTCATTCTCATTTGCAGTGCTTAGTCACATTGGTTAAAGATTCAAATCAAATCCTTCTCTGAAATTCAACTCAAATTCAAAAGTGCAAAACGAAGTTGCTCAAAACCTGTTGGAAAATTGTTCACCTTATAGCAAATAATCCAAAACTATTTGCTGTTAAGGAACACAACATCACCATCAACTCTAAATGGGCCTAGTGCTTTTAACAGAGCCAAAACAGCATTTAAAATACCCTATTCATTTTTGAATAAATTCAAATGGATTCCAAAAATGCCTAAACTTTTTGTGGCAGCGCTGGATATTGCAAAGTACTAATGTGAGCAAGTTTCACATTCTTGCAAATCATTTGGAAGCTCAAATTTTTACTAAACCCTCTCTGTAAAAAGAAAAAGCAGAAGAATAAAAGAGAAAAAGAAAAAGGCCACTGTGCACTGGCCCAAGTGCACAGTGCCTGAGCCGGCGCAACTCTCTCTCCTCTCCCTCTCTCTCCATCGCACTGTCGCCGCCGCCTTGGAAGAGCGCGCGGGCGCCGACAGCGCGTCGACAGCGCGACGTCCACCGACGCTGTGGCTCGTTGAGGGGATAAGGCCGAGCCAGTGCCTCCCCCTGGCCTCCCCATCCATTCCCTCTCCCTCTCCGTCGTTCTCTCTCTCAGATCCACCAGCGCCCGAGCGCCATCGCCGTCGCGTCTTCGTCGCCCCCGCGGCCACCGTGCCTTCCACGTGGCCTGGCCGTGCTCGTCGGCATCGCCATGGACTACCACGTCCTCTGGAGCTGCTGGAGGAAGCCGAGAAGCTCTGCATCGCCCGCACGCGTCATCTTCTTCCTCGGGTCACCGACGATCCCCTTCTTCCCTAGCGACGATCCGCTGCTCCTAAACTTCCAAGGGCCCTCTTGCGTGCCGCTCGGTGAGCTCCTCCGCCTCCTGCCCTTCCTCGTTAACTCCCTCGCGTGCCGTAGCTAGCTGCCGCCGCGTCCGTGCTCTGCTCGCCGCCGACGAGCTTATGGCCATCGCTGTGGTCGATGACACCGCCGCCTGAGGCCACGGTCGAGCTCCTGGTGCTCTCAGGAGCCCGACAAGCACGCGCACGAGCCTCCCTGTGCCCCCTAGCGCTGTTTTCGTCGAGGACCCATACGCACTGCCACTGTAGCTCATCGCCGGCCACGTTTCCAGCCACCTCTGGCCACGGCACCACTGCCGTTCGACGCGCGGGCGAGCGCTCGTTCGAAAGCGCCCTTGCGCGTGCCAAATGGTGCCCCCTAGCCCAATTCCGACGCGGGCAGTGCATCGCCACCGCGTTTTGGCATCGCCGCCGGCTAGTCGCCGGCCCCGCTGAGCTGGCACGTGTGGGGCCCACCCCTGTGAGGCTGCCAGTGGGCCCCCTGGCCCTAGTTGACCATGGACTGGGCACCCAGTGCCACTGACACGCGGGCCCCACCGCTTAATTCACTAATTAAAACGTTTTACTAATTAAAATTTAATTAGATATGCTAATTAGTCAATGACATGTGGGGCCTACTAGCTAAATAACTTAGCTTAGATAAAATTAATCCTCTGTTAAGCTAACAGAGGCTGACATGTGGGTCCCACTGGACCCACAGGTCAGGTTTGACCCTGGTCAGCCAACCTGTTGACTGCTGACATCATCCCCATGCAATGCTGACGTCATAAATCATTTCTGTTAATAAAATAAATTCAGAAAATGCTTTAATCTTCAAAAATTCATAATAATTAAACCGTAGCTCGGATCGAAAAACTTAATACATTAAAGTTGCTCAGAACGACAAGACGAATCTGATCGTGTCGTCTGTTTCCATGTCGGAATCCTCTACATAGGTGAACCCGCAACTTTCCTTCAGATTCCGGTAGATGAATAGTACATATACACCGATTAATAAATTCCACTTTAATACGAAAATAACTAAAATGACTTAGACAAATCTTTAGGCAACCCTGCACTGCACCGTAGGCATGGCATACCCTGTGTTGCATATGTTTGCTGTGTATTTATTTGTTTCCTCCCCCTCTTCTCTCTCGTTAGACCCCGACACCGACGTAGTCCCCGAGGCCGATGCAGCTCAGGAGCCCGACGACACCGTTGACGACCTCGCCTTTGCCGCAGAGCTTCCAGGCAAGCACCCCCCTTTTGAGCATACGGATATCGCCTATTCTTCTCCCTCTTATGCTTGCATTAGACGTTACTGCTGCTACTGTTATCCTATCTTTGCTGCATAGCCTGTTTATTGTAACCTGCTGTTGTTACCTACCTGCTTATTCTAAACTGTTTAGTATAGGATGGGTAGAGACCCATCAAAGACCCTACCTTGTCCCGACTGCCCCGCTGGATTATCAGAAGACCCGATCAACGGGATCGAAGACCAGGCCCCGGCACCGCACATCACTTCCCCCTTAGTTGCTCGACACTACTGGGTTACTATCGAGTGCCGAGGGTGATATCTCATGAGCGCTTCTGATGTTAACCTTGTAGGTTAGTTCATCGGTTATGGTCATCGAGGGTGATTCCTCCTTCTCCACTCCCGATAACGACACTGTCGTGCAACTCGTCAAAAGTGGACCTCGAGGGTGATTCCTCCTTCGTTCACCTTCATAATAACATCAGGTGGAATTCCATCGAGGGTGATTCCTCAGGTTTCCCCTTGGTGTTTGAACACATGGATACTTGGACTTTACAACTATTACTTGGAAAGGCAGGTCGACCCTGAGGGGTACGCGCGAGTGATGTGAAGATGGGTTGACCTGGAGGGTACCCGAGAGATGAATACGAGGCGTGGCCGGGCATTCTTAGCCCTTGCCGCAAGTCCTCGAGACAGGGCGACGGGGTCACATCTTTCGTGAGTCTCTGCTCGTTACCGCACTACCAACACACTAACGATTTGGATATTTGATCCGAGGGTCCTCTGACCCGATAGCACTAACCATCACGTGGGCATAGTATGGGCGTTCTGCGTCGTATACTTCAGCCGAAGCTTAATAGACGTCATGCGACTGAGCGGCACACGCTGGGTTGGACTGGGAACGCAACCGCGCTTGTATTAAGGGGTTGCTAGGTCTGCTCACCGGCGGTGTACGCAACGTGCAGGAGCGCCCGAGGCGAAGGCCCAAGACCCCTGGGGGCATAGGTTAGTCTGGCGTGCTGACCTCTCTGTTAAGTATTCGGTCGGGTTGCGGCGTATCGTTTGGCCGAGGCCGGGCATGACCCAGTAAAGTGTGTCCGGCCGGAGTTAATCGAGCGTGGTGGGTAAGTTGGTGCACCCCAGTAGGGAAGAAAACATCTATCGATAGCCTGTCCTACGGTAACGGACACTCGGAGTTGTATCCCGATCGATACAACTAGAACCTGACACTTGAGATGATAACTGGATAGTATGGCTCTGGGATTGCTTTCTCGCAGGGAGTCGAGGAAGGATCTCTGGGCGAGGTTGATGACACTACTACTACTTTACTTTATGCTAATCTGCACTCTTCTAATGCTGCAAGACCGCTGAAGATGATGAAGATGCTAGTCTTCGATAGGACTAGGCTTTCCCCTCTACTCTGGCATTTCTGCAGCCCTGTCCACATATACAGCCTCCCTTTGATAATGTTGCATATGTAGTGTAGATCCTTGCTTACTGAGTACTTCGGATGAGTACTCACGGTTGCTTTGCTTTCTTTTTCTCCCATATCCGTTTGATGCAACCAGATGACGGAGCCCCTGAGACCGCTGCCCCCGCCGACGGCTACTACTACTACCCTCCTGGCGAGTACTACTACGAGGAGTCGTCCGACGACCAGGAGTAGGATCGGTGGGTCCTAGGTAGGAGGCCTACGCCTTTCGATCATAGCTTTTATTTTGCCCCGCCTTTCTAAAGGCTTATCTGTTTTTCTGTAATATTTGTACCCAGATATCTGATGCTTCCGCTGACGCTTGTATGCCATCGAGCTATGTATTCGAGCCCTCGAGGCCCTGGCTTATAATATAAAGCTTGTATGACTTTATTTATGTTTTAGAGTTGTGTTGTGATATCTTCAAGTGAGTCCTTAGGCTTGATCGTGTGCGTTTGCGTGTATGATTAGTGCACGATTAAGCCGGGGCGTCACATCTCCCAGGTCGACGGCCCGAGGACCCCTTAGTCCAGGACTCCCTTAGTGGCGGCGGTCTACGGTCGGTGAGTTGCAGCGTGGTGACAGGACTATCCGGGTCCATCTGGGCCCGGCTAGCCGTCAGGGCCTGGCAAGTCCTCGTCGCCGCGTCCGGTCGGCTCCGCTGTGACGGTGGAGGCTGTCCCCTCCCTCCGGTCGAGTTGTGGTTGCTCTGTGGTCGGTGTCTCCTTTCCCTCTCCATGTCTCGTGTTGGCAGCTCCAGAGAGGCGGCGAGGATGGTACGGTAACCGTTGTGGCACAGGCGGGTGGGCGGCTGATGGGGTGGTGCACTTTGAAGGGTCTAGGGTGGTGGTGGTAGTGGTTGTGGATTGGGAGACATCGTTGGCGGCTTGTCGGGCACCGACGCGGGGACGCCTGCGGGCGCCTTCGGACCTTCCTAAGGGGCGTAGGGTATATCCCTTCCCCACTACCTACCCCTCCCCCCCCCCCCCCCCCCGCGCGCGCGTACCGGGGGAAACCGTAGAACCTGTTTGGGCAACAGCGGCAGCGTCGTCGCATTCTTTATTGAAGGTGTTGCTTGGTGCGTGACACTTTCGGATGCTGGGAGCGCGGTGGTACTTCTTCGGAGGGTGCAACGGTTGCTGGTCTTCCTTTCTTCGTTGATCTGCCAGGGTCGACATTTATTTCTCTTTTCTTCTTCTTGTTTTTCCTTTTGGGCTTGTTTGTGCTGCGGCCCCAGCGAGCTGGATGTATCGGATGGTTGCTTTATAATATAAAGCGGGGGAAACCCTTTATCATCAATTTTGTGAAATCATGAACAATTTTGAAAGCATGAACATTTTTTTTAACTCGTGATCATATTTGAAGTCATGAACATATTTCAAATTCATGAACACTTTTACAAATTTTCAAACATTTTCTAAAATCAAGAATATCTTTTAAATTCATGAACATTTGATACTATTTACAAACATTTTTTTTAAAAATTGTAAACATTTTTTTAAACAATTTCCTTGAATCGGCGAACATTTCTAGAATCGACGGATATTTTTTTTAGAACTGTTGGAACAATTTTTGAAATTCACGTACATTTTTTGATTTAATGAACTTTCTTTAAAATGCATGATAATTTTTGAAGCAGTGAAAATTTTATGAATGAATAAACTATTTTGTAAGTCACGAATAGTTTTTGAATTTTTAGGATATTTTTCCCTTCATGCACATTTTATGAATTGGCGAAATTTTGTTCAATTTCATTAATATTTTTTAAATATACAAACTTTTAAAAAAAATCATGAACATTTGTTTTCAAAATTTTGACCATTTTTTAATAAGCAAACATTTTTTTAAAAGTCACGAATATTTTTTTAAACCACAACATATTATGATTTATTAAATATTTTATTTCAAAAATCGCATTTTTAAAATTTTCAGAATTTTTTGAATACCTAAATTATTTGAAGTAATCAAAAGAAAAATAAAAAATAAAATTTTAAAAACAGGCCGCCTGGACTTGGGCCGGCCCAAACGGACACGCTGCGTCCTCTCGAGCGCGGTATAGGAGGTCCCTATTGTATGGGCCGGCCCAGATGGGGATTTCACTTTATAAAACGTTTTTTTTATCACCTATAGTTGGCATTGGTGGGTAATATTTTGTAACTTTGGGGCAGTTACCGTGATGTACCGCCAGAAGCAATAGCTCCTTTATTATTAGGTAGAGATACGTCGTACAACGATTCTTCAGGGCGTACTTCGATCATGATTCATGTCTTTTTCCGTTTTCCGTACGTCCTCCTGCGCTACAGCTTCCGCCTCATATAATTGCTCTCCTCCGCGACATTCACCCCATCGTAGTTTTTTTAAAGAGCCCCATCGGAGTTAGTCCATTAGTTTGAATCTCACGATTTCGAATCCCCACAACCCGGGTAATTGCAAGCCGGAATTCCCAACACCTTGATCGATCGCTTTGTAGGGGCTTGAAGTAGTGAAAGTATAGTCATCTGTGCCTCACATGGGCAAGCGAGTGGCGAAAAGGAGGAACGAGGAAGCGGCCAAAAACTACGAGATGAAGGTCAAAGCATGAGAAATAATTTTACGCTTGGCCATCTCAACCTTCGCACTACTCCCGCGGTGGCATAGTGCTTCGAGTAAACTTCATAAGTGACACTCTCCTCTTTTCCATTGTAAACAGGTGGAATAGTTTTCTCTCGACGCAATAACTGACATTCTCTTTTGCTTTTTAGGACCCGTTATTACTCGCGCGATAACCTGTGTGTTGGGGGAGGACAAGGACATACCGTGCACCTCCATCAAGGGAAATGCGGAATTCCAACGGGGGGCACTCATGTACCCATTAACTGATGTCGTTCTGGACAGACTACAGAGTAAACTTCCTCATGATTTTGTATATATAAGGTTGCCTAGTGCACGTTGCGGCCTCGCAACAGTAGATCATCGACGCCTCTTGTCGGTGTCGTTATTGAGAAACTACTACAATGCCGCTCCTTACTGAGAGAAAGGGAATTGTGGACGCCATTATCATGGTGGCTACCGGCGGCGACTGCCTCTTTTCGATGACTATCGACGTCCCATGGCTGCGCCTCTACCCCGCTACGTCTGCATGGGTGATATTCTATGTTGGTGTACTATGGGTGGTTCTTATCTTCCATGCCTTCAACTTTTCGACTACCTACATGGGACAACAAGGGAGAGATATTACCATTGGCGATCGGTTCGCCCACGACCAAAGGCAGAGGGGGGGCATGGCCCCCAGCCATAGAATAATTAGTGATTTTTTTCTTGTAGGGCTTAAAGTAATAAAAATACAGTCATTTGTCCCTCAAATTGTATTTCGTGGTTTGCATCCCCTCCCCTCCTCGGCCACTGCCCGCCACCATAAATGTAAGCCTAGAACATGGCCGGTGAAGAGGAGAACTGAAAGTTCAACTAATCCTCGATTGGTTTTGGTAATTCATAACAACATATATCTAATTGAACTAATATTCATTCAAGTTAAAGATTTCAGGATGTTCAATGATTGGCATGGTAAGGACTAGTGATTATGGACCCTTTAAAATGCTAAGGACATGGATTGGCAAAAACTCAACACTCTACATTTTTTGTTAAGTGATCCAAGATCACATCGAGTCCTTAGGGAAGCCAATCTACCCTAATAATAAAGCAAGTATTGCTTCTGGTCGTCCGTCATGTAATTTACCCTATAAGTTGACAAAAATTACCCACCAATGCCACCCGGAAGTTAATAAATTCGCCGCCGTGCTCAGTTGTCGTATAGATACGATACTGCATATGTATCACACGCATAGAGATAGCGCGCTGGCTAAAGCCTTTTGACTCCAGCGCGAACACCAAGGTTCGATCCCCAGGTTCCGCTGAATTTCCTTACCTTTTTGTCACGCGCCTCCCCTCCCCACCCAGTGCGCGTTCATGGGCCGGCCCGCGGGGCGTGACGCCTCTGTTTTTTCTCTTTTTTTGCATTTCGTCTTTCGTCTTTTCTTTTCTTTTCTCAATTTTTTCCTTCTTTAAGTTAATTTGAGATTTCCAAATTTCAAAACGTTGTGAATTTTAAAAAACAAATTCAAGACATCATAAAATGTTTGTGATTTCAAAAATGTGTGGGAAATCATAAAAAATCGTAGTTTAAAAAATATTAGTGATTTTACAAAAATGTTCGTAAATTATTAAAAAAATCAAAATTTGGAAAAAAAATGTTGGGAAATAAAACCATGTTCATGATTTTGAAAAAAAATAAACGTTTATTCAAAACAAATTCATGAATCTGACAAAAATGTCCATAAAATTTTAGAAAATATTGAAAAAACTCAAAAAAAATTGCAAGTCTATGGTCGATGAGATTTATTTTTAAAGTTTTTAAAGTGGGTCATGCAGTGGCAAGTTCATTGCCTTGAGATTTACCATGTCGACTACATTGCGATCACGTGGACATCGCATCCATCATCAGCGAGGGTGGGAAGAAAGATAAGTGACAACATGGCGAGTCACTGAGTCATCATGTGCGCATTCATGGGCCGGCCCGCAGGGCATGACTCCCCTGTTTTTTTTTCATTTTGTCTTTTGTCTCTTTTCTTTTCTCTTTTCTTTTTTTCTCATTTCTTTTTGTTTGTTTTTTCCTTCTTTAAATTAATTCAAGATTTTCAAATTTCAAAACATTGCAAATTTTGAAAAACATGTTTGAGAAATCATAAAATAGTTGTGAATTCAAAAATGTGTGGGAAATCATAAAATTTTCACAGTTTAAAAAAATATTAGTGATTTTACAAAACTGTTCGCAAATTATAAAACATGTTCGCAACATGCCTAGTCACTGTGTTAAAATAGAGGACGCTCATATGTCAGGGTATTGAGTCAAACTTATTTGGCTAGCGTGTAAATTTTTTTCTCTCCAGTTGCAATGCACGGGCATGTTTGCTAGTACTATTAAAAAAGGATGAGGTGTTGCTTAATGGTCTCTTTGCTTAAGTGCTTAGTGATATTGCTCCAAAACCCTCAACCACTTTCTTCATCCAAATATGTCCAAACCCTACATTCCAACTCGGCCCCATCAAAATTCCCTATCCGGAGCCACTGAGTTCTTCTGGACATAGCCACTGCCAAATCGTAACAAATCGGATCCATCGATATGGATTTCGGTCCCACCGAGATGGCCTCGCCAACTCTCTGTTACTAGTTGCAATTATTTTGGTCCCACCAAGATTTGCAATCGGTACCACCGAGATGGCTTGCCAACTTTCTGTTGCCTTATTGCTTCACTTCGGTCCTACCGAGTTGATGCAATCAGTGCCACTGAAACGAGGTTTGCCCTTTGCCATTGCACATCGGTCCCTCCGAGTTGTTTCAGTCGGTCCCACCAAGATTCCTAACGTTCATATTTTTACACAGGTCGGTGCTACCGAGATTTCTGATCGGTGCCATCGAGTTGGGTCAAAAGTGTGTAACGGTTGGATTTTTGTGTGGAGGCTATATATACCCTTCCACCCCCTCTTACTCAGTAAGGGAGCCATCAGAATGTGCCTACACTTCCACTACTCATTTTATGAGAGAGAACCACCTACTCATGTGTTGACATTAAGAGATTCCATTCCTACCATTTGAACCTTGATTTCTAGCCTTCCCCAAGTTGCTTTCCACTCAAATCCTTCTTCCACCATAGCCAAATCTGTGAGAGAGAGTTGAGTGTTGGGAAGACTATCATTTCAAGCACAAGAGTAAGGACTTCATCATCAACACGCCGTTTATTACCTTTTGGAGAGTGGTGTCTCGTAGATTGGTTAGGTGTCTCTTAGGAGCCTCTGACATGACGTGGAATTGAACCAAGAAGTTTGTAAGGGCAAGGAGATCGCCTACTTCATGAAGATCTACCCGAGTGAGGCAAGTCTTCGTGGGCGATGGCCATGGTGGGATAGACAAGGTTGATTCTTCGTGGACCCTTCATGGGTGGAGCCCTCCGTGGACTCGCACAGCCGTTACCCTTCGTGGGTTGAAGTCTCCATCAACGTGGACGTACGATAGCACCACCTATCGGAACCACGCCAAAAATCTTCATGTCCCCATTGCGTTGGCCTTCTCCAAACCCTTCCCTTTGCCTTCATGTGCAATGCTTTACTTTCCGCGGCTATACTCTTAGAATTGCATGTGTAGGTTGATTGATTGACTTGTCATAATTGCTTAAATCTGCCTACAATTAACATTGAGAAAAGTCTAGGTTTTTATTTGTCAAGTAGTCTAATCACCCCCCTCTAGACATACTTTTGATCCTACAAGTGGTATCAGAGCTTTGGTCTCCGTAAGCCTTGATTTCCATTGCTTTGGTGATCATAGCTTTGGTTTCACAACCTAGGAGAGTATGGTGTCTAGTGAGGGTAACTATCACCGTAGAGGTCCATATTTTGATGGTACAAATTTTGCTAGTTGGAAGCATAAGATGAAAATGCATATTCTTGGTCATAACCCCACAGTTTGGGCTGTTGTTCGTATTGGCTTGCAAGGTGAATTCTTTGAATATGGTAGAGAACCGGATCGTGAAGCGACAACGGAGGAATTGAAGATGTTGCAATACACTGCTCAAACTTGTGATATTCTCTTCAATGGATTGTGCCCCGAGGAGTTCAACAAAATCAGCCGCCTTGAGAATGCAAAGGAAATTTGGGATACCTTGGTTGATATGCATGAAGGTACCGAGTCCGTAAAGGAATCGAAGTTGGATGTGCTTCAAAGTCAACTTGACAAGTTCAAGATGAAGGATGGTGAAGGAGTCGCTGAAATGTACTCTAGGCTTGCTATCATCACAAATGAGATTGTTGGCTTAGGAAGTGAAGAGATGACCGACAAGTTCATCATCAAGAAGATCCTTAGAGCCTTGGATGGAAAATATGATACCGTGTGCACTTTGATCCAAATGATGCCCAATTACAAAGATCTCAAGCCCACGAAAGTCATTGGTAGAATTGTTGCTCATGAGATGTCACTCAAGGATAAGGAAGAGCTCCACTACAAGTCAAGTGGTGCATACAAAGCTTCAAGTGATGCTCCTACAACATCAAGTGACAAGCTAGTCTCCAATGAGGAAATAAGTCTAATGGTGAAGAACTTCAACAAATTCTACAAGAGCCATAGCAAAGATAGAAGCTCCAAGTCAAGGTCCTACAATGAGAAAAGATCTTCTAGTCATGACCGTAATTGCTACAACTGTGGAAGACCCGGACACTACTCCAATGAGTGTATGACACCCTACAAGAAAAAATAAGACTCACCAAAAAGGAGAAGTAGAAGAGATGAATCACCTCATAGAGAGGGAAGGAGTAGAGATGATCGTTATGAACGAAGACCCTCTCGAAGAAGCCGGGATTCAGAAAGGAAAGACAAGTCATCAAAGAGCTACAAAAGACGAAGACATCAAGCTCATGTTGGTGAATGGGTTTCCGGTTTCGACTCCGACAACTACTCTGAGAGAAGCTATCACCCCGACTCCGAATATACTCAAGATGAAGGTGTTGTCGGACTTGCTCTAGTGCCATCCAACTCCCACGACATATTTGATTCACCAAATGAAGGAATTGGAAGATGCTTGATGGCTAAAGGCCCCAAGGTATCACACCCCGAGTATCTTGATTTCAATAGTGATGAAGATGATTTACTAGGTGATGATGATTTACTTGTTGACAAAACTAGTGATGAAAGCTATAATAAACTTGCTAGTAATCATGCTAATCAAGATGAAATGAATGACAATGATAAGAAGGAGATTGAGCGTCTAACTAAAGAACTAAACACTCTTAAGTTAGCTCATGAAACTACTCAAGAGGATCATAGAGAGCTCCTAAGAACTCATGAGAAGCTACACTTCGAGAAGCTAAATTTAGAGCAAGAGCATGAGTTTCTAAAAGCTATCAATGATGATCTTCGAAAGAAGAGTTATTCTTACATTGCCAAATGTTTCCTCTTGTCTACTTATATGCCACAAGTAAAATCTAGTAACAAGAGCAAGAAAGATTCTTCTTCTAGTAGTAACAATAACCATGCTAAATCCAATATTGTTGCTTCTAGTAATTATCTTGATTCCACTAATGATTCTCTTAGCCAAGTTACACTTGGCAGGAAAATAGCTTATTGAAGGAAATTATAGAGAAAGGTGTTTACAAGAGCCTTGCTGGGAGTAAGCAATTTGAGGAAATTGTACGCAAGCAAGGAAGGCACCGGAAGAATCAAGGTGTTGGTTTTGAACGAAAGTTCAATGCCAATGGAGTTGAATGGGAAGAAGATCAATACCTCAAGATGAAGTTTGTTCCTCAACAAGAGAAGTATGACCCCACTTCTTTTGAGAACACAAGCTCAAGATGATCTTCCATCACAAGACCACAAACTAAAAGGAAAGGACAAGCTTCAAGAAGAGATTGACTCATTTGAAGAAGCACCTAAAGTCATGGTCAAGTGGGTTCCCAAGACTTTATCAAGCTCTACTTCTTCAAGTTCGACTACAATTCCAAGGATTCCCATCAAGTTGATGTGGGTCCCAAAGAAGAAGAACTAGAGTGTTATTGAGGGTGACTCCGCCAACAAACTTCACTCGCATCCATTTTGGCAAGGACTTGTGCAAACAACTTCCACATCTTGCACTAGTTCAAGGAGTTATAAACCCTCTTGTTGGTAAGACAAGAGACAAGGTAACTCAATGCATTCATGGACATCATCATATGTGCAATTCACTCTATGTCTATGGATATCCTTGTATGTTCCTTGTGGGACTAACCCATGTAGGTATTAAAGTGCAAAATTCCAAAGGATTGCTCCAAACCATTGATGGACTACATCAACATTGAGCATCCACATCTTCACTATCGAAAAAACCCAAGGTTAGTTCATCCCTCTTTGGGAGGGGGATATCACATCTAGGGGGAGCTTTGCTCTAAAAATTGAGCTAAAGCAACTCTAATGGTGTGAACACATTAATGCTTTATGTAAAAGTGGTAACCCCACTTGCGCTTAAACGATGAGTATGACCTATGATCAAATGTTCTCAATTGACTCCTAAGTCAATATACTCATATATAGATGACCTAGTCATCGCCAATTGCTTGATAGATGCTAGAATTGGTTGTGCATGTTTGACACATAGTTCATTTGCTATCTTATTGTGTGAGCATGTTGGCTTGCATGTTTTCTTCATTCTAGGACATCCATTTGTTGTTTGATTGTCTTGGTTTTTCTGGCCAAGTGGATGTACAAGAATGCCTAAGCACCTCCTCTAGCTATCTATGCTTTCTTATCTCAAATTATATTCATGCTACATCACAAAAATTGAACAAGTCTTTTTCGGACCCTCCAGGTGAGGCGCACTCGGAGTCACCAATCTGAAAGGGCTCACCGAAACTATTTGATTGATCTGAGTTTTTGATCTCGGTGTAACCGATTTGGACCAACTCGGCGTCACCGATATGCTGTTGTAACTGAAGGAAATATGCCCTAGAGGCAATAATAAAGTTGTTATTTTATATTTCCTTATTCACGATAAAGGTTTATTATTCATGCTAGAATTGTATTGATCGGAAACTTAAATACATGTGTGAATACATAAACAAATACCGTGTCCCTAGTAAGCCTCTACTAGACTAGCTCGTTGATCAAAGATAGTTAAGGTTTCCTAACCATGGACATGTGTTGTCATTTGATAACGAGATCACATCATTAGGAGAATGATGTGATGGACAAGACCCATCCGTTAGCTTAGCATATGACCGTTCAGTTTTATTGCTACTGCTTTCTTGAATGTCAAATACATGTTCCTTCGACCATGAGATCATGCAACTCCCGAATACCGGAGGAATACCTTGTGTGCTATCAAACGTCACAACGTAACTGGGTGATCATAAAGATGCTCTACAAGTATCTCCGAAGGTGTTTGTTGAGTTGGCATAGATCGAGATAAGGATTTGTCACTCCGAGTATCGGAGAGGTATCTCTGGGCCCTCTCGGTAATACACATCATAAGCTTACAAGCAAATGACTAAGGAGTTAGTTACGAGATGATGTATTATAGAACAAGTAAAGAGACTTGCCAGTAACGAGATTGAACTAGGTATGAAGATACCGACGATCGAATCTCGGGCAAGTAACATACCGATGGACAAAGGGAATTACGTATGTTGTCATAAGGTTCGACAGATAAAGATCTTCATAGAATATGTAGGAGCCAATATGGGCATCCAGGTTCCGCTATTGGTTATTGACCGGAGAGGTGTCTCGGTCATATCTACATAGTTCTCGAACCCGTAGGGTCCGCACGCTTAAAGTTCGTTAATGATATAGTGTTATATGAGTTATATGATTTGGTGCCGAATGTTGCTCGGAGTCCTGGATGTGGTCACGGACATGATGAGGTGTCTCGAAATTGTCGAGAGGTAAAGATTGATATATAGGACGATGGTATTCGGACACAGGAAGAGTTTCGGAGTGAACCGGGTAGCCATCGGGTCACCGGAAGGGGTTCCGGACACCCCGGGTAAATGTATGAGCCTAATGGACCAAAGGGGGGGGACTGACTGTTGGGGAACGTTGCATGGAAAACAAAAAAAATTCTACGCACACGCAATGATCTATCCATGGAGATGCATAGCAACGAGGGGAGACTGTGTCTACGTACCCTCGTAGACCGTAAGCGGAAGCGTTTCACAACGCGGTTGATGTAGTCGAACTTTATTCGCGCTCCAACCGATCTAGTACCGAACGCATGGCACCTCCGCGTTCTGCACACGTTCAGCTCGGTGGCGTCCTCCGCCTTCTTGATCCAGCAAGACGGCGAGGTAGTAGATGAGTTCCGGTAGCACGACGGCGTGGTGACTGTGTTGGTGATGTGATCTCCGCAGGGCTTCGCCTAAGCACTATGAAAATATGACCAAGGGAGTAAACGGTGGACGGGGGCGCCGCACACGGCTAAGACAATGTTGTATCCCTGTGTGACGCCCCCTCCCCACATATATATAGGTGGGAGGGAGGAAGGAGCAGCCAAAGGAGGCGTCCAAGTAGGAAGAATCCTACTTGGAGTCCCTCCCAAGCCGCGCCCCTCCCCTGCCTTATATAGGCGCGGGGGAAAGGCAGGGGAGGGTGGCGCCCTCCCTTTCCTTTCTCCCGTGAGAGGGAAAGACAGGAGGGGCTAGCCCTCCCTCCTTTCCTTCCCTTAGGGCCTGTTGTCCAAAGAAGGGGCGCACCAGGGGCTGCTCTGTCCCCCCTTTGGCCCATTAGGCCCATAACTTTGCCGGGGGTGCCCGAAACTCCTTGCGGGTGACCCAGTAAGTACCCGGTACCCTCCGAAACACTTTTGTTGTCCAAATACGATCGTCCTATATATCAATCTTTACCTCTCGACCATTTCGAGACTCCTCGTCATGTGCGTGATCTCATCCGGGACTCCGAACAACATTCGGTCACCAAATCATATAACTCATATAACACTATATCGTCAAAGAACGTTAAGCGTGCGGACCCTACGGGTTCGAGAACTATGTAGACTTGACCGAGACACCTCTCTGGTCAATAACCAATAGCGGAACTTGGATGCCCATATTGGCTCCTACATATTCTATGAAGATCTTTATCGGTCGAACCGTTATGACAACATACGTAATTCCCTTTGTCCATCGGTATGTTACTTGCCCGAGATTCGACCGTCGGTATCTTCATACCTAGTTCAATCTCTTTACCGGCAAGTCTCTTTACTTGTTCCGTAATACATCACCTTGTGACTAACTCCTTAGTCGTTTGCTTGCAAGCTTATGATGTGTATTACCGAGAGGGCCCAGAGATACCTCTCCGATACTCGGAGTGACAAATCATAATCTCGATCTATGCCAACTCAACAAACACCTTCGGAGATACCTGTAGAGCATGTTTATGATCACCCAGTTACATTGTGATGTTTGATAGAATACAAGGTATTCCTCCGGTATCCGGGAGTTGCATAATCTCATAGTCGAAGGAATATGTATTTGACACGAAGAAAGCAATAGCAATAAAACTGAACGATCATTATGCTAAACTAACGGATGGGTCTTGTCCATCACATCATTCTCCTAATGATGTGATCCCGTTACCAAATGACAACACATGTCCATGGTTAGGAAACCTTAACCATCTTTGATCAACGAACTAGTCTAGTAGAGGCTTACTAGGGACACAGTATTTGTTTATGTATTCACACATGTATTTAGGTTTCTGATCAATACAATTCTAGCATGAATAATAAACCTTTATCATGAATAAGGAAATATAAAAAAACAACTTTATTATTGCCTCTAGGGCATATTTCCTTCAGTCTCCCACTTGCACTAGAGTCAATAATCTAGTTCACATCGCCATGTGATTAACACCCATAGTTCACATCGCCATGTGACCAACACTCAAAGAGATTACTAGTGTCAATAATCTAGTTCACATCACCATGTGATTTACACCCATAGTTCACATCACCATGTGACCAACACTCAAAGAGTTTACTAGAGTCAATAATCTAGTTCACATCGCGATGTGATTAACACCCAAAGAGTAGTAAGGTGTGATCATGTTTTGCTTGTGTGAGAAGTTTAGTCAATGGGTCTGCCACATTCAGATCCGTATGTATTTTGCAAATTTCTATGTCTACAATGCTCTGCATGGAGCTACTCTAGCTAATTTGCTCCCACATTTAATACGTATCCAGATTGAGACTTAGAGTCATCTGGATTAGTGTCAAAGCTTGCATCGACGTAACCCTTTACGACGAACTCTTTATCACCTCCATAACCGAGAAACATTTCCTTAGTCCTCTTAAGGCACCTAAGGATAATTTTGACCGCTGTCCAGTGATCCACTCCTGGATCATTATCGTACCCCCTTGGCAAAATCATGGCAAAGTACACAATAGGTCTGGTACACAGCATAGCATACTTTATAGAACCTATGGCTGAGGCATAGGGAATGACTTTCATTCTCTCTCTATCTTCTGCCGTGGTCGGGTTTTGAGTCTTACTCAACTTCACACCTTGTAACATAGGCAAGAACCCTTTCTTTGACTGATCCATTTTGAACTTCTTCAAAATCTTGTCAAGGTATGTGCTTTGTGAAAGTCCTATTAAGCATCTTGATCTATCTCTATAGATCTTGATGCCCAATATATAAGCAGCTTCACCGAGGTCTTTCAATAAAAAAATCTTATTCAAGAATCCTTTTATGCTATCCAGAAATTCTATATCATTTCCAATCAATAATATGTCATCCACATATAATATCAGAAATGCTACAGAGCTCCCACTCACTTCATTGTAAATACAGGCTTCACCGTAAGTCTGTATAAAACCATATGCTTTGATCACCTTATCAAAGCTTATATTCCAACTCCGAGATGCTTGCAACAGTCCATAGATGGATCGCTGGAGCTTGCTCACTTTGTCAGCACCTTTAGGATCGACAAAACCTTCTGTTTGCATCATATACAACTCTTCTTTAAGATATCCATTATGGAATGCAGTTTTTGACGCCCATTTGCCAGATTTCATAATCATAAAATGCGGCAATTGCTAACATGATTCGGACAGACTTAAGCATCGCTACGGGTGAGAAAGTCTCATCGTAGTCAACCCCTTGAACTTGTCGAAAACCTTTTGCGACAAGTCAAGCTTTGTAGATAGTAACATTACCATCAGCGTCAGTCTTCTTCTTGAAGATCCATTTATTCTCTATGGCTTGCCGATCATCGGGCAAGTCCACCAAAGTCAACACTTTGTTCTCATACATGGATCCTATCTCAGATTTCATGGCCTCAAGCCATTTATCGGAATCTGGGCTCATCATAGCTTCTTCATAGTTCGTAGGTTCGCTGTTGTTCAACAACATGACTTCCAGGACAGGATTGCCGTACCACTCTGGTGCGGAACGTGTTCTGGTTTACCTACGAAGTTCAGTAGTAACTTGATCTGCAGTTTCATGATCATCATCATTAGCTTCCTCTCTAGTTGGTGTAGGCATCACGGGAATGGTTTTCTCTGATGTGCTACTTTCCAATTCAAGAGAAGGTACAACTACCTCATCAAGTTCTACTTTCCTCCCACTCACTTCTTTCGAGAGAAATTTCTTCTCTAGATAGGACCCATTATTAGCAACAAAAAATCTTGCCTTCGGATCTGTGGTAGAAGGTGTACCCGATAGTTTCCTTAGGGTATCCTATGAAGACGCACTTCTCTGATTTAGGTTCGAGCTTATCAGGCTGAAGCCTTTTGACATAAGCGTCGCATCCCCAAACTTTAAGAAACGACAGCTTAGGTTTCTTGCCAAACCATAGTTCATACGGTGTTGTCTCAACGGATTTAGATGGTGCCCCATTTAACGTGAATGCAGCTGTCTCTAATGCATAACCCCAAAACGATAGTGGTAAATCGGTAAGAGACATCATATATCGCACCATATCTAATAAAGTACGGTTACGACGTTCGGACACACCATTACGCTGTGGTGTTCCAGGTGGCGTGAGTTGTGAAACTATTCCACATTGTTTAAATGAAGGACAAATTCGTAACTCAAATATTCGCCTCCACGATCAGATCGTAGAAACTTTATTTTCTTGTTACGATGATTCTCCACTTCACTCTGAAATTCTTTGAACTTTTCAAATGTTTCAGACTTGTGTTTCATCAAGCAGATATACCCATACCTACTCAAATCATTTATGAAGGTCAGAAAATAACGATACCCGCCGCGTGCTTCAAAACTCATCGGACCGCATACATCGATATGTATTATATCCAATAAGTTATCAGCTCGCTCCATTGTTCCGGAGAATGGAGTTTTAGTCATCTTGCCCATGAGGCATGGTTCGAAAGTATCAAATGATTCATAATCAAGTGATTCCAAAAGTCCATCTACATGGAGTTTCTTCATGCGCTTTACACCAATATGACCAAAACGGCAGTGCCACAAGTATGTTGCACTATCATTATCAACTTTGCATCTTTTGGCATCAATATTATGAATATGTGTATCACTACGATCGAGATTCAATAAACCATTTACATTGGGTGTATGACCGTAAAAGGTTTTATTCATGTAAACAGAACAACAATTATTCTCTGACTTAAATGAATAATCATATTGCAATAAACATCATCCAATCATATTCATGCTCAACGCAAACACCAAATAACATTTATTTAGGTTCAACACTAATCCCGAAGGTAGAGGGAGTATGCGATGGTGATCTTATCAACCTTGGAATCACTTCCAACACACATCGTCACCTCGCCCTTAACTAGTCTATGTTCATTTTGCAACTCATGTTTTGAGTTACTAATCTTAGCAACTGAACCGGTATCAAATACCTAGGGGCTACTATGAACACTAGTAAAGTACACATCAATAACATGTATATCAAATATACCTTTGTTCAATTTGCCATCCTTCTTATCCGCCAAGTATTCGTGGTAGTTCCGCTTCCAGTGACCATTTCCTTTGCAGTAGAAGCACTCAGTTTAAGGCTTGGGTCCAGCTTTGGGCTTCTTCCCGGGAGTGGCAACTTGCTTGCCATTCTTCTTGAAGTTCCCTTTCTTTCCCTCGCCCTTTTTCTTGAAACTAGTGGTCTTGTTCACCATCAACACTTGATGCTCTTTCTTGATTTCTACCTTCGTCGATTTCAGCATCGCGAAGAGCTCGGGAATCATTTTCGTTATCCCTTGCATATTATAGTTCATCACGAAGTTCTAGTAACTTAGTGATAGTGACTAGAGAACTCTGTCAATCACTATCTTATGTGGAAGATTAACTCCCACTTGATTCAAGCGATTGTGGTACCCAGACATTCTGAGCACATGCTCACTGGCTGAGCTATTCTCCTCTATCTTGTAGGCAAAGTACTTGTCAGAGGTCTCATACCTCTCAACACGGGCATGAGCCTGAAATACCAATTTCAGCTCTTAGAGCATCTCATATGTTCCATGGCGTTCCAAACGTCTTTGAAGTCCCGGTTCTAAGCCGTAAAGCATGGCGCACTAAACTATTAAGCAGTCATCATATCGAGCTTGCCAAACGTTCATAACGTCTACATCCGCTCCTGCAATAGGTCTGTCACCTAGCGGTACATCAAGGACATAATTCTTCTGTGCAGCAATGAGGATAATCCTCAGATCACGGACCCAGTCCACATCATTGCTACTATCATCTTTCAACTTATTTTTATCTAGGAACATATCAAAAAATAAGGGAGCTATATCGCAAGCTATTGATCTACAACATAGATTTGCAAATACTATCAGGGCTAAGTTCATGATAAATTAAGTTCAATTAATCAAATTACTAATGAACTCCCACATAAATCAACATCCCTCAAGTTGTCTAAGTGATACATGATCCATATCAACTAACCCATGTCCGATCATCACGTGAGATGGGGTAGTCATCAATGGTGAACATCTCTATGGTGATCATATCTACTATATGACTCATGTTCGACCTTTCGGTCTCCAGTGTTCCGAGGCCATGTCTGTACATGCTACGCTCGTCAAGTTTAACCCAAGTATTCTGCATGTGTAAAACTGTCTTACACCCGTTGTATGTGAATGTAGAGTCTATCACACCCGATCATCACGTGGTGTCTCGAAACGATGAACTTTCGCAACGGTGCATACTCGGGGAGAACACTTATATCTTGAAATTTAGTGAAGGGATCATCTTATAATGATACCGTCGTTCTAAGCAAAATAAGATGCATAAAAGATAAACATCACATGCAATCAAAATATATGACATGATATGGCCATCATCATCTCGTGCTTTTGATCTCCATCTCCAAAGCATCGTCATGATCTCCATCGTCACCGGCTCGACACCTTGATCTCCATCGTTGCGTCATGGTCGTCTCGCCAACTATTGCTTCTACAACTATTGCTAACGCATAGCGATAAAGTAAAGCAATTACATGGCATTTGCATTTCATACAATAAAGAGACAACCATAAGGCTCCTGCCGGTTGCTGATAACTTACAAAACATGATCATCTCATACAATAACGTATATCACATCATGTCTTGACCATATCACATCACAACATACCCTGCAAAAACAAGTTAGACGTCCTCTACTTTGTTGTTTGCAAGTTTTATGTGGCTGCTACGGGTTTCTAGCAAGAACCGTTCTTACCTACGGCAAGAACCACAACGGTGAATTATCAAGTTTGTTGTTTTAACCTTCTTCAAGGACCGGCCACAGTCAAATTCGATTCAACTAAAGTAGGAGAAACAGGCACCCGCCAGCCACCTTTATGCAAAACTAGTTGCATGTCAGTCGGTGGAACCGGTCTCATGTACGTGGACATGTAAGGTTGGTTCGGGCCGCTTCATCCCACAATGCCGCCAAATCAAAATAAGAAGTTGGTGGTAAGCAGTATGAACATCACCGCCCACAACTTCTTTGTGTTCTACTCGTGCATATCATCTACGCATAGACCTGGCTCATGATGCCACTGTTGGGGAACGTTGCATGGAAAACAAAAAAAATTCTACGCACACGCAATGATCTATCCATGGAGATGCATAGCAACAAGGGGTGACTGTGTCTATGTACCCTCGTAGACCGTAAGCGGAAGTGTTTCACAACGCGTTTGATGTAGTCAAACTTTCTTCGCGCTCCAACCGATCTAGTACCGAACGCACGGCACCTCCGCGTTCTGCACATGTTCAGCTCGGTGACGTCCTCCGCCTTCTTGATCCAGCAAGATGGCGAGGTAGTAGATGAGTTCCGGCAGCACGACGGCGTGGTGACGGTGATGGTGATGTGATCTCCGCAGGGCTTCGCCTAAGCACTATGAAAATATGACCGAGGGAGTAAACGGTGGAAGGGGGCGCCGCACACAGCTAAGACAATGTTGTATCCCTGTGTGACGCCCCCTCCCCACATATATATAGGTGGCAGGGAGGGAGGAGCAGCCAAAGGAGGCGTCCAAGTAGGAGAGTCCCTCCCAAGCCGCTCCCCTCCCCTGCCTTATATAGGCACGGGGGAAAGGCAGGTGAGGGTGGCGCCCCCCCTTTCCTTTCTCCCATGAGAAGGAAAGGCAGGAGGGGATAGCCCTCCTTCCTTTCCTTCCCTTAGGGCCTGCTGTCCAAAGAAGGGGCGCACCAGGGGCTGGTCTGTCCCCCCTTTGGCCCATTAGGCCCATAACTTTGCCAGGGGTGCCCGAAACTCCTTTCCGGTGACCCGGTAAGTACCCGGTACCCTCCGAAACACTTCCGGTGTCCGAATACCATCGTCCTATATATCAATCTTTACCTCTCGACCATTTTGAGACTCGTCATGTCTGTGATCTCATTCGGGACTCTGAACAACATTCGGTCACCAAATCATATAACTCATATAACACTATCGTCAACGAACGTTAAGCGTGCGGACCCTACGGGTTCGAGAACTATGTAGACATGACCGAGACACCTCTCCGGTCAATAACCAATAGCGGAACCTGGATGCCCATATTGGCTCCTACATATTCTATGAAGATCTTTATCGGTCGAACCGTTATGACAACATACGTAATTCCCTTTGTCCATCAGTATGTTACTTGCCCGAGTTTCGATCATCAGTATCTTCATACCTAGTTCAATCTCGTTACCGGCAAGTCTCTTTACTCGTTTCGTAATACATCACCTTGTGACTAACTCCTTAGTCGTTTGCTTGCAAGCTTATGATGTGTTTTATCGAGAGGGCCCAGAGATACCTCTCTGATACTCGGAGTGACAAATCATAATCTCGATCTATGCCAACTCAACAAACACCTTCGGAGATACCTGTAGAGCATCTTTATGATCACCCTACCTGTAGAGCATCTTTATGATCACCCAGTTACGTTGTGAAGTTTGATAGAACACAAGGTATTCCTCCGGTATCCGGGAGTTGCATAATCTCATAGTCGAAGGAATATGTATTTGACACGAAGAAAGCAATAGCAATAAAACTGAACGATCATTATGCTAAGCTAACGGATGGGTCTTGTCCATCACATCATTCTCCTAATGATGTGATCCTGTTACCAAATGACAACACATGTCCATGGTTAGGAAATCTTAACCATTTTTGATCAACAAGCTAGTCTAGTAGAGGCTTACTAGGGATACAGTATTTGTTTATGTATTCACACATGTATTTAAGTTTCCGATCAATACAATTCTAGCATGAATAATAAACCTTTATCAAGAATAAGGAAATATAAAATAACAACTTTATTATTGCCTCTAGGGCATATTTCCTTCACAGACCAGCCCACTAGGGGGCTGGCGCGCCCCTCTCCTTGTCTGACCGGCCCTAGGGGAAGGAAAAAGAAGGGTGGCCCCTCCTGCCTTTCCCTCGTGAGAGAAAGGAAAGGGGGGGTGGCTCCTCCTCCTGCCTTCCTCCCGCACTCATATATGGAAAGGTGACGGCTTGGGGAAGTCCCCAAGTAGGATTCGGCCCTACCTGGGGCGCCCCTTGGCCTCTTCCCTCTCCCCCCACCTATATATATATGTGGGAGGGGGCCGCCACACATAACCACGACAATTGTTTAGCCGTGTGTGTTGTCCCCCTCCACCGTTTACACCCTCGGTCATATTTTCGTAGTGCTTAGGCGAAGCCCTGCGGAGATAGCATCACCATCACCGTCAGCACACTGTCGTGCTGCCAGAACTCATCCACTAAATCGCCATCTTGCTGGATCAAGAAGGTGTGGACGTCACCGAGCTGAACGTGTGCTGAACGCAGAGGTGCCGTACGTTCGGTACTCGATCGGTTGGATCGTGAAGAAGTTCAACTACATCAACCACGTTACTAAACGCTTCCGCTTACGGTCTATGAGGGTACATAGACACACTCTTCCCCTCGTTGATATGCATCTCCATGGATAGATCCTGCGTGTGCGTAGAAATTTTTTTGTTTTCCATGCAACGTTTCCCAACAGTGGTATCAGAGCCAGGTCTATGCGTAGATGATATGCACAAGTAGAACACAAAGAATTGTGGGCGGTGATAGTCATACTGCTTACCACCAATGTCTTATTTTGATTCGGCGATATTGTGGGATGAAGCGGCCCGGACCAACCTTACATGTCCACACACATGAGACCGGTTCCCCCGACTGCCATGCAACTAGTTTTGCATACAGGTGGCTGGCGGGTGTCTGTTTCTCCTACTTTAGTTGAATCAAATTTGACTATGGCCAGTCCTTGAAGAAGGTTAAAACAGCAAACTTGATAAATCACCGTTGTGGTTTTTGCCGTAGGTAAGAACGGTTCTTGCTAGAAGCCCATAGCAGCCATGTAAAACTTGCAACAACAAAGTAGAGGACATCTAACTTGTTTTTGCAGGGCATGTTGTGATGTGATATGGTCAAGATATGATGTGATATATGTTAATGTATGAGATGATGTTTTGTAATATCGACAACCCGCAGGAGCCTTAGGGTTGTCTCTTTATTGTATGAAGTGCAAACACCATGTAATTGCTTTACTTTATCGCTATGCGTTAGCAATAGTTGTAGAAGAAATAGTTGGCGAGACGACCCCGACGCAATGATGGAGATCAAGGTGTCGAGCCAGTGATGATGGAGATCATGACGATGCTTTGGAGATGGAGATCAAAAGCACAAGATGATGATGGCCATATCATGTCACATATTTTGATTGCATGTGATGTTTATCTTTTATGCATCTTATTTTGCTTAGTACGGCGGTACCATTATAAGATGATCCCTTCACTAAATTTCAAGATAAAAGTGTTCTCCTCGAGTATGCACCGTTGCCAAAGTTTGTCGTTTTGAAGCACCTCGTGATGATCGGGTGTGATAGACTCTACGTTTACATACAACGGGTGTAAGCCAGTTTTGCACACGCAGAATACTTGGGTTAAACTTGACGAGCCTAGCATGTACAGACATGGTCTCGGAACACTGGAGACCAAAAGGTCGAACGTGAGTCATATAGTAGATATGATCAACATAGAGATGTTCACCATTGATGACTACCCCATTTCACGTGATGATCAGACATGGGTTAGTTGATTTGGATCATGTATCACTTAGATAACTTGAGGGATGTTAATTTAAGTGGGAGTTCATTAGTAATTTGATTAATTGAACTTAATTTATCATGAATTTAGTCTTAATAGTTTTTTTGCATATTTATGTTGTAGATCAATAGCTCGCGATATAGCTCCCCTATTTTTGATATGTTCCTAGAGAAAACTAAGTTGAAAGATGATGGTAGCAATAATGCGGACTGGGTCCGTGATCTGAAGATTATCCTCATTGCTGCTTAGAAGAATTATGTCCTTGATGCACCGCTAGGTGACAGACCTATTGTAGGAGCAGATATAGACGTTATGAACATTTGGCAAGCTCGATATGATGACTACTTAATAATTTAGTGCGCCATGCTTTACGGCTTAGAACCGGGATTTCAAAAATGTTTTGAACGCCATGGAGCATATGAGATGTTCCAAGAGCTGAAATTGGTATTTCAGACTCATGCCCATGTTGAGAGGTATGAGACCTCTGACAAGTACTTTGCCTACAAGATGGAGGAGAATAGCTTAGCTAGTGAGCATGTGCTCAGAATGTCTGGGTACTACAATCGCTTGAATCAAGTGGGAGTTAATCTTCCAAATAAGATGGTGATTGACAGAGTTCTCTAGTCACTATCTCCCAGCTACTAGAACTTCATGATGAACTATAATATGCAAGGGATGATGAAAATGATTCCCTAGCTCTTCGCGATGCTGAAATAGGCGAAGGTAGAAATCAAGAAAGAGCATCAAGTGTTGATGGTTAACAAGACCACTAGTTTCAAGAAAAAAATGCAAGGGAAAGAAAGGGAACTTCAAGAAGAATGGCAAGCAAGTTGCCACTCACGGGAAGAAGCCCAAAGCTGGAACCAAGCCTGAAACTGAGTGCTTCTACTGCAAAGGGAATGGTCACTGGAAGCAGAAATGCCCCAAATACTTGGCGGATAAGAAGGATGGCAAAGTGAACAAAGGTATATTTGATATACATGTTATTGATGTGTACCTTACTAGTGTTCGTAGTAACCCCTGGGTATATTATACCGGTTCAGTTGCTAAGATTAGTAACTCGAAATAGGAGTTGCAGAATAAATAGAGACTAGTTAAGAGCGAGGTGACGATGTGTGTTGGAAGTGATTCGAAGGTTGATACGATCACCATCGCACACTCCCTCTACCTTCGGGATTAGTGTTGAACCTAAATCAATGTTATTTGGTGTTTGCGTTGAGTATGAATATGATTAGATCATGTTTATTGCAATACGGTTATTCATTTAAGTCAGAGAATAATTATTGTTCTACTTACATGAATAAAACCTTCTATGGTCATACACCCATTGTGAATGGTTTATTGAATCTCGATCGTAGTGATACACATATTCATAATATTGATGCCAAAAGATGCAAAGTTGATAATGATAGTGCAACATACTTGTGGCACTGCCGTTTAGGTCATATTGGTGTAAAGCGCATGAAGAAACTCCATGCAGATGGACTTTTGGAATCACTTGATTATGAATCATTTGATACTTTAGAACCATGCCTCATGGGCAAGATGACTAAAACTCCGTTCTCCGGAACAATGGAGTGAGCTAATGACTTATTGGAAATAATAAATACCGATGTATGCGGTCCGATGAGTGTTGAGGCACGCGGCGGGTATCGTTATTTTCTGACCTTCACGGATGATTTGAGTAGATATGGATATATCTACTTGATGAAACACAAGTCTGAAACATTTGAAAAGTTCAAAGAATTTCAGAGTGAAGTGGAGAACCATCGTAACAAGAAAATAAAGTTTCTACGATCTGATCGTGGAGGCGAATATTTGAGTTACGAGTTTGGCCTTCATTTAAAACAATGTGGAATAGTTTCACAACTCACGCCACTTGGAACACCACAGCGTAATGGTGTGTCCGAACGTCGTAACTATACTTTATTAGATATGGTGCGTTCTATGATGTCTCTTACCGATTTACCACTATCGTTTTGGGGTTATGCATTAGAGACAGCCGCATTCATGTTAAATAGGGCACCGTCTAAATCCGTTGAGACGACACCGTATGAACTGTGGTTTGGCAAGAAACCTAAGCTATCGTTTCTTAAAGTTTGGGGATGCGACGCTTATGTCAAAAGGCTTCAGCCTGATAAGCTCTAACCTAAATCGGAGAAATGCGTCTTCTTAGGATACCCTAAGAAACTATTGGGTACACCTTCTACCACAGATCCGAAGGCAAGATCTTTGTTGCCAAGAATGGGTCCTTTCTAGAGAAGGAGTTTCTCTCGAAAGAAGTGAGCGGGAGGAAAGTAAAACTTGATGAGGTAATTGTACCTTCTCTCGAATTGGAAAGTAGCACATCAGAGAAAAACCGTTCCCGTGATGCCTACACCAAATAGAGAGGAAGCTAATGACGATAATCATGAAACTTCAGATCAAGTTACTACTGAACTTCATAGGTCGACCAGAACACGTTCCGCACCAGAGTGGTACGGTAATCCTGTCCTGGAAGTCGTGTTGTTAGACAACGGCGAACCTACGAACTATGAAGAAGCTATGATGAGCCCAGATTCCGACAAATGGCTTGAGGCCATGAAATCTGAGATAGGATCCATGTATGAGAACAAAGTGTGGACTTTGGTGGACTTGCCCGATGATTGGCAGGCCATTCAAAATAAATGGATATTCAAGAGGAAGACGGACGCTGATGGTAATATCACTGTTTATATAGCTCGACTTGTCGTGAAAGGTTTTTGACAAGTTCAAGGGGTTGACTACGATGAGACTTTCTCACCCGTAGCGATGCTTAAGTCTGTCCGAATCATATTAGCAATTGTCACATTTTATGATTATGAAATCTGGCAAATGGATGTCAAAACTACATTCCTTAACGGGTTTCTTAAAGAAGAGTTGTATATGATGAAACCAGAAGTTTTTGTGGATCCTAAAGGTGCTAACAAAGTGCGCAAGCTCCAGCGATCCATCTATGGACTGGTGCAAGCATCTCGGAGTTGGAATATACGCTTTGATGAGGTGAGCAAAGAATATGGTTTTATACAGACTTACGGTGTAGCCTTTATTTACAAGAAAGTGAGTGGGAGCTCTGTAGCATTTCTGATATTATATGTGGATGACATATTGTTGATTGGAAATGATATAGAATTTCTGGATAGCATAAAAGGATACTTGGATAAGAATTTTTCAATGAAAGACCTTGGTGAAGCTACTTACATATTGGGCATCAAGATCTATAGGGATAGATCGAGACGCTTAAATAGGACTTTCACAAAGCACATACCTTGGCAAAGTTTTGAAGAAGTTCAAAATGGATCAGTCTAAGAAAGGGTTCCTGCATGTGTTGCAAGGTGTGAAGTTCAGTAAGACTCCAAGCCCGACCACGTCAGAAGATAGAGAGAGAATGAAAGTCATTCCCTATGCCTCAGCCATAGGTTCTATAAAGTATGCCATGTTGTGTACCAGACTTGTTGTGTGCCTTGCCATGAGTTTGGCAAGGGGGTACGATAATGATCCAGGAGTGGATCACTGGATAGCGGTCAAAATTATCCTTAGTTACCTAAGAGGACTAAGGAAATGTTTCTCGGTTATGGAGGTGATAAAGAGTTCGTCGTAAAGGGTTACGTCTATTCAAGCTTTGACACCGATTCGGATGATCTCTGAGTCTCATTCTGGATACGTATTGAAAGTGGGAGCAATTAGCTAGAGTAGCTCCATGCAGAGCATTATAGACATAGAAATTTGCAAAATACATATGGATCTGAATGTGGCAAACCCATTGACTAAACCTCTCTCACAAGCAAAACATGATCACACCTTAGTTCTCTTTGGGTGTTAATCACATGGCGATGTGAACTAGATTATTGACTCTAGTAAACTCTTTGGGTGTTAGTCACATGGCGATGTGAACTATGGGTGTTAATCACATGACGATGTGAACTAGATTATTGACTCTAGTGCAAGTGGGAGACTGAAAGAAATATGCCCTAGAGGCAATAATAAAGTTGTTATTTTATATTTCCTTATTCATGATAAAGCTTTATTATTCATGCTAGAATTGTATTGATCAGAAACTTAAATACATGTGTGAATATATAAACAAATACCGTGTCCCTAGTAAGCCTCTACTAGACTAGCTCGTTGATCAAAGATGGTTAAGGTTTCCTAACCATGGACATGTGTTGTCATTTGATAAAGGGATCACATCATTAGGAGAATGATGTGATGGACCAGACCCATCAGTTAGCTTAGCATATGATCGTTCAGTTTATTGCTACTGCTTTCTTGAATGTCAAATACATGTTCCTTCGACCATGAGATCATGCAACTCCCGAATACCGGAGGAATACCTTGTGTGCTATCAAACGTCCCAACATAACTGGGTGATCATAAAGATGCTCTATAGGTATCTCCGAAGGTGTTTGTTGAGTTGGCATAGATCGAGATTAGGATTTGTCACTCCGAGTATCGGAGAGATATCTCTGGGCCCTCCCGGTAATACACATCATAAGCTTGCAAGAAAATGACTAAGGAGTTAGTTATGAGATGATGTATTACGGAACGAGTAAAGAGACTTGCCAGTAACGAGATTGAACTAGGTATGAAGATACCGACGATCGAATCTCGGGCAAGTAACATACCGATGGACAAAGGGAATTACGTATGTTGTCATAAGGTTCGACCGATAAAGATCTTCGTAGAATATGTAGGAGCCAATATGGGCATCTAGGTTTCGCTATTGGTTATTGACCGGAGACGTGTCTCGGTCATGTCTACATAGTTCTCGAACCCGTAGGGTCCGCACGCTTAACGTTCGTTAACGATATAGTGTTATATGAGTTATATGATTTGGTGACCGAATGTTGTTCGGAGTCCCGGATGTGATCACGAACATGACAAGGAGTCTCGAAATGGTCGAGAGGTAAAGATTGATATATAGGACGATGGTATTCGGACACCAGAAGAGTTTCGGAGTGAACCGGGTAGCCATCGGGTCACCGGAAGGGGTTCCGGACACCCCCGGTAAGTGTATGGGCCTAATGGGCCAAAGGGTTGGACAGACCAGCCCAGTAGGGGGCTGGCGCACCCCTTTCCTTGGCTGGCCGGCCCTAGGGGAAGGAAAGAGGAGGGGTGGCCCCTCCTTCCTTTCCCTTCTCGTGAGAGAAAGGAAAGGGGGGCGCCTCCTCCTCCTGCCTTCCTCCCGCACTCATATATGGAAGGGGGCGCGGCTTGGGGAAGTCCCCAAGTAGGATTCGGCCCTACTTGGGGCGCCCCTTGGACTCTCCCCTCTCCCCCCACCTATATATATGTGGGAGGGGGCGCCACACATAACCACGACAATTGTTTAGCCGTGTGCGGCGTCCACCTCCACTGTTTACACCCTCGGTCATATTTTCGTAGTGCTTAGGCGAAGCCCTGCGAAGATAGCATCACCATCACCGTCACCACGCTGCCATACTGCCGGAACTCATCTAGTACCTCCCATCTTGCTGGATCAAGAAGGCGTAGACGTCACCGAGCTGAACGTGTGTTGAACGACGAGGAGCCATACATTCGGTACTCTATCGGTTGGATCGCGAAGAATTCGACTACATCAACCGCGTTACTAAACGCTTCCACTTATGGTCTATGAGGGTACATAGACACACTCTTCCCCTCATTGATATGCATCTCCATGGATAGATCTTGCGTATGCGTATAAATTTTTTTGTTTTCCATGCAACGTTTCCCAACAGTAACCGCTCGCAGTTACACGTATCGGTGCCACCAATTTGCTCCACTCGGTGCCACAAATAACCCACAAGTATAGGGGGTCAATCATAGTCCTTTCGATAAGTAAGAGTGTTGAACCCAACGAGGAGCAGAAGGAAATGACGAGTGGTTTTCAGCAAGGTAATTTCTGCAAGCACTGAAATTGTCGGTAACAAGTTTGATAGCAAGATAATTTGTAATGAGCAAGTAACGGTAACGGTAATAAAGTGCAGCAAGGTAGCCCAATCCTTTTGTGTCAAAGGACAGGCCAAAACGGTCTCTTATAATAAGCAAAGTGTCCTTGAGGGCACACGGGAATTTCATCAAGTCACTTTTATCATGTTGGTTTGATTCGTGTTCGCTATTTTCATAATTTGATATGTGGGTGGACCGGTGCTTAGCTGTTGTTCTTACTTGAACAAACCTCCCACTTATGATTAACCCCCTTGCAAGCATGTACAACTATGAGAAAAGTATTAAGATAAAATCGAAACATAGCATTAAACATATGGATCCAAATCAGTCCCTTACGAAGTAGCGCATAAACTAGGGTTTAAGCTTCTGTCACTCTAGCAACCCATCTGTTGGGAATCGTTGCATGGAAAACAAAAAAAATTCTACGCACACGTAATGATCTATCCATGGAAGTGCATAGCAATGAGGGGAGAGTGTGTCTACGTACCCTCGTAGACTGTAAGCGGAAGCGTTTGAAAACGCGGTTGATGTAGTCGAACTTCTTCTAGCTCCGACCGATCAAGTACCGAACGTACGACACCTCTGAGTTCTGCACACGTTTAGCTCGGTGACATCCCTCGCCTTATTGATCCAGCAAGACATCAAGGTAGTAGATGAGTTCCGTCAGCACGACTGCGTGGTGACGGTGACGGTGAAGTGATCCTTGCAGGGCTTCGCCTAAGCACTACGAAAATATGACCGGGGCTGTAAACGGTGGAGGGGGGGCGCCGCACACGGCTAGGCAATTGTCTTGGGTGTGCTAAGCGCCCCCTCCCACATATATATAGGTGGGAGGGAGAAGGAGCAGCCAAGGGGGGCACCCCAAGTAGGCCGAATCCTACTTGGGGTCCTCCCCAATTCGCCCCCCCCCCCTTTCCTTATTTACCGGAAGGGAAAGGAAAGAGAGGGGGGAGGCTGAATCCTCCCCTTTCCTTCTCCCTTCCCCGCTTTCCTTATACTCCTATTCGGCCCATATGGGGGGCGCACCAGCCCCTTGTGGCTGGTGCGTTTCCCCTTTTGGCCCATAAGGCCCATATCTTTGCCGGGGGGTGCCCGGAACCCCTTCCGGTGACCCGATATGTACCCGGTACCCTCCGGAACACTTCCGGTGTCTGAATACTATCGTCCTATATATCAATCTTTACCTCTCAACCATTTCGAGACTCCTCGTCATGTCTGTGATCTCATCCGGGACTCCGAACAACATTCGGTCACCAAATCACACAACTCATATAATACTATATCGTCAATGAACGTTAAGCGTGCAGACCCTACGGGTTCGAGAACTATGTAGACATGACCGAGACACCTCTCCGGTCAATAACCAATAGCGGAACCTGGATGCTCATATTGGCTCCAACATATTCTACTAAGATCTTTATCGGTCGAACCGTTATGACAACATACGTAGTTCCCTTTCTCCATCGGTATGTTACTTGCCCGAGATTCGATCGTCGGTATCTTCATACCTAGTTCAATCTCGTTACCGGCAAGTCTCTTTACTTGTTCCGTAATACATCACCTCATGACTAACTCCTTAGTCATTTGCTTGCAAGCTTATGATGTGCATTACCGAGAGGGCCCAGAGATACCTCTCCGATACTCGGAGTGACAGATCCTAATCTCGATCTATGCCAACTCAACAGACACCTTCGGAGATACCTTTAGAGCATCTTTATAATCACCCAGTTACGTTGTGATGTTTGATAGCACACAAGGCATTCCTCCGGTATCCGGGAGTTGCATAATCTCATAGTCGAATGAATATGTATTTGACATGAGGAAAGCAATAGCAATAAAACTGAACGATCATTATGCTAAGCTAACGAATGGGTCTTGTCCATCAAATCATTCTCCTAATGATGTGATCCCATTATCAAATGACAACTCATGTCCATGGTTAGGAAACCTTAACCATCTTTGATCAACTTGCTAGTCTAGTAGAGGCTTACTAGGGACACGGTGTTTGTTTATGTATTCACACATGTATTATGGTTTCCGATCAATACAATTCTAGCATGAATAATAAACCTTTATCATGAATAAGGAAATATAAAATAACAACTTTATTATTGCCTCTAGGGCATATTTCCTTTAGTCTCCCCCTTGCACTAGAGTCAATAATCTAGATTACAATGTAATGAATCTAACACCCATGGAGTCTTGGTGCTGATCATGTTTTAATCGCGGAAGAGGCTTAGTCAACGGGTCTGCCACATTCAGATCCGTATGTATCTTGCAAATTTCTATGACTCCATCCTTGACTTTTTCACGAATGGAGTTGAAGCCTCTCTTGATGTGTTTGGTTCTCTTTTGAAACCTGGATTCCTTCTCCAAGGCAATTGCTCTAGTGTTGTCACAAAAGATTTTCATTGGACCCGATGCACTAGGTATTACACCTAGATCGGATATGAACTCCTTCATCCAGACTCCTTCATTTGCTTCTTCCGAAGCAGCTATGTACTCCGCTTCACACGTAGATCCCACCACGACGCTTTGCTTGGAACTGCACCAACTGACAGCTCCACCATTTAATAAAAATATGTATCCGGTTTGTGACTTAGAGTCATCCGGATCAGTGTCAAAGCTAGCATTGATGTAACCATTTACGACGAGCTCTTTGTCACCTCCATAAATGAGAAACATATCCTTGGTCCTTTTCAGGTACTTCGGGATGTTCTTGACCGCTGTCCAGTGATCCACTCCTGGATTACTTTGGTACTTCCCTGCCAGACTTATGGCAAGGCACACATCAGGTCTGGTACACAACATAGCATACATGATAGAACCTATGGCTGAGGAATAGGAAATGACTTTCATTTTCTCTCTATCTTCTGCAGTGGTCGGGCATTGAGTCTGACTCAACTTCACACCTTGTAACACAGGCAAGAACCCTTTCTTTGACTGGTCCATTTTGAACTTCTTCAAAACTTTATCAAGATATGTGCTTTGTGAAAGTCCTATTAAGCGTCTCGATCTATCCCTATAGATCTTGATGCCCAATATATAAGCAGCTTCACCGAGGTCTTTCATTGAAAAATTCTTATTCAAGTATCCTTTTATGCTATCTAGAAATTCTATATCATTTCCAATCAACAATATGTCATCCACATATAATATCAGAAATGCTACAGAGCTCCCACTCACTTTCTTGTAAATACAGGCTTCACCGAAAATCTGTATAAAACCATAAGCCTTGATCACCTCATCAAAGCGTATATTCCAACTCCGAGATGCTTGCACCAGTCCATAGATGGATCGCTGGAGCTTGCACACTTTGTTAGCACCTTTAGGATCGACAAAACCTTCTGGTTGCATCATATACAACTCTTCTTTGAGAAATCCATTAAGGAATGCAGTTTTGACGTCCATTTGCCAGATTTCATAATCATAAAATGCGGCAATTGCTAACATGATTCGGACAGACTTAAGCATCGCTACGGGTGAGAAAGTCTCATCGTAGTCAACCCCTTGAACTTGTCGAAAACCTTTTGCGACAAGTCGAGCTTTGTAGACGGTAACATTACCATCAGCGTCAGTCTTCTTCTTGAAGATCCATTTATTCTCTATGGCTTGCCAATCATCGGGCAAATCCACCAAAGTCCACACTTTGTTCTCATACATGGATCCTATCTCAGATTTCATGGCCTCAAGTCATCTGTCGGAATCTGGGCTTATCATTGCTTCTTCATAGTTCGTAGGTTCGCCTTGATCTAGTAACATGACTTCCAGTACAGGATTCCCGTACCACTCTGGTGCGGATCGTGTTCCGGTTGACCTACGAAGTTCTGTAGTAACTTGATCTGAAGTTTCATGATCATTATCATTAGCTTCCTCTCTAGTTGGTGTAGGCATCACGGGAACAGTTTTCTGTGATGAATTACTTTCCAATTCGAGAGAAGGTACGATTACCTCATCAAGTTCTACTTTCCTCCCACTCACTTCTTTTGAGAGAAACTCCTTCTCTAGAAAGGTTCCATTCTTGGCAACAAAAATCTTGCCTTCGGATCTGTGGTAGAAGGTGTACCCAATTGTTTCCTTAGGGTATCCTCTGAAGACGCACTTCTCCGATTTGGGTTCGAGCTTATCAGGCTGAAGCCTTTTAACATAAGTTTTACAACCCTAAACTTTAAGAAACGACAGCTTAGGTTTCTTGCCAAACCACGGTTCATACGGTGTCGTCTCAACGGATTTAGACGGTGCCCTATTTAACATGAATGCAGCTTTCTCTAATGCATAACCCCAAAACGATAGTGGTAAATCGGTAAGAGACATCATAGATCGCACCATATCCAATAAAGTACGGTTATGACGTTCGGACACACCATTACGCTGTGGTGTTCCAGGTGGCGTGAGTTGTGAAACTATTCCACATTGTTTTAAATGAAGGCCAAACTCGTAACTAAAATATTCGCCTCCGCGATCAGATCGTAGAAACTTTATTTTCTTGTTACGATGATTCTCCACTTCACTCTGAAATTCTTTGAACTTTTCAAATGTTTCAAACTTGTGTTTCATTAAGTAGATATACCCATATCTGCTTAAATCATCTGTGAAGGTCAGAAAATAACGATACCCGATGCGTGCCTCAATACTCATCGGACCGCATACATCGGTATGTACTATTTTCAATAAGTCATTAGCTCGCTCCATTGTTCCGGAGAACGGAGTTTTAGTCATCTTGCCCATGAGGCATGGTTCGCAAGCATCAAATGATTCATAATCAAGTGATTCCAAAAGCCCATCTGTATGGAGTTTCTTCATGCGCTTTACACCAACATGACCTAAACGGTAGTGCCACAACTATGTTGCACTATCATTATCAAGTTTGCATCTTTTGGCATCAATATTATGAATATGTGTATCACTACAATCAAGATTCAACAAAATTAGACCACTCTTTAAGGGTGCATGACCATTAAAGATATTACTCATATAAATAGAACAACCATTATTCTCTGATTTAAATGAACAACCGTCTCGCACTAAACAAGATCCAGATATAATGTTCATGCTCAACGCTGGCACCAAATAATAATTATTCAGGTCTAAAACTAATCCTGAAGGTAGATGTAGAGGTAGCGTGACGACGGCGATCACATCGACCTTGGAACCATTCCCGACGCGCATCGTCACCTCGTCCTTAGCTAATCTTCGTTTAATCCGTAGCTCCTGTTTTGAGTTACAAATATGAGCAACCGAACCAGTATCAAATACCCAGGCGCTACTACGAGCATTAGTAAGGTACACATCAATAACATGTATATCAAATATACCTTTGTTTACTTTGCCATCCTTCTTATACGTCAAATAATTGGGGCAATTCCGCTTCCAGTGACCAGTCCCTTTGCAGTAGAAGCACTTAGTTTCAGTCTTGGGTCCAGCTTTGGGCTTCTTCCTGGGAGTGGCAACTTGCTTGCCATTCTTCTTGAAGTTCCCTTTCTTTCCCTTGCCCTTTTTCTTGAAACTAGTGGTCTTGTTAACCATCAACACTTGATGCTCCTTCTTGATTTCTACCTCTGCAGCCTTAAGCATTGCGAAGAGCTCAGGAATTGTTTTGTTCATCCCTTGCATATTATAGTTCATCACGAAGCCTTTGTAGCTTGGTGGCAGTGATTGAAGAACTCTGTCAATGACACAATCAACTGGAAGATCAACTCCAAGATGAGTCAAGTGATTATAATACCCAGACATTTTGAGTATGTGTTCACTGACAGAACTGTTCTCCTTCATCTTGCAGCTATAGAACTTGTTGGAGACTTCATATCTCTCAACCCGGGCATTTGCTTGAAATATTAACTTCAACTCTTGTAACATCACATATGCTCCATGAGGTTCAAAACGTCTTTGAAGTCCTGGTTCTAAGCCGTAAAGCATGGCACACTGAACTATCAAGTAGTCATCAGATCGAGCTTGCCAGACGTTCAAAACATCAGCTTCTGCTCCTGCAGCAGGCCTTTCACCTAGTGGTGCATCAAGGACATAATTCTTCTGTGCAGCAATGAGGATAATCCTCAAGTTACGGACCCAGTTCGTGTAGTTGCTACCATCATCTTTCAACTTAGCTTTCTCTAGGAACGCATTAAAATTCAGGGGAACGGTAGCATGGGCCATTGATCTACAACATAGATATGCAAATACTATCAGGACTAAGTTCATGATAAATTAAGTTCAATTAATCAAATTACTTAAGAACTCCCACTTAAATAGACATCCCTCAAGTCATCTAAGTGATACGTGATCCAAATCAACTAACCCATGTCCGATCATCACGTGAGATGGGTTTGTCATCAATGGTGAACATCTCTATGTTGATCATATCTACTATATGATTCACGTTCGACCTTTCGGTCTCTAGTGTTCCGAGGCCATGTCTGTACATGCTAGGCTCGTCAAGTTTAACCCGAGTATTCCGCATGTGCAAAACTGTCTTGCACCCGTTGTATGTGAACATAGAGTCTATCACACCCGATCATCACGTGGTGTCTCAACACGACGAACTGTCGCAACTGTGCATACTCAGGGAGAACACTTATACCTTGAAATTTAGTGAAGGGATCATCTTATAATGCTACCGCCGTACTAAGCAAAATAAGATGCATAAAAGATAAACATCACATGCAATCAAAATATGTGACATGATATGGCCATCAGCTTGTGCTTTTGATCTCCATCTTCAAAGCATCGTCATGATCTCCATTGTCACCGGCTTGACACCTTGATCTCCATCGTTGCGTCATGGTCGTCTCGCCAACTATTGCTTCTACGACTATCGCTAACGCATAGTGATAAAGTAAAGCAATTACATGGCGTTTGCATTTCATACAATAAAGCAACAACCATAAGGCTCCTGCCAATTCACGATAACTTACAAAACATGATCATCTCATACAACAACGTATATCACATCATGTCTTGACCATATCACATCACAACATGCCCTGCAAAAACAAGTTAGACGTCCTCTACTTTGTTGTTGCAAGTTTTACGTGGCTGCTACAGGCTTCTAGCAAGAACCGTTCTTACCTACGGCAAAAACCACAACGGTGATTCGTCAAGTTTGCTGCCCTTCTTCAAGGACCGGCCGCAGTCAAATTCGATTCAACTAAAGTAGGAGAAACAGACACCCGCCAGCCACCTTTATGCAAAACTAGTTGCATGTCTGTCGGTGGAACCGGTCTCATGTATGTGGACATGTAAGGTTGGTCTGGGCCGCTTCATCCCACAATACCGCCGAATCAAAATAAGACGTTGGTGGTAAGCAGTATGACTATCACCGCCCACAACTCTTTGTGTTCTACTCGTGCATATCATCTACGCATAGACCTGGCTCTGATACCACTGTTGGGAATCGTTGCATGGAAAACAAAAAATTACTACGCACACGCAATGATCTATCCATGGAGATGCATAGCAACGAGGGGAGAGTGTGTCTACGTACCCTCGTAGACTGTAAGCGGAAGCGTTTGACAACGCGGTTGATGTAGTCCAACTTCTTCTAGATCCGACCGATCAAGTACTGAATGTACGGCACCTCCGAGTTCTGCACACGTTCAGCTCGGTGACGTCCCTCGCCTTCTTGATCCAGCAAGATGTCAATGTAGTAGATGAGTTCCGTCAGCACGACGGCGTGGTGACGGTGATGGTGAAGTGATCCTCGTAGGGCTTCGCCTAAGCACTACGAAAATATGACCGGGGGTGTAAACGGTGGAGGGGGCGCCGCACACGGCTAGGCAATTGTCTTGGGTGTGCTAGGCGCCCCCCCTCCCACATATATATAGGTGGGAGGGAGAAGGAGCAGCCAAGGGGAGGCGCCCCAAGTAGGCCGAATCCTACTTGGGGTCCTCCCCAATTCGCCCCCCCCCCCCCTTCCTTATTTACCGGAGGGGAAAGGAAAGAGAGGGGGGAGGCCGAATCCTCCCCTTTCCTTCTCCCTTCCCCTCTTTCCTTCTCCTCCTATTCGGCCCATATGGGGGGCGCACCAGCCCCTTGAGGCTGGTGCGTTTCCCCTTTTGGCCCATAAGGCCCATATCTTTGCCGGGGGGGTGCCCGGAACCCCTTCCGGTGACCCGATATGTACCCGGTACCTTCCGGAACACTTCCAGTGTCCGAATACTATCGTCCTATATATCAATCTTTACCTCTCAACCATTTTGAGACTCCTCGTCATGTCCGTGATCTCATCCGGGACTCCGAACAACATTAGGTCACCAAATCACATAACTCATATAATACTATATCGTCAACGAACGTTAAGCATGCGGACCCTACGGGTTCGAGAACTATGTAGACATGACCGAGACACCTCTCCGATCAATAACCAATAGCGGAACTTGGATGCTCATATTGGCTCCTACATATTCTATGAAGATCTTTATCGGTCGAACCGTTACGACAACATACGTAATTCCCTTTCTCCATCGGTATGTTACTTGCCCGAGATTCGATCGTCGGTATCTTCATACCTAGATCAATCTCATTACCAGCAAGTCTCTTTACTCGTTCCGTAATACATCACCTCGTGACTAACTCCTTAGTCATTTGCTTGCAAGCTTATGAAGTGCATTACCGAGAGGGCCCAGAGATACCTCTCCGATACTCGGAGTGACAGATCCTAATCTCGATCTATGCCAACTCAACAGACACCTTCGGAGATACCTGTAGAGCATCTTTATAATCACCCAGTTACGTTGTGACGTTTGATAGCACACAAGGCATTCCTCCGGTATCCGGGAGTTGCATAATCTCATAGTCGAAGGAATATGTATTTGACACGAAGAAAGCAATAGCAATAAAACTGAACGATCATTATGCTAAGCTAACGGATGGGTCTTGTCCATCACATCATTCTCCTAATGATGTGATCCTGTTACCAAATGACAACACATGTCCATGGTTAGGAAACCTTAACCATCTTTGATCAACGAGCTAGTCTACTAGAGGCTTACTAGGGACACAGTATTTTTTTATGTATTCACACATGTATTTAAGTTTCCGATCAATACAATTCTAGCATGAATAATAAACCTTTATCAAGAATAAGGAAATATAAAATAACAACTTTATTATTGCCTCTAGGGCATATTTCCTTCACCATCATCTTATAATTACTCCATAATGCATTCCCTTAGGCCCAAAGATAGTGAAGTGTCATGTAGTCGACGTTCACATGACACCACTAAGGGAATCACAAGATTCATATCATCAAAATATCGAACACATATCAACTTGACATGATTACTTACAACATGATTTCTCCTGTGACCTCAAGAACAAAAGTAACTACTCAAAAACGATATCCATGCTCAAGATCAGAGGGGTATTAAATAGCATAATGGATCTGAAC
Organism: Thinopyrum elongatum; assembly: GCA_011799875.1. Classification (NCBI taxonomy): domain Eukaryota; kingdom Viridiplantae; phylum Streptophyta; class Magnoliopsida; order Poales; family Poaceae; genus Thinopyrum; species Thinopyrum elongatum. The sequence continues at coordinate 49,175,889 of CM022303.1, read as the reverse complement.
ATATAATCTTCCACCAAATAAACCATATAGTAATCAACTACAAGATGTAATCAACACTACTAGTCACCCACAAGTATCAATCTAAGTTCTGGTAGAAAGATTGAACACAAGAGATGAACTAGGGTTTGAGAGGAGATGGTGTTGTTGAAGATATTGATGAAGATTGGTCTCCCAAAGATGAGAGGGTTGTTGGTGATGACGATGGCTTCGATTTCCCCCTCCGGGAGGGAAGTTCCCCCGGCGGAATCGCTCCGCCGGAGGGCAAAAGTGCTCCTGCCCAAGTTCCTCCTCGAGACGGCGGCGCTCCATCCCGAAAGTCCTCTCCTTATTTTTTCTAGGTCAAAAGACCTTAAGTACCAGGAGATGGGCACTGGAGGTGGGCTGGGCTGGTCACAACCCACCAGGGCGCGCATGGGGGGCCTGGCGCGCCCTGGTGTCTTGTGGTCACCAGGTGGCCCCCCTCCGATAGTTATTGGCTCCAGTATTTTTTATTTATTCCAAAATAATTCTCCGTAAATTTTCAGCTCATTTGGAGAAGTGCAGAATAGGTATCTCTGACATAGCTTTTTCAGGTCAAGAATTCCAGCTGTCAGCATTCTCCCTCTTTGTGTAAACCTTGCATATTATGAGAGAAAAGACATTAGAATTACTCCATAAAGCATTTTTATGCATAAAAACATTATAAATAACAGTACGAAAACATGATGCAAAATGGACGTATCAACTCCCCCAAGCTTAGACCTCGCTTGTCCTCGAGCGAAAGACGATATCGAAAATCATGTCCACATGTTTTGAGAGAGAGGTGTCGATAAAAACAAAATACGGACATAGTAGCATCATGCTTATTATTATAACAACAACAAACTTTATCACATAACTTTTTCATATAACTTCTCATGAACAAGTAATAATTCATCACAACATCGAAGTAGAAAGCATAAACTCTATTGAAAGCCAACAAACTATGTTCTCAGTCAACTTTGCAACTACAATTCATCATATTTTCAGGAAGGGTCACGTATCGGAGCTTTTTGGCAAGTCCACATACTCAACCATCATTTAATCTTCTATGATTGCTAACACTCACAGCATACCCATGAGCAAAAAGTTTCAACCGGACACATAGAAAGATAGGGGCTTATAGTTTCGCCTCCCAACGCATTCACCTCAAGGGTGATGTCAACAATAATAACTCATGCTCACTCATCCAACTGGATATATGTGCCTAGATCTTTCCTCGCCACATGATGCTTGCAAAAAGAGAAAATAAAAAGGAATGGGGAAGAATACTTTGACTCTTGCATAAAAGTAAATACATAAAAGTAAGAGATAGGCCCTTCGCAGAGGGAAGCAGATGTTGTCATGCGCTTTTTGGTTTGTATGCCAAATCCCTTAATGCAAAAGAACGTCATGTTATATTTCCCCTTATGATAGCAACCTTTATTATGTAGTCCGTCACTTTTATTACTTTGCCATCACAAGTTCGTACAACGCTCCATTTTCTTTTACACTAAATGATCAAACACATTTAGAAGCAATTTTTATTGCCTTATTGCACCGATGACAACTTACTTGAAGGATCTTACTCAATCTATAGGTAGGTATGGTGGACTCTCAAGACATGAGTTTGGGTTTAAGGTTTTTGGATGCACAAGTAGTATCTCTACTTAGTGCGGAATTTTGGCTAGTAAAGATATTGAGCAAGCACCACATGTTTAAGGATCTATGACAATATAACTTCTATGTGAATATGAACAAACATAAATCATTACGCTGTCTTCCTTGTCCAATGTCAACAATTTTGACATATAATATTTAATGGGGGCCCACAATCATAAAATATGTCCAAGATAGTATATTTGCATGTGAACCTTCTCTTCCCTTATTAATTCTTTCATGCGTTGCATCATTGACCAATGCTATATTTGTCAATCTTCAATAAATTTTACCACTTATACTTTTCCTTATGTGATGTCATTACTTACCATAAGATTAGCATATGATCTTTTTCATTATTTCTTTATATTTGATTGCAACAAAAAGGCAAAGAGGCAAAAACTCAAACTAAACTTTATTATATAACTCTCACTCGATTACATAGATAGATAGATCACGAAACTAGCACTCGAAGATAGATCATACTAAACTTTTATTCAACTAAATCATGAAATAACTAAGGATCGAACTAAAATTGGTAAAGATAATAAAAGTGATGGTGATACGATACCGGGGCACCTCTGAGGGAGTCCTGGATTAGGGGGTCCATGGGTGTCCGGGTTATTTGATATGGGCCGGACTGATGGGCCGTGAAGATACAAGGCGGAAGACTTTCCCCCGTGTCCGGGTAGGACTCTCCTATGCGTGGATGGCAAGATTTGTGTCCGGATATGTAATTTCCTTCTCCCACGAACCGACTCTGTACAACCCTAGGCCCCTCCGGTGTGTATATAAACCGGAGGGGTTTAGTCCGTAGAGGCTATCAGAATTCTCATAGGCTAGACGGCTAGGGTTTAGCCATTACGATCTCGAGGTAGATCAACTCTTGTAACCCCCATACTCATCAAATAAAATCAAGCAGGACGTAGGGTTTTACCTCCATTAAGAGGGCCTGAACCTGGGTAAACATCGTGTTCCCTTTGTTCCTTGTTACCTTCGATCCTCAGATGCACAGTTCAGGACCCCCTACCCGAGATCGGCCGGTTTTGACACCGACATTGGTGCTTTCATTGAGAGTTCCACTGTGTCGTCGGCAGAAGGCTCGATGGCTTGTTTGATCATCGACAACGATGCTGTTTCCAGGGAAACTTTCTTCCTGGTCAACTTTTTGTGTTTGGCGGCTTCGCTCTGCGTGCCAATTCAACTGGTCACCTTGAACAGATCGACAGCTACGCTCCTGGTCACCAGATTAGGTTCGGGAGCCTGAATTACATCGCTGACATCCGAGGAGATTTGATCTTTGAAGGATTCTCGGCCTCGACCGCCGCTCCTCATCTATATGAGGGAGGCCCATCGGATCCACCACCAGGCTCCGTTCAAGGATCAATTATCATCCCTGCCCTGGCCTTAGATCCAGAGCGGACCACCCTGACCGAAGACGGGAGTATGAACCCCACCGGACCCTCTCCTACTACGGAGCTCCCTGCCGGAGACCCAGAGGTGACCATATTATCGGCAGGCCTGGATTCGAACATGGCCCTCCCTGTCATCAGGAAGCCGGACTCACCTCCGGATGTCAACTCCGAACTCTTGAGGCCTGCGTCCATTGAGCACGGCCGGGCTGCGATTTCCAGACCCAGCTTCGTAGGCTCTCAGTCACCCGTCCAGATATCGCTCCTAAACGAGGCTCTGGACTTAATGCGATCTCTCGCCATAACGGAGGTATCACTTCCGAACTACGCCCAGCCCGGACTAGGGGCTGAGGGCGGGGAATTTTACGTCCCACCTACCACCCACTTGATAGCCACTGTCGAAGACTTAACCGACATGCTAGACTACGCCTCCGAGGACATCGATGGCATGGACGACGATGTCGGAGCCGAATCCGGCCAAAACCCACCCATCACTGGGCGTTGGACGGCCACTTCTACATACGACGTGTATATGGTGGATACACCTAAAAAGAAGGACGACGATAGTGCTCAAGACCCGATCGAGGACAAGCATGTCGAAGCACCACCTAAACGCCGACGTCACCGGCGCCGCTCACGACCGCGTCGCGAGAAGGAAAGTAATACCGGCACCGGAGACAATGACACTCCGGAGAACGCCGAAGACTCTGACAACCTCATCGAGCCTGCTGTGGAGCAGGATGAGGAGGAAGAAGGACAAGTCAACTTCGACGAACTTGTCGATCATGAGGATTCGAAAGATAGTAACTATCTACCGGCCTCCGAGGAGGATGTTAGCCTCAATAATGAAGATTTCATCATGCCAGAGGAACCCCTCGAACAAGAACGCTTCAAGCGACAGCTCATCGCCACTGCGAGGAGCCTGAAAAAGAAACAGCAACAGCTCCAAGCCGAGCAAGATACGCTCAACGACAGATGGACTAAGGTCCTGGCTGCCGAAGAATACGGCCTCGAGCGCCCGACAAAGAGCTACCCAAGACGCAGGCTACTACCACAATTCGACGATGAGGCCCTTGAGCCAATACCGTCCAAATACAATCATGCTGATCAACCGGACCGACCACCACGTGGACGGGACAAAGCGGCTAACTACGTCGAATACCAGCCCGCACCACCTCGCCGTAAAGGCAGAGAGGCAGCGGCTCCGGGCTACACGTATGACTTACGTCAGGACCTGGACAATAGAGCCGGCCAGACCAGATCAATCATGGATCAAGGGGACACGCTCCAACACGAGACAACGGCCATCAAGCCTGGCGTGACAAGCATCACCAAGTTCGGGCTGAGAACCGAACACGGATGTCATCCGAACTCTGCAGTGATGTTGCCCGATATAGAGGCGCTGTAACACCCCAAAAATATTTTTCCGAATATTTGAAAATCTTTCCTTTAAAAATAAAAGTTTTGAAAATCATTTTTGGTCATATCACCTTTCTTCAATTTGAAAACCTTTTACAAATTTTATTTGGGTTTCAATCTTCTTTAAATATTCTGGTTGAAGAGTTTAAAACTATATGGATAATTACTTTGGGTTTTTTCAAACAATTTATTTTTAGCAAGAAAAGTTTTGGGGATAATTAAATTTTCAAAGGAAATAACCTTTTCACCTCCTTTTAGCCCTACTAAAATCCATCCAACAAATTCTCTTCCACTCCAAATTTATTCCACAAGTCACTCACCTCATCTAGGACAGAATCCAACTCTTTCCTACCCCACAAAAATATTTTTCACCACCCAAATAAATTCCAAAGTTGGAATTCATCTATTCCATCATTTCTATGGTTTACAAAGGAACCACCCTTTCTACAAGGATTCCACCTCCACCAAAATTATCCCAACAAATATATGGTTCCCACAACCCATTTCTTCAAAAACATGGGGTGCCACAGTTCAAAAATTTCAAATTCCACTCAATTCAAATTTGGACCAGATTCAATATTTCTGATCCAAACATATTTTTAAATGCTCCAAAAATTCCCAAACTCTGCCAAACTCATTTTTGAGCATCCACACATTACCACAAAAATTCCCACAAAATCCAAAAATCCCTAGCACTCTCTGCCATGGGATCATATGAGTGTATGTGCACTGTTCATAGCTGAATAAGATTCAGTTAACTGAATCTTCAGGGGACAGGGGGTGATCGAGTCGTGCACTGCACTCCATCCATCCTCTTCTCCTCCACGCCTTCCCTCGCCTTAAATGTGCAGCCGCGGGGCCTCCTCGTCAGCCCCTCGCCGTCAACAGGCCGCAGGCTGGCCGGTGCAACGGCCACCACGCTCGGCCACGGCAGGCCGAGCGGATCAGCTCGCGCCACCAGCCTCATTCACTGCACCGTACCTTGCTAACCTACTTCCCTCTCCACGCGTCGCTTCCCTCCGCAGCTCCGCGCACTAACCAAACCTCTGGACCCCATCCGGCAGTCGCCGGAGACAGGCACGTCCGCCGCACCCATACACCGACCTCGCCGTGGATAAGGCACCCGAGCTCGAACTCGTCCACGCTGGCGCTTCGGGCAGCTTCCTCCACCCTCACTGACACTCACCGACCACGACCACCACCCAGACCGACCTCGCCGACCATCATAACTCCAGCGTGATCCGAACCCCACCGGACCGTCTCGGGATCGCCTATATAAAGGCCCCCGAGCCCCATTCTTCTCACCCATCGCCTCCACCACCTCCCAATCGCCCCTACACCACTCGCCCGACCTCGAGGAGGTCTTCTTCTTCCCCTCCGATCACCGCTCCGCCGCCACTGTCACCGATCCGTTCATCGATGTTACTCCACCTCAACTGCTCAAATTTTGCCAGTAGTCATATATTCCACCAAATCATCGATTCCCCGCTTCAATTCCACTCCCCGAGCTCTCTCCGACGAGATCCCAATGCCACCGAACCACCGTCCGCCACCGTCGACCTCGCCGGCGTTCAGGTGCTCCCCGGCGACCACCACCACCTCCCTCCGACGTGGCACTCCTCCCTGGTCATGTTCCAACCATCGCCGTCTTCCAAGACCCCGGCGATCACCGCCGGCGAACGCCGTCTCTTCTTTGTTTCCGCGCGCAGGTTCAAATGTTTGAACCTGACGGGTGGACCCCACCTCGCGCTTTTTCTTTTCTTTTTCTTTGTCTAAAAACGAAGACGTAATCTCGACTTTTACGCCTTCCGCGCTGAGAAGCGTATTTCAGCCCGAAGCATTTTCCTTATAAACGCACAGGGACTGGCTTTTTACAGAAAAACCCCTGGTTTTGAAAGTTTAATAACTTTTAAACCACAACTCGGTTTGAGTTGAACTTTTTTTTGAAATTCTTATTTTTCTCTCTAGTTTTTTTAGTATTTATTTAAAAATGTTTTAGGACAACTTTTTGTACTGTTGCCAAAAAATTTAATTTGAGTTGATTTTGAATTTTCAAAAAAAGAAGAGGGAAACTTTGCCGAGAATTTTGAAGGGTTTTCACCTGACTACTTTGGACAAGGCAAGAATTATTGAACTTGGGATATGGTGATTGCATTTGCATTTGCATGTTGCATCGGTTGATATTGCACCATATTTGTAGTATGTCACTAGCACTTGCATGCATGGTCATATCTCTTTTGCTCATAGCTTGCACATCACTCAAGCAAGAGATTCTTCTGACATGGTAAAGTTGTGGAAATACGGGAGAGTGTCTCCTTCCTTGGACGTGCCGGTGGGCACGGGCCCTTATGCTTGACACGGTGGTGTCATGTGACTTAAGTGGAATATTCCGGTGATGTTAATTAACACCTCCTGAGTCGGCCTAGATCGAGTCTTGTTCCATTACACCTAGCTGGATACCGTGCTGCCACGGGTCCTTCCACAAGGAAGGTGCGGCTGAGTAAGTTGTTAACCCCTGTCCAGGTACACACCGTACAGAGGGCCACGATGAGGGTTTCCAAAGGCCTTGGACTAAATCCTGTCATCGGGTCAGGGGGCATGGGTGTTTCCGGTTGTGACTGAGAGGGGGGCACCCCTTGTAATCCACGCGTATTAATAGTGATCCCATGCAGGACGTTGGTCTCTCCGTCTCAGAGTTTTTCTTGAATGATGCTTTGGGTGATTCCTGGCATCCGGAGAGTTATTCTGGTGTGTGCTGGTCAGGTGTGTTTTCAACCCAAAGACCGTAATGGGAATTAGTCAGTGTCACGGTACTGACTAAAGAAATCCTTTACTTGTGGGTAAAGAGTACCCCCTCTGCAGAGTTAAAACTGTTCGAATAGCCGTGTCCTCGGTCAAAGGGCGTAGCTGGGTGGGTCAAGTGTCGGTCCCGGTATCGGTCTCCGGAGGAAATAATTAAAATGTGTCTGACTCTTTTTTGCAGTATAATTATTGATACCCTGTTGCTACCTTGATTATTTTATGCTTATTAAATATTATTATGACTATGCATAATATTGAGGACTAACCGTTTCTCTCATTTTATTTTCTTCCTGAGTGTCTCAGGGGCTGGCTAGACTACCCCGGGCACTCAACTATTATTTTCAAGACCTCTCGTGGCGTCTCTCGAGTTAACAGGCGGTTTATCTCGCCACTACTCTTGTGGACACCCGATTGGCATTTCTCTTCAAGTCCAACCATGGCGTCACTTGACGCCTGACATGCATTTCTTTTCAAGACCTCTCGTGGCGTCTCTCGAGTTAACAGGCGGTTTATCTCGCCACTACTCTTGTAGACACCCGACCGGCATTTCTCTTTTTTCGGAATGTCACTTGGGCTGGCTAGACTACCCGTGGCATTCACTTGCTTTTATTTTCTTAAGAGCTTGGTTATGGCTAACATGTTTTATTTACTTCCGCATCATTTTATAATTATGTCATGACCAGGATTTTAGTCAGCATGAGCATGTGCATCCATTATATCTTTTGTTCATAATGTTTGCGAGTACATTCCAACGTACTCACTGGCTTGTCCCTGGCTATTTACTTGGCCAGACTTGGAGGAGGACGAGCTTGTGGAGAAGGATTGCGCTAGCGAGCCCGACGCATAGAGGAGTCCCAGTCAGTCAACCTGTGAGATAGGAGTCTACCACATGTATCATCCGCTGAGCTTCTACTACACCAATAAAATAGTCAAGCCTCACTCTGACGCTTGGCTTTACGTTAGTGTATCAGAGATGTACCACCACCACACCACTGTCTTTTTCCGCCGCTGCCATATATTTGGCGAGTTTGTAATAATTTTGTTGAGCCTTCAGACTCAACCCTGTGTAATATTATTTGTACTGGTTATCTGTATCAAGGAAGTCCACCAGTTGTGTTGATCTTGGGGCTGGTGTGACTAGGACCTTTTCTGAGATTTATTCCCAGAAAGGGGCCCGACAGGCGCCACACACCCCATGTGCTTTACTGATGAGGTAATGCAGCACCAGTTTCCAGAAGGGTTTAAACCCGTTAACATTGAAGCATACGATGGAACGACAGATCCCGCGGTATGGATTGAAGATTTTCTCCTCCATATACACATGGCTCGCGGTGACGATCTCCATGCCATCAAATACCTCCCCCTAAAGCTAAAAGGACCAGCACGGCACTGGTTGAATAGCCTCCTAGAAAATTTTATTGGCAGCTGGGAAGACTTGGAGGACGCTTTTTGAGACAACTTCCAAGGTACTTATGTCCGGCCACCGGACGCTGATGACCTCAGTCACATAGTCCAGTAACCCGGAGAGTCAGCCCGCAAACTCTGGACTCGGTTCCTCATTAAAAAAACCAAATCGTCGACTGTCCGGACGCCGAAGCCTTAGCGGCCTTTAAACACAGCGTCCGTGACAAATGGCTCGCCCGACACCTTGGTCAGGAAAAGCCGAAGACTATGGCAGCTCTTACTACACTTATGACCCGTTTCTACGCGGGCGAAGATAGCTGGTTGGCTCATAGAAGCAACAGTATCAGCGACCCTGGCACCTCTGAAGCCAGGGACGGCAACGAAAGGCCACGACGTAACAAAAATAAGCGTCAGAACAACAATGAAGAAACTGAAGATACGATGGTCAACGCCGGATTCAGTGGCTTTAAACCCGGTCAGCGGAAGAAGCCATTCAAAGGAAACAGAGACGGTCCATCTAATTTGGACAAGATACTGGATAGGCCTTGCCAGATTCATGGCACCCCCGACAAGCCTGCCAACCACTCCAACAGAAACTGCTGGGTTTTTAAACATGCCGGTAAGTTAAATACCGAACACAAGGGGAAGGGGCCTCAAAGCGAGGACGATGATGAGTCTCGTCCATCGAACACAGGGGGACAGAAGAAATTTCCCCCCGAAGTGAAAACAGTGAACATGAAATATGTCACAGACATCCCAAAGAGGGAGCGCAAGCGCGCACTAAGGGACATCTACGCCGTACAGCCTGTCGCCCCAAAGTTCAACCCATGGTCGGCTTGTCGGATCACCTTCGATCGCAGGGACCACCCGACCAGTATCCGTCATGGAGGTTCGGCGGCCCTGGTGCTCGATCCCATCATCGATGGATACCATCTCACTAGAGTCTTTATGGATGGCGGCAGCAGTCTAAACTTGATCTATCAAGACATTGTCCGTAAGATGGGCATTGACCCGTCAAGAATTAAGCCCAGCAATACTACCTTTAAAGGAGTAATTGTAGGGTAACACAGCAGAAAACAAAAATTTTCCGACCTACATACCAGCCCAGGACCACTATGGAGACTGCATACAAGGTTTGATCTTTTCGTTACCGACTCGTAGCGCAGCGGAAGTAGAGTCGATGATGATCGGCAGTGCAGATCCCCGCAGCTAGGATTTACAACCTCCCAACCGCGAGGATGTATACCCTCGTCTTCCTTTCGGACAGCCCTCCGGGAGGCGGTCGAACAGTCCCCCGGACGGTGTCGCGGACAGCCCTTCGGGAGGACCTTCGAAACTCGAACGGTCACTCGGACAGCCCTTCGGGAGGACTCACAGAACTTGGACCGTCACTTGGACAGCCCTTCGGGAGGCACTCACGAATAGCCCCTCGGGCACTAAGATCGAAACTACGACCTCTCTACAGAGTTGCACACATACGGTGTCATCTATCCGGCAGGGCTTCGCCGTCCAGAACTAGTTCCCACCGGAATCCAGACAGCCTTTCGGCTCTACGAAACTCTTTTCGTGGGAGGGAGAGAGAAGCCAGATCATTGCATGGCACTTGTATGTGAGAAGGGATGAAGTTTGTGGGTAGCCCACTCTCCTCTATTTATAGGAAAGCCAAGGGGTAAAGTTGGCATTCACAAATACCAAAAGTACCCCCACTTTATGTCATTTACATAAAGAATAAAGCAAAAAGGAGTGCCATGTGGAGCTCCATGGAGCTCCACCCTCCATGGCCGGCCACCCCTTGGGGGGGCCCCCCCAAGGGGGCTTCCTTAGTGCCCAAGGCTTCTAGAAGCCTTTTGGGAAATTTCCCAAAAGGTGCTTTCCATAAAAAATCCCAAAAAGCACTTTCACTATTCACGACGACATTTTTCAGCGTCCGTTCGAACTGAAAATATTTATGTGGGCTTAGAACATTTCTAGTACCCACTAAAATTATTTTCAATGCATTCTGGAACAATTCCAGTTCAGTGATTTCATCTGCGAAAAGCATCTGAAGCGGTTTCGGCAGCTCCGGAACATTTCCGATTTTCATCTCCGAAAATTCCAGAAAGTTTCCAGAATGATTCTGGCACCCTCCAAGAATTATCAGGCATGTCCCGAAACCAATTTGACTTTATGGTATCCTCTGAAACAACTTTTCAGTATCACCGGAACTCATCCGGTGACCTCTCTCGTCGGAACTTTTCCGCTGTCTCCGGAAAACTTTTTCCGAAAACTTTCTCTCAGACTCCCTGTCTAGTATTCAGCAGATAGATGACCCTTAAGCGTGTGACCCTATAGGTTCGGTGAAGTATAGACATGACCCGGAACCCCTTCCGATCAATGATCAACATCGGAGCCGTGGACACCCATATTGACCCCTATACCCACACGAATGAATATTCGAGTGAACCTCCAGTTGCCGTGTGCTATTCCTGTTGCTTCGCGATATGTTACAAATACCCGAGGTGAGACATGATGGCATCCCCGTGGGTCAACAACTTGTCCACTATGCCAGTTACCTTGTTACCGGTATTTGTTCTCTTTTCTCGTTCCCGTGTTCCGGCATCCCCGTAATCAAATCACAAAGTGTCTGGCCAGACGATGATGGATACCGTAACACCGAGAGGGCCCAGAGATATCTCTCCATCGTTGGAGGAGCAAATCCCAATCTCGAGCTATCAAGTTACTTGACACACTTTTCCATGAACCCGTAAGCTGCCGTAATAGCCACCCATTTACGGATGACGTTTAACAAACCCCAAAGTTCATGAATCAAGCATGAAGAAACTCGATACTCTCATGGTCTGAGGAATCATGCAAACGTTAACCATCTCTGTGTTATTAACCATTAACTTGTGACGAAAGTATCCCATAGCATAACATCAATTCGGGTCGATTCAACACAAATGTTCTTCTAACATTGTGCCCTCAAAGTTGCCGGCATAGTCATGCCCATGATCAGGAAAACAGAACCATCATGCAACACTTGAGCTAGTCTCAGAGGCCAGACTAGGAATACATTTTACCGTTTATTATTCCACACGTGCATATGAGTCTTCCTCTGAGCCTCGTGGTTATTGTAGACTCGAGAACCATAGCAGTTATAGCATGGAACATAAACCTAATTATGAACAGGGAGATAATCAATAACATTTATTATTGCCTCTAGGGCATATCTCCTACAGTAATACCCGACGTGGAGGCCCGTTGTACGGGCTCCTTAACATTGGAAGTAGTCTTCGCTTCGGAAGTCTTCGGTTCGCCGGATAACTTCCGAAGCGAAGACTTGATCTTCGACATCGTCCCTTTCCGCAGTGGTTATCAATCACTGCTCGGACGAACTGCTTTCGCCCGCTTCAATGCAGTCCCACATTATGCTTACTTAAAGCTCAAAATGCCCGGACCGCGCGGCGTTATCACAGTCAATGGAAATATGGAGCGCTCCCTCCGTACCGAAGAGCACACCGCGGCCCTGGCAGCCGAAGTATAGAACGGCCTCATCAAGCCGAACAATACATCGGTCATTAAGACACCTGACACTGCCAAGCAAGCCCGGTCCACTCTGCAGGATATCTCAGTGAATCCAGAGCTTGAATAGCAGTTCAGCATCCGCCGATCGCCCCATAAGGTTACGACCTACGTGACGCGCGTACATAATTATGCACTTAAAATACCTTGGGCAAGAGCCGGAGGCATACTGCGAAAAAGGTCTATAGTACGGCTTGACCCTATTCGGACCTTAACCTTCTTTCTTTCTTTTTCCTTTTTTCTTTCATTACAGGTTCATTAAGAACCTACCTACTCTACGGTTGTATAGGGGCTCCTTTCTAAGCTCCCCTTTCTTATTCTCCTCTCAAAGGATTTTTCACCAAGGAGAAACGGCGCAGACATGCGGCAGGGCATCATTGGATCTTCAAGCCATTGCTTTTCGGCCCTGTGTAAACTCTCGGCATGTAAAACAGCCTTGATATTTATGACATCATGTGTAATACTACGCTTTGACGTATCAACCAGGATATAAAGGAAACAGTTGATCACCACTTTCGTTTGAAATTGGCCTACTTCATATTGCCATCTGTATTCCGTCCTTACTTTAGATTGCCACGCGTGCCTTAGTCCGGCCTTAACACCGGGGGCTGTATTTGGCTCCGCACGCTTTCAAGTCCGAATACCTATAGGGTACTCTTCGGCATCCCGAATATTGCACTATATGCATCGGCTCCGAATCATGTCTTTGGTCTATAGTTGGGTTGCCCAGCTCCTGTGCTTACCACCTTACGTTCCGCTGGTTCGGCTAAGGTGGTAAAGGGAGAACTACTGTGATTGTATTTCTAGTTCGTCCGATCAAATACCTCAGTAGAGAAAGCCAAAAACAGACTGTCATGATAAAGCGAGAGCTGGTCGGCGATTCGGTGATCTACTACAAATCGTTAGTGATTTATCCCGTGTTATACGAAGGGCTGGTTTTCGCCCAGTCATGCGACAAAGGCACCCCAGTTCGGATTGCCGCATACGCACTAGGGGCTAGTACTAAGCCCCACCGTCAAACTCCTATGGCTAAGTGAAAGTAATAAAGCCGCATAGTCTGATTGTCTGGTTCATTGCGCGAACACCTCCTTTACGGACCAAGACGTTGGATAAAGTGTGACCGCGCGCTCCACCGAACACCCCCGTAGCATCTACGAGGGGGCTGAAGCCGACGACTGGCAAACTTTCAGAATTAAAACGGCCGCACAGGAGGAAAATAACTCCGGATAAAAGGCATAAATATATGACAAGCCTTGGCTCACCAAATAAAGTTTTTATAGCCCGGATACATTTACTCAAATATAGCGTCCTTTGAGCATTGGCCCTCTACTATTCGGGCACCCGCTAGGACATCTTCAAAGTATCTTTCCGGCTTGCGGTGGTCCTTGCCTTCGGGCGGGCCTGCGGTCGCGACGTCGGTGGCCTTCATCTTTTCCCAGTGCATCTTGACACGAGCAAAGGCCATCCGCGCACCCTCTATGCACGCCGAGCGCTTCACAGCATCAACTCGAGGCAGCGCATCGACGAGTCGCCTCACCAAACCGAAGTAGCTACTAGGAGTTGGTTCGGCTGGCCAAAGCCAGACTATGAGATCCTTCATGGCCAAGCCGGACACCCTATGCAGCTCCGTCAGCTGCTTCATCTGGTCGTTCAGGGGCGTCGGATGCTCCGGCGCCAGGAACTGTGACCAGAACAGCTTTTCGGTCGAGTTCCCCTCCTGGGCTCGGAAGAACTGTGCGGCATCGGCGGCACTCCTCGGAAGATCCGCAAACGTGTCTGGAGAACTCCACACTCGAGTGAGCAAAACATATCTTTGACCTCCGAATATACTCTACAAGAGAAAAGGCTTACCGGCCGCTATCTGTTTGGCCTGCCGGATCTCTTCACGAGCACTCCGGGACTCGACCCGCTCCCCTTTAGCCTCCTGTAGGGCTTTGGCGAGTTCGGTCGATTGGTCCGAAGTCTTCTCCTCCAAGGCCTCACACTTGCGGATGGCGTCCTTCAGCTCTAGCTCCACTTCGGCCACCCTATCTTCGTGCTGGCGGCGGGCGTCCTGTTCGGTCTTTAGTTCCGCAGCCGCTTTGTCAGCGGCTGCTTTATTCACCTTCGCCTCCTCCTTGGCTTGAGCAAGGGCGCTTTTGAGGGTCTCGACCTCGGCCGCGCCAACTGTGCACATAATCACAACAGTACATGAGTTAAACTCTGAATTTACATATCAGATATATGCTCAAACTCTTTAAAATACACGCATACCTTGCGTCTCGTTGAATCGCTTGTTGATGCGATCTATTTCATCGTCAGCCAGCTTTAGTTTCTGATTAAATTCGGACACTTCAGCGGCCTGGGCGGTTGCCGCCAACATGGAAGCATGTTATACAATATAAAAGTACGTCACCTCGTCCGAATACTATGTGATCCTCTATCCGGCTTTTTCAAAACTGGACAGAGTCTCAGGGGCTACTATCTATGCACATGTATATCCCTTTATAAAAAGCGTCTAGAGCATTACATCGCATACCTCGAAGCCTGTCAATAGGCTGGTGAAGGCTTCGTTCAGCCCGCTCTTGGCGGACTGAACCTTCTCTACCACCACACCCATCAGGGTGTGGTGCTCCTCCATGATGGAAGCATGTTGTAGTGCTTCCACAAGAGTATTCGGCGCTTCCGGATTAGTGGAGGTCGTCGTTGGAGCTGATGCTCCCCCCTGCTTCGAAGGGGGCTGCTCGCCTGACTCCGGAGCCACATTGGTCTCTGGAATGATGTCCGACTGGGGGCCGGATTGATCAGGGCCCCCGCCGTCGGTCGCCATGGGGGTCGCCCCCCCTCCCCCCCCCCATGTCTTCGGCAGCCGAGGTATTACCCTCGGGCGCCTTCTCGGCAGCCTCGCTCGCCCCTCCGCGGCCAGGAGAGGTCCTTCGGGATAACACCTCGGTGTCATCCATGGTGATTGGCAAAGGGGCTCGCGGTGGCGTCTCGCTCTCTGCCATCTCGGGTGGCAGAGAACTCCCCTCAGATAGTGAAGGGTTGGGGAGGTCGCGAGCAGGGCTGAAGGACACATGGTGTAATATGCTATATTATAACAACATAAAGGACCAAAGACAAATAATAGACCCTTTGGTACTTACGATTTGGCCAGGGGCTTTGCCCTGGGAAGTCTCTTAGGGACTGGTTCGGCCTCCGAATCCGAACCATCCGAGAGGGCTATCTTCCCCCTCTTGGGCGCCTCCTCCTCCGGGTCTGTGGAGGACGCCCTCTTCTTCTTTTTTCCCCTAAGAGGGGAGTCGCTTTCCGCTTCCTCCTCCTCTTCTTCATCATCTCCCTCGAGGAAGGAGAGGACTTCGGTCTCTCTAGATACTGCATCCGAAGGGCCCTTGTGGCGGGGGCCGCTTTTGGCCTCCTTGCCCTTGTTCTTCTTGGCCTTCTTCTCCGGCGCCTGATAGGGTGCCGGGACCAGCATCCCTATCAACTGGGGTGTGGTCGGGTCTTCAGGCAGTGGTGCCGGACACTTAATCCGCTCCGCCTTTGCTATCCAGTTCTGTACGAAGGACAGAAAATTCATTATGTCTAAAACTTATTGATCGAACAGATATTCGGGAAAATCATACTTACCGGTGTAGCCGGATTCTCGATGACAAGACCGATGTCTTCGGTCTTCTTCGGCCATGTTTTTTGGGCCTTGAAGAGCAGCTTCCAGATGTCTTCGTGTGTTTTGCCGAAGAAGCGCTTCAAGGTTCGTGGATCTTCCGGATTGAACTCCCACATGGGAGAGGGCCGGAGTTGGCAGGGAAGAATCCGGCGGAAGAGCATCACCTGAATCACGTTAGTGAGACTGGTATTCTTTCCTATCATATTGGAGATGTGCTTTTGCAGCATCAACACTTCCGCCTTGGATCCCCAATCCAGACCCTTAGCGGTCCACGAGGTAAGTCGTGTAGGGGGTCCGGATCTGAACTCAGGAGTAGCCGCCCACTTGGCGTCGCGGGGTTCTGTTATATAGAACCACTCCTGTTGCCACACCTTGACGGTCTCCACGAAGGCCCCTTTAGGCCACACGGCGTTGGGGAGCTTGCTTCCCATGGCACCGCCGCAGTCCGCATGCTGCCCGTTGACCACCTTCGGCTTCAGATTGAAGACCTTGAGCCACAGGCCGAAGTGTGGGGGGATGCGGAGTAGCGCCTCGCACACGACAATGAACGCCGAGATGTGGAGGAAAGAATTCGGGGCTAGATCATGGAAATCTATCCCGTAATAGAACATAAGGCCCCGGACGAAGGGATGGAGGGGAAACCCTAGTCCACGGAGGAAATGTGGGATGAATACAACCCTTTCGCCGGGCTCCGGAGTGGGGATGACTTGATCCTTGGCAGGGAGCCTGTGCGCGATCTCCGCGGACAGGTATCCCGCCCCCAGGAGCTCCTTGACGTCCTTCTCGATGACGGAGGAGGCCTCCCACTTTCCCTTTGAACCGGATCCCTACATGGCTGGGGAGGCTGGTTACGGTGGGAAAAGACTGAAGTGTGAGCGCTGGAGCTTGAAGATGGGAAGGCAGGAGAAGAGGGCACGGGGAAAAAGGGGGATCTTTATCCTCTTATATAGGCGGTGAATATCAAGCGCCCCCCCCCCCCCCCTCAGGCCTTAAAACTCGCCTGTTCCCAAGGGGTCGTGTGAATAGCATGGTTGGATTACCCAAAAACCGTATTGATGAGGATCCCATAATGGGCGGGCACAATCTCTGTTTTGACAAGACATACCAATGGAGGCTGTGCCTCGAAACGCTATGCGGGAGGCGTGAAAACGGTTCGAAGTGTTAAGAGGCCGGACGTGACGTTTCGCCGAAAAAAGTTGTCAGTGGAAAGACACTGTTCTATTTGATATCTTGCCTTCACGGCTAAGGGTTGTAATAATTATGCAGAGCCGGATATAGTCCTTTTGTTCAGAGGATTGCTTTAAAGTATTCAGGAGGAGGAACCCGCCTTGCAATGCCGAAGACAATCCACGTGCCGAACATATCGTCATTGAAGACTGGTTCAGGGGCTACTGAGGGAGTCCTGGATTAGGGGGTCCACGGGTGTCCGGGTTATTTGATATGGGCCGGACTGATGGGCCGTGAAGATACAAGGCGGAAGACTTTCCCCCGTGTCCGGGTAGGACTCTCCTATGCATGGATGGCAAGATTTGTGTCCGGATATGTAATTTCCTTCTCCCACGAACCGACTCTGTATAACCCTAGGCCCCTCCGGTGTGTATATAAACCGGAGGGGTTTAGTCCGTAGAGGCTATCAGAATTCTCATAGGCTAGACAGCTAGGGTTTAGCCATTACGATCTCGAGGTAGATCAACTCTTGTGACCCCCATACTCATCAAATACAAGCAAGCAGGACGTAGGGTTTTACCTCCATTAAGAGGGCCCGAACCTGGGTAAACATCATGTTCCCGTTGTCCCTTGTTACCTTTGATCCTCAGACGCACAGTTCGGGACCCCCTACCCGAGGTCGGCCGGTTTTGACACCGACAACCTCCCCCAAGCTTGGCACAAGCCAAGGGGAGTGCCCATACCCTTGTACTCAAGTCTCCTTTGGTGGGGGATATGATGAAGGCGGTGGTGAGGTCATAGTGGCTTTCTTTAGCTTACCCTTGAGGATGAAATTCTCCTCCCTCAAGTCATCGTTCTCTAACTCGAGCTTTAATATCTTTTTGCATAATGTCGCCTTGCTTTCCTGCAGAAAACGAGATGGAATAAATTAAACGAGGTAGAGCTTGACTTCTTGAATTCCACGTGCATATCTCCAGGTTGAGGTAGTGGTTCTTCCTGTTCCTCAGAGCTATCATCCTTTGTTTCCTTCATGTTGGCGTCTTCCTCCTCATCCGTGGTCCATCCATAATGATCCACCTCACCATAGACCTTAGGGTTTGCGATATAGTCAGGAACATAGCTCTCCCTCTCTGAATCTTGAGACGACATATTTTCAGATCTGACAGGAAAATATCACGAAACAAGAACAGGAGATTTTTCTGCGATGCGGTGGTCAAATCATCTAGGGGTATATATAAAGATTTTTTTATCTTGGGAAACAAGAATATGGAAGGAAAACGGAGTCTGGAAGGTGCCCGAGGAGGGCACAACCCACCAGGGCACGCCAGGAAGGGCAGGCGCGCCCTGGTGTATCGTGGCCACCTCGGTTGCCTTCCTGGTTATTTCTTATTTTCCTATTTTTTCTAATATTCCAAAACATATAGAAAATATTTTTGTGGATTTTTCGGAGTCTGTTTACTTACCGTATCACGTACCTCCTCTTTTTCAGGATTCTGGAGTGTTCTGGAAGGTTTCTTTTATGTGTTCCTCCGGTGTCGTGGTTTGAATAATATTGGTTTCAACATTAATAGGCGTACCTGAGATATAGTGTTTAATTCTTTGTCCATTGACCACCTTCGGGTTAGTAACTTTGGCATTATTAATCTTGATAGCTCCAGAGTGATACACTTCTTTGATAATATATGGTCATTCCCATTTGGAAAGAAGTTTTCCTATAAAAAATCTAAAACGAGAGTTGTACAAAAGAACATATTCTCCAACTTTGAATTCCCACTTTTGGATTCTTTTGTCATGCCATCTTTTAACTTTTTCTTTGAATAGTTTGGCATTTTCATAAGCTTGGGTTCTCCATTCATCTAGTGAGCTAATATCAAATAACCTCTTTTCACCGGCAAGTTTGAAATCATAGTTGAGTTCTTTAATTGCCCAATATGCTTTATGTTCTAACTCAAGAGGCAAATGACAAGCTTTTCCATAAACCATTTTATAGGGAGACATACCCATAGGATTTTTATAAGCTATTCTATAGGCCCAAAGTGCATCATCCAATTTCTTAGACCAATTCTTTTGGGACCTATTAACAGTTTTTTGTAATATTAATTTTATTTCTCTATTGCTAAGTTCAACTTGATCACTTCACTACAGGAATCAGGCACTTTGCCGTCTGCCATGGCTGACGGCAAAGGCATGCCTGGCGGACGGCAAAGGCCTTTGCCGTCAGCCAGCAGACGGCAACAGGTCCGGCTGAATAGGCTACGGCGAAGGGCTCTTTGCCGTCTGCTGGCGGATGGCAA
Organism: Thinopyrum elongatum; assembly: GCA_011799875.1. NCBI lineage: Eukaryota > Viridiplantae > Streptophyta > Magnoliopsida > Poales > Poaceae > Thinopyrum > Thinopyrum elongatum. Next base: position 49,156,528 of record CM022303.1, on the reverse strand, counting down.
AGATGAAATGGTCTTTGCCGTCCGCCAGCAGACGACAAAGGACCTGGACGGCACACGTGGTAGCTTAGGGCCGTTAAGGGGTTAACGGCGTGCTTTGCCGTCTGCTAGCGGACGGCAAAGAAACAATATAGGCCAGCCAAGTGCCCCCCAGGTTGCACAGGTAGCTGCCACGTGGCAGCTTTGCCGTCAGCTGGCTGATGGCAAAGCTCTTTGCCGTCTGCCAGCAGACGGCAAAGTGCCTGTATAGCCCCTATTTTTTCTTAAATTCATTCAATTTGACAGAATTTCACAGATATATATATATACACACATTTCAAAATAATTTCAACAAGCATACCAACAATAAGTTTTCAACAACATAAGAAACATACAAGTTTCCAACAACATATCCAACATACAATGATTTCCAACAAGAAGTTTCCAACAACATATCCATATATACATACATATCCAAAAGAAGTTTCAACAACATATCCATATATACATACAGATCCAAAAAAAGTTTCCAACAAGTTTCCATAAACAAAAAGGAAGCACAAGGAGAAGAGTACACTCCATCAATGCAAGCTTCCTCATCTAAAGCAAATCTGCAAATTGGGAAAGATGAAAGTTAGAAGAAGAAGAAGAAGACTAGCTAGAAGAAAAAGAAGAAAAGGAAGAAGAAAAAGAAGAAGAAGAAGAATTTATATTCTCTTTCTTTTTCTCCTCTCCTCTTCTTTATCTTCTTCTTCTTCTAACTAAGCTAGGTAAAAATGCTAAGTGTGTAGGTCATTTTAGAGCTAAGCTAGGTAAATAGGTCATTTTGGAGCTAACCTAGGTAAAATGGATCATATTGGAGCTAACCTAGGTAAACCTGGTCATTTGGGAGCTAACCTAGGTAAAATGGATCATATTGGAGCTAACCTAGGTAAAATTGGTCATTTTGGAGCTAACCTAGCTAATTATGCCATTTTTGAGTTAACTAAGCATATTATGCCATTTTTGACATAAGTAAGCTAAGTATAGGTATTTCTTGAGCTAACCCAGGTAACTAAGCATATTAGAGCTAATTTAGCATTTTAGAGCTAACTTAGCATATTAGAGCTAACTTAGGTCATTTCGGAGGAAACAAAGCTAAGTATAGATCATTTTGGAGATCTGACATACCTGACATACTTCACTCCTCCTTCTTCTCCTTCTCCTTCATCATCCTGATGCGCTTAGAGCGGCGAGGCAGTGGGATGTACTCTTCTACCACAATTGGCATGGTCATGTCGCCCGGCTGTGGGATCGCCGGCGCCACCACCATCGCGAGGTCATTGTCAGGCACCACCACCATCGCGAGGCCATCTTCAGGCAGCACCATCGCTAGGTCATCCTTAGCCACCACCATCTCTTGCCCATCGTCAGCCACCACCATCGCTTGGCCATCGTCAGCCACCACCATCGCGAGGTCATCGCCAGACAGAATAGGCTGCACCTCCTCATCCCCACTCTGCTCCTCTTCTTCCCCACTCCATTCCGGATCATCCACGTTGTTGCTTTCGCTGTAGCCAGACTCGCTGTTGCTTTTGCTGTAGCCAGAGTCGCTGCTGCTGCTCCCATTACCTGACCAAATGCAACAAAGGTTTTTTAACAATCAGTGTGAGACAAAGCCAAATGGAGAGGAAGAAGAGGCAGAGCGTATTGGCATCGTCGTCGTCCTGGTAGCGCATGCGGCACATAGTCGTGTTGAACACCTTCACGGTGAGCATGGCATCGCCGTCGTACCTGAAGACAAGGAAGTACCCGTGGCGCAGGTCGTAGGCACGGACGAACTGCTCCCAGCCACGATACAGGTACATGTGGTCGTTCCTGATCACCACCTCCACGTCCCAAAGCCTGCGAAGTCCGCTGCCGGCCTGTTGCAGCTTCACATTCTTTGGCCGATGGCCGTCCAGCATCTTCATAAAAGTGTCAGCAGCCTCTGCAGCGTGGGTCAAGGAGTGATGTAGCAAACAGCAGAGTTATGATAAAGAGATGGGTGAAGGGGAGATCTCTCCTTTTATATACCTGCCTCCTGGAGGAATTCTCAAGTACGATCGTGAAGAACTCGAAACCTTCCAAGTCGTACTCTGGTGTGGCAGAGCACAGCCTGCGGTGGCAGCCTCCCCCCATCTCTGATAAGTAGCAGAAGATGCCAATTACTACCCTTACAACATTATCAAACAACATTACAGCAGCAGAAGTTTTGAGCAGTAGATAATCAACTACACCGAGTCATCATTTCATATTCAAAAAGCAATGCACTTGTGGACATATGATGGCAACAGCTAGAACCCTTCAAAACTAGGGATTTTTTTAGACATGAAACAAAACTAAAAATGTAAACCAAATTGATGGTGATACCAATAAGAAAACATTACCACTACCAACGATATTGATGGTGATATTCAAAGATAACACAAGGTTCAAGTGTAACCAATATTTTTTCATTTATTTTTGGTAGAAAAATTATTTGAAATTTGGTGAAATATAGACAACTACAATTCTGCATGACATGCCATGGACCTTATGTCTTCTACTGTCACACTTCAACCAATATCATAATTCATTTAATAATTTTTTTGCCAAGTGACAATTACGTTGCGGAATTAAAATGGACAGCAGTTCACATAGGGTTAAAAAATATCATTGAATGATCAGTTCCTCACTCCATATCACATAAAAATTGCTGTTTTTGACAATTAATTGTTATTATAATATTTGTATAAAACATGAAAATCAGGAGATTCAACAAACACTCCTGACAAAAAACCTATACATTGATGTACATGTATGTTGTTCATTAGGATTTTACCCCTTTTCTATAGCACACTTTAATTAATGGGTACAAAATTTTGAGCACACCCAGGTTTTATTTAAAGAAAACGTTCCCATGTTCTCAACACGGCCATCACAGTGAATACTTACTTACCATGCATATTTTGGTTATGTGGCGCTGGTATTCTACAGTTTCTAGCACTAGGAGATATGTATAGCCTAAGGACAATCAGCAAAATAATCTTGATTAACTAATCAAAAATCCAACAGATCAGCATGTCTCACTTGAACCAAACTGATATGTATGTTAAACATCACATACAAGTAATTCGAATAAAAGAATGTCAGCGAAAACAGAAGGCACAAAGACATGCTGTCCACTGAATATTTAAATTAAACTAAATGTAAACCAAAACTTAAAAAACAGAATCAAAATCTAAAGTAAACCTAAACTAAACCAAGCCTAATTTAAACTAAACCTAAACTAAATCTAAAAAAACAGAAAAAAGATACAAGTTCTCACCAGAGCAGGGGTCGCCGGAGCGGCGGGGCGGCCGCGGGGGTGGAGGAGAGGGGCGTCGCGGCAGCCGGGGTGGTGGAGGGGGCGCCGGAGCGATGGGGCGGCCGCGATGGTGGAGGAGAGGGGCGCCGGGGCGGCCGGGGTGGAGGAGGGGGGCAGGAGAGGAGGGGAGGACGAGGTAGTGGAGGAGAGGGGAGACGGGGTCGACCTGGCAAGAGTAGTGGAGGAGAGGGGCCAAAGGGGAGGTAGGGGTGGAGGAGGGGGACGAAGGAGACGGAGGGGAAGAAGAGATGGTGGAGAAGTAGGAGAGGGGGGAGAAGGGGGGGGGAGCGGGGATGAGGAGGGGGGAGAAGGGGGAGAAGGGGGAGCCGCGGCGACGGGGGTGGCGGCTGCACGGTCGCGGGGCGGCCGGCGACGGGGGTGGCGCGGGGAGGCGGCGGCTAGGGCACGGGGCGGAGAGAGAGAGGGGACAGAAAGAGGGGTGGGGCGCGGGCGTTGGCTTTTTAGTTAGGGCACGGTTCTTTGCCGTCTGCTAGTAGACGGCAAAGAGCCTAGCTAACGGACGTTAGTTTGGCTAGCTTCTTTGCCGTCTGCTAGCAGACGGCAAAGAAGCTTTGCCGTCGGCTAGCGGACGGCAAAGAAAGTGGCCATTAGGTGGCTCTCACTAGTGGGCCACCCTCCCTCTTTGTCGTCCGCTAGCTCACGGCAAAGCTTCTATGCCGGCAGCTAGCGGACGGAAAAGATACGGCTGACGGCAAACAATATCTTTGTCGTCTGCTCCTTCTTTGCCGTCAGCTTTCTGTAAGCTGATGGCAAAGACCATCTGTGCCATCAGCTAGCAGACGGCAAAGAGGCGGCTGACGGCAAAGATTCTGATTCCAGTAGTGCTAGATAAAGGATGATAGGGTGATGCAATTCTATGTTTAACATCATATTTAGCAAGCATTTTACGGAAGGAACCATGAATAAAATGTGAACCACCATCAGTCATTAAATATCTAGGGACTCCAAACCTTGGAAAAATAACTTCTTTAAGGATTTTAATGGAGGTGTGATGATCAGCACTACTAGTTGGAATAGCTTCTACCCACTTAGTAACATAATCAACAGCAACCAAAATATGTGTATACCCGTTAGAGGAAGGAAAAGGTCCCATATAATCAAAATGCCAAACATCAAAATGGTTCAACAACAAGTGAATAACTCATAGGCATTTCCTGACGCTTACCGATATTACCAATTCTCTGACACTCATCACAAGACAAGACAAACTTACGGGCATCCTTGAAGAGAGTAGGCCAATAAAAACCAGATTGCAATACCTTGTGAGCAGTCCTATCTCCTGCATGATGTCCTCCATAGGCTTCGGAGTGACATTTCTATAGGATTTGTTCCTATTCATGCTCATGTACACAGCGTCTAATAATACCATCTACTCCTTTATAGAGATGTGGGTCATCCCAAAAGTAGTGTCTTAAATCATAGAAGAAAATTTTCTTTTGTTGGTATGTGAAACTAGGTGGTATATATTTAGCAACAATGTAATTAGCATAGTCAGCATACCAAGGAGTATTATGAGAAACATTTATTGCAGCTAGTTGTTCATCAGGAAAACTATCATCAATAGGTAGTGGGTCATCAAGAATATTTTCTAACCTAGACAAGTTATCAACAATGGGGTTCTCGGCTCCTTTCCTATCAGTGATATGTAAATCGAATTCTTGTAGCAAGAGAACCCACCTAATGAGTCTAGGTTTAGCATCTTTCTTTTCCATAAGGTATTTTATAGCAGCATGATCAGAGTGAACAATTACTTTGGAATCAACAATGTAAGAGCTGAATTTATCACAAGCAAACACAACTGCTAAAATTCCTTTTCAGTAGTAGCATAATTTCTTTGGGCATTGTCTAGAGTTTTACTAGCATAGTGGATAACATTTAGTTTCTTATCAACTCTTTGTCCTAGAACAGCACCAACAACATAATCACTAGCATCACACATAATTTCAAAAGGCAAATTCCAATCAGGTGGTTGAACAATAGGTGCAGAAGTTAAGGCTTTCTTAAGTGTTTCAAAGGCTTCTACACAATCATCATCAAAAACAAATGGAACATCCTTTTGTAAAAGATTAGTAAGAGGCCTAGAAATTTTAGAGAAATCTTTAATAAACCTCCTATAGAAACCAGCATGACCAAGGAAACTACGAATACCTTTAATATCTTTAGGACATGGCATTTTCTCAATTGCATCAACTTTAGCTTTATCCACCTCAATACCTCGTTCAGAAATTTTATGCCCCAAGACAATGCCGTCATTAACCATAAAGTGGCACTTCTCCCAATTCAAGATGAGATTAGTTTGTTCACATCTCTGCAAAACTCGATCAAGGTTGCTTAAGCAATCATCAAAAGAAGTTCCGTAAACGGAAAAAGCATCCACGAAAACAGATACGTCCATTTTGCATCATGTTTTTATGTTGATATTTATTGCATTATGGGCTGTTATTACACATTATGGTACAATACTTATGCCTTTTCTCTCTTATTTTACAAGGTTTACACAAGGAGGGAGAATGCCGGTAGCTGGAATTCTGGACCGGAAAAGAGCAAATCTGAGAGACCTATTCTGCACAACTCCAAAAGTCCTGAAAATTTACGGAGAATTATTTTGGAATATATAAAAAATATTGGGCGAAGAAATACCAGAGGGGGACCTATTCTGCTATATGGAGGGTTTTTACCTGAAAAATCAGAAGGAAGCTTTCGGGACAAAGCGCCACCGTCTCGAGGCGGAACCTGGGCAGAACCAATCTAGGGCTCCAGCGGAGCTGTTCTGCCGGGGAAACTTCCCTCCGGGAGGGGGAAATCGAAGCAATCGTCATCACCAACGATCCTCTCATCGAGAGGGGGTCAATCTCCATCAACATCTTCACAAGCACCACCTCCTCTCAAACCCTAGTTCATCTCTTGTATCCGATCTTTGTCTCACAACTTTGGATTGGTACTTGTAGGTTGGTAGTAGTGTTGATTACTCCTTGTAGTTGATGCTAGTTGGTTTATTCGGTGGAAGATCATATGTTCAGATCCTTGATGATATTAAATACTCCTCTGATTTTGAACATGAACATGTTTTGTGAGTAGTTATGTTTGTTCCTGAGGATATGGGAGAAGTCCTGTTATAAGTAATCATGTGAATTTGGTATTCGTTCGATATTCTGATGAGATGTATGTTGTCTTTCCTCTAGTGGTGTTATGTGAACGTCGACTACATGACACTTCACCATGCTTTGGGCCTAGGGGAAGGCATTGGGAAGTAATAGGTAGATGATGGGTTGCTAGAGTGACAAAAGCTTAAACCCTAGTTTATGCGTTGCTTCGTAAGGGGCTGATTTGGATCCATATGTTTCATGCTATGGTTAGATTTATCTTAATTCTTCTTTCGTAGTTGCGGATGCTTGCAAGAGTGGTTAATCATAAGTGGGAGGTTTGTCCAAGTAAGGACAACACCCAAGCACCGGTCCACCCACATATCAAATTATCAAAGTAACGAATGTGAATCATATGAGCATGATGAAAACTAACTTGACAATAATTCCCATGTGTCCTCGGGAGCGCTTTGCTTTATATAAGAGTTCGTCCAGGCTTGTCCTTTGCTACAAAAAGGATTGGGCCACCTTGCTGCACCTTTGTTACAATTGTTATTTGTTACCCGTTACGAATTATCTTATCACAAAACTATCTGTTACCGATAATTTCAGTGCTTGCAGAGAATACCTTGCTGAAAACCGCTTGTCATTTCCTTCTGCTCCTCGTTGGGTTTGACACTCTTACTTATCAAAAGGACTACAATAGATCCCCTATACTTGTGGGTCATCAAAAACCTCAACAATCTTTTCACAAAAGTCAGAGAATATAGCAGTCATACATCTTTGAAAGGTAGCAGGTGCATTGCATAAACCAAAAGGCATACGTCTGTAAGCATAAGTTCCAAAAGGACAAGTAAAGGTGGTTTTCTCTTGATCAGGTTGTGAAACAGGTATTTGAGAGAAACCAGAATATCCATCAAGAAAACAGAAGTGTGTGTGCTTAGATAATCTTTCTAGCATTTGATCAATAAAAGGCAGAGGGTAATGATCTTTTCTAGTAGCTTTATTCAATTTTCTAAAGTCAATTACCATTCTATAGCCAGTAACAATTCTCTGTGGGATAAGTTCATTTTTATCATTAGGAACAACAGTAATGCATCCCTTCTAAGGGACACAATGAACAGGACTTACCCATCTACTATCAGCTATGGGATAGATTATACCTGCTTCCAGAAGCTTTAATATTTCAGTTCTTACCACTTCTTTCATCTTAGGATTCAATCATCATTGGTGATCAACAACGGGTTTAGCATCAGGTTCCATATTAATCTTGTGCTGACATAAAGTAGGACCAATGCCCTTAAGATCATCAAGAGTATATCCAATAGCAGCACAGTGCTTCCTCGAAATTTTTAATAATATTTCTTCTTCATGTTCTGAAAGGTTAGCACTAATAATAACAGGATATATCTTTTTCTCATCAAGATAGGCATATTTCAAAGTGTCAGGCAATTGTTTTAATTCAAACACATGATCACCTTTAGGTGGAGGAGGACCGCCTAGAGTTTCAATAGGTAAATTGTGTTTTAGGAGAGGTTGTTGTTCAAAGAATATTTTATTTATTTCATTTCTTTCATGCAAGTGCATATCATTTTGATGGTCGAGCCAATATTGTTCTAATGGATCAGTAGGAGGCATGGCAATAGAAGCAAGACCAATTATTTCATCCTTACTATGTAATTCTTTATTACGAGGTTGTCTATTAAACTTAGAGAAATTAAAATCATGAGACTCATCACCAAAGCTAACACTGACAGTTTCTTTTTGGCAATCTATCGTAGCATTGACAGTGTTCAAGAAAGGTCTACCAAAGATAATGGAGCAAAAGTCATCTTGTGGGGAACCAAGAACTAGGAAATCAGTAGGATATTTTATTTTCCCACACAAGACCTCAACATCTCTAACAATCCCAAGTGGTGATGGTGTCTCTATTTGCATGTTTAATAGTAACATCTATATCTTCAATTTCAGCGGGTGCTATGTCATTCATAATTTCTTGATATAAGGTAAAAGGAATAGCACTCACACTAGCACCTAAATCACATAAGCCATGCTAGCAATGATCTCCTATTTTAACTGAGACAACAGTCATGCCAACAACAGGTCTATGCTTATCTTTTTCATCGGGTTTGGCAATTCTAGCAGCTTCATCACAGAAGTAAATAACATGCCCATCAATATTTTCTACCAAGAGATCTTTAACCATAGCAACACTAGGTTCTACTTTAATTTACTCAGTAGGTTTGGGTGCTTTAATATTACTTTTGCGAACCACGGTTGATACCTTAGCATGTTCCTTTATCCTAACTGAGAAAGGTTTTTTTTCAATATAAGCAGTAGACACAATTGGATCAACATTGTAAATGATAGTTTCATCTTTTGATATAACTAGTTCTTTAATTTCTTCTTTAATAGGGGGATGATATTTAAACCACTTCTCCTTAGGGAGATTAATATGAGTAGAAAATGATTCACAGAAAGAGGCTACTATCTCAGAGTCGAGTCCATATTTAATGCTAAACTTGTGAAAAGCATCGATATTCATAAAAGATTTAACACAATCAAACTTAAGCTTAATACCTGACTCTTTACCTTCGTCGAGTTTCCAATCTTCAGAGTTGCGTTTAATTCTTTCTAAAAGATCCCACCTAAATTCAATAGTCTTCTTCATAAAAGAACCAGCACAAGAAGTATCGAGCATGGATTAATCATTACGAGAAAGCGGGGCATAAAAATTCTGAATGATAATTTCTCTCGAGAGCTCATGATTGGGGCATGAATATGACATTGACTTAAGCCTCCCCCAAGCTAGAGCGATACTTTCTCCTTCACGAGGCCAAAAATTATATATATAATTCCGATCACGATGAACTAGATGCATAGGATAATTTTTTTGATGAAATTCCAGTTTCAATCGATTCCAGTTCCAAGATCCAATATCATCGCATAGCCTATACCATGTCAATGCTTTTCCCTTCAAAGATAAAGGGAAAACCTTCTTCTTAACTTCATCTCCGGGTAAACCTGCAAGCTTAAATAATCCACATATTTCATCCACATGTATTAGATGCATATCGGGATGTTCAGTTCCGTCTCCTGCATAAGGATTAGCTAGCAGTTGTTCTATCATACCCGAAAGGAATTTCATAACCAATATTTTCAATAGGTGCAGTAGGTTGAGGGGCAACTAATTGTGCTTCCGGTCAAGGTGAAGATACCCCGAACAAACCCCTCAAAGGATTGTTTTCCATAGTGACAAGTGACAATAAATTTCATCACGTAATATAATTTTTTTCCTTACCGATTTCCACTTACCAAGAGCGCTTCACACCCTGGCAACGGCGCCAGAAAAGATCCTTGATGACCCACAAGTATAGGGGGTCAATCATAGTCCTTTAGATAAGTAAGAGTGTCGAACCCAACGAGGAGCAGAAGTAAATGACGAGTGGTTTTCAGCAAGGTAATTTCTGCAAGCATTGAAATTGTCGGCAACAAGTTGTTTGATAGCAAGATAATTTGTAACGAGCAAGTAATGGTAATGGTAAATAAAGTGCAACAAGGTAGCCCAATCCTTTTGTGGCAAAGGACAGGCCAAAACGGTCTATTATAATAAGCAAAGCGTCCTTGAGGGCACACGGGAATTTCATCAAGTCACTTTTATCATGTTGGTTTGATTCGTGTTCGCTACTTTGATAATTTGATATGTGGGTGGACCGGTGCTTGGGTGCTGTTCTTACTTGAACAAACCTCCCACTTATGATTAATCCCCTCGCAAGCATCCGCAACTACGAGAAAAGTATTAAGATAAAATCTAACCATAGCATTAAACATATGGATCCAAATCAGTCCCTTACGAAGTAGCGCATAAACTAGGGTTTAAGCTTCTGTCACTCTAGCAACCCATCATCTAATAACTACTCCACAATGCATTCCCTTAGGCCCAAAGATGGTGAAGTGTCATGTAGTCGACGTTCACATGACACCACTAAGGGAATCACGACATTCATATCATCAAAATATCGAACACATATCAACTTCACATGATTACTTGCAACATGATTTCTCCCGTGACCTCCAGAACAAAAGTAACTACTAACAAATGATATCCATGCTCAAGATCAGAGGGGTATTAAATAGCATAATGGGTCTGAACATATAATCTTCCACCAAATAAACCATATAGTAATCAACTACAAGATGTAATCAACACTACTAGTCACCCACAAGTACCAATCTAAGGTTCCGATACAAAGATTGAACACAAGAGATGAACTAGGGTTTGAGAGGAGATGGTGATGATGAAGATTGGCCTCCCAAAGATGAGAGGGTTGTTAGTGATGACGATGGCTTTGATTTCCCCCTCCGGGAGGGAAGTTCCCCCGGCGGAATCGCTCCGCCAGAGGGGAAAAGTGCTCCTACCCAAGTTCCGCCTCAAGACGGCGGCGCTCCGTGCTAAAAGTCCTCTCCTTATTTTTTCTAGGTCAAAAGACCTTAAGTACCAGAAGATGGGCACCGGAGGTGGGCTGGGCTGGCCACAACCCACCAGGGCGCGCCTAGGGGGCCTGGCGCGCCCTGGTGTCTTGTGGTCACCAGGTGGCCCCCCTCCGGTAGTTATTGGCTCCAATATTTTTTTATTCCAAAATAATTCTTCGAAAATTTTCAGCTCATTTGGAGAAGTGCAGAATAGGTATCTCTGACATAGCTTTTTCAGGTCCAAAATTCCAGCTGCCGGCATTCTCCCACTTTGTGTAAACCTTGCATATTATGAGAGAAAAGGCATTAGAATTACTCCATAAAGCATTATTATGCATAAAAACATTCTAAATAACAGTATGAAAACATGATGCAAAATGGACGTATCAGCCACCGACAGCAGCTAGGTATATAATCCCGCGGGCCCGTAAGATTGAAAATTTCTCAAGCGCTTCATTCCCGCACCCCCTCTGCTATCGTCGCCCCTGTCTCCGGACTTCATCATTGCGTCCACCGCACCCTCGCTGTTGGATTCTGCCACTGTCAATGGTTTTCCTTCCCTCCATTGCCGTTGTAGGGGATTTGCGCCAAGTTAGGGTAAAATCCCGCCCCCTCGTGCTTCTATTTTCTAATTCTATGTACTAGGGATTTGCCATGATTCTTTCCACGCATGAAATACTCCTGTTCACAAGATCAATTCTGAGCAAAAAATTTAGGGTTAAGTTTCTGCAAAATGAATCTCGGACCCACCGATTGGAATTTTCGGCATCACCGATTTGGTTTAGGCCATTGCACTAGTACATCTTGGTTCCACCGAGTGGTACTAATCTGTGAGACTGAAAGGTAGTTTCTGTGAAACCCTAGCATCTCAGCGAGACCGAAACCCATCTCAGTCTGCCGAAGTGGTGTCAAGTCTCTGTTTCATGCTTCGGCTTCACCAAAATGTTCAACTCGGTTGATCCGATATTCCTTCTGTGAAAACTTGGAACTATGATTTAAACACATATTTTTTAAAATTATCTGCTTTTTGTGATGACGCATCTACTTTGCCCATACCCATCTATTCACAGGGTCAGTTTGCAAGATGTCACATGCAAGTGATAGTCAGAATGTTTCAGAGACCAATGTTGATCTCAGTGATGGATCAAGTCCAGAGGAAAGCTATTATGAGGGAGTGAGAAGCTCCCCAGATCTTCCAAAGGCAGCTACCAAAACAAGGAAGAAGAGAACCTCAGATGATGAGGATGAGGATTTTGTTGCTAGTGAGCCAACTTCAAATAAGAAAAAGGTTGTTCTTGCAAAGGAGCATGGCACAACAGCTAGCTCAAGACCTTCTGGCAGTACCAAAGAGAGAACTGCAGTAAGGAAAGTCCCTCTCTCTAAGGCAGACAAAGCCACAGCTACTAAGGAGAGGATGACATTTACACTTGAGGAGCCAAGTGACTCAAAGACAGCAGCTGCAGGAAAGAAGAAGAAAAGGCCAAGGAAGGCAACTGCTTATGTTATTGGCAAACCCTCCATGGTTGCAGATGAGGAGGAACCAACAACTGATGCACCCCCTGCCAATACTCGAAAGCTCATGTCTGATGCTATGAAGTCTGCTGCTCTCTCCAAGTCCAAGCCCAAAGCTCCAGCTCCTAAGAGGTCTACAAGGAATATTTCTGCCAGTGAGAAGAACAAGGCCCCAGTGCCTGAAGCTGAAATTGATGATGAGCCACTAGTGCTCAAGAGATTGAGACCCAAGATCCCAGATCATGACAACACTCATCCAGTTGCAGAGAACATGATGCTGAGAAAAGATAAAGGTGTGCGTCAGTGGAGATTGTCTGATCCATATGCTGCAAAGAGAGTAACAAGACTTCTATGAGACAGTGTTGCTAGATAAGAAGCAAATTGTCAGTGATATGAAATGGGTGGATTGGAAGTATATTGATGCAAATGAAGACAACTTTCCCTATGTTCATGAGAGTTTCAAGCTTGTTGGTGTAGATGATTTTGCTGGGAAGAAGCTTACAAAGTGGAATGATGAGATGATTATGCATTTCTACTCTACTGCTCATTTCTATCCAGATGGAAGGATAGTGTGGATGACTGAGGGAAACACTTCTTGGTGCTCCTGAAGAAGAAGAGGATGACATTGATGTTTATTCTAAGCCCAAGATGGACCACAATTCTGTGGCTAATATGTACAAGCCTATCCTAGAGAAAGATCTTGATACACACAAGCTTGGTTCAGTGAAGCACTTGCTAGCTGGTTTGGCCACCATCAACACTATTTTGAGGCATACTCTATTGCCCAAATATGGAGATGACAAGATGATTCGTGGCCACTCCATCAACCTGTTGCACTTATTTGATAGAAGTTCAAAGTGATGAGCCTTATAGTTGAAACAATCAAGAGAACCGCAGTTGACCAGAAGAGATCATGTGGATTTGCTCCGCACATTCAGTTGCTCATCGACTCCAAGGTTGGCACGAGCACATACCTTCTTGATCGTGAGCATCTCCCTTTGTTGCCAGAGTTTGAGGATAATGTAGTGGTGATGGATCCTTCACACCCTACATCTGTTGAGGCACAGGAGAAGATCCAAGCAGCTGTTGCAGCTAAAGCAGCTCAGGAGGCATCTGCACCCAATGCTCCCATTGCCAACCTCAAGACAAAGAACGACCAAATGACTTATCTGCTAGAAGCGACCCTGAGGATTGAGCGGAGTCTGGCCAACCTCACCAAGAACCAGGAGATCTTAGAGTGGGTAGTCGAGGCTAAGATATATGATCTTGATGTAAAGATCACAGAGGTTCAGTCAGTTGTGACAAAGCTGAAGGATGATGTTGATGCTGCTAGAGCTGCTGTAGAGGACAGTGGAAATGACTTACCCACTTCAGACATGTTCCAGACAGTGCCTAGGGCACCTAGGTCTGATGTAGTGCCTGATGCAGACACGAGTACTACACATTCTGCACCTGCTGCTAATTCTACAATACCACCTCCAGTTTCTACCCCACCAGCCCAGCAGACATTAACTGAAGCCTTCATGGATGCACTTCTCTCCACGCCATCTACGCACATCAGAGCTGCCAGCCAGAGGACTTCACCGCCAGGAGCTGCCAAGGATCGTGCCTAGAGAGACGTATAGTGTTATACCTATTCAAACTTTTTGGTACTTGTTGTCAAAGGGGGAGAATTTGTATAGATCATTAGGCTTCGAGAGAGAGTGTCTTGCTTTTGCTCGTTGGTTTTCTTGAGTTTTTGCTACTATTTGGTTTATGCTACTTTGGTTTGTTATGCTTGTGAGATACTATGTTGGTTGTATTTGATCATACTATGCTTCATGTGATGCTTAATGCTTATCCCTATCATTATCTTTGTATGATCATTCACTTGTGTTTGGTGATGAGTGCTTACTATTCCATTCATATCATTTTGTGCGCTCCACCAAGTTGTATGTGACATGGAAGAGTGGCCCATGATCCTAATCGATTGTGCATTTGCATTCAAACACAATTTTTTAATAATGCACAAATTTAGGGGGAGCTCTTGCTTATCACATACTTCTCAAAGCGACGATGTATTTCATTCATTTAATCATTTGTCGAAGCTTTGATCAATATGTTGTCATCAATTACCAAAAAGGGGGAGATTGAAAGTGCAACTAATCCTCGAGTGGTTTTGGTGATTCATAACAGCATATATCTCATTGAACTAATATCCATTCAAGTTAAAGATTTCAGGATGTTCAATGATTGGCATGGCAAGGACTAGTGATTGTGGACCCTTCAAAATGTTAAGGACATGGATTGGCAAAAGCTCAAGACTCTACATTTTTGGTTAAGTGATACAGGATCACATTGAGTCCATAGGAAAGCCAATACTATTAAAAGGGGATGAGGTGTTGCTTAACGGTTTATTTGCTCAAGTGCTTAGTGATATTGCTCCAAAACCCTCAACCACTTTCTCCATCCAAATATGTCCAAACCCTACATTCCAACTCGGCCCCACCGAAATTCCCTATCCAAAGATGCTACTTCTCGAGCTTGCGTTGGTTTTTCCCTTGAAGAGGAAAGGGTGATGCAGCAAAGTAGAGATAAGTATTTCCCTCAGTTTGAGAACCAAGGTATCAATCTAGTAGGAGGAACACCCAAGTCTCCAATAATTGCACCTACACAAACAAACAAATACTTGCACCCAACGCGATAAAAGAGGTTGTCAATCCCTTCACGGTTACTTGCAAAGATGAGATCTGGTAGAGATAGGTATAAAAGATAAGTAAAAGTGCAAAATAAAGTAAAGATAAATAAATTGCAGCAAGGTATTTTTGTATTTTTGGTTTTATAGATCTGAAAATAATATGATGGTAAATAGACCCGGGGGCCATAGGTTTCACTAGAGGCTTCTCTCTTGAAAGAACGCATACGGTGGGTAAACAAATTACTGTTTAGCAATTGATAGAAAAGTGCATAGTTATGACGATATCTAAGGCAATGATCATGAATATAGGCATCACGTCGGTGACAAGTAGACTGACTCCTGCCTGCATCTACTACTATTACTCCACACATCGACTGCTATCCGGTATGCATCTAGTGTATTAAGTTAACAAGAACGGAGTAATGCCTTAAGCAAGATGACATGATGTAGAGGGATAGATCCAAGCAATATAGTATGAACCCCATCTTTTTATCCTTAATGGCAACAATACAAATACGTGCATCGCTACCCCTACTGTCACTGGGTGAGGACACCGCAAGATTGAACCCATCACAAAGCACCTCTCCCATTGCAAGATAAATCAATCTAGTTGGCCAAACCAAATCAATAGATCGGAGAGAAATACAAAGCTATCTTATTCATGCATAAAAGAGTTCAGAGAAGAATCAAATAATATTCATAGATAATCTGATCATCAATCCACAATTCATCGGATCTCAACAAACGCACCGCAAAAGAAGATTACATCGAATAGAACTCCAAGAACATCGAGGAGAACATTGTATTGAAGATCAAAGACAGAGAAGAAGCCATCTAGCTACTAGCTATGGACCCGTAAGTCTGTGGTAAACTACTCACACATCATCGGAAGGGCAGCAAGGTTGGTGTAGAGGCCCTCCGTGATCGAATCCCCCTCCGGTAGAGTGCCAGAAAGGGCCCTAAGATGGGATCTCATGAGAACAGAAGCTTGCGGCAGCGGAAAAGTATTTTTGGTGTGCCCTCTAGTGTAGGGGGAATATTTGGGTATTTATAGAGCTAGAATTAGGGTTAGAGGAGTCCCGAGGGGCCCACAAGCCCTGAGGGCGCCCCCCTGGGGCGCGGCCAGCAGGCTTGTAGCCCTCTCGTGGCTCTTCTGGCCTCCTCCCGAAGCTTCGTGGGTGTCTTCTAGTCCAAGAAAAATCCTCAAAAAGTTTCGTTCCGTTTGGACTCCGTTTGGTATTGATTTTCTGTAGAAGACAAAAAAAGAAAAAAAATAGCAACTGGCACTTGGCACTAGGTTAATAGGTTAGTCCCAAAAAATGATATAAAATAGCACCAAAATGCATATAAAACATCCAAAATGGATAATATAATAGCATGGAACAATCAAAAATTATATATACGTTGGAGACGTATCAAGAGCCACCGAGTTCTTCTGGACATAGCCACTGCCAAACCCTAACAAACCGGATCCACCGATATGGATCCGGGTCCCTCCGAGATGGCCTTGCCAACTCTCTATTACTAATTGCAATTATTTCGGTCCCACCGAGATTTGCCAACTTTCTGTTGCGTTATTGCTTCACTTCGGTCCTACCAAGTTGATGCAATCGGTGCCACCGAAACAAGGTTTGCCCTTTGCCATTGCACATCGGTCCCTTCGAGTTGTTCCAGTCGGTCCCACCGAGATTCCTAATGTTCATATTTTTACACAGGTCGGTGCCACCGAGATTTCTGATCGGTACCACCGTGTTGGGTCAAAAGTGTGTGACGGTTGGATTTTTGTGTGGAGGCTATATATACCCCTCCACCCCTCTTACTCAGTAAGAGAGCCATCAGAACGTGCCTACACTTCCACTCCTCATTTTCTGAGAGAGAACCACATACTCATGTGTTGAGATCAAGAGATTCCATTCCTACCATTTGAACCTTGATTTCTAGCCTTCTCCAAGTTGCTTTTCACTCAAATCCTTCTTCCACCACAGCCAAATCTGTGAGAGAGAGTTGAGTGTTGGGAAGACTATCATTTGAAGCACAAGAGCAAGTAGTTCATCATCAACACACTGTCTATTACCTTTTGAAGAGTGGTGTCTCGTAGATTGGTTAGGTGTTGACGAAGACATGTACCTAGGGTAGGGTAATAGGCCTGACCTAGACACCCTTACCCGAGGTCACTGCCCTAAGGCCAAGGACATTCAAAGGATAGCACCATCTACCGACTGAAATCGCCACAGGGTGCAACCCACTCGACCAACAGTTCACTCGGATAACCCAATTCCATTCGACCGGGGTGTACTCACTCGACCACATCAGAAATCACTCGGAAGACAGAAGATCTAAAGTCACTCAGAATGGCAACGGTCAGGCGTTCACTCCGTAGTCTTAATGATCATTTATTTGCCTTTATTGCTGGCGTTATCAGTAACGTCCTGTCTTTATAGACATTGAAACCCTTGTAACGTGGGACGGTTGGGGTCCTGGCGCACTCTATATAAGCCACCCCCCCCCCCTCAGGCACAAGGGTTCGCACCCCCTGTAACTTCACGCATAAGTCAATCGACCGAGCCTCCGGGCACCGAGACGTAGGGCTGTTACTTCCTCCGAGAAGGGCCTGAACTCGTAAATCTTGCGTGCACAACCTCACCGTAGCTAGGATCTTGCCTCCTCATACCTACCCCCCATTCTCCTGTCAGACTTAGAACCACGACAGTTGGCGCCCACCGTGGGGCAGGTGTCTTAGCGACTTTCCGGTGAGGTTGCAATTTTTTCCGATTCCCATCATCATGGTTTCGTGTGGAGGTTTGGCTGAGGGCCACGAGATCCGTCTCGGTGCGCTCGTCTTCATCGTCGACGACTCCGCCTGGCTCCAGGAGGCCCCCCTCGACGTCGAGACGTTCCCCGTCCGCGGGGCGACGCACTTTCGCGCATGTGTCCCCGGCGTCCTTCTGCGGCAGCCATCGACCCAATATCGGTCGTTTCCTACGGCGTCTTCGTTCCCCGCTGTTCGTCGTTGCAAGCGATCTGGTCGATCGCGGCTTCAGCGGTGGGTGAAGCATGCAGTGGAACGTCAATCGGCCACCCCTCAAATCACGGCAATCGAGCCCGATGAATCTCTCTACGGCCTGTTCGATCTGTCGACTGGCTCCGTCGAGACTATGTCCGAGTGCGACAGTAGCGATCCTGCGGCGGAGGTCCTGATGGTCGACACGCCGCGTAGCCCGCCTGGCATGCGTCGCAACGGAGGCGGCGACGGCGGTGGCAATCCGTCGCGTGTTCACGAGGAATACCACCCCGAAACCCTCTCTTCACAGCGGAGGGAGGAACTTCACCGCCGTAACAAGGAAGCACTCCACACGCCCATCGTCGGGGAGACCTCTGAGGCTCGGGCCTTGGAGGCAGTGCGCTTGGCCACTTTGGCTGAACGCACTTGACTGGAAAATCTTCAGCATGCACTCGACGAACATGCTCGGCAGCGGATTCCTGAGTCCAGTCGACGGTGGCAATTGTTCCCTCCTGAACCTCAGGTATACCGCACTCCGATTTAGAATCTTGCAGCCGCAGCTCGTATAGCAGAATCCATCCAGCCATCCCAGTCGGAAGCTGGACGAGGTCTGATGCAGATCCGGGCTCTGCTCCGGGCGGCAGGAGACCAAAACACTGCAGTGTCACAGTTGCGTGACAGAATCCATAGCAGATCTGTGGTGGCTGACACAGTTCAGTCGGCTCACAGCCCAAGATCGCCTCCGCGGCGTGAGGGGCGGGTGCATCGCCAGGATCAGCACTTGGGTCGGATCCACGAGCAGTACGATCATCGACTCGGCCATGATGACCGCCGTCGAGCGCCTACACCCCCTCCGAGAAGCGGATCATATGTGCCCCGGCACTATGATGACAGGCGCCCGTACAGCGGAGGGCGGAGGACGCCGGTCGACCCAAGAGAGCCAGGGTTTGATGCGAGGTCAATTTTAGTGCAAGGTTTGGTCGACAGGAACCGAGCACACAGAGAGGGTCAAGGCAGGGATCGCCCGAGTGGAAGCAGGATTCATGTTTCGGGTCCCGAGTGTTTTAGCAGAGCTATCAGAGCCGCTGAGATCCCCCCCAACTTCAGGTTGGCGACTGGGGTTAGTAAGTTCACCGGTGAGTCGAAGCTTGATACTTGGCTGGAAGATTACCGAGTGGCTGTCCAGATCAGTGGTGGAAATGATGAGGTAGCTATGAAACACCTTCCTCTCATGCTGGAAGGGTCGGCCAGAGCATGGCTGAATCAGTTGGCTCCAGGCAGCATATTCAGCTGGGAAGAGTTAGCCCGAGTGTTTGTCAGGACATTTGAGGGCACATACAAACGACCTGCGGGGTTGACAGAATTGCAACATTGTGTACAGAAGCCGAATGAAACTCTGAGGGATTACATCCAAAGATGGACCACATTACACCACACAGTAGAGAATGTATCCCAACACCAAGCAGTTTGTGCCTTCAAGGAAGGCGTTCGGTATCGGGAGCTTAACTTGAAATTCGGTCGGACAGGAGATATGTCTCTGACCCGAATGATGGAAATAGCCACCCGGTACGCTAATGGTGAAGAAGAGGACCGACTCCGCAGTGGGAAGGGCAAGCCAGTCGCCCAAGACACCGGAGTGGGTCGGAAGCAGAAACGCAAAGCTGAGCCAGCAGGTCCAGGCGAAGCTGCAGTTGTAACTCAAGGGAAATTCAAAGGAAAGCCCAAGGGACCCTGGATCCCCAAGAAGGTGAAAGATCAGGCTGGGAACGATGTGTTGGACTTGCCATGTCACATTCACACCAAGAAGGATGAAGAGGGAAATTTGATTTATCCCAAACATACCACTCGACAATGTCGGCTCCTGATCCAGCAGTTCCGAGAGAAACAGCCCAATGAAAAGGAAAAAGAGTCTGACAAGGATCGTGATCAGGAAGAAGATGATGACGGTTTCCCTAACGTTAATTCCACTTTGATGATTTTTGCTGACATTGAGAGTAAGAGTCGACTGAAAGTCATCAACAGAGAGGTAAACATGGTTGCTCCGGCAACGACGACATATTTGAAATGGTCAAAGACTCCCATCACATTCGACCAATCTGACCACCCACCGCACGTCGCCACCCCCGGGAGGCAAGCGTTGGTGGTCGACCCGGTCGTTGGGGGCACCCGACTGACCAAAGTCTTGATGGATGGTGGCAGCGGCTTGAACATTTTGTATGCAGAGACTCTTCGTGGGATGGGCATTCCGATGTCCACGCTCAGTGAGAGCAACATGCGGTTCCACGGTGTCATTCCAGGGAAGAAAGCTGATTCACTCGGACAGATCACTCTTGACGTGGTTTTCGGTGACTCAAAGAATTACCGCAAGGAGAAGCTGACATTTGAAGTTGTGGATTTTCACAGTGCCTATCATGCTATTCTGGGTAGAACTGCATATGCCCATTTCATGGCTCGACTGTGTTACGTGTACCTCAAGCTGAAGATGCCTGGCCCCAAGGGCGTGATCACGGTCACTGGCAATCAGCAACGAGCAGAAGAGTGCTTCCAGAAGGGCTCTAAGATTGCCGATGAACAGATGGCGGCGATTGAAATGGAAGAGTATAAGAAGACTGCAGATCCGAGTGATTTGTTGCGCACTAAGAAGCCTGCTTCCGAGTCTGCATTTCAGTCGTCCGGTGAAACAAAGCCTGTTCACATTCACCCGACCGATCCCAGTGCTTCACCGACTCATATCTCAACAACACTCGACAGCAAATAGGAAGAAGCGCTCATCCAGTTCCTCCGTGAGAACTGGGACATCTTCTCATGGAAGCCGTCTGACATGCCGGGTGTACCCAGGGGACTGGCTGAGCACCATTTGCGAGTCGATCCAAAGGCAAAACCCGTGAAAGAGCACCTCCATCGGTCCGCCGCGGAGAAGAGAAAGGCAATCGGCGAAGAGGTGGCTCGGCTTTTGGCAGCTGAGTTCATCCGCGAGATTTACCACTCCGAGTGGCTCGCCAATGTTGTCATGGTTCCCAAGAAGGATGATTCACTCCGTATGTGCATTGATTTCAAGCATATCAATCGGGCCTGCCCGAAAGATCATTTCCCTCTCCCCCGCATCGATCAGATAGTCGACTCGACTGCGGGATGTGAGCGATTGTCCTTCCTGGATGCATATTCCGAGTACCATCAGATCCGACTGTATGGACCTGATGAAATAAAAACAGCTTTTATCACCCCGTTCGGGTGCTTTTGCTATGTCACCATGCCCTTTGGTCTCAAGAATGCTGGTGCCACATTCATGCGCATGATACAGAAGTGCCTGCTAACTCAAATCAGTCGAAATGTGGAAGCATACATGGATGACATCGTGGTTAAGTCGCGCAAAGGTTCCGACCTGCTGACTGACCTTGCCGAAACCTTTGCCAATTTGAGAAGATATGATATCAAGCTTAATCCGTCGAAGTGTACATTTGGAGTTCCAGGTGGAAAGTTACTCGGTTTCCTCATTTCCGAACGTGGGATCGATGCAAACCCAGAGAAAGTTGGTGCAATCCTCCGAATGAAACGCCCTGTGCGTGTACATGACGTTCAGAAGCTTACTGGTTGTTTGGCCACTTTGAGTCGATTCATCTCTCGCCTCGGTGAAAAGGCATTGCCTCTTTACCGACTGATGAAGAAATCTGATAAATTCGAGTGGACTCCTGAAGCTGACGCAGCGTTTGCAGAGCTCAAAGCCCTGCTTTCCACCCAGCCGGTGCTTGCTGCTCCAATCAGCAAAGAGCCTTTACTACTTTATATAGCAGCCACTGGACAGGTTGTCAGTACAGTACTCACGGTCGAGCGGGAAGAAGAAGGTAAAACCTACAAGGTTCAACGCCCAGTGTATTATATTTCTGAAGTCTTAACTCCATCCAAGCAGAGATATCCACATTATCAGAAGCTTGTCTATGGAATCTACTTGACCACGAAGAAGGTTGCACATTACTTCTCAGATCATTCGATTACAGTCATCAGTGACGCTCCGTTGTCAGAAATTCTAAACATCAGAGATGCAACTGGCCGAGTGGCAAAGTGGGCGATTGAACTCCTTCCGCTGGATATCAAGTTCGAGGCAAAGAAAGCGATCAAGTCTCAAGCGATAGCAGATTTCCTCGTCGAGTGGATTGAACAACAGTTACTGACCCAGATACACCCGGAACATTGGACTATGTTCTTCGACGGGTCCAAGATGTTGAATGGTTCAGGCGCTGGAGTGGTCCTGGTATCTCCACAAGGCGACAACCTCAGATATGTTCTCCAGATTCACTTTGATTCCTCCAACAATGAAGCTGAATATGAGGCACTCTTGTATGGGTTGCGTATGGCCATTTCACTCGGCGTCCGCCGCCTAATGGTTTACGGTGACTCAGATTTAGTGGTTAATCAAGTGATGAAGGAGTGGGACATCAGGAGCCAAGCTATGACTGGTTATTGCAATGCGGTGAGAAAGTTAGAAAAGATGTTTGAAGGGCTAGAGCTCCACCATATACCCCGACTGAAGAATCAAGCAGCCGATGACTTGGCGAAGATAGGATCCAAGCGGGAGCCTATTCCCAGCAATGTGTTTTTGGAGCATATTCATGTACCATCAGTTCAAGAAGATCCCTTCACAGAAGAGCCCCCACAGCCTAAAAGTTCCACTGATCCGACTGAAGTTGAAATCCCAGCTGTGGTCGACTTGATCATGGAAGTTTTGATTGTTATTCCAGATTGGACAGTGCCGTATATCGCATATATTCTCAGGAAAGAGCTTCCAGAGGATGAAGAAGAGGCTCGCCAGATTGTCCGTCGATCCAAAGCCTTCACAGTAATGGGGGAGCAACTCTATAGAGAAAGTGTCACTGGGGTCGTTCAGAAATGCATCACTCCGGAAGAAGGCCGAATGATCCTCGATGATATTCACTCGGGAACCTATGGTCACCATGCGTCTTCTCGAGCCATCGTGGCCAAAGCGTATCGAGCAGGGTTTTATTGGCCGCGGGCAAATGAGATGGCAAAGGAGATAATTGACAAATGTGAGGGCTGTCAGTTCTACTCCAACATGTCCCACAAACCCGCTTCAGCCCTGAAGACCATTCCACTCGTCTGGCCATTTGCTGTTTGGGGTTTGGATATGGTGGGACCTCTGAAGACTGGCAGGAGTGGTTTCACCCATGTGCTTGTAGCAGTCGACAAGTTCACCAAGTGGATCGAAGCTAAACCTGTCAAAAACCTGGATGCAAGTACTGCGGTCAGCTTCATCAGAGGGTTAACATTTAGATATGGAGTCCCACACAGCATCATCACGGATAATGGGTTGAACTTTGATTCTGATGAGTTTCGAGCTTTCTGTGCATCCCAAGGTACTCGGGTCGACTATGCTTCAGTCGCCCACCCTCAGTCGAATGGACAGGCAGAAAGAGCGAACGGCTTGATTCTCAAAGGTCTCAAACCTCGATTGATGCGCGACCTCAAACATGCGGCCGGCGCTTGGGTAGATGAGCTACCGTCAGTCCTTTGGGGATTAAGAACAACACCAAATCGGTCGACTGGTCGAACCCCCTTCTTCATGGTCTATGGGGCTGAGGCTGTGCTGCCGAGTGACTTGCTTCACAATGCGCCCCGAGTAGAACTTTTTTCAGAAGCTGAAGTAGAACGAGCTCGAGAAGATGCTGTTGATCTTCTGGAAGAAGAAAGAGAGATGGTCTTGATCCGATCGACCATTTATCAGCAAGACCTTCGTCGATTATATGCCAGAAATGTGAAGGGTCGAGCATTTCAGGAAGGGGACCTTGTGCTCCGAGTGGACTATCAACGGCCTCACAAACTTGCCCCCGCTTGGGAAGGTCCCTTCATCGTCACCAAGGTGCTCCACAACGGAGCGTATCACCTCTACAATGTGGAGCATAATAAAGACGAGCCGCGTGCTTGGAATGCGGAGCTACTCCGCCGTTTTTATACTTAAGTGTTCAGACTGATGAGATGTAATAAAGAGTACCTTTCAGTTCGTTTATCAAAGACATGGTTTTACAGTCTCCTAAATGATTGTTGTTACTAATACATGTGTCCAAAATCCCCCAGTGGGTGGCTTAGCCGCGAATCCGATTCGCCTAAGTTTGTAAAATCCTACCGAGTGATCAGCAACCCTCTCACTCGGGGGCTTAGCTGCAGTCCTGTACTCGCCTAAGTTTGTAAAATCCTATCGAGTGATGAGCAACCCTCTCACTCGGGGGCTTAGCTGCAGTCCTGTACTCGCCTAAGTTCAAAAAATCCTACCGAGTGATGAGCAATCCTCTCACTCGGAGGCTTAGCTGCAGTCATGTACTCGCCTAAGTTCAAAAAATCCTACCGAGTGATGAGCAATCCTCTCACTCGGAGGCTTAGCTGCAGTCCTGTACTCGCCTAAGTTTAAAAAAATTCTACCGAGTGATGAGCAACCCTCTCACTCGGGGGCTTAGCTGCAGTCTTGTACTCGCCAAGTTTAAAAAATCCTACCACGAGTGATGAGCAACCCTCACATCGGAGGCTTAGCTGCAGTCCTGTACTCGCCTAAGTTTAAAAAAATCCTACCGAGTGATGAGCAACCCTCTCACTCGGGGTTTAGCTGCAGTCCTGTACTCGCCTAAGTTTAAAAAATCCTACCGAGTGATGAGCAACCCTCTCACTCGGGGCTTAGCTGCAGTCCTGTATCCGCCTAAGTTTAAAAAAATCCTACCGAGTGATGAGCAACCCTCTCACTCGGGGGTTTAGCTGCAGTCCTGTACTCGCCTAAGTTTAAAAAATCCTACCAGTGATGAGCAACCCTCTCACTCGGGGGCTTAGCTGCAGTCTTTACTCCCAAAGTTTGTAAAATCCTACCGAGT
Organism: Thinopyrum elongatum; assembly: GCA_011799875.1. NCBI lineage: Eukaryota > Viridiplantae > Streptophyta > Magnoliopsida > Poales > Poaceae > Thinopyrum > Thinopyrum elongatum. The sequence goes on along the minus strand of CM022303.1, from coordinate 49,131,549 downwards.
GATGAGCAACCCTCTCACTCGGGCTTAGCTGCGTCCTGTACTCGCCTAAGTTGTAAAATCCTACCGAGTGATGAGCAACCCTCTCACTCGGAGGCTTAGCTACAGTCCTGTACTCACCTAAGTTTAAAAAAATCCTACCGAGTGGTGAGCAACCCTTTCACTCGGAGGCTTAGCTGCAGTCCTGTACTCGCCTAAGTTTAAAAAATCCTACCGAGTGATGAGCAACCCTCTCACTCGGGGGCTTAGCTGCAGTCCTGTACTCGCCTAAGTTTGTAAAATCCTACCGAGTGACGAGCAACCCTCTCACTCGGGGGCTTAGCTGCAGTCCTGTACTCGCCTAAGTTTGAAAAAAATCCTACTGAGTGGTGAGCAACCCTCTCACTCGGGGGCTTAGCTGCAGTCATGTACTCGCCTAAGTTTAAAAAATCCTACCGAGTGGTGAGCAACCCTCTCACTCGGAGGCTTAGCTGCAGTCCTGTACTCGCCTAAGTTTAAAAAATCCTACCGAGTGATGAGCAACCCTCTCACTCGGGGGCTTAGTTGCAGTCCTGTACTCGCCTAAGTGTAAAACATGCTCCATCCTGATCTGCAAGGACAACGAGGTGCAGGTCGTCCGCGATCCTCTCCTCAGAACTGCGTCTGTTCCGAGTGAAGATACAAGTTCCACTCGGAAATAAAAACAAGCATATTTAAGGGCAAACTAAGTTCGGACGAAGGAGCTTAAAAGTACTCGGGCATTAGGCCCGAAGGAGTTTTACGGTTACACAATCACTCGGCATACCGAGGCAAATTGAACCGGATCATAAAAGTTTGGACGAAGGAACTCAAAGTACTCGGGCATCAGGCCCGAGGGAGTTTTACGGTTACAGAATCACTCGGCATACCGAGGCAAATTGAATCAGATCATAAAAGTTTCATTCACTCCGCAGAGGGGCTGGCAGGCTCGACAAACTCGTCCAGGTCGATTCCATCTGCGATTCGAGTAGCAGCAGCAATGAAGATCTCCATGAAAGACTGGAAGTCAAGCTTCTTGGTGTTGGCGACCTTGATTGCCGCTAGCTTCTCTTCTCTGGCTTCCTTGCAGTGGACGCGAACCAGAGACAAAGCTACGTCAGCACCGCATCGAGCAGCAGACTACTTCCACTCCTGCACTTGACCGGGAATCTCGTTAAGTCGAGTCATCAGAGACTCGAGATCGTTTCGGAGCGTGTCCCCTGGCCAGAGCGCTGTGTCGATCCGCGAAATTGCAACCTTGAGTCGAGCAAGATATTCCAAGGCACTGGCAAGGCGAGACTCCAGTCGGAGCACATTCATGGCTGCTTCATCTTTGACAGGAGAGTTGATGGGGTCCAAGTTCGTCTCGACTCGCCCAGTTTCTTCCTCGAAGTCTTGACAGAATTCTGCACTCGCAGGGAAATAATGAGTCGACAGCGGTATGATGAGTCGACGAAAGCAAACCAATCGCAGAGAGAAAAGTACCTTCAAGCATGAGGAACAATTTTTTGGCGAGTCCTCCCAGATAGTTCTCTAGCTCGTCCCTCCTGCGGGTGATGTCTTCTACTTTGTCGGTCAGGGTTCGCTTGTCCTTCTTCAGACGAGTCACTTCTTTGTTGGCTTCGTCAAGAGCAGCCTTCAGCTTGGCATTCTCTCCCTCCAGCTGTCCGACTGAGGCCATCTTTTGGTCGGTAAGCGCCGCTTTGTCTTCGGCGGTTTTCTTCGCAACCGCAAGGTCAAGGTCCTTATTCTCCAAAGCTTGTCTCATTGTTTCTAGAAAGAATAACATTCGAATCAGAAAAAGGAGGAGAAAAGGTGGCAAGAGAACCGGTCGACAAGCTTTCCTTACCAGCAGCGTCACCCTTAGCCTTCTGCAAGTTGTTTCGAGCCAACTCCAGGTCAAGATTGAGCTGGGTTTGCTTCTTCTCCGAGTAGGCAAACCGGACTCCAAGATCACAAGATTTCTGTGTTCAGAAGATAGTCAGTCGGCAGACACAAAGACTACTGCCGAATCAAACGTTCGCCAATAGTCTCGGGGACTACACCCAGTGGGTGCACTCAGCGTGCCCCCACTGGTCCGACTCTTTCAATCGACTTGGTCTGTCCAGTCAAAAAAAACTCAGACCATAGCCGACTGCCCGCAGTCGACTACGGTCTCGGGGACTACACCAAGTGGGTGCACTCAGCATGCCCCCACTGGTAAAGGTTCCACTCGGCATGATCTGCCCAGCCCGAATGGAAAAGATCTGTTAAAAGACCCCCGCCGAATCAAACATTCGACGGTGATCTCGGGGACTACACCCAGTGGGTGCACTCAGCGTGCCCCCACTGGTTCAGAGATTCGATCAGCACAACCTAGTCGACTCAAGTGGAAAAACTACTCAACAGAAATTAAAACACCCACTGGGTGTGCAAACTGACAATGGGTATGCAATTAAGGTTCCAAAACGCTCATCCACGGACGTCTTGCGGATAAAGCAGCAGTTTCTAAATATCATATCCCAACAGAACAAGCGTCAAGATGGAGTTCAGTCGGAAGTAAGCTAACCTGGACATTGGCTTGAAGTGCTGAGCTGGCATCATAGGCAGCTTGACTGGCCTCGCGCACCACCTTCATCTGCTCCATCAAAACGCCAGCCTGGCGTATAGCCTCCTTGGCAGCACTCACTTGGTCTTCTGGGACTTGATGGGCGGTGGGAGGTGCAGTCGGTGTATCAGTTGCAGTAGCTTGAGAGCTTGAGGCATGAAGTTGGACAGACGGAGGAAGGGCCCGCACAGTCGACAACGAAGGACGAACACTCGACAAGGGATTCGCAAAAGTAACGGAGGCACGGTTGAAGTCCCCGGATTGCTGGATAGCTGGTTCCGTCGCCGGCGTCGACTGGGGCGTCTTGCTAGCTGGTACCTTCTTGACTGAGGCCCTGCTCCTCCTACCCACGAGTTCCTGTGGCTCATTTTCATCATCGTCTTGAAGTTCAATAACATCTCGCGGAGCTGCAAAAGAATCAACCACAAGAGTTCAGTCGACTGTAGAATTGGCTAGCAAAGAAAAGATGAGATAACAAGGGTCATACCCGCTTTGGAGGTGACCGCGTCCTCCATCTCCTCGTCACCATCATCTTGGTAAGCAGAAGTCCCGGAGGTAGCAGCACTGCAAATCTCAAGGTTCACTCGGTCAAGCAAGTGGATGGGTCGGCAACTGATATAAGATTCTTCAAACAAAGGGTGAAAACGAAACGCTTACGCAGAGGCGACGGGAACGTCAACCTTGATCTTGGGCAAAGCCTTCCGTGGCTTGGACGGCGCGATCTTGAGCTGCTTCGGAGCCTTCTCAGTCGGCACCGGAGAAGATGTCCGAGTGCGCTTCGAAGTCTGTCCAGTCGGTGCTGCCACCTTGCCCCGGATACTTGCTGGGTCGTGCTTGTGCTTGGAACGCTTTTCCGTGCGAGGTGGAGAATCGACCTCCTCCTCACTGCTCGAGTTTTCCTGCTCTTCATCACTCTTCCCATCGGAGTTCCAGTCGCCGCTGTCGCCTCTACTCTCTTCTCCTTCCTGGATCTGCTCCCCGTTGGGCATCGAGTACATCTCAGTATATATCTGCGAAGCAAAGAATCGAACAAGCATCAGTCGGTTCCAAAGACAGTTTACAAATTAGAGTAAAAGTCACTCGACATCGAAGGTCTGACCTTGTCTGGTTCGTTATCAGTGTCGAGTGGCAGAATTCTCCTAGACCCCCTGGGGTTGTCTTTGTTGCCGGTAATGCTCTGCAGCCACCGCGCCACCGTCTCCTCGGCAACTTCCTCCGGGTGGATCCGAGCAGAATCATCGGCGCCCGAATACATCCACATAGGATGATCGCGGGCCTGGAGCGGCTGGATGCGGCGAGTGAGAAACACCTCTAGCAAATCCATGCCGGTCACGCCATCGCGGACAAGTTGGATTACGCGGTCAACCAACATGTTCACCTCCGCCTTTTCTTCTGGAGTCACTTTCAAGGAAGAGGGCTTTTCAATTCGCCCCCATGGTAAAGGGAGGAAGGCCAGTCGACTGACCAGGAGTTGGTTTGTCCTTACAATAAAACCAGGTCGACTGCCACCCTCTGACCGAATCGGGAAGAGTCATAGGTAGAAATGTGCTTTTGCCTCTCATCTGGATCCCTAGACCCCCGCACATCTGAATCACGTGTGTCCTCTCATCACTCGGATTGGCCTTTTTCATAGACTGTGAGCGGCAGGTGAAGATGTGTTTGAAGAGACCCCAATGCGGTCGACAACCCAGGAAATTCTCACACATGGAGACAAACGCAGCAAGGTATGTGATGGTGTTCGGAGAAAAGTGATGAAGTTGGGCCCCGAAAAAGTTCAGAAAACCTCGGAAAAAAGGATGAGGGGGCAGAGAAAAACCACGGTCGACGTGGGTCGCGAGGAGGACGCACTCACCCTTCTGCGGCTGCGGCTCGGTCTCATCACCTGGCAGCCTCCAGGACCCATGGTCGATCAAGCCCCCCTCGACCAGATCCTCCATATCTTCTTGCTGGATCGTGGAGCGAATCCAATCGCCCTGGATCCAGCTGGGCGGCAGGCCAGATCTCGACGACGAGCCACCCCGACTCGTCTTCTTGCCCTTCGCTGCCGCCGTCGCTTTCTTCGCACGCTCCAAGGCCGCCGTCTTCTCCTTCCCCATCGCGGCAGGCTGCGCTCGGGCGGGGTGGCGGCATCGAAGGTGGCGGCGAATGTGGTGGTGAAACAGGAGAGGAGGAAGGAGATGGGGAGCACAGTACCGGGCTCATCGACCCCGACGCCTTATATGGGCCCGCTCCCGAGTGGCTGACTAGTGGGCCCAGGCAATCCAGTCAAATCTCGCAACAGTCGCGCGCTGGATACGTGGCGAAAAAGGTGGCACGAGAATCGAGGCGTCCCTGCCTAACCCGCTCCGTCTACTGCGGTCCTCTCCGTCCCGCGCGCTTCTCCAAATTTCGAATCCCGTGAGATCCGGAAAGCAGCAGCGTGACCAATCACGCCAAGGATCTTATACCTTATCAACACTCGGAGCTTATCAGCAAAAATCACTCGACGACCTCTGAATGGACCCAGGCGACTGAAAATGAAGTTGAAGTTTTTACAAAGATCACCGGCCCGGTTAGGATGCCTCTGAAGCATATAAATCGGGTCGGAACCATCTTCAACCCCTTCTCCACTCGGACCCAGATCCATTCGGGGGCTAATGACGAAGACATGTACCTAGGGTAGGGTAATAGGCCTGACCTAGACACCCTTACCCGAGGTCACTGCCCTAAGGCCAAGGACATTCAAAGGATAGCACCATCTACCGACTGAAATCGCCACAGGGTGCAACCCACTCGACCAACAGTTCACTCGGATAACCCAATTCCATTCGACCGGGGTGTACTCACTCGACCACATCAGAAATCACTCGGAAGACAGAAGATCTAAAGTCACTCAGAATGGCAACGGTCAGGCATTCACTCCGTAGTCTTAATGATCATTTATTTGCCTTTATTGCTGGCGTTATCAGTAACGTCATGTCTTTATAGACATTGAAACCCTTGTAACGTGGGACGGTTGGGGTCCTGGCGCACTCTATATAAGCCACCCCCCTCCTCAGGCACAAGGGTTCGCACCCCCTGTAACTTCATGCATAAGTCAATCGACCGAGCCTCCGGGCACCGAGACGTTGGGCTGTTACTTCCTCCGAGAAGGGCCTGAACTCGTAAATCTTGCGTGCACAACCTCACCATAGCTAGGATCTTGCCTCCTCATACCTACCCCCCATTCGACTGTCAGACTTAGAACCACGACAGGTGTTGCTCGGGAGACTCCGACATGATGTGGAGTTGAACCAAGAAGTTTGTAAGGGCAAAGAGATCGCCTACTTTGTGAAGATCTACCCGAGTGAGGCAAGTCCTTCGTGGGCGATGGCCATGGTGGGATAGACAAGGTTGCTTCTTCGTGGACCCTTCGTGGGTGGAGCCCTCCGTGGACTCGCACAGCCGATACCCTTCGTGGGTTGAAGTCTCCATCAACATGGGCGTACGATAGCACCATCTATCGGAACCACGTCAAAAATCTTCGTGTCCCCATTGCATTTTTCTTCTCCAAACCCTTCCATTTACCTTCATGTGCAATGCTTTATTTTTCGCTACTATACTCTTTGAATTGCATGTGTAGGTTGATTGATTGACTTGTCATAATTGCTAAAATTTGCCTACAATTAAATTGAGAAAAGTCTAGGTTTGTATTTGTCAAGTAGTCTAATCATCCTCCTTTAGACATATTTTCGATCCTACAAGAACGAGGCACCAAAGCAGTAGTTTGATGGAACACATGGTGGTCGGACTCATTTTCATAGGGGAGGACAAGTCGAAATCATAAAAAAAGGATTGGGAGGGAGTTATAAGTCGACGTGATGGCAATGTGGGAGAATGAAAACACGACATTGAGTAGAGCTGGCCTGATGACGAACGACACAAGACAGAGGGACGATGAAGGGGACACGACATGGCCACCGAGCAAGCAAGCTTCTGGAGCGGTGAGGCCCGTACTCGTACCATGCCATCGTCATCGTGGGCAACACAAAAGACAAGTGGCCATGGCGGCATATGCTTTATCCTTTCCTTTTTTTGCGAAGGCCATCATGATTTTTTTTTCAATCTAGCTTTATTATTAACTTTATAAACAACATTACATCCTTTCCATGAGCTTATTGACCAAGATGATGGCCTGGAGGCTCATCCGTTCACACAAGCCAAGTCTTATCACAATAACCATAACTCTCCGTTTGGATGTAGACATTCGCGTCAAGAATTTGATATTGGCATTTACCTATCCGAATGCGGCTGTTCGGATGGTCTCGGGCATTCACGCATGGAATTGCACCTCGATATCGAGCCGTCCTCGACAACACTAGCCCCACCCCGTCCCGAATTGGGACCTCCATCCCTCCGATTTGGTTGATATTGCCTCGCCCCCGCGTACCCCTTCGTCTTGACCTCATAAAAGAAGCTCACGTAGCCACCGGTCGACGCAGCTTGTGTGGAACAGGTGCTCGCACGCCAGCAGCCGCCGGGCCTTCTCCCCGACCTGCAGCACGGCCAGGCATATGGTGCACTGCGCCCACCCTTAATTAGCGCCGGCCCTCTTGAACCCGAACGTCGTAACTGGAGCTCCACCGAGATCTGGTCTGTAGCAATCCCGCCTCCACCTATTGAAGCGGTGGGGTGTGGTCACCGTTGCAGGATGCCGACGATAAGGGAGGTGAGGATGAGAAGGGCAACGGCTGCGGCCAAGGCCCGGATCCTAGGAACGCACAGATGAGGAAGAACAACAAGGGGACAACGAAGACGGAGATGCACAAACATATTTCGTGACAGGGCGGCACCCCTGCCGCGCTACTGTTCTTCATGGCGGTTGGCTAGAGGACGGCGGCGTGCAAGCTTGGGTAGACGGCAAGGACGCTGGGCTGGCTTCATGTGCGCCCGCGACCCCGGCGCGTTCCTCCCGTCGCTGCCATGTGCTAGCCTACAGTTCCGCCTCCGGGGACCTCGTCATGGCCGGCTGTACTCGTACAAATGAGCCAATTCAATACTCCGACATCCAAACAAGAATCAGCATTGGTCTCTCCTTGAATTCCAAATGCGTAATGCATAAACATCCAAACACCTGAATTCGGGTTGAATCTTAATATCAGTGTCCCGGGGATTTGATATAGAAGCCATTTCAATTCCAAGGATGTGAATGTGTACATCCAAACGGAGTGTAAGTTTTTTTTTAGGCACAATAACCATAAGCAACTAGCATATGATTGTTTTTTTTTTTTTTGAGAACCACGAGACAAACGCACCTACAGCCGGGTCGTTGCGAACAGGCCCGTCCGGAGTATAGCTGGCCAAACGGGCCGGGCCTGGCATGCCGGCCCGCGAGCACGCTGGCACGGCACGTGACGGGCCAGGCCCGACACGCTCTAATCGGGCCGGCCCGGCACGGCACGGCCCGTTTACCTTTTTTTATTATTTTTTATTATATATACATATCATATATGGCTTAATACCAGCCCACTAGGTAAAAAAGGCCCAAAAAGTAGCCCCGCAGGCCAAATAGGTACTGGCCAGCGTGCCTGGCGTGCCGACGGGCCGGCCCGATTAGCAAACGGGCCGTGCCTGGGCCTGGAGGCGCAGCACGTGGGCCGGCACGGCACGGCCCGTATAATAAACGTGCCCTGGCGGGCCGTGCCGTGCCGGGCCGGCCCGTTTGGCCAGCTATAGTCCGGAGAAGAACCGTAGCCTCGGCCCAAGCCCGTCCTAGAGGCCCGGCCCGCCCAGGAGTTCCTCCCGGAAGTCCGCGTCGCCTTGTCGCGTGCCGGCCGCGCTTCCCCTCCTCTCCTCTCCCCATCACCGCGCTGTGCCCACCACACGACTCCTCTCCCCACCGCACGGACGGAGCCAAGCACGCAGGCGAGCAGCTCTCCAGCGACTCGGCGAGGTAACACCCACCCCCCCCCCCCCCCCCCCCCCCTTCCGGCGGCCCTCCCCGCGAGTAGCCCCCTGTGCCGTCGCCTCGTCGCCCGACGCGTTAGGATTTGGGCGGGATCTGGCGGCGATCCCTCCGTCGGCACGGCGGACGGGGATCCCGGGCGCAGGGCGCTCAGCTCCGCCTGTCCGGGGCAGGCGCGGATCTGGGCTCCCATGCCCTCGGATCCAATTCGATTAGGCGCCCTGGTCCAGGCGGATTCAGGAAGAATCCGCTTCCCCCCGCCCATTTGCTGGCAGGGGGCGGCTTCGGCCTGGGTGGGGTGGGTGTCCAGGAAGAAGGCATGTGGTTGTCCGATTCCGGTGGTTGCGCAGATCTCTCGCCGGTCGGGCGTGGTTGCTGAGTGTTGTCACGTTTGATCTGGGATCTCGGGGTGCTGCACGATTTTGTCATGCCTGGTCTGGGGACTCCAGCTCATGATCAGCGCGGATATCCGCAGTGGACGTTCTGTTATATTTCGTGCTGTAGATGTATTTCGAGAAGAATGTGACAAATGTATCGGCTTATGATCTTGTATGCAACTCTCATGCAGGATTGAGTAGCCACTGAAATATTAGCAAACTATATGCATAGTAAGAAACTGATAATAACCGGCTGTTGCTGTCTGGCATGAATCACACCTAAAGCACACAACAACGATGGCAACCAGCCTTGTATGTTAACGCCTACTCTGGTCCTTGGACTGAACCATTGGTAATAGACCGTCCTGCCTCTCACATGCATGTGGTATGTTTGGGCAGGTGCTGAGTTTTTTCAGTTACCCTGGTGATAATATGTGCCCTGATTCTTATAATTATTTAGTCCAGACACGCATGTTAGTTTCCTGCTCATCAGTTCCGCTTCTCTGGAACTACCTTTAGTACATTATATGATGCATCCATTCGGTTTCCTGAGCTTCATCCTGGATCAATCGCATTTCTGTTCTGTGGTTAATGTTTATTTTATATGTCTTCTCTCAGGATGGAAATGCTCTTCAGCAGCCTCTTTTGCGACTCAGCATCATCGGAGAACTTTTCTGGTCATCCGGGTGTTGAGAGATGCCCCTTCCTGAGGAACATCAATGGAGCTACAACCTTTTCATTTTCTTCTGCTTTGCCTGTAGCTGTAAGATCTGCTTTTCTTATGTTGTTTTGTGATTACAGTGACCAAAGGTAGTGTGATTTTCCTTGACAACATGTGCTGTTCTGCAGGCCCGAGGAGGCAAGGGTCCCATCTTTGAGGATGGACCAGGGTTTGAGTCGGCTTTCAAGCTTTTCCATGGACAGGATGGGATAGTTCCCCTTTCAGGAAGATCATATGTGCCTGATGAGGACCGCAGTGAGAGCACTGATGTCAAGCCCGAACCTGCTCTTCCCTTTAATCCATTGGCTGCTAGAGCTGCTACCATAAGTCTATCAGCATTTGGACCATTCGGGTTTAACTTCTTTAATGGCAAGGGAAAAAAGCAGAACAAGAAGCCCAACAATCTAGACCAGTCACAGAAGAAGCCTAACAAGCCAGATCAGAATTCCATGAAAGTAATGCCCCTGTTACCTTCTCATTCTCCCTCTTTATTTGCAAAATCTGAGTGATTTCTTGCTGTCTAACTGTCCTGCTAATAAAAAACCACGAGCCACATAACCGCACAGCTTTACTGTAAAAGAATGTAAAATGCCATTAGTTGATTTTGAAATAGTAAGGAGCTTTTAATAATCCTACAGCATAAAAGCCAAGTTCTGATTGGTTAAGTCTTCAGTACATTAACCACATTCAGATAGTAGTAATGTTGTATAAACAAAGGAAAAACTACCTCTCATTTGGTCTCCTCCAAAACACAAGACTCGATATGTAATGCTAGTTACACTTTGCATATACCATCCTTTGTGCTCCATTACTTCGACTTCCATGTAAACTGTTATTCCGTGCTAACTGTTATTTACAATTCATCATTTTTTGCCAAGTTCCAAGTTCATGATTATTTTTTGTACAACTGTCTTTTTTTCTTTCCTTTTGATGCGAATAGTTTTTCATTACCCTGTTTATCTTCTTTCGGTAGTCAGGTGCTAGTGTTGATCAGAAAGGCACTGATGTGTAACCAAGAGTTTCATATATCCAATCAGTTTGCTCATGTTCCCTTCTGTATTCTTTTCAGAAAAAAGGAGGCAACCCACTGTCCCACGAGGCATTGAGCGATGAATGGCTAGAAAATGGACAGTGTCCACTTGCTCGGTCTTACCGGGCAATGAGTGGCGTTCTGCCCCTTGTCGCCAAGGCACTACAGCCACCGGCTGGTATGAAGCTGAAGTGCCCGCCTGCAATTGTTGCTGCACGAGCAGCCCTTGCACGCACAACCCTCGTGAAGTCCCTCCGTCCCCAGCCCCTGCCAGCAAAGATGGTAGCCATCGCAATGCTCGGGATGGCAGCGAACGTCCCACTAGGGGTGTGGCGCGAGCACACCAAGAAATTCTCCCCCCAGTGGTTCGCCGCCGTGCACGCCGCCGTTCCGTTCATCGCGATGCTGAGGAAGTCCGTCAACATGCCCAGGACCGCGATGGTGTTCACCATAGCAGCCTCTATCCTTGGGCAGACCATCGGGTCAAGGGCCGAGCGCATCCGCCTGAAGACTCTGGCTGCAAAGGGCACCACTGGCCCTGCTACCACAGTCACTGTCATGTATCCAGACAAGAGCGGCAGCTGCAGCGACGCCGAGGGGAAGGCGTGGGATCCTCTTGCGCTGAAGATGCCTGGCTCTGCTAACGCCGGCGCTCCTGCACCAACCCCTAGCATGTGCTTCTAACCGCGGAATTTAGCGGCCAGGTACCGATTTCTATTTATCGTGTATGTAATTGCCTTGCCTGTCCCTAGAAAGCAGAGCTGTTTGCGATGTTTTCGGAGGATGAGGCAAGTGGAATAAGGTGCCATAGTACCATGTCCTGCTGTGAACCTGTCATGGTGTGTCGTCAGTCCATGCATCTGTAATCTGATGCTGATATATATCGGCCCAGAAACAATTATATTGTGGTTGTCCTTGAAGCAATTTGTTGTGCTGTGTCTGAAAGGTTGTTTGTTACATAATAAAGCTTCCTCCCTATAATATATACAAGATGTACTATAACAGTGCAAATTCAAGCCTTTGAACATTTTTTCTCGCTAATGGTTACAAAGGCACAATCGTGAGAAAGTAATTCGCTATCACAAGAAAGAATTTTGAATACAAGTCCTTTGATACAAGTTCTGTACAAGCAGTGTGTACATTTTTGGTCAGAGATTGGATGTCGACAGTCCAGTAGTATCCCATATAGATTATTAAAATACATAATCAAATTGTGGTGCTTCGAGTAAAATTTACATCACAAAAAATTGATTCTTTTTACCTCGTCAAAAACCTCCAACTCCAACGGATGATCTAAAATAGATGTTACAAAATACATCACGGTTGTCTTCTTGTGGGTGCCTTAGAGCATCTACAACCGGACTTTGGCAAATCCGGCCCCTCAAACGCGTCCGCGGGCACTGACCGGGCACCCCTCAAATGTTGCGCCGCACATCCACATACAACAAATTCCGATCCTCAAATCAATACAAACGATGCACGTCGATCATACGATACAAACTGTCTGAATGCCAAAGTTTGAAACAAAGCAAAGCAAAATCATAGTTCAACAAACCGGACATGGCAAAATGAAATCAATGTCCGAGCGTGACGGATGGCCTCGGATCACTGGCTCAGCGCCTGCTCCGAGCGGAATGCGTCCTGCTCCGCCTGCATCCGGGCCGCCTCCTCCGACTGCATCCGAGCCGCAGCTGCCCTCGCCGCCTCGTACTTCCTACGGTCGTTGATCTCCATCTTCTTGTCCGTAAGCCACTTCTTCGAATGCTCATCATAGAGGGTCTCGTCCGCCAACATGATCCTCGCATCTTCCGCGTCCCGTGCGAGTTGCAACCTCTCCTTCTCAAGCTCTATGTCGCCAAATGTCTTGGCCTTCTCGAGCTCCCATTTGATCGCCGCTTGTTGCTTCTCCAACTCGATCTTCTCCCTCTCAATTTCGAGCTTCTTCTCCGCCCTCTTCCGGTCCCACTCCATCCTTTCCTTTTGCGCATCGAACATGAGCTTGTACCTCTACCCCTTCTTACTCCCCCTCACCGAAAAAATGCGCGTCCATGTTGACGACATTTTGGTAGCCGCGGCATCACGCGCGACACGTGCCTTCTCCCACTTGTTTCCCATGACTTGGCGGTTGTCCTTTGGCACGGTGGCTTTTCCATTCTCCACAACAACGTCGTCCTCTTCATCGTCCAACCCAATTGATTGGTTGGAGCTTGAGCCATCATTCCTCTTCTTGCCGGCCTTGAGGTCGGCCACAACTTGGTTCCACTTCGGCTTGCCATTCAATATGACCCAACAATGGCTAAAAGCAGATGGCTTCTTCTCCACCTCGTGATACAAAGTGGCGGCCACCGCCGTCTAGCGAACAACATATGTATGAGCACGAGAATACAAACACAAGAAGCATATGCAATGGACGACAAGATGAGGCAATCGAGCTTACGAGAGTTGCGACTCCCATCCCACTTTGAGGGCGTTTGGTCACTTGTGCGTAGTAGCCGACGTACTTGTTCACTTCCCCTTGAATGATCCCCCAACGATGTTGGAGAGATGCCACATTGCGAGTGGTCACGATAGGATGCGGCTCCACATACTCCTTTTGCTCGTGGTACTCCTTGAAAATCTTCGTCCAATAGGTGTTCCCCTTTTGCTCGGTGCCGCATATTGGATCCATCGTTGTCGCCAACCAAGCTTTGACCAACAAGATGTCCTCAAATCTTGAGAATGCCGGACCTCTTGCCTTCGGCGTCTTGGTCTTCTTCTTCTTGCTCGGATTGGGATCGGATGCTGTCCCAACTTCAAATGCGGTGGTGGCCTCCAAATCATACTCTGTTTCGGTCGGATCTTCATTGTCATTGATCATGTTCGACAAGAACGCCTCCTACATGATTCAAATTTGCAAGCATTCATCATGAGCAAATGAACTAGTGGTCTATGCTAAAATATGATCGAACAAGAGTAAAGAAAACGTACCAACTCTTGTTCGGTCATTCCGTCGAACATGTTGAGGGCAGCCCGGGCACTGCCGGAGCCCGTGCTCATCCGCGCCCGAACGAGCTGCGGCGAGTCACACACGTCGGCCGCTGGCATCTGCGTGGGCGGAAAGCTCTCCGGAATGGCCCAGCCGGCGCTCGGATCATCCTGTGTCCCAAAGGAGGTGGACAGCGTAATCCGCGTAGGCGCTCGGAGGGAAGGGGTGCGGGGATCCAGGCGCGGCGGAGGAGACAGCTGCTCCACCATGTCCGAACCTCCTTGCGACGCCGCCGCCTCCCTCTCTCGCTGTCGGCGTCACCGCAACTTGCGGGCGACGTTCTTCGCCTTGCAAGTCGCCGCCAACGACACCATGCCTCCCACAGACGAGGCGGACTGCGTCTCCGTCGCAGCGGTGTGGCTCGGGCTGGACGACATCTCCGGCGGTGGATCGGGACCGAAGGTGAGGATTGGGAGCAAGGGTGGAGGTCCGCGAGGGTCCGAGCGCGGGAATGGTTGGAAGGCGGCGGGAGGAGGAGGAAGGGTTTGGTGGATTTGGTGCAATTTGGAGCGGGTTGTCGGGTCCGACGTGGCGGGCGTGCCCGGGCGCCCCCATATTCGCCCCATATTTGGGCTGAATATGGGGGGTGCCGGTCAACCTGGGCGTTTGAGGGCCGTTTAAGGGGCCCATCTGGGTCCAAATTTTGTGACCGGGCAGCGACCGGGCGGCCTGCCCGAGCGTTTGAGACGGGTTTGAGGGGTCCGGTTGCAGATGCTCTTATTTTACATTATCTTGGAGCACTTGGTGATGTAAAATTAGCATTTGGTGATGCAATATTTGCTCCAGCCGTGTGGTCCCTTGGTGATATAAAATTTGCTCGAGAGCACCTTGGTGGCTTATTTTGTCAGTCTTGCTAAATCTCAGTCGACTGAGACTTCATTAAGTCTTAGTCGATGCTCTACCCGTGAGATCTTACATCGAGATCCGTTCAAAATTTTTCTTTAGATTTTTCTTTTTCTCTTTTGCATGTAATGTCATTTGACTGAGACTTGGTTAAATCTCAGTCGACTGAGACGTAGCCACACCCTTATTTTGTATCACGCTCGATCCCGGTTAGAAACATCATCTATTGGAGCAATATTTTTTGCGTTTTTGCCAGCGTGATGTAAGAAGTGGCCCCAGCCTATTTTACATGATCTATTGGAGATGCTCTTAAAGATGGAAAATAATTAACGGGTAAAACTACGAAAGTACAAAGGTGGGCATGATTCCACGTGCACCTATCACCCATTCTAAACAGTAATTTTTTATAAAATTAGTAAATGATTTAAACAATTATGGTAGGTTACCAAACTTAGTCGAATGTTCTACTCACATGTGAAATTTCATAAAAAAATGAAGAAAACAAAAGCGAACCTTCAAAGCCACAGATGTCATTTCTCTGTGAAACTTCACACATAACTAGAATATTCGACCATGTATGGTACTCCCTCCATACATAAGGCATTCGGTTGGCATGGTTTTGAAGGGGTTTGCCCCCCCCCCCCCCCCCCGCGCCCAAAAATCCACTCCTGTGTCCCAAAGGAGGTGGATCATCCTGTGTCCCAAAGGAGGTGGACAGCGTAATCCGCGTAGGCGCTCGGAGGGAAGGGGTGCGGGGATCCAGGCGCGGCGGAGGAGACAGCTGCTCCACCATGTCCGAACCTCCCTGCGACGCCGCCGCCTCCCTCTCTCGCTGTCGGCGTCACCGCAACTTGCGGGCGACGTTCTTCGCCTTGCAAGTCGCCGCCAACGACACCATGCCTCCCACAGACGAGGCGGACTGCGTCTCCGTCGCAGCGGTGTGGCTCGGGCTGGACGACATCTCCGGCGGTGGATCGGGACCGAAGGTGAGGATTGGGAGCAAGGGTGGAGGTCCGCGAGGGTCCGAGCGCGGGAATGGTTGGAAGGCGGCGGGAGGAGGAGGAAGGGTTTGGTGGATTTGGTGCAATTTGGAGCGGGTTGTCGGGTCCGACGTGGCGGGCGTGCCCGGGCGCCCCCATATTCGCCCCATATTTGGGCTGAATATGGGGGGTGCCGGTCAACCTGGGCGTTTGAGGGCCGTTTAAGGGGCCCATCTGGGTCCAAATTTTGTGACCGGGCAGCGACCGGGCGGCCTGCCCGGGCGTTTGAGACGGGTTTGAGGGGTCCGGTTGTAGATGCTCTTATTTTACATTATCTTGGAGCACTTGGTGATGTAAAATTAGCATTTGGTGATGCAATATTTGCTCCAGCCGTGTGGTCCCTTGGTGATATAAAATTTGCTCGAGAGCACCTTGGTGGCTTATTTTGTCAGTCTTACTAAATCTCAGTCGACTGAGACTTCATTAAGTCTTAGTCGATGCTCTACCCGTGAGATCTTACATCGAGATCCGTTCAAAAATTTTCTTTAGATTTTTCTTTTTCTCTTTTGCATGTAATGTCACTTGACTGAGACTTGGTTAAATCTCAGTCGACTGAGACGTAGCCACACCCTTATTTTGTATCACGCTCGATCCCGGTTAGAAACATCATCTATTGGAGCAATGTTTTTTGCGTTTTTGCCAGCGTGATGTAAGAAGTGGCCCCAGCCTATTTTACATGATCTATTGGAGATGCTCTTAAAGATGGAAAATAATTAACGGGTAAAACTACGAAAGTACAAAGGTGGGCATGATTCCACGTGCACCTATCACCCATTCTAAACAGTAATTTTTTATAAAATTAGTAAATGATTTAAACAATTATGGTAGGTTACCAAACTTAGTCGAATGTTCTACTCACATGTGAAATTTCATAAAAAAATGAAGAAAACAAAAGCGAACCTTCAAAGCCACAGATGTCATTTCTCTGTGAAATTCACACATAACTAGTATCGACATGATGGTACTCCCTCCATACATAAGGCATTCGGTTGGCATGGTTTTGAAGGGGTTTGCCCCCCCCCCCCCCCCCCGGCCCAGTACTCCCTCCATACATAAGGCATTCGGTTGGCATGGTTTTGAAGGGGTTTGCCCCCCCCCCCCCCCCCCCCGGCCCAGTACTCCCTCCATACATAGGCATTGGTTGGCATGGTTTTGAAGGGGTTTGCCCCCCCCCCCCCCCCCCCCCCTCCCCCCCCCCCCGCGCCAAAAATCACTCCAATCCCCGTGAGACAGGGTGTAACCGAACAAAGCCTAAAAGAACTCAGAATTATTTGATCTTCTAGCTTGTTTCTTTCGATTATATTATTTATAATGGGTGCGCGTGGAACCAAGTTCCCAAAATCCATTGTCCCTAAAAACAAAGGTAAACAACATTCTGTCTACCAAGTTTAAATGAACACACGACTTGCGTAAACCAAACGAAGATATGACAGCGGGGCCCGCTGCACAGAGAGAGGCGAGGAAGCCGCCCAAGCGGGGCCCAGTCGCATAGAGAGGAGCGGGAACGGGAGCAGCCTGCCAAGTGGGACCCGGGCGCATAGACAGAAGGGGGGCTCCCGCCTCCCGCCATTTCCGTTCCCTCGCCGCGGCGCCTTCCCGCGCAGACCCTGTTCCCCTCCCCCGCGCCAAGTTTTTTTACCGCCATTTTCTTGGCGCCAAGCCCCCTCCCGGCTCCGTTTCCCGCCACGCGCGCCTCCCTCCCACCTATAAACTCCCTCACCGGCCCCCCTCTCTCTCATCCATCCCCATCCCCACCGCCGCAATCCTCCCTCCTCACCTTCATCCAGATCCACAGAGCGAGAGACAAGGGCCGCCGGATCAAGAGATCAAGTAGCTCGGCCGGATCCCAGCCACAGTCGCCATGGTGGTCGCGCTCGGTCCCGGCAGGTTCTACGGCGGCGGCCTGCCGCGCCCGCGCGTCTTCCCCGGCGACCGCGTCGACCCGCCGGCGCCCGTCACCGACGCGCTGCTCTGCTGGGCGCGCGACGCGCACTGGTCCATGGGCGGGCTCGGCGCCAAGCGCCTCCGCCTGCAGGGCCGCATCGAGGGTAACCTTGTCAAGCTCCGCCGCACCGCTCGCCGCGACGCTCGGGTGTCCGCCCGGTCCGCTAAGGCGGCCAAGGCCAAGGTCCGAGCCGCGGGGCACGGGCCCGCCCCTGCCACCCTCGACGACGCGCTCGGTTCCGACGACGACGGCGACTCCGAGGACGAGGCGGAGGTCGCGGCCCAGGAGAAGGTGCTGCGGCGCGAGGTCGTGGATGATGATGAGGACTCTGAGTCCGGCGAGTCGGAGGGCGAGGGGGTGCCTCTCGTCACCATCGCCGCCGCCGCCAAGAGGAAGCGCGTCAGGAAGCTCTCCGACGAGTTCGACCGCATCGCCGCCGCGCAGCTGGAGGGCGGCGGGAAGAAGAAGCCCGCGGCCGCGGCTCCGACCAAGGCCCCGCTGAGGAAGAAGGCTGCTGCTTCTGCTGCGGCGGTTCCTGCTCCGGCCGCTGAGGCACCGGTGAAGAAGTCGTTGAAGAGGAAGGCGGTGGCTCCGGCGGCTGGGGCAGCGGCGAGGACCTCACCGAAGAGGAAGGCTGCGGAGGCGCCGGCGGCAAGGAGGACCTCGCCGAGGTCGAAGCACTGATGGATAGGTGCTGCTTTCCATTTGCAATCCCTGTTCTTGGCTCGTCAGATCGGTGGCTCTTGTGGTTTGATCTTGGAGATGCAGTATGCTGTGTGTTCGTCGAAATGCTTGAATGGAATCTAGTGTCATGCATCTTTCTGTATATGAATCAAATCCCTCAAATGTCTCTGGTAAACTCTGAATTATCTTGAAATAATAGTTCCTGCACTGAGATCTGAAAGTCTTCCTAAAATGACATTTGATGTATTGAGGCGTGGTCGAGATCTGAAAATCCAGTGTCCATGTTTTCTTTCTATATCTGAATCAAATTCCTTCAGAATTGTCTGATCAACCCTGAACATAGTATGTTCCCGTGCTGTGATCGTAGGTAAAACACTGAATAATTTAGTTAGTTCCTGAAAATGTTTGATGCTGTTTCTTACATAGTGTTTATCAAGTTCAGTTGATGCTGTGATGGGAATTGCAAAATGAATTCAAGTGCAATTCCCTATCTGTTTTTGTTGCTACTGAGATGTGGAAATGTTCCATTTCTTGCTTATGTTTGATGCTTCTTCTATTAACATTATGTTTGCCGAGGTCGAGGTGTGATCTTTGTTGGAATGGAAATTTATGTCATGTTTCTTTCTAGTATATCTAAATCAAATCCCCACAAAACTAGGGCTGATCAAACCTAAAATATCTTGAAATAATAGTTGTTGTGTGTTCATCAAAATGTTGGAAAATACAATGTCCATGTTTCTTTCTATATCTTAATCAAATCCCTCAAGTGTTGTCTGCTCGACCCTGAAAAATAATATAGTAGTTCATGTACTGAGATCTGAAAGTGTTTGGTGTTGTTTCTTACATTTTGTTTATCACGACCGGAAACCCTAGCTTGCCTGTCGGGTAGCTCCCGCCACCCATCCTCACCTTGCCGTCGTCATCGGAGGCCTTCGGGTAAATCCCCGTCGGCGGTGGTGAGGACGCGCACTAACCTCCTCTCTCGACCGTCCCAACCGTTGCCTCTGTTTCCCCGTGAAAGAGGATCTGTGCGCTCATCGATTGCCATCACCTCACGCCTCTGTGCGGCCTCCACTACCCCCGAGCCCGACGACGTCCGCCTTTTGTGGATCCGGACGGTGCCCCACACCTCGTTCTGTGCCCCTCCACTCCGTCGCCCCCTCCTCTACTCCGGGCCAATGCACGACGGTACCCCCGAGCCTGACGGCGTCCGCCTTTTGTGGATCCGGACGGTGCCCCACACCTCATTCTGCGCCCCTCCACTCCGTTGCCCCTCCTCTACTCCGGGCCAATGCACGACGGTTGTACTAGCTTTTAGCTCCTTCGACAAGTCTGCCGCTCGCCATCGCCTTCAGGGCGGGTCCTTCGCCGTTGTGATTTGCCTTTGGGACTCATGGTTTCCGGTGCTGCATCGGTGGGGAGGCTCGTGTGCTCTGGCCGTGGCCGCTCTCCATTGGCCTGCTCGGGGCTTGTCTCCTGGAGAAATCATGATTTGGATTTCCAATGGTGGTGTCCGTGACACTACTTCCTTATTGAAGGCGTCGTCATGGAGTTTTCTCTCGAGCAGGCTGCGGTTGTTGGGACTCTTGGCTTCGAGCGAAAGTTCAGTGATGACAATGCTCATGCGTGTTGTCTCCCTTCTTGAAAATTGTTGATTACCCCTGTATCCACCCTTGCCACAACAAACATTGCAGCTTCTTTAGAACAAGTATGGTGTGGACTGTTGGAAATATGCCCTAGAGGCAATAATAAAGTGGTTATTATTATATTTCCTTGTTCATGATAATTGTTTATTATCCATGCTATAATTGTATTGATTGGAAACTCAAATACATGTGTGGATGCATAGACAACATGTCCCTGGTGAGCCTCTACCGGGCTAGCTCGTTGATCAAAGATGGCTATAGTTTCCTAGTCATAGACATGAGTAGTCATTTGATAACGGGATCACATCATTAGAAGAATGATGTGATGGACAAGACCCAAACTATAAACGTAGCATATGATCGTATCAAGTTTATTGCTATCGTTTTCTGCATGTCAAGTATCTGTTCCTATGACCATGAGATCATGCAACTCACTGACACCGAAGGAGTACCTTATGTGTATCAAACGTCGCAACGTAACTGGGTGACTATAAAGATGCTCTACAGGTATCTCCGAGGGCATCTGTTGAGTTGGCATGGATTAAGACTAGGATTTGTCACTCCGTATGACGGAGAGGTATCTCGGGGCCCTCTCGGTAATACAACATCACAAGAAGCTTGCAAGCATGTGACTAATGAGTTTGGTCACGGGATCTTGTATTACGGAACGAGTAAAAAGACTTGCCAGTAATAAGATTGAACTAGGTATGGAGATACCGACGATTGAATCTCGGGCAAGTAACATATCGCCGGACAAAGGGAATTGTATACGGCATTAACTGAATCCTTGACATCATGGTTCAACCGATAAAGATCTTCATGGAATATGTAGGAATCAATATGGGCATCCAGGTCCCGCTATTGGTTATTGACCGGAGAGGAGTCTTGGTCATGTCTACATGATTCTCGAACCCGTAGGGTCGCACACTTAACGTTCGGTAGCGCTAGGGTAGTATTGAGATATTAATAATGGAAAGTCCGAAGGTTGTTCGGAGTCCCGGATGGGATCCGGGACATCACGAGGAGCTCCGGAATAGTCCGTAGGTAAATATTCATATATGGAAAGTTGTTATCGGGGTTCTGGAAAAAGTTCGAGTTTTTTCGGTATTATACCGGGAAGGTTCTAGAAGATTTCGGAGTGGGGCCCACCTGCATGGGGGACCCACATGAACGTGGGTAGTGGGGAAAGTCCCCACAACCTTGGTCTAGGCGCACCAAGATCCTCGCTTAAAAGGAATAGTATCATATCCCAAGGGGATAAGATAAGGATCCCTAAAAAGGGGGATAGCGATCGGTGAGGAAGGAAAGGTGGGATTTCCTTCCTCCCCCTTTGGGCAACGACCCTAGGGCCTTGGAGGGCAAGCCACCAGCCCCCTCCACGCCTATATAAAGATGGGTAGGCATTGGGGGCAGCCACGCTTCGACCCTTGCCCGTTACCTCTCCCAACTCCTCCCACGTTTCACCGGTACGCGCTTGGCGAAGCCCTGACGGAATTCCGCTGCCACCCCCTCTCTCTCACTTGCTGGATTAAGAAGGAGAGGACGCCACTGAGCCGCACGTGTGCTAAACTCGGAGGTGCCATCCGTTCGGCACTTGATCAGGAGTTCGTGGACGGATCGTGATTGGATCGCGAAGACGTTCGACTACATCAACTGCGTTTCTTAATGCTTCCGCTTAGCGATCTACAAGGGTATGTAGATCCAATCTCTCCTCTCGTAGATGTGCATCTCCTAGATTGATCTTGGTGAGCGTAGGAAATTTTTTGTTTCCCATGCAACGTTCCCAACATGGACGACATTAGTGTGGTTGCCCTTCGGATAGCGGTCTGGTCAGGGTCATGGATGCCATTTTGCTTTACTCTGAGCCTTCTTAAGGGAATTTGCAATCTTACCTATATAAGGTTTATTCGCTTCCGTTGTGGGATTTTGATCGAAACCTGGTTTGATGAGTTGTTGTGTATATGTATTATTGTTGTTGCGTGCGAAGTATTTGTAATTTGTGATGCGATACAGACGCTTTCACCTCATAGCATGCACATTTTCACGTGTATGTTTTGTGAAGGTGGAGTCTTGGGATCGATATTATGCGGAGGTTGCTAGATCTGCATAGTGCCGGTCTCCAGGCCCTGCACATGATATGTGTTATTATTGTAGTGTCTGTTGCTTTTGATTGCTGGTCATGATCAATCATCACAGCATGATAAATGTGCATAGGGAGTTATACATGTCCTTGCATTTATAGAATTGCTCTATTGCTTCACTTATATACTTCTTAGAGCATGTAGTAGTCCTGTCAGAAATGATTAGAACTCTCTTGCTTCACTTATATTTTTTTTGAGAGTTGAATAATAATTGATAGTTGACAATGGTTAATATGTTGGTGATAAAAATAATGTGTATGCTTTTGTCATAAATGAGTAAAATTGCATGAATTAATCTACAGTAATGTCAGAAACGATTAGAAATCTCCCAGTCTATCTGTCTTTCTTTGACCTAGTTTGATGGATGATCTCCAAGAGAGAGTTGTGCATGTTGGTTGGGTTCAATCTTGTGAGTAATCTACCCAATGATAGAAAGCGAAAAAAGGCCTGTGTTGCGTTGTTGCTGCTACGACAAAAAGATGATTGCATAGTCGTCCTTTGAACGCAGGGTGAAGACAATATATCATCAACATCATGTCATTATGCTTAATGCACTACTCTGTTCTTTACTTAATACTTTGAGATGCATGTTGGATAGCAGTATTGGAGTGGAGTATTAGTTGTAGATTCAGTTGGATTAATGGTCCATGGATGTTCATACATGATACCTATATGCAATAATGCCATGTGTAATTTGTTCAACATACCTTGCTATTTTTTCCAGAGAAACCACTAGTGAACCTATGGATCCCGGTCCATTCTTTTTCCCATTGCATTCAACTTTGATAACTTTGTTGTAATTTCTTTTCATTTCGTTCTTTTATTTTCCTTACAATCATACTTTTTCAAACACAAGTTGCATTAATACTTGTAACTGGCAAGGCCAGTAAGTCTGAAAATCCTACTAGTTTCATTGGGGGCCAAGGCAAGTTTTGTATTTGTGTCTACAATTACTTATCATTGGTTGTAGTTCAAAGCTCCTACTGGTTCGATAAACCTTAAGGTCATCCACTTTGAGGGAAAATTATTGCTTGCAACAAACCCTTGCACTTGAGGGCTCAACACCTTCCTAGATGAGAGAAGCATTCAACAGTATGTCACACTTAAGAAAATATGAGAAAAATGGTTTCGTCCACAAGTTTGGGGCCTTGCCGTCCAACTAGTTGTAAGCTTCTAAGGTTTGATCACTGAGCTTCTTGTTCCTGTTCAAGTTCCAATTATCCAAATTTATGGACCTAACAATGGCCCATAGAAGATTCTTCATTGTCTCACCTCTAAACTTTTGATGAAAGTTTTGATATAGATGTCTAACACAGAGTCTGTGTTCTGCATTTGGCCAAACCTTCTCAACAACTTTGTTTAAACCCTAATTTTTTTAATAAAACACTTGTTAACACAGAGAACTTGGCACACGCCAATTAGTGCAAAACAATTCATGTAATGAGATGCACCTAAACACAAGTGCCACACACCTTTTTTCTTATCACTCATGATAGTAAAATCGTGATGTGTTAATGATGATCAAGTCATGCTTGAGAGTAGTGAGAAACCATCCCAAGAAAATGTGGACCCCACCTCTACCATACCCATTGCAATCAGAAAGATGCAATCATTTGGATTTATTCCAGCAGTTATAAGCTACACACCTTTGTACTTGCTCTCCAGGTGACACCCATCATACAAAATAATTAGCCTGCATCCCTTCAAGAAAACTCTCTTGCAAGCATCATAGGACCAATATTTTTTTATAACAGATGATCCTCTGGAACTAGGTCATCCTTTTCTTTTACCTTGGTTGTGTAAACAATGAATTTGCTCGCTGCATTGCTTCTCCTCAATTCCAATCCATAATCCTATAACATATTATGTTGTGCTACCTCATTGCTGCTCTCCTTAGCCCTGCCTAGCTTCATTCTGATAGGACAAAGCTTGAGTTGCTTCTGGAATTTCCTTCCAAATGTTCCCAGATCCATTCTCTTATTGTCTCTAAATTCTTCTAGGAACATTTCTTCCAGTTATCAAACTGACAAGTGTGTTCTCCATTGTACTCCCTTATAACAATGCTTCCAGTTCTATTGTCTTTTGAAGCTCCGAGCTTCCAAGGACAATCTGTTTGACACACAACATTCAGTCTCTCTGCCACATTTCTTGGGATGTAGATCTTCACTCTATTTTTTTTACTGTGTATGCAGTAAGTGCATATCTTAACTCTCTTGTTTATCCAAATAATAACCCTACCAT
This sequence comes from Thinopyrum elongatum, assembly GCA_011799875.1. Taxonomy (NCBI): domain Eukaryota; kingdom Viridiplantae; phylum Streptophyta; class Magnoliopsida; order Poales; family Poaceae; genus Thinopyrum; species Thinopyrum elongatum. Next base: position 49,107,352 of record CM022303.1, on the reverse strand, counting down.
GAAGATTTTGTTGGTGCTATTCATCTCTGGATTAAATGCCCTAAATATACACTGCAACTTCTCAAGCTCCTCTCTGGAAAGGTTTAAGTCATCATCATCCAAGGGATCATCTTTCTCAAAGATATCTTCTTGCTGTTCATTGTTGTCATTCAATACTGCATCAACATTCTGAGCAAATAGGTCATCATCCCCATCTTGAAAATTATAGTCACTCTCATAGAAATCAGGGTCAGTTACACTGTCATCTTGTCCTTCCCCTATTCCCCCGCTTCTCATCCTTCCCCTGTTTCCACCACTTCCTTTTCATCCCCTGGTTCCTCTGTCTCACCTACATTTGCGCCATTGCCATCAGAAGTTTCCTCTCCAGACTGACAAGACATTGGCATTTTTTTACGTGTCATAACCCTTGGCATTGGTGGGCATCCATTAAGTATGACATCATAATACAATGTTCCGATCTTGTTTTTTCTCATCCACTAGGACCTCCAATGTCTTGACTTCTCTGCTTGTAGTCACCATTGCAGCCATTGCTCCAGCATTGTCCACACATACAAGACCATCCACTCATTGATTAAGAGATATGTAGGGTCACAGTCTAGCCTAGACAAGTAGTACTTAACCGTCCCCAACGACCATATCTCTGCATGACAGTAGTCAAACACATCATGTGTGTAACCAATGTATGGTCTGTTTGTGCCTTGTCCTATGAAAATTTCATTATGCACAAACAAAACTAAAAAAATAGATGATTTTCATCTCCATTAGCCAGTGCCCAAATTGGGAAGATGCACTTCTTAGTCCATAGAACAATTACTTCTAAGTGCAACATGTACTGTAAATCACTACAACAAAGCCCAATTTACCCGTTGAACATATGAACTTACAATGTGCTGAACATATGAACATGCACCACAACATCTACTGTAAACAACTACAACATATGAATATATGAAAATGCACTGAAGATATTTCAAACATATGAACTTTAAATTATTATAAATTTATAATTGACAATGCGCTCAATAGATATATAATAAAAATCCAATTCATATATGAACATTACAAGTATGTGATGTCGCTTGAACTACGTCGGTATTTCCCCAAAGAGGAAGGGATGATGCAGCACAACTACGGTAGGTATTTCCCTCAGTTATGAAACCAAGGTATCAATCCAGTAGGAGAACCAAGCAACACTATGTAAACGGTACCTGCACACAAATAACAAATACTTGCAACCCGATGCGTATGAGGGGTTGTCAATCCCTTTTCGGGTAACGGCGCCAGAAATTGTCAAGTTGACGGGATAAAATTTGTGTAGATTGGATAAATAGATCTCGATAAAACGTGAAATAAAATAAGTAACAAAAAAGTGCAGCAAGGTATTTTTGGGTTTTTGGAATAATAGATCTGAAAATAAAAGCGAATAAAAATAGATCTCAAAGCAAATATGATAAAGAATAGACCCGGGGGCCGTAGATTTCACTAGTGGCTTCTCTCAAGAAATAGCACACGATGGGTAAACAAATTACTGTTGGGCAACTGATAGAAGATCGAATAATTATGACGATATCCAAGGCAATGATCAATATATAGGCATCATGTCCAAGATTAGTAGACCGACTCCTGCCTGCATCTACTACTATTACTCCACAAATCGACCGCTATCCAGCATGCATCTAGTGTATTAAGTTCATGAAGAAACGGAGTAATGCAATAAGAACGATGACATGATGTAGACGAGATCTATTCATGTAGGAATAGCCCCCATCTTGTTATCCTTAATAGCAACGATACATGCATGTCTTGTTGCCCCTTCTATCACTGGGAAAGAACACCGCAAGATCGAACCCATCACAAAGCACCTCTTCCCATGGCAAGAAAAATAGATCTAGTTGGCCTAACTAAACTAAAGATTCGAAGAAGAAATACGAGGCTATAAATAATCATGCATATAAGAGATCAAAAGAAGACTCAAATAATATTCATGGATATATATCTGATCAACAACTCAAAGTTCATCAGATCCCAACAAACACACTGCAAAAAAGAATTACATCAAATAGATCTCCAAGAGACCATTGTATTGAGAATCAAAAGAGAGAGAGGAAGCCATCTAGTTACTGCCTACGGACTCATAGGTCTATGATGAACTACTCACGCATCATCAGAGAGGCACCAATGAGGATGATGAACCCCTCCGTGATGGTGTCTAGATTGGATCTCGTGGTTCTGGAACTTGCAGCGGCTGGAATAGTGTTTCGTCGACTCTCCTAGGGTTTCTGGAATATTTGGGAATTTATAGGGCGAAGAGGCAGTGCGAGGGGTCACCGAGGGGGGCACAACCCCCTGGGCGCGCTTGGGCCTCCTGGCGCGCCCTGGTGGGTTGTGCCCACCTCGGGCCTCCCCTCTAGTACTTCTTTGGCCCACTGGGTGTCTTCTGGTCCAGAAAAAATCTCCAAAAAGTTTCGCTGCGTTTGGACTCCGTTTGTACTGATATTCTGCGAAGCGAAAAACAAGCAAAAAACAGCAACTGGCACTGGGCACTATGTCAATAGGTTAGTCCTAAAAAATGATATAATGTTGCTATAAAATGATTGTAAAACATCCAAGAATGATAATATAACAGCATGGAACAAGCAAAAATTATAGATACGTTGGAGACGTATCGGCATCCCCAAGCTTAATTCCTACTCGTCCTCGAGTAGGTAAATGATAAAAACCGAATTTTTGATGTGGAATGCTGCCTAACATGTTCATCACATATTCTTTTCTTTTGTAGCATGGACATTTGGACTTTTATATGGTTCAAAGTAATAGTCTAGTTTTGACATGAAGATTTCAATACTCAAGCATATCAACAAGCAACCATGTCTTTCAAAATATCAACACTAAAGAAAGTTATCCCTAGCCCATCATGCTCAATCATTGATCCATTCATGAAACACACTCACATATTAGCTACACCCAATGCTCAAGTATGATCATAGTGCTCCCTAGTTGGTGCTTTATAAGAGAAGATGGAGACTCAAATAATTTTTTTTTGCATAAAGTAAATAGATAGGCCCTTCGCAGAGGGAAGTAGGGATTTGTAGAGGTGCCAGAGCTCAAGGCTTAAATTGAGAGATAATTTTTTTTGAGAGGCATACTTTTCCCGTCAACGAAAACCACCGAGTAATTCCCAACACTTTCCATGCTAGATATATCATAGGCGGTTCCCAAACAGAAAATAAAGTTTATTCCTTTTCCACCATTCTTTCACAATCCATGGCTAGCCGTATCCACGGGTGCCTTCTATACCAACACTTTCCAAGGAATTTATTATTTGACAACATAAAGTAAATTTCTTTTTCATTTCGGGACTGGGCATCCCTATTACCGCCGTACTCTCGTGCAATGACAAGTGAATAAACACTCATCTTGAGAATAACACATCTAGCATGGAAAATATTGGCCACCCCTTGCCGCTTCATGAGCGGTATGAGCACACAAAAAGGAAATTCATTTTGAAAATTAGAGATGGCACATACAAATTTGCTTAGAACGACACGGAAGTACCGCATATAGGTAGGTATGGTGGACTCATATGGCAAAACTGAGTTTAAAGATTTTGGATCCACAAGTAGTATTTCTACTTAGTACAAGTGGAGGCTAGCAAAAAGATTGAGAAGCAACCAACCAAGAAACAAAAAATCACATAAGCGAGCATTAAGCATAACTAACACCGAATAATGCACCACAAGTAGGATGTAATTTCATTGCATAACTATTGACTTTCGTGCTTGCATAGGGAATCACAAACCTTAACACCAATATTCTTACTAAAGCATAATTACTCACCAACATGACTCACATATCACTATCATCATATCTCAAAACTATTACAAAGAATCAAGTTTATTTTGTCCAATGATCGTCATGAAAGTTTATATTATATCCCTCTTGAATATCTATCACTTTGGGACCAATTCCATATATTGCAATTGCTTTTGGCAAGCTCAAATAAATTTAAGTGAAGAACATGAGCATAAATTTTTTCGTCTCTCAAAATAATATAAGTGAAGCATGGGAGAATTTCTTCAAAAATTTACTAACTCTCAAATTAATCTAAGTGAAGCATGAGAGAATTTCTTCAAAAATATTGAAGCACACCGTGCTCAAAAAGATATAAGTGAAGCACCAGAGCAATTCCATAGCTCAAAAAAATTTAAGTGAAGCATAAAGAGCAATTATAACAAATCATAGCATAATTTTGGCTCTCTCAAATAGGTGTGTCCAGCAAGGATACTTGTGACAATCTAAAAAGCAAAACAAGAAAAGACTCATATAATCCAAGACGCTCCAAGCAAAACTCATGATATGTGACGAATAAAAATATAGCTCCAAGTAAAATACCGATGGTCGTTAGAAGAAAAAGGGGATGCCTTCCGGGGCATCCCCAAGCTTAGTTGCTTGATATCCTTGAATGTTGACTTGGGGTGCCATGGGGCATCCCCAAGCTTAGGCTCTTTTCACTCCTCATTCCTTCATCCATCGCGATCTCACCCAAAACTTGAAAACTTCAATCACACAAAACTTAACAAAACCTTCGTGAGATCCGTTAGTATAAGAAAACCAATCTTTAATTTAAGTACTGTTGAAAACCCATTCAATTTTTGTTATTGAATTATATCTACTGTATTCTAACTTTGCCATGGCTTATACCCCCCGATACAATCCATAGATTCATCAAAATAAGCACACAATGCAAAGAAAACAGAATCTGTCAAAAACAGAACAGTCTGTAAAGATGCGAATTGTTCCCATACTTCTGTAACTCCAAAAATGCTGAAATATTAGGAAAACAGAGGCAATTTGTATATAAATCTTGAATAAAAAATCAGATTTTTTCGTTTCTTATGTGAATTTAAACAATTCTGTTACTGGACGCAAAAGTTTCTGTTTTTCAACAGGATCAAATCAACTATCACCAAAGCTATCCCAAAGGCTTTACTTGGCACAAATACTAATTAAAACATAAAAAACACAATCATAACAGAGGCATAATTTTGCAAACACTCAAGAACAGAAAGAGAAAAGGCAAAAATAAATTTTATTCATTGGGTTGCCTCCCAACAAGCGCTATCGTTTTATGCCCCTAGCTAGGCATAATGCATAGATTCAAGTTTTGTCATCTTTCTTCTGATTTTCCATAGATGTGTTCTTGTCAGGAGTTTTTTGCAAAAATAACTTGAAACACATTATCCATAGAAACTTTAGCATTATCAAGTTGCCCATCTACGTATCCCCTTTGATTTCCGGCAGCAATCCAAGAATATTGTTGATTAACATCATTGAAAACTTGTTGGATTATATCTAAAACGGGAATTTCCTTTTTAAGATTCTCATAATTTTTTTGATTATTTCCAAGCAAATGTCTCAACATATAATCACTATTATAAAGGATCTCACCTATCACCGGTTTTCACGGTTCATACCATAAAAATCAAAATTTTCCCTAGCTTCCCGTACTATGTAGTCAAATTCTTTCATAAGAATAAGGGTAGCTAACTTTTTAGCTTTAGGATCCTTCATGACGGGTAGCTCATAAAACAATCTTTGCAAGGTAGAGTGGGTACGGATAAATCTATTTTCAAGTTTCAGAACTAGTGCTGAAATAGCTTCCGCATAAGATTTAGTTCTTTTAAGTATAGGAGCATCATCAACAGTCAAATTTCCAACACAATTGAAAAATTCTTGGATATGTTCTTTTCCCATAACATTCCCTTGCCCCAAAACAAAAGTTTTAGCATCCAGATTGCCAGATCGTCCAATTTTAGGAGTTAGGCCATCATCTGTTTCTGCCATACCAAAGTCACTCATGATGACAAGTTCAAGCAAATAAGAGATCTGACGAGAAAACGGCAAACGAAAAGAAAGGGCGAATAAAAAGGCAATTTTTTTTGTGAAGTGGGGGAGATGAAAATGAGAGGCAAGTGGCAAATAATGTAAATTGCAAGGAGATGAGATTTGTGATTAGGAACCTGATAGATGTTGATGATGTCTCCCCGGCAACGGCGCCAGAAATTCCTTTTGATGTCGCTTGAACTACGTCGGTATTTCCCCAAAGAGGAAGGGATGATGTAGCATAGCTACGGTAGGTATTTCCCTCAGTTATGAAACCAAGGTATCAATCCAGTAGGAGAACCAAGCAACACTATGTAAACAGTACTTGCACACAAAGAACAAATACTTGCAACCCGACGTGTATGAGGGGTTGTCAATCCCTTTTCGGGTAACGGTGCCAGAAATTGTCAAGTTGACGGGATAAAATTTGTGTAGATTGGATAAATAGATCTCGATAAAACGCGAAATAAAATAAGTAACAAAAAAGTGCAGCAAGGTATTTTTTGGGTTTTTGGAATAATAGATCTGAAAATAAAAGCGAATAAAAATAGATCTCAAAGCAAATATGATAAAGAATAGACCCGGGGGCCGTAGATTTCACTAGTGGCTTCTCTCAAGAAATAGCACACGATAGGTAAACAAATTACTGTTGGGCAACTGGTAGAAGATCGAATAATTATGACGATATCCAAGGCAATGATCAATATATAGGCATCACGTCCAAGATTAGTAGACCGACTCCTGGCTGCATCTACTACTATTACTCCACACATCGACCGCTATCCAGCATGCATCTAGTGTATTAAGTTCATGAAGAAATGGAGTAATGCAATAAGAACGATGACATGATGTAGACGAGATCTATTCATGTAGGAATAGCCCCCATCTTGTTATCCTTAATAGCAACGATACATGCGTGTCTTGCTGCCCCTTCTGTCACTGGGAAAGAGCATCGCAAGATCGAACCCATCACAAAGCACCTCTTCCCATGGCAAGAAAATTCAATCTAGTTGACCTAACTAAACCAAAGATTCGAAAGAAATACGAGGCTATAAATAATCATGCATATAAGAGATCAAAAGAAGACTCAAATAATATTCATGGATATAGATCTGATCATCAACTCAAAGTTCATCAGATCCCAACAAACACACCGCAAAAAAGAGTTACATCAAATAGATCTCCAAAATACCATTGTATTGAGAATCAAAAGAGTGAGAGGAAGCCATCTAGCTACTGCCTACGGACCCGTAGGTCTATGATGAACTACTCATGCATCATCGGAGATGTACCAATGAGGATGATGAACCCCTCTGTGTTGGTGTCTAGATTGGATCTCGTGGTTCTGGAACTTGCGGCGGCTGGAATTGTGTTTCGTCGACTCTCCTATGGTTTCTGGAATATTTGGGAATTTATAGGGCGAAGAGGCGGTGCGGGGGGTCATCGAGGGGGGCACAACCCCCCTGGGCGCGCCTGGGCCTCTTGGTGGGTTGTGCCCACCACGGGCCTCCCCTCTAGTACTTCTTTGACCCACTGGGTGTCTTCTGGTCCAGAAAAAATCTCCAAAAAGTTTTGCTGCGTTTGGACTCCGTTTGGTACTGATATCCTGCGAAGCAAAAAAAAGCAAAACCAGCAACTAGCACTGGGCACTATGTCAATAGGTTAGTCCCAAAAAATGATATAAAGTTGCTATAAAATGATTGTAAAACATCCAAGAATGATAATATAACAGCATGGAACAAGCAAAAATTATAGATACGTTGGAGACGTATCAATATGAACTACACATCTTCATAACTGACAATGCACTGACCATATGCACTACAAGAGCACTAAACTGAACCATGAGCTGAACATCACCTGGAATGCACCTTTTTCTCATATTACAACAACTAAAACCCACTATTTTCTCATATTATAGCATGAAAAATCAAAACCAACTCAGTACCAATATGCATATAACTCAATAAATGTCATTCCATTATCTAAACTTACAATTAAACACAACAACACAAAAATGTTCCCCCAAAATCAGCATCACACTCTTTCGAATGAGCCTGCTTTCCCTCCCAAACCACCTCAAAACATCGCTTGCATTGATGCCTTCGAAACTACCCTCTTATAAATGCCCCCCCCCCTAAAAAAATACCCTCAAAACATCACATAACCATAGCCTCAATCCTCCAAGCCAATATCTACTAGCAGTTCCTCCTGACTAGCGCTACCGATACACATGCAAAACAGCTAAATGTCAATCAAAATTTTCAAGAACCGAAGATGATCACTGGTGTGACGCCCCCGGCTTAATCATGCACTAATCATACACGCAAATGCACACGATCAAGCCTAAGGACTCACTTGAAGATATCACAACACAACTCTAAAACATAAATAAAGTCATACAAGCTTTATATTACAAGCCAGGGGCCTCGAGGGCTCGAATACATAAGCTCGCATACAAGCGTTAGCGGAAGCATCAGATATCTGGGTACAGATATAAAAAGAAAGACAGAATAAGCCTTTAAGAAGGCGGGGCAAAAGAAAACACTACGATCGAAAGGCGCAGGCCTCCTGCCTGGGACCCTCCTAACCTACTCTTGGTTGTCGGCCAGCTCGTAGTAGTAACCACCCTCGGGGTAGTAGTGGTAGTCGTCAACGGGGGCAGCGGTCTCAGGGGCTCCGTCATCTGGTTACACCAAAAGGATATGGGGAGAAAAAGAAAGCAAAGCAACCGTGAGTACTCATCCGAAGTACTCAGCAAGCAAGGATCTATACTACATATGCAACATTATCAAAGAAAGGCTGTATATGTGGACTGGGCTGCAGAAATGCCAGAATAGAGAGAAGGCCAAGTCCTATCAAAGACTAGCATCTTCAGCGGTCTTGCAGCATTAGAAGAGTGTAGATTAGCACATTAAATAGTGGTAATAATAATATGTCACAACCTCACCCAGAGATCCTTTCTCGACTCCCTGCGAGAAAGCAATCCCAGAGCCATACTATCCAGTTATCATCTCAAGTGTCAGGTTCTAGTTGTATCGATCGGGATACAACTCCGAGTGTCCGTTACCGTAGGACAGGCTATCGATAGATGTTTTCTTCCTTGCAGGGGTGCACCAACTTACCCACCACGCTCGATTAACTCCGGCCGGACACACTTTACTGGGTCATGCCCGGCCTCGACCAAACGATACGCCACAACCCGACCGAATACTTAACAGAGAGGTCGGCACGCCGGACTAACCTATGCACCCGGGGGTCTTGGGCCTTCGCCCCGAGAACTCCTGCACGTTGCGTACGCGGCCGGTGAGCAGACCTAACCCCCCTTATACAAGTGCAGGGCATTACCAGTCCAACCCAGCGCGCGCCGCTCAGTCGCATGACGTCTATTAAGCTTCGGCTGAAGTATACAACGCAGAACGCCCATACTATGCCCACGTGATGGTTAGTGCTATCAGGCTAGAGGCCCTCTCGGATCAAATATCCAAACCGTTAGTGGATTAGGAACGCGCGGTAATGAGTAGAGACTCACGATCGATGTGACCCCGTCGCCCCGTCTCGAGGACTTGCGGCAAGGGCTAAGAATGCCCGGCCACGCCTCGTATTTATCTCGCGGGTACTCTCTCTGGTCACCCGACTACACATCAATCGCATCACATGCTCGCGCGGGTACCCCTCAGGGCCGACCCGACTTTAGTATCATGGTTATGTGGTAAAGTCATAGTATCCGTGTGTCTAGAACACCAAGGGGAACCCTGAGGAATCACCCGCGATGGAATTCCACCTGATGTAATCGTTAGGTGAACTAAGGAGGAATCACCCTCGAGGTCCACTCTTGAGGAGTTGCATGACAACGTCGTTACCGGGAGTGGAGAAAGAGTAATCACCCTCGATGACCACAACCGATGAACTAACCTACAAGGTTAACATCAGAAGTGCTGACGAGGTATCACCCTCGGCACTCGATAGTAACCCGGTAGTGTCGTACAACTAGGGGGGGTGATGTGCGGTGCCGGGGCCTGGTCTTCAATCTCGCTGATCGGGTCTTCTGATAATCCAGCAGGGCAGTTGGGTCAAAATGGGGTCTCTGACGGGTCTCTAACCAGTCTATGCTAAAAAGTTTAGGAAAGCAGGTAATTATCAACAGCAGGTTACAAAATCAGGCTATGCATCAGAATAGGTAAAGCAGTAGCAGCAGCAATTTCTAATGCAAGCTTAAGAGAGAAGAGAATAGGCGATATCAGAATGTTCAAAGGGGGGGGGGGTGCTTGCCTGGAAGCTCTGCGGCAAGGGACTGGTCGTCAGCTGCGTAGTCGTACTCCGGAGCTGCGTCGGCCTCGGGGCCTACGTCGGTGTCGGGGTCTAACGAGAGAGGAGGGGGAGGAAACAGATAAATACACAGCAAACATATGCAACACGGAGCATGCTATGCTATGGTGCAATGCAGGTTGCCTAAGGATATGTCTAAGTCATTTTAGTTATTTCAGGATTTAAGTTGGATTTATTAACCGGTATATATGCACTATTCATCTACCGGAAACGGGCAGAAAGTTACGGGTTCACCTACATAGAGGGTCTCGACATGGAAACAGACGGCACGATCAGATTCGTCTCGTCGTTCTGATCAACTTTCATGTAGAAATATTTTCGATCCGAGCTACGGTTTATTTTCTACGAATTTTCAAAGATTACAACATTTTCTGGAATGATTTAAATCAGCAGAAAAGAGTTTATTGCGTCAGCATGATGTCAGCAATGCGTCAGCGGTCAACTGAGCTGCTGACTGGTCAAATTGACAGGTGGGGCCCACCTGTCAGCCTCTATGGGTTTAACAGAGGTTTAAACTAATCTAATAGGGTTAATTAGTGGGGTGGGCCCCAGTTGTCAGTGTCTGCTTAGTGATTAGTTTATTTTTAAAAACCTATTTAGCTAATTAACCACGTGGGCCCACTGGTCAGTGGCTGAAATGAACAGTGACCCGCGTTGACCCAGTCAACCTGGTCAAACTCGCGGCGGGGCCCACTCGTCAGTGACCCTGGGCGGGCCCCACATTGGTGCCACGTCAGAGTCGCCGGAACTGCGCCGCCGGCAACCCAAAATGCGGCGGAGAGGCTCAGACGTCGCCGGAAAACGGCCACAGGCCACCATTTCATGTGTTTTCGGGTGCGTTCGAAAGCGCGTGCAACGCCGCATCCAACCGCAGTAGTCTCGCGGGCTGCGGTGGACGGAAACGGCGCCGGCGATGAGCCGTGGCGGAGGCCGAAGCACGAGCTCGTCGGTTTCGGCGTTTGAGCGCATGAGCGGCCAACCTAGCTAGCTACGTGAGGTCTATGGCGCGTGTGGAACACACCAGAGCGGTCGGGCGAGCTTGCAGCGGTCGGGAGCACGGCCACGACGGCAATGGCGGCGGCCGGAGCACGGTTGCAGTGGAGGCCACACACGGGCCCGAAGACGAGCAAGAAGAAGAGGGAGGAGAGACGGTGCTCACCGCAGCGGCACACACGGTGGCCCTTGGGGGTTTAGTAGCTGCAGATTCAGGGTGGATCGAACGGCGGCGTAGCGGTGGCCGCAATTGGGGAAGAAGACGCGAGCGACGTCGGTGGCGCTCCTCGGGCTCGATCCGGTTACGAGGAGGAAGAAGCAGTCCACCGCGGACCTCCTGGACACCTAGGAGGAAGGAATGGGCGCCGGTGGCCACGAGAATGATGGCGAGTGGCTGCGGTGGCGTTCAGCATCGTCGGATCTGGAGGGAGAGAGGAGAGGAGAGAGCGAGGGAGAGGGGGGAGAAGTGACGGAGGAGGCCAGGGGGGACGAACGGCCTCGGCCTTATCCTCCTCGCACGTCGGTGGCTGTCGCCGTGTCGCCGTTTGACCGGCGCGCACGCGCAGCCACGGACGAGCTGACACGGCGAGGGAGAGAGAGCGGGAGGAGAGAGATGGGCCGGCTGGACTGGGCTGAGTGCACTGTGCACTTAGGCCCAGCCAGTTAGGCCTTTTTCATTTTATTTTCTTTCTGTTTTCTGTTTTCTTTTGTTTTTCTGTTTTTGCAAAATGTATGGCCCCAATTATAGTTTGGTAAAATATGTGAACTAGCCACAATATTTCAGTGCAACCTCTACTACTGCCATAAAAAGGGTTTGAGTCCATATAATTTCATTTGGATTTTATTTAGTTATAAATGGATTAAATACTTTTGTTTTGTTGCTGTATATTACTGTTATATTTACTTAACTATTGTAGTTAATGTTTCTGTTATTTTTTTTCAATTGCTTTGGGAATATTTGCAACATTATGAACATTTTTATTCAGTTAATTGAAGAAGTAATAATTTGACTTGCATTTGAACTTTGAATTTGAGTTGAATTATTTCCTGAATGCAACTTATTTAGGACGATCCTTATGTCATGGCTAATTAATTAGCTTGATGATAGGGTTGAGATCTGAGGATGTTACAAATCTCCTCTACTACAAGAAATCTCGTCCCGAGATTTAAGTGGGGAAGTAAAGATTAAGAGGTGACTTCGGGAGAACGGACCTTTGCTAGGTCGTTTATCTGGCATATAGCTCAGGGGATGTGGCAGAAAGAATCTCTCGAGTTGAAACTTAAGAAAACATCGAGAGCAAAGTATGAAGGTACAATAGGAAGTTTCAAGCGAATAGACAAATGTTCGATACCTGAACAGAGTGTGAGAAGAGGGTTTAGAGTATCGGGAATTGATCAACTCTCAGAAGGTGGCTCGTGATAACACACAAAGTCATATGCAAAGAATATTTTGGAATCAAGGTTGTACAGGAGAGTCAGGTTCCGATATTGTGGAATTATGGAGGGGTGTCGATCAAAAGTAGGGAGAACGATGGCATCTTACCGGTCACGGCAACAATGTATGTCAGAGAATAGCCTGTCAGTTATGTCGGCGACAACATCGGTACCAAGGGCGAGAGACGAAGAGAACCATTTTCCTGCTCGTTGAACGAGGTGGACCAATAAGGCAAAGTTCTCGTCCATCGGGGGTTACCGGATTGTCATTAACAATAGTAACAGGGTCTCACTGACAAGATTGTACATCGGGGTGTTTTATAAGCAGGGAATTATTCCTGCTTATATCATATAGATCACAAGAAAGGTTAAACAAACCAATGGAAAGGAAAATGTTTATACACAAGAATTAGGAGTGTATCTTTTCCCAAGGAAAAGTAGAGCATGATATACATGTCAGAACAACAAGTACATCACCATTTAGATAAAGGGGCAAGGAAATTCATGATGTTATCCATACAACGGTGTTTGGATAATAGAGCAAGAACCATTTGGCAATGCACTTCGAATGTTCTTGTTGTTGTTCGGCGTACCTCAGTCATGCTTCGAGGTAGCAATAACATAGTGTTTCAAGTAAAAGGTCGGATCTGAAGAGCACAAGAGTTACAAAGGAACAATTTCAAGAATAACAAGGAACTCAATGTATGAGCTAAACATCATCAGGTGAGTGTTGGAGGAAGTCAAGGATGTGGTCGATGATAACACAGATCATCGAGGGGCAAGGATGGTATTTCTAGCCATGAGTTCAATTGACATCTCTGAAGAAGCCAAAGTGTTGACGGTGATCACGATAAATTTTGTCGAGAGACTCTATGAAGATGCCATCGAGCAGCGACGACATCAAGCAAAAGGAAGGATGAAGTGAAAGGCTATGAGAACCACGGATTCGACACAAGCTCGAAGTCAAGCTTGTTGTTCGAGGTGAAATGATAAGATGAGAGGAACGACGTAAGCTTCGCTCATCGTCGGAAGTTGATCCGGGCATAAGGACCAGGTAGCATAATTAAAAAAATTGATACGATAATGATATAGCCGATCGGGCTAGGAATGATGTGATGGAGTATCATTCCAATAAGAATTTCACGAGAGGTAGTGCAATGACACAATATCCATGAGATAACATGGGGGAATACTTGAGGGTAGATCAGAATAGAGGTTGGACAGGTGAAATGATCTGCAGAGGGCAAGTATTTTAACTTATCCGGGAAATGGAATCAAGGAGGAATATGGTCGGAACCACGATTGCAAAGGATCAATTCATAGATACAAGATGAACTTGTACCAAGGAAATAATTATTTTTACGAGCAGCTTCCATGATAAGTTCTACATCGGGTCCATGGGCATGAACACAAAGGTTCAAGGTCGACTCCCACTTCTTCAATGCATAACCTTTCATTCACCCCTCGTTTTCGAAGAAATTGTAGTGTGGAAGATTTATCTGGTGAAGCACCAAAAGATTATGACTCACATGACTTCCGAGTTCACATGGATTAGGGAAAGCATAGGTTCAACCCATCGGGACATTTTTACGAAGCTATACAACACAATAACAGGAGCGACGGGTACACGCTCGAAAGCAAAGGGTACACGCTCGAAAGCAAAGGTCTGGTGATTGGGAGTAGATGATACAATTTGCCAGAGGCATTTTGTATCAGGGGAGAACTCACAAGATTTTGGATGTTAAGGGCACTATCGGATAACAACCCAACAAGGGATCTGGCGAGTCACGACGGAATTGAGGAGAGTATCGATAATCAATCAGAGGGAGAAGGGATGCAAAGGCATCAGCTAATAGAAACATCTGAATAATTCGACTTTTAAATACAAAGGAATTATGATTTCCAAATCGGGGGATCAGAAGCATACGCTCTGATTAAAAGATTAGCAAGTTGAATAGAACTAGATGGACAATCATTTACAACTTGATTGGCCAAAAACCAACTCATGTGCAAAATGAGGTCTGAGCCGGAATGTCAAATTCTAGGAATTAACTGATGATAGCAAGCATTCACAACAGATTGAATCAAGGGACGCAAATGGCATTGACAAGGAATGTCATCGAAGATTGCTAAGCATATGGAATTAACCGTAATGCAAGCAGAGAAGAATTTCAAGAGCAATAGTCTGCAGAGGATTTTCGGAAATCGATTAACAATGGAAGGTATTTGGCGAAACACCTGGACAACTGTGGATGAACGGATACCTAGTAAATATGAGGAATTATCCGCAGTGCGAAAGAGGCTACATGGCAGTAGGCTCAAAGGATTCCCGGATTAACTAGGAGTATTACGGGGTATCTCGTACATAAAGAAGTAACTGGGAATGAAGATTCAAACGACAAGGATGTGTAGCTATTCACAGTGATTATCGGTAGTAGGGAACTTGCAAGAGCAGTAGGCCTAATGGTCTCGGGAAATTTCGAGGAGTATCTTCGGAGGCTTCTGATGATGACACGCCATCTTCTAGAATGAGGAGGGGGGCTCTCCGGGAGAAAGCGGTTACGAGAACCTAGTGTTGGAGTTAGCAAAATCTTTAACCCGAATAGAAGAGAGATCAGAGTCCCAGAGTATAGACGAGGAATAAAAGATCCTAACACCACCCAATTGGCGACGTAGGCCCGTAAGCCACACAGCCAAGTTAGTAAAACAGTTTTGGACCACTAGACTCAACTTCGGCCAAGGAGTTGGAAAGGGGGTTCCTACAGGCAGTCGGCTCTGATACCAACCTGTGATGCCCCCGGCTTAATCGTGCACTAATCATACACGCAAATGCACACGATCAAGCCTAAGGACTCACTTGAAGATATCACAACACAACTCTAAAACATAAATAAAGTCATACAAGCTTTATATTACAAGCCAGGGGCCTCGAGGGCTCGAATACATAAGCTCGCATACAAGCGTCAGCGGAAGCATCAGATATCTGGGTACAGATATAAAAAGAAAGACAGAATAAGCCTTTAAGAAGGCGGGGCAAAAGAAAACACTACGATCGAAAGGCGCAGGCCTCGTGCCTGGGACCCTCCGAACCTACTCCTCGTCGTCGGCCAACTCTTAGTAGTAGCCACCCTCGGGGTAGTAGTGGTAGTCATCGACGGGGGCAACGGTCTCAGGGGCTCCGTCATCTGGTTACACCAAAAGGATATGGGGAGAAAAAGAAAGCAAAGCAACCGTGAGTACTCATCCGAAGTACTCAGCAAGCAAGGATCTATACTACATATGCAATATTATCAAAGAAAGGCTGTATATGTGGACTGAGCTGTAGAAATGCCAGAATAGAGAGAAGGCCTAGTCCTATCGAAGACTAGCATCTTCAGCGGTCTTGCAGCATTAGAAGAGTGTAGATTAGCACATTAAATAGTGGTAATAATAATATGTCACGACCTCACCCAGAGATCCTTTCTCGACTCCTTGCGAGAAAGCAATCCCAGAGCCATACTATCCAGTTATCATCTCAAGTGTCAGGTTCTAGTTGTATCGATCGGGATACAACTCCGAGTGTCCGTTACCGTAGGACAGGCTATCGATAGATGTTTTCTTCCTTGCAGGGGGGCACCAACTTACCCACCACGCTCGATTAACTCCGGCCGGACACACTTTACTGGGTCATGCCCGGCCTCGACCAAACGATACGCCGCAACCCGACAGAATACTTAACAGAGAGGTCGGCACGCCGGACTAACCTATGCACCCGGGGGTCTTGGGCCTTTGCCCCAAGAACTCCTGCACGTTGCGTACGCGACCGGTGAGCAGACCTAGCCCCCCTTATACAAGTGCAGGGCGTTACCAGTCCAACCCAGCGCGCGCCGCTCAGTCGCATGACGTCTATTAAGCTTCAGCTGAAGTATACGACGCATAACACCCATACTTTGCCCACGTGATGGTTAGTGCTATCAGGCCAGAGGCCCTCTCGGATCAAATATCCAAACCGTTAGTGGATTAGGAACGCGCGGTAACGAGCAGAGACTCACGATCGATGTGACCCCGTCTCCCCGTCTCGAGGACTTGCGGCAAGGGCTAAGAATGCCCGGCCACGCCTCGTATTTATCTCGCGGGTACTCTCTCTGGTCACCCGACTACACATCAATCGCATCACATGCTCGCGCGGGTACCCCTTAGGGCCGACCCGACTTTAGTATCATGGTTATGTGGTAAAGTCATAGTATCCGTGTGTCCAGAACACCAAGGGGAACCCTGAGGAATCACCCTCGATGGAATTCCACCTGATGTAATCGTCAAGGTGAACTAAGGAGGAATCACCCTCAAGGTCCACTCTTGAGGAGTTGCATGACAACGTCGTTACCGGGAGTGGAGAAAGAGGAATCACCCTCGATGACCACAACCGATGAACTAACCTACAAGGTTAACATCAGAAAGTGCTGACAAGGTATCACCCTTGGCACTCGATAGTAACCCGGTAGTGTCGTACAACTAGGGGGGTGATGTGCGGTGCCGGGGCCTGGTCTTCAATCCCGCTGACCGGGTCTTCTGATAATCCAGCGGGGCAGTTGGGTCAAAATGGGGTCTCTGACGGGTCTCTAACCAGCCTATGCTAAACAGTTTAGGAAAGCAGGTAATTATCAACATCAGGTTACAAAATCAGGCTATGCATCAGAATAGCTAAAGCAGCAGTAGCAGCAATTTCTAATGCAAGCATAAGAGAGAAGAGAATATGCGATATCGGAATGTTCAAAAGGGTGGGGGGTGCTTGCCTGGAAGCTCTGCGGCAAGGGACTGGTCGTCAGCTGCATAGTCGTACTCCGGAGCTGCGTCGGCCTCGGGGCCTACGTCGATGTCGGGGTCTATCGAGAGAGAAGAGGGGGAGAAAACAGATAAATACACAGCAAACATATGCAACACGGAGCATGCTATGCTATGGTGCAGTGCAGGGTTGCCTAAGGATATGTCTAAGTCATTTTAGTTATTTCAGGATTTAAGTTGGATTTATTAACCGGTATATATGCACTATTCATCTACCGGAAACGGGCGAAAAGTTACGGGTTCACCTACGTAGAGGGTCCCGACATGGAAACAGACGGCACGATCAGATTCGTCTCGTCGTTCTGATCAACTTTCATGTAGAAATTTTTTCGATCCGAGCTACGGTTTATTTTCTACGAATTTTCAAAGATTACAACATTTTCTAGAATGATTTAAATCAGCAGAAAAGAGTTTATTGCGTCAGCATGACGTCAGCAATGCGTCAGCGGTCATCTGAGCTGCTGACTGGTCAAATTGGCAGGTGGGCCCCACCTATCAGCCTCTCTGGGTTTAACAGATGTTTAAACTAATCTAGCAGGGTTAATTAGTGGGGTGGCCCCAGTTGTCAGTGTCTGCTTAGTGATTAGTTTATTTTTAAAAACCTATTTAGCTAATTAACCACGTGGGCCCACTGGTCAGTGGCTGAAATGAACAGTGACCCGCGTTGACCCAGTCAACCTGGTCAAACTCGCGGCGGGGCCCACTCGTCAGTGACCCTGGGCGGGCCCCATATCGGTGCCACGTCAGAGTCACCGGAACTGCGCCGCGGGCGACCCAAAATGCGGCGGAGGGGCTCGGACGTCGCCGGAAAACGGCCACAGGCCACCATTTTATGCGTTTTCGGGTGCGTTCGAAAGCGCGTGCAACGCCGCATCCAACCGCGGCAGTCTCGCGGGCTGCGGTGGACGGAAACGGCACCGGCGATGAGCCGTGGCGGAGGCCGAAGCACGAGCTCATCGGGTTCGGCGTTTGAGCGCACGAGCGGCCAACCTAGCTAGCTACGCGAGGTCTACGGCGCGCGGGGAACACAGCAGAGCGGTCGGGCGAGCTTGCAGCGGCTCGGGAGCACGGCCACGACGGCAATGGCGGCGGCCGGAGCATGGTTGCGGTGGCGGCCGCACACGGGCCCAAAGACGAGCAGGAAGAAGAGGGAGGAGAGACGGGGCTCACCGCAGCGGCACACATGGTGGCCCTTGGGGGTTTAGTAGCTGCAGATTCGGGGCGGATCGAACGGCGGCGTAGCGGTGGCCGCAGTTGGGGAAGAAGACGCGAGCGACGTCGGTGGCGCTCCTCGGGCTCGATCCGGTGACGAGGAGGAAGAAGCAGTCCACCGCGGACCTCCTGGACACCTAGGAGGAAGGAATGGGCGCCGGTGGCCACGAGAACGACGGCGAGTGGCTGCGGTGGCGTTCGGCGTCGTCGGATCTGGAGGGAGAGAGGAGAGGAGCGAGCGAGGGAGAGGGGGGAGAAGTGACGGAGGAGGCCAGGGGGGACGAACGGCCTCGGCCTTATCCTCCTCGCGCGTCGGTGGCTGTCGCCGTGTCGCCGTTCGACCGGCGTGCGCGCAGAGCCACGGACGAGCTGACACGGCGAGGGAGAGAGAGCGGGAGGAGAGAGATGGGCCGGCTGGACTGGGCTGAGTGCACTGTGCACTTAGGCCCAGCCAGTTAGGCCTTTTTCATTTTATTTTCTTTCTGTTTTCTGTTTTCTTTTGTTTTTCTGTTTTTGCAAAATGTGCGGCCCCAATTATAGTTTTGTAAAATATGTGAACTAGCCACAATATTTCAGTGCAACCTCTACTACTGCCATAAAAAGATTTTGAGTCCATATAATTTCATTTGGATTTTATTTAGTTATAAATGGATTAAATACTTCTGTTTTGTTGCTGTATATTTCTGTTATATTTACTTAACTCTTGTAGTTAATGTTTCTGTTATTTTTTCCAGTTGCTTTGGAAATATTTGCAACATTATGAATATTTTTATTCAGTTAATTGAAGAAGTAATAATTTGACTTGCATTTGAACTTTGAATTTGAGTTGAACTATTTCCTGAATGCAATTTATTTAGGACGATCCTTATGTCATGGCTAATTAATTAGCTTGATGACAGGGTTGAGATCTGAGATGTTACAACTGGCAGCTCAAAAACCTAACCAAGCGGGC
Source organism: Thinopyrum elongatum (assembly GCA_011799875.1). Taxonomy (NCBI): domain Eukaryota; kingdom Viridiplantae; phylum Streptophyta; class Magnoliopsida; order Poales; family Poaceae; genus Thinopyrum; species Thinopyrum elongatum. Next base: position 49,087,728 of record CM022303.1, on the reverse strand, counting down.
ACGACGGTACATGCCAAACCAAATGCGACCATGGAATAACTACGTACCATATTCAAGCGGGAACTCCGCTGGTTCCCGAAGACGTGGCTCCATGCCGCCTCGGTCGCCGGCGTCAAGCTCCACGACGACGTCACACCTGGGTCGCCTCGGAGACGTCGAGGTGGGGGAGGAGACGAAGATGCAGGGCGTTTGGTAGGGGTCTGCAGGCCCTTGGGGTAGTTTTTTCAATTTCCTGCACGACTGAGGACCTAAGGTACAATATTCCCGCAGCTCGGGTGGTTATGCATAATTACAGCTGTGGCCTGTACCTGTTGACGTGGCGACCATTTTGTACGAATATGCTACAGCGGTACAATTCAGGGGCCACTTTTTTTTTGCGAATATGCTACAACGGTACATGCCACTTTATTTGGGGTTTTAAGTTCTTGTATGACTATGTTCCCACCGGGACAGGTTTATGTACTAATTGTGGTATTTTTTTTATCTACAAACAAAAAATAAAGTCCCCTCAGAAAAAATAAATAAAGGTAAATATTTGTTTGTCTACCACAAATGAATACACGACTTGGGTAAAAAAAAAGATACGACAGCGGGCCCACCTGCAGAGAGAGAGAGAGAGCCGGATGGGTGAGGAAACTTCCCAAGCGGGGCCCAAGCGCATAGACAGGAGTGGGAACGGGAACGACCTGCCAAGTGGTACCCAGACGCATACACAGAAGCAGAGCTGGCCAAACGGGCCGGTTCGGCACGGCACGACCCGCCATAAACGTGCCTGGCACGGCACGGCCCGCGAGGGTACGATTAATAGCCGGGCCGTGCCGGGCTGGCCCACGTGCTGCAGGCAGCGGCCCAAGCACGGCAGGAGAGGTAAATTTGCCGGCCCGCACGTTTTTTTTCTTCACGGAATTCCTTAGGAAAACATTGGAAAAGGCCAAACAAATGTTGAAAATTTTAAAACTTCTGTGGAGTATTATTTGGGATGAATCTAGAGTTTTATTAGCGCTTACATCATTAAAACTTTCCAACTCAAAGAAGTAAAAAAAAATACAAAATAATGCTCTAGAATTACAAAAACATAAAAAAAATACAAAGACTACACTACAACAGTACAACTACTCAGATCCAAGCAGTACAAAAATGTTGAACATATTAGAATATTAGGTATTTATATAGGACATATATATATTTATATAGTTTTTTTAAAATAAACGGGTCGTGCCGTGCCGGCCCGCGTGCCTACCCTCCAGGCCGAGGCATGGCCCAAGGCGTGCCGCGTGCCGGCCACGGCCCGTTTAGCCCGTGCCGTGCCGGCGTGCTCACGGGCCGGCCTGGTTGGCCCGGTCTGTTTGGCCAGCTTTAGCTTTGCACAGAAGGGGGCTCCCGCCTCCCGCCATTTCCATTTCCCCACAGCCGCGCCAAATTTTTTTACCGCCATTTTCTTGGCGCCAATCCCCCCCCCCCCCCCCCCACCCCACCCCCCCCCATCTCTCTCTGCTCGATCTCCTGCCACGCGCGCCTCTCTTCCACCTATAAACGCCCTCACCGGCCCCTCTCTCTCCTCCATCCCCACCGCCGCAATCCTCAACTCCCCACCTTCATCCAGATCCACAGAGCGGCGTGCGAGCGAGCGAGATCGCCGGAGCAACAGGTCGACGAGGAAGACTTCAGCCAGCCGGATCTCAAGTCACCATGGTGGTCGCGCTCGGCCCCGGCAGGTTCTACGGCGGCGGCCTGCCGCGCCCGCGCGTCTTCCCGGTCGACCGCGTCGACCCGCCGGCGCCCGTCACCGACGCGCTCCTCTGCTGGGCGCGCGACGCGCACTGGTCCATGGGCGGGCTCGGCTCCAAGCGCCTCCGCCTGCAGGGCCGCATCGAGGGCAACCTCGTCAAGCTCCGCCGCGACGCCAGGGTTTCCGCCAAGTCCGCCAAGGCCAAGGTCCGTGCCGCCGGGCACGGGCCCGCCCCTGCCACCCTCGACGACGCGCTCGGCTCCGACGACGACGATTCGGAGGACGAGGCGGAGGTCGCGGCCCAGGAGAAGGCTCTGCGGCGGGAGGTCGTTGATGACGACGAGGACTCCGAGTCCGAGGGGGAGGGGGTGCCGCTCGTCACCATCGCCGCCGCCGCCAAGAGGAAGCGCGTCAGGAAGCTCTCCGACGAGTTCGACCGCATCGCCGCGCAGCTGGAGGGTGGCGGGAAGAAGAAGCCCTCTGCCGTGGCTCCGGCCAAGGCGCCGCTGAGGAAGAAGGCTGCTGCTGCCGCCCCTGCTCCGGCCGTTGAGGCACCGGTGAAGAAGTCGTTGAAGAGGAAGGCTGCAGCGGTGGGAGGCGCTGGGGCGAGGACATCACCGAAGAGGAAGGCTGTGGAGGCGCCGGCGGCAAGGAGGACCTCCCCGAGGTCGAAGCACTGATGGATAGGTGCTCGTTTCCATTTGCAATCCCTGTTATTGGTTCGTCAGATCGTTGGGTCTAGCGATTGAGGTGTGATCTCGGAGATGCAGTATGCTGTGTGTTCATCGAAATGCTTGATTGGAATCTAGTGTCATGCTTCCATGCCTGAATCAAATCCCCCGAAAGTATTGTCTGATCAACTCTGAATTATCCTGAAATGATAGTTCCTGTTATAATATCTGAAAATCTTCCTAAAATAACAATAGCTGTTATTGATAGTGTTGCTGCGTGTTGGTTGAAATGTTCCATGTTTCTTTCTCTATCTGAATCAAATCCTCAAGCATCGTCTGATCAACCCTGAAATAATTTGTTACTGAAGGGAAACCCTGAAATAATTTAGTAGTTCCTGTACTGAGATTTGTTTATCAGTTCAGTTGAAGATATGATGTGAACTGCAAAATGAATTGAAGTGCAATTCCCAATCTGTTCTTGTTGCTACTGAGATCTGAAAATGTTCCCTTTCTTGCTTATGTTTGATGCTGTTGATAGTATGTTTTTAAAGTAAAACCTGAAAATGTTTAATGTGGTTTCTTACATTTTGGTTATCACTTCAACTGAAGCTATGATGTGAATTGCAAAATGAATTCAAGTGCAATTCCCAATCTGTTACTGTTGCTACTGAGATATGAAGATGTTTCTTTTCTTGCTTATGTTTGACACTTCTTCTAGTAACATTATGTTTGCTGAGGTCGAAGCACTGATGGTGCTCGTTCCATGTGCAATTCCAGTTCTAGGGTGTGTCAAATCGGTTGCTCTAGCGATTCAGGTGTGATCTTTGAGATGCTGTATGTTCGTCGAAATGCTGGAATGAAAAGTAATGTCATGTTTGTTTCTATATCTGAATCAAATCCCTCCAGAAATATGTCTGATCGAACCTGAAATATCCTGAAACAATAGTTCCTGTACCGAGATCTGAAAATCTTCCTAAAATAACAGTTGCTGTAGTGAGGTGTTGTCTTGGAGATGCATTGCTGTGTGTTCATCGAAATGTTGGAACTAAGTAATGCCATGTTTCTTTCTATATCTTAATCAAATCCCCCAAGTATTGTCTGATCAACCTTGAAAGAATATAGTAGTTTCTGTACTGAGATCTGAAAGTGTTCGATGCTGTTTCTTACGTTTTGTTTACCAGTTCAGTTGAAGCTAAACTGCAAACTGAATTCAAGTGCAATTCCCAATCTGTTGGTGCTGAGATATGAAAATCTCGCGTTTCTTGCTTATGTTTGATGCCACTTCTAGTAACATTTTCTTTGATCAGTTGAAACTACTACCATATGAATTGCAATCTGAATTAAGATGCAATTACCAATCTGTTCTTGTCGGTACCAGTACATGTTAAAGATTACAATAGGAACATAGAACGAAAAGAATGGTACATTCAGACCATCAACTATAATTGGGTGTATATCTGTATCTAGTGAGCAGGGACTCTTTCCAAGTCCACTGCTATTAGTTTATAAAGCAGGAAGTGCTAGGCGGCGATCATGCCGTGGAGTCGGAGGCCATTCGTTCGATCTCCTCTATCAGCCGTTCCTTCTCTTCCGCCATGTCCTCGTTTTGCTTCTGAAGATCCTCGATCTGCTTCGTCTGTTCTGAATCCTTCCTGCAATTACATCAGATATTTGCGATAATTGGGCAATCTGAAGTAAACTCAGGCTAGTGAAATCATGGCAGGAATGTGACTTGAGATTGTACTCACCGGTTCATGAATGACAAGTTAAGCTTTAGTGACCTGACCTCCTTCTCTAGGTTTTCGCAGCGCTTGAGCACCGCTTGCATGTCGGTTGGTATTACCGGGGTGGAACTTCTTTCCTTTGCTTCTGCCATTCTGAACCATAGAAGTTATTATTAGTAAAATGATCCAGGTTCTGGGGTTCAATATGGAATGGTCAATGAAGCATACAGAACTTTGATTAAGAGGAGTCCTACAAGTATCATTTGGATAGGGGCACATGCCTTAAATTGGTTCTTGCCTTTTGGTAATCAATCAAATCAGCAGGAAAACATATTACGTATAGATTAAATGTATAATAACCAAATTGCAAGACATACTTGCGTGTGCGCTCAACCCTGCGTTTCTTCGTAGGATCTCCTCTATCAACTGCAAAAGCTAACCAGTTAGAGCTTTCAGTGATTAAATAGTTGATGACGTACTACTATGCAAGGTGGACCATATTATCTTTCAATAGCCCTATGTTTCATCTAATGTACAAACATGTGTCCAGAAATAACCTTTTGCTGTCATCATATAAATGCCGAAGATTTGGTGCCAAAAAGGACATCTTGCTGTTTCATTTACCTGCTTGTTCTGATGAGATGGATCCCATTCGTGTCAGGGCCACTCTCTGTCAATGAGTAAAACGAACAGATTAGCCTATGCCACGAGACGAAATTTTTGACGTTTCTGAAATCTGAATCAGGTATTTACCTTTCTTTCGTCCTTCAAATTATCTTTTAGTACCTTCTCTCTGTAATCTGCACATTGTTGAAATTATACATTCAGTGTTATTCACCCATGGCATGATGATAACGACAATTCTATAATAGATCTCAAGAAATATGTCACATCCATTGTACTGCCTAACAGATGATCATGTATGTGACTAGATATAGCTTGGCAACAAGTGTATTGTTGAAGTACCTTTGCCATTTGATCTGCAGTCAGCTGTCCCATTTGCAACATTTTTCCTGGTGCTCTCACACACAGACAGTCCTTGCCCCATAGGACGTAGCTCATCACACACTTCAAAACCAGCTGACTGAGCCGTCAGAGCATTAGATGATCCACTCTGTGAAGGTTCGCGAGACGCCGCACTGATCCAAATCTGGCTTGCGGGAGCAACAAAGTTCTCGGCATTTGGTTCCGTGGGCCTCTCGACTTCAGGAAGCATCAGGGAGTCCTGAACATGTCCATTGGTCACCAAGGGGAACATATCTGTTCCTCCAAGAATGTAGTGTTGAAACTGTTGGTTGTCGTAAAACCCAAAAGGATTGCCATGTGACGTGTCTCTGTTGGCAGGGCTACTGAGCTTCTTACGCTCGAGCGTATCCTTGAGCATGCTCACCACTGATGTAACGGTATCTTGCGCAAGCATATGAGGATTATCCAAAGGGGATGTCGATGAACATGAAGGAGATACAAATGTCGAAGTCTGAAGTGGAGTGCTGCCCATTGGGGCACTATTTGCTGCATTTGTGTTGGTAAAATCTAGTCTCAATTGGTTTGCTGCTCTCATAGTTCCTGTAGTTATTGGTGACACGTTACTTTGCATTGCAGCATACCGTCTCCTGCAAAAGATGGTCGCGTTTGAGAAATAATCGGATGAAGAACCATAAAGTTGTGCTACAGAAGGTAATAATGCACATGTAATTGGTGATTTAATTCATGCCTCAGTTCTGAAGATCTGCTTCTAGTCATTGGTTGAGTGCAGTGAAACCAGGTCTGCTTATGAACAAATACCGCCTTTTACCCGTTAGAATATTATCCATGTAGCTGTAATAATCAAGTAACTGGATGATGGGATAGCTAACCTTTGCCAAAAGTAGATCACTTGCTTGCATCCCTTTCTCTGCTGCATTCCTGGTGTATGATAAACAAATAAGTTGGAGATTGCATAAATCCCTGACTATAAGGTGATGCTGGTTCATAAGATACATTACTTGAGTGGTTGCTGGTTATGGTTACTCGCATATTCAGGAGGAACTGCACTATTCTCAGGGATCAAGTTGTCGGCGAGGTAATTTTGTCGAGCAATGTCATGCTGTTGATTAGGAAAGGCACCTGCTTCTGATGACAACCTGCATAGATATAAATTGTTATGATGTAGCACTAACCGTCAGTTTCGACAGGCAGTGCCATGCTAATGTCTCTCGGTGCAAAGTTCAGCATCATTTACATGCTAGATAGAAGAAAGAAGTTCCATGGACATGCATAATCACAACAAAGCATGACTAACGTGTGATTCCTAACCATTACTTGTGTTTATTATCTTCTTAGGCGCTTACTGTATTGACGCGTGTAAGATTTGGGTGCCTAAGGTTATGTACTTTCTCTCGATTCAGCTTCTTTTGCAAAGCCTTGGTAACATATTCAGTTGCTGGAATTGATTATATAATTTTCACTTTGTGTAACACAGTTATTTATTCATCAACTCACACCTGCACATATCACCCAATACAATTAACCCCGCACTCTTTATCAGCATCATACCTAGATGGTTGTCGAGGCCGATTATTCAGGTGACTAAAGCCTGGAATCTGTGAATAAAGAATCAAGAACTTTAGGTGATAGATTTCAAGCAAAAAGATCAGCCTGGCATAATAAATCATCAGTATTAACTCCAAAAAAATTCTAGGATTTCACTTTTTTTGCTATGTAGATTTAAACAATAAATGACTAGCGAGTGATCTTCTTAAGTGAACGAAATTTTCTTCTGAACAAGATATAAGTTTCACTTTTCATGCACGGAGAGTAAAAAAGGGCAATAAACTTCAACTTCTTTTTCTCGAGAAGGAGAACACGTCAAGATGATGCTGGTCTTACAATCCGAAAACCCCAAAAGAGAGAGCCGGTAGAACACAAAGCAAATGAAAAGCAAAAGAAGGTGCTTGAAACTCTCATAATTCTTGCCTCTCCATTCATAAGCCAGCTGTTGAACAACTCCTCGCTGTCTTCTCTGAAGCTCTGCGACATGTTTCTGAACCCCATCATCTCCATGCTCGGCGGCGCCGCCACTCCGATCGAGTTCTCCATCACCGCCTTGAGGAAGATCTCCTCGCTGGTGTTCCTGAACAGGTCGGACAGACCCCGGCCCTCCATCTCCATGAACTCCTCCTCAGCTCACCTCACCCCTCTGCTGATGATTGACTGAAATAGTTCCTAAAAGCTGTCTTTAGTACTAGTGCACTTGTAATGTGTGAACTCAAGCAACCATAGTGGAACAAATAAGATACTGTAAAATAGAATCCCACCTAAAACACTCATTAAACTAAGAAACGGTACTTGGCAGAAGAACTCAGGCACACAAGACACTACGCTAATTTAAAAACTGCGATAGCCTGACACTAAACTAACTGATTGGGGTATCTTCCCTGCAGTCAGAGGCAAAGATTCCATCCTTCTCATTTTTGTCTCATCAGTGGAAAGAACTGGGCTCTGTAGAATTTGTCTGCTTACGCGTCGAAGAACAGGTGTACCCTAGGAGGCTTACATCAGGCAGGTATGAACATGGAAACTGCACGCGATTTCAAATGGATGCTCTTTTGATCATGGTCTGCAAAATTGCAACACAAAGGTCAGACAAATCTTCTATAGGTGCTCTTGGAATATTCTTTTTAAGTGATAGCTTTTTCTCCAAGTCATCAAACGTTTCTATGATTAGTTTATCATTGTGTTCTTAATTTTTCTTTTCCCCAAATGGTTTAATAAAATAGTAATTTGCTGCCAGGGGGTGACAGCATGAAGGATAACGCATGCTGACATAAATATAATGCAGGATTTGCAAGAAGAGGATGGCCAGTCCCCAGGACCTCATCACAGGCTTGCCTACAAGGTAAAACAACTCTCATCTTGTTTAGTCGTTGATGCGTGTTGGTTGACGTCTTGACGGCGATGGCCTTCTGGACATTTCTGCTGCCACTGTCAATTACTTATTATTGCTACTAACTAAATCACAACTGTATGATTGGGTGGGTAATCAGCAAACGCCCTGCAAATTGCCTGTTTTAAAGCAACTGCAGACACATTAGCTGGTGCAGAAGAAAGTAATAACATGGTTACGCTCACTGTCAAAGTAAAATTATGATATTACACTGATACTGACCTTAATGGCCCCATTTCCGTTTAGAGGAGGGCTTTGACCAAGTTCTCTATCGACCGTCCATCCAGATACGTTCATCACTGATGGCGAGGCTTCTTTAGGTGGCGTGCCAGTGTCACCGGCGATCGATGCCGCGGCGGCTGCAGAAGAGTATCACTGAAACAGACTTCACCTATGTTTATAATAGCTGTCGTCCATTGCTGTGATCGCTGGCAGCCGACCCTGCCGGCGCACGGACGCGCTTCGCCGCCAACGACCCGGGATGATTGAAGAAATCTTTTCGCAGAAAATTTCTTACCGCTGGAGAAATCTTCTGAGCAAGTGATGCAAGAACAGATAAGAAAAACTGGAATACAAAGTTCAGGCAAAGATTCCATTCTTCTCATTTTGTCTCATCAGTGGAAGAACTGGCCCCTGAAGAACAGGTGTACCCTAGAAGGCTTACATCAGGCTTGTATTGGTGCTCTGGGAATATTCTTTCTAAGCACTATTTTTTTTCTCCAACATATCAAACGTTTCTATGGTTAGTAGTACAACTGCATTCTTAATTTTCCCCAGTGGTTTAATGTAATACTCCCTCCGTCCCGAATTAGTTGTCTTAGATTTGTCTAGATACGGATGTATCTAGACACATTTTAGCGTTAGGTACATCAGTATCTAGACAAATCTAAGACAACTAATTGGGGACGGAGGTAATAGTAACTTGCTGCTAGGTGGGGTGACAATATCAATGACTCATTGATGATCCATGCTGACATAATATAAAGCAAGATTTGCAAGAAGTGGATGGCCATTCCCCAGGATCTCATCACAGGCCTACAAGGTTAAAGAACTCTTATTACTACTAACTGATTCAACTGTAAAAATTTAAAAATCTCCCTGATGTTGTAATGCATACATCATCATTTCGCCGATGATTGGGTTGTAAGAAAATCACTGCAAATTGCATGTTTTAAAATCAACTGGGCATTAACTGGTGCAGAAGAAAGTAATAACATGGTTACACTCACTGTCAAAGTAAAAAGTATAATTGCACTGATAGTCTGACACTAGAGAAGAAGAGTTTCTGACCAAAGATCTCCCTTGACCGTCCCTCCAGTCCAGGTACATCCATCACTGACGGTGATGTTTCGTTAGGTGGCGTGTCATGTGCGATCGATGCTGCGGCGGCTGCAGAAGAGCGCCGTGTGTTTGAAAGCGAAGCCTTGGCTATGTATGTCTATTAGTTATAGCTGGCGGCCGTCGTTGTGAACGCCGGCGCACTGACGGACGCGCTTCACCACCGATGACCTGGGACGGTTGAAGAAATCTCGTCTCAGAAAGCTTCTCATGGCTGGCTGGAGAAATCATCAGAGTAGCAGGCGAGATGCAAGAACTGGCGAGGGAAACTTCTCATGGCTGGCTGGAGACATCTTCAGTGCAGGCGATGGAAGAACAGGCAATGGAATAAAATCAGTTAATTTTTTTTAAATATGGATAGAAAAATAGGAGCCAGGCCCACAAGTTGTGCAAATTACAGGAAAATAGATGGACCGCGAAGCGTATCACAGGAACTAACAGAAAGAAAGATAACCTCAGGCTTCCAACTTTTTCCTTTTTTTTAAGGTTATCTCTGGTCATGATTTTACTGTAGAAGACGAGCCAGAGAAAAATGCGGATGCGAGGCGGCACTTTTAATTTCCACACAACAGGGATCTACACAGGAGTCACGCCTCTATAACTGATTACTATGCAGAAAGAGCTACTGGAGTAAATTTTAGAGCTCTCATATTGCCAGACTAGGGAATCACTTTCCTCAGAGAGGACAATAATATGAACTATAGCTTCCAATTCAAACCACAGGTTCATCATTTTAGAAGCCCTTCTGAAGGAGAGCAGAAGGGTGGATACATCCCAAAGCTGCTTAATAGTTTTCCCCTTCTATCTTCTCTGAGCATATATCTCTTAACCCTAGTCCCTAGCAAACAAATGTTTTAAGTCATGGATGTTTGCGATACCCAAACCGCCAAAATCATTTTTTCGTAGCAACTACAGGCCAGTTGGCTAGATGAATTTTCCTGCGCCCCTCAAAATCGTCCCATAGGCACTTAGCCATTTGAGTGTTCATAAGATCCACAACCCACTTAGAAATTTTTAAAGCAGTAAATAGGAATGCTAGCCCAATAGGTTTTGATCAAAGTGATCCTGCCTGCGTAAGAAAGGAGCTTCCCTCTCCATCTAGGCATCCTACATAGGATTTTATCTATAAAGGGCTGAACATCACTCCTAGACAGCTTGCCTAGGAACACCCTAGAAAACTTACACCAGGCAGAGGTATGAACAGAAAAGCGGCACGCTATTTCAAACGAATGCTCTTTCGATCAGTCTGCAAAATTGCAACAGAAAGATCAGACAAATCTTCCATAGGTGCTCTTGGAATATTCTTTCTAAGCGCTATTTTTTTTCCTCCAATACATCAAACGTTTCTATGCTTACGAGTACTCCCTCGGTAAACAAATATAAGACGTCTGCAAAGGTCTGTAAACAAATGAAAAACTTCTTATATTTGTTTACAGAGGGAGTATCATTGTATCCTTAATTTTCCCCAGTGGATGGCCAGGAGGTGACAATATCAATGACTCAATGATGATGCATGCTGACATAATATAATGCAGGATTTGCAAGAAGTGGATGGCCAGTCCCCAGGCTCTCATCACAGGCTGGCTTGCCTACAAGGTAAAACAACTCCTCTTCTCTGCTGCCACTGGCAATTACTCACTATTACCACTAACTATTTCAACTGAAAAAATTTAAAAAATCTCCCTGATGTGGTAATGCATACATCATCATAGGGTAGCAGGAAAACCCGTGTAAATTGCCTGTTTTAAAATCAACTGCAGGAGTGTTAACTGGTGCAGAAGAAAGTAATAACATGGTTGCACTCACTGTCAAAGTAAAAAAAGTATGAACGCACTGACAATGATCCTAATGGCCCCATTCCCATTTAGAGGAGAGGTCTGACTAAAGATCTGCCTTGACCGTCCCTCCAGTCCAGGCGCGTCCATCACTGACGGCGATGTCTCGTTAGGCGGCCGCGGAAGGGCGCCGTCCGTTTGAAAGCGAAGCCTGGGCTGGGCTGGGCTGGGCTGCGTATGTTTATTATAGCTGGCGCACGTCGCTGTGCCCGCCGGCGGCCGACCCCTGCCGGCGCACTCACGATGGACGCGCTTCCCCGCCGCCAATGACCCTGGACGGTTGAAGAAATCTTGGTGCAGAAAAGGTTCCCATCCCATGGCTTGGCTGGCTGGAGAAGTCTTCAGAGCAGCAGGCGAGACGCAAGAGCGGGCGGGCTGGACTTGAGTCTTGAGGCGTCTTGAGAGGAGGCGGGATGCAAGAACAGGCAAGGGGATCAATCAAATCAGTTTAAAACAGGATTTGGTAGAGTCTTCAGAGACGTATATTGCTGCAGCTGGGGCGACTCGGGCGGAGCCAAGAAACCTAGCCGCCGCCGCCGCGAACTCCTTCCTCCTCTCCCTCCGCCCCCGCCGGGCTAAACTCGGGGGCCGACGGCGGTGGTGGGGGATCTCCTCTCTCACGCATCTCCGGGTTGGGGCGGGACCCCTAGGCGTGTGGTGGCGCGGCCGATCTGCGTTCTGCGGCGCGGCGGATGGCTGCGGCAGGTGGCGGGTGGCTGGCCCGTCCTCGGACGGCGGCGGCTAGGCGCGGCGGGCGGCCCAGCCACGGACGGCGGCGTGGGCTGCGGGCGCAGCGGCCGGCCTTTTCGGTCGTCGGCGGCGGCCATCTAGGCTGCGGTGTCATGCATACTGCCTTCAGATCGGCGGCGGCGGCGTGGAGGGCCTGGTGGTCTCGTCGGCGGTACCTCCGGTCAGATCTGTTCTGACCGATGCGATCGGCGGTGGTGGTCATCTCTTCCGTCAGAGGTGGTCGGCCCGAGGCTGGGTGTTCGGATCTTCGGATTCGTGATCCAGTACTGGCTGCGAGTCGGGGAGACATAGTTGCCGGTGAAAACCGAGCCGACGGCAGGCGATGGCGGCGTTCAACGTCGTTACCTTGATGAAGGCATCGTTGTGTGACTTATGTCGACCCACTCGTATTGCTCTGAGGGAAACCCTAGGATCTGGTCTTCCAGATCGGACGATGGCGGCACTGCGGTGGCGTTTCTCTCTTGGGAGCATCGTTTGTGGAGTAGTGCTGGTGGTCAGAGGCAGGAGGTGGAGCGGCTTCGTCTTGCACGGAGCTTCGGTGGAGATGTCAAGTCATGCCTGGCCGACAGGTGCTACGCTTTGTCATGCCTGGTTGGCAGGTGCTACGCACGACAGATCCTCCAGAGACTTCAAGCTGTGTCGGCTGGTGGTACTTGGCGGCATGGTGCTGAGGTGTACCGGCGGCGACCGCGACGTGCTCAGCAGTTCGCGCGCAGGGTGGTGGTGCCGTTGGGCACCGTGGTGGCGTTGACGGCAGTTAGACTGGACAATGATGATGCGTCAGTACAGTTCTGAAGATGGAGTAGTGGCAGTTGGCGGCGGTGACCTCTGAGAGCGCACCGGACTGGTGTGTGCCCCATACCCGGCATGTAGCTTGGTTGGGGCCTCAGGTCTTAGATGTTAGGCTTTGCTGCGAGGTCTGTGGTATTAGGTCCGAACTATCAGCATCCCTTTATCAGCTGGATAGGAGTAGCGACAGTTGTCGCCTAGACGGTGGCTTCAGACTTACTGCTGTATTTATTTATAAGGTCTTTTGTGAATAATTAATAAAATGACTGCATGCATCGCTCTGATGCAGAGGCCGGGGTAATCCTCCTTCTCTAAAAATATTGCTGCAGCTGGGAGCCGCGTTTCATTTTTGTTTTCAGCTTCCGCTTCCGGGGTTCAAGATAGATATTACGCCTTTTTTTTATTCGGCCCATGTCAAAGATGAAATGGGCCTACGGTCCTGTTGTTTGCCTTGTGCAGTAGGCCAAAGGCCCGCGGCCCGCAACCCAAACCCCCGCGTCCATGGCTGGCTTATCCCCTCCTCCGCTTCCCCCACGCTCTCAGTCAGCCAGTCGCATTCGTCTCCTCCCCAAAGCTCGCTCGCGTCCATGGCGGGGGTGGGAGGCGGACTCCTCTCCCTCACTCTGTCCGCACCCTCAAGCTCCAACTCGGCCTCGTTCCTCCTCCTCGCCGCCGGCGACTCCCCACGGCGCCGCTTAGCCGTCCCACGGAGAGGAGGCGCCAGGGTAAGCTCTGCCCCCCACTCCCCCCAAATTTTTTGTTCTCCTCATGGCGCTTAGAAGTCTATGTTTATATTTAGGAGTTAACTCTCGGGGTGGGTTTATGACCCCTCGTTTGATTCTTCCAAGAAAAAAAGATTACTGTCATTTCCTTTTGGGTTCAGTTACGACAGACATTTTTGGGTTGGAAGGTTGAAATTTGCAACAGCTCTGTTCCTAGATTAGACTGGTATTTAATCATTCTTGTAGTTTTTCAGTAATCCTGTCCGGCTTGTGTAGATGTTTGATTTGGTGCGGTGTAGTGACTGTATGTATGTACATATCTGACTAGGGAGATAGCCGGAGGAGATGGAATTGCCAAATAACTCGCTGTGCGGGCGAGGCGAATGTGGTGACCGAGGACGATACGGCGAATGTTTCTGCTGATGCCACCACAGACCAAGCTGCCGATGATACCGCCCATGTGCTCGAGTCCTTGAACCCTGACGACGCTGATTCAGTTGCCTGGATAAAGCAGCAGCCTCTCCCTTATCCTGTAGTAAGTACACAAGTAATGATTCACAAACATTGGTGCCGGGAATGGGGTGACGGACAACGGGTTGTAATGCAGGATGCTCTGGAGCCATACATAAGCAAGGAGACGGTGGAGCAGCACTGGGGAGTCCACCAGCGCATGCACGTGGACAGGCTCAACGGCATGATCAGCGGCAGCGAGTGGGAGCGGATGTCGATTGGGCAGATTATGCTCGCCTCATTCAACAAGGGCAGGGAGCCACCCCATGCTCCCTTCTTCCATGCCGCACAGGTAGCATTGCATGCTGTTTGGAAGGCTTGTGTATGCTTTAGATCCCTAATTCTTGGCCATGTTATGTAGGTATGGAACCATGATTTCTATTGGCGATCGATGAAACCTGGTGGTGGAGGCAAGCCCCCGGAACGGCTTCTGAAGTTTATAAACAGGGACTTTGGATCCTATGACGGCATGATCAAACAATTCATGGATGCCGCACTAACTCAGTTCGGTTCTGGATGGGTTTGGCTTTCTTGTAAGTGATGCTAAAGTCCTCTTTTGTTAGATTTTTGTACCAGTTTCAGAACTTGCCCCAAGTGGTGTGAATGTGATGGAACTGAACTCTGCTCTGTAACTGGTTCTAGACAAGGGGAGCAAGTTACCTCATGTGAAGTCAAAAAGCCCAATCCCATCTGACAATTATGGTAGGCTGGTCATCTCAAAGTCTCCGAATGCTATCAATCCTCTTGTCTGGGGCCACTCTGTGAGTATTTACTTGCAAGGCTGCAACTGTTTTTCCCTGTATCATCATGCAGTGTATAGTGTGCACTACTTCATTTTGGAAGCTTTGTATTGCCTCTTGCTATTTGTTCCGTTGACAAGAAAATATTTCCATTTATAAAAAATCTATTGTCTGTCTCCCCCATGCATACTATATATTCTACAGTGATCTGATATTTGTATCTGTCTATTCTTGTTGGCAGCCACTCCTTGCGATTGATGTTTGGGAGGTATGTATGCATATTTCATATTCTTTTCCATGCATTTTCCTTAATAAAAGTTAACTTTGCTAACCAATTCGCTGGCTTGGGAACAGCATGCCTACTACCTGGATTATGAGGTTAGATGTCGATGGTGCTTATGATTTCTAGTGGTTATATTTGCCATATCCGCCACTTAGTTTGTTCTTGTTACATGACTGCAGAATCGAAGGGCTGAGTATGTCTCTGCAGTCCTAGAGAAGCTCGTGTCATGGGAAATGGTGGAGTCCAGGCTCCGGAAAGCTGTTCTGCGAGCAATAGAAAGAGACGGTCACACCAGCCCGAAGCAGCGAAGGAAGCAACTTCTGTCCCAGGCTAAAGGCCGCGTCGGGGATGCAAGCACCAGCGGTGAGGCAAGAAGGCGACCAAGAAGTAAGGATCAGCAGGCCCCTTCCAGCGTGACAATGGTGCCAGCAGGCGAGGCGGTACCAAACTGAGCCATGAGCCTTTGAAGGTTGGCGACCAGTAGCTAGCACGGGCAGGCAGCTAGAGCCGCATGTCCAAAATCCTCTAGAGCGGCAGTCTCTGAAGAACGCGTGCACCGCCCTGCAGGCACCATTTTGCTTCCTGGTGACCGTTGTAGCACAATTTGCATGCCGCTGTTTTTGTCAATGTTTGTCTAATAGGAGTACTGTAGTGTCTGTACTGCTTGAGCAACACGCAGCAATGCTGGATAGGCTAAATTTTGGTAAGTAGCCTCAGGGTTTGATGTCCTGTATTTGTTTAGAGATAGGCTTAGGAGGTAGGCACTTGGGACTCTGGTTTTTGTAGAAGAGGAAGCAGAGTTTCTGCCCCTTTTTGGTCATAAACATCAGCAATTTTCTTTTGATGCTCACAAGGTTATTCCTCCTATTTGAGTCCAACTGAGAAGAGGTATCTTTTGGTCCATCTCTATCCAACTATATTGCCGCCGGATGCCCAAATGTCTGTGTTATGGATCCATGCATCCAGATCCATCCATCCATGTTGATCTATCTGTCCATCTATACGCAGTCAAGCAACCCAACCGAGGACAGGATTCATTTGGCTGTTAAAAAGAGAGCAGGAACCATTTGGCCCATTAATCCTTTCTATCTGATTGACGATATATTTTTGCGCAAAATCTTAGTTTGAAACTGCAATGCTGATTTGAGTGGGATCTAGTTCTTTATGTTGTGCGGAATTTTTATTGGACCTGAAGTGTGTGGGTATTTGTAGTTGAAATCACTATTTTTATGGCAGGGAAAGTGTTTTCATCATTTGAAATGTATGCCACAGTTTCATATATCGAGCAAAAGCATGTTGCCTGTATTGTCTTATTTTTTTCTCTCCATATGTTTCATCTTTCATGTGATATATGCATTTCTAGTCTCTGTAATTTAGAAAAAAGTATCTTTTCCGTCCCTTAATTAATTGCTAAGTGTGGAGTTCGTCCCTGAATTATAAAACCGATAACATGCGCCTTCAACTTTCGAAACCGGGCAACTTTGGTCTGTCTCTTGAACTGTAGTGGTTTTCTCTGATGACGTGGCATGTTAAAAAAAAAAAATCTTGAGCAACACTTGTCCACGCCCACCAGCTGTTCGTCAATATGCCTCTGCGGCCGAGTTCGCGAGGACGTGCCATGTGATGTGCAGGTTCTGCATGGCCGGCGCGAGGCAGAGCAGTAGCACGCCGGCGATGGAGGAGCTAGTGAAGCTGCAGCTGAAGAAACGCGACGAAGCCGGGTTCGACGATGAGCCGGCCGGACTCGCCCAAAAACGATGGACACGGAAAAGCCCTCCCAAAATAGCTGCAATCGTCCGGGCCGCTCCCGCCCCCAAGCCCGCTCCGCGCCACCCACGCCGCATGCCGTTCGACCGTCCGTCGCCACCGCCGGAGCACCGCGACGCCCTCGCTCGCCCCCCAAGAATAGCCGGCGTGCTCCGCATATAAACGCCACGGCAAAGCACGCACGTCGCCACCGCACCACGACCACGCAAACAAACAAGCATCCGCACCTCCAGCTCCCAAGCACCCAGCAAGCCGACCGGCCACATGGCTCGCGCCCTCTTCATCGTCGCGCTCCTCCTGGCCGCCGTCGTGGTGGCGCCGTTCGCGCAGGCGCGCAACGTGGTCACGGAGGACAAGAAGGCCGCCGCCAAAGAGGAGAAAGAGGCTGAATCGCCGGCGCCCACGGCTGAATCGACCGCCGAGGGGCCTGCCTCCCAGCCCTCTGCGGCGGATGCGCCCGAGCCTAGCAGCTCTGACTGAGCGGCCTACTCGCCCCCGGCCTGGCCGCCGGACAGAGATCGGTCTACGAGTGGACCACTGATCCGTCCGGGGATGATAGACCTGTGTGTGTGATATATTTTCAGGGAATATACATGAGTGCCAATGTTTTTGACAAAATATTGCTTCGTCAACATTTCATGAAATTTCAGTATGTTCCACTATTAACGAAGGTCATGTCAAAAGTCTTGGATTGTTCGAGCTTTAGATATATTTTAGTAAGATAAGAGTTAATTTCACTTTCTACCCCCAAGTTTCAGGTCAGTGACAAATATTACCCCATTTAGCGAAAATTCTCAATTTATAACCCATTTAAGCATACTTGTGCCATACTTACCTCATTTAATGTTTTTCCCCAATTTTAATGTTGGCTGGGATTAATTGCCAGATGTACGAGTTTATTTGGTCGATCGTTTTTTCGGCATGCTTTTTGGTTTTCTTTGTTTGGCACTATGCCTGGTGCAGCCGCACCTGCCCACTTTGGTTGAGCCGGGAGAGTGCGCAATTCCAATCTGGCGTGAAAGAGACGAGGCGGGTCGGCCGCGCGACGCCCGGTCAGGCCGTGGTGCCTGGACGAGGAGACCTGTGCGGCGATGCTTGCGCCCTCAGCCGCCACTGCGCCCTCCGCCCATGTGCCCTCGGACCAAATTTGGCGGCCATCCCGGATGAGCTGCTGAAGCTGAGGTTTCTTGGCGGGGCCCCGAAACCTGGGGAAGAACCATGCGTGCAGCCCACCAGGGTTCAAATTCTGGTGCTCGCATTTATTTCTGGATTTATTTCAGAATTTCCGGCGATGCGCATTCAGTGGGAGGAGACGTTTCCGTCGACGATGAGGTGACTACGGTGACTTCGTAAATTTCAAGATGATATGCCGGCTCAGTCTTTCGGAGATGCTCATAGGGATAGGGTGTGCGTGTGTGCGTTCATAGGGGTGCGTGTATGCGCGTGTATATGAGCGCTTACGTCTGTACTGTGTTAAAAAAAAAGAAGCTAAGTGTATCACGAGGCATGGTACGCCAAGTCTTCATTGTATCAGATTTTTTTAATCATAAACCGGCTAGTGTCGGTCAAGCACATTAAAAACAGGGATATGAGCGTTCCCTACCCTAGCCGCCGCCACACGCCAGGCGACTAGGGAGGCGATCTTCTTCCACCGATCTCCACCGGCTAGGGCACTGGCCCCCTCTCCCTCCGCATCTCCGGCGGCAGGAGGGAGGAGGGATCCCGTTCCTCCGCTCTGTAGTTAGGGTTTGGATTTGTAAGTCGTGGTGCGCCGTTGGGGTGATGAGAGTGGCGCCCGGACGAATAAATCTTCCTCAACTTCACTCCCACACCGGCGGTGCTCTTCATGGCAGCGTCTCCGAGTTGATGGCAACGTATGCTTGCCGATCCTTCAGATCGGTAGCATTAGGGTTCAAGGATAGTGTCGGCGAGGCGGCGGCGGCGACTCCATCAGATGCGTCTCTCCTTCTGCTCTGTCCCCGTTGCTGCGTCGTTGTCTCCGACGTCATGGTGGTGTAGGGAGGTTTTGTCTTCCAGAAGTACGCGCAGACAGTTGTCTACGCAAGTGACAGCTGGATGATGGTGCATCTTGTGCTGGGTTTGTGGTTGGAGGTTGACCGTTCTGGTTTCCTCCTCCGACGTTGTAGTCGTGCGGAGGTGTCAGTTCTGAAGTTCGATGGCGTGTCCGGGGACATGTTGCCCTGGTCTGATTCTTTCAACGACAATGATTTTGCTTCAAGCAAACTACTTTGGAGGTCCGTAAAGCTGCTGATCAGCGATGGAGCCGCGTCGAGCTCGGGTAAAGAGGTGATCTGTCTTCTTTTCCTTAGTGGAGAGGGACAGACGCTGTTTTTTTGCATAGGATTATTCTATCTTTTCAGTCCTGTAATGTCGATGTTTACGTGGCTTGTAACCGAATCTTTATTTTATTAATGAGACACATAGTGTCATGCAAAAAAAGCACATTAAGAACAGTAAAACTGCACCTAATCTCTGTCCTCTCACGAATTAGGCATTTTTGGCCGTTTGATTTCGTTTGTTAAACGTTACTGGCCGTCAGATCTAAAGTAAACGCTATGTTCGCCGCGAACTGACCTGAAGTCGCAAGGGCAGCTACTCCCGTAGCTATTTTGTAGCCCTGTGGTTAATTGGGCCACTTTTCCTGCTCAGCCCAAGGCAGCGAAGCCCGGTTAAAATGGGCACCTCCCTCCCTTCGCTGCTCAGGCTGCCCCCTCCTCTCCCCGCCGCCACCCACGACAGCATCTCCTCCCTCCTTGCTTAGTCGCCGCCTATGCCTCCGCATCCCTTGCCTGCCTCGTGGCCACCCGCGCCGACCCTCTCGCCCATGACGACGGATCCTTCCCTCCCCAACATCTCTCGCGACCTAGGCGAATCCTCCCGGCACTGTCGCTGACAAGAGCAACCGGAGCAGCGACGCCCGACGACTTGCCCGGTGAAACTAACAACGATGATGTGGGCATGACGTGATGCAGAGTTTCTCGGCGGAGCTGAGGAGAGGCGAAGAAGATGGTGGACATCATGTTCCTGCGCCTGGAGCTCCTCTGCACCACGCCACCACCCATCTTCTTTTTGCTGTAAGGGCAGGGTAGACGAACTCCTTCGATGCTAGCGTACCTCCCGGTCCTAGGGCGGACCCTAGGTGTCGCCGCCAAGACCTCCTGCTCGTGTATCCACTGCCAGTCGTCCAGTAAACTGTGACGCCCCCGGCCCGATCGTGCACTAATCATACACGCAAATGCACACGATCAAGCCTAAGGACTCACGGAAAGATATCACAACACAACTCTAAAACATAAATAAAGTCATACAAGCTTTATATTACAAGCCAGGGGCCTCGAGGGCTCGAATACATAAGCTTGCGTACAAGCATCAGCGGAAGCGTCAGATATCTGAGTACAGATATGAAACAGAAACAGAAAGGCCTTTAGAAAGGCGGGGCAAAATAAAACACTACGATCGAAAGGCGTAGGCCTCCTGCCTGGGACCCTCTGATCCTACTCCTGGTCGTCAGTCCAACTCGTCGTAGTATCCATCCTCGGGATGGTAGTAGTAGTCGATTGACGGGGCATCTGTCTCAAGGGGCTTCATCCTCTGGTCACGACAAACTGATATGGGGAGAAAAGGAAAACAAAGCAACCGTGAGTACTCAGAAGTACTCAGCAAGCAAGGATCTACACTACATATGCAACATTTTCAAGGGGAGGCTGTATATATGGACTGGGCTGCAGAAATGCCAGAATAGAGAGAAGGCCTAGTCCTATCGAAGACTAGCATCTTCAGCGGTCTTGCAGCAGTAGAAGAGAGTAGAACAGTTCAATATAATGTAGCAGTATCATTAAGTCTCATCCTCACCCAGAGATCCTTTCTCGACTCCCTGCGAGAAAGCAATCCCAGAGCCATACAGTCATCAACCTCGTCCGGAGATCCCTTCTCGACTCCCTGCGAGAAGCAATCCCAGAGCCATAGTATCCAAGTATCCAGTTCTAAATTGTATCAATCAGGATACAACTCCGAGTGTCCTTTACCGTAGGACCGGCTATCGATAGAAGTTTTCTTCTCTGCAGGGGTGCACCAACTTACCCAACACGCTCGATTAACTCCGGCCGGACACACTTTCCTGGGTCATGCCAGGCCTCGGCCAAACGACACATCGCAACCCTACCTACAGCTCAGCAGAGAGGTCCCCGCCGGTCTACATCCTAAGCGCAAGGGGGTCTTGGCCATCGCCCCTCACCCTCCGGGTCGTTGCGCACATGGCCCAGATCCAAGCACCACCGCAATGGCGCCAATCACTCCATGCCGCACTGCTGAACTGGACGTCTGACAGAGCTTTCGGCTGATGCATACGATGCAGAACGCCCATACTATGCCCACGTGATGGTTAGTGCTATCAGACCAGAGGCCTGCTCGGATCAAATATCCAAATCGTTAGGACTAGGGGCTTGCGGTAACGAGCAGAGACTCATGAAAGATGTGACCCCGTCGCCCCATCTCGAGGACTTGCTGCAAGGGTTAAGAATGCCCGGCCGCGCCTCGTATTCATCACTCGGGCACCACACTGGCACCCGTCTTCACAACACTCGCCTCTCAGGCGCACGCGGGTACCCCTCAGGGTCGACCTGCCTATCCAAGTAACAGTGTAAAGTCCAAGTATCCGTGTGTCCATAACATCAGGGGAATCCGAGGTATCACCCTCATTGGATTCCTACTCGATGTAATCGTCAAGGTGAACTCGGAGGAATCACCCTCGCTGGGTTCACACTTGAGGTGTCGTACGACGGCGTCGTTATCGGAAGCGGTGAAGGAGGAATCACCCTCGATGACCACGACCGAATAGCTACTCTACAGAGTTAACATCAGAAGTGCTACACGAGGTATCACCCTCGGCACTCGATAGTAACGCTGCAGTGTCGTTACAACTAGGGGGGGTGATGTGCGGTGTTGGGGCCTGGTCTTCAATCCCGTTGATCGGGTCTTCTGACGATCCAGCGCGGCAGTCGGGATAAGTGGGGTCACTGATAGGTCTCTACCCAGCCTATACTAAACAGTTTAGGATATGCAGGTAATTATCAACAGCAGGTTACAATAAACAGGCTATGCATCAGAATAGGTAAAGCAGCAGCAGCAGCAATTCTAATGCAAGCATGAGAAATAGAATGGGCGATATTGGTATGATCAAAGGGGGGGCTTGCCTGGTTGCTCGGCGGCAAGGGCAAGGTTGTCAATGGTGTCTTCGGGCTCGGGAGCTGCGTCGGCCTCGGGGACGACGTCGGTGTCGGGGGCTACCGAGAGAGAAGAGGGGGAGGAAACAGTATAAATATAGAGCAAACATGAGCAACACAAAGCACGACATGACAATGTGCACTGTCGGGTGTGTCCTAGCGTATGGTTGCACGTCACTGAGGAAGGAGGAATCCATCCGGGAAAGTATTCCCGGGGTCCGGCATTTCGGACAGACGAAAAGAGGGGAACGGTTGCATGTTCGGATAGTTAGGGACGTGTGGCGGACGAATGGACCGCGAATTCGGATTCTTCTCGTCGTTCTGAGCAATTTTCATGTATAAAGTTTTTCGATCGGAGTTACGGATTAAAAGATATGATTTTTCAAAGTTTAAATCAATTTTCTGGAATTTAAATATTTATTTAAATTCAAATTATCCAAAACAGTGCAGAGTGACGTCATCGTGACGTGTTGCTGACGTCAGCAGTCAACAGTGGATTTGACTGGGTCAAACTGACATGGGGGTCCCACATGTCATTGACACAATGTTAAACCAGGATTAATTTTAATCTAATCTAAACTAATCAGTAGGTGGACCCACACGTCAGTGTCTAAACTAAATAACAATTAATTAACTTAATCATTTAATTAATTAATTCAATTATTATTATTAATATTATTTTTATTTTCATTTTTTTTGTTTCTGGGCCGTGGGCCCCACGATCAGTGGCCAGGGGCCAACCGGGCGCTGGGCAGCGCCAAACAGCGCGGACGAGCGGGCGCCCGACCCGGGCGATGGCCGAGCGGGCACGGCTGGGTGCCGGCGCGCGCGAGGGCGGCCGCGGGGGAGCAGGGACCGGCGCAGGAGGGGGCCGGCAGCTGCGTAGTGGGCAGCGGCGGTGGCGGCGCGAGGCACCAGCAGCTGCAGGCGGCGGTGAGGCGAGCAGCGAGCGGGGCGATGCGGGCGCGCGTGCGGGGCAGCTGCGGCCAGCGGCAGCAGTAGGTGGAGCAGCAGCAGCACGCGCAAGCGGCATAGGCGACGAGCACGACCGGCAGCGGCGAGGCCGCGTGCGGGCGAGGCGCGGCTCGGGCGCGGCGGGCACAGGGCCGGGCGTGGGGCGCGCGGTGGTGGGCTACGGGGGTGGGGGGGGAGCGGGGTCCCGGCCGTGGCCGGAGGTGACTCACAGGGGAGGGTGGGTCGAGCTGGCCGACGGGCAGCGGTGGCCGGCGGTGGAGGCAACGGGGGGTGGGGACGGCGGGCGCAGGAGGGCGTCGGGCGGCGGGGCTTCTCTCCCGATCTGATCCAAAACCAGGGGAGGAGAGGAGCGAGGCGACGGGCTGGCGGTGTCGAGGACGGAGTCGAGGGGCCAAGGCGGCGACGGTCGAGGCGACGGCGGCGTCGGGCGGCGGCGTTTGCCCCGATCCGATCTGGATCGGGGAGGGGGACGAGGAGTGAGCGAGGGGGGGGGGGGGGGGGGGGGCGAGTGGGGGGTTGTGGGCTAGGGTTACCGGGGTGGGGGTAGATGCAGGGGTGGGGAGGCAGCTGGGCCGGCCTGGTGGTCCAGCTGGGCCACGGCCCAGTTGGTCCGGGGGGAAGGGCTTTTCTTTTTTATTTTTATTTTTTTAATTTCTTCTGTCTTTTTCTTTATTCATTTTCTGTTTTTCCTGTTTGCAAATAATTAGGCCCCAAAATGATTTTTACTAAACAAGTGACCTAACCCAAAATTAGCAGTGCATTATACCCTAACTCCAAAAATTAGTTTGGGGTATTTATCATTTCATATTTATTTATAGGTCATTAAATATTGTTTTCCAGCCACTATTTGAGGATGTTCAAGCTAATTACCTAGCTCCAAAAATGTTGGGTTCAATTTTAGAATTGTCTCTGCAATATTTTTTATTTATCGAACATTTTAGTTTCTGGGTTTGAGCAACTTTTATTTTCCACTTTTATTTAAATTTGGATTTTTACTTAGGAGTTGAAATGCAATATGATGTTAATGCTAATCATGCACTGTTAAACATGATGACATGGCATAATCAAAAGGGTGATTACTGTAGTTAACCACCGGGGGTGTTACATAAACAAGCTCGTGACCACTTTGCCGCTGGTATGTTCGCACCTCCCTCCTTACGGTCGCGCCACCGCTACCTGATGTGTGGATGTGCGGCATCTGATTTTTGGGGCGCCGGTTAGGCGGACACGATGCTACTCGGTGCAATACACGCTGATACGTCTCCAATGTATTTAATTTTTTTTATTGTTCCATGCTATTATATTACAAATCTTGGATGTTTTATATACATTTACAAGCAATTATATATCATTTTTTGGGACTCACCTATTAACTTAGTGCCTAGTGCCAGTTGCTGTTTTTTTGCTTGTTTTTGGTTTGGCAGAATATCAGTACCAAACGAAGTCCAAATGCCACGAAACTTTTTGGAGATTTTTTTCTGTACATAAAAGACCCTGGAAGCTTTGAGAGGGGACAAGAAGATGGAGCAGTGGCCCATGAGGCACCAGGGCGCGCTCAAGGGTAGGGCACGCCCTGGTGGCTCATGGGGCCCATGTGGCTCCGTTTGACCTAACTCTGCCTCTATAAATTCTTAAAATTAGGAAACACACAGAGGAGTCCATGAAATACTTTTTCCGCCACCGCAAGCCTGTGTTCTCGCGAGATCCCATCTGGGAACCTTTTCTGGCACTCTGTCGGAGGGGAATCGATCACGGAGGGGCTCTACATCAACCTTGCTGCCGTTCCAATGATGCTTGAGTAGTTTACCACAGACCTACGGGTCCATAGTTAGTAGCTAGATGGCTTCTTCTTTCTATTTGATGTTCAATACAATGTTCTCCTTGATGTTCTTGGAGTTCTATCCGATGTAATGACTTTTTGCGGTGTGTTTGTTGGGATCCGATGAATTATGAATTTATGATCAGATTATCCATGAATATTATTTGAGTTTTCTCTGAACTCTTTTATGCATGATTATTATAGCTTCGTATTTGTCTCCGATCTATTGATTTGGTTTGGCCAACTAGATTGATTTATCTTGCAAAGGGAGAGGTGCATTGTAATGGGTTTGATCTTGCGGTGCTCAATCCCAGTGACAGAAAGGGACATGACACGTATGTATCGTTGCTATTAAGGGTAAAAAGACGGGGTTTATTCATGCGTGAGTTTACTTTGCCTACATCATGTCATCTTGCTTAAGGCGTTAATCTGTTCTTTATGAACTTAATACTCTAGATGCATGCTGGATAGCGGTTGATATGTGGAGTAATAGTAGTGGATGCAGAATCGTTTCGGTTTACTTGTCTCGGACGTGATGTCTATATACTTGATCATTGCCTTGGATATCGTCATGATTATTTTCTTTTCTATCAATTGCCCAACAGTAATTTGTTTACCCACCGTATGCTATTTTCAAGAGAGAAGTCTCTAGTGAATATGGCCCCCGGGTCTACTTCTATCATATATTAAAAATCCTAAAAATACCTCGCTGCAATTTTAATTTATTTTTTATTTTTGTTCGATCTATCTATCTACCTATCACCATACAATTTAATCTTGTAATTAACCGCCAAGGGATTGACAACCCTTGTTCGCGTTGGGTGCAAGGATTTGTTACTTTGTGCGCAGGTACTGCTAACGAGTTGTTGCGTGATTCTCCTACTAGATTAATAACCATGGTTTCATAAATGAGAGAAATATTTATCTCTACTGTACTGCATCATCCCCTCCTCTTTGGGGAAAAACCCAACACAGCTCATAAGTAGCAGGAAGGATTTCTGGCGCCGTTGCCGGGGAGACATCATCAACATCTATCAAGTACCTACGCATAAAATCTCATCTCCTTGCATTTACTTTATTTGCCATTTGCCTCTCGTTTTCATCTCTCCCACTTCTAAAACATTTTCATAAAAAACACAAAAATAATTTCGTTTGCCTTTTTGTTCGTTTGTTTGTTTGCTTGCTCGCTTGCTTTTATTGCCTTCATGTCAACACTCAAAAACAGGAAACGAAACAAGAAAAGTAAACACATACGGATCCTCATCCACCTGCTAATATTTTCAAAAAAATCCAATTATGATGAACCAATTGCTAGTGAGTTGAGTGCACTAGATTATCTTTATAAAGTTTTGCTTCAAATTCATGAGTCTTAAAATTGTGATGAAGTGTTAAAAAAGGAAATTTATAAAGTGATTCACGATAGCTTCTTGAATGAAAAGCATGATTGCAATGATGTTATTGTAAATTCTATTAATGACAATTGTGCTAATGATATGCAAAACCCCAAGCTTGGGGATGGTGATTTTGTTATATCCACTACTTATCCCAATGATCTTGATTGGGGTGATAATGCTTCTTATGATTTTGAAATTTTATTTAAGCTTCATGATGAATATGATATTGATAATAATGTTTGCAATAATATTGATAGTGGGTTTGGAAGAGTGTCTACTTTAGGTAAAAAGAATCCCACATATTCGGAGAGTGTTCAGTATTATGACTTTTTTATGAAAGTGGGTTTGAATAGATCATGACTTTAGTTGATGATAACCCACTATTTTGGAAGAATGTCAACTTTGCATGCGTCTGGATCATGTAGTGAATATTTCATATGATAGGTATATTGTTGAATTTGATTATGATCCTAGATGTAATTATTATGAGAGAGAAAAATATGGTTGTAGAAATTTTCATGTTACTAAATTACCTCTCGTTATGTTGAGACCGTCAATGTTTTATTCTTCTCCCTTGCATATGCTAGGTATTTCTTGTCTTGACAATTTGTTTGCTTATAAAATGCCTATGCATAGGAAGTATGTTAGACTTAAATTTGTTTGTCATATGATACATGATGCTCTCTTAGTGTTTAAATTATTATCTTTTATGCGAGCATCATTGAAATATCAAGCCTACCTTAATGGCTATAAAGAAAGAGCTTGTTGGGAGACAATCCAATAGTTATCATTTTCTTTTTTTTGTGTGCACACAATTATGCTACTGTTATGGTTGTGTTTTTGTGCTTTAATTAGTGTTTATGCCAAGGAAAGCCTTTGGGATGATGTGGATGATAGTTGATTTGATTCTATGAAAAAACAGAACCTTTTGCGCCCAGTAGCAGAATTGTTTAAATTCACTGGAACGTGATTTTGATCTGAATTTTTTTCACATGCTTGATATATAAATTTCCCACGTTGTACTAATTTTTCAGAATGTTGAAAGTTACAGAAGTATGAGAATAATTCAGGTTACTACATACTGTTTTGTTTTTGACAGATTCTGTTTTTGATGCGTTGTTTGCTTGTTTTGATGAATCTATGGATTGTATCGGGGGGTATAAGCCATGGTGAAGTTAGAATACAGTAGGTATAATGCAAAAATTAAATATGAATGAGTTTGCAACAGTACTTAAAGTGGTGATTTGCTTTATTATACTAATGGATCTCACGAAGGTTTTGATAAGTTTTGTGTGATTGAAGTTTTCAAGTTTTGGGTGAGATCATGATGGATGAAGGAATAAGGAATGGCAAAATCCTAAGCTTGGGGATGCCCGAGGCACCCCAAGGTAATATTCAGGGACTCCCAAGCAACTAAGCTTGGGGATGCCCCGGAAGGCATCCCCTTTTTCTTCTAATTAACGACCATCGGTAATTTTACTTGGAGCTATATTTTTATTCATCACATGATATGAGTTTTGCTTGGAGCGTCCTGTATTATATGAGTCTTTTCTTTGTTTGCTTTTTAGTTTGTCACAATCATATTTGCTGCACACACCTATTTGAGAGAGCCACACGTTTATCATGATTTGTTAGAATGCTCTATGTGCTTCACTTAAATCTTTTTAGCTACGCAGTGGCTCTATGTGCTTCACTTAAATCTTTTTGAGCACGGCGGTGACTATATTTTGAAGAAATACATGCACTCTCATGCTTCACTTATATTATTTTGAGAGTTGATAAGATTATATTTTGAAGAAATACATGCACTCTCATGCTTCACTTATATTATTTTGAGAGTCGATAAGATAATATTTTGAAGAAATATTTGCGCTCTCATGCTTCACTTATATCCTTTTGAGAGTTGATAATTGTAATGATAATTTGCACAAGATATGAATTTGGTCCCAAAGTGATAAATATTCAAGAGGGATATAATAAAAACTTTCATGAAAGATCATTGGATATGATAAGTTTGATTCCTTGCAATAGTTTTGCGATATGGAGATGATAATATGTGAGTCATGTTAGTGAGTAATTGTGGTTTAGTAAGAATATTGGTGTTAAGGTTTGTGATTCCCTATGCAAGCACGTTAAGTCAATAGTTATGCAACGAGAAGTTATATCCTACTTATGGTGCATTATTCAGTGTTAGTTATGTTCAATGCATGTTTATGACCGTTTTCATTTTTTGGTTGGTCGCTTCTCAATCTATTTGCTAGCCTTCATTTGTACTAAGCGGGAATGCTGCTTGTGCATCCAACTCCTTAAAAATAAATTTGTGCCAAATGAGTCCACCATACCTACCTATATGCGGTATTTTCATGCCGTTTCAAGTAAATTTGCATGTGCCAACTCTAATTTTCAAAATAAATTTCCGTTTTGTGTGCCCGTACCGCTCATGTGGCGACAGGGGGTGGCTAATGTTTTCCATGCTAGACGGGTTATTCTCATGATGAGTGTTTATTCATTTGTCATTGCACGAGAGTGTGGAAGGTAATAGCTAGGGATGCCTAGTCCTGAAATGAATTTTTTTAATATGATGATAATAATAAATTCTTTGGAAAGTGTTGGTATGGAAGGCACCCATGGATACAGCTAGCCATGGCTTGTGAAAGAATGGTGGAAAGAAAATAAACTTTTTTTTTTCTGTTTGGGAACAGACTATAATGTGTCTAGCATAGAAGATATTGGGAACTTTCGGTCGTAGCATTGACAGGAAAAGCATGCTTCTCAAAAAAAAATTATCTCTAATTTAAGCCTTGAGCTCTAGTACCTCTGCAAATCTCTGCTTCCCTCTGCGAAGGGCCTATCTATTTTACTTCTATGCAATTTTTTATTTTGAGTCTCCATCTTCTCTTATAAAGCACTAACTAGGGAACACTACTGTCATACTTGTGTATTGGATGTAGCTAATGTTGAGTTTGTTTCATTAATGGATCAATGATTGAGCATAATGGGCTAGGGATAACTTTCTTTAGCGTTGATATTTTGAAAGACATGGTTGCTTGTTAGTATGCTTGAGTATTGATGTCTTCATGTCAAATTATAGACTATTGTTTTGAATCATTCAAGTCCAAATGTCCATGCAACAAAAGAAAATATTATATGATGAATATAATAGGTAGCATTCCACATCAAAAATCCTGTTTTTATCATTTACCTACTCGAGGACAGCAAGAATTAAGCTTGGGGATGCTTGATACGTCTCTAATATATTTATAATTTTTGATTGTTCCAAGCTATTATATTATCAATCTTGGATGTTTTATATACATTTACAAGCAATTATATATCATTTTTTGGGACTAACCTATTAACTTAGTGTCCAGTGCCAGTTGCAGTTTTTTGCTTGTTTTTGGTTTTGTAGAATATCAGTACCAAACGAAGTCCAAATGCCACGAAACATTTTTGAGATTTTTTTCTGGACATAAGAGATGCTGGAGCTTCGGGAGGGGACGAGAAGATGGAGCAGTGGCCCACGAGGCACCAGGGCGCGCCCAGGGGGTAGGGCGTGCCCTGGTGGCTCGTGTGGTCCACATCTCTCCGTTTGACCTAACTCCGCCTCTTTAAATTCTCTAAAATCAGGAAACTAACATAGGAGTCCATGAAATACTTTTTCCGCCACCGCAAGCCTCTGTTCTCGCGAGATCCAATTTGGGGACCTTTTCTGGCACTCCGCCGGAGGGGGAATCGATCACGAAGGGGCTCTACATCAACCTTGCTTCCCTTCCAATGATGCGTGAGTAGTTTACCACAGACCTACGGGTCCATAGTTAGTAGCTAGATGGCTTCTTCTTTCTTTTTGATCTTCAATACAATGTTCTCCTTGATGTTCTTGGAGTTCTAATCGATGTAATGACTTTTTGTGGTGTGTTTGTTGGGATCCGATGAATTGTGAGTTTATGATCAGATTATCCATGAATATTATTTGAGTTTTCTCTGAACTCTTTTATGCATGATTATTATAGCTTCGTATTTCTCTCCGATCTATTGATTTGGTTTGGCCAACTAGATTGATTTATCTTGCAATGGGAGAGGTGCTTTGTATTGGGTTCGATCTTGCGGTGCTCAATCCCAGTGACAGAAAGGGACATGACACATATGTATCGTTGCTATTAAGGGCAAAAAGATGGGGTTTATTCATGCGTGAGTTTACTTTGTCTACATCATGTCATCTTGCTTAAGGCGTTACTCCGTTCTTTATGAACTTAATACTCTAGATGCATGCTGGATAGCGGTCGATGGGTGGACTAATAGTAGTAGATGCAGAATCATTTCGATCTACTTGTCTCGGACGTGATGCCTATATACATGATCATTGCCTTGGATATCATCATGATTATTTGCTTTTGTATCAATTGCCCTACAATAATTTGTTTACCCACCGTATGCTATTTGCAAGAGTGAAGCCTATAGTGAAAACTATGGCCCTCGGGTCTACTTCTATCATATATTAAAAATCCTAAAAGTACCTCACATCAATTTTACTTTATTTACTTTATTTTGTATTTTTGTTCGATCTATCTATCTATCACCATCCAATTTAATTTTGCAATTAACCGCCAAGGGATTGACAACCCCTTGTTCGCGTTGGGTGCAAGGATTTGTTATTTTGTGTGCAGGTACTGCTAATGAGTTGTTGCTTGATTCTCCTACTGGATTGATAATCTTTGTTTCATAACTGAGGGAAATACTTATCTCTATTATACTGCATCATACGCTCCTCTTCGGGAAAAAACCCAACGCAGCTCACAAGTAGCACACGCGGTGGGCACTGAAGGTGTTCTGAAGAGCAATGAAGGGGGGGATCCGGCGCACGTCACGGTATTCTCCAGTTAGCCTCGCTGACCAGTTGCAGGCACATCGTGACATGCTGCTCGAGGATTACCAGGACAATTTGTATTCTCGATGGGTACTACAAGGTCCATGCCTACCTGAAAATTTGTATTCTCGATGTATGCATGTGCTATGATTTGTCTTGCCTTATCTAATTTTGATGGCTTGCAATCAAGTGTCTATTCTCAAGATTAGATTAACTCCCATTCCAACATTTTCCTTATGGTTGTTCTTTGGCTACTATTAAATGAGTGGTATGTGCTTGCTGTTAGTTCTTTTATGTATATCGAGTGAAATTTTGTCCAAGCCAACATCATAGATTGACACCATATTTAGACTATTTTTATTCATGATGTTCCCTCTACTCCAAAATGAATGCAGGTTCTCCAGCTTGATGGATTCAAGGTCGGTTGTGATGGATTGGCCTGGTTCTGCTGGGTTGGAAGGCGAGGCACTCATTTCTACTTTAATGTTTTTTGCCTGAGAGTATTACGTTTGAATGCCCGCATCATCCTTGTTGAAAGTGCTAATGACTACAATGTGACATTATTTTTTTAGTAACATAAAGTTCAAAGCTTTATATAAAAAAATTGAAACATAATTTGTTTCGCATGTTCAAATGAAGTCGGGTTGACCATGAGGGTACCCGCGAGATAATGACGCAGCACGACCGGGCAGGCAGAGACCGCCCTAGGAGAGGGATGGGCCTGGCCCTTGTCGTAAGTCCGTGAGACAGGGCGCCAGGAGCACTGATCGTCTCCGCGAGCTACTAATACATTAACGGTTTGGATAACTGATCTGAGTAGGCCACTGGCCTTTTCGCACTAACCACCATGCGGGATAAGTTATGTGCACTTGCTGTTGTACGATTCTCCCGAAAGCTTTGTCAGACGTCCAGTTCAGCATTGCGGCACGGCTGGGCCGGCGCCATCTAGGACAGAGGTGGTGCCTGGGTCCGCCCTGCGCGCAACGACCCGGAGTGCTTAGGGGTGAGCGGCCGAACAACCCCTTTGCACTTTGGATGTAGACCGGCGGGGACTCTCTGCGGAGCCTAGTTAGGACTACGACGTGTTGATTATCTGAGGCCGGGCATTACTCGGAAAAGAGTGTCCGGTCAGAGATAATCGAGCGTGACGGGTAAGTTGGTGCACCCCTGCAGGGAAGTAATCTATTCGAATAGCCGTGTCCATGGTAATGGAAACTCGGAGTTGTATCTGGATCTACTGTAACTAGAACTGGATACTTGTGACACTAAACTGATATGATGGCTCCGGGATCGTTTCCTTGCGGGGTAGACATGGAAGGATCTCTGGGCGTTGCTATTTGCTACTTCTTGAGCTTGCGTTGTTGTTTCCCTTGAAGAAGAAAGGGTGATGCAGCAAAGTAGAGATAAGTATTTCCCTCAGTTAAGAACCAAGGTATCAATCCAGTAGGAGGAACAATCAAGTCTCTAATAGATGCACCTGCACAAACTAATAAACACTTGCACACAACGCGGAAAAGGGGTTGTCAATCCCTTCACGGTCACTTGCAAGAGTGAGATCTAATCGAGATAGATATAAAAGATAAATAAAAGGCTAAATAAAGTAAATGTAAATAAATTGCAACAAGGTATTTTTGGGTTTTTTGTTTTATAGATATGAAAATATATGATGAAAAATAGACCTGGTGGCCATAGGGTTCACTAGAGGCTTCTCTCTTGAAAGAAAACATACGGTGGGTGAACAAATTACTGTTGAGCAATTGATAGAAAAGCGCATAGTTATGACGATATCTGAGGCAATGATCATGAATATAGGCATCACCTCCGTGACAAGTAGACCAAAACGATTCTGCATCTACTACTATTACTCCACACATCGACCGACTCCTGCCTGCATCTAGAGTATTAAGTTCAAGAGAACAGAGTAACACATTAAGCAAGATGACATGATGTAGAGGGATAAACTCAAGCAATATGATATAAACCCCATCCTTTTATCGTTAATGGCAACAATATAATACATGCCTCACTACCCCTACTGTCACTGGGTGAGGACACCGCAAGATTGAACCCATCACAAAGCACCTCTCCCATGGCAAGATAGATCAACCTAGTTGGCCAAACCAAATCAATAGATCGGAGAGAAATACAAAGCTATTTTAATCATGCATAAAAGAGTTCAGAGAAGACTCAAATAATATTCATAAATAATCTGATCATAAACCCACAATTCATCAGATCTCAACAAACACACCGCAAAAGAAGATTACATCAGATAGAACTCTAAGAACATCGAGGAGAACATTGTATTGAAGATCAAAGAGACATAAGAAGCCATCTAGCTACTAGCTATGGACCCGTAGGTCTGTGGTAAGCTACTCACACATCATCGGAAGGCCAACAAGGTTGGTGTAGAGGCCCTCCGTGATCGAATCCCCCTCTGGCAGATTGCATGAAAAGGCCCCAAGATGGGATCTCACGAGAACAGAAGCTTGCGGCGGCGGAAAAGTATTTTTGTGGATGCTTCTGATGTAGAGGTAATATTTGGGTATTTATGGAGCAAGAATTAGGGTTAGGGAAGTCCTGAGGTGCCCACAAGCCTGGGGGCGCCCCCTAGGGCGCGCCCTCAGGGCTTGTGGCCCTCTTGTGGCTCCTCTGGCCTCCTCTCCAAGTCTCCTGGGTTTCTTCTGGTCCAAGAAAAATCATCGTAAAATTTTATTCCGTTTGGACTCCATTTGATATTGATTTTCTGTAAAAGACAAAAACAAGGAAAAAACAGCAACTGGCACTGGGCACTAGGTTAATAGGTTAGTCCCAAAAAATGATATAAAATAGTACCAAAATGCATATAAAACATCCAAGATGGATAATATAATAGCATGGAACAATAAAAAATTATAGATACGTTGGAGACGTATCAAGCATCCCCAAGCTTAATTCCTACTCGTCCTCGAGTAGGTAAATGATAAAAACAGAATTTTTGATGTGGAATTCTACCTAACATGTTTATCAATGTAATCTTTCTTTTATGTGGCATGAATATTTAGATCCATAAGATTCAAAACAGAAGTTTAATATTGACATAAAAACAATAATACTTCAAGCATGCTAATAAAGCAACTATAGTTTTTCAAAATATCATGGCCAAAGAAAGTTATCCCTACAAAATCATATAGTCTGGTCATGCTCTATCTTCATCACACAAAGTATTTATCATGCACAACCCCGATGACAAGCCAAGCAATTGTTTCATACTTTTAATGTTCTAAAGCTTTTTCATCTTTCACGCAATACATGAGCGTGAGCCATGGATATAGCAGTATAGGTGGAATAGAATATGGTAGAGGTTGTGTGTAGAAGACAAAAAAGGAGAAAGTCCCACATCAACTAGGCAAATTAATAGGCTATAGAGATGCCCATCAATTGATATCGATGCGAGTGAGTAGGGATTGCCATGCAACAGATGCACTAGAGCTATAAGTGTATGAAATCTCAAAAGAAAACTAAGTGGGTGTGCATCCAACTTGCTTGCTCATGAAGACCAAGGGCAATTTGAGGAAGCCCATCATTGGAGTATACAAGCCAAGTTCTATAATGAAAAATTCCCACTAGTATATGAAAGTGACAAAATAGGAGACTCTCTATCATGAAGAACATGGTGCTACTTTGAAGCACAGGTGTGGAAAAAGGATAGTAACATTGTCCCTTCTCTCTTTTGCTCTCATTTTTTCCTTTTTTTTTCTTTTGGGCTCTTTGGCCTCTTTTTTTGGGCTCTTTGGGCTCTTTTTTTTTTCGTCCGGAGCCTCATCTCTACTTATGGGAGAATCATAGCCTCCATCATCCTTTCCTCACATGGGACAATGCTCTAATAATGATGATCATACCACTTTTATTTACTTACAACTCAAGAATTACAACTCTGTGACACCCTGGTTTTGACAACTTTTTCTTTTCAAAATCTTTTTGGCTTTATTTGATTTCTGGATGGTTTTGAACCTTTTCAGTTGACTTTGGACTTGTGAGTCCTTGAACCTCTTTCCCTAGTGACCCAAAACCCTCATCACCTTGCCAAAACCTTGCCACACCTCTCTTGGATCAAATTCCAATTTTTATCTTTTCCCAATAATATATTTTCTTCCTTGGGAAACTATGTCATCACTATGGGTTGTGAAGCAACCTATAGTTCTGATGACCAGAAAGATCCCAAACTCATGTCACACCTTCTTATCATCATATAATCTCATAATCTTCAAAAACATTCCATTGTCCAATATAAAATTTTGGCCAGAATAATTATTTTCTCTCTGGTCAGAATTGGCCATTTGTGAAGCAACCTCTATTTTCCTAACTCAGAGATTCCCAAATAAATTCCCTCAGATATTAGGGAACCTATCTAGCCATAATATAAAAAATATCACTTTGGCCAAAAAAACTTTTTAGCAACAAGGCTCTGCGAAGTTTCTGCTCATTTTGAACCTCTGTGAAGGAAGTACCATCTAGAGGTATCTTTTTGAGCTGAAATTTTTATAGCACCTTCTACACACCAAATGACTCCCACACACCAAAATTTAGCTTCAGCAGATCAACCATGTGAGTGAACCAAGCACTTTTAGTTTCTGGACCAGTAAGGTGGTTTACACATGAACTATATTCAAAACTGGTCCAAACCCTTTCAAATTTGGCCAGTTTATAGTCCTTCCAACCTAGAATCCCCCAGACAAGCCCTTTGGCACAGTCTCAACCTTATCTTCTCACTGGAACCTCCTCAAGTTTCCAAGCAGAAGCTGTTTTGGATGAGTTCCAGCACCTTGAGCCATTCCTAGACCTACACTTGCCTTATTCCTACTATTTGAGCTCAGGTCGACGCAATGGACATGCTTGGGCAGGCTCGCGAGGCCTCCAGACACCATGTTGCGTGGTGATCACCAGGTTGACATGACCAAAGACGCGCTCTGCGCGCCCAGGCGCGTCAGACATGATTGTTCCGGCCGTCCATCGCTGCCCCCTCCTTGTCCTTGGTGCCGACCGCGTTCTAGCCGCACGTGTGCCCCCTCCCGAACCCTCTCGCCCGCCGGCGAAGGCCGCCGCCGCTCACGGCCAAGCTCCGCCATGGGCAGAACAGTGAGCTTCGGTCACCGTCGTTGGCCGCACGCTCTTAATGGCTCCTGACCAGTCCCATATCCTCTGCTAGCTCACGTCGCCTCCTCACGCGCCCCACAGGCCAGCTCGACGGCCAGCTCACCCCAAGCTCCGGCAGCTTCGTTGCGGCGCCGTACGGCTCGGGCACTCGCTGCCCGGCTATATAAGCCCTGCCCCGCCCCTCCTCTCCTCACCACCTCGCTCCACCATCACTCCGACCGCCCCAGAGCGCCCTAGGGAGGGCCAGGAGCTCGTCTCCCTCCCCTCCGGCAGAAGCTCCATCGCTGATCCACCCCAACGCCAACTAGGCTCCGGCCAACCCCTGCCTTACCCGACCCCGCCTACGAGCTCAGGGCATTCCCCTGGTGCTCCGCGACCTCCTCCCTAGTCGAATCGCTGCCGGAATCGTCGCCGCCGCCAACGCTCGTAGCACCCACCCGCTAGAGGAGAGGGGAACGTCGCCGTCCGGCCATCTCTGGCTAAGCTGCGGGTACCTACAGGCTCGTCTCTTCGTGCTCGAACCATCCCCGTCAACTCCTAGCCCCGCCGCCGCCTCTACGTCGGAGAACCACCGCCGGTGAGCCGCCTCGCCTCTGTTTCTCTCTTCCCCTTTCTTTTAAATCGCTAGGCTTCTCTCTTGAGCTTGCGTTGTTATTTCCCTTGAAGAGGAAAGGGTGATGCAGCAAAGTAGAGATAAGTATTTTCCTCAGTTAAGAACCAAGGTATCAATCCAGTAGGAGGAACAAGCAAGTCTCCAATAGATGCACCTGCACAAACTAACAAACACTTGCACACAACGCGGAAAAGGGGTTGTCAATCCCTTCACGGTCACTTGCAAGAGTGAGATCTAATAGAGATAGATATAAAAGATAAATAAAAGGCTAAATAAAGTAAATGTAAATAAATTGCAGCAAGGTATTTTTAGATTTTAGGTTTTATAGATCTGAAAATATATGATGGAAAATAGACCCGAGGGCCATAGAGTTCACTAGAGGCTTCTCTCTTGAAAGAAAACATACGGTGGGTGAATAAATTACTGTTGAGCAATTGATAGAAAAGGGCATAGTTATGACAATATCTAAGGCAATGATCATGAATATAGGCATCACGTCCGTGACAACTAGACCGAAACGATTCTGCATCTACTACTATTACTCCACACATCGACCGACTCCTGCCTGCATCTAGAGTATTAAGTTCAAGAGAACAGAGTAATGCATTAAGCAAGATGACATGATGTAGAGGGATAAACTCAAGTAATATGATATAAACTCCATCTTTTTATCCTTAATGGCAACAATACAATACGTGCCTCGCTACCCCTACTGTCACTGGGTGAGGACACCGCAAGATTGAACCCATCACAAAGCACCTCTCCCATGGCAAGATAGATCAATCTAGTTGGCCAAACCAAATCACTAGATCGAAGAGAAATACAAAGCTATTTTAATCATGCATAAAAGAGTTAAGAGAAGACTCAAATAATATTCATAAATAATCTGATCATAAACCCACAATTCATCGGATCTCAACAAACACACCGCAAAAGAAGATTACATCGGATAGAACTCCAAGAACATCGAGGAGAACATTGTATTGAAGATCAAAGAGAGAGAAGAAGCCATCTAGCTACTAGCTATGGATCTGTAGGTCTGTGGTAAACTGCTCACACATCATCGGAAGGGCAGCAAGGTTGGTGTAGAGGCCCTCCGTGATCGAATCCCCCTCCGGCAGATTGCCAGAAAAGGCCCCAAGATGGGATCTCACGAGAACAGAAGCTTGCGGCGGCAGAAAAGTATTTTTATGGACGCTTCTGATGTAGAGGGAATATTTGATTATTTATGGAGCAAGAATTAGGGTTAGGGGAGTCCCGAGGGGCCCACAAGCCTCGAGGGCGCCCCCTAGGGCGCGCCCTCAGGGCTTGTGGCCCTCTCGTACCTCCTCCGGCCTCCTCTCCAAGTCTCCTGCGTTCTTCTGGTCCAAGAAAAATCATCATAAAGTTTTATTCCGTTTTGACTCCGTTTGATATTGATTTTCTATGAAAGACAAAAATAAGGAAAAAACAGCAACTGACACCGGGCACTAGGTTAATAGGTTAGTCCCAAAAAAGATATAAAATAGTACCAAAATGCATATAAAACATCCAAGATGGATATTATAATAGCATGGAACAATAAAAAATTATAGATACGTTGGAGACGTATCACTATTATATACTTGTTACTATATATTATATGTTACTCTACTCTCTTCTGTTGCTGCAAGACGCTACAAGAGGCTAGTCTTCGTTAGGCTATGTCTTCCCTTCTATTCTGGCATTTCAGCAGTATAGTCCATAGATACAGCCCCTTCCCATTGATACCGATGCGTACTTAGCTTAGATCTGATGTAAGTCTTGCGAGTATTGGATGAATACTCATGGTTGCTTTGCTACCTTTTTCTCCCTTTACCCGATTGCTGCGATCAGATGACGGAGCCCAGGAGCCAGCTGATCCCGCCGATTACTACTACTACCTCGACAGAGCCTACTACTACGTGGAGACCGACGACCAGGAGTAGTTAGGAGGCCCCAGGCAGGAGGCCTGCGCCTTTTCGATCTAGTTGTCGTTGTTTTGCTCAGCCTTCTTAAGGCAAACTTGTATAATTATGTTTGTATTCAGATATTGATGCTTTCGCTGACTTATGTATTCGAGCCTTCGTGGCCCTGACTTGTAATATAAATCTTTATGTTTGAATTTGTGTCTAGAGTTGTGTTGTGATATCTTCCCGTGAGTCTCTGATCTTGATCGTGCGCATTTGCGTGTATGATTAGTGCACGATTAAGTCGGGGGCGTCACAAAACATCGGAATGAAAAGTGTGTTATACTTACCAACAAGTACTGCTCCCTGGTCAAGGTAAGGTTCTGCCTCCGCGCGTCTTCCTTGGTCATCTTCTGGCCAAGAACATTGTGAAAATAGTGCGAAATGGCCACCCAACGCACCTCGTACTGCATCTGGCGGGCCTACTTCCTCGCAGTCCGCACCAAGAACTCGTCGACAGTGTCCTCGTGCTCCTCAAGAACTCTATAGAATTTCTACAGTCATTCATAAAACCAGAATGGAACAAGCCATGAGTTAAACGATTCGATGATAAACTACGAATGAAACTCAAGACTCGTGCTTCTGAAGAGAACTTACCCAAAAAAAATTATCACGGATTTAGCGGCCGTCTCATGGTCCGGGTGGGGGGCCACTTTGTAGTGCTCCCAGCTCGTGGCCAAAATCAGGCGCTCCATGTGGCTGTCTCGCTCCGAAGCGAACAGCGCCGGCCAAAAATCCTTCAATAGGACAGTGATGATGCCATTTGGAAGACGGGCGTCTCCAATAAGTATCCAGTTGCAGCAAAAGAATGAAAATATTAGCATGTGTACAATCAAAATGTTAGTATGTGTTTAAAATATAATTAACGGGCACTTACTCTTTCCCCGTGGGCTCAATGAGCCACTTCTACTCCTCGGTAGCAGGAAGGCGAGGGAGTCGCGCAATACCACACAACCATCCCTTCTTCTTGCCACCCCCCTCCATGCCATAAACCTCCCCGCCACCACCATCCTCCCCGCCCTCCTTCTCCTCATCCTCCTCCTCCCCAACATCCTCCTCCTCCTCAACGTTGTACCGCCTCCCCTCGTCGCGAACCTCCTCCTCCTCGGACTCAGAGGGTACCTCACTAGAGGAGGGCCGCGAAGACGACCCCCCTATGTCGGTCACGGAGCGCAATTTTCTGGCCCTAGACCCCCCCCCCCACCCCTATAGTATAGCCGTCGGCATAGATTGAGGTATGCCAACGGTTTTACCTAAGTTGTCGGCATAGCTACGGATATGCTGACGGAGCCCCCGTCGGCATAGATTAGGCCGTAGGCATACACGGTTATTCCGGTAGTGTATGATACACCACTAATGTCACTTTTCCTACTGAAACTTGTTGAGTCACCACCGATGGGAAGGGAAGATGAGGGGCCCTCTTGGATCCTGCAGGTCGATGTTCTCATCGCCAAGTAGTGCCAGTTCCACCGGTAACTTCCACGGTGAGGACAAGGGGGTGAAGAAGAGGAGTCACTATTTATGTTTGTTCCCGGTCCGCTATGAGTACCATGGTTTGTGCTCAACGAGTCATCATTTTGCTGAAAAGAATTTAGTGTGCCAAAGTTGTGCGTCTGGATTATAATTTGTAATAATCTTTACATCTTAATATTGAAACTGAAATTTTCCCTGTGTTACCAGTTTTATTATACTACTAGCACCAATGCCCGTGCGTTGCAACGGGAGAAAACAACGATTCCTATGAACCACGTTGCCGAGCCGAGAAACAAGAAGTGTATATCAAGTTTAAGAATCAAACCTTCGATGTCCTCCGATGAGATGCAACACAGATCCACTGTCAGCATATTCCGACGTATCAAAGCGAATCAATGCCTTCTCGTTGTCAAATATCTTCTCGGTGAGGGCTTTAGCAAGTTCTGTCTTTCCGACGCCAATCGGGCCCAAAAAGAGGAATGCACTTATCGGTTGTCCGGATTGACCAAAGCCGACCCTAGAACGTAGGACTGCTTGCGCAACCAAATTAACAGCTTCATCCTGGCCAATAACACGCTCATGCAATTTTTTCGCAAAGTGGATCAACTTCTCGTTCTCCTCTTGGTCAAGTGTAGCGGGAGGAATTTTAGTCCATCGGCTCACAACCTTCGAATAAAATTTAGATGTAACAAACACATCATATTAATAACATACGTGAATCTTCGTAAAAAGTAAAACATATGCAAATTAAGTATTCATATATATACTCCGGATATGTTATTTAGGACTTACCTGTGCTACATGTCCAGGGCCAACAACAATTTCCACGGTCGTTTGTTTGTCCGCATGCATCTTTGTTGTGGCGCATGCCTCATCCATAAGGTCAATTGCTTTATCAGGGAATTTGCGGCCTGGCAATGATCAAATACATCAATTATCTTCAACATATATATAAACAATCATACAGTATAATTAAGTCATATGTATATAAGCGTAAACTGAATTCTTGACGGATGTATAGGTACCTGTAATGTAGCGGGCAGCGAGATGTGCAGCGGTTACAAGAGCATCGTCTTGGATTTTCAAGCCACGGTGCTCTTGGTACCTGTGCTTCAGCCCTTGCAGGATGGCAACGGTTGCATGCACACTTGGCTCCTCGACGACAACCTTCTGGAACCGCCGCTCAAGTGCGGCATCTGTCTGAACATATTTTTGATACTCTTCGGAGGTCGTGGCGCCCACGCAACGGATGCGGCCGCGGGCCAACGCCGGCTTGAGGATGTTGGCGGCGTCTATGGGGCCTCCCTTATCCCCGCCGGCGCCAACGACCATGTGCATCTCGTCGATGAACAAGATGACCTTGCCTTCCGCCTCCTCCGCCTCCTTGATGGCGTCTTTGATGCGCTGCTCAAATATGCCGCGCCAGTGCGTCCCAGCCATCATGGCCCCCATGTCAACCTCCATGATGCGCGCGCCGACAAGCGTGTCGGGGACGTTCCCGACGGCAATGCGCTGTGCGAGGCCCTCAACGATGGCCGTCTTGCCGACCCCCGCGGCGCCGACGAGCGCGGCGCAGTTCTTGGTGCGCCGGCAGAGGATGCAGACGAGGCGGTCGATCTCGTCGTCGCGGCCGATGACGGGATCAGTCGTGGCGGCGTCCAAGGTCCTGAGGCTGCCGGTGGCGTCCAGGGGCTTGATGCCGAGTTGTTCGTCGTAGTTGGTGTCCGAACGGCGTTTGTCGTACTTGAACTCGTCGAGCAGCGTCCACGTTGCCCAGGCTAGAGCAGCACTGTCAACGGCCGATGCTCCGACGAAGAGCATGCTTTCCGGGGAAGACCACGACATAGCTACTATTCTATATGATCGAGCTCTCCAACTGCAAGGGTGGAAGAAGAATATGAAGGCGCCGAGAAAAGCGTTCGATTTGTTTCGAT
The DNA here is from genome assembly GCA_011799875.1 of Thinopyrum elongatum. Lineage (NCBI taxonomy): Eukaryota > Viridiplantae > Streptophyta > Magnoliopsida > Poales > Poaceae > Thinopyrum > Thinopyrum elongatum. Next base: position 49,045,527 of record CM022303.1, on the reverse strand, counting down.
ACGATTGCACGTGCAGGTGCAGCACAAAGATCGTCAATCGCCGTGTGTCTCGCTATATCTGTCTGTCTGTAATTGCCGATGTGCCGCACAAGATGTATTTATATGAAGTATACGACAGATCTCTTCCAATCCGTCTCGGTGTATACAACGACCACCTCTCGCAAATTTGAATTGGAATTGGAAATTGGATGTGGATTTTTGTGGGGAAAAGTACGGAACGTTTCTTTCTTCGTCCGTTACTTTTCCAACAATCGTACGTCGCCCCCTCGTCCACGTGGTATTTCACGTGGCACAGACTAAAAACCCTCTGAACCTTGATGAGATTAAGGCTGGTGTGGGTGGGGTGGCATGGTCCTCCTCCTCATTGCTCGGAGTTTGGACCAAACTTTTCCAGGGAGTGACTGATCCTTTTATGGCTGAATCTATGGCATTGCCGGAAGGCGTGTTATTTGCTAAACTTCGAGGCTATTAACATGTGATAATGGAGACAGATTGCCAAGAGTTGGTCAATCAATGGACTTGTCGCCACAGCTCATGTTCGGTTGTGGCACCGATTTTTCTAGAGATTGGAGAGCTATCGTCATCGTTCTTATCTTTTATTGTACAATTTCTAAACAGATCTGCCAAGCACCCGGCTCATTTTTGCACGAAACATGCTTGTGCACTGACGGTCACCAAAAGTTGGATGAACTCGACACCCCCTTTCTTGGTCACTAGCCTGTTGGCTGATGGTCCTGGAAGTTTCTTTGATGTTGAATAAAGCTCTTTTAATTCCCGGCAAAGAAAAAAAAGACTAAACCTACAGCCCTATACATGCACAAAAACCGGTAGGGTCCGGAACCACGATCATACGGTGAGAATTGTGAGCTCTAGCACGCCCACGACTGAACTAAAGGAACTGTGTGTGATGATGATAATCATCGCACACGTTTTTTTTTATGGAAGTCATGTGCGATGTGACTTGCCCAGTGTGCAGAACAAGAACATGATGTTTCTGTGGAACAACAACATACTTGAAACATCACTGCAAATTGAACTAAACATCACATTGGACATCTGGTTGCATAATTACATTAACTAGGAAACGATCATCATCTACCACTTCTTGGCACGCCTGCCACCGCTGCGGCTGTTGCCACACGACCCCTCGGAGGCAAGGGGAAGGAGGCACATTCTCATGTCAACAATCCGCATGTACATGTCATAGCTTGTGTAGGTGTCATTGGCCGCATAGGTGACTTGCCTAGTGCCGAGCTCTTCGCCGAGAGCCAATGCGCGAGCACTCGGCAAACACACCTACGCCGATAGTAGCTCCTGGCAAAGACAAGGACACGACAACGATATGTTGTTGTCGAGAATAATACCCGGCGAAGAAGGCAGACTCGGCAAACTCAGTTTTTACCGAGTGCCGAACAGTGAACCCATGGGAAAGTGGTTCCACGTGGCACATCTGGCAGTGGCTAAGGGCTCGGTGACGGTGGCAATGCTTTGCCAAGAGCCCGTGACTTGGCTCTCGGCAAAGGGTTGGTTCATTGTGGGAGCTTAGTTTAGTCCCACCTCGCCCAAGGATGAGCGCCAGGAGTGGTTTAGGTAGTAGGATGGTCCATCGCATGACACGTCCAGACCTGCACTTCCTTCATGTGGCTTGCGCCATTGCGGGAGCTCGTCGTGGCTGCTAGCTACTACTAGCGCCTACCCTTGTACGACTAGCTCTCGCAACGACGCTGATACGTCTCTAACGTATCTATAATTTTTTATTGTTTCATACTATTTATTATCAATCTTATATGCAATTTTATATCATTTTTGGGAACCAACCTATTAACCTAGTGCCCCGTGCCAGTTCCTATTTTTTTGCTTATTTTATTGTTTCGCAGAAAAACAGTACCAAACAAAATCCAAACACGATAAAAATTTACAGTGATTTTTTTGGACCATAAGGGACCATAGAAGTTTCGGGAGGAGGCTAGAAGACTTACGAGAGAGCCACAAGCTCGCACGGTGCGCCCCCCCCCCCCCACCTGAGCTTGTGGGCCCCTCGCAGCTCCGTTTGCCCTAATTCTACTTCTATAAATTCACATAAATCCAAAAACCACCAGAGCGAGATCCGAAACTATTATACCGCCGCCGCAAGCCTCTGTTCTTCCGCTATCGCATCTGGAGGCCTCCACCAATACTCTGCCGGAGGGGGAATCAATCACGGAGGGCTTCTACATCCACCTTGTTGCACCTGATATGTGAGTAGTTTACCACAGACCTATGGGTCCATAGTGATTAGCAGAATGACTTCTTCTATCCCTTTGATCTTCAATACAATGTTCTCCTCAGAGTTCTATTTGATGTAATCTTCTTTTGCGGTGTATTTGTTGGGATCCGATGAATTGTGAGTTTATGATCGGATTATTCATTGAAAATAACTGCGTCTTTTTTTGAACTTTATTATGTGTGATTGTTATAGTTATGTAATGCTTTCCGATCTATGAGTTTCTTTTTTGCCAAGTTGATGAGTAGGTCTTGAGTGGAAGTGGTGCATAGTAGTAGGTTCAATCTTGTGGTGTCCTCACCTAGTGACAGAAGGGGTAGCGAGTCACTTATTTATATTGTTACTACTAAGAGGAAAACGACGGGGTTCAGTCATATTGTTTGGTTTATTCTGTGTACATTATGTCATTTTGCTTAAAGCGTTACTCTATTTTTCTTGAACTTAATTCCATAGATGCATACTAGATAGCGGTCGATTGATGGAGTAATAGTAGTAGATGCAGGCAGAAGTCAGTCTACTTGTCATGCACGTAATGTCTATGTACATGATCATGCCATGAATAACATCATAACTATGCGCTTTTCTATCATTTTTATTTTTTATAAAAATCATTTTTAGGTACACAAGTAGCTATTTTTTTATAAAAATCATTTTTAGGTAGGAACTGGGTCAAATTTGAACTACAAGTGCTTCATAGTTTGCTCTTTATTTTTTATAAAAATCATTTTTAGGTACACAAGTAGCTATTTCATCAGAGAAACACCAAATTTTTTTTTGCATTATGAGGCCCCTAGCCAGGAATGGTCATGCCCGCTGTTTTGACTGCATTTTGAAATGGGCATGAAAAATTCGAAAAAATAGAAAACATCACATTGTATCTTTATATGTGACATAGTTTCCACGCAGAATAATAAACTTGGAATACGACAAATATCTTTAAAAAGTGTTCTCATAATTGAGCTATCACATATGAAGATTCATGGCATTCAACCCAAATGACCAATCTTATGGCCACATTCATGGTATAGTTTGTTCAAATGATCTCATAATGTGCATAAGGGTGCATCTTGGATTGGCAAACAATGATGTCAGAGGGAGTTTTCAGTTTCTCTGCATAAAAAGTCATTTCCCATTTTTCGAGTGTCAAAATAGTGTTTTTTGTGAGGAACCTACGAAATATTTGTTGCAAAATTGGAACACTGCATTTTTGAAAATATTAGACCACATGTGCTAGGGTTTGGATCATTCCCCATTTCAAATTCAAATTGAATTTAAACATGATGAAAACAAGAAGGTCTAGCCTACTGCATACCAGAACTAGGTATGTGACAGGTAGGATCAAGAACACAAATATATTCGCGAAAACATAAAGGGTTCAGATCTGAAATCATGGCACCCGGGCCCTAGTGGCAAGCATTAAGCATAGCAAAGTCATAACAATATCAATCTCAGAACATAGTGGATACTAGGGATCAAGCCCTAACAAAACTAACTCGATTACATGATAAATATCATCCAACCCATCACCGTCCAACAAGCCTACGAAGGAATTACTCACACCCGGTGGTGAGCATCATGAAATTGGTGATGAAGAAGGATTGGTGATGACGATGGTGATGAATCCCCCTCCTCGAAGCCCAAAACGGACTCCAGATCCATCCTCCCAATGAAGAACAGGAGGTGGCGGCGGCTCCGTTTCGTGAAAAGCGATAAAACATTCTCTTTGTTTTTTTCTTGGCGAATAGGTACTTATGGAGTTGGAGATAGGGTTACTGGAGCTGCCAGGGGCCCACAAGCCTACAGGGTGAGCCTTGGCGGGGGGGGGGGGGGGGGGTGGCGCGCCCCTGGGCTTGTGGCGCCCTGGTGGCCCCCTCTGGTATTTTCTTCCGCCAATATTTTTTATATATTCTGAAATAATTCTCCGTAAATTTTCAGCTCAATCCGAGAACTTTTATTTCTGCACAAAAACAAAACCATAGCAATTCTGCTGAAAACAGCATTAGTCTGGATTAGTTCCATTCAAATCATGCAAATTAGAGTCAAAACAAGAGCATAAGTGTTTGGAAAAGTATATACGACAAAGACGTATCAACTCCCCCAAGCTTAACTCATTGCTTGTCCTCAAGCAATTCAGTTGACAAATAGAAAGTGATAAAGAAGAACTTTAATGAACTCTTTTGTGCTTGTATTTATATGTATATGATTAAATAATACCCACTAGTAGAAAACAGGGCTTTAGTCCTGGCCAGATCAGAGCATCAGTCCCGGTCGTGTTATGAACCGGGACTAATGGGAGCATCAGTCCCGGTTCGAGAGGCTAGGACGCCGGCCGAGCCTCGGCAGGCATCAGTCCCGGTTCGGCTAGGACCTATAGTCCCGGTTCCAGTCACCAACCGGGACTAAAGGGGTTGCTGCCCTTTAGTCCCGGTTGGTGTCTGGAACCGGGACTAAAGGGTATGCCATTAGTCCCGGTTTTAGACACAAACCGGGACTAAAGTTTTGCCTATATATATCCACGCCCCCCCTTCTCCTCTGTTTTTTAGCCGTGGAAGGGTGGAGGTGAGGGCTACTCTATTTTTTTTCCTATATATGCACATGAGGTGTTCGATGAAATGCCGGAGCCACACTTAAGCTTTCTCCTCTGTTCTTCCTCCAAGCTCGACCTCCAAGCTCCATTTTCCCCAAGATTTGTCTAGGTTTGGCGGTGCACCAACTACACAAGTGTTCTAAAAGGTTAGCAACTTCATCCTTTCATCTCTCACTGCTAGTTTATCTCATTTCAAATGCTCTAGAAGTAGTGTGGTTTGTGAGTTTTAGTTGAGGAGTGTATGTGTGAGTTTATTTGATTTAGATGCACAATGTGAGCTCAAATTAACTTCTTAGTGTGCACATGTGTAGGGTGCCGTCCCGTCCCCGTCCCTGTCCTCACCGTCGTCGATCGCCCGCGCCGATCTCGTCGCCGGCACCACCATGGTGAGCCTCTTGTTCTTATCTTTTTTTAAAAGAATAAATTCTTACTTGTATGATTTATATAGCTACTTGTATGATTTTCTTACTTGTATTATTTTTTGTTATTATATAGTGCCATGGTTTTGGTATCCGCCCCCGTCGGCTCTCGTCCGGTCTATGATTCGGATGTGGTATATTATATTTTATAACTATTTGTTTCATTTAGTGTTTATGACAATTATGCCGACCAACTTGACATAGATGTCTTTATCTAGGAGGTATGTGAACCGGAAATTCCAACCGACCCTCTTGTCGAGAGGTTAAATTTAGTTGAAAAAGAAAACAATTATTTGAAAGAAAAATTGAAAAGAATTGAAGAGGAGAAGATGAAATTGGAGTTGCATGTTGTCGATGTCGTCGGTGATCACAAGATCCAGATGGATGCAATGCGCTTGAAGATTAGAAAGATTAGAAAATATGCCATTGATACTGAGGCTTGGTATCATTATGCTGTTGGATCAATTGTTACCTTAGTTGCGATTATGATCACATTTGTTGTTGCATTTAAATGTTTTACATAGTTGTATGTTAGTTTCAATGTATGTTTTAATTAGATGCTCTAGAGAGTTGTATGTTGTTCTATGAGAACTATGTATGAACTTTATGTATTTGTTTTTTCAGTAATAACATTTTATCACTACTGTACTTTGGTTTTAATGTGATGATGAACTTGTATTAATTTGGTCACTTCTCTATTCATGATGTTCTGTAATGGTTTTTGATATACTTAATTATATAATGCACGCAGATGAACCGGCAATGGATGTACGGTGACCAACGCACCTCCGACTACATTGAGGGCCTGCATAATTTTCTTGAAGTGGCTGAGGTAAACAAGCAGAATGGTTTTATGTATTGTCCATGTACTGTCTGTGGGAATACGAAGGATCACCCTTCCTCGAAAACCCTTCACTTCCACCTGCTTGAGAAGGATTTCATGCCACACTATAATGTTTGGACCAAGCACGGAGAAAGAGGGGTTATGTTGGAAGACAACGAAGAAGAAGAGGATGATGACAACTATCCTATGTTCCCTGAATACGGTGATACTGCAACGGGGGAAGCTGAAGATCAAGAGGCACCAGACGATGTGCCCAATGATGATCTTCGCCGGGTCATTGTTGATGCACAGAGAGAATGCGAAAGTGAAAGGGAGAAGTTGAAGTTCGATCGCATGTTAGAGGATCACAAAAAAGGGTTGTACCCAAATTGCGAAGATGGCAACACAAAGCTCGGTACCGCACTGGAGTTGCTGCAATGGAAGGCAGAGAATGGTGTAACTGACAAGGTATTTGGGAAGCTACTGAAAATAATGAAGAAGAAGCTTCCAAAGGATAAGGAATTGCCTGACAGTACGTACGAAGCAAAGAAGGTTGTCTGCCCTCTAGGATTAGAGGTGCAGAAGATACAGGCATGCCCTAATGACTGCATCCTCTACCGCGGTGAGGAGCATGAGAATTTGAATGCATGCTCGGTATGCGGTGCATTGCGGTATAAAATCAAACGAGATGACCCTGGTGATGTTGAGGGCGAGCGCCCCAGAACAAGGGTTCCTGCCAAGGTGATGTGGTATGCTCCTATAATACCACGGTTGAAACGTCTGTTCAGAAACAAAGAGCATGCCAAGTTGTTGCGATGGCACAGAGAAGACCGTAAGAAAGATGGGAAGTTGAGAGTACCCGCTGATGGGTCGCAGTGGAGAAAAATCAAGAGAAAGTGGCCGGACTTTGCAGGTGACACAAGGAACATATGGTTTGGTTTAAGTGTAGATGACATTAATCCTTTTGGGGAGCAGAGAAGGAATCATAGCACCTGGCCTGTGACACTATGTATCTATAACCTTCCTCCTTGGTTGTGCATGAAGCAAAAGTTCATTACGATGCCAGTGCTCATCCAAGGCCCTAAGCAACCCGGCAACGACATTGATGTGTACCCAAGGCCATTAGTTGAAGAACTTTTACAGTTGTGGGATAAAAAAGGTGTACGTGTGTGGGATAAGCACAAACAACAGGAATTTGAACTACGAGCGTTGTTGTTTGTAACCATTAATGATTGGCCTGCTCTTAGTAACCTTTCAGGACAGACAAACAAGGGATACAACGCATGCACGCACTGTTTAGATGAGACTGAAAGTATATATTTGGACAAATGCAAGAAGAATGTGAACCTGGGACATTGATGACCCACAAGTATAGGGGATCAATTGTAGTCCTTTCGATAAGTAAGAGTGTCGAACCCAACGAGGAGCAGAAGGAAATGACAAGTAGTTTTCAGCAAGGTATTCTCTGCAAGCACTGAAATTATAAGTAACGAGTAGTTTGATAGCAAGATAATTTGTAACGAGCAAGTAACGGTAACGGTAACAAAAGTGCAGCAAGGTAGCCCAATCCTTTTGAGGCAAAGGACAGGCCAAAATGGTCTCTTATGATAAGCAAAGTGTTCTTGAGGGTATACGGGAATTTCATCTAGTCACTTTCATCATGTTGGTTTGATTTGTGTTCGCTACTTTGATAATTTGATATGTGGGTGGACCGGTGCTTAGGTGTTGTTCTTACTTGAACAAGCCTCCTACTTATGATTAACCCCCTCGCAAGCATCCGCAACTATGAGAAAAGTATTAAGAATAAACCTAAAAATAGCATTAAACTTTTGGATCCAAATCAGTCCCTTACGAAATAGCGCATAAACTAGGGTTTAACCTTCTGTCACTCTCGCAACCCATCGTCTAATAACTACTCCACAATGCATTCCCTTAGGCCCAAATATGGTGAAGTGCCATGTAGTCGACGTTCACATGACACCACTAAGGGAATCACAACATACATACCATCAAAATATCAAACACATATCAAGTTCACATAATTACTTGCAACAAGATTTCTCCCGTGACCTCAAGAACAAAATTAACTACTCACAAATGATAATCATGCTCAAGATCAGAGGGGTATTAAATAGCATAATGGATCTGAACATATAATCTTCCACCGAATAAACCATATAGTAATCAACTACAAGATGTAATCAACACTACTAGTCACCCACAAGCACCAATCTATAGTTCAAGTACAAAGATTGAACACAAGAGATGAACTAGGGTTTGAGAGGAGATGGTGGTCTTGAAGATGTTGATGAAGATTGCCCTCCCCAAGATGGGAGATTTGTTGGTGATGATGATGATGATTTCCCCCTCCGGGAGGGAAGTTCCCCCAGCGGAATCACTCCGCCGGAGGGCAAAAGTGCTCCTGCCCAAGTTCCGCCTCGAGACGGCGGCGCTTCGTCCCGAAAGTCCTCTCCTTATTTTTTCTAGGTCAAAATGACTTATATACCAGAAGAGGGGCACCGGAGGTGGGCCGAGGAGGGCACAACCCACCAAGGCGCGCCTGGGCTCCCTGGCGCACCCAGGTGGGTTGTGCGCACCTGGTGGGCCACCTCTGGTACTTATTTGCTCCAATAATTCTTATATATTCCATAAAAATTCTCCGTGAAGTTTCAGCTCATTTGGAGTTGTGCAGAATATGTAGCCTGACGTAGCTTTTTCAGGTCCAGAATTCCAGCTGTCGGTATTCTCTCTCTTTGTGTGAACCTTGCATATTATGAGAGAAAAGGCATTAGAATTACTCCAAAAAGCATTATTATACATAAAAACAATATAAATAACAGTAGGAAAACATGATGCAAAATGGACGTATCAACTCCCCCAAGCTTAGACCTCGCTTGTCCTCAAGCGAAAACCGAAATCAAAAAACATGTCCACATGCTTAGAGCGAGAGGTGTCAATAAAAACAAAATACGGACATAGAAGCATCATGTATATTATTATAGCAGCAACAAACTTTAATATAAAACTTTATCATAGAACTTTCATCATATAACTTCTATCATAGACTTCTCATGAACAAGTAACAATTCATGACAACATCGAAGTATAAAGCATAAACTCTATTAAAAACCAACAAACTATGTTCTCAGTCAACTTTGCAACCACAATTGATCATCTTTTCAGGAAGGGTCACGTATCGGAGCCTTTAGGCAAGTCCACATACTCAACCATCATATAGTCTTCTATGATTGCTAAAACTCACCTCATACACATGAGCAAAAAGTTTCAACCAGACACATAGAAAGATAGGGGCTTATAGTTTTCACCACCCAACGTATTCACCTCAAGGGTAATGTCAACAATAATAAATCATGCTACCCATATCCAACTGGATATATGTGCCTAGATCTTTCCTCACCACATGATGCTTGCCAAAAGAGAAAATAAAAAGGAATAGAGAGAAAAACTTTGACTCTTGCATAAAAGTAAATACATAAAAGTAAAAGATAGGCCCTTCACAGAGGGAAGCAGAGGTTGCCATGCGCTTTTTGTTTGTATGCTCAATCTCTTAGTGCAAAAGAACGTCACGTTATATTGCCCCTTATGATAGCAACCTTTATTATGCAGTCTGTCGCTTTTATTCTTTGCCATCACAAGTTCGTACAACGCTCAATTTTCTCTTACACTAAATGATCCAACACTTTTAGAAGCAATTTTTATTGCCCTTTTTGCACCGATGACAACTTACTTGAAGGATCTTACTCAATCCTTAGGTAGGTATGGTGGACTCTCAAAATAAGATTTGGGTTTAAGGGTTTTTGGATGCACAAGTAGTATCTCTACTTAGTGCGGAATTTTTGGCTAGCAAAGATGGGGGGCAAGCACCACATGTTGAAGGATCTATGACAATATAACTTCTATGTGAATATGAACAAACATAAATCATTACGTTGTCTTCCTTGTCCAACGTCAACAATTTTGGCATATAATATTTTGATGGGGGCTCACAATCACAAAAGATGTCCAAGATAGTGTATTTGCATGTGAATCTTCTCTTCCCTTATTAATTCTTTCATGAATTGCATCATTGACCAATGCTATGTTTGTAAATCTCCAAAAAAAAATTCTACTTATACTTTTGCTTATGTGATGTCATTACTTACCATAAGATTAGCATATGATCTTTTTCATTTATTTCCTTTCTTTTTATTGAAAATGAAAGTAAAGAAAACAAAACTCAAACTAAACGTTATTATATATCTCGCACATGATTACAAGGATAGATCACTAAGCAAACACTCGAAAAGAAAGGATCAAACTAAACTTTTATTCATCTAAAGCAAAAGATAACTATGGATCGCACTAAGATAAGTGAAGGTAAAAGATAATGGAGGTGATACAATATCGGGGCACCTCCCCCAAGCTTGGCACAAGCCAAGGGGAGTGCCCATACCCGATACTCAATTTTCCTTTGGTGATGAAGAAGGAGGTGGCGGTGATGAAGTAGTAGCAATCTTATCCTTCATGCTCAAAAGATACTCCAATCTACGGATGACGCTCTGGAGGGCGATGATATGCTCTTGCAATAGAATATTTTCACGGGTGAGATATTTATTTTGCACACGAACCGTTTCGATTATCCGAAAGGCTTCGATCTCAGTCGAGGCGATATGATCATAGTAAGGTTTAAGGATATCTTCTTCTTCTTCCTCCTCGGTAGGCAAGGCCTGCTCAACCACCGGCACTTGATCTCCAGTGGCCTTCTTGCTCTCGTCCCCTTTGACGACTTCTTCGGGCTCTTCTCTCTTCAGCTCAATCTTCATCAACCAAGCATCCTCTTCTACGTTGTTGGAGCAGGGAGAAGACATGATGCCTGGCTTAACAGATCTGACCGAAAACAGCAAGAAAAGAAAATAGAAGATTTCTCCACGATACGATGGTCAATGGGTTTGGGGGGTATATAAAGATTTTTTATCTTGGGAAACAAGCAAACGGAAGAAAAACGGAGTCTGGAAGGTACCCAAGGTGGCCACAACCCACCTGGGCGCGCCTGGCAAGCCAGGCACGCCCTGGTGTCTTGTGCCCACCAGGGGCGCCTTCCTGGTTGTTTCTTATTTTCCTAATTTTTGATATATTCCAAAAATGACAAAAAATATTTTTGCGGATTTTTCGGAGTCCGTTTACTTACCGTATCACGTACCTCCTCTTTTTTCACGATTCTGGAGTGTTCCAGAAGGTTTCTTTTATAGTTCTTCCGGTGTTGTAGTTTGGGTAATATTGCTTTCAACATTAATGGGAGTACCTGAGATATAATGTTTTATTCTTTTCCCAATGACAAGCTTCGGGTTAGTACCCTCGGCATTATTTATTTTGATGGCTCCAGATCGATAAACCTCCTCGATAACATAGGGTCCTTCCCATTTGGAGAGGAGTTTTCCTGCAAAGAATATGAAACGACAGTTGAACAAAAGAACATATTCTCCAACTTTGAACTCACGCTTTTGGATTCTTTTATCGTGCCATCTTTGAACTTTTTCTTTAAATAACTTGGCATTTTCATAAGCTTGGGTTCTCCACTCATCTAGTGAGCTAATATCAAATAACCTCTTTTCACCAGCAAGTTTGAAATCATAGTTGAGTTCTTTAATTGCTTTATGTTCTAACTCAAGAGGCAAATGACAAGATTTTCCATAAACCATTTTATAAGGAGACATACCCATAGGATTTTTATATGCTGTTTTGTAGGCCCAAAGTGCATCATCTAATTTCTTAGACCAATTCTTTCGGGACCTATTGACAGTTTTTTGTAATATCAACTTTATTTCTCTATTGCTAAGTTCAACTTGACCACTAGACTGAGGATGATAGGGTGATGCAATTCTATGGTTAACATCATACTTAGCAAGCATTTTACGGAAAGCACCATGAATAAAATGTGAACCGCCATCAGTCATTAAATATCTAGGGACTCCAAACCTTGGGAAAATGACTTCCTTAAGCATTTTAATCGAGGTGTTGTGATTAGCACTACTAGTTGGAATAGCTTCTACCCACTTAGTGACATAATCAACAGCAACCAAAATATGAGTATACCCATTAGAGGAAGGAAAAGGTCCCATGTAATCAAATCCCCAAACACAAATGGTTCAATAGCAAGTGAATAATTCATAGGCATTTCTTGACGCTTACCAATATTTCCAATTCTTTGACATTCATCACAAGATAAAACAAACTTACGGGCATCCTTGAAGAGAGTAGGCCAATAAAAACCAGATTGCAATACCTTGTGAGCAGTTCTATCTCCCGCATGATGCCCTCCATAAGCTTCAGAGTGACATTTCCGTAGGATTTGTCCCTGTTCATGCTCAGGTACACAATGTCTAATAATACCATCTACTCCTTTATAAAGATGTGGGTCATCCCAAAAGTAATGTCTTAAATCATAGAAGAATTTTTTTCTTTTGTTGGTATGTGAAACTAGGTGGTATGTATTTAGCAACAATGTAATTAGCATAGTCAGCAAACCAAGGAGTGTTATGAGAAACATTTATTGCAGCTAATTGTTCATCAGGAAAACTATCGTTAATAGGTTGTGGGTCATCAAGAATATTTTCTAACATAGACAAGTTATCAGCCACGGGGTTCTCAGCTCCTTTTCTATCAGTGATATGTAAGTCAAATTCTTGTAGCAAAAGAACCCACCTAATAAGTCTAGGTTTAGCATCTTTCTTTTTCATAAGATATTTTATAGCAGCATGATCGGTGTGAACAATCACTTTTGAATCAACAATTTAAGACCTAAATTTATCACAAGCAAACACCACTGCTAAAAAATATTTCTCAGTAGTAGCATAATTTCGTTGGGCACTGTCTAGAGTTTTACTAGCATAATGAATAACATTTAATTTCTTATCAACTCTTTGTCCTAGAACAGCACCAACAGCATAATCACTAGCATCACACATAATTTCAAAAGGCAAGTTCCAATTAGGTGGTTGAACAATAGGTGCAGAAATTAAGGCTTTCTTAAGTGTTTCAAAGGCTTCTACACAATCATCATCAAAAACAAATGGAACATCCTTTTGTAAAAGATTTGTAAGAGGCCTAGAAATTTTAGAGAAGTCTTTAATAAATCTCCTATAGAAACCAGCATGACTGAGGAAACTACGAATACCTTTGATATCTTTAGGACATGGCATTTTCTCAGTTGCGTCAACTTTAGCTTTATCCACCTCAATACCTCGTTCAGAAATTTTATGTCCCAAGACAATACCTTCATTAACCATAAAGTGGCACTTCTCCCAATTCAAGACAAGATTAGTCTGCTCGCATCTCTGCAAAACTCGATCAAGGTTGCTTAAGCAATCATCAAAAGAAGTTCCATAAACGGAAAAATCATCCATGAAAAGCTCAACAATCTTTTCACAAAAATCAGAGAATATATCAGTCATACATCTTTGAAAGGCAGCAGGTGCATTGCATAAACCAAAAGGCATACGTCTATAAGCATAAGTTCCAAAAGGACAAGTAAAGGTGATTTTCTCTTAATCAGGTTGTGAGATAGGTATTTGAGAAAAACCAGAATATCCATCAAGGAAACAAAAGTGTGTATGCTTGGATAGTCTTTCTAGCATTTGAACAATAAAAGGTAGAGGGTAATGATCTTTTCTAGTGGCTTTGTTTAATTTTCTAAAATTAATTACCTTTCTATAACCAGTGACAATTCTTTGTGGAATGAGTTCATTTTTATCATTAGGAACAACAATAATACCTCCCTTCTTAGGGACACAATGAACAGGACTTACCCATCTACTATCAGTTATGGGATAGATTATACCTGCTTCCAGAAGCTTCAGTATTTCAGTTCTTACCACTTCTTTAATTTTAGGATTTAAGCGTCGTTGGTGATCAACAACGGGTTTAGCATCAGGTTCCATATTAATTTTATGCTGACAGAGAGTGGGACTAATGCCCTTTAATTCATCAAGAGTATATCCAATAGCAGCTCGGTGCTTCTTCAGAACCTTCAATAATCTTTCTTCTTCCTGTTCTGAAAGGTTAGCACTAATAATAACAGGATATATCTTTTTCTCATCAAGATAAGCATATTTCAAAGTGTCCGGCAATTATTTTAATTCAAACACAGGATCACCTTTAGGTGGAGGAGGACCTCCTAGAGTTTCAATAGGCAAATTGTGTTTAAGCAGAGGATGTTATTCAAAGAAAATTTTATCTATTTCATTTCTTTCATGCAGATGCATATCATTTTCATGGTCTAGCAAATATTGTTCTAGTGGATCAGTAGGAGGCAAAGCAATAGAAGTAAGACCAATTATTTAATCCTTACTAGGCAATTCTTTCTTATGATTCTTTCTACTAAACTTAGAAAAATTAAACTCATGAGACTCATCACCAAAACTTACACCGACAGTTTGTTTCTCACAATCTATTTTAGCATTGACAGTGTTCAAGAAAGGTGTACCAAAGATAATGGGACAAAAGTCATCTTGTGGGGAACCAAGAACAAGAAAATCAGTAGGATATTTTATCTTCTCACACAAGACTTCAACATCTCTAACAATCCCTAGTGGTGTGATGGTGTCTCTATTAGCAAGCTTAAGAGTAACATCTATGTCTTCTATTTCAGTGGGTGCTATATCATTCACAATTTCCTGATATAAGGTAAAAGGAATAGCACTCACGCTAGCACCTATGTCGTATAAACCATGATAATAGTGATTCCCTATTTTAACTAAGACAACAGGCATGCCAACAACAAGTCTATGTTTATCTTTTTCATCAGATCTGGCAATTCTAGCAGCTTCATCACAAAAGTAAATAACATGCCCATCTATATTTTCAACCAGGAGATCTTTAACCATAGCAACACTTTGTTCTACTTTGATTTGTTCAGCAGGTTTGGAAGTTATAATATAACTTTTGTTGACCACAGTTGAAACTTTAGCATGTTCCTTTATCCTAACAGGGAAAGGTGGTTTTTCAATATAAGCAGTAGGAACAACTGGATCAACATTATAGATAATAGTTTCATCTTTAGCTATTACCGGTTCTTTAATTTCTTCTTTAATAGGTGGGTGATATTTAAACCACTTCTCCTTAGGGAGATCAACATGAGTAGCAAATGATTCAAAAAAGGATGCTACTATCTCAGAGTGCTAAACTTTTGAAAAGCATCGGTATTCATAAAAGATTTAACACAATCATACTTAAGCTTAATACCTGACTCTTTACCTTCGTCGAGTTCCCAATCTTCAGAGTTGCATTTAATTCTTTCTAAAAGATCCCACTGAAAGTCAATAGTCTTCTTCATCAAGGAACCAGTACAAGAAGTATCGAGCATGGATCGATCATCATGAGAAAGCCGAGCATAAAAATTCTGAATGATAATTTCTCTTGAGAGCTCATGATTAGGGCATGAATATAACATTGACTTAAGCCTCCCCAAGCTAGAGCGATACTTTCTCCTTCACGAGGCCAAAAATTATATATAATTCCGATCACGATGAACTAGATGCATAGGATAAATTTTTTGGTGAAATTCCAACTTCAATCGATTCCAATTCCAGGATCCAATATAATCGCATAGCCTACACCATGCCAATGCTTTTCCCTTCAAAGATAAAGGGAAACCCTTCTTCTTAGCTTCATATCCGGGTAGACCTGCAAGCTTAAATAATCCACAAATTTCATCCACATATATCAAGTGCATATCAGGATGTTCGGTTCCATCTCCTGCATAAGGATTAGCTAGCAGTTGTTCTATCATACCCGAAGGAATTTCATAACCAATATTTTCAGTAGGTGTAGTAGGTTGAGGGGTAACTAATTGTGGTTCCGGTCAAGGTGAAGATACCCCGAACAAACCCCTCAAAGGATTGTTCTCCATAGTAACAAGTGACAATAAATTTCAGCACGTAGTAATAATTTTTCCTTACCGATTTCCACTTACCAAGAGCGCTTCACTCCCCGGAAACGGCGCCAAAAAAGAGCCTTGATGACCCACAAGTATAGGGGATCAATCGTAGTCCTTACGATAAGTAAGAGTGTCGACCCCAACGAGGAGCAGAAGGAAATGACAAGTAGTTTTCAGCAAGGTATTCTCTGCAAGCACTGAAATTATAAGTAACGAGTAGTTTGATAGCAAGATAATTTCTAACAAGCAAGTAACGGTAACAGTAACAAAAGTGCAGCAAGGTAACCTAATCCTTTTGAGGCAAAGGACAGGCCAAAACGGTATCTTATGATAAGCAAAGCGTTCCTGAGGGTACACGGGAATTTCATCTAGTCACTTTCATCATGTTGGTTTGATTTGTGTTCGCTACTTTGATAATTTGATATGTGGGTGGACCGGTACTTAGGTGCTATTCTTACTTGAACAAGCCTCCTACTTATGATTAACCCCTCGCAAGCATCCGCACCTACGAGAAAAGTATTAAGAATAAATCTAACCATAGCATTAAACTTTTGGATCCAAATCAGTCCCTTACGGAATAGCGCATAAACTAGGGTTTAAGCTTCTGTCACTCTTGCAACCCATCATCTAATAACTAATCCACAATGCATTCCCTTAGGCCCAAATATGGTGAAGTTCCATGTAGACGTTCACATGACACCACTAAGGGAATCACAACATACATACCATCAAAATATCGAACACATATCAAGTTCACATAATTACTTGCAACAAGATTTCTCCCGTGACCTCAAGAACAAAAGTAACTACTCACAAATGATAATCATGCTCAAGATCAGAGGGGTATTAAATAGCATAATGGATCTGAACATATAATCTTCCACCGAATAAACCATATAGTAATCAACTACAAGATGTAATCAACACTACTAGTCACCCACAAGCACCAATCTATAGTTCCGGTACAAAGATTGAACACAAGAGATCAACTAGGGTTTGAGAGGAGATGGTGATGTTGAAGATGTTGATGAAGATTGCCCTCCCCAATATGGGAGAGTTGTTGGTGATGATGATGACGATGATTTCCCCCTCCGGGAGGGAAGTTCCCCCGGCGGAATCGCTCCGCCGGAGGGCAAAAGTGCTCCTGCCCAAGTTCCGCCTCGAGACGGCGGAGCTTCATCCCGAAAGTCCTCTCCTTATTTTTCCTAGGTCAAAATGACTTATATACGAGAAGAGGGGCACCGGAGGTTGGCCGAGGAGGGCACAACCCACCAGGGCGCACCCAGGTGGGTTGTGCCCACCTGGTGGGCCCCCTCTGGTACTTATTTGCTCCAATAATTCTTATATATTCCATAAAAATTCTCCATGAAGTTTCAGCTCATTTGGAGTTGTGCAGAATAGGTAGCCTGATGTAGCTTTTTCAGGTCTAGAATTCCAGCTGCCCGTATTCTCCCTCTTTGTGTGAACCTTGCATATTATGAGATAGAATTACTCCAAAAAGCATTATTATACATAAAAACAATATAAATAACAATAGGAAAACATGATGCAAAATGGATGTATCAGACATCGTCGATTTCTTCAAGCATGCCTTAAGAAAGAAAGGCAAGCATTTCAAAGGTGAGGCAGATCACCAGAAGAAGCCCGTCCTCCGTACTGGTGCTGATATACTTGATATGGTCAAGGATTTACAAGTAATCTTTGGAAAGGGTCCTGGCGAACAATCTGTTCCGAATGACGCTGAGGGACACGCACCCATGTGGAAGAAGAAATCTATATTTTGGGACCTACCCTATTGGAAAGACCTAGAGGTCCGCTCTGCAATCGACGTGATGCATGTGACGAAGAATGTTTGCGTGAACCTGCTAGGCTTCTTGGGCATGTATGGGAACACAAAAGATACACCGGAGGCATGTGAGGACCAGCAACGTGTGAACGAAAAAGATGGCATGCATCCAAAGAAGTATCAAGGTCTTGCCAGCTACGCTCTTACCAAAGCAGAGAAGGAAAGCTTCTTTGAATGCCTGCTCAGTATCAAGGTCTCATCTGGCTTCTCATCGAATATAAAGGGAATAATAAATATGGCAGAGAAAAAAATTCCAGAACCTAAGGTCTCATGACTGCCACGTGATTATGACGCAACTGCTTCCGGTTGCATGGAGGGTCTTCTACCAGAAAATGTTTGATTAGCCATTGTGAAGCTATGTGCATTCCTCAATGCAATTTATCAGAAGGTAATCGATCCAGAAATCCTACCAAGGTTACAAAATGATTTGGTCCAATGTCTTGTCAGTTTTGAGTTGGTGTTCCCACCATCCTTCTTCAATATTATGACGCACGTCCTAGTTCACCTAGTTGACGAGATTGCCATTCCGGGTCCTATATTTCTACACAATATGTCCCCCTTTGAGAGGTTCATGGGAGTCTTAAATAAATATGTTCGTAACCTCTGCTAGGCCAGAAGGAAGCATCTCCATGGGCCATCAAATAGAGGAGTTCATTGGGTTTGGTGTGGACTTTATTCCTGACCTTAAGCCGATTGGTGTCCCTCAATCGCGGTATGAGGGGAGACTGAGTGGAAAAGGCACGCTAGGAGCGGATTCAATAATATGTAGGACGGGCATTCTTGGGCGTAAGCACACTACACAGTTCTACAGAATTCTACCTTGGTGGCCCCGTATATCAATGAACACAAGAATATTCTACGCTCCAAACACCCGGAGCAGTCTGACGACTGGATTACACGTGAACACATTGGGACTTTCGGCGGTTGGTTGCAAACACATCTCATGCGTAAGAACACGATTGGAGATGAGCTGTACTTACCAAGGGTACTAGATAAATGGGAATACATTTTACACGATCGCCCAAGATAAAAAGAGCACCATCCAAAACAGTGGTGTCCGCTTTGATGCAGCAAACACCAATAGGGCAAAGGACACATATTATGGTTACATAGAGGAGATATGGGAACTTGACTATGGACATGAATTTAAGGTCCCTTTGTTTCGGTGCAAATGGGTCAATCTGTCAGGAGGCGTGGTACAGGTAGACTCGCAGTACGGAATGACAACAGTGGATCTCAACAATCTTGGGTACACAGACGGACCATTCGTCCTAGCTAATGATGTGGCGCAGGTTTTCTATGTGAAGGACAGTTCTACCAAATCGAGAAAATGAAAAGATAAGCAAGCGAATACATCATACGATTAGCCAAAGCGCCACATAGTTCTTTCAGGGAAAAGAAACATCATGGGAGTGGAGGACAAGACAGACATGTCTGAAGATTATGAAAGTTTCATGAAATTCCTCCCTTCAATGTGAAGGCTGACTCAAGCATCATGTTAAACGATGAAGATTATCCATGGTTACGGCGCAATAAGCAAGGGACACACGCGAAGAAAAAGTGAAGATAACCGAATATTTTGCACCTTTGATTCTGAGTTGAAAGCCATAGTTATGCCCCACAACTCTCCTGATGGTGGCTTTGATCTAGAATATCACTGCAGTTACATGTCAAAAAATGAAATCCCTTTGTAATAGATGAGTTTTCGTGCGAAACCCTGATACTTCGAAAGAGATTGTCCAGTTTGTACACGAAGTGCATCCAGTTTTTGCCTTAGCCCTCTAAACTTTTTAGCACATGCAATGTGGGTGAAATTATGACAGCATGCCAAGTTTCAACCTTTTCAGAGTTCATTTGTAGTGCTTTTCAATTTCATGGTCATTTAGCTCAAAATAAATCATTAAATGCATGAAAAACAGCAAATGAAGTCAGAAAAGGGTTGAAAATTGATGATGTCGCTTTGAATGGTGCATATTGAACGCATAAAAAGCCTGGAGTTAAAATATGTTAAAAAATGAAATCCCTTTGTAATACATGAGTTTTCGTCCGAAACCCTGTTACTTCGAAAGAGATTGTCCAGTTTGTACACGAAGTGCATCCAATTTTTGCCGTAACCCTCTAAACTTTTTAGCACATGCTATGTGGGTGAACATGCCAAGTTTCAACCTTTTCAGAGTTCATTTGTAGTGCTTTTCAATTTCACGGTCATTTAGCACAAAAAAATCATTAAATGCATGAAAAAAAGAAAATACTAAACTAAAACCTAGCTTTAGTCCCGGTTGGTGGCACCAATCGGGACTAAAGGCCTACCGCAGATTTTCATACCCGTATTTAGTCCCACCTCGCCAAGTGACGAGCTAGTCGATCACCTTAAATATCCGGGTCGTCCAAAAGGGATAAGCTTCTGACACCATTGCATACTTTGTTAAGGATATGGACTCTTACCACGAATCTTCTTAAGATTCGTAGTAAGGGTCTATTTCCTTAACATAGAACAATGGTGTCGACTTTTTTGAATCACTATGTGTCTATGCATCAAAATAAATTAGGTTAACAAAAAGTATTTATAATATTCTTCATTTGTAGTGCTTTTTAATTTCAGGGTAATTTAGCTCAAAAATCATTAAAATAATCAACTAAAAAGCTTTTATAAAACTCTAATAGCAAAAAGAATCAACTAAAAAGAATCAATTAAATATTTTGTTATGATCAACTAAAACAAAAATAAATATTCTTCAATAGCCAAAAGAATCAACTAAAAAGCTTTTATAAACCTCTAGTTATGATCAAAATAATATTAACTTAAAATTATATAAAATTTATGTAACTAAAATTATCAAAGTATTTTTTGTTAAAAACATTAATAGCAAAAAGAATTTTCATAAAGTATTTTTTGTTAAAAACTTTAATAGCAAACTAAAAAGCTTTTATAAAACTCTAATAGCAAAAAGAATCAATTAAAATATTTTGTTATGATCAACTAAAACAAAACTATAATATTCTTCAATAGCAAAAAGAATCAACAAAAAAGCTTTAATAGCAAAAAGAATTTTCATAAAGTATTTTTTGTTGAAAACTTTAATAGCAAACTAAAATAACATAAACAATAAAAAAATGCTGCCTACTAGGCCACCATGGCCTACATACGACTAGAAACTCATCTATACATGGGCCAGGATGCAGGCCCGCGGGGCAAGTAGGCCCAACAGGAGAGGGAGGAACGTTAGGCATGTACTGCCTACATTAGAGAGGAGCTCGAGAGGGCAGCCGCAGCAAGGCTTATAAACCAGTACGAGCGCCTCTCGCCAAGCGAGGTGGGACTAAACTTCCACCACCCCATGGCTGTGCCAGCAACAGGCCTTTAGTCCCGGTTGGTGGCTCGCACAGGGACTAAAGGGCCCCCTGGTCCTGAAAGGGTGGGAAGCCCAGGCCTTTAGTCCCGGTTGGTGGCTCGGACCGGGACTAAAGGGGGGCCTTTAGTCTCGGTTGCAGCCACCAACCGGGACTAAAGGGGGGAGCTATATAAGCGGCACTTACTAAAATTTACAATCTCCATCTGCTATTCCCCCGACGACGCCGCCAGGCTGCCCGAGCTCGCCGTCGACACCCTCGCCATCAGGCTGCTGGACCTCGCCGTCGACGCCGTCGACGCCCTCGCCGCGCCCTGCCCCTCTGCCCCGGCACGCGCCCTGCCCCGACGCCGCCGCTTCCCGCGCCCCTGCCCTGCCTCGACGCCGCCGCGCCCCTGCCCCGACGCCGCCGACCAAGTATACTCCCTCCTCCCCTCTCCTCCCTCCTTCCTGTTGAATGCATGTTAGGATTCGTCTTCATGCCATAAACTCTGTCGCAAAAGTGCTAAATGATGTTAAGTGCTGAAAACTATTGATGTTTGTCACTTTGTCATTTTTGTGTGAATTAATGCATGCACCATATGAGCAACTTGTCAACATGACATTGGATCATTTTTATGTGTACTTGCTGCTAGTAATTTTTTCATGCCATGATATGCCTGATGTGAGTGCCATGAGCTTGCAAACATGCCTAGTCACTGTTTCTATTTTAAGATGTTAATTTCACCAAGTCCTAAACTTTTTGTTATAAAACTTGCCAACTTTGCTTGTTGGTTGCTACTAATCTAGACCTCATATGGATATGATTCCTTCATGTGATTTGGTGTTTCTGATGTGTACTTTGATGCCATGCTTTTGGTTGCTATGTTACCTTGCTGTAGCATGTTTAGTTGTTGCTCTCAAGTTGCTATCATGTTATATCTATCAGCCTATTAACAGAATGTTCCATTTTGTAAAATCCATAGTAAATGATCTGTGCACCATACGAACTTGTGCCAATGGAGTGTTTGAAGATTGCTATGTCTACTACATGTTCATGTCAGTTTCATAAATTGTAAAATTGTTATTCTTTCTGTTATGTGCCTCCCAAGTCCGCATCATGATGTTGTTGTCAGCATGCCCAGTTTTTCATTTAAGTCTGAAATTTGTTATATCTTCTTGCCATGTTCTCTTAATGCTACCATCATATCCATGAATCTTCTGAATATGATCAGTAACCATGTTTTGTTGTTTATGTTATGCTCTATCATGCCATACCTTTTGATGCCATGTTCTTGCCTTGTAACATATTTAATTCTTGCCTCCAAGTGTGCATCTTAAATCTGTTTCTGCCACACTGAATTACACCAAGTCTGAGAATCTGTTTTAACTTTGCAACTTGCCTTGATGAATCCCACTAATCTAGAGGTCATATGTTCATGTTCAGTAAACATCATTTGTTATGTGCAACTAGTACTTCCATGCCATGCTTTTACTTGCCATGTATAACCACTGTAGCATATTTATTTCTTGTCTCCAACATGTCATCAGATTAACTTTGCTCATGTATGTGCTTTGTTTTTCACCAAGTCATAATCTGTAACAGAACTTTGCATTTTGCATTGATCCTATTGAAATAGTTTTAGTTCAACAGGAGCATTTGAAAGTGAGAAATGCTCAAGTTCAACAGGATCTATTTTCTCCTTCATAAAAAAAATGTTTTTTTGCCATGTCAAGTGTTGTATTTTGGTGACAAATATACTTCTTTTTACTAGGTTTTACTAGGTTTTTTGCCATGCAAGCGCTACTATACTTGGGTTTTGCCTATTTTTTTCAATCGGTGGAATTACAGGTTGTGGTGCTGCATCTCCG
The DNA here is from genome assembly GCA_011799875.1 of Thinopyrum elongatum. Lineage (NCBI taxonomy): Eukaryota > Viridiplantae > Streptophyta > Magnoliopsida > Poales > Poaceae > Thinopyrum > Thinopyrum elongatum. Next base: position 49,022,454 of record CM022303.1, on the reverse strand, counting down.
TGGAGTTGGTCCCTGATCGTCCCTCCGTTGTTCGACAAAAGGTGTCCATTTGTTGTATGTTGAGTTTTGTTCATAGGATGATGGTTGGTTCATTTGTTGAGTTGTGTATTCATCCATATGTATAAATCTTGTATTCATCCTGTATTCATTTTGTATTCATCTTGCGTATAAATCTTGTATTCATCTTGTCGTTAAAACATAACCCTGATATATAACTTTGATTTTGAGGCATATGAAAACATGAGAGAGGGGGTCGTTAAAACATAACCCCGATAACTTCGACATGAGGGGGGGTCGTTAAAACATAACCCCGATAACTTTGATTTTGAGGCATATGAAAACATGATTTGCACATCAGACAGGCATGAGAGAGGCTGTCCGCAAAGTATCCTCTCTCGAAAGATAGGACGACTCATCAGACATGAGGGGGGAGGAGTCCTCGACGATCGTCTGAAACTGACTATTATAAAACTTGTCAACTTTGCATGATATTTGCCACTAATCCATTGCTCATATGCATATGATTCCTTGTTGTGATTAGGTCTATGTTTGCCACTAATCCATCTCTCATGGTTGTATATTGCCATGTTGTAATATTTGCAGAAAATATGGACAGAGACTTAGAAAAAGAAGAGTTGTTGGGGGATATAATCCGCGACGGAGGTGATATCACCTTGTCGTTTCTCAACGACACCGATGGTGAGGAAAGAGAGGATGACGGCTCTGGTGATCGAATGGAGGAGGGAGGAGATCATGACGGCTCCGGTGATCAAATGGAGGAGGGATGATATGACGGCTCCGTCGGTGTTGGAGCCTTAACTGTTGCAAAGTCCGGCGAGGTATATATATATATATATATATATTAAATAAGCCTCTGCTGACTAGATGCATTAATTGTTTGGAATGTACATATATTAACGCTTCTTTTTTCTTTTAGCCCTCCGGATAGAGCCAAACTTCTGTAAGGAGACGAGGCCCGAAGAAAAGGTTGGGCCAGGATGAAAGGTTCACGATCGAAGAAGTCGCTCCAGATGGCCAACCGATTGCTCCCAAGCGGACCAAAGACAAATTTGTACATCAGTGCGGAGTTATTGTTAGGGACAGCGTCCCGATCAGAATCCAAGAATGGAATAAGAAGAAGGACCCTGAAGTTTCTTATGTCGACGATAGATAGAAAGATGAGCTTTAGAACTCGCTGATGACAATTTCAGCCTACCGGCAGAGGAGGATCCAAATAACCCAGTTATACAGCGACAAGTCAAGTTGTGGGCTCTTAAGAAGATGGCAGAACTATTCAAGAACTGGATGAAAAGATTGAACGAGTTTGTCGACAAAGACGAGACTCCAGAATTCACTAGTTAATATGTGAAGATAAAAGATCACTGGCCCGCATTTATGGCGTAAAAGAAATCAGAGAAAGCTAAGAAAAGGTTAGAGACAAATAAGCTAAATGCTGCAAAGAAGAAGTATCACCATGTTACGGGGTCAGGGTGCTACAGCAAAGCCCGACCTACGTGGGACAAAGCTGAGAACGACCTGCTTGCTAAAGGGGTCCAACCAGAGACATTGAATTGGCCCGATCGGGCAAGGACTTGGTTCTTCGGGGTTGGCGGAACTTTGGACCCAGAAACAGGGAAGTGTGTTTTCACGAAAGCTCAACTTGAAACACCCGTCACAAATATTCAGGAAGCAATCAAGGAAGTGCAGGAAGGGAGGTTCCATCCTGATAGAGAGAAGGACGAGCTGTCAAAGGCCCTCGGGAATCCCAAACACCCTGGACGAACACAAGGCACATCAGGCTCCGTTCCGTGGAAGTATGGGTTTCCGGACAGCAGTGCCACTTATAGAAGCCGAGGGAGAAAGAAGAAAAGGAAGCTGACCGGCTGCAGAATTTGGAAGAAAGATTAAAGCTGCATGAGAAGAAACTAGAGGAGGCACTTACCAGTCAGCGAGCTTCTCAGCAGCACAAAGATCCTTCATTCGATACTGCCCACGAAGCTACCCCACCATCTCAGCGGAAAAGCAGCGTGGCTTCCACGGAGCTTGTTCAGCCTGATATCACGGCTCATCGCTATCCCATGATGTCTACTACGCAACTTCATTCTTGTAGACACGTGTTGGGCCTCCAAGCGTAGAGTTTTGTAGGACAGTAGCAATTTTCCCTCAAGTGGATGACCTAAGGTTTATCAATCCGTGGGAGGTGTAGGATGAAGATAGTCTCTCTCAAACAACCCTGCAACCAAATAATAAAAAGTCTCTTGTGTCCCCAACACACCAAATACAATGGAAATTTGTATAGGTGCACTAGTTCGGCGAAGAGATGGTAATAAAAGTGTAGTAATGATAGTAGATATTGATTTTTGTGATAGGAACAATAAAAAACAGCAAGGTAGCAAGTAACAAAAGTAAGCACAAACGGTATTGCAATGCTTGAAAATGAGACCTAGGGTCCGTACTTTCACTAATGCAATCTCTCAACAATACTAATATAATTGGGTCATATAACCATCCCTCAACGTGCGATGAAGAATCACTCCAAAGCTCCTATCTAGCGGAGAACATAAGAATAAATTGTTTGTAGGGTACGAAATCACCTCAAAGCTATTCTTTTCGATCGATCTATCCAAGAGTTCGTACTAAAATAACACCAAAGCAAATTCAGATTCGTAATGCTCAATCCAACACAAAGAACCTCAAAGAGTGCCCCAAGATTTCTACCGGAGAAAGAAAGACAAGAACGTGCATCAACCCCTATGCGTAGATTACCCCAATGTCACCTCGGGAATCTGCGAGTTGAGTGCCAAAACATATATCAAGTGAATCAATATAATACGCCATTGTCACCACGGGTATTCATATGCAAGACATATATCAAGTGCTCTCAAATCCATAAAAGTATTCAATCCGATAAAATGAAATCTCAAAGGGAAAACTCAATTCATCACAACAAGATAGAGAGGGGAAAAACACCATATGATCCGACTATATTAACAAAGCCCATGATACATCAAGATTGTGCATCTCAAGAACACGAGAGAGAGGGAGATTAAACACATAGCTACTGGTACAAACCCTCAGCCCCGAGGGTGGACTACTCCCTCCTCATCGTGGTGGCCGCCGGGATGATGAAGATGGCCACCGGTGATGATCTCCCCCTCTGGCAGGGTGCCGGAACGGGGTCTAGATTGGATCTCGTGGATACAGAGGCCTTGCGGCGGCAGAACTTCTAATCTAGGGTTACCCCCGAGGGTTTTGGAATATTTGGCAATTTATAGGGCGAAGAAGGGGTACGGGAGGCCACCGAGGTGGGCACAACCCACCTGGGCGCGCTTGGGCCCCCAGGCGCGCCCTGGTGGGTTGTGCCGCCCTCGGGGCACCCCTAGGTGCTGCTATGGCACATTGGATGTCTTCTGGTTCATAAAAAATCCACAAAAAGTTTCGCGGTGTTTGGACTCCGTTTGATATTGATTTCCTGCGATGTAAAAAACAAGCAAAAAACAGTAACTGACACTGGGCACTGGGTCAATAGGTTAGTCCCTAAAAATGATATAAAGTTGCTATAAAATGATTGTAATACATCAAAGAATGATAATATAACAGCATGGATACTTCATAAATTATAGATACGTTGGAGACGTATCAGCATCCCCAAGCTTAATTCCTACTCGTCCTCGAGTAGGTATATGATAAAAGAAATAATTTATGAAGTGTGAATGCTAGCAAAGTGCATAAGTTTGATCAATGATAATTTCAATCACTTTTCCTAGCATCATATCAACAATTCTTTTTTACAAAACTTCTCATGTTAAAGTAGCAACCAATTCACATGTTAAGGTTCAAACAATGAATTCTCTTGAAACTCAACAACCTATGTTCTCAGTCACCAAGCAATTGCAATTCAACTTATTCAACAGAGTCTAAGTAGGAGCTCCACATACTCAATCATCATAAAGTCTTCCATGATTGCTACTACTCAAAGCATATTCTTAAAACAAATGCATCCATCGAACACAGAGAAAGATAGGGGCTTAATATTTCGCCTCCCAACTCATTTATCATAGAGATAATTGTCAACAATAATAAATCATGATCAAATATATTTGTTTGGTCATATGTGCCTAGATCTTTCCCCACCACATGATGCTTGCCAACTAGAGAATAATTGAGGTTGAAATGAGAATTTATACTATCGACTCTTTGCATAAAAGTAAATACTGAAAAGTAAAAGATAGGCCCTTCGCAGAGGGAAGTAGGGATTTGTAGAGGTGCCAGAGCTCAAAGCTTAAATTGAGAGATAAATTTTTTGAGAGGCATACTTTTCCCGTCAACGAAAACGACTGAGTAATTCCCAACACTTTCCATGCTAGATATATCATAGGCGGTTCCCAAATAGAAAATAAAGTTTATTCCTTTTTCCACCATTTCTTTCACTTTCCATGGCTAGCCGTATCCACGGGTGCCCTCCATACCAACACTTTCCAAGGAATTTATTATTTGACAACATAAAGTAAATTTCTTTTTCATTTCGGGATTGGGCATCCCTAATAACTTTGCCGTACTCTTGTGCAATGACAAGTGAATAAACACTCATCTTGAGAATAACACATCTAGCATGGAAAATATTGGCCACCCCCTGCCGCTTCATGAGCGGTACGAGCACACAAAAAGGAAATTTATTTGGAAAATTAGAGATGGCACATACAAATTTTCTTAGAACGGCATGGAAATACCGCATATAGGTAGGTATGGTGGACACACATGGCAAGAAACTGGGTTTAAGGGTTTTTGGATGCACAAGTAGTATCTCTACTTAGTACAAATTTTTGGCTAGCAAAAGATCCTAGGCAAACACCACATGTTGGAGGATCCATGACAATATAACTTCTATGCAAATATACCCAAACATAACTCATTACGTTGTCTTCCTTGTCCAACTTCAGCTAATTTGCTCAAGTTTGAAAATAATTAATGGGTATTCACAATCATAGAAGATGTCCAAGATAATATATTTGCATGTGAAAGTTCTCTTCCTTCTACTAATCATTCATGAATTTCTTGTATGACCAATATTGTGATTGTCAACCTTCAAAAGATTTCACTTTCTAAACCCAATGTGAAGCTACCACTAGGCATGATATGAACATATAATTTCAACTTCATGATATTCAATTCATTCAACAATTTACTCATAGGATATAAGTGAAGCACGAGAGTAAATGACAAACTACTCCAAAAAGATATAAGTGAAGATCAAGCGAGTAGTTAAGTAAAGGGGTAGCTAATTGAGGACTCTCTCTTATTTAAAAACTTTCAGATCTAAGTATTTTATTAAAACAGCAAGCAAAACAAAATAAAATGACATTCCAAGAATAGCACACCTCAAATGAAGAAGCAAAAACTTAGGCTCAACAGATACTAACTGATAGTTGTTCATGAAGAAAGGTGGGATGCCTACCGGGGCATCCCCAAGCTTAGATGCTTGAGACTTCTTGGATTATTAACTTGGGATGCCTTGGGCATCCCCAATCTTGAGCTTTTGCATCTCCTTAATTCCTTTTAAATCACGGTTTCCCTAAATCTTAAAAACTTCATACACACAAAACTCAACAAGAACTCGTGAGATAAGTTAGTATAAACCAATGCAAAAACCTTATCATTATCTACTGTACCAAACCACAAAAATTATTATTCAACATTGCATACTAAATGCCTCTGCATATTTAATACTCCTATCCTCAAATAGAATCATTAAACAAGCAAACATATGCAAACATAACAGCAATCTGCCAAACCAGTACAGTCTGTAAAGAATGCAAGAGTATCAATTCTTCTTTAACTCCAAAAATTACGAAAATTTACCAAACTGTAGAAAATTTGTCAGATCTTACTGTGCAAAAAGTTTCAACATTTTATCGCATTCTGAGATTTCTGGGGAATTTTTGCAATACCGATAAACTTTCTGTTTTCAAACAGCAACATGTAGACTTGCAAAATAAGCATGGTAAAGGCTATACTTGACATTTTTATTTAAATAAAAGATGCAAAACATTATTATAGGTAGCAGCAAGCAAATCAAAACAAAATAAAATGACACTCCAAGCAAAACTCATATCATGAGACGAATGAAAATATAGCCCCAAGTAAGATTACCGATAATGTTGGAGACGAAAGAGGGGATGCCTTCCGGGGCATCCCCAAGCTTAGTTGCTTGGATATTCCTTGAATATTACCTTGGGGGTGCCTTGGATATCCCCAAGCTTAGGGTCTTGTCACTCCATATTCTCCTCATATCGATATCTCACCCAAAACTTGAAAACTTCAATCACACAAAACTTAACGGAACTTCGTGAGATGGGTTAGTATGATAAAGACAAATAATTCACTTTGGTATGTCAAGACAAGATTCATAATTGTTCTCACACAATGAAAACTTTACCTTATCATTTCCACAATTTATATTGAGCAATATAAGCCATAGAAACTAGAAAACAAGCAAATTATGCATTGAAAACAGAATCTGTCAAAAACAGAACCGTACGTAAAGATCTGAATTAAGGTCATAATTATGTAACTCCAAAAATTCTAAAGGATCTGGAAAACGTAGAGAATTTGTATATCTATCAACTGTAAAAATTTCAGAATTTTTCCACGTTCCAGTAAAATATAGGAATTTCTGCACTGGACGCAAAAGTTTCTGTTTTTGCACAGAATCAAGTCAACTATCATCCACACTATCCCAAAGGCTTTACTTGGCACTTTATTGAAACAAAAGCAATAAAACATGATTACTACAGTTGAATAATCATGTGAACACATAAAAACAGTAGGGGTAAATGTTGGGTTGTCTCCCAACAAGCGCTTTTCTTTAATGCCTTTTAGCTAGGCATGATGATTTCAATGATGCTCGCATAAAAGATAAGAATTGAAACACAAAGAGAGCATCATGAAGCATATGACTAGCACATTTAAGTCTAACCCACTTCCTATGCATAAGGATTTTGCGAGCAAACAACTTATGGGAACAAGAATCAACTAGCATAGGAAGGCAAAACAAGTGCAACTTCAAAACTTTCAACATAAAGAGAGGAAACTTGATATTATTGCAATATGTAAAAGCATATGTTCCCCTCTCATAATAATTTTCAGTAGCATCATGAATGAATTCAACAATATATCCATCACATAGATCATTCTTTTCATGATCCACATGCATAAAAAAATTATTACTCTCCACATAAGAAAATTTATTCTCATGAATAGTAGTGGGAGCAAATTCAACAAAATAACTATCATGTGATTGAAAATTAAAATCATGATGACAAGTTTCATGATTATCATTATTTTTTATAGCATACATGTCATCACCATAATCATCATAGATAGGAGGCATGCTTTCATCATAATAAATTTTCTCATCAAAACTTGGGGGACTAAAAATATCATCTTCATCAAATATAGCATCCCCAAACTTATGGCTTTGCATATCATTAGCATCATGGAGATTCAAAGAGTTCATACCAACAATATTGCAATCATGCTCATCATTCAAAGATTTTGTGCCAAACATTTTATTGACTTCTTCTTCTAACAATTGAGTACAATTTTCCGATCCATCATTTTCAAGAAAGATATTATAAAGATGATCAATAATATGATGCAACCTCAATTCCATTTTTTTTATAGTTTTCTTTTATAAACCAAACTAGTGATAAAACAAGAAACTAAAAGATTCAATTGCAAGATCTAAAGATATACCTTGAAGCACTCACCTCCCCGGCAACGGCGCTAGAAAAGAGCTTCGTTGACAGGGTGTGAGTGCCGCTTACCTAACCTCCCCACCAACGGCGCTAGAAAAGAGCTTGATGTCTACTACGCAACTTTATTCTTGTAGACACGTGTTGGGCCTCCAAGCACAGAGTTTTGTAGGACAGTAGCAATTTTCCCTCAAGTGGATGAGCTAAGGTTTATCAATCCGTGGGAGGCATAGGATGAAGATAGTCTCTCTCAAACAACCCTGCAAACAAATAATAAAAAGTCTCTTGTGTCCCCAACACACCAAATACAATGGAAATTTGTATAGGTGCACTAGTTCGGCGAAGCGATGGTAATAAAAGTGTAGTAATGATAGTAGATATTGATTTTTGTGATAGGAACAATAAAAAACAACAAGGTAGCAAGTAACAAAAGTGAGCACAAACGGTATTGCAATGCTTGAAAATGAGGCCTAGGGTCCGTACTTTCACTAATGCAATCTCTCAACAATACTAATATAATTGGATCATATAACCATCCCTCAACGTGCGATGAAGAATCACTCCAAAGTTCCTATCTAGCGGAGAACATAAGAATAAATTGTTTGTAGGGTACGAAACCACCTCAAAGCTATTCTTTCCGATCGATCTATCCAAGAGTTCGTACTAAAATAGCACCAAAGCAAATTCAGATTCGTAATGCTCAATCCAACACAAAGAACCTCAAAGAGTGCCCCAAGATTTCTACTGGAGAAACAAAGACAAGAACGCGCATCAACCCCTATGCGTAGATTACCCCAATGTCACCTCGGGAATTCACGAGTTGAGTGCCAAAACATATATCAAGTGAATCAATATAATACCCCATTGTCACCACGGGTATTCGTATGCAAGACATATATCAAGTGCTCTCAAATCCATAAAAGTATTCAATCCGATAAAACAAAATCTCAAAGGGAAAACTCAATTCATCACAACAAGATAGAGAGGGGAAAACACCATATGATCCGACTATATTAACAAAGCCGGCGATACATCAAGATTGTGCATCTCAAGAACACAAGAGAGAGAGAGAGAGAGAGATTAAACACATAGCTACTGGTACAAACCCTCAGCCCCGAGGGTGGACTACTCCCTCCTCATCGTGGTGGCCGCCGGGATGATGAAGATGGCCACCGGTGATGATCTCCCCCTCCCGCAGGGTGCCGGAACGGGGTCTAGATTGGATCTCGTGGATACAGAGGCCTTGCGGCGGCAGAACTTCTGATCTAGGGTTACCCCCGAGGGTTTTGGAATATTTGGAAATTTATAGGGCGAAGAAGGGGTACTGGAGGCCACGGAGGTGGGCACAACCCACCTGGGCGCGCCTGGGCCCCCAGGCGCGCCCTGGTGGGTTGTGCCCCCCTCGGGGCACCCCCCAGGTGCTGCTCTGGCCCATTGGATGTCTTCTGGTCCATAAAAAATCTACAAAAAGTTTCACGGTGTTTGGACTCCGTTTGATATTGATTTCCTATGATGTAAAAAACAAGCAAAAAACAGCAACTGGCACTGGGCACTGGGTCAATAGGTTAGTCCCAAAAAATGATATAAAGTTGCTATAAAATGATTGTAAAACATCCAAGAATGATAATATAACAGCATGAATACTTCATAAATTATAGATACGTTGGAGACGTATCATCCCATGGATGGTATCACGGAGAATGAACATTGTGAGCTAATTGCGAAATGCCATAACCTAACCTTGAAGGTGGCGGTCGGCTATGTCTTACCTCCTCGACCTGATGAAACTTTCCATTTCGCTCCGATTCCAGATGGCTTTGCTATTGTTGGCGTGGATGAAATAATGAACGGATTTGAGGGGCTGGAGCTTGAGTACCCTACAGGTGAAGGGGAGATTCATCTGGAAAATGCCTTAAGGACTACCTGTTTATGGAGAAAGGAAAACATCTTGCTTCTAAACTGGATGCTGCCTCAGCAGACTCAGCCAGAGGAGGCCCCTTAGCAGACTCCTCACAGTCCAGCTCTATCTCCGCTGCCTCAGTCGTCTCTGGCGCGTCAGCTGTCTCCGCCGCCTCTGCCGTCTCTGCCGCGCCAGCGGACTCCGACGGAGGAGGCCCCTCAGCAGAATCCTCCTCCGCCTCAGCTGTCTTCACCGCGTTAGCGGACTCCGCCTCATCCGCCGCGTCAGCGGACACTGCCTCCTCAGCAATGGCAGAAGAGAGCCGCCGCCGCTGCGGCAGCTAGCAGTACAACAGGGAAGAAATTCAAAGCTGGTCCAAGCCTCAAGGCTCCTGCCAAGTTACCATATGAGATGACTGACGAGGAAAAGAAGGACATCGTGGATGCCGATGTGAAACACCAGCTTGCACCGAAACATCCACCTCCAAAGGAGAAAATAGATCGGGTAAAAGTGAAGCGCTCTCTGGATGCCCATAGGCGACCACCACCGCCTCCGCCGCTATCACACTATGACCACTGTATTGAAAAGACATTTGAAGAAGCGCAGCGGTCGGGAAGTACTAACAGTGCTGCAAGACGAAGTGGGAAAACAATTCCCCAGCTCGGCGAACAGGAAAAGCAATCGTGCCCCCCGCTCAAGGTGTTTAGCAATATCGCTAATCATCCGGGGGTAGCGGCCGGTACCACTCTTGGTGATTACTTAGACGATAATGTACAGTTTGAAATGGCTGATGTAGTAGCGCCCTTTAGATACGAGCACGGGAAGCCTCTCATCAAACCTGAGCAGCTCCCGCATCTATCAACAATGATGCGAAGATTGCATGACTGGTACTTGAAAACCTGCATGGATGGGATCAACAGTATCTTGCTGGGAATTAAAGATGAGCGCGACTTCATTGGAGTAGACTTGTTGTACGTTGAATTTGAAGAATTATTTCAGTTATACAATCATGATGCCCTTGACAAAACTCTCATTACTTGCTATTGTCTGTAAGAATTATTTCTGTAATCAAGTCTCTAGCTCAACTTGTTCATTGCATGTATAATTATCCTCACTATATTATGCAGATTGAAGATCGTCGAATGCAATAGAGGACAAATCTATGATATTGGGTTCATTAACCCAGATACCATAAATGAATATACGGTACAAAAGAACACCGACGAGATTGAGAAAAACTTGCTAAAGGCATTACTTAGACTTCAAAACAGAAGGAAATACTCCTTCCTTACAACTTCAAGCACTACTAGGAAAAACCTTACCAGTAGGGCTGGGTTTTTTGCTACCAGTAGCGCTGGCAGACGCGCTAATGCTACGGCGCTACAACTATTTTTTAGCGTAGCGCTTGTTTGTCCCAGCGCTACTGGTAACTAAAGATAGCAGTAGTGCTCTTTTGTACCGCGCTACTGATACTTATCTGCAGCGCGTTTGGCTAGTAAGCGCTACTGTTATTTGAGTGCTGCTGGTAAACTTTACCCCCGCGCCACTGCTAAATTTTGTAGTTTTTATACAATAACATGCATATTCATTGAAAAGCAAGTGAGGCATCGATGAGCAAAAGTTATTAGAAGTCTCGACACATGTCTCAAGTATCTCATCATCATCAATCATGGTCGAACAAATGTCTCGAAATAGCGTTACAAGTTATTAGAAGTTCCGAATACATGCAACTACATGGTCAAATACTCATGTTTCATCATCTATGTAGACTATGATATGACCGCATAGAAGAGAAGAGGGATCACGATGAGCAAAAGCGGGATTATGTAGTAGTTTTGGCGGCGCTGGTTCTGAATCCTCTATTGCGCTATGAATCTCAAGTAACTAGCCTCGGCTTCCATTCTGCTATCAAACCCTTTCTGGCTTCTGCCCGGGAAGCGGTACACTTGGGCCTGACACTCTGGCCACTCATCGTACACACCCGGAACATGCCCTACATACACGACATACACTTCTTCGCCATCGTTGATCTATATACCTGTCAGAGATGCACATATATCATCAAGCGAATTCAACGATAATATGCAGCATAAGATACATCGGCGTGTGGGGAGAAACAGTTATGAAATAGAAGCAACATATAGTAAACATAGTTAACAAATTTCATCGTACCGAAACTAATTAACTAGAGCGCGGCACCATTTACATCTAATAGTTTCGTCGTACTGAGACATTCGAAGTTTCGTCGTACAGAAAGTAACAACTAACTAAACAAACACATTGTCTTCAAGCAGTGCACTCTTCCCATCTGTCCATATCCGGGAGGGTGCACCCAAGCTTAGTGAAAGGCATCATGTCCTGACGCTGTAGGGCTATGCGGGTTCGGATGTCAGCTCGCGATATTGGGCCGCCGTAGAACATTCCATTTGCTTTGAGGACGTCTTTCATGATGATGGATGCAATTTCCTGCTGGATCCGGTAGAAATCATTTTGAAGTCGATTATCCGGCACGGCTCCAAAGGCTTCGGCCCATCTCTGGATATGGGTATCGGATGAAGATTTCATGCAAAGTGATTGCACATCCCTTCTGTACTCCATCATTAGATGGATGACGTAGAATCCATCATTATCACTTCTTGCCGGTTGCTGGATGCAACATAAGTCAGTCTTATGGCCGAAACACAGCCCGGCCTTATTTGGTTTTTTGCCTTAGATGTAGCCACCCCGCATGCTGAAGCCTAGGAGAGCTCTGTCCAAAACATACTTTATGTGTGTGTAATCTTTCTTCTCTATGTTCTTAGACGGGTCCAAATATAGAGCGCGGGAGTAACGTGGGTAAAGAACGATGAGAATGGCATGACACCCCCCGCTGTGCAAAATACACGATCAAGTTTGCCTCCATGCTTGCAAAGTAATTATTGAAATGCACGAAAGGATGTATGTGTTATAGTGGCTATCCGCGGATGACTTACCCAGGATGATAAGGTAGGAGAATCGTTTCTTTGTCCTTATTGATGACCAAGAATTCTTCGATGTACTCCCTCGCATATTGACTGTTGGCTTCATTGATTGACAAGAAGCCCTCATGCATGTAGTATGGGTCCGCGACCGCAAGACCAGTGACTTTCTCTCTCCTGACGATGTAGTTCATGTGCAGCGCATACAGGCGGACGAATGTAAAATCGAGTGTCCTCATTTGAAACATCTGGAAGATGTAATCAAATCGCAGGAAGAAGAGGTCCGCAGGGCATGTGTGGACGGACATCTTGCCACTGCTCGGGTATCCTGGATCATCCGAGGCGAGGAGGCTTCTCTCTGTCAAAAGCACATGGTCATGGAGTCTCCTGAGATCCCTTGTTATGGCAGCTAGCGCATCCGCCAGTACCATTGGCTTTCCCGCGACATGGATTAATGGCGCATGTTTCATCGGTACATTGTCAACCCTGGTCTGCGAAGGCGGCTGGCTGCTAAAACCAACATTGGCACCTTTATTGGATTTTCTCGTCGGTCTTGATACGTCTCCAATGTATCTATAATTTTTTATTGTTCCATGCTATTATATTATCATTCTTGGATGTTTTACAATCATTTTATAGCAACTTTATATCATTTTTTGGGACTAACCTATTGACATAGTGCCCAGTGCCAGTTGCTGTTTTTTGCTTGTTTTTTTACTTCGCAGAATATCAGTACCAAACGGAGTCCAAACGCAGCGAAACTTTTTGGAGATTTTTTATGGACTAGAAGACACAACTTGGGCCAAACAAGTACCAGAAGGGTGCCCCGAGGGGGGCACAACCCACCTGGGCACGCCTGGGGGCCCAGGCACGCCCTGGTGGGTTGTGCCCACCTCGGTGGCCTCCCGCACGGCCTCTTCAGCCTATAAATTCTCAAATATTCCAAAACCCCCAAAAACAACCCTAGATCGGAAGGTCCGCCGCCGCAAGCCTCTGTAGCCACGAAAAACCAATCGGGAGCCCGTTCCGGCACCCTGCCGTAGGGGGAAATCATTGCCGGAGGCCATCTTCATCATCCCTATGGTCTCCATAATGAGGAGGGAGTAGTCCACCCTCGGGGCTGAGGGTTTGTACCAGAGCTATGTGTTTAATCTCTCTCTCTCTCTCGTGTTCTTGATGGCATGATCTTGATGTATCGGGGGCTTTGTTAATATAGTTGGATCATATGGTGTTTCTCCCTCTCTATCTTGTTGTGATGAATTGAGTTTTCCCTTTGAGATTTCGTTTTATCCGATCGAATACTTTTATGGATTTGAGAGCACTCGATATATGTCTTGCATATGAATACCCATGGTGACAATGGGGTATTATATTGATTCACTTGATATGTGTTTTGGCACTCAACTCGTGGATTCCCGAGGTGACATTGGGGTAATCTATGCATAGGGGTTGATGCACGTTCTCGTCTTTGTTTCTCCGGTAGAAATCTTGGGGCACTCTTTGAGGTTCTTTGTGTTGGATTGAGTATTATGAATCTGAAATTGTTTGATGCATATCGTATAATCAACTCACGGATACTTGCGGTGATATTGGAGTATCTAGGTTACATTAGAGTTGGTTGATGTGTATCATATGGTGTTATTTTAGTACAAACTCTTGGATAGATCGATCAGAAAGGATAACTTGGTTATCTTAGTACGAACTCTTGGAAAGATTGATCGAAAAGAATAACTTTGAGGTGGTTTTGTACCCTACAAACAATTTCTTCTTATGTTCTCCGCTAGATAGGAACTTTGGAGTGATTCTTCATCCCACGTTGAGGGATGGCTATATGATCCAATTAGATTAGCATTGTTGAGAGATTGCACTAGCGAAAGTATGGACCCTAGGCCTCATTTTCAAGCATTGCAATACAGTTTGTGCTCCGTTTTATCAATTGCTACCTTGCTGTTTTTTATTGTTCCTACTACAAAATCAATATCTACTATCACTACTACACTTTTATCACCATCTCTTCGCCGAACTAGTGCACCTATACAAATTACCATCGTATTTGGTGTGTTGGGGACACAAGAGACTCTTTGTTATTTGGTTGTAGGGTTGTTTGAGAGAGACCATCTTCATCCTATGCCTCCGACGGATTGATAAACCTTAGGTCATCCACTTGAGGGAAAATTGCTACTGTCCTACAAAACTCTGTGCTTGGAGGCCCAACACGTGTCTAAAAGAATAAAGTTGCGTAGTAGACAGGTCTCTTCCTCTACTTCTTCTTGGTGGGCTCAGGTGCTGGTGGGTCTATCAGACCCTCCCTGAGCACCACCCCTAGTGTTGTCGGGCTCAGCATTGGACGACTCTGGCTAATTAGTTGAGCTTGGGTGGAACCGGCATCCGGAGGCCTGTCCTGCGAGGATTGCATGAACAAAGAGTTCTTGCACTCCCGCTCTGGTACATGCATCTCATATTCATATGGTTGACTCATCGTTACTTCATTGTCAAAGGCGGTATTGAGATACTGGAGAGGGTCATCCTCCTCCATGTCATGATCCATATCCTCTTCCATGGTGCAGATGGCATCATCCACAGGAACGGTTGGCCCTCCTTCCTCGTGTCTCTCGATCTCACCCAGCAGCACAGACGATGGTTGTAGTTGTGTAGGTTGGGTTATGGTCATACCTTCCTGAGGTCCCGTTGGTGTGCTTCCGGCCACCTCGACACGAAGAAGATTTTTTGGCCACAAGATCGGCCAATTTTTGCATTGGCCAAGCTGCGTGGGGGTCTTGTCATCCTCTCCATCGGTTTGTATGGGACGAGGGAAACCCTCGTAGCTCGCTTTCACACTCGCCACAGAGACCCTTAAGGCATTATCAGGCATCTGCTGATGGTGGAACAATTGATCCTTGGGCTTCACTATAGTACCCTTCCCCACATCGACCAACCCGCCCTTCATGTAGTAAAGGAGGGTGCACGGAGTGGAGTCGGACTGCGAAGACATGTACGTGTGCGGCGTCATAGATCCAAAAAGAACGGCAACTGAAGATTAATTAATTAGTTGTGTTGATGAGGGTGCGACGCGTATTTACCGTGAGGGCATCGAGCTCAGCCAATGTCGACGGCCCGACATTCAAGCCAGAGACGGAGCTAGGGCTGTTGTGAGAGCTGGGTGCGGGAGCAGGTGCTGGAGTAGGTGTGGGTGCGGTTGCCATAGTAGGTACGAGTGTGGGTGCGGTGTTCATTGAGTTGCTCCCGGTGAAGCTAGGCATGGGAAAATCAGTTGGTGCCCATTTGGATTTTGTTGCACCCAGCTGACCACAGTTGGAATCCAGCTTGTAAAGGCAGCTGCCATATCATTTCTACAGGCAGCTATCGCTTCCCGGATTGCCTCAGCTTTGGTATCAGCTCTTGTTTTCTCAATCGCCCGCACCACCTTCTCGTCGATAGTCACTTGACTGAACTTCTTTCTCTGTCTTTTGGCCTCGGGTTCCTCTTTATAATAGTACTTCCACATGGCGCCGTCTCCGGCGCCGTGCACGTGTCCATATTGCGGCCGCTGGCCCGGCGGGTGTCCCATCATTATGTTCATGGCCCGGTTGAAAGGAGTGTCCCACTTGTACTTCGCCGATGACTGAGTCGACTGAGTCGACGAGTCGCTTTCGGCCGCAAGCTTGTGTTGCTCTCTCTGCAAAATGGAGCGTGAATCATTTACGAATGTGACTAGAATGTAGTAGACTTCATTAATCAGAAGCTAATATATAAGGTGGTAAAAGGATAATTACCAGTAATCTCATGAATTTCCTAGTCGGCCTGTTGGTAAAAAAAATCTTTTTTTTTGGGGTCCCACGAGAATCGAGCCCTGATGAAGTCATGCTCCTGTTGGTCGGTGAACTCAGCCAATGGGTCTGGGATCCCCAGACGTACACGTTCTGCGTCCTCCTTAGCCCACACGGGCCTCTTTCCTGTGTAACCACGACTTCCAAGGCGGTGGTTCCCCATGTTCTTTGCCTGCAGCTGCTTGACTCTCTCCGACCTAGCCTTGGCAGCTTCTTCATTGCAAGTCTCCTTGAACTTTTCAAAGTCCTCTAGTGTAATTTTCGGATTGTCTGCAACAATCTCGGCATAGGTTTCATGGTCTACTTCAATCGCATTTTTCACCCTAGTTTTCCAAGCGCTCAATGCGTTGCTGAACTTCCCTAGGGCTTTGTTGTTGATTTTTTTCATGGCATCATCTTCCATGGGTCGACATCATCATTCCGACCGGGGAACAGGAATCTTGCGTGTAACCTGGTTAGTAGCAGATGCTTCAAATGTTCATTCTTCTGTATTTTTGTGGTGTTGATGTTAGCGGTATCCTGTAGGATGCATGCTAGTTCGTTGCCGTAACACGCTGCCACTTCCCGCGGCTCTGTTGGCTCGAACCCGCCGGGGTGCACCGCCGTGACCACCAGTCTTCCGGTGCCGAGCTCATTTGGGCATCGTGTCCTCTTTGCCTTCTTTCCTTCACTGGCTTGGGAGATCCCACCTTCCGTGCTGTCGTTAGCAACATCATCAGGGCCCATCTCAGTGCCGGTGTTGGTGGCATCAGTGTTGGCGCCGGCGCCACCACCGTCGTCGTCCTCATGACAAGGGGGTCCTGACACCCAGCTTGTCTCTCCTGATCCGCCAGAAAGTCGAGGTAGGCGTGTGCTCGTCCTTCTTTGGTCTGAGAACCTCCGGCCTCATCATTGTCGGTCATGTTTCCTAGGGTTCAATGTCGTAGTCGTTTAATTATCAAGCTTTATATAATAAAGTGAATAATGACAAAAAGTGACCTTTGTTTTGCCTGAATGTCGTTTCATTCCCGTCGCGGCAAATCTCGAGCACTCGATATGTCCAACTTTCTAGCACAAGTCATGCCGAAATTCATGAATTTTTTTGCCATGACCTATGCTAGAAAGTGCACATATAGAGCGCCTGAAATTTGCCGGAATGGAAATGAATCAACATTTCTAGCAAAACATAGGTCACTCGCAATCGGTTTCCCTGCAAACAACCAATGTACGGCACAACTACAGCAGCACAACAATATAGGATGCTCACTATCATTCTATAGCAT
This sequence comes from Thinopyrum elongatum, assembly GCA_011799875.1. Taxonomy (NCBI): domain Eukaryota; kingdom Viridiplantae; phylum Streptophyta; class Magnoliopsida; order Poales; family Poaceae; genus Thinopyrum; species Thinopyrum elongatum. The sequence goes on along the minus strand of CM022303.1, from coordinate 49,004,754 downwards.
CTGTCCAAACATTCTATAGCAGCACAACAACCACATGCACATGTCATCACTCTCCTCTAGCATCTGCATGGACAGAGCTATATATAGTGTGGGTTTTGGGATGCTCACTATCTGCCTGTCGAGGATGCGGGTGTGGTGTCAATGATCTTCTCGCGGCGTCGTCGAGTGCCACGTCGGTGATCTACCTGTGCGTCAAGCATCGACAAGATCAATTATTGTAGACACACAAGATCAACTGTAGACCTACAATCTGCCTAATAAAATGCTCATTTTCAATTTATTTACTCTATCGACAAACTGAAAACTCATTTTCATTTACTCTAGCAACAAAATACAAATGGACAGCTACTCCAAATGGATTCCAATGGACAGGACGATAAGTAGAGTAGAAATTGACTCCAAATACTCTAGCAACTCCAAATTGACTCCAATGTCGCTGCATTTCATTTTAACAGCAAGCATTTGAACACTCTAACAAGCATTTTAACAGCAATATGAACACTCTAACAAGCATTTGAACACTCTAACAGCAATATGAACACTCTAACAGCAATATGAACACTCTAACATATGGAAATATTTGTTCAACAAGCATATGAAGAGGGAGGGAAGAGGAGGTGGCGCACCTCGGGGTTGGGATCGGGGTCGGGGTTGCCGGGGCAGAGGGGGTTGAGGGCGTCCTTCTCCTCCTCGTCGATCTGCGCCTAGCTTCGATCTGCAGAGAGACCAAATTGGGTCAGAGAGAGAGAGAGAGAGAGAGAGAGAGAGAGAGAGAAGAGAGAGAGAGAGAGAGAGAGAGAGAGAGAGGGAGAGAGATACCTACCGGCGGAGAGAAGATGGTGCCGGTCGGTGGAGGGGACTGCTCGGGGGAGGGGCGGCACGGGGGTGGACCTAGAGCAGGGGGCGGCACGGGGGGAGGGAGTGTCGGGGCGGCCAATGGCCGGCGCCGGGGTCGGGTGCGGCGTCGATGGCGGCATGGGCGGGTGTGGCATCGGCGGTGGCGTGGGAGCTCAGAGAAGGGGATCGACAGAGCGAGAGTGAGAGAGAGGAAAGAGATAGGGTGTGGCTCGACCGGTGCTGTAAGCAACTTAACTATAGCGCGGCTGGGCAAAACGCGCTATAGCTAAGTTAGCTATAGCGCTGCCCAGTACAAACCGCGCTACTGCTAACATATATTTTTTTAATTTATGTGGCCAGTTAGCTGTGGCGCTTGTTCTCCCGAAAAGCGCTACTGATCATTATTCTTTTTCTTTTTCTTTTTCTTTAACTTTCATTTCATTTGCATTTTCCTTTTTCTTATGCCCCGTATAGATATTTTTTTTCATTTTCTTTATCTTTCATTTGCATTTTTCTTTTTCTTATCTTTCATTTGCATATGTACAAGTTGTATAGCAGGGGTATAGCTCTAGCTAGGGTTTAATTTGGTCTGTTGGAGCAATAACACCGTATACCCTCCGGATAATAATTAGTGTATAATATATATTACATCATTTGACCGCTAACGGCGGTATACAAAATAGATACACACAAATTATGTTAGTTTGTCAGCTTGGGCGATGACGACACTTCAGACTGATCTTCTTCTTCCCTCTTTTGTTCGTTTTCAAATAATTGAGCCCATGGTCGTGACTTTTCCTTTTCCATGGATTACGATCTTTCGTAGGTAATGTAGTCTTCATTCTTCTTTTGACGTATGTTTCATCGTCATCAGCATCATCTTCCCTCATTGGGTCACCATGCTAGTCGTAGTCTTCCTCGTTGGCGACTCCATCCATTCCGACGATGCTCGTTTTGCCTCTCCTCACGACAACACGGCTGGGATTGTTCGGGTTGGTTATGAAGAAACATTGTGTCACAAGTTTAGCGTGTACCCATGGCTCATTTTTGGCGGTGGCGTTGATGGTACCGCTATCGGAGTCGGGTATACACATGGTAGTGAAATGTCGGTTTTCTCTTTGTACGTTCTTAGCCCATCTGACACAGAACATCGTCGCGCTATGCAATCCGGAGTAGTCAAGCTCCCAAATCTCTTCGACCCTTCCATAATATCTTTCAATTATGTTCCCGGTCATGGCTTCCATCGTCACCCCTGAGTTCTGGTTATCACTGTTTATATCTTTGTCCTCCGTGTATAACGTGTATGCGTTGATATCGTATGCTTGCTAAGTCGCGAGGTTGGTCGACGGGCCATGTGCTAAGGTGTATATGAGTGTTCCGTCCGGACAGCCCTCTTTCGGGGGATTAGCCAGAACTCGCTCTTTGAACCAACGCAAGAAAGAGGAGTTGTGCTCTCTAATAACTTTAGCGTTCGTCCTGTGCACCCCACGGTCACGGTAGTTCTTTGCGATGGTCTCTTTGTGCAGTGTCACGAAATCTTCTAGCACATCTAGGTGTTGTAGCACTAGTAAGTTTGCCCTGTCAAAGTCGTTTTGTCGGCCCGAGCGGACCACTATCACATCCCTCTGACCTTTGGTGTGACCTTCGCCTTCGAGCCTTCCACAATGCTTGTTGACGGGCAAACCAACAACAGGGTCTCCGGTGCCTAGATAACTCTTGCAGAAAGAGATGCACTCTTTGGTCAGATATACCTGGGCTATGCTTCCATCCGGACGGGACATGTTACGAACGAATCCTTTGATGACCCCATTCATCCTCTCGAGCGGCATCATGCTGTGCAGGAAAGTCGGCCCTAGGTCGATGATGTCGTCCACGATGTGGACACATAGATGCACCATGACATCAAAGAATGCGGGCAGGAAGTACATCTCTAGCTCATTTAGAATGACAACGATCTCTTCCTGTAGCCTATGGAGTTGCTTCACACTGATCGACTTTCGAGAGATAGCATAAAAAAAGTGGCATATGTCAGTAAGCGTCTCACAGACGTGTGTGTCCATAATCCCTCTAAGTGCAATCGGGAGTAACTGCATCATCATCACGTGATAGTTGTGAGACTTCATCCCGGTGAACCTTTTTTTCTTAGTGTCCAGATATCTGCTTATCTTCTCATAGTATCCGGAACTAACTTTGATTCCGGCAAGGCACTTGAACAATTGATCGACCTCCTTCGGATCTAAGGTGAAGCAAGAGGGGGGGCAATATTGTTCTTCCTTCTTGTTTACTTTTTTGCCCCTATCTTCCGTCTCTGTCTCCTCTGACGACTTTTTACAGGGCATTTGGAGATCTTTCCTGATATTCAAAAATTCCAAGTCTTTTCTTGCCTTCGGCCCATCCTTGGTCTTCTCCGGCATGTTCATCAATGTTCCAAGCAAACTCTCGAGGATATTTTTTGTGATATGCATTTGATCAAGGCTATGAGGCGTGTCGAGTTTTGGGCCAGTACTCCATGTCCCAGAAAATAGATCTCATCTTGCATACCTTTAGCAGCGGCTCCGGCGCCTTTTTCTTCGTCTTTCCCGGCGAGGGGCACTCTTCCCAGTTCTTGAATAACTCATATATTTCTGCACCGCTACGCTTACGTAGAGGACCTCGATGCTCAGCCTTACCATTGAATAGATCTCCACGCTTTCTCCATGGGTCGTCCTTCTTGAGCCATCTTCGATGCCCCATGTACACGAGTTTTGAAGACCCGCCATCTTTCGATAGCTGCAGAGAAGTTGTATCATCCATGCACCTGGTGCATCCGCAATATCCGTGGCACACCTGGCCGGAGAGATAGCCGTAACCGAGATAGTCCTGCACCATCGTGATCAGCGCGGCTCTCATGTAGAAATACTCTCCTTTGCTTGCGTCCCATGTCTTGGTCGACGTTGTCCATAAGGTCTGTAGCTCCTCTTTCAGTAACCCGAGATACAGATTTATATCATTTCCCAGTTGTCTCGGCCCTTGAATAAGCATAGTCATGTGTATGTATTTTTCCTTCATGCACTTCCAGGGGGAAGGTTGTACATCCATACAAACACGGGCCATGTGCTATGATTGGTGTTCTGGTTGCCAAACGGATTCATGCCATCACTACTAGCGCCAAGCACGATGTTCCTTGCATCATTTGCAAAAAATTCAAATTCAGCGTTTAATGCTCTCCACTGGCTAGCATCTGCGAGGTGTCTCAGCTTTGGATCATCTCTGTCATCTGGCTTCACCCTCTCCGCGTGCCAGCGCATAAGCTTTGCTTCCTTAGAATCTACGAAATACCACTGCAGACGCGGAGTTATCGGAAAGTACCATACAACTTTCTGTGGAGCTTTCTTTCCGGCCTTCTTATACCGTGAAGCATTGCACTTTGGACCGATGGTTTTTTCCGCGTGCTCATTCCGATATATGATGCAATCGTTGATGCATGCGTGATATCTAATGTGTGGCAGATCAAGAGGGCACACGATTTTCTTTGCCTCCTCGACACTAGTAGGACACATGCTTCCCACGGGAAGAACCTTCTTTAGATACTTCAGAAGCTCATCCAGGCTTGCATCCGTCCATTTGTTTTTTGCCTTCGTCTTTAGAAGTTCTAGCGTGAAACTCAAGCGGGTCATCTCGGGATGGCAACCATCATACAAATGAGTCATCGAGTCTACCTCCAGTTGCGCCAGTTTGGCCTCCTCTCTAGAAGAAGCTCTGTCGCTAGTCGTCTTCTTGTGAAGCAGGTCTCGAACATGCGGGTCCTACATGGCTGAACTTAGTAGCGATGAATACGGCGGCGTGTCCGCGTCTTCTTCGCCTTGTACTGCCTCTTCGCCATCGCCATTTCTGAGGCCGTCTTCTTCTTCGGGCCCATAATCGGTCATCTCTTCGTCTGGCCCCATGTCGTTATTTCCTGCCCCGTCGACATCCTCATCATCATCATCATCTTCACTTATCCACCGAGTATGGCCATCCATGAAACCATGCATGAGCAGGTGCGCCTTGAATTTACCACCCTTAAAGGGGTCAAGCCTGACTCCTCCTTTGCATTTTCGACACGGACATAAGACATCCTTCAGTCTTTTTTCATACATGTTGTCCACCACGGATTGCCAGTATCTTTCCACCATCCTTCCATTGACCTTCATGATCACCTGCGTGGAGCAAAATATTATAACCACGTATGCATGCATGGATCAAATTCATACAAAAATTCGGCATGACCTTCCCTAAACATAGGACATATTGAGTTTGCCCGAAATTCACCGAAACGGAATTGAATCGACATTTCAGCAAAACATAGGCAACTCATGTCATCCACATTTCAACAAATACACAATATAGGCAACTCACATGCCACACACAATTCGGTATATTCTCATATCGCGCATATATAGTTTCGGTCCTATCGCACACACACTTTTTTTTGCTCACCTATGTGTCGAGAGGGATATCAAACACCTACTTAATTAGCTAGTAGCTCTAGATAGTGAGGTACCTACATATAGCTCTAACTAGCTAGGGAGAGAGAGAGAGAGAGAGAGAGAGAGAGAGAGAGAGAGAGAGAGAGAGAGAGAGAGAGAGAGAGAGAGAGAGAGCGAGCGAGCTAGTGGAGATGGGTGGATGGCAAAGAAAGAGAGATGGAGGAGGGAGGCCATTAATTAATGGAGGTGGGTGGAGGGGCAAAGAAAGAAAGAGGGAGGAGGGAGGGCATTAATGGAGGGGGTGATGGAGGGGCAAAGAAGAGGGGGAGGAGGGGCAAAGAAGAGGGGGTGGAGGGACAAAGAAAGAAAGAGGGAGGAGGGAGGGCATTAATGGAGGGGGTGGTGGAGGGGCAAATAAGAGGGGGAGGAGGGGGAGCATTGAAAGGAACAAGCAAGTGCAAGAGGAGGGGGAGAAAGGAAGGGAAGGAAGAAGAGGGGGGGAGGGGAAGGTGGTAGGTATTTTGGCTGGCGACCATAGCAGTAGCGCTGGCCACCAATGCGCGCTACAGCTATGATCGCCAGCCAAAATATCTACTGGTAAAGTTCTACTAGCTATAGCGTTGGGAGGAAAAACACGCTACTGGTCAAAGTTTACACATAGAAGAAATAACAGTAGCACATTTCTGAGAACAGGCGCTACAGATCTGGATTTAACAGTAGCGCTGGGTAGACGACCGACGCTGCTAATATTTATTGACCTGGTGGTGTGGTGTGGCACACTTACCAGTAGCGTGCCCAAAAGAAACCAACGCTGCTGCTAAGCCATACCAGTAGCGTGGGGGACCAAACAAACGCTACTGGTAAACTTCTATGTATAAGCATTTTCCTAGTAGTGAAGTGAGTGTTAATTACTGTCTTGTGCACATTCTGTTTCGCTTACTCGAGGTTAAGTATAATTGATGAGTTATGCATGCGCATGTTCCACTTTATTCTGCTATCAATTAATCTTGACGCGGGACTAGTAACTGTTTTAGACTCGAGACGTAAAGAGCAAAAGGAGTGGGTGTACATGAGTGAAATGATCCAGAAGTAAGTTCAATCATTATCGCACCATATCGACAACTTTCATTCATTTTCTGATATCAAGTAATCATTTGCTTTGCCGGGCAGGGTTTTGAAAAAGTTCACCAGCGAGGTACCGGGTGAATGGAAAAAGAAGTTGCGATTTTCACACCCCAAAGTAAGTAGTACTATCTAGTTCCGCGCATCTCTCATTGATTCTAGTTTCAATACCATTATCATGCTTGATTATCATTTTGATTGAACTCTATTCTTGTAAAGTGCTTGTGGCAGGCATCCGAAAATAATTTATGTGGATACTATGTTTGCGAGTTCATTTGTCACTTGACCTCTGAGCGGGGCTTATCTTCAGATCATGGATTTGCTATCAACACTAACTCAGGAGGTGGCTATCGGAACCGTTCGTGTGCTTCAGGATTCACACTTTTTGGTGGATAAGGTTCTGACTTATTGTTTTGTTGAATTTCGCCACGATGAGAGTGGAATGCTGCGTTGGACCTTTACGAGTAGACAGGCGGCTAAATTTCGTGTTTTGACCCTTTTCTGATAGTTATTCAAGATCTGACCTTAGTTTGAAAAAATTTCGGGATCTGACCCTTTTGCTATCGCCAGGGCCTTTGGCGGTAGGGTTACACAGTCTACCGCCAAAGTCAGTGGCGGTAGACTTAACTGCGCCGTCACGGCATGTTTCACGTGAAAAAAACCTACCGCCAAGGACTTTGGCGGTATGGTGTGTAACTCTACCGCCACTGTTGTTGGCGGTAGGCTTATGAGCAGATATACGCGGGCTGTGCAGCACCGCATGCATGCGTGCATTCACTGTATTTGAGTCCATTTGTTGTTTGATTTGACCACTAGATATATCCTCACCCTCCTCGCCCTCTATACCGGACACATGCAGCAGTAACTTTTCAGACTAGCCCGTGCAGTCTAGTGATAGCACTCCTCAACCTGGGCATGCATGTAGTCTATGTCCTTCCATTGTTTAAGTGTGTGAGGCCAAAGGAAAAAAACAAAGGCATGGAGTACTAGATGCATGTGTATGGAGAGAGAAAGTGAGACGCAGCGAGTGCACATTTTCATAAGTGGTGTGCATGTCATCAGCCACATGCTAGGGGCAGCCTAAAGATTGACATGGCATAAAACTAGACTAGGACATGTATGGTCTAGATTTGGATATGGTGTGTGAGAGAGAGAGTGGGAGAGCAGTGCTCGCATGCATATTGCAATAACGAATATGGCTACCGTCAAGGAGCATGGCGGTAGGGTTAGACAGCCTACCGCCACAGGCTCTGGCGGTAGGGTATTTTACAGGTTTAACGGCCGTGACAACACAGTTAAGTCCTACCGCCATTGACTTTGGCGGTAGACTGTGTAACCCTACCGCCAAAGATCCTGGCAGTAGGAAAAAGCGTTAGATCCTAAAAAAATTTCAAACTAGGGTCAGATCTCGAATAACTATGATAAAAGGGTTCAAAACACGAAATTTTGCCTAGACAGGCCCCGAAACGCAGCCTAGAGTCTGCGGTCCTCAGAACATGTCAGAGCAAGGTTTCTGCTACCTTTCACCTGGCTCGGATGGTCAAGGCCCTACTTTGGGTAAGCGTGTGCATTTTACTAAAAATTTGGACTGCGTCTCGCTAGTTGGGGTGTGCCACTTTTCCTGCCACTTTTGTTTACGGTTCCGCACCGTTACAATTTTTGTGATGAAATAACTTTTCGCCCGTGCTCACATTTAATTGCTTCTGCGTCCGTCGGGGAGCGTGTTTCCATATACAGACACTCGGTCCTACTACACTCGTCAGTTATTCGGACGGAGGTTTTTGGAGCTGGCCGTGCAACTCCGTAATGTATGTTGCACGCGATGCGATGCGTCGGTTCAGTAGTTGACTGTATCTCTGAAACTGAAAACAAACACGCTGCCATGTCTTATCTTTGCAATATTGTGACAGTCTACAATGACATCACTCCATTTCCTCTATTGCACGAGTATATGCTAACTTGGATCTCCAGAAGAAGGCAAGAACTTGTATCGGCATTAACAATAACCATTGACACTACTAGGCATGTCGACAGTACAAGGCTAAGCAAACGGCGATGCATCGACGAGATATGGCTGTAGCCGCTCACAAGCGCTCTGCTTCGGTGCAAACTGGCATCACCAACACGCTGTTCGACGATGTGTTGCGAGTGTTCTATCGTCCAGGAATTGTGTGAGTGTCCATTTTTTTTTTTCGCTTACATGTTGGTTTCCCTTTTTCTTTCCGGGTGTATTTGATGACCGTCCGACTCATCTGCACTGAGTTAGAGCACGGCGCTTCGTTCTCTCTGATACAGTCTCAAAAACTAGCGCGGATGTAGACCAAGTCAGGTGGGATTGCAATGTCGCCTCTCATGGCAGTTAACTCCGCTTACTCTGTTACTCATGTTGCGCGCTAGCTCTCACTCATCATGCACAAAAAAAAAAACCTCAGGTACGTCATTGGAGCTTATGTGGCATGTACCCCGACTACCTTCATAGACCTACCAGACTGTCTCGCTGTTAATTTTTCCACAGAATTAATCCGTGCATACCTTGATCGTACCAGTGTTCCCGGGAGTTTAGAATTATGTGCATTGAAGTGCTATGTGATTCCAAAACACGCATGCAGAGAACAACACGTCTCAGCTCTATGAACAAAGGCCCCCGCAAAAAACAAAGCTCTATCAACAAAGGCAGTTTCTAAATCCACTCAGGCGACAGCTGTCGATGGTATGCCTGCCTTCCGCATGAGTATTGCCGGTGGCTATATCTGCCACGCGAGCGTGATCACGGACCGCCGTTCATGTGTGCCGAGAAAGTTCAACGGAGCACCGACAAGAAACGACAGGCAATCTCTGATCCCCGGATTCCCTGAGCCACCACCGGGGCGTTTTTTTTCGGCGGGTGAGCATATGACCTTTTCCAGTAAAAATCCGTTGTTTCTATCAGCACCCTATGGTAAAGACGTTAGAGTATCTTTTTTTTAATGGTAAACGTGAGAGCATCTCCAACCGGATCCCATGGCCGTCCCGACTGACCGAGAATCTTCATATCCGAGCCATATCTAAGGTGGATACGCAGATGCCCGGACATGCCTGGGCACCGCCGCCACGTCAGAGGAACAGACCGACAGTCTTCCAAATTATAGCATGTTCCCTACTTTTATATGTCGCTTTGGATGACCGTCCGAATACTACACAGTGAGTTAGAGAACGGCGCTTCCTGACGTTGCCGGCGAAGTTTCTTTTGGATCAAAAAGAGAGTGTTTAGCCCCCCTCCCGCATCGCCCCCTCTGTGGCGACTCAGGGGCAACCCTAGCACCGCTGCCGCGCTGCCCCCCCCCCCCCTCTCCCTCCCCTTCGCCGCTGCCAGAGGGGCTCCGTGGCGCTGACGCGCGGCCCCGATGAAGGTGGCCGCGGGGTTCTGGCGCCTACTCGCTGGATGGAGGGTTGCGGCGGCGGGTACTGGTGCGCGTCCTCCACAGCTGTGCGGGCAGCGTGGTGGTCGCGGACAATGGTGCGGCGGCAGAGCCTTGCAGTCCGCCGGGACACCGTGGTGAAGCTTCGTTGTCGTCCGATCCGTGCCGGCGCCGGTTCCTGGTGGCTGCGGTCGCCGTCTCTTGGTGCTTGCTGGCTGGATATGGCGTTTGGGTGAGGTTCCAGGGGAAACCCCTGGCCGGCGCGGCTGCCCCCCAAAGTCGACGCCTTTGGCGCCGATCCCCTTGCTCGGGCTTTGGGGTGGTCCCTCTCCCTCCCGCCTCCTTCATGAGCTCCTGCGAAAGACACTTAGGTAGAAAATCATTGCCGCATTTGTAGCGGCTAATGCATCTGGTCGTGCGCTTGACAACTTATTTGTCTTAGGGCATCTCCAAGGCAGACCCGCAAACAGCCCACATTTGTCTGGTCCGCGCAGTCCTGTATCGGTCAGCGGAGCGGTCCGGGCGCGTTTTCTCCCGCAAATTGGAGACAAAGTGGGGAGATGTTTGCGGCAGTCCGGACACCCAAAACGCAGGACTCCAACACCCTCGGCCCACCCAATCCCCCCTCCCGGTCCCATTTCCTTCCACTCCACATTGTAAAACACTTACACATGGTTCCGTCAATGTAAGATGAAGGTTCTTGTGTAATATAAGTGTTGCGGTGATGATCTCTCTCTCTCCACTAGTAGAAAAAGGGCCTAATGTGAAGCACATTAGTCCCGGTTTGTAACTGAACCGGCACTAATGTGCTCAATAGTGCTGGTTCCAACGGCTAGGTGGGCGGCGATCATTAGTACTGGTTCGTGGCGAACCTTTAGTACCGGTTTGTGCCACGAACCGGTACTAAAGACCACCAGCACCTTTAGTACCGGTTGGTTATACGAACCGGGACTAGAGATGCACCTTTTGTCCCGGTTCGTATAACCAACCGGTACTAAAGGTCATCCTATATAAACCCCTTCGTCGAGCCCGAGCGCTCTGTTCTTCCCCTTTCCCATCTCATCTATTTTCTTCCTCTTTCTCTCGAGCTCACACTTCATTTTTGCCAAAATTTGTGAAGATTTGAAGGCACCCCATCCATCGAAGTGATCACAAAGGTTAGCAACTTTGTCCTTTCATCTCTCATTGCTAGATTAGCTCTTGCAATGCTCTATAAGTATAGTGATTTGTGTGTTTTATTTTGGGAGGAATTATATGTGGTAGTATTTGATTTATATGCAATTTGAGGTCAAAATAACTCTTAGTTTGCATATGTAGGTGTGGTTTACTTAGTGCCTTCCCGTCTCCGTCCTAACCACCGTCGATCGCCCGCACCGTCCCGTCGCCGGCACCACCTTGTGGTGAGCCTCTTGTTCTTATCTTTTTTATATAAAAAAATCATGTTTGTGTGATTTAGATATATAGTTACTCGTATAATTATCTTACCCGTACGTTGTTTGTTATACATAGTGCCATGGTTTTGATATCCGTCCCCGTCGGCCCTCGTCCGGGTTATGATTCGGATGTGGTATATTCTCTTTTATAACTATTTGTTGCATTTCGTGTTTATGACAAATTATGCCCATCAAGTTGACATAGATATTTTTATCTAGGAGGTATGTGAACCGGAAATTCCAACCGACCCTATTGTCGAGAGGTTAAATTTAGTTGAAAGAAAAAACGAGTATTTGAAAGAAAAATTGAAAAGAATTGAGGGGGAGAAGATGGAATTGGAGTTGCATGTTGCCAATGTCGTCGATGATCACAAGATCAAGATGGAGAAAATGCGCTTGAAGACTAGAAAGATTAGAAAATATGCAATTGATAGTGAGGCTTGGTATCATTATGCTATTGGATCAATTGTTACCTTAGTTGCGATCTTGATCGCATTTGTTGTTGCATTTAAATGCTTTAGCTAGAGAATTATTTGTATGTTTGTTTTATGAGAATAAATGTTGTATGAACTTTATGTATGAACTTGTATTAACTTGGTCTATTCGGTGTTGTGTAATGAGGATGAGCCGGCAATGGATGTACGATGACCGATGCTCTCCCCAGTTCGTTAATGACGTGCATACTTTTCTGCTTGCGGCTGAGGCAAACAAGCGGGCGGATGGTTTTATGCCTTGTCCATGTGCCGGCTGTAAGAATGATCATAATTATTCTAAGTTAAGAACCATTCACGTCCACCTGTTTGAGTCCGGTTTCATGCCCCACTATAATGTTTGGACCAAGTACGGAGAAAGAGGGGTTATGATGGAAGACAATAAAGACGAAGAGGACGACGACAGCTATCCTGGCCATGGGTTCCCTGAATACGATAGTACAACAATGAGGGAAGAAGCTTAGCCGGCAATGCGGGAAGAAGCTGAAGAAGAGGCATCAGATGAGCCCGCTGATGATCTAGATCGGGCCATTGCCGATGCAAAGAGAAACTGCGCAAATGAAAAGGAGAAGAAGAAGTTGCAGCACATGTTAGAGGATCACAAGAAATTATTGTACCCGAATTGCGAAGCTGACAAGAAAAAGCTGGGCACCACACTGGAATTGCTGCAATGAAAGGCAGAGAATGGTGTATCTGATAAGGGATTTGGAAAGTTGCTGATAATGTTAAAGAAGATGCTTCCAAAGGACAACGAATTGTCCGAGAGTACGTACGAAACAAAGAAGGCTATCTGCCCTATAGGGTTAGAGGTGCAGAAGATACATGCATGCCCTAATGCCTATGTTACTAGTCTATGTTACTAACTCTACAGTGGGAAGTAACATATGTGTGGTAACATGCAACACTTCATTTATTAGGCTATAGACTCATCTTGTCTTGATATGTGTGATGTTACTCATACTACTAGTAAGTAGGTATGTTACCACATGTCTCTCTTTCTTCATTTATTGCTTGCCACATCATCTATTTTATCTAGATATGTGTGATGTTACTACCTATGTTACTCCCACAGCACTGTGGGTAGTCACATAGCAGGCTTAGCAGATGTACGAGGTGGATCATTGGGAAGGGCCTAAGCTAGCTCACGCGCACACGCACACGCCACGTCACAACACACGCTGCATGTCCAAAAGAAAAGGTGACTGACCCAAATATAATTCAATCGACTGACTGGTAGTCAGTCCCTTAGTTAATAGGCGTTAGTTAAGGTGATGTTGTTTTTGCTCATCCGCATCTATATGTGCATCTAGTCATTGAAGAGCTGCGATCGTTGACACACCTTTTACTGATGAAAACAAAACGCACAAGCGTGCGATACGAGACCTCCCCTGACCACGTGTGATACGTCCCGATTCTTGATCAAAATGTCTTAAACCAAAAATGGTCAGGTTCAGAAACGCACCTGTGTGTCATTGTTAAGCGCACAGTACCTTCTTCGAGTCCGTCTGGAGTGCCCCTGCACGTCTTGTTCATTCGCTGACGGATCAGTCCACGTGTCCTGGTTTCACGGCTTTAGTTTAACCACAGGTGTTGCACTCGGTCAGACTGTACCGTGTAGCAGGCTCTGTGTGTGACGCATTTATTTGACGCCGTGTATATTTGTATATAGTTCTCGGCGGGGAGCTGCCAAAACCACACATCAGCCCTTGGTGAAAAACGTCGCTGTGCTAGAAGTCAACACAAACCACACCATCGATGGAGAACGTGTGCTCCCCCGTGTAGTTTACCTCCGACCCAAACAACTGTCCGTTCATGTCGGAGGCAGATTTGTGGTTTACGGGGACATCTACACCCTGTATAGAATTTTTTTTAGTAATTTAATAAAAAGATAAAAATTCCTAAAAATATTTTTGAAATAAACTTGACATTTTATTGTACTCGTGAGAAAAAATACACAAAAAGAAAAATCTCTTTTTGACTTCTTTTCAAAAAAGGCAATTTTTTTATCAAAATAGTATGAATAGTGACATATAATAGCAAATAAATTTTGTCTTTTTTGCTATGAAGTCAACTTTGTTTTTTTTTGTGAAAATTTATATATTGATGCAAAAGTAAGTCAAGTATTTTGTCAAAATAGTTTTTACCTATTTTGACTTTTTATTTAATTATTAAAAAAATCCCCATATAGGGTGCATATACAACCAGGAATCAAAGTGTATTTCCGCGTTCATGTCCCACCACGTTATTGAGCGCATACAGGCCATGGTCGACGAGGATAATCGCCTCCGAGCCACCGCATCGGTGATCACCACGCCCTGCGTCAACCCAAGCTCGTGCGGTGTGGCCACGGTACCGTGTGCGCGTCCCTCCGCAGGCGTGGTCGCTTGGGAGTTGGGACGGCGAAGAAACTCTACCCCATGTGCCGAGTCGGCTCCATCGAGCTGGATACGTACATGGAAAGGGACGTGTCCTTCTACGTCTTGCACACGGATGTTGATCACCCGGACACCATCCCGCTAGTTGTACGTCTCGACTCGACCTCACCGACGGTTGTGCGCTGGATGACGATCTTGGTCACGTCGAGCTGCCCGACGGGTTTGTGGAAGTGGAGCTCTGCACAGCCAGGTTCACGGCTGTGGTGTGTGCTTCGTCGAAGGCGGCATGTGGACGGCGTGATGGATATCCCCCCGGCTCCTCCATCACTGTCCAGTCGGCGTCGACAGGTGCGACGTGCACTGCGCCCCCTTGTCCATCCCTCCTCTTCCTCTGCCTGAAGCCTGTGGATTAATTAAAGATTCAGAGCAAAAGCTTAAATTTAGAGCTTCAAACCTTTGAAAGCAAAACGCTAAGCTACCAAAAAAACAATCTGGCTCAAGTTATGTTTGGTGCCACCGCCGTCTCGAATTTCCTCTTGCGTGGCCTTGTCCTCCTCCTCACGACCCCAGTTCTGCGCATGGCGAGCTCAAGGCAGCACCGTCATGATTCTGGGTGAAGCATGGCGACCTCGGGGCAGCAGATTGGGACACCAGACCACATCTACGGCTAGTCAACTGCATCATCAAAATAAAAAATGAATCACACAGGAACCCAAACAAAAAAAAAAACTTTATTAGGAGCAGGCCCGGATCGGGGAGCAGGCGAGGGGGAAATTAAGAACAACAACATTACATTCAGAGGGCCGTAGTTAGGAACAAAAAGATAAGATACCATATATATACATCAGCAGGCAAACTAGAAAGAATTGGATTCATTCAAGGTCCTGGTAAGTAATCTATATAAATTAGTAGTACTCTGGCTACTACTCTTTTTGCAGCTTGACGACCTCTCCAGCACGAGCAACCACAAACTCACAAATCCACAAAAAATCAAAAGGAAGAAGCAAGAAGTTTGAGAACAAAAAACAGGCCTTTTTAATGCCGCCATTTGGGAGTCGCGGAGTAGCTGTGGACCAGGAGGAGGCAGTGAGAGGCCAGCTGGGGGCAGTACAGGTCATGCCCATCGTTGACACTCCCGGGTAAGCGCGCAACAGGCCCCCGCGTCTCCCGCCAATGGGAGGAGACGGCCACAAGCGTCCAGCGGTAAGGCAGCCCAGGCCCTGGTCTCCCCGGATCAAGCTCGGCGGAGGTTGATGACGATATCGACATGCCCCGTCTCCCCGGATCTCGCTGGTGTTTGTGCTGCAGAAGAGGGAGGGAGCCCGTTGGGTAGCATGATGAAGGTATGGGGAGCACCGAGATGTGGGTGGGAGAGGGTTGGGGCGGGGCGACTCGCCGGGAAAAGGAGGGTAGAGCTGGCACGCTGTGGAGGGGAAGGGCCAGAGGGGGTTGGGGCGGCGGGATCTGGTTGGGATGGAGAACGAGAGAGAGAGAGCGACGGGGTGGATTTTTTTTTTGAGAAAAACAGAGCTGCACTTATATAAATAAAGGAAAACGAGCAAACTTACAAACAGGCCCCCAGAAAAGAAAGAAAAAACACATGAAACCCTGCTGGCCAACTCCCAAACCATCACCGGAGCTCGCACAGCAGCACGCCGCCGCTACCAGAGCATAGCCGTTGCCGGAGACGACGCCAAGCCAATGTGCCGCCCAGGAGATCCAGAGGACCTCCGCTTGAAGGATTTGAAGCCGCATGAGCCGCCCAACGCCAGGCGGGATCTTGAGTCGATGAACGAGCATCGGCGACGACACCGAGGCCACCCACAGCGACCGGCGTCCACCAGAAGAGCCGCGCTCGCCGAAAACAAGCCCGGGGAGGAGGAAGAAGACCAGCACCGTCTTACTGGAAAGCCTCAAAAGTGCAGCTCCACGCTGGAACCACCAGCACTGGATCCGTCGGCGCCAAGCACCAGCCGTCCCCCCGCCAGAAACAAAAGTCCCGACCGGAGGATAAACTCCTATAAAAGCTCCACGACTCCGTGACGACACCGGAGCGCGCGCCGCCACGACGACGGAGCCGAAGCACAAAAGCTCACCTCGAGGTCGCCGTCGCCGTCGCGTCGACCCCGATCCGAGCGGCAGGCGCCCAGATCCACCGCCAGCCAGCAGCATACACCATGGCTGGAAAGGATCTTGGCCCATCTTATTCGCAGGCGGCATCGACCACAACGAAAACGAAGCCACCAGATCGGAAACTCGATCCAACGCACACAAAAGCACCTGACCTGCCACCGCCCACACCGACGAAACCGACGAAGCGATGCAGCTGCCGGTGCAGAACCTAGTCGCGGTTGTCTCCGCCACCGTCGCCACCCAGCAGGGACCGAGGACGACGCCGAGGAGTCCACCCCGACAGCTAAACAGCCTAGCTACGGTACCTGTACACGGATCCTCCCGGCGAGCCGTTCCCCCTTCCACCTCCGGCAGCACAAAGGCCGCCACGAGGGGAAAAGGAGATGAGCTCGCCGGAGGAAACGAAATCGCTGGTCGGCCGCCTCTCCTTACTGTAGATGGGGAAAGGGGAGCGAGCAGAGACTTCTGGTGCGACGGGGTGGATAAACGAGCGAGAGAGACGACGAGTAAGGTTCCCACCGATCACGTACATGGGCCAACGGTTCTCCAGAACCTTACGTCCGCTGCAATCACGGGCCCATGACTGCCGAACCTGCTGTCTTCTCAGGCTACTACTGCGCGCTACTGGGCTGGACGCAGGCTGAGTGGTCCAAGTTTGGCTATAAGAGGAATTATTCATCAATCACTTAAAAGTAGAAAAATGCAAAGAGGGAAAGGTGAGGGAGCAGATCCCAACACATATGAGCGTCCGTGATTGCAATCTCATATATATATATATATATATATATATATATATATATATATATATATATATATATATATATATATATTGACCCCATTCTTTAAATTAGATCTTGCGGAAGCGGGACGAACTCCTACCAAATGACCGCATACGTGCAATTCAAGAGAAATTGGCGGGATTCTTTGTTGACCAGGTTATACTTGAAGACGGAGAATACCACACTACAAAAAAAGACACATCCGTGACATTTTGGGCCGAACGATTTTTTTTTCTGTCATGCTTATGACACTTCTATGACGATAATTGTGACAAAAGCACGTATCATCATAGATGTGGTGGGCTCCTACTTCTATGACAAAAACTCATGACAGAAAATGGGCTTTTCGTCCTGGGCGGGCTGGGGACGCACATGCATGACATTCTTTGGGCCGTCCATGACGGAAAAAATCATGGTAGAAGAGAGGGCGTAGAGTTCCCGGTTACGGTGGGTGGTCGGGGCCGAGCGATGCACGGAGGGATTGCGCGTTTCTCTCGTACACGTACGCGCGTGAGTGCGAGGCGTTGGGCTCTAACTGAACCCGAGCGAGGCGTTCGCTTACTGAACCCGAGCGATTGCACTAGCTACGTTACTGAAAACGAGCGATCGATCCCTGGCTGTTAACTGAACCCGCGTGATTCCTTCGCTACTGCTGCTAACTGAAGCCGATCGAACCTGCTACTGCTGGATGAACAGGACCCCGATGCGTTGGGGGTTGGATGAACAGTTTCCGGTGGGGGTTGGATGAACAGGACCCCATGGTAGTAGAGGCCGTTGCCGCTGGATGAACAGGACCCCGATCGAGAGGAGGCCGCCACACACCCGAGCCGGCTGGGGGTGGATGAACATGACCTCGTGGAGGGCTGGTTGAACAGGACCCCGTGTGGAGGGCTG
This sequence comes from Thinopyrum elongatum, assembly GCA_011799875.1. Lineage (NCBI taxonomy): Eukaryota > Viridiplantae > Streptophyta > Magnoliopsida > Poales > Poaceae > Thinopyrum > Thinopyrum elongatum. The sequence goes on along the minus strand of CM022303.1, from coordinate 48,986,844 downwards.
GTTGAACAGTAGCCGGTGGAGGCTGGATGAACAGGACCCCCGTGATGAACAGTAGCTGGTGAAGGCTGGAGGAAGTCGACGGTGGATGAACAGTAGCAGGTGGAGGCTGGAGGAAGTCGACGGTGGATGAACGGTAGCCCATGGAGGCTGGAGCGAGGCAGTAGACAATGGATGAACAGTAGCCCGTGGAGTCCCGTTTTGCGGTACGCCACACCCCTCCCGATGAACAGGACCCCGTTTCGACCGTAGGCGCTCCAACACAAGTCCGTTTCCTACGTTTTGCGGTACGCCACACCCCTCCCGATCAACAGCACCCCGTTTCGACCGTAGGAGCTCAAACACAAGTCCGTTTACTCCGTTTTGCGGTACGCCAGACCCCGTTTCGGCTGTTCCATCCAAGTCGGTTGGCTCCCGATGAACACGACGCATTCCGACCCAGTCTGTTGCCTCCCGATGAACACGACACTGTTTCTCCGTTCCGACCCAGTCGGTTGGCTGCCGATGAACAGGACACCGTCGCTGTACGCGTTCGAGACCCCGCCCGTATGTGCGTACGTAGCCGTATTTACTTTCTTGCAGCGTGGATGTATGTACGTGTATACGATATAGACGGGACTGTCTGAACAGCTACCGCTCCTTACTGGGCCATGGTTCATCATAGCAGAAAGACCGATGGACCAGTATGTACGTACACGTTTGCGACCAGAATGACAATGCTACGTACGCTTCGACTGGGTGGGGCTCGGCTGTCAGGGAGGATAAGGAGGCACTTCCTTGCGTGCGAAGATATTGATGGTGGGTCCGAGCTCACAGGGGGAGGATTCTTTTTGTTGCGTGTAATAAGGATGCACTTCCTTGCGTGCGAAGATGTAGCTGGTGGGTCCATCTATCAGCCTCACCGCATACAGTCCTCTTCCGATGGCTGTCGTTCGTTGGCCACGTTGACCACGCCGCGCAGACATCACCAGGCGGTGGACGACGGTGAGGCTGGGAACGACGCGGAGCCTGGGAACACGCGGAGGGTAGTACAAGGGTTGACTGGTTCGGCTACGGTGTGATGCTGCCGTCGCCGCAGAATAACAGGGGGTGCGGGTGAGTAGAGGGATGGCCTGGCCAGCGGTGGGAGTAGTAGGGGGCGGTGAGGCATACGCGGCAGCACAACCGGCCACGGGAGGCAGGAGCACGTGATGGTTTGGACGGCTGGAGCAAGAAAATCAGAGGTTGAGGAAGCAGGACGATGTTGGATGTTAACAATCCAACGGTCACTGGTGATAGAATCGTTTGTTGACTAAGTTGACAAAGCCCTGCGTATGCGTCAACTTAGTAGGGCCACAAGTCAGCCTCCAAATCTGGTGGGCCCCAGCTGTCATGGGGAGCACTCGTTATTTTTCGCTTAATAAGGAGGCACTTCCTTCTGTGCCAAGATATAGCTGGTGGGTCCCAGCTGTCATTGGGAGGATTCATTCTTTTTGGCGTAATAAGGAGGTACTTGCTTGCGTGCGGCCATGGACCAGTGGGGTCCCAACTGTCAGCCTCTCCATGTACATCCCTCTTTCGATGTTGTCATTTGTTGACAACGTTGACCACGCCGTGCCGAGAACACCAATGCGATGGACGACGGCGAGACTCAGGAAGGGAATGACCCGGAGGCGGTGAAGCCACAGCAGTGGAGGGATGTGGGTGAGTAGAGGGATGGCCTGGCCAGCGGTGGGAGTAGTAGGGGGCGGTGAGGCCTACGCGGCAGCACATCCGGCCTTGGGAGGCGGGAGCAGGCGGTCCCGTCGCCGCTGGATTTGGCGGCTGGAGCAAGAAGATCAGAGATTGAAGAAGCACGACGACCGTTGGATTGACATCCAACGGTCACGTCTGCTAGAATCATTTGTTGACGTATATAATAAGTAAAAAAATCTTGCATATGCGTCAACTTAATAGACCCACAAGTCAGTCCATTCCCTATATTTTTAATAATTTACAGCTCATTGCAAATTTTTATGCAATTTATTACAGTCCATTTTTTTGTTCGCCAGGGCCAGGTCTAAAAATTTAAACGAAATTTCGCATATTTCGGTGGGGTCCAAACTATTTTTAATACCGAAATGTCGAGCTAGATTTAAAGTATTTTGAAGATATATTTAAATTAGGTTAAAGCCCAGTGAAATTGGAATCTGAAAATGTGAAAAAATTCAGAAATTTGAAAGTAATTGCCAATTTGTCGTCTGCTTTTTATATTTACAGCCCATTTCATATTACTTTCAAGATTTGCAGCTGTCTTGAAAGAGTTGCTGCCCAGCAGGGCGTAGAAAAATAAGTAGGCCTGGATTGGGTATTCTTCAGAAAAAATAAACTGGGCTCATTTTCACAAAGAAAAAATAGCTGGGCTAGTCATGTGGTGAACGTAAAATAGAAGCCTGGGCTAGACGGGCCACAGCCTAGTTGAAACCCTGCTCCGTCTCAAGAATAACAAAAAAAAAATACTGCTCGAGCAGCTACGTCCCAGGTGTCAGCCGATCTTGTGCTGTTCTCTTGTCTATTGACTATACGATGACAATGTCGTGGGTCCCATATGTCAGCAAACCACTAGGAGGAAGCATTTTATTTTTCTATCCGCTGACAATGGAGTATATAACAAAAAAATGAGGAACTTGCTTGCGTCCGGCCATGGACATGGTGAGCCCCTACTGTCATCCTCTCCACGTACAGTCCTCTCCCGATTCCTCTTGTTTGTTGACCATGTTGACAACGCGAGAGGGCGGCGCTGCGGCGAGCGCACCAAAGCGCGCGGAGGGCGACGGCGAGGCCTTGATCATCGGCGTTAACAATTTAGGAGACGGTGGGGCGGCGATGCGTGCGCTGAGGCGCAGCCAGCCATGGGAGGCGGAAGTAGGCGGCCCCGCCGGCGCTGGTTTGGTTTTGGCGGCTGGAGGAATACAGGACTGAAGAAACATGACAGACTGTAAAAGCAGCAGGAGTACTTAACAACCTTAACTGAAACCAGCAGGGGCACTTAACAACCATAGCTGAAAGCAGTATGAGTACTTATACAGGTTCAACCGTACAAAGCATGCCTCGAATAGTGCTACTTTGCCTATAGTTAACCAAGGGTGAGGCCACCAAGCCCCAGGACAAGGCCCAGGCGCCACCCCGCGCATCCACAGCCTTCTAAAAGCGGCTTCATCTCGCAATGTGGTCAATAAATAGGATATTCGATTTAGAGCCATGGAAAATCATGAGCATAACCTTCTGTCCTATTCTCCAAGATGGACGGGCCTTCATTATTTGAGACCACCCATGAATAATTATCTTTTCACCTCCAAGGGAAATGGAGTAGGTCGACATAAACATCATGTTGTGACCAAGCGCAAGTCTGACCCGACCATGGTCAGGCATCTGTATAGGAACAATAGAACTGGGCAGTTTCTGTTTCAAGAAGATCACAGTTGTAAAACTATGTATAAGCAAGAGTTTATGAACAACATATATAACAGAAAACAGCTCGTACCATAAGTTTTTCGACACAGTTGGACCTGTTCAACGTGTGCAGCAGTGGCACACATATCCCACGTGGCCTTCCACCATTGAAACCCCCCACAAGGACCTCAAGACGATCAATAAAGTGTAGGAACTGGTGGATGTTCCCAGTCAACTTCAGTGCCATCAGTAACAGTCGAGTTCTTATAGAATAACAAACGAGTAGCGTTCTTAACTTTGAAATAACCTACACGTGACACCAATTATAAGAAATATTAGTTAGAAGTAACATCTTCATGAGAGAAGGGAATCACAAATCGTTGCTACTTCTAAAGTTAAATTGTGATTAGTTAGACAGAATAGGTGGATTAAGAAGTAATCGAGGCAACATGGAAGAACCAGATACAAAACTAACATGGATGAACTACAGGAACGACGTCGGGGTGGAAGATCACATTGAAGATGATACCAGGTTCTGCTATTTCCATCAACATTTATGCGCCAACTTTCAGTCCGTAACACTTGAGAAAGTTTATCCAAGTTCGGCCATAAAAAAAGCAGCGATCTTCTTGGTTCATGAACCCAACTCAGAACTTATATCCATGGCTTGTCTTCAATGTGACCATTAAACTGGTGTATTCAGTTATGGCAAGGCCGACCATCTTGAATACATGTGTTCTGGCAGAGCAAGGAATGCACTGCCCGAAAAATAATATGAGAACACAATGTATTCGCTATCCAAATCTAGAAATAATTTCCTCCTTCACGTCAGTGTTGACCATGGTACTAGTACCTTTTATCCAAATATAGCAATCCAAATTTTCAAATTAGTCGACAGCATGTTCAAAAACCCCCACCCTCCCGGATAGAAAAGAGTTTTCTAAGAACATACTATGCGTGTTTTAAAATCCTGTGTTAGGATGAGAAGGAACAAGTGTGGCGTCTCGTCGAGGGTGCAGAAACCTGTAGGGTCCTCGCACTTTGGGCACTGCAAATGAAACATACTAGATTCAGTAGGAAGAAAAATGCATCGACGGCGGCGGCTGCCATCCTAGGATTACCCGCGACCAAGGGACTAGGATTTATCGAGGATGGATGAAGAATTCGTACCTGGTTCTCCATGAGAAAACCCCACGCAATAGCAGAGAGGGGGTTTTCTATGAACAAGCAGACGAGGGAGAAGGGGATTCAGGCCCAGTGAAATATTGCTACTTCGTCCATTCAGCTTACTGCTAAAGCTAGAAAGGTGGGGTTTTTTGTGATTTGACAGCTCATTGGGCATTACTGCGGCGCTACGACCAGGGTGAGTCTACTGTGCAGTTGTGCATTCTAATTTGGTGCATGGTACGTGGACCCCGTTGCCGGATGCCCCACATATCAGTGAAAGGAAGTAGAAAGGCAGGAGTAACTAGTTACACATAAATATATTTTTGACAGAGAGATACTCCCTCTGTAAAGAACTATAAAAATCTTTTATATCACAACTTTATACATAAGAAAAATCAAGGGGAATATATATAACATAATATGGCGGTTCAGCTGAGAATATATTACTCAGAAAGGCTCACGGTTCTGGACTTTGGGCCACAGGCCGGTGGGCCTGCATGTTTGGGGGCCCATGTGTTCTAACTCAGCGCATTTCACATTGCAAGCGATCGATACGGCGCTGGTTTTAGATGCTGTCGCAAGGCGAATACAGAAAATTAAATAAGGCATGGCTGCTGTTAGAATGAAATCGAATGACAGTTCCTAACCAGCAATCAGAGTTGCAATTCTTTCATGATATCCTACGTGATAAATAATACTGTCGTACTACTTATACACACAAGACACTTGTTTCACCATGCCATATTATTACATCAAAAGCTCTCGGAGGATAGATCTGTTCGGCAGTTGCGTGCTGCTACTGAAGAATTTCAAAGTTGATTTGGACCAGCTCTCCTTGCCGAGAAAGTTCGATTTTGACATCATCCCCTACCGCAAGATTTGATAGAGTTTTGAACCTTGACCATCCTTTAGCATCAATCATCATGCGACCATCCTTTGTACTTACGGTATATTGAGCAGGTTCATTCACACCAAGGTTGCGCATGGTAAGAGAAACTTGGCCACGGTCGCCCGGATTATTGAACGACTCCCTCATTGCTCTAGGAATTCTCTGTTTGCAAACAAGAAGACATACACAAAGAGTTAGATCAACAAAGTGAATCATGTGAAACAACATGGAAAGAAAAAAGAACGAAGCACTTGGGCGGCCAATGCTTACCAAGAAGGTGGAGATGTCGGTTTTTGTAAGGACTTTGGTATATGCAGTGTGAACTGTAGCCCAGTCTGTTGCCGGTGCAACTGCTGGTTCCGTTGCCGCTGCACGGGCCAGAGCAGATGCAAGTGCAACTTCAAGTGTTGGTGCAGGTGCCGGAGCCATTGCTGGAGCCCATGCCGGTGCGACTGGTAGTGCCGCTGCTGCTGCCGGAGATGGTGCTCCTTGTGGAGCTGGTGCCGGTGTCGGAGCAGGTGCCCGTGTCGGTGCCCGATCCTCCGATAGATCAGACTGATCTGCTGACGCGGTTGGTGCCCAATCCTCTGGTGGATCAGACTGAGCTGCTGCCGCTGTCAGTGCTAGAGCCAGTGCCGTCTGAGAAGGTGTCGGTGCTCGATCCGATGCTGAAGGTGGTACCGATGTGTGAGATAGCAGCGATCGTCTCTGGTCTGCTATGATTTCATACTTCAGCTTTCTAACTTCACTAGGCTCCGTGACCTTGATTCAGTCTTTTTCTTCACTTATTTTAAACGCCAGAAGGACTAATTGTGGCGTGTTTGTTAAACCAAACCGCATTTCATCATAGGGCTTCAGATTGTACTCAGACAACAGACTGATCCAATTGTGTCCAGTAATATAAGTGATGGACAGTGCCTTCGTTACTGACACGACATAAGAAGTGAAACCTGCAAAAATAACCATCATAGAGCAAACCAAACGGTTTATTCTATAACGAATATGACATGGCAAAACCTGCATCGTAAAATTGCAGCAAAAGTAAGAAAACATGACAGTAAATCAATAAGATTTAGACAGTAAATCAATAAGATTTACTTGATGTGACACGAGTGAATCCTTACCAGGAAATCACTATGTTCAAGTTCTAAACAGAAGGTTGATCGTCCAATTACGGGTGGCATGCAGGGCCCCCGCTTACTCCCACAAGCAGGACAGTCCAAAGGTCGTGACAAATCGTATGGACTAAACATCCATGGGACTGGAAATCCTGGTGGGTGCGATAAACCCTGCAATGCATACAGATATTGGAGTGTAACCATAATTGATAAACCGTCCTCACAAAAAAGATGATTTGGATACTTCAAAATATACAGACTGAATTGAGTGGACAGACATTAACATAGACTGTTCTCAGGACTCACCACACAACAAAAGCGGCAGTACTAAACAATATAGGGTTCACACACACAAATCAAGTACTGAACAATAGTACTTACTACAGACAAGCAAAGTTGCACTAATTAAACTCTGCAGACTATTTCTTGCCACCGACCTACGGGATGTACCCCACATAACTGACTAGGCCATGGACTTCGTGAGAGATGTCTACCAGCACCATCGCTATCTCGTCAACCTTGGAGAACCTAACAGAGTGGTCTTTCCACTCATAAACATGATGATGAAGACAGTCCGCATCAGATTTGTCGGGAAGCTTTACAAGTGTGGCACCCCGGCTCAGAGAAGACTGAAACGCCCTGTATTCCAGCCCAGGGACAAGTCCTCTTTAATATAATGGATATGTTTACAAAGGGTACATGGAATTCATCGGCACGGCGACACTACGCCAGCCCGGGGTAGCTCTATGCTAACAGCGGAGTGACTCTCTCGGCAGCGGAACAACGACGACGGTGATGGACTCCACTCCGCAGGGACTCTGGCTAGAACACGTGTCCTAGATCGCAAACTCGGGATCCTCGACAAGCAAGCAATCACGTCATGACCTGCAAACTGGCATGACACGCCAGGTGAGTACTTTGAATGTACTCGCAAGCTCACAGCAAACATCAGCATTAAAGCAAAACAACATCATAGCAAGACAGCTACTGAAGTGGATGCAGTAAGGTAGAGCATATTTATTCCATACTCCGAATAATCTTAGGATCCAATCCAAACCTGCGCCAAGTGCAATCCCATCATGTGGTCATCCGACCACTCATCTCATAGCCATCCCATGGCTGACATATCAAATACCTGATACCATCTGTACCACAAGTCTGACAAACTTACTCTCTTCCGGGTTGCATCACAACCCTCGGAATACTCACAATCCACCGAGTACTTCTGATCTTACGACGAGTTCTTCCATCATTATCATCACTACCATGGTTGACCACCTAGTGAGGTCTGGACGGACTGTCCAATACCGTGGACACGGCTATTCGAATAGATTTTACACTCTGCAGAGGTTGCGCACTTTACCCACACCATGGAGCACTGACCTCGTGATCCCATTCGGGTGGACCATCGTTGCTCCAACGAAACTCGCCTGACCCGTGACTCTCCCATCGTACCACCGGCAATCATCCTCCCCCGGAGTCAAGCCCTGGGTGGCCCATTTGTCACCTCGTGACACCTGCCACCGTCGTGGCCAAACTAAACTGTCCCAAATGGGGACCGCGCGCAAACAAACAACTAGGCTCACAAGGTTATCGTCGCCTACCGGGCCAGGGTAGCGCGCACGCATAACCTTCCCTGTCTGGCGGTACCGGTGAAAGAGCACGCGATCAGACCAAGTCAAGGCCGTCCCATACCGGCAAATGTGGCTGCACGGATAAGTCCAGACAGGTGACTCAAGATCAACCATGAAGTATCCTATCTCCGAATAATATTTCTGTCATAGCTGACCTTCTGATAACCAGTATGCTTGCGCCACTGCTACTCATTCATCTTCTCGAAATGCCGGATGAAAATCCAAAGTAATCATAGACAGTGATCTCCACATCATAGTATCAACAAGTGGGTAAACTACTAGTCACTAACAATCCGATATTCAACATGGTAGTCACCTATCCAAGAATTTACTCAAGTGTTGTATAATCCAATTCATTTCACAAATAACTTATACTTGCTGTTAAAGTAAATAGTTAAACTATGATATTGCAATGCAATTATGCAGATGAGAGTTGTGGCTTGCCTGGAGATGATGAATACACCGGGGAGGAGTGCAGAAAGATCGTGGAAGGAGTTACCGGAAACAGTTCTCTCTCGGAGGGGCCTGTTTATGGCAAGGGTAAAATGGTCATTTTAAGAATGTTAACACAAGGTGAAAATGATACCAACAGAACGGGCTCGACGAGACGAAGACGTGGGCGTTGGATTCACCTCGATCGGAGCTACGGATAAAAAGTTATAAGGGTTTTTCTGCCAGGGACCCATCTATAAATAAAACTCTAACAAACAGGCCCTCAGCTGAAAAACAGATCGCGCCTTTCAAAGAATACGCTTCCCTGCGGGGAAAACGTATTTTAGCCCGAGGCAGCAGCGGAGTACGCTTTCGTTATAAGAAAACGCATTTCCCGAAAACCGTCTCCACTTATAAGCGCGGGCCCGAGCGTTGACTTCCGTCTGCGGCTGACGGGTGGGGTCGGGCGTTGCGGGCCCGCTTGGCCCCGGTCGTCTCCTTCCTCGTCCGTTCCCCGCATGGAACAGAGGAGGAGCAGGGGCGCTCGGCCGCCGGCGGTCCCGGCGCCACCGGCCACCTCCGGCCAAGGTGCGGCCACCGACGGGTTCGGGAGGAGGTACCGCACCCATCCAAGCCAGGCTCGGACGCCGAGGAGGGCCGGAGTGATGGCGGCATGGGCTTCCGGCGGAACGGTCTTCGGTCGTGGTTGGCTTCGAGCGCACGGGCCCTCCGCCGGCGAATGGAAGAGACGGAGAGGCTAGCCGTAGTGTATGAGGACCTCTGGTGGGAAATGAGGAGGGAAGGAGGCCAGGCTTGCTCGAATTCGAGCAGAGGACGTCGGCGGCAATGGCAGCAATGTGGAGCGAAGAGGAGCTCCGAGGCTCGGGCGAGAGTGAGGGTGGGGGGGGTGGTAATTCGAGTGTGGCCTAAGAGGATGAGATGCTCGGGAGGGGCTCGGGACGGCTATAAATAGGCGAGCGGCGAAGAGGGCCGAGCACCGCCGTGGCGACACATACGCCGGCGTCCCGGAGCTTCGGGAGCTCGCTTGGAGGAGGGGAGCAGCATCCAGAGGGGTCGCAGAGGGGCGGAGAGGGTTCAGGCGAGGTCGAGAGAGCTCGGGAGGGCTCCGGTTGACTGGGCCAAAGAGAAGCAGAGAAGACAGGGCACGGGCACGGCGGCTACACCGCGAGGGAGGGGACGGGGAGGGGGAAGCTTATCTAGGGAGGAAGGCAACGACAAGGGGGAGCTATTGGACATGATGATACGCGCGGATACGACGATCAGAGGAGGGGCCCGAGCTAGAAGCCGCGCAGCTCGCGTCCATGTCATGCCAGGGCGGCGGTTACCGCGTGGTCGCGACGTTGCCACGTGTTCTGGTCAACTCCATCATGTCAACTCGATCAGTCATTTAACAGATGAGGTCAAGGAGGAAAGAAACCAGCATAGTGGCACTCGAGGTGACCACAGCTAGCAGGTTTACTCAGGTACAGCTAGGTGTTTGTTACTTGGTGAGGAAGAATCGTTTGGAGATTGGCTCTGATCTTTGGCATGGCGTGATCACCCACTAAGATGATCATCTCTGAAAATTTGCAGCCCATTTGGACGAGAATAAAAAGCACTTGCTGTTCAAAGGGCCTCACTGACCAGATTTGCCAATCTTGAAGTAGCACTCACATATCACATGGGATTGGGCTGAAATTAGGAGTAAATGAATGATTTGATCAACTGAAGACACTGTATAAATTTCATACCAATTGGATAAACCAAAGTGGTACTTCCTTCACAGTGCTTGGATCTGGATAGAAACTAGATGGAATTCTTGGGAGAAATTGGCTAAATATATTGAGCCCAAATTTGGTGGAGAGGTGACATATGATTAGGAGAATGTCCTGGTAAATTTTTAGCAATTATGAAGTAATATATAATATAGTTACTTCACAATGTGAAAATCTGACCAGAAATCAAGATTTGAGGCTGTGCTCACATAGATGAGTGGATAGGGTTGAAACTTGGTGGAGAGTCGTGATTTCAGCATATGAAGATGTTTGCAAAATTTCAACTCATTTGGATACCCCTAGCTAGTACTTGCTTCACAAAGCTTCCAGTTGACCAGAAACTTTGGAAATTAGCCAAGAGAGATTTATTATCCAAATAAAGTTGAATTTTGGCAGGTGGCAATGATATGGATAGGAAAGAGTGCACAAAAAGTTTGAGGCCAAGCAAGCAAATATAAAGGGTACTTGCTTCTGAATCTGACAGATAGGGCAGAATCAGAAAAGGAATATTTGTGAAATATTTCTGAACATGGCAAGGAAGGGTTTTGACATATTTGTGCAAGACATGACCCAAACAATTTATGAGAATTATTTGGGAATTTTTGGAATGATGGAAATGTGGGTTGCTTCACAACCCAGAGCAAACAGGGTTATTCCTTTAATAGAAAAAGGAATATTCCAAGGAAAAGAATATTGAGATTGGTCCAAGATGGAAATGACATGGTCCTGGGATGGTTTGTGGTTGGCAAGCCACTCGGAAAGAAGAATGAAGGGTGATCCCTCCAGGTTGCAAGACTACCAAGCCACAGAAAAGCAAATCCAGACCAAATCAAAAGAAAAAGAAAATGGGCAAAATCCAGGGTGTTACAACAAGAACCACACCCTTTGTAATCGAAGGCACAGCTAGGAAATTGTTGTGGTGAAGTACACCCTCGAGAACATGCCTGACAACAGTGCTATAGGAAAAAACTAGTTTACGACACATGGCGACAAGGACATAACAGCTGGATAGTTTAGTAGTAGAACTCATCCTCGGGTCTTCCAGTTCACACGACATGACTTCGAGAACTTCATCTCCACCGCGGACCTGGTTCAAATTCAAACAGAAACCAAATATTTTATTACTACCTCCGTTCTGAAATATAAGATGATTTTCGATATTTTACTCCATATAAGACTACATATACGCACAGAAATGAGTGAACAAAGACACTAGAACATGTCTTCAAAGGCATGAGAGCAGAGGGATTACTTGCAATATCCATAACACAAGTTATTGAGGCTAATATACTCTCTTCAAAGGCATGAGAGCTAAAATCTTGCATTTCCTACAGCTAGCATTGATGTTCATAAAGTAGTTGAAAGTAATCTATAAGAAATCAGTGTTATGTGCAATAATCATATGTATGTCAACCTCTCGCATGTTTTGGTCAAAAGAGCAATTTAGAACCGTCATTTGGCACACAAAAATCACATGCAAGATCACCCAGAAAGTTGTACTACTAGTACTAGTACTGCGTGTTAGATGAAAAAACACGATCAAGATCGCCAAAAAGATCGTCAAGAAGAGATATTACCTGGACTTGCTTAATGAGGGATCCCGGAGAGGGGGGCTTGGACAGGGCGATGGCCTTGAGCTTGTCTGCGGTAGTCTCGGCGCGGTGCTTGCGGTTCTTCGTACCCTGAGCCTCGACGGTTTTGGACAGAGCCATAGACATCACTTCGGCCGGTGCTCTAGGGTTGATGTAGGGTGGAACCCCAGTGGCCGATCCTTCACGAAATGGAGGGGATCCCGCGAAGAACACGAAGAGCACGAGGGGAAACACAAGGGAATTCACGAGGGGAAACGAGAGGAAACACTCAAATAGACAAGAAACGATCACACATGTGCTAGATGCTCGAAACACAAAGAGATACACGATCCGAATCCAACAAAGGATGATACATAGGGTAACCGGTTCTTCTCCGTGAGGAGGTCTTGATTTCTTCCCGTTAGGGGTCTTGAATCCGCTTGGGGGATCTTCTCCGAAGAGGTCGTGAACTCCAATGGAGAAGTAACCAAGTGGATGAGCAAAGCTCTATCTCTCAAATGAGCTAATCCTTTGCTAACCCTAGAAAGAGGGAGGAGGAGAAGTATATATAGTCTAGGTGGGCGAAGGGGGTACAAGGGCCTCGGCCCGATACTGTGCACAGACAGACGGGGCCGGATGTCCGGGCGTCGGGCTAGATGTCCGGCCCTTCACGGGGAGCCGGATGTCCGGGGCTGGGGCCGGATGTCCGGGCTGACGGGGCTAGCTACTGGAGGTTCTGTGTCGGGGCACCGGATGTCCGGTAGAGGCGCCAGATTTCCGGGGCTGTCGGGCCGGATGTCCTGGGGTCGGCCGGATGTCCGGGCCCTGTAGCTGGTCGGCCGAGCTGCTGCTGTTGTAGTAGATGCTCCAGGGGCCGGATGCCCGGGGCTTGGGGCCGGATGTCCGTGTCCTGGGGGCTTCTCCAGTTCCTTCCGCCGTTCCTCTTCATCCGTGAACTTGGAGACTAGTCCGTCTTCTCGTGCATCTTCGGTGGGGTCTTCTTGGTACCTGAGCATGCATAGCATTTCCGTTTGAGGTAGTAGCCATGTCTCACATGATTCATATGGAAGTTCATTAAGGAGAGATGTCACCTCGGTCTCGAGAGCTCTTGCACATGCTCGTGTCATTGGTCCTCTTGGCACTTGGTGAGACCGTGATAGGTCCATGGGGATGACCATAGGATGCTCCGCATCATCTCCCCCCCTTGGGAAAGATCCGACCTTGGATCGAAATCCTCATCACCATGGTACGGGAAGAGATCTTTGATGTTGAATATGTCGCTCACGGAGTACTTGTCGCGAGGAATGTCGATCTTGTAGGCGTTGTTGTTGTAGCATTGAAGCACCTTGAAGGGTCCATCAGCTCGTGGTAGAAGTTTGGACTTGCGTTCGTTGGGGAAGCGTTCCTTGCGAAGGTGTAACCACACAAGATCTCCAATGTTGAATATCATGGGCTGCTTGTTGACGTTGAGCTTGGTCGCGAGTCGTTGTACTTGGCGCTCGATGGTGTGCCTTGTATCCTCATGCATCTTCTTGAGGTAGTGCACTCGGGCACTCGCGTCCATGTTGATGCGCTCTTGTAGTGGTAGAGGAAGAATGTCCAATGGGGACAACGGGTTGAAGCCGTAGACGACCTCGAAGGGGGACTTGCCGGTAGTCGAATGTCTTGCGCGGTTGTAGGCGTACTCGGCGATGGGTAGACACTCCTCCCACTCCTTGATGTTCTTCTTGATCAACACGCGAAGTAGAGTGGAGAGTGTTCGGTTCGTTACCTCCGTTTGGCCGTCGGTTTGTGGATGGTATGCCGAGGAGAACAAAAGCTTGATTCCTAGCTTGGCGCATAGAGTCTTCCAAAAGTAGCTCAAGAATTTGACGTCGCGGTCGGAGACAGTAGTCTTTGGGACTCCATGGAGTCGCAAGATTTCCCTACAAAAAAGATTTGCAACATGTGAAGCATCGGCTATCTTGTTGCAAGGAATGAAATGAGCCATCTTGGAGAATCGGTCCACAACAACAAACACGGAATCCTTTCCATTTCTAGTTCGAGGCAAACCAAGCACAAAATCCATGCTAATATCCTCCCATGGGTGATATGGAATAGGAAGAGGCATATAAAGGCCATGAGATTGAGCTTTGGACTTAGCTTTGCGGCATGTAGAGCACCGGTTGGTGAAGCGTGAGACGTCGCGGAACATCTTGGGCCAAAAATAGTTCTTGGAGAGCGTAGCAAATGTCTTGTCGCGTCCAAAGTGTCCCATTAGTCCACCTCCATGAGCCTCTTGCAAAAGGAGCAAACGAAGAGAAGACTCGGGAATGCAAAGTTTGTTAGCTCTCATAAGGTAATCATCCTTAATGTAATAGCGTTCCCAAGAATTATGCGTCAAACACTTGGCATAAGGAATTGCAAAAGTAGGATCATGCGCATACAAGTCCTTTATGTGCTCAAAACCAATGACATTCAATTCAAGTTTAGTAACAAGCATGCATATGCGGGAAAGCGCATCCGCCACAATATTCTCCTTGCCCTTAATGTACTTGATGACATACGGAAATGACTCAATGAATTCACTCCACTTAGCATGACGCTTGTTCAACTTAGTTTGACCCTTTAGGTACTTAAGCGTTTCATGGTCGGTATGAATGACAAATTCATGAGGGCGAAGATAATGTTCCCACTCACGCAAAACTCGCACTAAAGCATATAGCTCTTTGTCATATATGGGGTAATTGAGTTGCGCTCCGGAAAGTTTCTCACTAAAGTAAGCAATTGGGCGCTTCTCTTGTGTTAAAACACCTCCTATGCCATTACCGCTAGCATCGCAATGAATTTCAAAGGGTTTGTCAAAGTTGGGTAATGCAAGCACGGGAGCATGAGTAAGTAAATTCTTAAGTTCATTGAATGCGGTATCTTGTGATGGTCCCCAAACAAAAGGTGCGTTTTTCTTACTCAAAGCATGTAAAGGTGAAGCAATGGTGCTAAAATCCTTCACGAATCTATGATAGAATCCGGCTAAGCCAAGGAAACTACGCACTTGTTGCAAGTTTGTTGGTTGGGGCCAAGTTTTAATAGCATTGATCTTAGATTCATCTACATGAATACCCTTAGAAGATACAACGAAACCCAAGAAAACAAGCTTGTCAACACCAAAAGGGCATTTGTCCATATTAGCATAAAGGCGCTCTTTCCTAAGGGTTTGTAACATAGTTCTAAGATGGGTGACATGATCTTTGAGCGATTTGCTAAAAACAAGAATGTCGTCGAAATAGACCACAACAAATACACCAATATAGGGTCGAAGAACAAAATGCATGACTCGCATGAAGGTACCGGGTGCTTCGGATAAGCCCATTGGCATAACAAGCCATTCATATAAGCCAAATTTGGTCTTAAATGCGGTTTTCCATTCATCACCTTCTTGGATGCGTATTTGATAGTATCCACTTTTAAGATCAATTTTAGAGAAAATGGTGGCTCCGCTAAGCTCATCTAGCATATCATCTAGGCGTGGAATGGGGTAACGATATCGCATGGTAATAGCATTGATAGGACGACAATCGGAACACATGAGAAATGTACCATCTTTCTTGTGAACAAGGATTACCGGAACGGCACAAGGGCTCAAGCATTCTCGTACATGGCCGTTGTCGATGAGTTGTTGTACTTGCCGTTGGATCTCCTTGGTTTCCTCGGGGTTGACGTGGTAGGGAGCTTTGTTAGGAAGGGTTGCTCCGGGGATGAGGTCGATTCGGTGTTCGATGTCTTGTAGTGGAGGTAGACCCAGAGGTAGCTCATCGGGGAAAACATCTTGGAATTCTTGCAAAAGAGAAGACAACACTAAAGGTAGATTGTGAGAGTTGTTAGTTTTGAGTGCCTCGTCTTTGCACAAAAGGACATAGTGCATAACACTTGATGGGTTCTCACACACTTCTCTCATCTCACGTTTGGTGGCAAATAGTACTAGGTTTTTCTTGTCGCTCATCGTGGAGGCACTCAATTTGGGCTTGTGGCGCTCACTCTCTTTGTGGTGGTTCACTCTCTCACTTGTCTCTCCACGATGGGTGGCTTGCTTGTCGGTGATCACTTGGCTAGGAGACATAGGTCATAGTACGTACTCCTTTCCTTTCATCTTGAAGCTATAGTGATTCGTCCGCCCGTTGTGGATGACACCTTGGTCAAATTGCCATGGTCATCCAAGGAGGAGGTGGCAAACGGACATCGGAACGACATCACATTCCAAAGTGTCTGCGTAAGCTTCGATCTTGAAGGAAACTTGTACCATATGCTCGACTTGGATAGTGCCGGAGTCGCTTAGCCATTGAACCTTATAGGGGTGTGGGTGCTTCATCTTGACCAATTGGAGCTTGGAGCATAGTTCTTCACTTGCTAAGTTATGGCAACTTCCTCCATCGATGATGACCTTCACGGATCTTCCATTGATGCCGGCCTTGGTGTGGAAGATATGGCATCTTTGGTCTTCTTCTTGTTGATGTTGAAGTGTCAAGACCTTGGAGACAACAAGAGCGGGGCTCAAATCTTCGTCGCAAAAGACTTGATCATCTTCATCTTCGTTCACTTGTCGGTGCATAGCCACATTCTCAAGGGCTTCCATTTTGCCTTCACTCATTGAGTCATATGTACCATCGTCGTTGAAGATCATGGTGCGCTTGTTGGTACACTCGAAGGACTTGTGGCCTCGGCCGCCGCATGTGAAACACTTGAGTGAACTTGTCTTGATGGTCTCATTGGTTGGAGTAGATGATGATGAAGCTCTCGGCTTGAAGTTGCTTGTAGTAGGAGGACGACTTGAGGTTGTCGAAGTTTTCTTGTAACTTGACTTGTCGCCATTGCTTGTGGTAGGCTTGGTTGAGGTAGAAGTTGGTGGAGTCGTTGAAGCTTGGGTGTTGGAGAAACCATATGACTTGGATGAAAACTTTGCATACTTGAAGTCATCTTGTACTTGACGTTCTGCCTTGGTAGCTTGGTGCACTAGCTCGATGAGGTTCGAGTATGGTTGGAAGTCGGCGATCTTCTTGATAGGATGATTGAGTCCATTCAAGAAACGTGCCATAGTTTGCTCATCATCTTCCGTGAGATTGGCTCTTATCATGGCAATCTCCATTTCCTTGTAGTACTCTTCAACGCTCTTTGTTCCTTGCTTGAGGAGTTGGAGTTTCTTGAAGAGGTCGCGGTTGTAGTAAGTTGGCACAAAACGTGCTCTCATGACATCCTTCATTTGCGCCCAAGTGGTGATTGGTGGTTCACCTCTTGCCTCACGACGCTCAATGACTTGTTCCCACCATATGAGGACGTAGTCTTGGAACTCAAGGGATGCCCTCGCGATCTTCTTCTCTTCCTCATAGTTGTGCAAACGAAAGATCTTGACAACCTTCAATGCCCATGAAAGGTACTCTTCGGGATCATTGCTTCCGTTGAACTTGGGCATGGTGAACTTGAGCTTGCCGTAGCGTTGTTCTTCATTGTGTTGGGGTCAAGGGTGATGACGCCCATGTCGTGGAGGATTGTCAACCTCATGTTGCTCTTGGCGAACTTGTGGTTCTTGTCGAGGAGCTTGGGGAACTTGATGATGCACTCGAGCTTGATAGTTCCTCTCTTGAACTTCTTCGCGAAGTGCTTCTTCTTGCTCGCGCCTTTGGCGGTTGCGTGTGGCAACGGCGCGACTTGTGTCATGGAGGGCACGTTGTGCCTCAAGTGCTTGAGCTTCTCGCCGTAGTTGTTCTTGACATTGTGCCTCGGCATCTTGTTCGACTTGGTGTTGTTGCGCTCGCTCTTCCTCTTCTTGTTGTCGTTGGCGTTGTCGTTCTTGTGCTTGCGCAAAGGTAGCTTGGTTTATGTGATGTCGATGCTCTTGCGCTCGAAGTTACTCTTGATTATCGGTGTCGTGTAGGGGATTGCGATGTGCTTGACAATCTTGACGCGCGGCACGACGAAGAGTGTTTGATGTCAGAGTACTTGAACCGGAGATGGTGTCGTCGTAGTGTCGACTCGAGCGGCTCCGTCTTGAGGAGGACGGCGTGGTAGAAGAGCGGTTGACCATCATGGTTCGAATATCTTCCTTGAGGGAGGCCATGGATGTGTCGAAGTAGTCTCTTGTACGTTGTTCGGATTGTCGTAAGTCGGTGGCGAGGTTGTCGATGTGGTCGCCCAAAGCTTGTTGTTCTTGATGCAAAGCTCTTTGTGCACCGAAGAGGTGGCTCTTGGTGACGTAGGTGTTCGGGTCGTCGTCTTGCTCGATGAAGAGTGGGTTGGTAGAAGAACTTGGCCTATCCATCATTTCAAGCAAAAAATGTGAGTGGGAGAAGGAGAAGAACTTATACCAAATGTACCTTGACCGATGTTGAAGATGGATCAATGATCACTCAAATGTGTAACAAGGAAATAGCACAATTGGTACCAATTCTTGTCGGTTCTCACACCTACACAAGTAAAAGCTTATAGTGGAGCTCGGTTAGGATTAGTGGCACAAAATTTGATGCAATTGTTAGTGAGCCTCAATAATGTTGGAAAAGATTCACAAATTTGCAAATGCAACAAGTAGACCAAGCAAGTAGTGATACACGAAAACACACACGCAAATAGATAAATGGGGTCGTGCAACCAAAAATGAGCGGAAAATGTGGGATCCACGGAAAGATGCTCTTGTTGCACAACTCTAGAGAGACGCTAGCACGATTGCACGATAGGCGGCTACGAAACTTGTGCACAACCTAAAAAGCAAAAATGCAACGACTTCTATCCCAAGTATGCTATTTGTATGGTATTCCGACGATATGATCCAAGATGATCGAGTATGACAATCTTAATGTAGTATGATGCTATGGTTCTTGCTTATAAGCTCTTTGCTTATCTTTTCCTTTTGCTTAAAAGCTTGTTTGGCTCTTTCTCTTTTGAGCTCTTTTCTCATGCAAAGCTTCACGAACCAAGATAGCAATTGTGTATGCGATGACAACCTTGTGACACAAGAGAGGATACCAAGATATGCACCACGATGATATGGTATGTATGCTATGGTAAGTATGATCACTAATGTGGACAAGTCACGTTGCCGGCAATACTCAAAGGCTAGTCTCGATGGGTAAGTTACGCAAAATGGGCTATGTGGTTATGAATGTAATGGCAAGGAGTAGACCAAGATGTCGCCGAGGTTACCGTCCTTGCTTATGGTTGAGGGTGTCAAAATTGTTGAGTGGTTGTTGTCGATGACGAGTCCGTGGCGAAGATGAGCGGCGGTGATGTTGATGTCGAACTGTCCCTAAGTTGCCGAAACGCGTTAGGAAACGGAAACCGCAACTCAAATTCTCAAAGCAAAACGTGTGAAAATTGTCGGAGTTGGTAGCGGGAAGTGGTGGAGTTTGCGAAAAGCGGTGGTGGTATGCGGAGGGGTAAGTGGGTATGTGGAAGTGTACGTGGGCACCGGAGCAAAATTTGGCGAGAGTTAGGCGGGAAACAGAGTGGTGGATTGAAGTGCTGCTGTCACGGGCCGGATGTCCGGGCCAGGAGGCCGGATGTCCGGGGTGGCCGGATGTCCGGGGGACGGGCCGGATATCCGGGCTCAAGATCCGTGGATGAACTTGGTGAACTCGTTTGGAAATCGAAACTCCGGGGCAAAATTCGCGAGATTTTGTGGATGGAAATTGGGGAAAAGATGGGGAAAAGCTAGATCTACTTGCAACAAACGAAATCCACGGATCAAATCCAACAAAACTTCATCACACCAACAAATCACAAAAAAAAATTGGGGGCCATTTTTGGTGGGGATTTTCGAATTTAGGACGAAATCAACAAAACAAGGCTAGAAACAAGGGGTGGGGGGCTCCAAATTCGTGATCAACCTTGCTCTGATCCAAGATGATGTAGGGTTGAACTCTAGTGGCCGATCTTTCATGAAATGGAGGGGATCCCGCGAAGAACACGAGGGGAAACATGAGGGAATTCACGAGGGGAAACGAGAGGAAACACTCAAATAGACAAGAAATGATCACACATGTGCTAGATCCTAGAAACACAAAGAGATACACGATCCAAATCCAACAAAGGACGATACATAGGGTAGCCGATTCTTCTCCGTCAGGAGGTCTTGATTTCTTCCCGTTAGGGGTCTTGAATCCGCTTGGGGGATCTTCTCCGAAGAGGTCGTGAAATCCAATGGAGAAGTAACCAAGTGGATGAGCAAAGCTCTATCTCTCAAATGAGCTAATCCTTTGCTAACCCTAGAAAGAGGGAGGAGGAGAAGTATATATAGTCTAGGTGGGTGAAGGGGTACAAGGGCCTCGGCCCGATACTGTGCACAGACAGACGGGGCCGGATGTCCGGGAGTCGGGCCGGATGTCCGGCCCTTCATGGGGAGCCGGATGTCCGGGGCTGGGGCCGGATGTCCGGGCTGACGGGGCTGGCTACTGGAGGTTCTGTGTCGGGGCGCCGGATGTCCGGTAGAGGCGCCGGATTTCCGGGGCTGTCGGGCCAGATGTCCGGGGGCCGGCCGGATGTCCGAGCCCTGTAGCTGGTCGGCCGAGCTGCTGCTGCTGTAGTAGATGCTCCAGGGGCCGGATGTCCGGGGCTTGGGGCCGGATGTCCGGGTCCTGGGGGCTTCTCCAGTTCCTTCCGCTGTTCCTCTTCATCCGTGAACTTGGGGACTTGTCCGTCTTCTCGTGCATCTTCGGTTAAGGAGAGATGTCACCTCGGTCTCGAGAGCTCTTGCACGTGCTTGTGTCATTGGTCCTCTTGGCACTTGGTGAGACTGTGATAGGTCCATGGGGATGACCATAGGATGCTCCGCATCAAGGGTCCATCAAGAAACTGTCAAATAGAAATAAAAGAAAAGAAACCATAATCACAAACCCAAAAGAAGAACAGAGAGGGAGTTATAGGATCGGTCTTGGGGTTGCAAGACCGGGCCTTGGCCAGAATCAACACCATTGATGCGCTCACCTTTCCTTCTTTGGGAGAGAAGAACAATAGCAGAAGCGCGTCGGGGTTTTCTTGAAGAAATGAGGAACAAGATGAGGGAGAAGCGAGTTGGGGTTTTCTTCAAGAGAGGAAGCTGAGGGAGAAGAGTGAAATGATGGTTGCTTCGTCCGTCCAACTTACTGCTGGAAAGGTGGGGGTTTTGTGATTTGACAGCTCATTGGGCATTACTGCGGTGCTTCGACCGGGGTAGTCTACCGTGCAGTTATGCACTCTAGTACGGAGTAATTTAGTGCATGGCAAGTGGAACCCGATGCTGGCTGTCCCACACGTCGGCGAAAGTGAGTAGCAAGGTTCCCGACGACCGTCGAGGAGGATCCGCATGGTAGAGCGTGTCCACTGTTTCTGAAGAAGAAAAATGATTACAGCAAGCGTTTCCACTCTTACGATGGAGGAGTGCGAAACACGGCAGCCACTTGAACTTAGACAGTACTCCTTCTACTAGGCATGTGTAGTGGTTCATACGTCAGTACTACATAATCTTGTTGCTAGTGTAGTAAGATATGACGATAACAAATGATGTTGTGCGCATGTCAACTATATGAACAATAATGTAACATACTGTACCCCTTTTTTGACTGTCCGGTCGAGAATGAACAGTGGGATCAATGTTAACAGAACTAGGTCTACAGCGCACGGAGAGTACGGTGCTACAGTACTCCACGGAACAAGAACCATATGAAGCATGAATCAGTGTTAGGCAGGGTGTATGAAGGGTGCATGGGATGGGAGCAAAAGTTCCCTTCTCGACCCACTTTTGGGTGTTTGGCAGAGTGCATGAAGGGTGCATGAGTCCACACTAGTAGGTTAACACAAATACACTAGGAGCATGCATGAAGAGGGGTGCTGAGATGAGCATGCACGAAGAGGGAACAACTATATTGAGATGAGAATGCAACCAAACACACCCACACGCTTTGTGCTATAGTGACTGATCTGCACCGTCTGAGTTTCATCCAACGGTCATGTTGCGCTGAGACATGGACATGCCCATGCAGAGGACGCCTAAACACCACCGAAGTCCCTCTGCTTCTCGAGGCACACGACGTTGGTGATGCAGGGTGCCACCGCCCGCAGAGCCCGCTCCCGGTCGACGGGAGCCAGCTCGTCAAAGACGGCATCCAATGGCACGAATGGATTCCGGTGACGAAGCCCAAAGAGGATTCGCCAGACAACGGCGACGGCAGCCCGCAACCCCTCCTTGTCCATCTCCGCCCCCACCATCGCATGGAGACGGCTCAGCTCCTCGGAGATATAGGTGAAGAAGGAGACTAGGTCAGGAAGCCACAACTCGTTGAAGTCGATGGGGTGGTCGAACGGGTTTAGCCCGACGGCCGGCATGGTCGCGCTGGCACGACGGTAGGCTTCACGCAGCTGCAACATGGTCCACCAAGTGGTTGAGGCGATCCTGGACCTCGTCATGATCGGCCCGCTCGTGCTCCAGCCGGCTCGCCTGACCGCCTATCGTATCTCCCGCTTTCTACAGCAACGCCGCCGACGCCTCGAGCATATTTGTGGTGAACGCCAGCCGCTTTTGAAGCTCCGTGAACTCCCGCACAAAAAGGAGGAGCATGGCACTCCTCTCCTCCTTGAGCTCACGGAGCTCCACATCCTTGGCCCTGATCTCCGCATCCTTGGCCTGGAGCTCCTGTGTCAGGCGCCTCACCTCAGACTCCATGATCTGGTGCGCCGCCATCGAACCAGGCAGAAGCAATGGGGAGAGGAAGCAAAGGGGGCGAAATGGCTGAAAGGCAATGCAATCTACGGGAAGGCGGAGGGAGCCAGCCGAGGAGCGACGTGAATCTTTTGGTTTTCACCATGGGAAAACACCAGTCGACGACTTTTCACATCAGGGAGCAGTGGGTTTGACAGGCGGAGTCATCATGACTAATTGCTGCCGCGCCTGCTCCCGTCAATCAAAAAAATAAAAATCCTGCCGCGCCTGCCGCACCCAAAGACTAGAGCAACGCCATGGTGGATATTTAAATTTACCTGCCGGCAAGGAGAGAAAAAGGGGTGAAAAAAACAAATGTGGGTGCGGCCTAGCTAATCGGTCGCACTAGCCCAACTAGCTAGCCACCGTGCTTCACTGACGTACTCGGCGGGAAAGGTGGGATTTTGTGATTTGATGACTCATTTACTTGCTTCAGCGCTACGACCGAGGAGGACCCAGGAAACGTGCGGTAGGGCGTCCCACGTCTCGGCAAGGAAGAAAATATGCGTGAACCATTCGGGAGGACCCAGAAACTGCGTGGTAGGGTGTGCCACATCTCGGCACGGAGGAAAAATGTGCGTGTAAAAATATACTGTATCAGAGGTACTACCTATGGTTCGAGCTCGGGACCCAGCCAGTCGGTTGAAAACACCCCACTAGCCACACAGCTTCATCATGCTAACGTGGCACGGAGGATAGGTGTGGTTAGCTCCGTCTCGACCAGCCACAACGTCTCTTGTTCTATGCGATTCTTCTATTTTCCAAGCATTTTTTAGTTATAATAACACCACGGCAAGCCGCGCTGCTCTTCGTGTGTGCCCGTGCGTCTAAAGGTTAGATGATGGAGAGGAGAGAGAGAGAGAGAGCGCAGACATGGGACCCACCAGTAAGTGAGTCAACGGTCATGCATGTGTTGACGAGCCACTCCCTCTACTCTACTCATCGTAATACTGTATAAAATCAAGTTATGCGACAAAGCCAACAACCGTTGCTGTTTCAGGCTATCGACTTACGCTTTGCAGTCCAGGTTGCCAGTTCGAATCTCGCCTTTCAGATTTGTTAGTTTTAGGTCCAAATTTGATCAATGACAAGTGGGACCCCCCGTGTGTTGTTACGATATTTCAGTGTAGGATTGTTTTTTTGCACAAACACTTTGCGCGGTTAGACAAGTAACGGCACCAGTTACACGTATTTTGCAAGTTTAGGAACAAAAACGACAGCGGCATAGAATATCACATCCACCCCGCAGCTTAGATTCTATGGTGATACGAGTTTTTACGTCGTAGGATTTGAGATCCAATGCCTTGGGAGTAGCCTTTGTAATTATGCGCAATTTCCAAACTCTCCAAGGGATTTCTTGCAAATAAAACATTCAGGCCTCGTGTGTGCTGCTGCATCTTGGATCAAACGGCACCCAATAGCTCATATTAGGTGCTCCCCATAGCTTAATTAGCCGCTACGGTGATACGAGCATCTAGGTCGTATGATCTGTGATCAGATGCCACATGCGTAGTACTTGTGCTTTCTGCGCAATTCCCAAACTCTTTGAGGCCTATATTGCAAAAACATTCAAACCTCCTACTGTGAGCCGTTAGATCTCCCGGGAACTCGTATCACCATAGAATCTACGGTGTGGGAGCACCTCATATTCTCCCGTGCGAGAAAACATCAGGTGCTCTCGCAGCTTGGATGCTACGGTGATACGAGCTTCGAGGTCGTTTGATCTGAGATCCAATGGCATCTGAGCAGTCTTTGTGCTTGTAAGCAGTGGCTGAACTCTTTGGGGGCTTTTCTGCAAAATAACATTTGAACCACCAAGGAGTTGTTGGATCACAGATTCAACGGCTCCGAAGAGCTTGTATCACCAAAGCATTTAAGGTGTGGTAGCACATGATATTCTTACATACAAGAAAATATGAGGTCCTCCTTCATCTTAGATGCTACGGTGATACGAGCTTCGAGGTCGTTGGATATGGGATCCAAGGGCACCTAAGTAGTTTTTGTACAAATTGTGTGCAATTCTCAAACTCATTAAGGTTTCCTGTAAAAATATTAAGACATCCTGTGAGCTGCTATATCTCAGATCTACAAGCTCCAAGGAACTCGTATCAGCATATAGCATCTAAGGTGTGGGGGCACATGATATTCTCCCGGGGAGGGGGGTGGGGTGTGCACAACCAATCGGTGTTTGGGAGGGTGGGGACAAAAATAATGTTCAAAAAATATAATCTAAACAATCCTAAACAGAGCTTCACAATTTTAACTATGGTCGAGGAGTTAACCCCCGACAATCTACATAGCTCCGCCTATGCAAGAGGTGTAGTGCGAGCGTCTATGTGTGAGAGAGACGACGCGAAAAAGCGAGGTCAGTCGAGTCATTTATAGAGGGAGAGATCGAGGGAGTGTGGCCTAGCGTACACTCGAATGTTAAAGACGATACACCGAGATATCGTGAGGCGAAGCTGTGGTGAGGGCTGGAGGGAGATAGTTACCGAGAGAGTGGCCTAGATAGACTTTGTGTGTGCGTGCATGGTGAAGGTGTTTTACAAAGGCAATACATGTGTTTTGAGAGAGAGAGAGTGGGAGCGTTTGTCATGGAGGGCACGATGAGGTTGTGTGTGAGAAATACATTTGTAGAGAGTGTGAGGGCGGGAATGACATAAATGGAGATCAAAACGTGAAGAGCAATAATGAGCGCGTGTGTGTCGGATACCAATAGCTCTATTAACAAAGAAATGAACATCAATCGATACATGAAGTATGTGTGTGTGGGGGGTGGGGGGTGGGGGGGGGGGGGGGGGTCGATGGAGAGACCTAAACACAACATTTGCATGTATGTAGTACTAGACTTAATATTCATGTTTCAGTTTCCTGTTCATTTGAAATATTGAATTGAGGACCATGCATGGCTTACATTTTACTCCCTTCGTTCCTAAATATTTGTCTTTTTAGAGATTTCAAATGGACTGCCACATATGGATGTATATAGACATATTTTAGAGTGTAGATTCACTCATTTTGCTCCGTATGTAGTCACTTGTTGAAATCTCTAAAAGACAACTATTTAGGAACAGAGGGAGTATTTTTGAATTCGTGTCATACATGCATGGTTTGGAAAAATAGATGCACTATACTTACTGGATTGTTGTTGTATTCGTGTGTGTGTGTGTGTGGTCATATGCTTGATACATACAAAGTTTTCTCACCACTATACCGTTCATCTTTTAAATTTGAATTTGCAATGAAAAACTTACTGGGGATACCATGAAATGTGAAATCCACATTGAGATCACTATATCACAAACTCACTCTAATTCAAGAACTCGTCATAAATCATTTACCGTGCCTTTTGGAATGACCAGTAATTTGCAAGGAAAATACGGGCATTGTAATACATATAGATTCGTTCGGCAATTTAAAAGATTCCTTTCGTATTCTCGAATGGTAGCACCCAACGGCGTACCAGCCAGACCCGGGCTCGTGTTGATGCTAAAAAAAACCCGGGCTCGTGTCCTTCTGGTGGCGTGCGTGGTACGCACATTCGCCAACCCCAACCACTCGAGCCTCCGCGTTTCGAGTCGAAATATCTGGCGGCTAGAATTCCAGTCCTGGGAAATTTCCCTCATCTCCCTGGTCCATAATAACGATCGACGAACAATGGAGGGATGCTTTAGTACCTAGACAACGTTACCTACCGTGTCGAGCACGGTTCAATTCCCTCGGTCGCCGCTACCCAAGGTCACCCGTCAACTCCATTGCCTAGTACTAATAGTAGTACTACACCAGGATGAGCACAGAATTGAGCCCCGTTTGTTCGTGCCTAGTACTTGAGTTAATATATCAGGCAATGCACTGGTACGGAGGGATTATCCTTTTACTCTGCATATATAACTTGTCTGAAGTATAACTAAGCAAAATGTTTGACCAAATCCTTTCTTAAGAAATATTAACATCTACAACAGTAAAGATGTATCGCTTGAAAATTTATTGCATGATGCAGGTTATGATATTGTTTCGAATCCTGGATTTTAAATTTCAGAAAATCCAAAAGTGACCTGAAATTCATGAAACTGAGCATGGTCTCGTGACATGGCACAAATATGTTGTCGTAATTTGTTTGTTCAATTTGAGACAAGCTCCTTATGAAAAGTTGCACAAATGAAGAGCCAAGGTATTTTGGAACAAAGACCTGTCACGTTAACGCGAACGCTTTCACTATTCAAACCGTGGGCGTTTACGTGCCGCTAGGAGTCCCGCTTCTCATCGGCAGGTGCCGTCCGAGCAAGCGTGTGAGTCGACGGGAGGCGTTCGAGCAGACCGCTGCACCGGCTGACTGGGAGGCATGTGAGTAGGCCGCTGCGCAGGCTCATCGGGAGGCGAGCTGACCAGCCTCCACCGCCCACCTTCGTCCCAACTGCCCCCACTTTTAATGGCGCCGGCGCCGCAGTTTAAAATCACCCGCGCACTACCCGGTATCGCTACAATCTTCTCTCTTCCTCTGCGATTCTCCTATAGTCTACCTCCAACCAGCCTGACCTAACCGTACGCCATGCCGCATCACGATGTCTGCCCTCAGTCCTCCAGTTTCCTGAGGAAGACACCCAGCCGAAGTCTCAAGAACATAAGGTGCTTTGGGACGAGCTTGAACTGGCCTTGCGGGAAGACGCCGTGCCTGTCCCTGCTCCCGTTCCTGCTCCCGTCGCCCTGACTGCGCCAGCGCCCATCCCCGTGGCATTGATGGGCTGGGAGCCACACATTGTCACCGAGCTTGATGCCACGGCGTTCCACGAGGTCCCCCCGACTTTCACGCGCCCGTGCACCTGCTAGCTCATGCGCCTACGCGTGCATTGATGCGCGTGCCCGGGCCGGTGCCCGTGCACCTGCCAGCGCGTGCACTGACACGTGCACCCGTGCCGGTGTCCGTGCACACGAGTGTCTCCGCCGCGCCATTGCCAGTGCCTGTCCCTGCGCGGGTGCCAGTGCCCCCCTCAGCGGCATGGATCGCCGCCGTCGACCGCTTCCTTGCACCAATGCCAGTCGCCTCCTCTCGCCAGTTGACTCGCTCCTGGAGACCGATGTCCAGAACATTCTGGCCTTCCTTGAAGCTAGGGCCAACGTCCAGGAGTACGCCAACAATGGCACAAGACGCTGCCGTCGCCCTCGCCGTCGGTCAGTGGCCCGACGACACACAGAGCCAACAATGGCACAAGACGCTGCCGTCGCCCTCGCCGTCGGTCAGTGGCCCGACGACACACAGAGCACGGCAGAGGAGCCGCTTCCCCCCGCAAGACGCCCCCGCCGCTGCGTAATCTAAATTTGCCATGAAAAACGTTCGGATTGCCATGCTTAAAATCCGAACGTTTGGGATTTATCTTTTCCGTTTATTTTAGTTCGATCATCGTATGAATGTAAAGTCAGAGTCAGACTGAATGAAATCTATGGTTTGATCGATTGAATGTTCTGCTAGACTCGTATCAAATTAAATATAAAACGTCATCAAGCCACATGTATTCCTTCTCATCGCAAATATTTCATATTAAATACCACGTCAATTCCAAATATTTTTTTAGGAAAGTCAATTCGAAATACTTGTAGGGCACGACCAGTCCCCTTGTTCGAGCACTAGGCGATACATCTATTTATCCACGCATTTAATTATTATGGAGTAGTAGATAAATAGTACTACAACTAGCCTAACTTGTCCGTCACGGTCACTTTTGTTCCTAAACTTTTTACATGTGTAATACTACTAGTATGTGAAACTGGTGCCGTAACTTGTGAACGCGTCCAGATATGGACAACGGCAACATCGGCCGCGCGTTCTTCGTGTTTGCCCGTGCGTCTAAATGTAGAAGGGGAGGAGATAGAGAGAGAGAGTAGACATGGAACCCACCAGTAAGTGAAGGCGAATAGTACGTGCTAACGAGCCGGTCCTACTAATGTACTAAAATTAATATTAAAATATGTTATCCATTAAATAGGTTGTGGTAATATAAAAACATTATATCAACAAAGGGGGGGTACAACAAATGTTGCTACTATGTTGCCTATTGACGTGCGGCTTGAAGGCCCTGGTCGCATGTTCGATCCTCATCCTTTTTTATTTTTAATTTATATATGGGTCTAAATTTGTTCCATGACAGGTGGGACCCTCGGTGTGTAGTTTGTAGCACTTTAATTTGTGGGTCGAAATTTGTTCCATTACAGGTGGACTATCGGTGTGTAGTAGGTAGCTTATTTGTACTAATTAAATAGAACAACAGAGTTTTTTTTGCAAAAATACCATTGAGCGACATGGAAGGTGAGAATGGACGTGCGAGAGAGCGGTGACCGAGCCAGAGGGAAATCAATTGGGGGAGGTGCGGGGGTTGCAACGGTTTTTGGAGTAGTTGTGGGCCGAATGCTACGAAAATATAATCTAAACCCATCGGAATAAATGCCTTCACAAATTAATCCAAAGTTGGAGTCCCCCTCGCAATGTAAATAGCTCCGGCTCTGTGAGGGATGGAGAGGTAGTTTAAATGTGTGGAAGATACGGCGTGAGAAAGCGAGGTCAATCGAGACACTGATAGATAGAGAGACAAAGTGAGTGTGGTCCGGCATTCGTTGAAAAGATATATATGCTCTGAAGAGATATTGTCTGATTGAGCTTTTGGGAAGGGTGAGGGCTGTAAGATAGAGCTTGAGAGATGATCCAGTCATAGACATGTAGATATATTTTGTGCGTGGGAGGAAGCAAGGTCAATCGATACATAGATAAAGGGAGAGAGATTGAGCGAGTGTGGGTCGTCATGCGATCGAAAGAGTGAGACGGGTTGGAGAGAGTGACCTAGATAGACAATGTGCGCGAGAGAGTATACAATATGAATATGTCGAATTGGGCTCAAACATGGAGATATATCGTTTGTGTTTGAGAAAGAGCGAGGTTAATCGAGACATACATAAAGAGAGAGAGAGAGAGAGAGATTGAGCGAGCGTGGCCCGCCTTGAGGTCGAAAGGGTGGGGGCGGCTTGGATGGACTGACCTAGATAGACAATCTACGTGAGAGGGTATAGAGTGTGTCGATCGAGGCCCGAACAGGGAGATATATCATTTGTGTGTGAGATAAAGCGAGGTTAATCGGGACTTAGATAAAGAGAGCGAGATTGAGCGCGTGTGGGCCGCCGTGCGGAAGCAAGAGTGAGACAGTCTCGAGAGAGTGACCTAGATAGACAATGTGCGTGTGTGCGCACGAGAGGGGGGGGGGTCTAGATAGGCAATGCATGTATCTAGCGAGAGAGGGTGGGAGGGACAGAGAGAGAGAGAGAGAGAGAGAGAGAGAGAGAGCTCGGCATGGAGTGCAATGGCGGGTGTGTGAGAGAGATACATTTGGTAACAGAGTGGAAAAAGGGGGTTGTGTAGTAGAGAGAGTTAGAGATCGAAACATGGAGAGAAAGAATGAACGTGTGTCGGAAACCGATAGCTTTCTAAGGTGGTTAGCAGAGGAAGATTGATCGATACAGGAAGTATGTAGCGTGTGTGCCGGGGGGGGGGGTGGGGCTAAAAACAACATTTGAATGTAGATAGTACGAGACTTAATATCGACGTTTCAATTTAGTGTACATTGTAAGATTTGAATTGAGGACCATGCATATGGCTTCCGTAATTATTTCGAATTCGTGCCATACTAGGTTTGGAAAAGTTGAGATTGACTCGATTGTTGTGCTATTTTGTAGATCATATGTTTGAATCCATCCATAGTTTTCTCACTATCATGGTGTTCATCTTATACATATGAATTTGTATTAAAATAGTAGCGTGGATACCGTGAAATGCGAAATCCACGTTAAAATTGGAGATCGCTATGTGACACACACTCTAATTCAAATAACTCCTCATTAATTAATTTATAGTATCTCGTTTCGAATGACTAATTATTTGCAAGGAAAACACGAGCATGGTAATACATAAAGATTCGTTTGCATTCTCAAATGTAGGCGCACCAGGCAGACCAGGGCCGTGTCGTGGTGGTCGCGTGTGTCGTACGGACGCAAGCACCCAGCCACCAACCCCCCTCCCTCCCCCCCGCCCCCCTAAAAAAAGAACGACGACAAAAAATGTTTGTGCTTCCACGTTCGGATTGAAATATCTGGCGGCCCCAATTC
Organism: Thinopyrum elongatum; assembly: GCA_011799875.1. Lineage (NCBI taxonomy): Eukaryota > Viridiplantae > Streptophyta > Magnoliopsida > Poales > Poaceae > Thinopyrum > Thinopyrum elongatum. Next base: position 48,956,009 of record CM022303.1, on the reverse strand, counting down.
CAGCCCTGCAAAATCTCCCTTCTCCACCGCCCCCTTCCGCGCCCAGAGCGCTCAAATCCCTAATTCGCCGTGAACCCAAGCAAAGTTCGAATCGACCCTCGTCTCGTCTCTTTCCCCACCTCTGTGCCGGACGACAACGACGAAGACGACGGTCGCGCTTCACCACCGCACTGGAGCTACCTCATCTACGCCCTCGTCCATCGCACCGGGTGGTCCACCGACAACATCGGCCGCCGCAACCAACGTGCCTCACAGACACCGACTTCCACCGCATCAGGTGCGCTTCACCGACGCTGTCTCCTACCTCACCGGGGCTAATTCACCGAGCACATCGTCGCACCTCCACCCCTGAGGCCGTTGGGGCTTCACCAACGGTCTCGTCCACCGCATCGTAGCGCTCCGCTGCCACTCAAGATCTGCATCCGTGCGTGACCAGCCAACGCCAGCGCATCACCCTCAACGGCTTTGAAGTGACCCGCACTCTAGCTAGGCGAGCATGCCCAAACACCGGCCCAAACTAGGTATCCACATATCACTCCCTTGTGCACTTGTTCCGACGATGTTTGGATATCCTTTTACTGCTCTCTTAGCTTACACGCCTATGCAACTCTGACTTTAACTCTTATTTCTTCTGGAGATATCATCTGAAACAAGAAAAACCATTTTTTAGCGAAGCATGACGGCGCTACGGGATCTGGTACACATCCTGCACACCGGTATAACATTGTAAGTACCTATCCTCCGGTACAATAACAAGGTCGATTCCTCTTACTTGATCAACCATTCGCCGTGTCAAAAATGCAGAGGGGGATGCAAGGAGGACAAGGCCTGCACATCCAAGCAAGTGGTAACATGGACTTGTACATGGAACATCCCAAGCGCAAGCAGAGCTACAGTGAGCCTGTACAACAAGCTAGCGTAAGTCCCTGCATTTCATTTCATTCATACTGGCCTGCGTGTATGATTTGTGTGCGGTGGCGGATCAACGAATTCAAGTTACCAGGGGCAAAAATTTAACTTAAAAAATACGAAGGCACTTGCACTCCGGAAATCAACATAACTTGAGAAATGTGAAGCTACATGCACTTTGAAAACCAGCTAATGATCCAAAGTAGTTCCAGATTATAAAACACTAAATGATGAAAGCACCAAAAAACACAATATGCAACATGGTGTACAAGGACTACTAACATGGACTATACCTGCTTGAATTATTCGTTCTCTGGCTGAAAATATCGAAGTGTAATTGCACCTATAACCAGTGCGCAAACTGCTTATCAATATATCTATCCTGCACAAGTATGCCAATAGTTTCAAACAACAGATTAGAAAAGTATTTATGCTACGTTGTCATGATACGGGGACTTTCTGGTAGATGGCCTCGACGTTTCCTCAAGCCATGAAAATGTTTCCTCAAGCCATGATAATGCACTATAATTTGCTTGTCATCAATTCCTGCAAATCTCTATCCTTCTCTCAACATAGCAGATCATCATTAGACACTAAATCCTTCAATGGGAGCTTGCAAAATGCTTGCATTAGATCTCTCATTCGACTCTATATGTTCATCACCAGGAGCATGTAAAATGCTTGCATCAAATCCTTCATTAGCAGTCTATTCATTAGACACTTCAGGCTCAAGAACAACATGAGCTTGTATGTTTGCACCAGAAACTTGATTAGACACATCAGTTTCAGTCAGTTCAGTATTGATTGGGGGAGTTATAAAATAAGCAGAAATTGGTTTCATTTTCTTATAGATTCCCTACATACAAGCAGTTTTACAACACCGTCAGGTTTAACTATTGGCTAGAAATTGAACAGTTGAATTAGATATAATCAGGGATATGATGTACCTACTCGTTGCGCATGCTGCTCTTGCAAGCTGCGACTGTCCGTTTGTGTAAGCTCGATGCCATGCCCGTGCTGCCGCCGCTGCCTCCCACGCAGGCTACACCCAGGGTTGGATCTTCATCTTCTTGTCCTTCCATTCGCTTGAAGCCTGGCGACCGGCATCCAACGAGGGCGCGAGGAAGTACTGTGTCGGTCTGTCCAGCGGCGGCTAGGTTAGGAGCGAACCAGACTGGAGGCTGGAGTGAACGAATTGGGATTTTTCCTACCGTCGATCGATATGGGAGGCGCTCGTTTGGGCCGCGAGCCTGCTATAGGGCCTGCCTTGCACTTACGTTATTTGCTCTTCCAAATTGAAATGTTTTTCTTCATTTTTTACATTGCCTGCTTGTGCGCTGGGACGAACAAAACTAGCCTGGGCCAACCTGGATGACTCAAACTAGGTGCACACTTTCCAGCCACCCGAGGCGGCCGCCCATACCAGCCCCTATGGTGGCGTCGCCCCTTTTTGCGTGTATGATTGGGGTAGTGAAAAATATTCCAGTGGCGCTTTTGATTTACCCACAGAATCGTTGAATTGCTTGTTTCTATGAACTGAGTTCGCCAATAATGTGAAGGATGCCAGTCTTTTCGTCCTATTGTAGATTGCTTAGATCTCGATATGCCAAATGTAATCGCATGAAATATACAGTAAAAGCCAGTGTGATGTGTGTTGCTACAACTAGTATGACAACCGTCCTCATATAACATATCAAGGACGCACCATCTTATCAGATTAACCATTCGACTTACCAATGCAGTGTGGGAAGAAAGAAGTATTGGGACTACGTATACAAGCAATTGATGCCATGGACTCCTTCGTAGAACCTTGTAAGCAAAAAAGAAGTTGCAGTGTGCCTGTACAAAGAGTTAGCGTAAGTTTAGTTACCTGCTTCTCGGAATTTTAGTTAGCCACTTATTGCAAAATTGTTCAATTACATTGCTTGGCTTAATTTAGTTTGCTACTGATTACATAATGCCATAGCCTGCTAATCCTATTATAGACTGCGCTATCTATGTGTTTGATACTTACTGTTAAGAATTACCTATTTGCTTGAACTTAAATAGCTACTTAAGCACGTAGATAGCTGGTCATATGTACTTCTAGGGTGCAGCAAAATTCACGTGTAATTTACGTTCTGACACCCTGTTTGTTTAAATGGTTTGCTGTTATCACTTGTAGCACTAGTAATGTTTGCATGTTCATAGATAGACAACTGTCAGGTTTATATGAGGGACACCGTCTTTTTAACTTATATATATATATATGTGTGTCGGAATCATTTTGCTTACATCAAAGAAATTTACAGATGTCTGTATTGCTGGTAAATGGTACCGACTTGTTATTTTAATACGTTGCCAAGAACTTGTTAGTTTTACTAGTTCATGTGTAATTAAATACGTTGCCAAAACTGGTTAGTTTTACTAGTTTGATGTTAGTTTCTTATGGCTCTTGCAACACTTTATTTATGATTGCTAACATTTAAGTTTGCAGGATCCAACTGAAACTCTGTTGGCTCAATAGGTATGTTTTTAGAAACTTCCTTGTTTACCTGGTTTGCTGTTGTAGCTTGTTGCTGTAATCATCTTACCAACTTTAAGTTTTTAGGATCCAATTGGAAGTCCAATTACACAACAGGTACATTTTCAAAAATATATTTGTGTAACAGGTTTGCTGCTGTAACTTGTTGCTCTAATCAAGTTACTGACTACTCAACTTTTCAGGATCCAAGAGAAACTCCAATGCCACAACAGGTTACTTTTGCAAAACTTGTTTGTTTAACTGCTTTGCTGCTGCAACCGGTTGCTCTAATCACATTACTGGCTACTCAACTTTTTAGGATCCAAGAGAAACTCCAATACCACAATAGGTACCTTTTGCAAAACTTGTTTGTTTAACTGCTTTGCTGCTGCAACCGGTTAAAATGATGTTAATAACTACTTTTCAGCATCCAATCGAAACTCTTTAATTCCTTGTTTGTTTAACGGGTTTGCTGTTCTAACTCCCAGTTGAGATGTTTTGCTAACTTCAACTTTTCGGAATCCAATCGGAAATTTAATGGCAAAACAGGTTAGCCCAAGATCCAAGAGCAAGGTCCCCATGAACGTTGTATCATCCCACAGCAGTGGCACCGGCCCAATCATGCATCACGAATTGCCAACTGCTGATGCTCTAGAGGCTAAACTATTGGTAGGAAGAGATTTTGCTTCTGCACTTAGAGATGAAGTTGACAAGTTGAGGAAGCAAACAACACAATCACAAGCAGTACTCAAGACAACCATTAAATATTTGGTGGATTTCAAAACGAAGCAAGCTGAGACTGACCGCATTGTTAAGGTCCTGAAGGAAAAAAGGAAATTAAATTCCCACTTGGTAAATCATAGGTGAAATGTTTTTTCCATCGTTGAATAACCTTTGTGTTGTTTGTTCATGTAATCGATCAAACCATTTGTTTTAGAGATCATGTAATAATTGTTTTTTGTTTTTTGGTTTGTAATTTTTTTAGCACGAGTCTGTATTAATTGATAAGACTCTCAGACATTTCATTTGATTGCTGTGCCAGACCTACAAATATGCCAATCGGGCTGAATGTGCATTCATCAGTAATAGTAGTATAGATGGTCCTTAAGTGGCACGCATCTGAAAGGGCCAAGATGCTGTACTAGCTTCGCTAAAAAAATGATGCTCTTCTAGCAAAAAAAAGTACAGCTGCCTGGCTTATGTATGTTAGTTGATATTATTGATCCATATACTCTATAAGTGTTTATATGTCTGTTAGTTTTGTACATTATTGGTTGATTGACTCGGTATTTTGAATCTTGAGACATCGCTTGTGTACATATCTAAATGGGAGTACACATTATGTTGCGTGTGACACTTGAGTTGGACATAAAATGGTTTCAAATATTCGAATTCACCTTAAACTGGATTCTAGCTTCTGAATTCGAGTATCGGCATTTGTAAATCATATTCATATATTACAGTGGAATACATCTTTGTTGTGCTTTTGAAGATATATAAAAACACATAGAATGATTTATAAAGATTCATATAAGAATACAAAATGGATTCAAATTTAGTTGCCAGGGTAAACGTGGATGCTTATTGTCCCAAAATTCGAAAGAAGCGGCAAAATATCCACTCCCACGTCGGCTGCCCGAAGCCAGTGTTTGTGAGATGAAAATTACCATCTACCCCTTACACGGACAATCCATCGGCCCGATTTCCACTGCTCTCAATAGGGGTAGGTTAGTAACTTCAATTAGACGTGACACGACCGCCTGTGAGCCCATTCTGACACGGTGGGCGCCAAACATGGGCGGCAAAACACATTTGATTCAAGCTCATCCGAAAGACCTCTGTCTCTCCCTCCATTTCCCCATTCATACACGGTGGGAGGCAAAACAAACTCGACTCGGCCGAAATCGATGTAGAAAAATATTTTCAATAGGGGCAGGTTTGTAACTTCACTCAGACGTGACACAACCGCCCTACCTGTCAGCCCCGTTCATACACTGTGGGCGCCAACCGTGGGTGCCAAAACACCCTCTCGTCGCCCGAAATCGCTGTGGGCAAATATTGGGGAGATGCGAGATTACCGTCCTATCCCCAACCGACGAGACGTCGAAATTTGAAACGGGGGCTAAGTTCATAACTTTCCCATATTTCAGATAGGCCCGTCCCAAAAACATGGTTCCCCGTACCTCTTCCTCCATTTTCACATTCATACACTATCCGTGATAGAACACCATCCCCACACCAGCCTCCTCCGTCCGCCACTCCATCCATCGCCGCCGTCCTCCACCATGCCGGAGCGCCTACCAAGACCGCGTCGTCCACTGCTAGAGACGGACGTTTCTCATCCACGGCGACGGACCAGGAGCCTTGCATCGTGTCCTCTCGCTTCATCGGCGCCGTCGTCCTCCTTGCTGGGGCCGCTCCCACGACCTTCTCATCAACCGCAATGGCACTGATACGTTTCCAACGTATCTATAATTTTTGATTGTTCCATGCTATTATATTATCTGTTTTGGATGTTTTATATGCATTAATATGCTATTTTATATTATTTTTGGGACTAACTATTGGGGAATGTAGTAATAATTCAAAAATTCCTACGTGTCACCAAGATCAATCTAGGAGATGCTAGCAACAAGTGAGAGGGAGTGCATCTTCATACCCTTGAAGATCGCTAAGCGGAAGCGTTACAAGAACGCAGTTGATGGAGTCGTACTCGCGGCGATTCAAATCGCGGAAGATCCGATTCAAGCGCCAAACGGACTGCGCCTCCGCGTTCAACACACGTACAGCCCGGGGATGTCTTCTCCTTCTTGATCCAGCAAGGGGAGAGGAGAAATTGAGGGAGAGCTCCGGCAGCACGACGGCGTGGTGGTGGAGCTTGCGGTTCTCCGGCAGGGCTTCGCCAAGCACTACGGAGGAGGAGGAGTTGGAGGGTGGAAGGCCTGCGCCAGGGGAAGGGGTGCAGCTCCCATGCACCTCCCCACTATATATAGGGGTGGAGGGGGCTGGTTTCTTGCCCTCCAAGTCCATTGGGGCGTTGGCAAAGGTGGGAGGAAAGAAATCCCATCCTTTCCCTTCCCCACCGATTGTTATCCCCCTTTTTTAGGGATCTTGATCTTATCCCTTCGGGATATGATCTTATTCCTTCTAAGGGGGATCTTGGTGCGCCTTGACCAGGGGCGTGGGGCCTTACCCCCACTACCCACGTTCATGTGGGTCCCCCATGCAGGTGGACCCCACTCCGGAACCTTCTAGAACCTTCCCGATACAATACCAAAAAATCCCGAACATTTTCCGGTGGCCAAAATAGGACTTCCCATATATAAATCTTTAGCACCAGACCATTCCGGAACTCCTCGTGACATCCGGGATCTCATCCGAGACTCCGAACAACTTTCGGTAACCACATACAATTTCCCATAACAACTCTAGCGTCACGGAACCTTAAGTGTGTAGAACCTACAGGTTCGGGAACCATGCAGACATGACCGAGACACCTCTCCGGCCAATAACCAATAGCGGGATCTGGATACCCATATTGGCTCCCACATGTTCCACGATGATCTCATCGGATGAACCACGATGTCGGGGATTCAATCAATCCCGTATACAATTCCCTTTCTCCATCGGTATGTTACTTGCCCGAGATTCGATCGTCGGTATCCCTATACCTTGTTCAATCTCGTTACCGGCAAGTCTCTTTACTTGTTCCGTAACGCATGATCCCGTGGCTAACTCCTTAGTCACATTGAGCTCATTCTGATGATGCATTACCGAGTGGACCCAGAGATACCTCTCCGTCATACGGAGTGACAAATCCCAGTCTCGATTCGTGCCAACCCAACAGACACTTTCGGAGATACCTGTAGTGCACCTTTATGGTCACCCAGTTACGTTGTGACGTTTGATACACCCAAAGCATTGCTACGATATCCGGGAGTTTCACAATCTCATGGTCTAAGGAAATGACACTTGACATTAGAAAAGCTCTAGCAAACGAACTACACGATCTTGTGCTATGCTTAGGATTGGGTCTTGTCCATCACATCATTCTCCTAATGATGTGATCCCGTTATCAATGACATCCAATGTCCATGGTTAGGAAACCACAACCATCTATTAATCAACGAGCTAGTCAACTAGAGGCTCACTAGGGACATGCTGTGGTCTATGTATTCACACATGTATTACGGTTTCCGGTTAATACAATTATAGCATGAACAATAGACAATTATCATGAACAAGGAAATATAATAATAATCATTTTATTATTGCCTCTAGGGAATATTTCCAACAGTCTCCCACTTGCACTAGAGTCAATAATCTGGTTACATTGTGATGAATCAAACACCCATAGAGTTCTGTTGCTGATCATGTTTTGCTCGTGGAAGAGGTTTAGTCAACGGATCTGCAACATTCAGATCCATATGTACTTTACAAATATCTATGTCTCCATCTTGAATATATCCATAAACGAGAAACATATCCTTAGTCCTTTTCAGGTACTTTAGGATATTCTTGACCGCTGTCCAGTGTTCCATTCCGGGATCCCTTTGGTACCTCCCTACCAAACTTATGGCAAGGTTCACATCAGGTCTGGTACACAGCATGGCATACATAATAGAGCCTATGGCTGAGCCATAGGGGATGACACTCATCTTTTCTCTTTCTTCTGCCAAGGTCGGGCGTTGAGCTGCGCTCAATCTCACACCTTGCAATACAGGCAAGAACCCCTTCTTGGACTGATCCATATTGAACTTCTTCAATATCTTGTCAAGGTATGTGCTTTGTGAAAGACCAATGAGGCGTCTCGATCTATCTCTATAGATCTTGATGCCTAATATGTAAGCAGCTTCTCCAAGGTCCTTCATTGAAAAACACTTATTCAAGTAGGCCTTTCTGCTTTCCAAAAGTTCTATATCATTTCCCATCAACAGTATGTCATCCACATATAATATGAGAAATGCTACAGAGCTCCTACTCACTTTCTTGTCAATACAGGCTTCTCCATAAGTCTGTATGAACCCAAACGCTTTGATCATTTCATCAAAGCAAATGTTCCAGCTCCGATATGCTTGCACCAACCCATAGATGGAGCGCTGGAGCTTGCATACTTTGTCAGCATTCTTAGGATCGACAAAACCTTCCGGCTGCATCATATACAATTCTTCCTTAAGGAAACCATTAAGGAATGCCGTTTTGACGTCCATTTGCCAGATTTCATAATCATAGAATGCGGCAATTGCTAACATGATTCGGACGGACTTCAGCTTCGCTACGGGTGAGAAGGTCTCATCGTAGTCAACCCCTTGAACTTGTCGATAACCCTTAGCGACAAGCCGAGCCTTATAGATGGTCACATTACCATCTGCGTCAGTCTTCTTCTTAAAGATCCACTTATTCTCTATGGCTTGCCGATCATCGAGCAAGTCCGTCAAAGTCCATACTTTGTTTTCATACATGGATCCTATCTTGGATTTCATGGCTTCAAGCCATTTGTTGGAATCCGGGCCCGCCATCGCTTCTTCATAGTTCGAAGGTTCACCGTTGTCTAACAACATGATTTCCAGGACAGGGTTGCCGTACCACTCTGGTGCGGAACATGTCTTCGTGGACCTACGAAGTTCAGTAGCAACTTGACCCGAAGTTTCACGATCATCATCATTAACTTCCTCTCTAGTCGGTGCAGGCACCACAGAAACATCTTCCTGAGCAGCGCTACTCTCCGGTTCAAGAGGGGGTACCTCGTCAAGTTCTACTTTCCTCCCACTTACTTGTTTCGAGAGAAACTCTTTCTCCATAAAGGATCCATTCTTGGCAACAAAGATCTTGCCTTCGGATCTGAGGTAGAAGGTATACCCAATAGTTTCCTTAGGGTATCCTATGAAGACGCATTTTTCCGATTTGGGTTTGAGCTTTTCAGGTTGAAGTTTCTTGACATAAGCATCGTATCCCCAAACTTTCAGAAACGACAGCTTAGGTTTCTTCCCAAACCATAATTCATACGGTGTCGTCTCAACGGATTTAGACGGTGCCCTATTTAATGTGAATGCGGCAGTCGCTAAAGCATAACCACAAAATGATAGCGGTAGATCGGTAAGAGACATCATAGATCGCACCATATCCAATAGAGTGCGATTACGACGTTCAGACACACCATTATGCTGAGGTGTTCCAGGCGGCGTGAGTTGTGAAACAATTCCACATTTCCTCAAGTGCGTGACAAACTCGTGACTCAAGTATTCTCCTCCACGATCTGATCATAAGAACTTTATTTTCCTTTCATGTTGATTCTCTACCTCGCTCTGAAATTCCTTGAACTTTTCAAAGGTCTCAGACTTGTGTTTCATTAAGTAGACATACCCATATCTACTTAAGTCATCAGTGAGGGTGAGAACATAACGATAGCCACCGCGAGCCTCAACGCTCATTGGACCGCATACATCAGTATGTTTTATTTCCAACAAGTTGGTTGCTCGCTCCATTGTTCTGGAGAACGAAGTCTTGGTCATTTTGCCCATGAGGCATGGTTTGCACGTGTCAAATGAGTCATAATCAAGAGACTCCAAAAGTCCATTTGCATGGAGTTTCTTTATGCGTTTGACACCAATGTGACCAAGGCAGCAGTGCCAGAAGTATGTGGGACTATCATTATCAACCTTACATCTTTTGGCATTCACACTGTGAATATATGTAACATCATGTTCGAGATTCAGTAAAAATAAAACATTGACCAGTGGGGCATGACCATAAAACATATCTCTCATATAAATAGAACAACCATTATTCTCGGATTTAAATGAGTAGCCATCTCGCATTAAACGAGATCCAGATACAATGTTCATGCTCAAAGCTGGCACTAAATAACAATTATTGAGGTTTAAAACTAATCCCGAAGGTAAATGTAGAGGTAGCGTGCCGACGGCGATCACATCGACCAGGGAACCATTCCCGACGCGCATCGTCACCTCATCCTTCGCCAGTCTCCGCTTATTCCGCATCTCCTGTTTTGAGTTACAAATGTGAGCAACCACACCGGCATCAAATACCCAGGAGCTACTACGAGCACTGGCAAGGTACACATCAATAACATGTATATCATATAAACCTTTGGCGTTGCCGGCCTTCCTATCCGCTAAGTACTTGGGGCTGTTCCGTTTCCAGTGACCATTTCCCTTGCAATAAAAGCACTCAGTCTCAGGCTTGGGTCCATTCTTTGGCTTCTTCACGGCAACTGACTTACCGGGCGCGGCAACTCCCTTGTCGTCCTTCTTGAAGTTCTTCTTACCCTTGCCTTTCTGAAACTAGTTGTCTTATTCACCATCAACACTTGATGTTCCTTTTTGATCTCCACCTCCGCTGATTTCAGCATTGAATATAACTCACGAATGGACTTCTCCATCCCTTGCATATTGTAGTTCATCACAAAGCTCTTGTAGCTAGGTGGAAGCGACTGGAGGATCCTGTCAATGACCGAATCATCTGGAAGATTAACTCCCAGCTGAGACAAGCGGTTGTGCAACCCAGGCATTTTGAGTATATGCTCGCTGACAGAGCTGTTTTCCTCCATCTTACAACTATAGAACTTGTCGGAGACTTCATATCTCTCGACCCGGGCATGAGCTTGGAAAACCATTTTCAGCTCTTGGAACATCTCATATGCTCCGTGTTGCTCAAAACGCTTTTGGAGCCCCGGTTCTAAGCTGTAAAGCATGCCGCACTGAACCAGGGAGTAATCATCACTACGCGACTGCCAGGCGTTCATAACGTCTTGAGTTGCTGGGAAAATGGGTGCGTCACCTAGCGGTGCTTCAAGGACATATTCTTTCTTGGCAGCTATGAGGATGATCCTCAAGTTACGGACCCCGTCCGTATAGTTGCTACCATCGTCTTTCAGCTTGTTTTTCTCTAGGAACGCGTTGAAGTTGAGGGCAACATTAGCGTGGGCCATTGGATCTACAAGATAGGTTGTAAAGACAATTTTAGACTAAGTTCATGATAATTAAGTTCATCTGATCAAATTATTTAATGAACTCCCACTCAGATAGACATCCCTCTAGTCATCTAGGTGATACATGATCCGAATCGACTAGGACGTGTCCGATCATCACGTCAGACGGACTAGTCATCAACGGTGAACATCTCCATGTTGATCGCATCTACTATACGACTCATGTTCGACCTTTCGGTCTCTCGTGTTCTGAGGCCATGTCTGTACATGCTAGGCTCGTCAAGTCAACCTAAGTGTTTCGCATGTGTAAATCTGGCCTACACCCGTTGTATGCGAATGTTAGAATCTATCACACCGATCATCACGTGGTGCTTCGAAACAACGAACCTTCGCAACGGTGCACACATAGGGGAAACACATTTCTTGAAATTTTTAGTGAGGGATCATCTTATTTATGCTACCGTCGTTCTAAGCAAATAAGATGTAAACATGATAAACATCACATGCAAATCATAAAGTGACATGATATGGCCAATATCATCTTTCGCTTCTGATCTCCATCTTTGAGGCGCGGGCATGATCACCATCGTCACCGGCATGACACCATGATCTCCATCATCATGATCTCCATCATCGTGTCTTCATGAAGTTGTCTCGCCAACTATTACTTCTACTACTATGGCTAATGGTTAGCAATAAAGTAAAGTAATTACATGGCATTTACATTGACTCGCAGGTCATACAATAAATTAAGACAACTCCTATGGCTCCTGCCGGTTGTCATACTCATCGACATGCAAGTTGTGATTCCTATTACAAGAACATGATCAATCTCATACATCACATATATAATTCATCACATCCTTTTGGCCATATCACATCACATAGCATACCCTGCAAAAACAAGTTAGACGTCCTCTAATTGTTGTTGCATGTTTTACGTGGCTGCTATGGGTTTCTAGCAAGAACGTTTCTTACCTATGCAAAAGCCACAACGGTGATATGCCAATTGCTATTTACCCTTCATAAGGACCCTCTTCATCGAATCCAATCCGACTAAAGTGGGAGAGACAGACACCCGCTATCCACCTTATGCAACAAGTGCATGTCAGTCGGTGGAATCTATCTCACGTAAGCGTATCTGTAAGGTCGGTCCGGGCCGCTTCATCCCACAATGCCGCCGAATCAAGATAAGACTAGTAATGGTAAGAAAATTGAACAAATCATCACCCACAACTACTTGTGTTCTACTCGTGCATAGAATCTACGCATAGACCTAGCTCATGATGCCACTGTTGGGGAACGTAGTAATAATTCAAAAATTCCTACATGTCACCAAGATCAATCTAGGAGATGCTAGCAACAAGTGAGAGGGAGTGCATCTTCATACCCTTGAAGATCGCTAAGTGGAAGCGTTACAAGAACGCGGTTGATGGAGTCGTACTCACGGCGATTCAAATCGCGGAAGATCCGATTCAAGCGCCAAACGGACGGCACCTCCGCATTCAACACACGTACAGCCCGGGGACGTCTCCTCCTTCTTGATCCAGCAAGGGGAGAGGAGAAGTTGAGGGAGAGCTCCAGCAGCACGACGGCGTGGTGGTGGAGCTTGCGGTTCTCCGGCAGGGCTTCGCCAAGCACTACGGAGGAGGAGGAGTTGGAGGGGGGGAAGGGCTGCGCCAGGGGAAGGGGTGCACCTCCCATGCACCTCCCCACTATATATAGGGGTGGAGGGGGCTGGTTTCTTGCCCTCCAAGTCCATTGGGGCGTTGGCAAAGGTGGGAGGAAAGAAATCCCATCCTTTCCCTTCCCCACCGATTGTTATCCCCCTTTTTTAGGGATCTTGATCTTATCCCTTCGGGATATGATGTTATTCCTTCTAAGGGGGGATCTTGGTGTGCCTTGACCAGGGGTGTGGGGCCTTACCCCCACTACCCACGTTCATGTGGGTCCCCCATGCAGGTGGGCCCCACTCCGGAACCTTCTAGAACCTTCCCGGTACAATACCGAAAAATCTCGAACATTTTCCGGTGGCCAAAATAGGACTTCCCATATATAAATCTTTACCTCCGGACCATTCCGGAACTCCTCGTGACGTCCGGGATCTCATCCGAGACTCCGAACAACTTTCGGTAACCACATACAATTTCCCATAACAATTCTAGCGTCACGGAACCTTAAGTGTGTAGACCCTACTGGTTCGGGAACCATGCAGACAAGACCGAGACACCTCTCCGGCCAATAACCAATAGCGGGATCTGGATACACATATTGGCTCCCACATGTTCCATGATGATCTCATCGGATGAACCACGATGTCGGGGATTCAATCAATCTCGTATACAATTCCCTTTGTCCATCGGTATGTTACTTGCCCGAGATTCAATCGTCGGTATCCCTATACCTTGTTCAATCTCGTTACCGGCAAGTCTCTTTACTCGTTCCATAACGCATGATCCCATGGCCAACTCCTTAGTCACATTGAGCTCATTATGATGATGCATTACCGAGTGGGCCCAGAGATACCTCTCCGTCATACGGAGTGACAAATCCCAGTCTCGATTCGTGCCAACCCAACAGACCCTTTTGGAGATACCTGTAGTGCACCTTTATGATCATCCAGTTACGTTGTGACGTTTGATACACCCAAAGCATTCCTACGATATCCGGGAGTTGCATAATCTCATGGTCTAAGGAAATGGTACTTGACATTAGAAAAGCTCTAGCAAACGAACTACACGATCTTGTGCTATGCTTAGGATTGGGTCTTGTCCATCACATCATTCTCCTAATGATGTTATCCCGTTATCAACGACATCCAGTGTCCATGGTTAGGAAACCACAACCATCTATTGAACAACGAGCTAGTCAACTAGAGGCTCACTAGGGACATGCTGTGGTCTATGTATTCACACATGTATTACGGTTTCTGGTTAATACAATTATAGCATGAACAATAGACAATTATCATGAACAAGGAAATATAATAATAATCATTTTATTATTGCCTCTAGGGCTTATTTCCATCACTAACTTATTAACCTAGAGCCTAGTGCCAGTTTCTGTTTTTTCCTTGTTTTTGAGCTTCGCAGAAAAGGAATACTAAACGGAGTCCAAACGGAATAAAACTTCATGATGATTTTTATTGGACCAGAGGAGACCCAGGGGACTTGGAGTGCAAGCCAGAAGAGCCACGAGGCGGTGGCAAGGGTGGAGGGCGCGCCCTAGGGGGGTGCGCCCCCTACCTTATGGGCCCCTTGGTGACCTCCTGACCTAGCTCTTCCTCCTATATATTCAAATATATTCCAGAACCACCAGAAGCATCCATGAAAACACTTCTCCACCGCCGCAACCTTCTGTTCCCGTGAGATCCCATCTTGGGGCCTTTTTCGGCATCCTGCCGGAGGTGGATTCGATCATGGAGGGCATCTACATCAACTCTATTGCCCTTTCGATGAAGCGTGAGTAGTTTACCTCAGACCTACGGGTCCATAGCTCGTAGCTAGATGGCTTCTTCTCTCTCTTTGATTCTCAATACCATGTTCTCCTCGATGTTGTTGGAGATCTATCCGATGTAATCTTCTTTTGCGGTGTGTTTGTCGAGATCCGATGAATTGTGGATTTATGATCAGCTTATCTATGAATATTATTTGAATCTTCTCTGAATTCTTATGTGCATGATTTGATATCTTTGTATTTCTCTTCGAATTATCGGTTTGGTTTGGCCAACTAGATTGGTTTTTCTTGCAATGGGAGAGGTGCTTAGCTTTGGGTTCAATCTTGTGTGATTTCACCTAGTGACAAAGAAGGGGTAGCGAGACACATATTGAATTGTTGCCATCGAGGATAAAAAGATGGGGTTTACATCATATTGCATGAGTTTATTCCTCTACATCATGTCATCTTACTTAAGGTGTTACTCCGTTCTTTATGAACTTAATACTCTAGATGCATGCTGGATAGCGGTCGATGTGTGGAGTAATAGTAGTAGATGCAGGCAGGAGTCAGTCTACTTGACACGGACGTGATGCCTATATTTCATAATCATTGCCTTGGATATCATCATAACTTTGCGCTTTTCTATCAATTGCTGGACAGTAATTTGTTCACCCACCGTATTATTTGCCTTCAAGAGAGAAGCCTCTAGTGAAACCTATGGCCCCCGGGTCTATTTTCCATCATATTAGTTTCCAATATACTATTTTGCAATCTTTTATTTTCAGATCTATAAACCAAAAAACCCAAAAATATTTTATCTTTTATTTATCTATCTCTATCAGATCTCACCTTTGCAAGTGACCGTGAAGGGATTGACAACCCCTTTTTCGCGTTGGGTGCAAGTGTTTGATTGTTTGTGCATGTATTGGTGATTTGTGCGTTTTCTCCTACTGGATTGATGCCTTGGTTCTTAACTGAGGGAAATACTTATCTCTACTGTGCCGCATCACCCTTTCCTCTTCAAGGGAAAAACCAACGCAAGCTCAAGAAGTAGCAGGAAGAATTTCTGGCGCTGTTTTCGGGGAGATTTATGCCAAGTCAAGATTAGTCTCCTGTCAACTTGCCAACTTCTGGTAACGTTGCAAAGGAGATCTACATCAAGCCTACCAAGTACCCATGATAAAACTCTCATCTCTTGCATTACATTATTCGCCATTTGCCTCTTGTTTTCCTCTCCCCCACTTCTAAAATGATTTTCGAAAAGATTTGCCTTTTTATTTGCCTTCTTTCCGTTTGCCCGTATGTCTTACTTGGTTTGTTTGGTCGTTTGCTTGGCATAATTGCGTATTTTATTCCAAATCAGAAACAAAAGGTTTATGGATCCTCATCCACTTTCTAATCTTTTTAAGAGATCCAATTATGATGAACCAATTGCTAGTGAGTTGAGTGCACTAGATTATCTTTATGAAGTTTTGCTTGAAATTCGTGAATCTGAAAATTGTGATTAAGTGTTAAAAGAAGAAATTTATGAAGTGATTCGCGATAGCTCCTTGGATGAAAAGCATGATGGCAGTGATGTTATTATAAATTCTATTAATGTCAATTGTGCTAATAATATGCAAAACCCTAAGCATGGGGATGCTAATTTTGCTATGTCCACTACGTGTTGCAATGATCATGATTGGGGTGATTTTTCTTATGATCTTGAAAATTTATTTAAGCGTCATGATGAATATGTTTGCAATAATATTGAAAGTGGGTTTGGAAGAGTGTCAACTCTAGGTAATAATGATCCCACTACTTTGGAGTATGATCAATCTCATGGAATTTTTTTTTGATAAAAGTGGGTTTGGAGAGGTCATGACTTTAGTTAATGTTAATCCCACTATCTTGGAAGAGTGTCAACTTTGCATGCATGTGGATCATCTAGAGAATATGTTATGTGATAGCTATATTGTTGAATTTGAGTATGATCCCACATATAATTACTACGAGAGAGGAAAATATTGTGGTAGAAAATTTCATGTTATTAAATTACCTCTCGTTATGTTGAGATTGCTATTGTTTCTTCTTCCTTGCATATGCTAGTTTTTGCTTGCCTTGATAATTTGTTTGCTTATAAAATGCCTATGCATAGGAAGTATGTTAGACTTAAATATGTTTGTCACATGTTCTATGATGCTCTCTTCGTGTTTCAATTACTATCTTTTATGTGAGCATCATTGAATTCTCAAGACTATCTTAATGGCTATAAAGAAAGAGCTTGTTAGGAGACAACCCAATATTTTTACTTTCTATTTTTATGAGAATACACATTATTACCTCTGTAGTAATTGTGTTTTGGTGTTTTAATTAGTGTTTGTGCCAAGTAAGACCTTTGGTATGGCTTACGGTGATAGTTGATTTGATCTTGCTGAAAAACTGAAACTTTTGCGCTTAGTCCCAGAATTGTTAAAAATCACAGAAGCGCGATAAAATACTGATTCTTTTTGCACAAGATTGATGTCCTAATTTTTTAGAATTTTTGGAGTTACAGAAGTATTCGAAGTATTCAGATTGCTATAGACTGTTCTGTTTTTGACAGATTTTGTTTTCTATGTGTTGTTTGCTTATTTTGATGAATCTATGGGGGGGGGTGAGGGGTGGGGGGTATGAACCATGGAGAAGTTGGAATACAGTAGATATTACACCAATATAATAGATATTACACCAATATAAATAAACAATGAGTTCACAACAGTACCAAAAGTGGTGATTTTATTTTCTTATACTAACGGATCTCATGAGTTTTGTGTTGAGTTTTGTGTTGTGAAGTTTTCAAGTTTTGGGTAAAGATTTGATGGACTATGGAATAAGGAGTGGCAAGAGCCTAAGCTTGGGGATGGCCAAGGCACCCCAATGTAATATTCATGGACAATCAAGAGCCTAAGCTTGGGGATGCCCCGGATGGCATCCCCTCTTTCGTCTTCGTCTATCGGTAACTTTACTTGAGGCTATATTTTTATTCACCACATGATATGTGTTTTGCTTATAGCGTCTTGTATGATATGAGTCTTTACTTTTAAGTTTGCCACAATCATCCTTGCTGTACACACCTTTTGAGAGGGACACGCATGAATCGTGATTTATTAGAATACTCTATGTGCTTCACTTATATCTTTTGAGCTAGGCAATTTTGCTCTAGTGCTTCACTTATATCTTTTTAGAGCACGGCGGTGGTTTTATTTTATAGAAATTGTTGAACTCTCATGCTTCACTTATATTATTTTGAGAGTCTTTCTAAACAGCATGGTAATTTGCTTTGGTTATGAATTTAGTCCTAATATGATGGGCATCCAAGAGGGATATAATAAAAACTTTCATATAAAGTGCATTTGAATACTATGAGAAGTTTGATTCCTTATGATTGTTTTGAGATATAAAGATGGTGATATTAGAGTCATGCTAGTAAGTAATTGTGGATTGGTAGAAATACTTGTGTTAAAGTTTGTGATTCCCGTAGCATGCACGTATGGTGAACCGTTATGTGATGAAGTCGGAGCATGATTTATTTATTTATTGTCTTCCTTATGAGTGGCGGTGGGGACGAGCGATGGTCTTTTCCTACCAATCTATCCCCCTAGGATCATGAGCATAGTACTTTTTTTTGATGACTAATAGATTTTTGCAATAAGTATGTGAGTTCTTTATGACTAATGTTGAGTCCATGGATTATACGCACTCTCACCCTTCCACCATTGCTAGCCTCTCTAGTACCACGCAACTTTCGCCGGTACCATACACCCACCATATACCTTCCTCAAAACAGCCACCATACCTACCTATTATGGCATTTCCATAGCCATTCCGAGATATATTGCCATGCAACTTTCCACCGTTCCGTTTTATTATGACACGCTCCATCATTGTCATATTGCTTTGCATGATCGTAAGATAGCAAGCATGATGTTTACATGGCTTGTCCCTTTTTTGATGTCATTTGCTACGCTAGATCATTGCACATCCCGGTACACCGCCGGAGGCATTCATATTGAGTCATATTTTGTTCTAAGTATCGAGTTGTAATTCTTGAGTTGTAAGTAAATAAAAGTCTGATGATCTTCATTATTAGATCATTGTCCCATGTGAGGAAAGGATGATGGAAGCTATAATTCCCTCACAAGTTGGGATGAGTCTCCAGACTTTACAAAAAAAAAAAAAGAGGCCAAAGAATCCCACGCCAAAAAAATGAGAGAAAAGAGAGAAGGGGCAATGTTACTAGCCTTTTTCCACACTTGTGCTTCAAAGTAGCACCATGATCTTCACGATAGAGAGTCCCCTATGTTGTCACTTTCATATACTAGTGGGAATTTTTCATTATAGAACTTGGCTTGTATATTCCAATGATGGGCTTCCTCAAATTGCCCTAGGTCTTCGTGAGCAAGCTAGTTGGATGCACACCCACTTAGTTTCTTTTTTAGCTTTCATAAACTAATAGCTCTAGTGCATCCGTTGCATGGCAATCCCTACTCACTCACATTTATATCTATTGTTGGGCATCTCCATAGCCCGTGGATACGCCTAGTTGACGTGAGACTATCTCCTTCTTTTTGTCTTCTCCACAACCACCATATTCTATTCCACCTATAGTGCTATGTCCATGGCTCACGCTCATGTATTGCGTGAAAGTTGAAAAGGTTTGAGAACATCAAAAGTATGAAACAATTACTTGGCTTGTCATTGGGGTTGTGCATGATTTGAATATTTTGTGTGATGAAGATGGAGCTGAGCCAGACTATATGATTTTGTATGGATAGCTTTCTTTGGCCCTGTTATTTTGAGAAGACATGATTGCTTTATTAGTATGCTTGTAGTATTATCGTTTTTATGTCAATATTAAACTTTTGTTTTGAATATTATGGATCTGAACATTCATGCCACAATAAAGAAAATTACATGGATAAATATGTTAGGTAGCATTCCACATCAAAAATTCTGTTTTTATCATTTACCTACTCGAGGACGAGCAGGAATTAAGCTTGGGGATGCTTGATACGTCTCCAATGTATCTATAATTTTTTATTGTTCCATGCTATTATATTATCTATTTTGGATGTTTTATATGCATTAATATGCTATTTTATATTTTTTTGGACTAACTTATTAACCTAGAGCCCAGTGCCAGTTTCTGTTTTTTCCTTGTTTTTGAGCTTCGTAGAAAAGGAATGCTAAACGGAGTCCAAATGGAATAAAACTTCAGGATGATTTTTCTTGGACCAGAAGACACCCAGGGGACTTGGAGTGCAAGTCAGAAGAGCCATGATGCGGCGGCAAGGGTGGAGGGCTTGCCCTAGGGGGGGCGCCCCCTACCTTGTGGGCCCATCGGTGACCTCCTGACCTAGCTCTTCCTCCTATATATTCACATATATTCCAGAACCACCAGAAGCATCCACGAAAACACTTCTCCACCGCCGCAACCTTCTGTTCCCGTGAGATCCCATCTTGGGGCCTTTTCCGGCATCCTGCCGGAGGGGGATTCGATCACGGAGGGCATCTACATCAACTCTATTGCCCTTCCGATGAAGCGTGAGTAGTTTACCTTAGACCTACGGGTCCATAGCTAGTAGCTAGATGGCTTCTTCTCTCTATTTGATTCTCAATACCATGTTCTCCTCGATGTTCATGGAGATGAGAATGCAACCAAACACACCCACACGCTTTGTGCTATAGTGACTGATCTGCACCGTCTGAGTTTGATCCAACGGTCATGTTGCGCTGAGACATGAACATGCCCATGCAGAGGATGCCTAAACACCACCGAAGTCCCTCTGCTTCTCGAGGCACACGACGTTGGTGATGCAGGGTGCCACCGCCGGCAGAGCCCGCTCCCGGTCGACGGGAGCCAGCTCGTCAAAGACGGCATCCAATGGCATGAATGGATTCCGGTGACGAAGCCCTAAGAGGATTCGCCAAACAACGGCGGCGGCAGCCCACAACCCCTCCTTGTCCAGCTCCGCCCCCACCATCGCACGGAGACGGCTCAGCTCATCGGAGATATAGGTGAAGAAGGAGACTAGGTCAGGAAGCCACAGCTCGTTGAAGTCGACGGGGTGGTCGAACGGGTTTAGCCCGACGGCCGGCATGGTCGCGCTGGCACGACGGTAGGCATCACGCAGCTGCAACACGTGCGTCGCAACATGGTCCACCAAGTTGTTGAGGCGATCCTGGATCTCGTCATGATCGGCCCGCTCGCGCTCCAGCCGGCTCGCCTGACCGCCTATCCTATCTCCCGCTTTCTACAGCAATGCCGCCGACGCCTCGAGCATATTTGTGGTGAATGCCTGCCGCTTTTGAAGCTCCGTGAACTCCCGCACATAAAGGAGGAGCATGGCACTCCTCTCCTCCTTGAGCTCATGGAGCTCCACGTCCTTGGCCCTGATCTCCGCATCCTTGGCCTGGAGCTCCTGTGTTAGGCGCCTCACCTCAGACTCCATGATCTAGTGCGCCGCCATCGAACCAGGTAGAAGCAATGGGGAGAGGAAGCAAAGGGGGCGAAACGGCTGAAAGGCAATGCAATCTACGGGAAGGCGGAGGGAGCCAGCCGAGGAGCGAGGTGAATCTTTTGGTTTTCACCATGGGAAAACACCAGTCGACGACTTTTCACATCAGGGAGCAGTGGGTTTGACAGGCGGAGTCATCATGACTAATTGCTGCCGCGCCTGCTCCCATCAATCAAAAAAATAAAAATCCTGCCGCGCCTGCCGCACCCAAAGACTAGAGCAACGCCGTGGTGGATATTTAAATTTACCTGCCGGCAAGGAGAGAAAAAGTGGTGAAAAAACAAATGTGGCCGTGGCCTAGCTAATCGGTCGCACTAGCCCAACTAGCTAGCCACCGTGCTTCACTGATGTACTCGGCGGGAAAGGTGGGATTTTGTGATTTGACGACTCATTTACTTGCTTCGGCGCTACGACCGAGGAGGATCCAGAAAACGAGCGGTAGGGCGTCCCACGTCTCGGCAAGGAAGAAAATATGCGTGCACCACCCGGGAGGACCCAGAAACCGCGCGGTAGGGTGTGCCACGTCTCGGCACGGAGGAAAAATGTGCTTGTAAAAATATACTGTATCAGAGGTACTACCTATGGTTCGACCTCGGGACCCAGCCAGTCGGTTGAAAACACCCCACTAGCCACACAGCTTCATCATGCTAACGCGGCACGGAGGATAGGTGTGGTTAGCTCCGTCTCGACCAGCCACAACGTCTCTTGTTCTATGCGATTCTTCTATTTTCCAAGCATTTTTTTTAGTTATAATAACACCACGGCAAGCCGCGCTGCTCTTCGTGTTTGCCCGTGCGTCTAAAGGTTAGACGATGGAGAGGAGAGAGAGAGATCGCAGACATGGGACCCACCAGTAAGTGAGTCAATGGTCATGCACGTGTTGACGAGCCACTCCCTCTACTCTACTCAACGTAATACTGTATAAAATCAAGTTATGCGACAAAGCCAACAACCGTTGTTGTTTCAGGCTATCGACTTACCCTTTGCAGTCCAGGTTGCCAGTTCGAATCTCGTCTTTCAGATTTGTTAGTTTTAGGTCCAAATTTGATCAATAACAAGTGGGACCCCCCGTGTGTTGTTACGATATTTCAGTGCAGGATTGTTTTTTTGCACAAACACTTTGCGCGGTTAGACAAGTAACGGCACCAGTTACACGTATTTTGCAAGTTTAGGAACAAAAATGACAGCGGCATAGAATATCACATCCACCCCGCAGCTTAGATTCTATGGTGATACGAGTTTTTACGTCGTAGGATCTGATATCCAATGGCTTGGGAGTAGTCTTTGTAATTATGCGCAATTTCCAAACTCTCCAAGGGATTTTTTGCAAATAAAACATTCAGGCCTCGTGTGTGCCGCTGCATCTTGGATCAAATGGCACCCAGTAGCTCATATTAGGTGCTCCCCGTAGCTTAATTAGCCGCTACGGTGATACGAGCATCTAGGTCGTATGATCTGTGATCAGATGCCACATGCATAGTACTTGTGCTTTCTACGCAATTCCCAAACTCTTTGAGGCCTATATTGCAAAAACATTCAAACCTCCTACTGTGAGCCGTTAGATCTCCTGGGAACTCGTATCACCATAGAATCTATGGTGCGGGAGCACCTCATATTCTCCCAAGCGAGAAAACATCAGGTGCACTCGCAGCTTGGATGCTACGATGATACGAGCTTCGAGGTCGTTTGATCTGAGATCCAATGGCATCTGAGCAGTCTTTGTGCTTGTAAGCAGTGGCCGAACCCTTTGGGGGCTTTTCTGCAAAATAACATTTGAACCACCAAGGAGTTGTTGGATCACAGATCCAACGGCTCCGAAGAGCTTGTATCACCAAAGCATTTAAGGTGTGGTAGCACATGATATTCTTAGATACAGGAAAATATGAGGTCCTCCTTCATCTTAGATGCTACGGTGATACGAGCTTCGAGGTCGTTGGATATGGGATCCAAGGGCATCTGAGTAGTTTTTGTACAAATTGTGTGCAATTCTCAAACTCATTAAGGTTTCCTGTAAAAATATTAAGACATCCTGTGAGCTGCTATATCTCAGATCTACAAGCTCCAAGGAACTCGTATCAGCATATAGCATCTAAGGTGTGGGGGCACATGATATTCTCCCGGGGAGGGGGGGGGGGTGCACAACCAATCGGTGTTTGGGAGGGTGGGGACAAATATAATGTTCAAAAAATATAATCTAAACAATCCTAAACAGAGCTTCACAATTTTAACTATGGTCGAGGTGTTAAACCCCGACAATCTACATAGCTCCGCCTATGCAAGAGGTGTAGTGCGAGCGTCTATGTGTCAGAGAGACGACGCGAAAAAGCGAGGTCAGTCGAGTCATTTATAGAGGGAGAGATCGAGGGAGTGTGGCCTAGCGTACACTCGAATGTTAAAGATGATACACCGAGATATCGTGCGGCGAAGCTGTGGTGAGGGCTGGAGGGAGATAGTTACCGAGAGAGTGGCCTAGATAGACTTTGTGTGTGCATGCACGGTGAAGGTGTTTTACAAAGGCAATACATGTGTCTTGAGAGAGAGAGAGAGAGTGGGAGCGTTTGTCATGGAGGGCACGATGAGGTTGTGTGTGAGAAATACATTTGTTGAGAGTGTGAGGGCGGGAATGACATAAATGGAGATCAAAACGTGAAGAGCAATAATGAGCACGCGTGTGTCGGATACCAATAGCTCTATTAACAAAGAAATGAACATCAATCGAAACATTAAGTATGTGTGTGTGGGGGGTGGGGGGTGGGGGGTCGATGGAGAGACCTAAACACAACATTTGCATGTATGTAGTACTAGACTTAATATTCATGTTTCAGTTTCCTGTTCATTAGAAATATTGAATTGACGACCATGCATGGCTAACATTTTACTCCCTTCGTTCCTAAATATTTGTCTTTTTAGAGATTTCAAATGGACTGCCACACATGGATGTATATAGACATATTTTAGAGTGTAGATTCACTCATTTTGCTCCGTATGTAGTCACTTGTTGAAATCTCTAAAAGACAACTATTTAGGAACAGAGGGAGTATTTTTGAATTCATGTCATACATGCATGGTTTGGAAAAATAGATGCACTATACTTACTGGATTGTTGTTGTATTCGTGTGTGTGTGTGGGGTCATATGCTTGATACATACAAAGTTTTCTCACCACTATACCGTTCATCTTTTAAATTTGAATTTGCAATGAAAAACTTACTGGGGATACCATGAAATGTGAAATCCACATTGAGATCACTATATCACAAACTCACTCTAATTCAAGAACTCGTCATAAATCATTTACCGTGCCTTTTGGAATGACCAGTAATTTGCAAGGAAAATACGGGCATTGTAATACATATAGATTCGTTCGGCAATTTAAAAGATTCCTTTCATATTCTCGAATGGTAGCACCCAACGGCGTACCAGCCAGACCCAGGCTCGTGTTGATGCTAAAAAAAAACCCGGGCTCGTGTCCTTTTGGTGGCGTGCATGGTACGCACATTCTCCAACCCCAACCACTCGAGCCTCCGCGTTTCGAGTCGAAATATCTGGAGGCCAGAATTCCAGCCTTAGGAAATTTCCCTCATGTCCCTGGTCCATAATAACGATCGATGAACAATGGAGGGATTCTTTAGTAACTAGACAACGTTACCTACCGTGTCGAGCACGGTTCAATTCCCTCGGTCGCCGCTACCCAAGGTCACCCGTCAACTCCATTGCCTAGTACTAATAGCAGTACTACACCAGGATGAGCATAGAATTGAGCCCCGTTTGTTCATGCCTAGTACTTGAGTTAATATATCAGGCAATGCACTGGTACGGAGGGATTATCCTTTTACTCTGCATATATAACTTGTCTAAAGTCTAACTAAGCAAAATGTTTGACCAGATCCTTTCTTAAGAAATATTAGCATCTACAACAGTAAAGATGTATCGCTTGAAAATTTATTGCATGATGCAGGTTATGATATTGTTTCGAATCCTGGATTTTAAATTTCAGAAAATTCAAAAGTGACCTGAAATTCATGAAACTGAGCATGGTCACGTGACATGGCACAAATTTGTTGTCGTAATTTGTTTGTTCAATTTGAGACAAGCTGCTTATGAAAAGTTGCACAAATGAAGAGCCAAGTTATTTTGGAACAAAGACCTGTCATGCTAACGCGAACGCTTTCATTATTCAAACCGTGGGCGTTTACATGCCGCTAGGAGTCCCACTTCTCATTGGCAGGTGCCGTCCGAGCAAGCGTGTGAGTCGACGGGAGGCGTGCGAGCAGACCGCTGCACCGGATGACCGGGAGGCGTGCGAGCAGGCCACTGCGCAGGCTCATCGGGAGGCGAGCCGACCAGGCTCCGCCGCCCACCTTCGTCCCAACTGCCCCCACTTTTAATGGCGCCGGCGCCGCAGTTTAAAATCACCCGCGCACTACCCGGTATCGCTACAATCTTCTCTCTTCCTCTGCGATTCTCCTGTAGTCTACCTCCAACCAGCCTGACCTAACCGTACGCCATGCCGCATCACGATGTCTGCCCTTAGTCCTCCAGTTTCCTAAGGAAGACACCCAGCCGGAGTCTCAAGAACATAAGGCGCTTTGGGACGAGCTTGAACTGGCCTTGCGGGAAGACGTCGCGCCTGTCCCCGCTCCAGTTCCGGCTCCCGTCGCCCCGACTGCGCCAGCGCCCATCCCCGTGGCATTGATGGGCTGAGAGCCACACATTGTCGCCGAGCTTGATGCCACGGCGTTCCACGAGGTCCCCGCCGAATTTCACGCGCCCGTGCGCCTGCTAGCGCATGCGCCTGCGCGTGCATTGATGCGCGCGCCCGTGCCGGTGCCCGTGCACCTGCCAGCGCGTGCACTGACACGCGCACCCGTGCCGGTGCCCGTGCACACGAATGTCTCCGCCGCGCCATTGCCAGCACCTATCCCTGCGCAGGTGCCAGTGCCCCCCTCAGCGGCATGGATCACCGTCGTTGACCGCTTCCTTGCACCAATGCCAGTCGCCTCCTCCCGCCAGTTGACTCGCTCCTGGAGACCGATGTCCAGAACATTCTGGCCTTCCTTGAAGCTAGGGCCAACGTCTAGGAGTACGCCAACAATGGCACAAGACGCTGCCGTCGCCCTCGCCGTCGGTCAGTGGCCCGACGACACACACAGCACGGCAGAGGAGCCGCTTCCCACCGCAAGACGCCCCTGCCACCGCGTAATCTAAATTTGCCATGAAAAACGTTCGGATTGCCATGCTTAAAATCCGAACGTTTGGGATTTATCATTTCCGTTTATTTTAGTTCGATCATCGTATGAATGTAAAGTCAGAGTCAGGCTGAATGAAATCTATGGTTTGATCGATTGAATATTCTGCTAGAGTCGTATCAAATTAAATATAAAACGTCATCAAGCCACATGTATTCCTTCTCATCGCAAACATTTCATATTAAATACCACGTCAATTCCAAATATTTTTTTAGGGAAGTCAATTCCAAATACTTGTAGGGCGCGACCGGTCCCCTTGTTCGAGCACTAGGCGATACATCTATTTATCCACGCATTTAATTATTACGGAGTAGTAGATAAATAGTACTACAACTAGCCTAACTTGTCCGTCACGGTCACTTTTGTTCCTAAACTTTTTACATGTATAATACTACTAGTACGTGAAACTGGTGCCGTAACTTGTGAACGCATCCAGATATGGACAACGGCAACATCGCCCGCGCGTTCTTCGTGTTTACCCATGCGTCTAAATGTAGAAGGGGAGGAGAGAGAGAGAGAGAGAGAGAGTAGACATGGAACCCACCAGTAAGTGAAGGCAAATAGTATGTGCTAACGAGCCGGTCCTACTAATGTACTAAAATTAATATTAAAACATGTTATCCATTAAATAGGTTGTGGTAATATAAAAACATTATATCAACGAAGGGGGGTACAACAAACGTTGCTACTATGTTGCCTATTGACGTGCGGCTTGAAGGCCCTGGTCGCATGTTCGATCCTCATCCTTTTTCATTTTTAATTTATATATGGGTCTAAATTTGTCCCATGACAGGTGGGACCCTTGGTGTGTAGTTTGTAGCACTTTAATTTGTGGGTCAAAATTTGTTCCATTACAGGTAGACTATCGGTGTGTAGTAGGTAGCTTATTTGTAATAATTAAATAGAACAACAGAGTTTTTTTTGCAAAAATACCATGGTGCGACATGGAAGGTGAGAATGGACGTGCGAGAGAGCGGTGACCGAGCCAGAGGGAAATCAATTGGGGGAGGTGCGGGGGTTGCAACGGTTTTTGGAGTAGTTGTGGGCCGAATGCTACGAAAATATAATCTAAACCCACCGGAATAAATGCCTTCACAAATTAATCCAAGGTTGGAGTCCCCCTCGCAATGTAAATAGCTCCGGCTCTGTGAGGGATGGAGAGGTAGTTTCAATGTGTGGAAGATACGGCGGGAGAAAGCGAGGTCAATCGAGACACGGATAGATAGAGAGACAAAGTGAGTGTGGTCCGGCATTCGTTGAAAAGATATATATGCTCTGAAGAGATATTGTCTGATTGAGCTTTTGGGAAGGGTGAGGGCTGTAAGATAGAGCTTGAGAGATGATCCAGTCACAGACATATAGATATATTTTGTGCGTGGGAGGAAGCAAGGTCAATCGATACATAGATAAAGGGAGAGAGATTGAGCGAGTGTGGGTCGTCATGCGATCAAAAGAGTGAGACGGGTTGGAGAGAGTGACCTAGATAGACAATGTGCGCGAGAGATTATACAATATGAATATGTCGAATTGGGCTCAAACATGGAGATATATCGTTTGTGCCTGAGAAAGAGCGAGGTTAATCGAGACATACATAAAGAGAGAGAGAGAGATTGAGCGAGCGTGGCCCGCCATGAGGTCGAAAGAGTGGGGGCGGCTTGGATGGACTGACCTAGATAGACAATCTGCGTGAGAGAGTATAGAGTGTGTCGATCAAGGCCCGAACAGGGAGATATATCATTTGTGTTTGAGATAAAGCGAGGTTAATCAAGACTTAGATAAAGAGAGCGAGATTGAGCGAATGTGGGCCGCCGTGCGGAAGAAAGAGTGAGACAGTCTCGAGAGAGTGACCTAGATAGACAATGTGCATGCGTGCGCACAAGGGGGGGGTCTAGATAGGCAGTGCATGTATCTAGCGAGAGAGGGTGGGAGGGACAGAGAGAGAGAGAGAGAGAGAGAGAGAGCTCGGCATGGAGTGCAATGGCAGGTGTGTGAGAGAGATACATTTGGTAACAGAGTGGAAAAAGGGGGTTGTGTAAGTGAGAGAGTTAGAGATCGAAACATGGAGAGAAAGAATGAACGTGTGTCGGAAACCGATAGCTTTCTAAGGTGGTTAGCAGAGGAAGATTGATCGATACAGGAAGTATGTAGCGTGTGTGCCGGGGGGTGGGGCTAAAAACAACATTTGAATGTAGATAGTACGAGACTTAATATTGACGTTTCAATTTAGTGTACATTGTAAGATTTGAATTGAGGACCATGCATATGGCTTCCGTAATTATTTCGAATTCGTGCCATACTAGGTTTGGAAAAGTTGAGATTGACTCGATTGTTGTGCTATTTTGTAGGTCATATGTTTGAATCCGTCCAAAGTTTTCTCACTACCATGGTGTTCATCTTATACATATGAATTTGTATTAAAATAGTAGCGTAGATACCGTGAAATGCGAAATCCACGTTAGAATTGGAGATTGCTATGTGACACACACTCTAATTCAAATAACTCCTCATTAATTAATTTATAGTATCTCGTTTCGAATGACTAATTATTTGCAAGGAAAACACGGGCATCGTAATACATACAGATTCGTTTGCGTTCTCAAATGTAGGCGCACCAGGCAGACCAGGGTCGTGTCGTGGTGGTCGCATGTGTCGTACGGACGCTAGCACCCAGCCACCAACACCCCTCCCTCCCTCCCCCCCGCCCCCCCCCCCCAAAAAAGAACGACGACAAAAAATGTTCGTGCTTCCATGTTTCGGATTGAAATATCTGGCGGCCCCAATTCCAGCCCTGCAAAATCTCCCTTCTCCACCGCCCCCTTCCGCGCCCAGAGCGCTCAAATCCCTAATTCGCCGCGAACCCAAGCAAAGTTTGAATCGGCCCTCGTCTCGTCTCTTTCCCCACCTCTGTGCCGGACAACGACGACGAAGACGACGGTCGCGCTTCACCACCGCACCGGAGCTACCTCATCTACGCCCTCGTCCATCGCACCGGGTGGTCCACCAACAACGTCGGCCGCCGCAACCGACGTGCCTCACAGACACCGACTTCCACCGCATCAGGTGCGCTTCACCGACGCCGTCTCCCACCTCACCGGGGCTACTTCACCGAGCACATCGTCGCACCTCCACCCCTGAGGCCGTTGGGGCTTCACCAACGGTCTCGTCCACCGCATCATAGCGCTCCGCTGCCGCTCGAGATCTCCGTCCGTGCGCGATCAGCCAACGCCAGCGCATCACCCTCAACGGCTTTGAAGTGACCCGCACTCTAGCTAGGTGAGCATGCCCAAACACCGGCCCAAACTAAGTATCCACATATCACTCCCTTGTGCACTTGTTCCGACGATGTTTGGATATCCTTTTACTTCTCTCTTAGCTTACACCCCTATGCAACTCTGACTTTAACTCTTATTTCTTCTGCAGATATCATCTGAAACAAGCAAAACCATTTTTTAGCGAAGCATGACGGCGCTACGGGATCTGGTACACATCCTGCACACCGGTATAACATTGTAAGTACCTGTCCTCTGGTACAATAACAAGGTCGATTCCTCTTACTTGATCAACCATTCGCCGTGTCAAAAATGCAGAGGGGGATGCAAGGAGCACAAGGCCTGCACATCCAAGCAAGTGGTAACATGGACTTGTACATGGAACATCCCAAGCGCAAGCAGAGCTGCAGTGAGCCTGTACAACGAGTTAGCGTAAGTCCCTGCATTTCATTTCATTCGTACTGGCCTGCGTGTATGATTTGTGTGCGGTGGCGGATCCACGAATTCAAGTTACCAGGGGCAAAAATTTAACTTAAAAAATACGAAGGCACTTGCACTCCGGAAATCAACATAACTTGAGAAATGTGAAGCTACATGCACTTTGAAAACCAGTTAATGATCCAAAGGAGTTCCAGATTATAAAACACTAAATGATGAAAGCACCAAAAAACACAAAATGCAACATGGTGTACAAGGACTACTAACATGGACTGTACCTGCTTGAATTATTCGTTCTCTGGCTGAAAATATCGAAGTGTAATTGCACCTATAACCAGTGCGCAAACTGCATATCAATATATCTATCTTGCACAAGTATGCCAATAGTTTCAAACAACAGATTAGAAAAGTATTTATGCTACGTTGTCATGATACGGGGACTTTCTGGTAGATGGCCTCGACGTTTCCTCAAGCCATGAAAATGTTTCCTCAAGCCATGAAAATGTACTATAATTTGCTTGTCATCAATTCCTGCAAATCTCTATCTCTCTCTCAACATAGCAGATCATCATTAGACACTAAATCCTTCAATGGGAGCTTGCAAAATGCTTGCATTAGATCCCTCATTCGACACTATATGTTCATCACCAGGAGCATGTAAAATGTTTGCATCAAATCCTTCATTAGCAGTCTGTTCATTAGACACTTCAGGCTCAAGAACAACATGAGCTTGTATGTTTGCACCGGAAACTTGATTAGACACATCAGTTTCAGTCAGTTCAGTGTTGATTGGGGAGTTATAAAATAAGCAAAAATTGGTTTCATTTTCTTATAGATTCCCTACATACAAGCAGTTTTACAACACCGTCAGGTTTAACTATTGGCCAGAAATTGAACAGTTGAATTAGATATAATCAGGGATGTGATGTACCTGCTTGTTGCGCATGCTGCTCTTGCAAGCTGTGACTGTCCGTTTGCGCAAGCTCGATGCCATGCCCGTGCTGCCGCCGCTGCCTCCCACGCAGGCTACACTAGGGTTGGATCTTCATCTTCTTGTCCTTCCATTCGCTTGAAGCCTGGCGACCGGCGTCCAACGAGGGCGCGAGGAAGTGCTGTGTCGGTCTGTCCAGCGGCGGCTAGGTTAGGAGTGAACCAGACTGGAGGCTGGAGCGAACAAATTGGGATTTTTCCTACCGTCGATCGATATGGGAGGCGCTCGTTTGGGCCGCGAGCCTGCTATAGGGCCTGCCTTGCACTTATGTTATTGGCCCATCCAAATTGAAACGTTTTTCTTCATTTTTTACATTGCCTGCTCGTGCGCTGGGACAAACAAAACTAGCCTGGGCCAACCTGGACGACTCAAACTAGGTGCACACTTTCCAGCCACCCGAGGCGGCCGCCCATACCAGCCCCTACGGTGGCGTCGCCCCTTTTTGCATGTATGATTGGGGTAGTGAAAAATATTCCAGTGGCGCTTTTGATTTACCCACAGAATGGTTGAATTGCTTGTTTCTATTAACTGAGTTCGCCAATAATGTGAAGGATGCCAGTCTTTTCATCCTATTGTAGATTGCTTAGATCTCGATATGCCAAATGTAATCGCATGAAATATACAGTAAAAGCCAGTGTGATGTGTGTTGCTACAACTAGTCTGACAACCGTCCTCATATAACATATCAAAGACGCACCATCTTATCAGATTAACCATTCGACTTACCAATGCAGTGTGGGAAGAAAGAAGTATTGGGACTGGTATCCAAGCAATTGATGCCATGGACTCCTTCGTAGAACCTTGTAAGCAAAAAAGAAGTTGCAGTGTGCCTGTACAAAGAGTTAGCGTAAGTTTAGTTACCTGCTTCTCGGAATTTTAGTTAGCCACTTATTGCAAAATTGTTCAATTACGTTGCTTGGCTTAATTTATTTTGCTACTGATTACATAATGCCATAGCCTGCTAATCCTATTATAGACTGCGCCTATCTATGTGTTTGATACTTACTGTTAAGAATTACCTATTTGCTTGAACTTAAATAGCTACTTAAGCACGTAGATAGCTGGTCATATGTACTTCTAGGGTGCAGCAAAATTCACGTGTAATTTACGTTCTGACACCCTGTTTGTTTAAATGGTTTGTTGTTATCACTTGTAGCACTAGTAATGTTTGCATGTTCATAGATAGACAACTGTCAGGTTTATACGAGGGACACCGTCTTTTTAACTTATATATATATATATATATGTGTGTGTGTGTCAGAATCATTTTGCTTACATCAAAGAAATTTACAGATGTCTGTATTGCTGGTAAACGGTACCGACTTGTTATTTTAATACGTTGCCAAGAACTTGTTAGTTTTACTAGTTCATGTGTAATTAAATACGTTGCCAAAACTCGTTAGTTTTACTAGTTTGATGTTAGTTTCTTATGGCTCTTGCAACACTTTATTTATGATTGCTAACATTTAAGTTTGCAGGATCCAACTGAAACTCTGTTGGCACAACAGGTATGTTTTTAGAAACTTCCTTGTTTACCTGGTTTGCTGTTGTAACTTGTTGCTGTAATCATCTTACCAACTTTAAGTTTTTAGGATCCAATTGGAAGTCCAATTGCACAACAGGTACATTTTCAAAAATATATTTGTGTAACAGGTTTGCTGCTGTAACTTGTTGCTCTAATCAAGTTACTGACTACTCAAGTTTTCAGGATCCAAGAGAAACTCCAATGCCACAACAGGTTCCTTTTGCAAAACTTGTTTGTTTAACTGCTTTGCTGCTGCAACCGGTTGCTCTAATCACATTACTGGCTACTCAACTTTTTAGGATCCAAGAGAAACTCCAATACCACAATAGGTACCTTTTGCAAAACTTGTTTGTTTAACTGCTTTGCTGCTGCAACCGGTTAAAATGATGTTAATAACTACTTTTCAGCATCCAATCGAAACTCTTTAATTCCTTGTTTGTTTAACGGGTTTGCTGTTCTAACTCCCAGTTGAGATGTTTTGCTAACTTCAACTTTTCGGAATCCAATCGGAACTTTAATGGCAAAACAGGTTAGCCCAAGATCCAAGAGCAAGGTCCCCATGGACGTTGTATCATCCCACAGCAGTGGCACCGGCCCAATCGTGCATCACGAATTGCCAACTGCTGATACTCTAGAGGCTAAACTATTGGTAGGAAGAGATTCTGCTTCTGCACTTAGAGATGAAGTTGACAAGTTGAGGAAGCAAACAACACAATCACAAGCAGTACTCAAGACAACCATTAAATATTTGGTGGATTTCAAAACGAAGCAAGCTGAGACTGACCGCATTGTTAAGGTCCTGAAGGAAAAAAGGAAATTAAATTCCCACTTGGTAAATCATAGGCGAAATGTTTTTTCCATCGTTGAATAACCTTTGTGTTGTTTGTTCATGTAATCGATCAAACCATTTGTTTTAGAGATCATGTAATAATTGTTTTTTGTTTTTTGGCTTGTAATTTTTTTAGCACGAGTCTATATTAATTGATAAGACTCTGAGACATTTCATTTGATTGCTGTGCCAGACCTACAAATATGCCAATCGGGCTGAATGTGCATTCATCAGTAATAGTAGTATAGATGGTCCTTAAGTGGCACGCATCTG
This sequence comes from Thinopyrum elongatum, assembly GCA_011799875.1. Taxonomy (NCBI): domain Eukaryota; kingdom Viridiplantae; phylum Streptophyta; class Magnoliopsida; order Poales; family Poaceae; genus Thinopyrum; species Thinopyrum elongatum. The sequence continues at coordinate 48,922,096 of CM022303.1, read as the reverse complement.
AAAGGGCCAAGATGCTGTACTAGCTTCGCTAAAAAAATGATGCTCTTCTAGCAAAAAAAGTACAGCTGCCTGGCTTATGTATGTTAGTTGATATTATTGATCCATATACTCTATAAGTGTTTATATGTCTGTTAGTTTTGTACATTATTGGTTGATTGACTCGGTATTTTGAATCTTGAGACATCGCTTGTGTACATATCTAAATGGGAGTACACATTATGCTGCGTGTGACACTTGAGTTGGACATAAAATGGTTTCAAATATTCGAATTCACCTTAAACTGGATTCTAGCTTCTGAATTCGAGTATCGGCATTTGTAAATCATATTCATATATTACAGTGGAATACATCTTTGTTGTGCTTTTGAAGATATATAAAAACACATAGAATGGTTTATAAAGATTCATATAAGAATACAAAATGGATTCAAATTTAGTTGCCAGGGTAAACGTGGATGCTTATTGTCCCAAAATTTGAAAGAAGCGGCAAAATATCCACTCCCACGTCGGCTGCCCGAAGCCAGTGTTTGTGAGATGAAAATTACCGTCTACCCCTTACACGGACAATCCATCGGCCCGATTTCCACTGCTCTCAATAGGGGTAGGTTAGTAACTTCAATTAGACATGACACGACCGCCTCTGAGCCCATTCAGACACGGTGGGCGCCAAACATGGGCGGCAAAACACATTTGATTCAAGCTCATCCGAAAGACCTCTGTCTCTCCCTCCATTTCCCCATTCATACACGGTGGGAGGCAAAACAAACTCGACTCGGCCGAAATCGATGTAGAAAAATATTTTCAATAGGGGCAGGTTTGTAACTTCACTCAGACGTGACACAACCGCCCTACCTGTCAGCCCCGTTCATACACTGTGGGCGCCAACCGTGGGTGCCAAGACACCCTCTCGTCGCCCGAAATCGCTGTGGGCAAATATTGGGGAGATGCGAGATTACCGTCCTATCCCCAACCGACGAGACGTCGAAATTTGAAACGGGGGCTAAGTTCATAACTTTCCCATATTTCAGATAGGCCCGTCCCAAAAACATGGTTCCCCGTACCTCTCCCTCCATTTTCACATTCATACACTGTCCGCGATAGAACACCATCCCCACACCAGCCTCCTCCGTCCGCCACCCCATCCATCGCCGCCGTCCTCCACCATGCCGGAGCGCCTACCAAGACCGCGTCGTCCACTGCTAGAGACGGACGTTTCTCATCCACGGCGACAGACCAGGAGCCTTGCATCGTGTCCTCTCGCTTCATCGGCGCCGTCGTCCTCCTTGCTGGGGCCGCTCCCACGACCTTCTCATCAACCACAATGGGACTGATACGTCTCCAATGTATCTATAATTTTTGATTGTTCCATGCCATTATATTATCTGCTTTGGATGTTTTATATGCATTAATATGCTATTTTATATTATTTTTGGGACTAACTATTGGGGAACGTAGTAATAATTCAAAAATTCCTACGTTTCACCAAGATCAATCTAGGAGATGCTAGCAACAAGTGAGACGGAGTGCATCTTCATACCCTTGAAGATCGCTAAGCGGAAGCGTTACAAGAACGCAGTTGATGGAGTCGTACTCGCGGCGATTCAAATCGCGGAAGATCCGATCCAAGCGCCAAACGGACGGCGCCTCCGCGTTCAACACACGTACAGCCCGGGGATGTCTTCTCCTTCTTGATCCAGCAAGGGGAGAGGAGAATTTGAGGGAGAGCTCTGGCAGCACGACGGCGTGGTGGTGGAGCTTGCGGCTCTCCGGCAGGGCTTCGCCAAGCACTACGGAGGAGGAGGAGTTCGAGGGTGGAAGGCCTGCGCCAGGGGAAGGGGTGCAGCTCCCATGCACCTCCCCACTATATATAGGGGTGGAGGGGGCTGGTTTCTTGCCCTCCAAGTCCATTGGGGCGTTGGCAACGGTGGGAGGAAAGAAATCCCATCCTTTCCCTTCCCCACCGATTGTTATCCCCCTTTTTTAGGGATCTTGATCTTATCCCTTCGGGATATGATCTTATTCCTTCTAAGGGGGGATCTTGGTGCGCCTTGACCAGGGGTGTGGGGCCTTACCCCCACTACCCATGTTCATGTGGGTCCCCCATGCAGGTGGACCCCACTCCGGAACCTTCTAGAACCTTCCCGGTACAATACCGAAAAATCCCGAACATTTTCCGGTGGCCAAAATAGGACTTCCCATATATAAATCTTTAGCACCAGACCATTCCGGAACTCCTCGTGACATCCGGGATCTCATCCGAGACTCCGAACAACTTTCGGTAACCACATACAATTTCCCATAACAACTCTAGCGTCACGGAACCTTAAGTGTGTAGACCCTACAGGTTCGGGAACCATGCAGACATGACCGAGACACCTCTCCGGCCAATAACCAATAGCGGGATCTGGATACCCATATTGGCTCCCACATGTTCCACGATGATCTCATCGGATGAACCACGATGTCGGGGATTCAATCAATCCCGTATACAATTCCCTTTCTCCATCGGTATGTTACTTGCCCGAGATTCGATCGTCGGTATCCCTATACCTTGTTCAATCTCGTTACCGGCAAGTCTCTTTACTTGTTCCATAACGCATGATCCCGTGGCTAACTCCTTAGTCACATTGAGCTCATTCTGATGATGCATTACCGAGTGGACCCAGAGATACCTCTCCGTCATACGGAGTGACAAATCCCAGTCTCGATTCGTGCCAACCCAACAGACACTTTCGGAGATACCTGTAGTGCACCTTTATGGTCACCCAGTTACATTGTGACGTTTGATACACCCAAAGCATTTCTACGATATCCGGGAGTTTCACAATCTCATGGTCTAAGGAAATGACACTTGACATTAGAAAAGCTCTAGCAAACGAACTACACGATCTTGTGCTATGCTTAGGATTGGGTCTTGTCCATCACATCATTCTCCTAATGATGTGATCCTGTTATCAATGACATCCAATGTCCATGGTTAGGAAACCACAACCATCTATTAATCAACGAGCTAGTCAACTAGAGGCTCACTAGGGACATGCTGTGGTCTATGTATTCACACATGTATTACGGTTTCCGGTTAATACAATTATAGCATGAACAATAGACAATTATCATGAACAAGGAAATATAATAATAATCATTTTATTATTGCCTCTAGGGCATATTTCCAACAGTCTCCCACTTGCACTAGAGTCAATAATCTGGTTACATTGTGATGAATCGAACACCCATAGAGTTCTGGTGCTGATCATGTTTTGCTCGTGGAAGAGGTTTAGTCAACGGATCTGCAACATTCAGATCCATATGTACTTTTACAAATGTCTATGTCTCCATCTTGAATATATCCATAAACGAGAAACATATCCTTAGTCCTTTTCAGGTACTTTAGGATATTCTTGACCGCTGTCCAGTGTTCCATTCCGGGATCACTTTGGTACCTCCCTACCAAACTTATGGCAAGGTTCACATCAGGTCTGGTACACAGCATGGCGTACATAATAGAGCATATGGCTGAGCCATAGGGGATGACACTCATCTTTTCTCTTTCTTCTGCTGAGGTCGGGCGTTGAGCTGCGCTCAATCTCACACCTTGCAATACATGCAAGAACCCCTTATTGGACTGATCCATATTGAACTTCTTCAATATCTTGTCAAGGTATGTGCTTTGTGATAGACCAATGAGGCTCTCGATCTATCTCTATAGATCTTGATGCCTAATATGTAAGCAGCTTCTCCAAGGTCCTTCATTGAAAAACACTTATTCAAGTAGGCTTTTCTGCTTTCCAAAAGTTCTATATCATTTCCCATCAACAGTATGTCATCCACATATAATATGAGAAATGCTACAGAGCTCCCACTCACTTTCTTGTAAATACAGGCTTCTCCATAAGTCTGTATAAACCCAAACGCTTTGATCATTTCATCAAAGCGAATGTTCCAACTCCGATATGCTTGCACCAGCCCATAGATGGAGCGCTGGAGCTTGCATACTTTGTCAGCATTCTTAGGATCGACAAAACCTTCCGGCTGCATCATATACAATTCTTCCTTAAGGAAACCATTAAGGAATGCCGTTTTGACGTCCATTTGCCAGATCTCATAATCATAGAATGCGGCAATTGCTAACATGATTCGGACGGACTTCAGCTTCGCTACGGGTGAGAAGGTCTCATCGTAGTCAACCCCTTGAACTTGTCGATAACCCTTGGCGACAAGCCGAGCCCTATGGACGGTCACATTACCATCCGCGTCAGTCTTCTTCTTAAAGATCCACTTATTCTCTATGGCTTGCCGATCATCGAGCAAGTCCGTCAAAGTCCATACTTTGTTTTCATACATGGATCCTATCTTGGATTTCATGGCTTCAAGCCATTTGTTGGAATCCGGGCCCGCCATCGCTTCTTCATAGTTCGAAGGTTCACCGTTGTCTAACAACATGATTTCCAGGACAGGGTTGCCGTACCACTCTGGTGCGGAACGTGTCCTCGTGGACCTACGAAGTTCAGTAGCAACTTGACCCGAAGTTTCATGATCATCATCATTAACTTCCTCTCTAGTCGGTGCAGGCACCATAGAAACATCTTCTTGAGCAGCGCTACTCTCCGGTTCAAGAGGGGGTACCTCGTCAAGTTCTACTTTCCTCCCACTTACTTCTTTCGAGAGAAACTCTTTCTCCATAAAGGATCCATTCTTGGCAACAAAGATCTTGCCTTCGGATTTGAGGTAGAAGGTATACCCAATAGTTTCCCTAGGGTATCCTATGAAGACGCATTTTTCCGATTTGGGTTTGAGCTTTTCAGGTTGAAGTTTCTTGACATAAGCATCGTATCCCCAAACTTTCAGAAACGACAGCTTAGGTTTCTTCCCAAACCATAATTCATACGGTGTCGTCTCAACGGATTTAGACGGTGCCCTATTTAATGTGAATGCGGCAGTCGCTAAAGCATAACCCCAAAATGATAGCGGTAGATCGGTAAGAGACATCATAGATCGCACCATATCCAATAGAGTGCGATTACGACGTTCGGACACACCATTATGCTGAGGTGTTCCAGGCGGCGTGAGTTGTGAAACAATTCCACATTTCCTTAAGTGTGTGACAAACTCGTGACTCAAGTATTCTCCTCCACGATCTGATCATAAGAACTTTATTTTCCTTTCATGTTGATTCTCTACCTCGCTCTGAAATTCCTTGAACTTTTCAAAGGTCTCAGACTTGTGTTTCATTAAGTAGACATACCCATATCTACTTAAGTCATCAGTGAGGGTGAGAACATAATGATAGCCACCGCGAGCCTCAACGCTCATTGGACCGCATACATCAGTATGTTTTATGTCCAACAAGTTGGTTGCTCGCTCCATTGTTCTGGAGAACGGAGTCTTGGTCATTTTGCCCATGAGGCATGGTTCGCACGTGTCAAATGATTCATAATCAAGAGACTTCAAAACTCCATTTGCATGGAGTTTCTTCATGCGTTTGACACCAATGTGACCAAGGCGGCAGTGCCACAAGTATGTGGGACTATCATTATCAACCTTACATCTTTTGGCATTCACACTGTGAATATATGTAAAATCATGTTCGAGATTCAATAAAAGTAAACCATTGACCAGCGGGGCATGACCATAAAACACATCTCTCATATAAATAGAACAACCATTATTCTCGGATTTAAATGAGTAGCCATCTCGCATTAAACGAGATCCAGATACAATGTTCATGCTCAAAGCTGGCACTAAATAACAATTATTGAGGTTTAAAACTAATCCCGAAGGTAAATGTAGAGGTAGCGTGCCGACGGCGATCACATCGACCTTGGAACCATTCCCGACGCGCATCGTCACCTCGTCCTTCGCCAGTCTCCGCTTATTCCGCAACTCCTGTTTTGAGTTACAAATGTGAGCAACCGCACCGGCATCAAATACCCAGGAGCTACTACGAGCGCTGGCAAGGTACACATCAATAACATGTATATCATATATACCTTTGGCGTTGCCGGCCTTCTTATCCGCTACGTACTTGGGGCTGTTCCGTTTCCAGTGACCATTTCCCTTGCAATAAAAGCACTCAGTCTCAGGCTTGGGTCCATTCTTTGGCTACTTCCCGGCAACTGACTTACCGGGCACGGCAACTCCCTTGCCGTCCTTCTTGAAGTTCTTCTTACCCTTGCCTTTCTTGAAACTAGTGGTCTTATTCACCATCAATACTTGATGTTCCTTTTTGATCTCCACCTCCGCTGATTTCAGCATTGAATATAACTCAGGAATGGACTTCTCCATCCCTTGCATATTGTAGTTCATCACAAAGCTCTTGTAGCTAGGTGGAAGCGACTGGAGGATCCTGTCAATGACCGAATCATCTGGAAGATTAACTCCCAGCTGAGACAAGCGGTTGTGCAACCCAGGCATTTTGAGTATATGCTCGCTGACAAAGCTGTTTTCCTCCATCTTACAACTATAGAACTTGTCGGAGACTTCATATCTCTCGACCCGGGCATGAGCTTGGAAAACCATTTTCAGCTCTTGGAACATCTCATATGCTCCGTGTTGCTCAAAACGCTTTTGGAGCCCCGGTTCTAAGCTGTAAAGCATGCCGCACTGAACCAGGGAGTAATCATCACTACGCGACTGCCAGGCGTTCATAACGTCTTGAGTTGCTGGGAAAATGGGTGCGTCACCTAGCGGTGCTTCAAGGACATATTCTTTCTTGGCAGCTATGAGGATGATGCTCAAGTTACGGACCCCGTCCGTATAGTTGCTACCATCGTCTTTCAGCTTGTTTTTCTCTAGGAACGGGTTGAAGTTGAGGTCAACATTAGCGTGGGCCATTGGATCTACAAGATAGGTTGTAAAGACAATTTTAGACTAAGTTCATGATAATTAAGTTCATCTGATCAAATTATTTAATGAACTCCTACTCAGATAGACATCCCTCTAGTCATCTAAGTGATACATGATCCGAATCGACTAGGCCGTGTCCGATCATCACGTCAGACGGACTAGTCATCAACGGTGAACATCTCCATGTTGATCGCATCTACTATACGACTCATGTTCGACCTTTCGGTCTCTCGTGTTCTGAGGCCATGTCTGTACATGCTAGGCTCGTCAAGTCAACCTAAGTGTTTCGCATGTGTAAATCTGGCTTACACCCATTGTATGCGAATGTTAGAATCTATCACACCCGATCATCACGTGGTGCTTCAAAACAACGAACCTTCGCAACGGTGCACACATAGGGGAAACACATTTCTTGAAATTTTTAGTGAGGGATCATCTTATTTATGCTACCGTCGTTCTAACCAAATAAGATGTAAACATGATAAACATCACATGCAAATCATAAAGTGACATGATATGGGCAATATCATCTTTCACTTTTGATCTCCATCTTTGAGGCGCGGCATGATCACCATCGTCACCGGCATGACACCATGATCTCCATCATCATGATCTCCATCATCGTGTCTTCATGAAGTTGTCTCGCCAAGTATTACTTCTACTACTATGGCTAACGGTTAGCAATAAAGTAAAGTAATTACATGGCGTTTACATTGACTCGCAGGTCATACAATAAATTAAGACAACTCCTATGGCTCCTGCCGGTTGTCATACTCATCGACATGCAAGTCGTGATTCCTATTACAAGAACATGATCAATCTCATACATCACATATATATTTCATCACATCCTTTTGGCCATATCACATCACATAGCATACCCTGCAAAAACAAGTTAGACGTCCTCTAATTGTTGTTGCATGTTTTACGTGGCTGCTATGGGTTTCTAGGAAGAACGTTTCTTATCTACGCAAAAGCCACAACGGTGATATGCCAATTGCTATTTACCCTTCATAAGGACCCTCTTCATCGAATCCTGTCCGACTAAAGTGGGAGAGACAGACACCCGCTATCCACCTTATGCAACAAGTGCATGTCAGTCGGTGGAACCTGTCTCACATAAGCGTACGTGTAAGGTCGGTCCGGGCTGCTTCATCCCACAATGCCGCCGAATCAAGATAGGACTAGTAACGGTAAGCAAATTGAACAAATCATTGCCCACAACTACTTGTGTTCTACTCGTGCATAGAATCTACGCATAGACCTAGCTCATGATGCCACTATTGGGGAACGTAGTAATAATTCAAAAATTCCTATGTGTCACCAGGATCAATCTAGGAGATGCTAGCAACAAGTGAGAGGGAGTGCATCTTCATACCCTTGAAGATCGCTAAGCGGAAGCGTTACAAGAACGCGGTTGATGGAGTCGTACTCGCGGCGATTCAAATCGCGGAAGATCCGATTCAAGCGCCAAACGGACGGCGCCTCCGTGTTCAACACACGTACAGCCCGGGGACGTCTCCTCCTTCTTGATCCAGCAAGGGGAGAGGAGAAGTTGAGGGAGAGCTCCGGCAGCACGACGGCGTGGTGGTGGAGCTTGCGGTTCTCCGGCAGGGCTTCGCCAAGCACTACGGAGGAGGAGGAGTTGGAGGGGGGAAGGGCTGCGCCAGGGGAAGGGGTGCAGCTCCCATGCACCTCCCCACTATATATAGGGGTGGAGGGGGCTGGTTTCTTGCCCTCCAAGTCCATTGGGGCGTTGGCAAAGGTGGGAGGAAATAAATCCCATCCTTTCCCTTCCCCACCGATTGTTATCCCCTTTTTTAGGGATCTTGATCTTATCCCTTCGGGATATGATCTTATTCCTTCTAAGGGGGGATCTTGGTGCGCCTTGACCAGTGGTGTGGGGCCTTGCCCCCACTACCCACGTTCATGTGGGTCCCCCATGCAGGTGGGCCCCACTCCGAAACCTTCTAGAACCTTCCCGGTACAATACCGAAAAATCCCGAACATTTTTCGGTGGCCAAAATAGGACTTCCCATATATAAATCTTTACCTCCGGACCATTCCGGAACTCCTCATGATGTCTGGGATCTCATATGAGACTCCGAACAACTTTCGGTAACCACATACAATTTCCCATAACAACTCTAGCGTCACGGAACCTTAAGTGTGTAGACCCTACGGGTTCGGGAACCATGCAGACATTACCGAGACACCTCTCCGGCCAATAACCAATAGCGGGATCTGGATACCCATATTGGCTCCCACATGTTCCACGATGATCTAATCGGATGAACCACGATGTCGGGGATTCAATCAATCCCGTATACAATTCCCTTTGTCAATCGGTATGTTACTTGCCCGAGACTCAATTGTCGTTATCCCTATACCTTGTTCAATCTCGTTACCGGCAAGTCTCTTTACTCGTTCCGTAACGCATGATCCCGTGGCTAACTCCTTAGTCCCATTGAGCTCATTATGATGATGCATTACTGAGTGGGCCCAGAGATACCTCTCCGTCATACAGAGTGACAAATCCCAGTCTCGATTCGTGCCAACCCAACAGACACATTCGGAGATACCTGTAGTGCACCTTTATGGTCACCCAGTTACGTTGTGACGTTTGATACACCCAAAGCATTCCTACGATATCCGAGAGTTGCACAATCTCTTGGTCTAAGGAAATGATACTTGACATTAGAAAAGCTCTAGCAAATGAACTACACGATCTTGTGCTATGCTTAGGATTGGGTCTTGTCCATCACATCATTCTCCTAATGATGTGATCCCGTTATCAACGACATCCAATGTCCATGGTTAGGAAACCACAACCATCTATTAATCAACGAGCTAGTCAACTAGAGGCTCACTAGGGACATGCTGTGGTCTATGTATTCACACATGTATTACGGTTTCCGGTTAATACAATTATAGCATGAACAATAGACAATTATCATGAACAAGGAAATATAATAATAATCATTTTATTATTGCCTCTAGGGCATATTTCCAACACTAACTTATTAACCTAGAGCCCAGTGTGAGTTTCTATTTTTTTCCTTGTTTTTGAGCTTCGCAGAAAAGGAATACTAAACGGAGTCCAAACGGAATAAAACTTCACGATGATTTTTCTTGGACCAGAAGACACCCAGGGGACTTGGAGTGCAAGTCAGAAGAGCCATGAGCCGGCGGCAAGGGTGGAGGGCGCGCCCTAGGGGGTTGCGCCGCCCTACCTTATGGGCCCCTCGGTGACCTCTTGACCTAGCTCTTCCTCCTATATATTCACATATATTCCAGAACCAGCAGAAGCATCCACGAAAACACTTCTCCACCGCCGCAACCTTCTGTTCCCGTGAGATCCCATCTTGGGGCCTTTTCCGGCATCCTGCCGGAGGTGGATTCGATCACGGAGGGCATCTACGTCAACTCTATTGCCCTTCCGATGAAGCGTGAGTAGTTTACCTCAGACCTACGGGTCCATAGCTCGTAGCTAGATGGCTTCTTCTCTCTCTTTGATTCTCAATACCATGTTCTCCTCGATGTTGTTGGAGATCTATCCGATGTAATCTTCTTTTACGGTGTGTTTGTCGAGATCCAATGAATTGTGGATTTATGATCAGCTTATCTATGAATATTATTTGAATCTTCTCTGAATTCTTATGTGCATGATTTGATAGCTTTGTATTTCTCTTTGAATTATCGGTTTGGTTTGGCCAACTAGATTGGTTTTTCTTGCAATGGGAGAGGTGCTTAGCTTTGGGTTCAATCTTGCGTGATTTCACCTAGTGACAAAGTAGGGGTAGCGAGACACATATTGAATTGTTGCCATCGAGGATAAAAAGATGGGGTTTACATCATATTGCATGAGTTTATTCCTCTACATCATGTCATCTTACTTAAGGCGTTACTCCGTTCTTTATGAACTTAATACTCTAGATGCATGCTGGATAGCGGTCGATGTGTGGAGTAATACTAGTAGATGCAGGCAGGAGTCGGTCTTCTTGACACAGACGTGATGCCTATATTTCATAATCATTGCCTTGGATATCGTCATAACTTTGCGCTTTTCTATCAATTGCTGGACAGTAATTTGTTCACCCACCGTATTATTTGCCTTCAAGAGAGAAGCCTCTAGTGAAACCTATGGCCCCCGGGTCTATTTTCCATCATAATAGTTTCCGATATACTATTTTGCAATCTTTTATTTTTAGATCTATAAACCAAAAAACCCAAAAATATTTTATCTTTTATTTATCAATCTCTATCACATCTCACCTTTGCAAGTGACCGTGAAGGGATTGACAACCCCTTTATCGCGTTGGGTGCAAGTGTTTGATTGTTTGTGCATGTATTGGTGATTTGCGTGTTTTCCCCTACTGGATTGATGCCTTGGTTCTTAACTGAAGGAAATACTTATCTCTACTGTGCCGCATCACCCTTTCCTCTTCAAGGGAAAAACCAACGCAACCTCAAGAAGTAGCAGGAAGAATTTCTGGCACCGTTTCTGGGGAGATTTACGCCAAGTCAAGATTAGTCTCCTGTCAACTTGCCAACTTCTGGTAACGTTGCCGAGGAGATCTACATCAAGCCTACCAAGTACCCATGATAAAACTCTCATCTATTGCATTACATTATTCGCCATTTGCCTCTTGTTTTCCTCTCCCCCACTTCCAAAAGGTTTTCGAAAAGATTTGCCTTCTTTCCGTTTGCCCTTATGTCTTACTTGGTTTGTTTGGTCGTTTGCTTGGCATAATTGCGTATTTTATTCCAAATCAGAAACAAAAGGTTTATGGATCCTCATCCACTTGCTAATCTTTTTAAGAGATCCAATTATGTTGAACCAATTGCTAGTGAGTTGAGTGCACTAGATTATCTTTATGAAGTTTTGCTAGAAATTCGTGAATCTGAAAATTGTGATGAAGTGTTAAAAGAAGAAATTTATGAAGTGATTCACGATAGCTCCTTGGAAGAAAAGCATGATTGCAATGATGTTATTATAAATTCTATTAATGTTAATTGTGCTAATAATATGCAAAACCCTAAGCTTGGGGATGCTAATTTTGCTATGTCCACTACGTGTTGCAATGATCATGATTGGGGTGATTTTTCTTATGATCTTGAAAATTTATTTAAGCCTCATGATGAATATGTTTGCAATAATATTGAAAGTGGGCTTGGAAGAGTGTCAACTCTAGGTAATAATGATCCCACTATGTTGGAGTATTATCAATCTCATGGATTTTTTTGATAAAAGTGGGTTTGGAGAGGTCATGACTTTAGTTAATGTTTATCCCACTATCTTGGAAGAGTGTCAACTTTGCATGCATGTGGATCATCTAGAGAATATGTTATGTGATAGCTATATTGTTGAATTTGAGTATGATCCCACATATAATTACTATGAGAGAGGAAAATATTGTGGTAGAAATTTTCATGTTATTAAATTACCTCTCGTTATGTTGAGATTGCTATTGTTTCTTTCTTCTTCCTTGCATATGCTAGTTTTTGCTTGCCTTGATAATTTGTTTGCTTATAAAATGCCCATGCATAGAAAGTATGTTAGACTTAAATATGTTTGTCACATGTTCTATGATGCTCTCTTCGTGTTTCAATTACTATCTTTTATGTGAGCATCATTGAATTCTCAAGACTATCTTAATGGCTATAAAGAAAGAGCTTGTTGGGAGACAACCCAATATTTTTACTTTCTGTTTTTATGAGAATACACATTATTACCTCTGTAGTAAATGTGTTTTGGTGTTTTAATTAGTGTTTGTGCCAAGTAAGACCTTTGGGATGGCTTACGGTGATAGTTGATTTGATCTTGCTGGAAAAAAAAACTTTTGCGCTCAGTCCCAGAATTGTTAAAAATCACAGAAGCACGATAAAATACTGATTCTTTTTGCACAAGATTGATGTCCTAATTTCTCAGAATTTTTGGAGTTACAGAAGTATTCGAAGTATTCAGATTGCTACAGACTGTTCTGTTTTTGACAGATTCTAATTTCTATGTGTTGTTTGCTTATTTTGATGAATCTATGGGGGGGGGGGTATGAACCATGGAGTAGTTGGAATACAGTAGATATTACACCAATATAATAGATATTACACCAATATAAATAAACAATGAGTTCACAATAGTAACAAAAGTGGTGATTTTATTTTCTTATACTAACGGATCTCATGAGTTTTCTGTTGAGTTTTGTGTTGTGAAGTTTTCAAGTTTTGGGTAAAGATTTGATGGACTATGGAATAAGGAGTGGCAAGAGCCTAAGCTTGGGGATGCCCAAGGCACCCCAATGTAATATTCACGAACAACCAAGAGCCTAAGCTTGGGGATGCCCCGGATGGCATCCCCTCTTTCGTCTTCGTCTATCGGTAACTTTACTTGAGGCTATATTTTTATTCACCACATGATATGTGTTTTGCTTGGAGTGTCTTGTATGATATGAGTCTTTACTTTTAAGTTTGCCACAATCATCATTGCTGTACACACCTTTTGAGAGGGACACGCATGAATCATGATTTATTAGAAAACTCTATGTGCTTCACTTATATCTTTTGAGCTAGGCAATTTTGCTCTAGTGCTTCACCTATATCTTTTTCGAGCACGGTGGTGGTTTTATTTTATAGAAATTGTTGAACTCTCATGCTTCACTTATATTATTTTGAGAGTCTTTCTAAATTGCATGGTAATTTGCTTTGGTTATGAATTTAGTCCTAATATGATGGGCATCCAAGAGGGATATAATAAAAACTTTCATATAAAGTGCATTTGAATACTATGAGAAGTTTGATTCCTTATGATTGTTTTGAGATATAAAGATGGTGATATTAGAGTCATGCTAGTAAGTAATTGTGGATTGGTAGAAATACTTGTGTTAAAGTTTGTGATTCCCGTAGCATGCACGTATGGTGAACCATTATGTGATGAAGTCGGAGCATGATTTATTTATTGATTGTCTTCCTTATGAGTGGCGGTCGGGGACGAGCGATGGTCTTTTCCTACCAATCTATCCCCCTAGGAGCATGAGCATAGTACTTTGTTTTGATGACTAATAGATTTTTGCAATAAATATGTGAGTTCTTTATGATTAATGTTGAGTCCATGGATTATACGCACTCTCACCCTTCCACCATTGCTAGCCTCTCTAGTACCGCGCAACTTTCGCCGGTACCATACACCCACCATATACCTTCCTCAAAACAGCCACCATACCTACCTATTATGGCATTTCCATAGCCATTCCGAGATATATTGCCATGCAACTTTCCACCATTCCGTTTTATTATGACACGCTCCATCATTGTCATATTGCTTTGCATGATCGTAAGATAGCTAGCATGATGTTTACATGGCTTGTCCGTTTTTTGATGTCATTTGCTACGCTAGATCATTGCACATCCCGGTATACCGCCGGAGGCATTCATATAGAGTCATATTTTGTTCTAAGTATCGAGTTGTAATTCTTGAGTTGTAAGTAAATAAAAGTCTGATGATCTTCATTATTAGAGCATTGTCCCGTGTGAGGAAAGGATGATGGAAGCTATAATTCCCTCACAAGTTGGGATGAGTCTCCAAACTTTACAAAAAAAATAAAAGAGGCCAAGGAATCCCACGCCAAAAAATGAGAGAAAAGAGAGAAGGGGCAATGTTACTAGCCTTTTTCCACACTTGTGCTTCAAAGTAGCACCATGATCTTCATGATAGAGAGTCCCCTATGTTGTCACTTTCATATACTAGTGGGAATTTTTCATTATAGAACTTAGCTTGTATATTCCAATGATGGGCTTCCTCAAATTGCCCTAGGTCTTCGTGAGCAAGCAAGTTGGATGCACACCCACTTAGTTTCTTTTTTAGCTTTCATAAACTAATAGCTCTAGTGCATCCATTGCATGCCAATCCCTACTCACTCACATTGATATCTATTCATGGGCATCTCCATAGCCCGTTGATACGCCTAGTTGACGTTAGACTATGTCCTTCTTTTTGTCTTCTCCACAACCACCATATTCTATTCCACCTATAGTGCTATGTCCATGGCTCAAGCTCATGTATAGCGTGAAAGTTGAAAAGGTTTGAGAACATCAAAAGTATGAAACAATTACTTGGCTTGTCATTGGGGTTGTGCATGATTTGAATATTTTGTGTGATGAAGATGGAGCATAGCCAGACTATATGATTTTGTATGGATAGCTTTCTTTGGCCATGTTATTTTGAGAAGACATGATTGCTTTATTAGTATGCTTGAAGTATTATAGTTTTTATGTCAATATTAAACTTTTGTTTTGAATATTATGGATCTGAACATTCATGCCACAATAAAGAAAATTACATGGATAAATATGTTAGGTAGCATTCCACATCAAAAATTCTGTTTTTATCATTTACCTACTCGAGGATGAGCAGGAATTAAGCCTGGGGATGCTTGATACGTCTCCAATGTATCTATAATTTTTTATTGTTCCATGCTATTATATTATCTGTTTTGGATGTTTTATATGCATTAATAAGCTATTTTATATTTTTTTGGACTAACTTATTAACCTAGAGCCCAGTGCCAGTTTCTGTTTTTTCCTTGTTTTTGAGCTTCGCAGAAAAGGAATGCTAAACGGAGTCCAAACAGAATAAAACTTCACGATGATTTTTCTTGGACCAGAAGGCACCCAGGGGACTTGGAGTGCAAGTCAGAAGAGCCATGAGGCGGCGGCAAGGGTGGAGGGCTTGCCCTAGGGGGGGCGCCCCCTACCTTGTGGGCCCATCGGTGACCTCCTGACCTAGCTCTTCCTCCTATATATTCACATATATTCCAGAACCACCAGAAGCATCCACGAAAACACTTCTCCACCGCCGCAACCTTCTGTTCCCGTGAGATCCCATCTTGGGGCCTTTTCCGGCATCCTACCGGAGGGGGATTCGATCACGGAGGGCATCTACATCAACTCTATTGCCCTTCCGATGAAGCGTGAGTAGTTTACCTTTGAATCTTCTCTGAATTCTTATGTGCATGATGTGATATCTTTGTATTTCTCTTCGAATTATCGGTTTGGTTTGGCCAACTAGATTGGTTTTTCTTGCAATGGGAGAGGTGCTTAGCTTTGGGTTCAATCTTGCGTGATTTCACCCAGTGACAAAGTAGGGGTAGCGAGACACGTATTGAATTGTTGCCATCAAGGATAAAAAGATGGGGTTTACATCATATTGCATGAGTTTATTCCTCTACATCATGTCATCTTACTTAAGGCGTTACTCCGTTCTTTATGAACTTAATACTCTAGATGCATGCTGGATAGCGGTCGATGTGTGGAGTAATACTAGTAGATGCAGGCAGGAGTCAGTCTACTTGACACGGATGTGATGCCTATATTTCATAATCATTGCCTTGGATATCGTCATAACTTTGCGCTTTTCTATCAGTTGGTGGATAGTAATTTGTTCACCCACCATATTTTTTGCCTTCAAGAGAGAAGCCTCTAGTGAAACCTATGGCCCCTGGGTCTATTTTCCATCATATTAGTTTCCGATCTACTATTTTGCAATCTTTTATTTTTAGATCTATAAACCAAAAAATCCAAAAATATTTTATCTTTTATTTATCTATCTCTATAGGATCTCACCTTTGCAAGTGACCGTGATGGGATTGACAACCCCTTTATCGCGTTGGGTGCAAGTGTTTGATTGTTTGTGCAGTTATTGGTGATTTGCGCATTTTCTCCTTCTGGATTGATACCTTGGTTCTTAACTAAGGGAAATACTTATCTCTACTGTGCTGCATCACCCTTTCCTCTTCAAGGGAAGAACCAACACAAGCTCAAGAAGTAGCAGGGACTTATCCCCCGATGCACCCATCTACCGTCGCAGATCTGCTTCAACGCCACCGACAGCCATCGCACCCCGGATGCCTACACGGCGCCGCAAGAGAGGTGGTACTACTTCATATCTGCTCAACTTTTTGATCTCAACCAAAAAATAGATCGTAACTTGGTTACTGTACTTTCTTTTCAGCTCTTAGAATTTAGTTCTTAGTTTGATGCAAACAATGGTTGCTAAATTGCATTTCTGCGGTTTGCAGCTTCAAATCTGCCATGGCACAGTCATAATAGGGTTTAATTGATCATGCTTAGGGTTTCCCCCCTTTAATGATCACTATACGATCAGCATACGTGCTTCGTGTCATAATAGCACTGCTCCACCCATCAAGCTAAACAAGCTTAGTTGTTCAAATACGAATATGATATTATTAAAATAGAGTCATTTAATTGGTTAGCTAAATGTTCCTAATTTAGTTTCAAAAATGCATGTACACCGCTCGGGTGTGGATCTATAGGGTGCCCACGGTGGGCCACGGCCCACACTGGGATTTTGGGTTAGCCCAGGCCCTGATTCCCCTCTGTTCTGCTGCGCTTCCGATCTCTACTCGCCCCTAGCCGCCTGCCTCGCCGGTGACTTGCCGTCCCCGGATGGCACGACTCTAGGAGGAGACGCCGGACTAACAGGAGGTCATGAGCCGCTCACCCAACAGGGTCAGCCGTGCCTATCTTCCCAGTCCGTTCAGGGCTCAGGCGTGCATCAGCTACAAAGCCAACCTGATTTATCCTGAGATACGTCCTCAACACTCAGAAGACACTCATCATCACCCATTTTCTAATTGATTCATTACTCATTAGGCAGGACTGTCATTAGGGTTTGTTGTGTACTGAGTGCTACCTACACTTAATGGTTCAGATGTATTTCAGTAATCTTTAGTACCTGTAAAGTTCACAGGGTTTCAAAATTCCGGCCCTAGGAACAGACACTAGTCATTTTGGATTGTTGGTCATAGTGACATTGACCCAGATTAATACTGCATGCCAGGTTTGTTGACAATTTTACTTGTCTTTCTTACTCATTCGATATGATATCCAATTATTCACGTCGATTAGTTGCAAACAATAAGTGCTAGACCAACTTCTTGATTCAGATTTTTGACGGTCTCTTACTGCAGTTACAATTCTGCATACTTGTCCTAGTAAGCTCACAAGTAATGATTGATTCACTACCTCTATGCTTGCCTTGTCATATTTGTCGTCAATATTCTTTTAGGGTGGACCACCCTGTTTCAAAATACGAGAACCGCAGACATGAGTGAATAGTATTTCTCTGTGTGATCTCTTCCATCATGTGTGGGCAACGAACACTGCATTGTATAGAAAGAAAGTGTCATATCCACCTTTTACATAGACTACGATCTTTTACATGGAATACAATCTGCCTACTTGCTTTGTGTCGCACTACCAGCACTCCACCCTTGAAGCTAAACATTATGCCACTCAAAATTCCTTAGTTTATTTGTTCAAATACGAATTTGATATGATTCTAATGTTCCTACTTCAGTTTTGAAATGTGTGTCTGCCTGTTATAGAGACATAAGAGGTTTGTATTTCTGTGGGTGGTCTGCTCAGCACGGTTGGGGGGTGAACTTTATATACGCAGGGGTTTGTAGGGAGACACTCTTCGAGTTGAATCCGCAATGCATTCCATAGATAATCTGACTACTTTTTATGTTTTCATGAATCTCAGATACTGAACAACATCATAATGATTATGAGCTTGTGTGCATGAAAAGAATAAAGCAGAACAATGCCATGGCTGTCAAACTTGGCATTAAGGGACTGAAATCAAGTCTGGATGCAATGCAATGCAAACGCTCTCCACCTACAGATTCATGCTCAGAATATGATCCTAACAATGATTCTGAGCTAGAGGGAGACCTAAGTCAATGTAGCTCCCTAGTGGAGGAGTCAGAGGCAGATGCCCTATCTTATTCACCCATCAAGGTGCTTGCTCTAACTTTCCAAGGTTATATTGGTCGCACATATCTTGCAACTGATGCTTTGCATTGCTTCTACTTTGTTGCAGTGCCATTAGCTTAGTTTACACATCGTGTATGTGAATACGCCCTGCCTATCCATTTTCAGTACATATTCCATCTGTCATCATACCATATTTATCCATTCAAATGTTGTTCTTATGTATCAGACGTTCAAAAGGAAGAGGGCGATTGCTGATCGCGGAGGAGCATGAACAAAGTATTTGGAAAAGGTAGTGACACCTGATAAATCAAATAGCCCATTAGGTGTAGTTGCAATATCACCAGACCCAGAAAACACGGCCACAACTCTAGCAGACTCTAGCCCTACTACACTGGCCATCTCTGATGCCCCAACTCAGCAGACCCCAACTGCAGCAAATAGTATGATGATGCCAGTTGACATAGCACCAGCTCTACAACGCAAAACCCCGATTCCAGCAACGAGTACACCAAATCCAGTTGCCAAATCCCTTTTCGAACGAGAGAGAGCCCCAATTGCAGCAAATAGGACTCCTGTTCCACTTCTTCCTAGTTTAGAAGACGAAGCTTATATTGTTGTCTGGAACTTTGTGCGCATCTTTCCTTCATGGAAAGATTATACCACAGACAAAGAACAATTTCCAATCTTCCTCCGCAACTTACGCGTAAGTAATGTACTAATGTTATTCATGGTAATTAGTGCATATGTTTCTGCTGACAGAAGACACAAGATTTCATTCTTTTAAATAGGCGAGGACTAAACTGGATAGTCAAGACGAGCACTCGTTGATGAAGTATCGTTCCTACCTGAGGCAAGCGCACTTCGATGGCAAGCCTCTAAACGAAATTTCTGTAAAGTCTCCGGTGCTACATTTACCAGACAATGACTGGAATAATCTTGTTACACATTGGTCTCGTCTGCAGTGTAAAGTACTATCTATGATATCACATCACAATTTGAACTACATTTCTGCATGTGCCTTAACGTCTCACTTGTACGAAAATTGTTTGCAGAAGAACGTTCATTCTCAAGGGACCACAGAATCTCGCAACTATACTGCCCACTGCATTGCTCTTGTGAGTACCTCTTGCCCTGTATGACCATACTTACTTTCATAGCTGGTTGATTATGTAGCATCACTGCACATGTTAGCCTCGTTATCCTCCATTTGGTAGACATTATAAGATCCGTATCGAGTTTACATAAATTTAGAATCAACCCAATGCTTTTGAAGAGGTTTAGCTCTGCAGTCCTCTTGTAAGGACTGAACATCGTCTATCACTGTACTTACATTAACAGCTACTCCCTCCGTCCCATAATATAAGAGCGTTTTGTACAGTACACCAGTGCTCAAAACACTCTTATATTATGGGAAGAGGGATTGGTTCATTGTGTAGCATTCTGCATCTTATCTCCCTCGCCCACCATTTACTAAAAAATATCAGATCTATATTTAATCTTACCAAAAAGTTGAATACACAGACAATGCCAGTGCAGAAGTGTAGCCCATTGCTCTTGTCAGTATGTTTTGTCCTGTAACGCTTGTACTTCCAGGGATTGGTAGTTTATTATGTAGCATCAATCTGCATCTTATCTTCATTATCCTCTATCCCTTCCAGTATTATCATATCTATAATTACTCTCTAGAAAATGTAGAGTACAGGCAATGCTTATGAAGAAGATTCTGTGCTGAAATTCTTGAGTTATCCTTCCCTTGACATGGAGAAGGGCATTATAAAGCCGGTGTTAACTGTTAATGTAAGTCAGTCCTTCTAAAGCCTTTATCCTCAACAGATGTTTAATTTGCTCATACTCCCTATCGTCAACTACTGTTTAGTTTGCTGTTTCTATCAAAATGCATGTTCGCAACAACTGTAAGTTCCAAGTTTTACTTGTAAAACCAAATTCCTTATTCATACCATGCACATTACTCAATACTCCCTATATGTATGCTTGTTTTTGTGGATCTATAATCCAGTGTGTGGTGAAGTAGCCCATGTTTGCACCTTGTCATCTCATGTTTTATCTTACTGATATGGCTGATGATATGAACAACATGCCATGCACATTAACCAAAATAGATACAATGATTGTCTTTGCCCTTCATCTATGCTTGTTTTGTTGACATGGTAATCCAGTAGTGTGGTGAAGCTCCCTGCATTATGAACAATGCCAAATTATGCTATTGATATTTTGAACTTACTCTTTATTTTCTAATTTGAAATTGGATGGAATTGATAGCACAGTTACCATCTTTGTTTATACACATGCAAAACCTGTCATCTCTCTGCTTGTTTCAGGGTGATATGCCTGATGGCATACACAAGTCCGCTGAAGGTTGTGAGACAAACCCAACATATATTGCAGCAAAGAAGGCAAAATATCTTGAAGATGGCGAGACAACCCCAAAGTCTTGTCTTGATGCAGTGTTCAAGTTACTTGAGACTAGCAGTGAGACAAGCTCACAGAATTCGCTGTCTGAATCAGTTCGACTTCTTCAGTCCCAAGTTCTAGCAGAAAGGCATTCTGCAACTCAACTTTGACTTGAAGTCCTATCTCTAAGAAAGATTGCGGAGAACACCAATGAGAACCTCATTGCTAAACAACTACACTTGGAAGCTATCACCGACATGCTAGGCCGGTCTCACTGCCTTGCACAACAGCTTGCGCAGCAGTTCCTGCGCAAGGCTAACCTTTCTTGAACTGTCTTGGAAGTGGTCTTGGTTCAGTATTATTTTGTTACGCTGCAATGGCGCCCAGTTTTTGTAATCTGCTTCTTCGTTGCACTTTATGATCACTGGTGGCGAACTTCGATGCCCAATGGATGTAATATACCATAAATCCTTTATTGTATAGTGTAGGTTTATTCTAAGTTACTATGTCATAATTTCTTTATTGTATAGAGTAGGTTTGTTCTTAATTCCTACTAGTTACTGTATATGCCATCATTCGCTATCTGAAAAAAAGGCAAAAATCTGATGTAGTCGACCGGGCCAAAACATTCGCCTCGAACGGGCCTGCATTTTAGCGGGCCACAATTGGGCCGTCCTGCAACTTTCTTGGGCCTGAAAGGCCATTGGGGCCTGATACGTCTCCAACGTATCTAATTTTTTTATTGTTCATGCAGTTATATTATCAATCTTGGATGTTTTACAATCATTTTATAGCATCTTTATATCATTGTTTGGGACTAACCTATTGACATAGTGCCCAGTGCCAGTTGCTGTTTTTTTGCTTGTTTTTTACTTCTCAGAAAATCAATACCAAACGGAGTCCAAACACAGCGCAACTTTTTGGAGATTTTTCCTGGACCAGAAGACACCTGTTGGGCCAAAGAAGTACCAAAGGGGGGCTCCGAGGGGAGCACAACCCACCAGGGAGCGCCCCGGGGCCCAGGCGTGCCCAGGTGGGTTGTGCCCACCTCGGCTGCCTCCCGCACGGACTCTTTGCTCTATAAATACCCTAGAAATCCAAAAACCCTCGGGGAGTCGACGAAACACAATTCCAAATGCCGCAAGTTCCAGAAACCACAGATCCAATCTAGACACCATCACGGAGTGGTTCATCATCCTCATTGGTGCCTCTTCGATGATGCGTGAGTAGTTCATTGTAGACCATCGGGTCCGTAGTTAGTAGCTAGATGGCTTCCTCTCTCTCTTTTGATTCTCAATACAATGGTCTCTTGGAGATCTATTTGATGTAACTCTTTTTGCGGTGTGTTTGTTGGGATCCGATGAACTTTGAGTTTATGATCAGATCTATGTTTTTATCCATGAAAGTTATTTGAGTCTTTTGATCTCTTATATGCATGATTACTTATAGCATCGTATTTCTTCTTCGAATCTTTGGTTTAGTTAGGCCGACTAGATCGATATTTCTTGCCATGGGAAGAGGTGCTTTGTGATGGGTTCGATCTTACGGTGCTCAATCCCAGTGACAGAAGGGGAAATGACACGTATGTATCGTTGCTATTAAGGATAACAAGATGGGGTCTATTCCTACATGAATAGATCTTGTCTACATCATGTCATCGTTCTTATTGCATTACTCCATTTCTCCATGAACTTAATACACTAGATGCATGCTGGATAGCGGTCGATGTGTGGAGTAATAGTAGTAGATGCAGGCAGGAGTCGGTCTACTAATCTTGGACGTGATGCCCATATAATGATCATTGCCTGGATATTGTCATAATTACTTGAAGTTCTATCAATTGCCCAACAGTAATTTGTTTACCCACCATATGCTATTTTTCCTCGAGAGAAGCCACTAGTGAAATCTATGGCCCCCGGGTCTCTTCTTTATCATATTTGCCTTCGAGATCTATTTTCATTCGCTTTTATTTTCAGATCTATTAATCCAAAAACCCAAAAATACCTTTCTGCACTTTATTTTATTTTGCGTTTATTCGAGATCTATTTATCCAATCTATCATATTTTTCTCCTGTCAACTCGACAATTTCTGGCACCGTTACCCGAAAGGGATTGACAACCCCTTTAACACGTCAGGCTGCAAGTATTTGTTCTTTGTGTGCAGGTACCGTTTACGTAGTGTTGCTTGGTTCTCCTATAGGTTCGATAACCTTGGTCTCATCACTGAGGGAAATACCTACCGTTGCTGTGCTGCATCATCCCTTCCTCTTTGGGGAAATACTGACGTAGTTCAAGCTGCAACAAAAGGAATTTCTGGCGCCGTTGCCGGGGAGACATCATCAACATCTACCAGGTTCCTAATCACAAATCTCATCTCCTTGCAATTTACATTATTTGTCATTTGCCTCTCTTTTTCATCTCCGCCACTTAACAAAAATTTGCCGTTTTATTCGCCTTCTTTTTCGTTTGCCGTTTTCTCGTCAGATCTGTTTTTGAGTGCAATCTTGTTTGCATAGTCATGATGCCTCAAAGAAAATACTATGATGTTCCTTACCCCAATATTTTGCTTGAAATTGAGAAAAGTACCAAAGAATATATGACTACACAATTTGAGCATAATAAATATTTTACTGAAGAACTTAAGGAACACTCTATTGTGTTGGATGCTATAACAAAACAACTTGATGACATTAGTAGAGAAGTTTGTAATCTCCAATCTAAGTATGCTTTTGCTGAAAGTTTGCTAGGCAAAATATCCGATGCACAAGCTACCCTAGTAAATCAAATGGCAGCTAAACCAATCTCAATGGAAGATAAAAGTGATAAGGATCTTAAAGTGATTGTTGTTTCTTCTATTGATTCCTTGTTTTGTAAAATTAAGATTGATGAAAAAGGGACTGAAGAAAAGACAACTTTAGTTAGAAGGTGTCCCGATAATTTGGAGGGTGAAAATCTTGTTGAGAAAATTGATAAAAGTGGGTTTGGAGAGGTCAAAACTTTAACTAGTGATGTGCCCACTCTTTTGGATTACAAAGACTTTAATTATGATAATTGCTCTTTGATTGATTGTATTTCCTAGTTGCAATCCATGATAAATTCACCCCATGCATATGAACAAAATAAAGCTTTTACTAAACATATTGTTGATGCTATGACGAAAGCTTTGGAAGAAAAGTTGGAATTAGAGATTTCAATTCCAAGAAAATTACATCATGAATGGGAACCTACTATCAAAGTCAAGATTAAAAATTATTTGTGTTTTGCTTTATGTGATTTGGGTGCAAGTGTTTCCACAATTCCGAAATCTTTATGTGATGTGCTTCGTCTTACCGACATTGAAGAATGTTCTCTTAATTTGCACTTGGCGGATTGTACTATTAAAAATCCTATGGGAAGAATTAATGATGTTCTTATTCTTGCAAATAGGATTATGTGCCCGTAGATTTTATTGTTCTTGATATTGATTGCAATCCGTCTTGTCCAATTATTCTTGGTAGACCGTTTTTACGTACTATTGGTGTCGTGATTGATATGAAAGAAGGCAATATTAAATTCCAATTTCCACTAAGGAAGGGAATGGAACACTTCCCTAGAACAAGAATTAAGCCACCATATGAATCAATCATGAGGGCATCTTATGGATCTAGAAATAAAGATGACAATACTTAGATCTTTGCATTATGCCTAGCTAGGGGCATAAAACGATTGCGCTTGTTGGGAGGCAGCCCAATGAATAAAATTTATTTTTGTCTTTTTCTTTCTGTTCTTGATTGCTTGCACAATTATGCTACTGTTATGATCGTGGTTTTTATGTTTAAATTAGTGTTTGTGCCATGCAAAGCCTTTGGGATCATGTTGGGTGACAGTTGATTTGATCTTGTTGGAAACAGAAACTTTGTGCGCCAGTTACAGAATTGTTAAAAATCACAGAAGCGTTATAAAATTCTGAATTGTTTACACAAGATTGATATACAAATTGCCT
Organism: Thinopyrum elongatum; assembly: GCA_011799875.1. Classification (NCBI taxonomy): domain Eukaryota; kingdom Viridiplantae; phylum Streptophyta; class Magnoliopsida; order Poales; family Poaceae; genus Thinopyrum; species Thinopyrum elongatum. The sequence goes on along the minus strand of CM022303.1, from coordinate 48,897,067 downwards.
ACGTTGTCCTAATTGTTCAGAATTTTTGGAGTTATAGAAGTATTTGAAATTTTCAGATTGCTATAGACTATTCTGTTTTTGACAGATTCTGTTTTCTTTGCGTTGTGTGCTTATTTCGATGAATCTATGGTTTGTATTGGAGGATATAAGCTATAGCAAAGTTGGAATACAGTAGATATAATGCAAAACTAAAATATGAATGGGTTTGCAACAGTACTTAGAGTAGTGATTTTCTTTGTTATACTAACGGATATCACGAAGGTTTTGTGGAGTTTTGTGTGATTGAAGTTTTCAAGTTTTGGGTGAGATCACGATGGATGAAGGAATAAGGAGTAAGAAGTGCCTAAGCTTGGGGATGCCCATGGCACCCCAAGTTATTATCTAAAAGAGAAGCAAGCAACTAAGCTTGGGGATGCGCCGAGTGGCATCCGCTCTTTCTTCTAACGACCATCGGTATTTTACTTGGAGCTATATTTTTATTCGTCCCATATCATGAGTTTTGCTTGGAGAATCTTGTGTGATATGAGTCTTTGCTTGTTTTGCTTTTTATTATAAGTCAAGTATCCTTGCTGGACACACCTATTTGAGAGAGCCAAAATTATGCTATGATTTGTTAGGATTGCTCTTTATGCTTCACTTAAATCTTTTTGAGCTATGGAATTGCTCTAGTGCTTCACTTATATCTTTTTGAGCACGGTGTGCTTTAGTATTTTTGAAGAAATGCTCTCATTCTTCACTTAGATTTATTTGAGAGTTTGTAATTTTTTTAAGAAATTCTCTCATGCTTCACTTAAATTATTTTGAGAGAAGAAAAATTTTATGCTCATGTTCTTCACTTAGATTTGTTTGAGCTATCAAAAGCAACATATGAAATTAATCCCAAAGTGATAGATATTCAAGAGGGATGTAATAAAAACTTTCATGAAGATCATTGGACAAAATAAACTTGATTCTTTGTAATGGTTTTGCGGTATGATGATGTGATAAGTGAGTCATGTTGATGAGTAATTATGGTTTAGTAAGAACATTGGTGTTAAGGTTTGTGATTCCCTATGCAAGCACGAAAGTCAATAGTTATGCAATGAAATTACATCCTACTTGTGGTGCATTATTCGGTGTTAGTTATGCTTAATGCTCTCTTATGAGATTTTTCATTTCTGGGTTGGATGCTTCTCAATCTTTTGCTAGCCTTCATTTGCACTAAGTTTGATCACTACTTGTGCATCCAAAATCCTTAAACCAGTTTTGCCATATGATTCCACTATACCTACCTATATGCGGTATTCTTTTGTTGTTCTAAGCAAATTTGTATGTGCCATCTCTAATTTTCAAAATAAATTTCCCTTTTGTGTGCTCGTACCACTCATGAAGCGGCAGGGGGTGGCCAATATTTTCCATGCTAGATGTGTTATTCTCAAGATGAGTGTTTATTCACTTGTCATTGCACGAGAGTAAGGCAAAGGTATTAGGGATGCCCAGTCCCAAAATGAAAAATGAATTTACTTTATGTTGTCAAATAATAAATTCCTTGGAAAGTGTTGGTATGGCCGGCACCCGTGGATTCGGTTAGCCGTGGAAAAAGGAATAGACTTTCTTTTCTGTTTGGGAACCGCCTATGATATTATAGCATGGAAAGTGTTGGGAATTACTCGGTCGTTTTCGTTGACAGAAAAAGCATGCCACCCAAAATGTTTTATCTCTTAATTTTCTGCTTTGAGCTCTGGCACCTCTACAAATCCCTACTTCCTTTTGCGAAGGGCCTTTCTATTTACTTTATGCAATTTTTATTTTCCATTTGAGTCTCCATCTTCCCTTATAAAGCACCAACTAAGGGGCACTATGATCATACTTGAGCATTAGGGGTAGCTAATATGCGAGTGTGTTTCATGAATGGATCAATGACTGAGAATAATGGGCTAGGGATAACTTGCTTTAGTGTTGATATTTTGAAAGACATGGTTGCTTGTTGATATGCTTGAGTATTGAAATCTTCATGTCAAAACTAGACTATTGCTTTAAATCATATAAAAGCCCAAATGTCCATGCTACAAAAGATAAGATTATGTGATGAACATGTTAGGCAGCATTCCACATCAAAAATTCTGTTTTTATCATTTACCTACTCGAGGACGAGCAGGAATTAAGCTTGGGGATGCTGATGTGTCTCCAACATATCTATAATTTTTTATTGTTCCATGCTATTATATTATCAATCTTGGATGTTTTACAATCATTTTATAGCAACTTTATATCATTTTTTGGGACTAACCTATTGATATAGTGCCCAGTACCATGTGCTGTTTTTTGCTTGTTTTTACTTCACAGAAAATCAATACCAAACGGAGTCCAAACACAGCGGAACTTTTTGGAGATTTTTTCTGGACCAGAAGACACCTGTTGGGCCAAAGAAGTACCAGAGGGGGGCTCCGAGGGGTGCACAACCCACCAGGGCGCGCCTGGGGGCCCAGGCGCGCCCAGGTGGGTTGTGCCCACCTCGGCCGCCTCCCGCACCGCCTCTTTTGCTCTATAAATACCCTGGAAATCCAAAAACCCTAGGGGAGTCGACAAAACACAATTCCAGCCGCCGCAAGTTCCAGAAACCACAGATCCAATCTTGACACCATCACGGAGCGGTTCATCATCCTCATTGGTGCCTCTCCGATGATGTGTGAGTAGTTCATTGTAGACCTTCAGGTCCGTAGTTAGTAGCTAGATGGATTCCTCTCTCTCTTTTGATTCACAATACAATGGTCTCTTGGAGATCTATTTGATGTAACTCTTTTTGCGGTGTGTTTGTTGGGATCCGTTGAACTTTGAGTTTATGATCAGATCTATGTTTTTATCCATGAAAGTTATTTGAGTCTTTTGATCTCTTATATGCATGATTACTTATAGCCTCGTATTTCTTCATCGAATCTTTGGTTTAGTTAGGCCGACTAGATCAATTTTTCTTGCCATGGGAAGAGGTGCTTTGTGATGGGTTCGATCTTACGGTGCTCAATCCCAGTGACAAAAGGGGAAATGACACGTATGTATCATTGCTATTAAGGATAACAAGATGGGACCTATTCCTACATGAATAGATCTTGTCTACATCATGTCATCATTCTTATTGCATTACTCCGTTTCTCCATGAACTTAATACACTAGATGCATGCTGGATAGCGGTCGATGTGTGGAGTAATAGTAGTAGATGCAGGCAGGAGTCGGTCTACTAATCTTGGACGTGATGCCTATATAATGATCATTGCCTGGATATTGTCATAATTATTTGAAGTTCTATCTATTGCCCAACAGTAATTTGTTTACCCACCGTATGTTATTTTTCCTCGAGAGAAGCCACTAGTGAAATCTACGGCCCCCGGGTCTCTTCTTTATCATATTTGCCTTCAAAATCTATTTTCATTTGCTTTTTTTTAGATCTATTAATCCAAAAACACGAAAATACCTTGCTGCACTTTATTTGATTTTGCATTTATTTGAGATCTATTTATCCAATCTATCATATTTTTCTCCCGTCAACTCGACAATTTCTGGCACCGTTACCCGAAAGGGATTGACAACCCCTTTAACACGTCGGGTTGCAAGTATTTGTTCTTTGTGTGCAGGAACCGTTTATGTAGTGTTGCTTGGTTCTCCTACTGGTTCGATAACCTTCTCCTACTGGTTCGATAACCTTGGTCTCATCACTGAGGAAAATACCTACCGTTGCTGTGCTGCATCATCCCTTCCTCTTTGGGGAAATACCGACGTAGTTCAAGCCGCAATCAGGGCTTTCACACTTTGCGCCAGGCCCACAACTTACATGGGCCTATATTCGGCCCAAAGTTTAGTTGGGCCTTTAGTGGACCCAGCGCTTAGTTGGGCCCATGTAGCTTCGGGCCATTAATAGGCTGAATATTCTGCTGGCCTGTTACGGCCCAGAAGAAATCATGGGCCTTTAGCAGGCCGAAATGCATTATGGGCCTCAATTTTCACTAATCGTCGACGGGCCTTCAGCAGGCTGAAATTTAGACCGGGCCATTATTGGTACAGTTATATGACGGGCCATTACCAGGCCGAAACATATCTCGGGACTTAGTTGGCCCACTGATATCATTGGCCTTTAAGAGGCCGAAAGCTTAGTAGAGGCATCAACAGGCCGAATTATACGACAGGCCTTTAACAGGCCCAAAGTCACATTGGGCTGAACTGTTGCCACATTGATCACGGGCCGTTAGAGGGCTGGATGTCGCGTCAGACCATATATGGCCCATGGCAGCACGGGCCATTCCCAGGCCGAAAGACACACCGGGCTGAAATGGGCCCATGTCTACATCGGGCTTCTAACAGGCCGAAATGTCACTGCGCCATAATTGGGCCCAAATATTCGGCGAACAATTAACGGTCCAGATCTGGCTTCGGGCCGTAAATGGGCCATGTTTAAACAGGCCGTTAGTGGGCTGGCCCACTAGTACCTGAGTAAATACTACGGGCCTTTGACTGGGCCGGCCTTTTTAACCCATATGGGCCTCTGTTGGGCCCTGCCATGTGTCGACGTATCATAGGCACGTCTCCTCCATTGGACGGACGACATCTGGCCCACTGAGGAGCCGACACGTCTTTCCTCCAGGCAATGATGATTTTACACGTGGAAATCCCCATTGGTGCGGGCTGTTAACGGGTTATCGGATCCAAACCAGAACCCGATAGCTTAACGGCGACCCGTTACGGTGGATGCCACGTGTCAGTTACCCTTGACGAAAGCACTTCCATGACGCGCCATTTATCGTCATGGAAGTGGACACTTCCGTGATGATAATTTTGGTATTGTCATGGAACACTTCTACGACAGCACAGGTATGACTATCTTGATTCTGTCATAAAATCGTCATGGATGTACATGCATGACAAAAAACATGACCTACTGTGACAAACACGTATCATCACGGAAGTGTATTTTTTTTGTAGTGCCATCGGGAATTGCAATGCGATTTTGGTAGATGATGTTAGGGATTGTAAGAGATGTTATATTGTATATATGCATCAACGTGTACTATATGTAGTAGCGTCGAATAGATATACTAGAACTTGTTGTTCGACCAACAAGCACGGAGAAAGAGAGGACACTTCTCTCTATATATTGATCATGACGATGTTGTGTAATTAATGGTTCCTTCATTGCTTACTAGCTAGCGTCGAGTTCTCTCTATATGTAGTAGCTAGTGTCGACAAAGCACGGAGAAAGAGAGGTCACTTCTCTCTATATGTAGTAGATAACTAACACAATATGAAACCCCTAAACCCTCCAAAACCCTTAAACCCCTGCTTTAAAAAAACAAAAACCCCAGCACCTGGCAGCTGCTGACGCGTGGCTGCCTTTTAGTCCCGGTCGATGTTACCAACCGGAACTAAAGGTCCTCCTGCCTGGGCGCCCCACAGCGGCCACGTGGAGCCCCTTTAGTCCCGGTTCGTAACACGACCGGGACTAAAAGTGGTGGGCATTAGTCCCGATCGTTTAGTCCCGGTTGCAGAACCGGGACTAAAGGCCCTCTGGAACCGGGACTGATGCCCTGTTTTCTACTAGTGACCAAGGTTTTCACGAAATATTATAACTAACCATGCAAATGATAACTCTTAGAAATCATATTCACTCATACTAGTGGCATAATCAACTAGAGAGCAATAATAAAACATCTCAAATGCCAACACTTTATCAAAACAATCATGATATAATATGATAACATGGTATCTCGCTAGCCCTTTCTGAGATTGCAAAACATAAATGCAGAGCACCTCCAAAGTTCAAGCAGCGACTAAAAATTGTAATTTATGTTAGAAGAGATCCAGTCATGATGCACACAATATTAACTAGACATAATGCAAGAGAATGACAATAGTGCTCTCAGGACTGGTGCTTGTTTGAGAAGGGTGATGACTTAGGAATAAAAATAAAATAACATAAATATAAAAAGATTGACCCTTCGCAGAGGGAATCAGGGATTTGCGGAGGTGCCCGAGCTCGAAGCTTAAAACAGAGATAAATAGAATTTTGGGAGGTATTCCTTTCCTATCAACGTCACGACCGAGTGTTTTCAATATCTTCCATGCTAAACAAATTAGCGGTGGTTCCCAAGCGGTAAGTTAAAGTTTAACCCCCCTCCACCAACAAACACAAGCCATGGCTAGCCGAATCCTCAGGTGCCCTACATACCAACAACTTTCTGGGGAGTTTGTTTTATTATTTGCAATTTTAAACATGGGACTGGGCATCCCGATTACCAGCCCCTCTTGTGTAAGGACAAGTGAATAAACACTCATCATGAGAATAACCCGCTTAGCATGGAAGGTACTGAACACCCCCTGTCGCTTCATGAGCGGTACTGACACACAAAACAAATGTTCATTTGAATATTTAGAGGTGGCACATGCAAATTTACTTGGAACGGCAGAGTAATACCGCATATAGGTAGATATATTGGACTCATCTGGAATAACTTCGGTTTAAGGATTTGGATGCACAAGCAGCATTCCTGCTTAGTACAGGCGAAGGCTAGCAATTAGGTTGAGAAATGACCAACTAGAGAGCGAAAACGGTCATAAACATGCGTTGTGAATAATTAACATTGAATACTAGCATGAGTAGGATACTAACACCATGAATATAAATATCATGGAGGTTATGTTGGTTTTAAATCAACTACATGTGTGAACATGTGCCAAGTCAAGCCACTTGAAACATTCAGAGGAGGATACCATATCATCATACTACATCATAATCATTTTAATGCATGTTGACACCCAAGATAAATCATTATCCACTCCTAGCTACTTAAGCATGGCATGAGCAACTATGATCTCTAATTTTCATCATAAACATGTTTAATCATAATATCCTGAATCATGGATACTGAGTTAAAAATATTTAAAAAACAAAAAGAAGTTGAGTTCATACCAGCTTTTCCTTGCCACAGTCACTTCATCAAATATTGTCATTATTACCTTTCACTTGCATGATCGAATGATATGAAAATAATAATAGTGCAAGAGTGTCGTGGACTAAGCTGAAATCTGTAAACATTTTATTCAAAGGAGAAGACAAAATAATATGACTCTTTGTTAGATCAACAATAATGAATATGAGAGTCACTCAATATTTTCATGATGGTCTTGTCCTTACTACTACTCAACAAAAGAAAAGAATTTCAGAGAAACACACTGAAATATTTTTAGAGTTTTCAATTTTTCTAAAGAAAGCAAATTAATGAAAGGAAAACGAAAACAAGAAAAACTATTTACACAGGAAAGCTCCCAACAAAGTAAAAGAAGAATAGGAAATCTTTTTGTTTTTTAATACTACAAGTAATTAAAAATAGAAAGAAAAACCGAAAAGAAGCGAGAAATATTTTTGGATTTTTGAAAATTTTCAAACACACAAGAAAAAGGCAAAAATAAAACTAACATGGATTATACAATGAAAGAGGATGAACACCGACAACTAGAATTAAGTGTGTGGACATGAATGTAATGACGGTGAGAAATACGTACTCCCCCAAGCTTAGGCTTTTGGCCTAAGTTGGTCTATGGTCCCTAGTAGCCTAGATAATACCCAAAGTCATAGTTCGGGTTGTACTGGTATGCAGCTACCACAGCTTGGCGTGCTGCCTCATCAAGGCGAGCAGTCTCCACCGCCCTCTCATACTCCTCGGCTTCCTTCCACTACTAGGGAAATGCTTATAGGTAGGACATCAGTAGTAGCGCTGTAAAAGAACAAGCGCTGCTGCTAATTAGCAGTAGCGCTGTTCTCGGGCAGCGCTACAAGTAATGCTTTAGCAGTAGCGCTGGAAATGAAAAAAGCGCTACTGATAAGTGGGACCCAACGAGCCCACCGACGCTAGCTGTAGTAGCAGCGCGACCCAAAATAAAGCGCTACTGCTAAGATTTTAGCAGTAGCGCTTGCTTTGACAACACCGCTACTGCTAATGGGCCCCACTTAGTAGTAGCGCTGCTCCTGACAAGCGCTACTACTGAGCACCATAGCAGTAGCGCTGTCTAGGAAACAGCGCTACTGCTAGGCGTGGCTGGTGCCACCTTTTCACCCCCTCTTCCCCTCCCTCCCCCCTTTGCCCTCTCCCGCTCCTTTCCCCTCTCCCCTCTCTACGTTATTTCTCCACCATTGTTGCCCTTCTTCTCTCTTCCTTCTACCTCTCTTCTCTCCGCATTAATGCCCCCTCCACCATAATTCTCCTCCATAAATGCATGGCCTCTCTTCTCTATCTACCTCATTTATTTGGCTCTCCCTCCTTCCATACATATAGATCTAGCTAGCTCATCTCTCTCCCTCTCCATTAGTTAGCTAGAGTTGTCTCTCCTCCCAACAAACTAGATCTAGCTAGCTATTTAGCCATCCACAGTTTCGATCGTCCCCATAGGTAGCGAAGGCCTCATCTAACCGTGCTCAATCTCTCTCGGGAGATAGGTGAGTAAAAAGTTGTGCATTTCAAGAATGGGAATATGTGTGTTTGAGATATGGAGGGACTTGTGCGAGTGACATGCCCCCGAGTTGCTTATGTTTTGCCAAAATGTCGATTTATTTCCGTTTCGGTGAATTTCGAGCAAACTCGATATGTCCTATTTTTAGGCAAGGTCATGCCAGATTTTTATATGACTTTGATGCATGCATGCATTTTGTTTATAACCCTTTTGCTTTTCATACCGTGCAGCCGGTCATGAAGGTGAGTGGATGGAAGGTGGAGCGATACTTGCAATCCGCAGTGATGGACATGTATGCAAATAATCGGACTAGGATTAGATGTCCGTGTACAAGATGCAAAGAAGGAGTCCTTTTGGACCCTTTTGATCATGGCAGTTTGAAGGCGCACCTACTGATGAATGGTTTCATGGATGGCTATACTCGGTGGATAAGTGAAGATGATGATGAGGACGTCCACATGGCAGGGAATAACGACATGGGGCTAGACGAAGAGATGACCGATCGACACGAAGACGATGGCGCCGGACATGGCGGCAAGGAAGAGTCCGGACATGGCAGCAGCGGAGAAGATTCCGGACACGACGAAGAAGAGTCTGAACATGGCAGAGAAGAGGCGGTGGACTACACACCGCAGTCTTCGATGCTACTAAGTTCAGTCGTCCAGGACCCTCATGTTCGAGACCTCCTTCGCAAGAGTACGACTAGCGACAGAGCTGCTTCTAGAGAGGAGGCCAAGCTGGCGCAACTTGAAGTAGACTCGAAGACTCCATTGTATGACGGTTGCGATCCCGAGGTGACCCGCTTGAGTTTCACGCTCGAACTTCTAAAGACGAAAGCCAAAAATAAATGGACAGACAAAAGCCTCGATGAGCATTTGAAGTATCTACATAATAAAGTTCTTCCCGCGGGGAACATGTGTCCTACTAGTGTCGAGGAGGCCAAGAAAATTGCTTGCCCTCTTGATCTGCCACACATTAGATACTTAGATACCACACATGCATCAACTATTGCATCATTTATCAGGGGGAGCACGCGGAAAAAACCAGCTGTCCAGTGTGCAATGCTTCTCGATACAAGAAGGCAGGAAAGAAAGCTCCTTAGAAAGTTGTATGGTACTTTCCGATCACTCCCCGCCTGCAGCGGTATTTCGTAGATCCTAAGGAAGCAAAGCTCATGCGCTGGCACGTGGAGAGGACTAAGCCCGATGATGGAGATGATCCGAAGCTGAGACACCTCACAGATGCAAGCCAGTGGAGAGCATTCAACGCCGAATATGGATTTTTCACAGAAGATGCAAGGAATGTCGTGCTTGGTGCGAGTACCGATGGCATGAATCCGTTTGGAAACCAGAACACCAACCACAGCACATGCCCATCTTTGTATGGATGTACAACCTCCCCCATGGAAGTGCATGAAGACAAAGTACATACACATAAGCATGTTGATTCAAGGGCCAAAACAACCGGGAAATAATATTAACCTGTATGTGGCGCTTCTGAAAGAGGAGCTAGACACGTTATGGAAAACACCTGCATGGACATGGGATGCCAGCAAAGGAGAGTATTTCTATATGAGAGCCGCGCTGATGACGACGGTGACACGCTTACTGGTCTCTACAACTTCGTCGACGTTATCTCTCGAAAGTCCATCAGTGTGAAGCAGCTCCGAAGGCTATAGGAAGAGATCGTTGTCATACTATGTGAGCTTGAGATGTATTTCCCGCCCGCGTTCTTTGACATCATGGTGCATCTGTGTGTCCATATCGTGGACGACATCATCGACCTCGGGCCGACATTCCTTCATAGCATGATGCCGTTCGAGAGGATGAATGGGGTCATTAAAGGATTCGTTCGTAACATGTCCCGTCCCAATGGGAGCATCGTCCAGGGGTATCTGACACAAGAGTGCATCTCCTTTTGCGAGAATTATATAGGCGTCGGAGACCCTGTTGTTGGTTTGCCCGTCAAGAAGCACCATGGGCGGCTCGGAGGAGAAGGTCACAACAACGGCTGGAGGGAATTGCACGTGGACTACTCGGATCGATGGAACGACTTTGACAGGGCTAACTTAGTAGTGCTACATAACCTAGATGTGGTAGATGATTATGTGACACTGCACAAAGAAACCATCCCAAAGAAGTATCGTGATAAGGGGATGCGCAAGACGGACGATGAAGTTACTGCAGAGCACAACACCACTTTCTTGCGTTGGTTCAAAGAGACAGTTCTTGCTAATCCCCCGGAAGAGGGCAGTTCGGACGGATTGCTCATACACACCTTAGCACATGGCCTCGCGGCCAAACTCATGACCTATCAGGCATACGATATCAACGGGTACACGTTCTACACAGAGGCCAAAGACATGGACAGTGATTACCAGAACTCGGGGGTGACGATTGAATGTGTGACCGATGCCAACGGCACTGATACGTCTCCATCGTATCTACTTTTCCAAACTCGTTTGCCCTTGTTTTGGACTCTAATTAGCATGATTTGAATGGAACTAACCCGGATTGACGCTGTTTTCAACAGAATTGCCTTGGTGTTATTTTTGTGCAGAAATAAAAGTTCTCGGATTGACCTGAAAATTTACGGCGAATATTTTTGGAATATATAAAAAATATTGGCGAAAGAATCAACAGAGGGGACCCACCAGGAGACCACAAGGGTGGGGGCCACGCCCCCTGGCTTGTGGGTCCCCTGGAGACCCCCCGACCTCAACTCCAACTCCATATAGCCCTATCCGGAGAGAGAAAAATCAAGGAGAAGAGTTCATAGCGTTTCACGATACGGAGCCGCCGCCACCTCCTGTTCTTCCTCGGGAGGACAGATCTGGAGTCTGTTTTGGGCTCCGGAGAGGGGAAATCGACGCCGTCGTCATCATCAACCATCCTCCATCACCAATTTCATGATGCTCACCGCCGTGAGTGAGTAATTCCATCGTAGGCTTGCTAGACGGTGATGGGTTGGATGAGATTTATCATGTAATTGAGTTAGTTTTGTTGGGGTTTGATCCCTAGTATCCACTATGTTCTGAGATTGATGTTGCTATGACTTTGCTATGCTTAATGCTTGTCACTAGGGCCCGAGTGCCTTGATTTCAGATCTGAACCTATTATGTTTTCATGAATATATTTGTGTTCTTGATCCGATCTTGCAAGTTGTAGACACCTATTACGAGTTATGATCCGCATACCCCAAGGTGAAAATAATTGGGATTCTTTCAGGTGATTACCGTAGTTTGAGGAGTTCATGTATTCACTAAGTGCTAATTCTTTGTTCTGGTTCTCTATTAAATGGAGGCCTTAATATCCCTTAGTTTCCATTAGGACCCTGCTGCCACGGGAGGGTAGGACAAAAGATGTCATGCAAGTTCTTTTCCATAAGCACGTATGACTATATATGGAATACATGCCTACATTATATTGATGAATTGGAGCTAGTTCTGTGTCACCCTAGGTTATAACTGTTGCATGATGAATGCCATCCGACACAATTATCCATCATTGATCCATTGCCTACGAGCTTTTCACATATTGATCTTTGCTAAGTTACTTTTTCGTTGCCACTGTTACAATTGCTACAAAACTGCTACTATCACTTCTGTCACCGTTACCGTTATTTCCATACTACTTTGCGACTAAAAACTTTGCTGCAGATATTAAGTCTTTCAGGTGTGGTTGAATTGACAACTCAGCTGCTAATACTCGAGAATATCCTTCGGCTCCCCTTGTGTCCAATCAATAAATTTGGGTTGAATACTCTACCCTCGAAAACTGTTGCGATCCCCTATACTTGTGGATTATCAAGACCTTTTCTGGCGCCGTTGCTGGGGATCATAGCTCTATTCTACGAGTCACTTGGGATTTATATCTGTAGATCACTATGAAGAATTTGAAAGATACCAAAACCAAGATCTATCCCTCTATTACGAGGAGAGGTAAGGAACTGCCATCTAGCTCTGCACTTGATTCACCTTCTGTTTTGAGTAAGCTTGCGACACCACCACCTGCTAGTAATTTTGATATGTCGCAAGTAATTGATGATGCTACTTCTGCTATGCATGATGCTTATGATGATACTACTGCTTTGCTTGATAATACTGTGCCACTAGGTGAATTTCTTGATGAACAACTTGCTAGGGTTAGAGAGAATGAAATTACCGAAACTGATGATATTATTGAAACTGAAGATTATGATTCTCCCCCTAGATATGAATTGCCTAAGGTACCTGAGGGTTATATTATGGATGAAGAAACTGCCAGAGACTTTTTTGCTTGCAATGATAGAGATGACCTTAAGAAACTGTTAGCTAAGCTGAAAGAAAAATCTTTGAATGCTAGAATGCAATATGACCCTAAGTTCGCTACTTCACCTATCTTTGTTACTGATAAGGATTATGAATTCTCTGTCGATCCTGAGTTAATTACTTTGGTTGAATCTGATCCTTTCCATGGTTATGAAACTGAAACTGTTGCGGCACATCTTACTAAATTGAATTATATAGCCACCCTATTTGCTCATGAGGAAAAAATTCACTATTACTATATTCTTAAGTTGTTTCCTTTCTCATTAAAGGGCGATGCTAAGATATGGTTTAATTCTCTTGCTCCTGGTTGTGTGCGTAGTCCCCGGGATATGATATATTACTTCTCTGAAAAGTATTTCCCTGCTCATAAGAAACAAGCTGCTTTACAAGAAATATTTAACTTTGTGCAATCTGAAGAAGAGAGTCTCCCACAAGCTTGGGGGAGGCTTCTCTAATTACTTAATGCTTTGCCTGATCATCCTCTCAAGAAAAATGAAATACTTGATATCCTTTATAATGGACTAACCGATGCTTCTAGGGACCACCTAGATAGTTGTGCTGGTTGTGTTTTCAGGGAACGAACTATTGAACAAGCTGAAGTTCTATTGAATAATATATTAAGTAATGATAATGATTGGACTCTTCCCGAACCACCTCCTAAGGTAACTCCAAAGAAACGAGGTATTCTATTTCTCAATCCTGAAGATATGCAAGAGGAAAAGAAATCGATGAAAGAAAAAGGTATTAAAGCTGAAGATGTTAAGAATTTACCACCTATTGAGGAAATACATGGTCTTAATGCCCCGACACAGGTAGTAGAGGTAAATTCTCTCTATAGATTTAATGAAGGTGATATTCCTTATAATAAGTCTACTAGTCAATGCTTGGATGAATTTGATAACTTTATTGTTAAACAAGAAAATTTCAATGCTTATGTTAGTAGACAACTGAAACGTAATGCTTATATGCTTGAACGCTTGGGTGATTATATGTGTAGAACTGTTAATGATCTTAAGCTTATCAGTAAACATGCTTCCATGATAAAAACTCAAGTAGAACAAGTACTCAAGGCACAAAATGATTTGCTTAATGACATGAACAATAAAAACAATGATCATGCTGTTAGAGTTATGACTAGAGGTGGTAAAATGACTCAGGAACCTTTGTATCCTGAGGGCCATCCTAAGAGAGTTGAACAAGATTCTCAGAGAATTAATACTGATGCACCTAGTCCTAGTAATAAAAAGAAGAAGAAAACTGATAGGACTTTGCATGCTTCTAGTGAGCCCACTATAAACACACCTGAGAACCCAAATGATATTTCTATTTCTGATGCTAAGACACAATCTGGTGATGAACATGAACCTAGTGATAATGTTAATGATGATGTTCATGTTGATGCTCAACCTAGTAATGATAATGATACAGAGATTGAACCTGATGTTGATCTTGATAACCCACAACATAAGAATAAACGTTATGATAAGAGAGACTTTGTTGCTAGGATGCCCGGTAAAGAAAGAGAACCATGGGTTCAGAAACCCATGCCCTTTCCTCCTAAGCCATCCAAGAAAAAGGATGATGAGGATTTTGAGCGCTTTGCTGAAATGCTTAGACATGTCTTTTTGCGTATGCATTTGACTGATATTCTGAAAATGTCTCCTTATGCTAAGTACATGAAAGATATTGTTACTAATAAAAGAAAGATACTGAAGGCTGAAATTTCCACCATGCTTGCTAATTATACTTTTAAGGATGGAATACCAAAGAAACTTGGAGATCCAGGAATACCAACTATACCATGCTCCATTAAAAGAAACTATGTTAAAACTGCTTTATGTGATCTTGGAGCCGGTGTTATGTTATGCCTTTCTCTTTATATCGTAGACTTGATTTGAATAAGTTGACACCTACTGAAATCTCGTTGCAAATGGTTGATAAATCAACTACTATACCCATCGGTATTTGTGAGGATGTGCCTGTTGTGGTTGCAAACGTTACTATCTTGACGGACTTTGTTAGTCTTGATATTCCCGAGGACGACAATATGTCGATCATCCTTGGTAGACCCTTTTTGAATACTGCAGGGGCTGTTATTGATTGCAACAAGGGCAATGTTACTTTTCATGTTAATGATAATGAGCATACGGTACACTTTCCGAAGAAACAACCTCAAGTTCATAGTATCAATTCTATTGGAAAAATTTCAACTATTGCTATTGGAGGTTTTGAATTCCCTCTTCCTACTGTCAAAAAGAAATATGATATTCTTATTGTTGGGGACATGCATATCCCCGTTGAGGTAACCTAGTGTTATTCGAAAATTCTCTGGTTTCATGTTATTCGAAAGAAGTTTGTTAATAAGACTTGATCAACCTTGTTAAAGGATTCCTTTTGATGAGCATGAGATGGATGAATTTAGAAAGCACAACCTTCTGTACCCACCTTTTACTTTCTGTTATTTAGATTAAATAAAGAAAAATTAACATTATCCGTCTGTTTGCTGAATTATCCGTGCAATAAAAAATGTCCCAAAAATAAAAGTTCTCGAAATGCCCTGAAAATTTAGTATGATTTTTTTATAGAATATTTGAGAATTTTTGGCACTGAGAACACACCAGGGAGCTGCACCAGTGGGCCACAAGCCCTGGGGGCGCGCCCTGGTGGCTTGTGGGTCCCACGTGGGTCCCCCTCACTTATTCCAGCAGCCATCCACTTCGTCTTCCTCCTGAAAAAATCCCACCATTGCTCAAACCCGTGTTCTAGCTCATCTTGCTACTATTTTCGATCTCCTTGTGCAAAGCTCCATTTGCAAAACTGTTTTGGGGGATTGTTCTTCGGTATGTGACTCCTTCAATGGTCCAATTAGTTTTTGTTGTAGTGCTTTATATATTGCAAATTTTTGCTACTGTGGGGACCTTGTTCTTGAGCTTGCATGTCAAATTTATATGGTCCCAAGTAGTTTTGTTGCATGATATAGCTTCTAGGCACTTGTAGGAGTAGTTGCTATCAATTTTTTTGAGTTTCGTTCACTTTTATTTTGAGTCACTAAAAATTTCAGAAATTTTTCAAAGGAAGAAAAATGTTTAGGAAAATATACCAAGGAGGTTCCTCAAGCAAGAATGCCCCGAGGCTCGCAATACGTGAGCCCGATTTGGAACCACCGAGGGAAGCTCAAGTGCGGCCTTGTGAATGGCCGTTGGATCAATTCATGGCTCATGCTGGTTTCAAGGAGGAATTTGATGCATACATACAAAACGCTGACCTTGAGGAATTCGTTACCGATAAGTGCAGGCAATATTATCACCTTACTGATTCCTTTGAGCGGAGGTTTGAATTTACATCCAAGCATAACACGCATTTTGTTTTGTTTAATCTTTATGATAAATCATATACCATTGACCTAGAAGATTTTAATGATGCATGCAAAATCCCACAATGGGGCATTCATAGTGAGGCTCGCAAAACTGAGTATAATGATTTCCTTGCTAGCATCACGGTGGGAGAAACTAGAAATATTACACAAGCCACCATAGGGAGCATTCATTTTCCTGCCATACATTATTTTGATCTCTTTATAGGAAGATCCATTAATGGTCAACATGATCATAGCCACCTTTGTGCACCAGATCTTAGTGTCCTCAAGTGTGCGGTAATGGGTGATAAACGATATAACTTGGGGGCTATTATTGCAAGGAGGTTACACCTTAATGCTAAAGATGGAGATTTCTTTGGTGGGATTTATGCCACCCGTTTAGCTAATTATCTTGGGGTATCCATAAGGGAGAATGACATTGAATTACTACCTGCTTTCCTTGATTATAACGCTATGGTATGCTACCAGTTTCTTGAGAGGAACGAACAGTCCCTCCTTTACCTACTAATCTTTGACAGGCAGCGTGCTGTCCATATTACCCTTCCTCCTCCTGCCTTCTTTAGCTTTCAGGTAAAACAGAGATACTTTATAACTAGAGAGGAGGCGAACGAGTATGAGAGATAGGTGGAGGCCGCTCGCCTCCATGCTGCAGCCCTTCAGGCAGTAGCTGCCGCGTCCCAGTCCCAGTACAACCCCGACTACAACTTTGGATATCCGCCAGGCCAGCCGTGGCCCTAGACCAACTTAGGCCAAACACCTAAGCTTGGGGGAGTACGTATTTCTCACCGACATTACATTCATGTTCACACACTCATTTCAGTTGTCGGTGTTCATACTTTTTTATTGTATTATCCATGCTAGTTTTTTTCTCGCTTTCTTCTAGTGTGTTTGAAAAACTTTGAGAAAATTCAAAAAAAATTAGTTGTAGCTTCTTTTTAGTTTTCTTTGCATGTTTATTTAGTAGTACTATTAAAAAGAAAACCCAAAAAGATTTCTCGTTCTTCTTTTGCTTGTTGGGAGCTTTCCCGTGTAAATAGTTTTTCTCGTTCTTGTTTTACTTTCTTCAGAAAAACAAAAACTCCAAAAACATTTCAGTGTGTTTCTTTGAAGTTCTTTTCTTTTCTTTGGGTTGAGAGGAGAAGTCCACGATGAAAATGTTGAGTGGCTCTCATATGCATTATTGTTGATCTGACAGAGAGCCCATATTACTTTGTCTTCTCCTTTGAATAAATGTTTGCAGATTCCAGCTTAGTCCAATGCACATGCACTCTTATTATTATTCACATCGTTTGGTCGTGCAAGTGAATGGTAATAATGACGATATATGATGAAATGATTGAGATGGAGAAAAGCTGGTACGAACTCGACCTATTTTGTTTTTGTAAATATGATTAGTTCATCGTTCTTGATTCAGCCCATTATGAATGAAACATGTTTGCAATGATAATTAGAGATTATAGTTACTCATTCCATGCTTAATTAGCTAGGAGTTTATAATGGTTTGTCTTGAGTGCCAACATGCAAATTAAAATGGTTATGATGTAGTATGATAGGACGGTATCCTCCTTTGAATGATTCGAGTGGCTTGACTTGGCACATGTTCACGCATGTAGTTGAATCAAAATCAACATAGCCTCCATGATATTTATGTTCATGGTGATTTATATCCTACTCATGCTTGCACTCAATGTTAGTCAATCTCAATGCATGTTTATGACCGTTGTCGCTCTCTAGTTGGTTGCTCCTCCATCTTTTGCTAGCCTTCACTTGTACTAAGCGGGAATACTGCTTGTGCATCCACTTCCATAAACCCAAAGTTGTTCCATATGAGTCCACCATACCTACCTATATACGGTATTTACCTGCCGTTCCAAGTAAAATTGCATGTGCCAAACTCTAAACCTTTAAATAATAATCTGTTTTGTATGCCCGAATCGCTCATGTAGCAACTGGGGGTTGTCAGTATCTTCCATGCTAGGTGGGTTATTCTCACGATGAGTGTTGATTCACTTGTCATTCACGAGAAAGTGGCTAGTAATCGGGATGCCCAGTTCCCTGCTCTAAATCAAATCAAAATATAACTTCAAACAAAACTCCCCCAGGACTGTTGTTGGTATGGACAGTACCCGTTGTTTCAGACCAGCTGTGGAGTGTGATTGTTGGTGGAGGGGGAGTAAAAACTTTACCATTCTGTTTGGGAACCGCCTATAAATGTATCTAGCATGGAAGATACCGAGATCTCTTGGTTGTTATGTTGACAATGAAAGCATACCGCTCAAAATTATATTCATCCCTATTTTAAAGCTTAAGCTCTGGCACCTCTGCAAATCCCTGCTTCCCTCTGCGAAGGGCCTATCTATTTACTTTTATTGTTGAGTCATCATCCTCTTATAAAAAGCACCAGTTAGAGAGCACCACTATCATTTGTATGTGTTGTTATTAATTGATATTGAGTATGACTGTGACTGGATCTCTTTTACCATGATTTACAATGTCTAGTCAGTCCTTGATCTTCAGGGGTGCTCTGCATTTATGTTTTGCGGTCTCAGAAAGGGCTAGTGAGATACCATTTTGTTATATCATGTCATGATTATTTTGAAAAAAATGTTGTCATCCGAAATTAATTATTATTGCTCGCTAGTTGATTATGCCATTGATATGAGTAAATGTGAGACCTTAATGTTATTGTGAATATGGTTAGTTCATAATCTTTGCTGAAAACCTGAATGCTGCCTATACATATTTGCAACAACAAGATCAAACAGAGTTTGTAAAATTTTTTCTTTGTCACATTCAGTTTGTCAACTGAATTGCTTGAGGACAAGCAATGTGTTAAACTTGGGGGGAGTTGATACGTCTCCATCGTATCTACTTTTCCAAACTATTTTGCCCTTGTTTTGGACTCTAATTTGCATGATTTGAATGGAACTAACCCGGACTGACGCTGTTTTCTGCAGAATTGTCTTGGTGTTATTTTTGTGTAGAAATAAAAGTTCTCGGATTGACCTGAAAATTTACGGAGAATATTTTTGGAATATATAAAAAATATTGGCGAAAGAATCAACCAGAGGGGACCCACCAGGAGACCACAAGGGAGGGGGGCGCGCCCCCTGGCTTGTGGGTCCCCTGGAGACCCCCGACCTTAACTCCAACTCCATATAACCCTATCCGGAGAGAAAAAAATCAAGGAGAAGAGTTCATCGCATTTCACGAGACGGAGCCGCCGCCACCTCCTGTTCTTCCTCGGGAGGACAGATCTGGAGTCTGTTTTGGGCTTCGGAGAGGGGAAATCGACGCCGTCATCATCATCAACCATCCTCCATCACCAATTTCATGATGCTCACAGCCGTGCGTGAGTAATTCCATCGTAGGCTTGCTAGACGGTGATGGGTTGGATGAGATTTATCATGTAACCGAGTTAGTTTTGCGAGGTTTTGATCCCTAGTATCCACTGTGTTCTGAGATTGATGTTGCTATGACTTTGCTATGCTTAATGCTTGTCACTAGGGCCCGAGTGCCATGATTTTAGATCTGAACCTATTATTTTTTCATGAATATATTTGTGTTCTTGATCCAATCTTGCAAGTTGTAGACACCTATTACAAGTTATGATCTGCATACCCCAAGGTGACAATAATTGGGATTCTTTCAGGTGATTACCGTAGTTTGAGGAGTTCATGTATTCACTAAGTGCTAATGCTTTGTTCTGGTTCTCTATTAAAAGGAGGCCTTAATATCCCTTAGTTTCCATTAGGACCCGGCTGCCACGGGAGGGTAGGACAAAAGATGTCATGCAAGTTCTTTTCCATAAGCATGTATGACTATATACGGAATACATGCCTACATTATATTGATGAATTGGAGCTAGTTCTGTGTCACCCAATGTTATAACTGTTTGATGAATGCCATCCGACACAATTATCCATCACTGATCCATTGCCTATGAGCTTTTCACATATTGATCTTTGCTAAGTTACTTTTCCGTTGCCACTGTTACAATTGCTACAAAACTGCTACTGTCACTTCTGTCACCGTTACCGTTACTTCCATACTACTTTGCTGCAGATATTAAGTCTTTCAGGTGTGGTCCAATTGACAACTCGGCTGCTAATTCTCGAGAATATTCTTTGGCTCCCCTTGTGTTGAATCAATAAATTTGGGTTAAATACTCTACCCTCGAAAACTGTTGCGATCCCCTATACTTGTGGGTTATCAGGCACAACTGAAAGATTCTACGGAAGAGTCGAAGAGATCTGGGAGCTTGACTATGCTGGAATGCACGATGCGACGATGTTCCATGTCAGATGGGCTAAGGACGTCGTAAGAGAAAACAAGTATTTCACTTCCATGTCTATACTGTAACACCCCGATAATGATGCTACAGTAATCTCCCCCCAATGGTGCCATGTCATCACCTCTTTGCTAATCCATTTGTCACTTGATCAAAATTCAAATTTTAAAATACAAGTCAAATTATTTTTCTTCTTTCAATAAAACCAAACTGTTGGTTAGGTTGCAAATATTCACTAAGGATTATCATGTAGAAACCAACACCATTTGACTCACAGATAAATTCCTAGAAAATAAATAAATGGTCCAACAACCATTATTTTGGCCTTTTCAAAATCAACAAATATTTAAGCCTTTCAAAATAATCTGAAAACTTGTGGGTGGTCCCTAAACTTTGTGCTTGAATTATGTGCTAAGTTCCATTTATAACAAAACTCATTTGGTGCTAAATTAAAATACAAAACAAGAAAGAATATAAAACAGAAAAGGATAAAAAGAAAGAAAGAAAGTTACTGTGTGCCTGGGCTCTAAGCATCTACAGTACAGCCCAGCCCACCAGGCCGCCTTCTCCTTCCACTGCTCACAGGGAGCTCGGTGGCCGCTCACTCCGCGTCCACGTCGTGGATCCTCCACGTGCCGGCCATCCGCTGCCTCCCCATACTGGATATAGCCCACCCCGACCCCCCTGGAGAAGCCTAGCACGTCCATTCCCCTTCCCCGCGTCGTTCTCCTCCTCCCCCACACAAGTCCGACGCCGCCATCGCCGTGCCGTCGCCATACACGCGACCGTCGGCCATTGTTCGCCGCATCTCCGTGTCCAGAAGAACCGCATCCATGGTCTACGTCTCCTGCTACACCGACAAGACGCCGGGGAGCCCTGCAACGACAGGATCGACCCATCTTCAACCTCCGGTCACCGCCATTCGACGTGTCGATCCGCGCACCTCTGATAACCCCGAGCCTTCCCCAAGCATCACAGTGAGCTCCGCCTTGATCCCCCTTTCCTCTAGGTGTCGTTCTCGTTCTCTTGCCGCCCTTCCACGAGATCCACTCCGGCCGCCGCATCAGCTCGTCGTAGTCATTGTTTTGGTCGGCCTCAGCTCGCACCCATTGTGTGGATCGATGCGGCGCCTCATGGTGGTTCCGTAGGAGCTCGCGCCGCTCCGTTTGGCCGCCCGGAGCTCACTCCCGCACCGCCTTCATCGCCGGCGAGCACGCACGTGCGCGCCACGGCCACGACCCCCACCTTCTGTCGTTGCTACCGCCCCGATACCCCACGCCCGCTGCTGCTCCGCGCTCGGCCAGCTCGCCCGTCCACGCTCGCGCTCGCGCAGGCCCGCGAGCCCCCGCTGGCTGCTGCGCTGCTCTGCCTGCTGCTCCCGTGCGCTACTGCTGTCGCCCGCTGCCTGTACCTGCTGCTCTTGTGCTGCTGCCGCCCACTGCCTGCTGCTATGCTCCACTACTACAGTAACATTCAGTTATTGTAGCAGTAGCTAGCTTTACTGGTATTACACTGACTAGCCCTATAAACAACACCTAAACAGCGATAAGACAAGTCCTAACATGGGTAAAAATTATATGAACGGAAAGTAGACATAACAAGCTTCATTTTGTTCCATTGAACCTGTTTCAGATAATGCATGGATTAATTCCTACGAAAACCAAAAAGTTCTATATTCTGTTAACAGAAAAACCGAAAAACAGCTTTATTTTCATAGCTACTTTAGAGCTGTTGATGATCAAGCAAATGAACTCTAATATGGATGAAAAGCAAATGAACTCTAATATGAATGAAAGTGATACTATCTTGTAGATCACAGAGAATACTCAAAATTGATATAAGGCACAAAATCATAGGATGTACAGAACAATAGTTGTAGCATTTTGAAAACAGCTAAGTGATGTTTAAAAAACTGACGAATTCTCAGACTTAGCAAAATTTCAGGGATTTTCTGGGTATTGTTAAATCTTTGAAAAATCATAGAAAAATATCCGTAGCTCGGATGAAAATACTTTGTACGTGAAAGTTGCTCAGAAAGACGAGACCAACCCGAATACGTAGTCCGTTCGTCTGTCACGCGTCCCTAGCATAGCGAACATGCAACCGTCCCCCTCTGATTCATCTGTCCGAAAATGCCAAACTTCAGGAAAAAATTCCCGGATGTTTCCCCCCTTCGCCAGTATCGCGTAGTACTGCGTTAGAACACCCCTAGCTCTGCCTGTTGTCATGTCATGCACTTGTTTCTTTATATTTACTATTTCTTCCCCCTCTTCTCTCCGGTAGACCCCGAGACCGCTGCTGATGCTGCTGTGATCGACTACGTCACCGACGACTCTTCTTCCTTTTCAGCAGAGCTTCCAGGCAAGCACCCCCGTTTGAACATTCCGATATCGCCTATTCTCTTCTCTCTTATGCTTGCATTAGAAATTGCTGCTGCTACTGCTTTACCTATTCTGATGCATAGCCTGATTTTGTAACCCGCTGTTGATAATTACCTACTTTCCTAAACAGTTTAGCATAGGCTGGTTAGAGACCCCTCAGAGACCCCATTTTGACCCAACTGCCCCGCTGGATTATCAGAAGACCCGATCAATGGGATTGAAGACCAGGCCCCGGCACCGCACATCACCCCCCTAGTTGTACGACACTACCGGGTTACTGTCGAGTGCCGAGGGTGATACCTCGTCAGCACTTCTGATATTAACCTTGTAGGTTAGTTCTTCGGTTGTGGTCATCGAGGGTGATTCCTCTTTCTCCACTCCCGGTAACGACGTTGTCATGCAACTCCTCAAGTGTGAACTTCGAGGGTGATTCCTCCTAAGTTCACCTTGACGACTACATTAGGTGGAATCCGTCGAGGGTGATTCCTCAGGCTTCCCCCCGGTGTTTGGATGCCTGGATACTTGGACTTTACAACTGTTACTTGGAAGGGCGGGTCGACCCTGAGGCGTACCCGCGAGTGATGTGAAGACGGGATGACCTGGACGATACCCGAGAAACGAATACGAGGCGTGGCCGGGCATTCCTAGCCCTTGCCGCAAGTCCTCGAGATGAGGCGACGGGGTCACATCGATCGTGAGTTTCTGCTTGTTACCGCACTATCAAAACACTAACGATTTGGATATTTTATCTGAGTGGGCCTCTGGCTCGATAGCACTAACCATCACGTGGGAACAGTTCTGGGCACTCTACATCGTAGCATCAGCCGAAAGCTCTGTCAGACGTCCAGTTCAGCAGTGCGGCATGGAGCGATTGGCGCCATCCACGACAGAGTTGGTGCTTGGATCTAAGCCATGTGCGCAATGACCCGGAGGGCGAGGGGCGATGGTCCAAGACCCCCGAGCGCTTAGGATGTAGACCGACGGGGACCTCTCTGCTGAGCTCTAGGTAGGGTTGCGGTGTATCGTTTGGACGAGGCCGGGCATGACCCAGAAAAGTGTGTCCGGCCAGAGTTAATCGAGCGTGGTGGGTAAGTTGGTGCACCCCTGCAGGGAAGAAAACATCTATCGATAGCCTGTCCTACGGTAACGGGCACTCGGAGTTGTATCCCGATCGATACAACTAGAACTGGATACTTGAGATGAGATATGGATAGTAGGGCTCTGGGATTGCTTTCTCGCAGGGAGTCGAGAAAGGGATCTCTGGGCGAGGTTGATGACTGTATGGCTCTGGGATTGCTTTCTCGTAGGGAGTCGAGGAAGGATCTCTGGGCGAGGTTGATAACACTACCACTACTTTATATTTGTGCTGATCTACACTCTTCTAATGCTGCAAGACCGCTGAAGATGCTAGTCTTCGATAGGACTAGGCCTTCTCTCTATTCTGGCATTTCTGCAGCCCAGTCCACATATACAGCCACCCATTGATAATGTTGCATATGTAGTGTAGATCCTTGCTTGCTGAGTACTTCGGATGAGTACTCACGGTTGCTTTGCTTCCTTTTTCCCCCATATCCTTTTGGTGCAACCAGATGACGGAGCCCCTGAGACAGCTGCCCCCGCCGACGATCGCTACTACTACCCCGAGGGTGGATACTACTACGAGTTGGCCGACGACCAGGAGTAGGTTCGGAGGGTCCCAGGCAGGAGGCCTGCGCCTTTCGATCGTAGCTTTTGATTTGCCCCGCCTTTCTAAAGGCTTATTTGTTTTATCTTTCATATCTGTACTCAGATATCTGATGCTTCTGCTGACGCTTGTATGCGAGCTTATGTATTCGAGCCCTCGAGGCCCCTGGCTTGTAATATAAAGCTTGTATGACTTTATTTATGTTTTAGAGTTGTGTTGTGATATCTTCAAGTGAGTCCTTAGGCTTGATCGTGTGCATTTGCATGTATGGTTAGTGCACGATTAAGCCGGGGGCGTCACATATACCTGACGCGAAGAGCGCTACTGTGAACGTTAACGTCATCGCCAAAACTGAGCCATGGGTACACGCTAAGCACGTGACACAATGCTCCTTCATAACCGACCTGACCAATCCTAGCCACTTTGTCGTGAGGAGAGGCAAAAGGAGCATCGTCAGAATGGATGGAGTCGCCAACGAGGAATACTACGACCAATACGGCAACCCGATGAGGGAAGATGACGATGACGATGAAGCATACGTGAAACTACATTACCTAAGAAAGATCGTACACCATGGTTTCGGAGAAATCACAACGAGGGGCTCAATTATTCGACAAGGAACACGAAAGGGAAGAAGCTCAATGTGAAACGTCCTCGACGTAGCTGACAGACCATCATTTATATATATGTATCTATTTTCTGTACGCACTTAAGTAACCGTTATCGGTCAAATGATGTATACATCGTATCCCCTTCAATTACCACCACATGCATTCGACCTCACCCCCGGTAGCCAGCGTCCCCTTCTACCTCCCTTAAGGTACCGACTGGCCGACCCCCCCAACCTCCCCCTCTCTCTGTCAATTAGGTTTTATTTTTTTTAGAAATGAAACTAGGTTTTCAATTTAGGGTTCAATTAGGTAGGCAGTAGGAATCAATTTTAGGGTTCAATTTAGGAATTTTTATTAGGACAAAAATTTTATTAGCAAAAAAATTTTCTAGGGTTCTAGGGTTCATATGTGAAAAAAGTTATAGAAATTTCTTTAGCCACAAAAATTAAGTTAAGATACTGCCTAAATGAAGTTAAGATACTATCAAAAAATTTATTAGCAAGTGTATATGAGGATGCTGATATATAATATATGCATACATATCTTGCTTAATTTTAAAAAATATAGTTTTTAAAAACAGAATTGTTGCTACTTAGTAATAGAAGACAATAGGTGTAGAAATGAAAAAACAGTAGCTCCCTTCCTAGACTTTTTTAGCTATAAATAAAAAATAGTAGCAAATGTTTAGTGAGGTCATTTTACAAAGGTTTTTGGTTTTTGAAAAGACCACTATTTTGCAATGTTTAGGGTTATATGATTTTGCAATGTTGGTTGAATGTCGAAGAATATCCGAGTGGCCTATGTTTTGCCAGAATGTTGATTCATTTCCGTTCCGGCAAATTTCAGGCGCTCCATATGTCCACTTTTTAGAAAAGGTCATGCCAAAAATTTCCGTGATTTTCGGCATGACTTGTGCTAGAAACTAGGACATATGGAGTGCCCGGGATTTGCTGGAAGGGGAATGAATCAACATTCCGACCAAATATAGGCCCCATTTTTCCCTTCATTATATCTTTTATTTACAATTGTTGAATAGGAAACATGTCTAGCCATGCCGAAGCCGGGGGTTCTGGTCGCCTCGAAGAAGTCCCCGTCGAGGCAGCAAATCATTATTTTGATTACCTGGACGAACACCAGTTGCGGGTGCAGGGTGGCGGCAGTGGAACCAACCCCGACACCGACGCCGACACCAGCACCGACACCACCCCCGACACCGGCAACAATGTTGTCTTAGCCGGTAAAGCACCGAAGCAGAAGAGGACATGAAGACCAAACGAGCTCGGCATCGGACAAATTGTGGCCACGGAGATGCACCCCAAGAAATTAGAGCCAACGGCGCCGGAGGAAGCGTGCTCATGCTGGGGAAATCAACTAGGATACATCCTCAGGGAAACCGCCAACATCAATGATGAGAAGTTGAAGAAGATACCACATATGGAGCACATGCTCCTAAAGAAGTTGCACAATAGGTTCATGTTCCCCGTCCGGGATGAAAGCAAACATCCGTGGGATGACGATGCCATGACAAAGATAAACAGCAAGGCGATGGTGACGTTCACCAACGACTTGTTCGCCTGGAAAGTTAGGGTGAAAAAAGCGATTGCGAAGAATGAACCGTGGTCCAAGATTCATGCTGACAATCCGACACTAAAGGAAGAGGACTTTGAAAAATTCAAGGAGACTTGCGCTAAAGAAGAAGTCAAGCAAAGGTCGGAGAAAATGAAGGCGCTCCAGGCCAAGAGCACGCCTCCCCACCACCTCAGAAGCCGTGGTTACAAGGGGAAGAGGCATGTATGGGCCAAGGAGGATGCCGAACATGAAAGTCACAGAATCCCAGACCCCTTGGCGGAGTTCACTGACCTGCAGGAGCATGACTGGATCAGGGCCCGGTACAAGTGGAACCGCGTCAATAAGATCTTTTACACGGACCGGAACACGAGGGAGTTCATGAGACTTCTGGTAATTGTTATATTACCACCTTATTATATTAGCTTCCAATCAATTCGACTACAAGTTTTGTCACATTAGTAAACCATCTGTTGGGGAACGTAGTATTTCAAAAAAAAATCCTACGATCACGCAAGATCTATCTAGGAGATGCATAGCAACGAGATGGGAGAGTGTGTCCACGTACCCTCGTAGACCGAAAGCGGAAGCGTTTAGTAACGCGGTTGATGTAGTCGAACGTCTTCACGATCCGACCGATCCAAGCACCGAACGTACGGCACCTCCGTGTTCAGCACACGTTCAGCTCGATGACGTCCCACGAACTCTTGATCCAGTCGAGGTCGAGGGAGAGTTCCGTCAGCACGACGGCGTGGTGACGGTGATGATGAAGTTACCGGCGCAGGGCTTCTCCTAAGCACTACGACGATATGACCGAGGTGTGTAACTGTGGAGGGGGGCACCGCACACGGTTAAGAGAAACTTGTGTGTTCTAGGGTGCCCCCCTACCCCCGTATATAAAGGAGGGAGGGGGAGGCCGGCCGGCCCTATGGCTCGCCCCAAGAGGGGGAGTCCTACTAGGACTTCCTAGTCCTAGTAGGATTCCTCTCCAAGGAAGAGAGGGGGAAGGAAGGAGAGGAAGAAGGAGTAGGAAAGGGGGGTGCCGCCCCCTTCCCCTAGTCCAATTCGGAGCCGAGGGGGGGGGCGCGGCCTGCCCTGGCTGCCCTCCTCTCTCTCCACTAAGGCCCATGGTGGCCCATTAGTTCTCCGGGGGGTTCCGGTAACCCCTTCCGGCACTCCGTTTTTACCCGAAATCACCCGGAACACTTCCGGTGTCCGAATAACATGGTCCAATATATCAATCTTTATGTCTTGACCATTTTGAGACTCCTCGTCACGTCCGTGATCTCATCCGGGACTCCAAACAAACTTCGGTTCATCAAATCACATAACTCATAATGCAAATCGTCATCGAACGTTAAGCGTGCGGACCCTATGTGTTCGAGAACTATGTAGACATGACCGAGACACATCTCCGGTCAATAACCACTTGCGGAACCTGGATGCTCATATTGGCTCCTACATTTTCTACGAAGATCTTTATCAGTCAAACCGCATAACAACATACATTATTCCCTTTGTCATCGTTATGTTACCTGCCCGAGATTCGATCGTCGGTATCATCATACCTAGTTCAATCTCGTTACCGGCAAGTCTCTTTAATCGTTCCGTAGTGCATCATCCCGTAACTAACTTATTAGTCACATTGCTTGCAAGGCTTCATATGATGTGCATTACCGAGAGGGCCCAGAGATACATCTCCGATACTCGGAGTGACAAATCCTAATCTCGATCTATGCCAACCGAACAAACACCTTCGGAGACACCTGTAGAGCATCTTTATAATCACCCAGTTACGTTGTGACGTTGATAGCACACAAGGTGTTCCTCCGGTATTCGGGAGTTGCATAATCTCATAGTCAGAGGAATATGTATAATTCATGAAGAAAGCTTTAGCAATAAAACTTAACGATCATTATGCTAAGCTAACGGATGGGTCTCATCCATCACATCATTCCCCTAATGATGTGATCCCGTTCATCAAATGACAACACATGTCTATGGTTAGGAAACTTAACCATCTTTGATTAACGAGCTAGTCAAGTAGAGGCATACTAGGGACACTTTGTTTTGTCGATGTATTCACACATGTATCAAGTTTTCGGTTAATACAATTCTAGCATGAATAATAAACATTTATCATGATATAAGGAAATATAAATAACAACTTTATTATTGCCTCTAGGGCATATTTCCTTCACCATCCACGTTCCTTTTGCAGAAAGAGCAGCACCAAAAGTCAGCTGAAAGCAACGAGTCGTCACAGTCGTCGGCAAGGCCCAAGTGGGACACCCCTTTCAACCGGGCCCTGAACATACTGAAAAAGGTCCCGGAGGACAAACCGCCGTCTTATGGACGTGTGCACGACGTCGGAGATGGCGCCTCGTGGAAGACGTGCTACCACGAGCAGCCAGAGGAAAGAAGGAAGAGACGGTTGCTTACTCAACAGACCATCGACGAGAAGGTCGCGATTGCGGTCAATAAGACCAAAGCTGAGACCAAAGAAGAGTTGCTCGGGGTAGTCAATGCAGTGGTCTATGCAGCAGTAGCTAGCGTCACGGCTGACTTCCAATCTTCCACTATTACCAGCTTGATTCCAGCAATTATCGATTGGTCGAAGAGCAATCCAGATAAAGGGCCAGCGGACTTTCCCCTTCCCAGCTACGTCGGGAGCAATTCGGTCAACATCGCACCACCAGTACCTGCTCACGCAACCGCAAAATGTCCCGCCCCTGTTCATAGCAGCCCGGCCTCCGTCTCTGGCATGCTCGGCGGGGCTTCATCTTTGGCTGAGCTCGACGCCCTCATAGTAATTAAGCGTCATACCCTTTTCACCAGCATGTCTATAGTCTTCTGTTTCAGTTGCCTTTTGGATGGTTGACGTCGCAGACATGTCTTCGTAGGCCGACGATACCCCGTGCACCCTACTGTACGAAATCAACGGCCAGAAGGTGGCCGTGGGAAAGGCAATGATCGTGAAGCCGAAGGACCGCATGTTCCATAACCGAGAGATGCCCAATGGCTTCTTCAAGGTTAACGTGGCCAGTGTCAAAGCGGGCTTTGAGGATTTGCCTCCTCCGGTACTAGTCGATGACGAGGAGACCCCTAAACGGATTGGTGCATGCAAGAGCTGGTTCTTGCCTTGGCCGAAGACTCTTCTTCGTGTCGAGGCGCCCGGTAGCACACCAACGACAGCTCCTCAAGAAGGTATGAACACCACCCGACCTACCAAATTACCTGCCCCTATCGTGGCGGGTGATAGCGGACGACGCGAGGGAGAGCCTCCATTAGTGCCAGATGACGTCGCCCCCGTCGAAGAAGCAAATGCTGATGATGCCATGGAGGAGGATGATGATGACCCTCTCAATTATATCAATACCGCCTATGACGATGGAGGATTGGTGGCTGGGGACTATGACTCAGGCTATGAGCATGGAGATGATGACTTGATGCTGCCTGATTTGCCGGAGCCAGAACGTCCTAAGGCGGAGTGCAAAAAGTCTCTCTTCATGCGATCCAGGAGACGCCTCCAGATGACGCCTCTACCCAGCAACAACCCGAGGGCCGTCCACTGATTAGCCTGACGACACTGGGGGTGGTGGTTAGGAAAGGTATGATGGGCTCACTACCGCCACCCGCCAAGAAGCAAAGGAGGAGACCGGACAAGAAAGGCCCTAAAGGCGCCAGAGTTGCTTCAAGCAGTCAGCCGCCTCTGAAACCCCGGGAGGTAGACAGAATACCTGTCGAAGGTGCGGAGCGTTTCCATGTCGCCGGCCACCCGATCCTACCTCTGAAAGCGCTAGAGCACATACTGAACAATGATCTAAGGAGACTTCATGAAGATGTGCTGGCCAGAGAGAAAAGCCTTCTCATCTCAGAAAAACCAGGATACCGGCTTTACGTGGCTCAGGTGCCGGGTGGGAAGTTGTACGTCGAGAGACGGCCCGCGGATAAGTTCATCCTGCGATTTGTCTACATCTATGACATGTTCCACATGACCAAGCTGGATTTCCAGTTCATCCGCATGTATGTGCTATATCTCAACTACATCATCTGGCGCGAAAACATAAAATATATCTACGTCGCGGACCCGTACTATATGCACGAGAGCTTCTGGGCAGTCTGCAAAGAGCATCGTGACTATGCAAGCAAGTACATCGGCGAGTTCATGATCGCTAATAAGGGGACGGAAACGATTCTCCTGCCTTATCATCCCACGTAAGTCATCCGCGGATATCCTTTCGTAAGTTTTAATCATTCCTTTGCAAGCATGGAGGCTAAATTGAGGTGTACTTATTTTGCGCAGCCGGGGGGGGGGGGGCGCCGTCCTCATCTGTCTATACCCACAATACTCCCATGCTCTGTACTTGGACTCATCGAAGAACATCAAGAAAAAGGATTACACGCACATAAAGAGTGTTCTCGATAGTGCCCTATTAACCTTCAGCCTGTCTGGTGGATATATCAAGGTGAAAAGGTACAGGAAGAACGGGCTGGCTTTCAGCTATAAGACCGACTTCTGCTGCAGCCAGCAACCGTACACCAGTAAGGCTGATGGATTCTACCGCATGCATCACATGATCGAGTACAGAAGGGATAATCAACGCCTTCGCATGTCAGCTACTTTCAACGATGCCGAGATTGTCAACTGGGCCACAAGCATAGGAAAGACACCGGATCATCGAATCCGAGCTGTGTTTATCACGTACAGTGTGAACTTGCCCAAGTGATCATGAAGGAGGTCCTTGAACTAACAGGGATGTTCTACCATGGGCCAATCACGCGGGACGATGTCCGAGCACTGCTAGTCGCTCAGCGTCTGGACCTGAAGCCTTTCAAAAAGCTCGGGTGCTTCCTCCCTGACTATGAAGATTGGTCCGCCGACCTGGAGGAATGATTGACGATGACATTGTGTCACTACTGTCTTTCTATGACAAAACTTTGAATTTATGCACGGCGAAACTCTGTGATGTAATTAAACCGTATTCCTGAACTAGCGTAGATCGCTCTAGTTAATTAGTCTGGGTATGGGAACTTCGTTATTTATGTTTACTATAGGTTGCTTGTATTTTGCTAATTATGCCTCTTTGTGTTTCTCAAGTACATTATGTTGCATATTATCGTTGAATTCATCAACCGATGGTGCTGGTACATAGATCAGAGATGGCGAAGGACTGCTACGCGTTGGGAGGGTTCCAGGAGTGTACGACCACTGGCCAGACGCTCAGGCCCAGGTGGACAGGTACCCGGGCGCTAGCCACAGAGGGTTCGACAGCAGAGCCGAAGCGGAAAATAGTTAATTGAGGTGGACGCTCCGGCAAGAGAGGGAGCGAAACCGGTGCCTCAAGAAGTACTACATAGTCGCGCTCTTGCTCATGCTGATCGCTCTTCTCTTCTACATCATGGTTTAGATAGAGATGATGAAACTTGTGTGTGTGCCATGACCATGCAGTTGCATTTATTCAAGACATGACATGACTTGTGTATCGCTATTTTCGAGATGTGATGATATTTGTGTTGGATGATGATGATGATGGTATGATGAGACTACTGTATGTGTATGATATGATGAGAAAAATGTATGTTTGTTATGATATGATGAAACTACTGTATGGAGCATGCACAAATACGTAGAGGGGAAATAAAAATATGAAAGCAGCAATATTAGCAGTAGCGCTGGTAGGCATCTAGCGGCAGCGCTGGATTAGCAGCAGCGTTTTCTTAGGTGCAGCGCTACAAACAATTACCAGTAGCGCTGGTAGGAGCAGTGCTACTGCTAACCATACTTACCAGTAGTGCTGGTCCGAGCAGCGCTACTGCTACAACTTAGCTGTAGCGCGTTAGCAGTAGTGCTGCCCCTAGCGTACTGCTCTAGGTATTTTCAGCGCTGCTAGTAGGCTTTCTCCTAGTAGTGTTAAGGAAGGAGCAGGCAAGGTAATATAGAAAACACGACGCCGATTAAAGATTAGCCTGTATCTAAGCGGAGGGTCGTTCCTCTCTAGGAAATGGTGGTGTACCATAGCATCATAATCAAGAAAACTAGGTGGCAGTATGACATCATTTTCTTTAATGGGTATCTCCAGGTAAGTAGCTAAGCGAGTAGCATAAATTCCACCAAACAAATCTCCAACTAAAGCATTACTTTGTAAATGATGTGCAAGAATGGCCCCCATATTAAATTGTTTATCACTCAACACCGCACTCTTAAGAATGCTCAAATCAGGGGCACAAAGATGGCCATGATCACGTTTACCGTTAATGCATCTACCGACGAAGAGAGAAAAATAATGTATAGCAGGAAAATGAATGCTCCCTATAGTGGCTTACGTTATGCCTCTAGTTTCTCCCCGAGTGATATTAAGCAGGAAATCATTGCAATCAGATTTGCAAGGCTCGGTGCATATTCCCAGTAAGGAATTTTACACACTACACTAAATTCTTCAAGGCACATGCGAAAAGAGTGCTCATATAAATTAAAGATAACATCATACGAGTTGCGGTGGCGCACGTATTTAAATTTCCGCATAAAAGAATCTGTGAGATTATAGTACTGTGTGCACTTATCTGATACGAAGTCCATTAGCCCAGCATTGTGCGCATAAATATCAAACTCTTCCTTAATACCGGCCTGAATCATGAAAGAAATCGAAGGCCATTCACATGGGCCCACGAGGGCTTCTCGCGGTGGCTTGAGGTCCTGCTCACGTATTGCAAGCCTTGGAGAGCTCTTGCTCGAGGAACCACCTTGGAAGATTTTCCTAAGCATCTTATTCCTCTGGAATACTTCTGAAATTTTTAGCAAGTCAAAATAAAAGTGAACCAAACTCGACAAAATTGATAGCAACTACTCCCATAAGTATCTAGAGGCTATATCATGCATCAAAACTACTTTGGACCATATAAATTTGACATGCAAGCTCAAGAACATGGTCACCATAGCAGCAAAAATTTGCAATATATAAAGCACTAGAAAAAAAAACTAATTGGACCATTGGAGGAGTCACATACCGAAGAACAATCTCCCAAAACAGTTTCAGAAACGGAGTCCCGAACAAGGAGATCGAAAATTGCAGTAAAATGAGCAAGAACACGGGTTTGAGCAAGTGTGACGCCCCCGATTCAATCGTACACTAATCATACACGCAAATATGTACGATCAAGATCAGGGACTCACGGGAAGATATCACAACACAACTCTAGACACAAATTAAAGTCATACAATCTTTATATTACAAGCCAGGGGCCTACAGGGCTCGAATACATCAGCTCGAATACAAACGAGTCAGCGGAAGTAACAATATCTAAGTACAGACATAAGTTAAACAAGTTTGCCTTAAGAAGGCTAGCACAAAAGCAATATGATCGAAAGACAAGGCCTCCTGCCTGGGAGCCTCCTAACTACTCCTGGTCGTCGGCGGCCTCCACGTAGTAGTAGGCACCCTCGGGGTAGTAGCAGTCGTTAGTGGTGGCATCTGGCTCCTGGACTCCGTCATCTGGTCGCAACAATCGGGTATGGGGGAAAAGAGGTAGCAAAGCAACCGTGAGAACTCATCCAAAGTACTCTCAAGACTTACATCAGATCTAAACTAAGTATGCATTTGTATCAAAGAAATGGGCTGTATCTGTGGACTGAACTGCAGAATGCCAGAAGAGAAGGGAAAGCCTAGCCTATCGAAGACTAGCATCTTCAAGCATCTTGCAGCATCAGAAGAGATAAGAGTAACATATTATAATAGTATTAAGTATGTTGTAACATCGCCCAGAGATCACTTCCTCGACTCCCTGCGAGAAAGCAATCCCGGAGCCATCATATCCATTTCATGCCTCAGCATCCAGTTCTAGTTGTATCGATCGGGATACAACTCCGAGCGTCCGTTACCGTGGACACGGCTATTCGAATAGATAATACTTCCCTGCTGGGGTGCACAAACTTACCCAACATGCTCGATCAACTCCGGCCGGACATACCATCAGGTCATGACCGGCCTCAGCCGATCAACAGGCCGTAGCACTACCTAGGCTCAACAGAGAGGCCAGCACGTCGGTCTACATCCTAAGCGCGCAGGGGTCTTGGGCTCATCGCCCTTTGCACTCCTTCACGTTGCGTACGCGGCCGGTGAGCAGACCTAGCCCCCTTATACAAGCGCAGGCTTACGCAGTCCAACCCAGCGCACGCCACTCCATCGCTGATGTCCGAAGAGCTTTCGGCTGATACATACGACGCAGAGTGCCCATACTTATTCCCGTGTGATGGTTAGTGCGAAAAAACCAGAGGCCTACTCGGATCACATATCCAAATCGTTAGTGTCTTGGGAGCACGCGGTAATGATCAATGATCCACGATATGTGGTCCCGTCGCCCCGTCTTACGGACTTGCGGCAAGGGCTAAGAATGCCCGGCCGCGCTGCGTGGAAAACTCGCGGGTATCCTCCAGATCAACCCAACTACTCATCAACTCGCGGGTACACTCACGGTCAACCCGACTTCACTTTTCTCTCGCGGGTACCCCTCGGGGCCGACCCGACTTCAGTCATAGTTCTGTGGTAAAGTCAAAGTAACCGTGTGTCCGCAACAGCAAGAGGGAAACCCGAGGAATCACCCTTGATGGATTCCCATTCGATGTAACCGTGAAGGTGGACTTGGAGGAATCACCCTCGATGGTCCACACTTGAGGGGTTGCACGACAGAGTCGTTATCGGGAGTGGTGAAGGAGAAATCACCCTCGATGACCACGCCCGATTAACTACACTACAGAGTTAACATCACAAGTGCTATACGAGGTAACACCCTCGACACTCGATAGTAACCCTAGAGTGTCGTACAACTATGGGGTGTGATGTGATGTGTCGGGCTCTGGACATCGATCACGTTGATCGAGTCATCGGTCATCAAGCGGGGGCAACTAGGACAAGGTGAGGGGTCACTGGTGGATCACTAACCAGCCTGTACTAAGCAGTTTAGGATAAGCAAGTAAGGTATGAAAGCAGGTAACAAAAATAGGCTATGCATCAGTACAGGATCATGCAAAAGCAGTAGCAGTTCTAATGCAAGCATAAGAGAGAAGAGAATGGGCGATATCAGAATGATCAAGGGGTTTTGCTTGCCTGGAAGCTCTGCTGAAAAGGAAGAAGGGTCGTCGATGACGTAGTCGATCATAGGGGCATCGGCAGCAGCCGCAGGTTCTATCGGAGAAGAAACAGGAGGGAGAAACACGGCAATACGCGGTGCTAGGGATGACCTAACGCAGTGCTACAGGTCGCAGACGGAGCGGGAAAATATCCGGAAATATTTTCTGGGCTCCGAACATTTATCGGTCAGACGATCCGAAGGGGAAGGTTCCATGTTCGCTGTGCTGGGGGCATGTGGCAGGTACGTGGGTGGCGTATTCGGATTCGTCACATTTTTCTGATGGATTTTCATATATAAGACATTTCCATCGGAGTTACGGTTTATTTTATATGAATTTTTAAAGATTTAAAGATTTTCTAAAATTTCTGGAATTGTTTTAAATACGAGTTTGACCAAGTCAAAAATTGACTAGTCAAATAGAGGGGGTGGCCCACCTGGCATAGACTATACCTAAACAAGTAAATAAAGACTAACTTATTTTGAATGGGGTCCACATGTCATTGGGCCAACTAAGTTTACCTAACACTAAACAAATCCTAGCACTAATCCAAAAGTGTTGGTTGTGCAGGCACGCACAGGAGCACGCACGCAGGATGCTCATGTGCACGCATGCATGGCCGGCCATGGTCAGCAACGACGCATACGGAAGCAGCCGGCGATTAGCAGCAGCAGCTAGCGAGAACCAGCAGTAGAGCAACCAGCGCAACAGCAAGAGCCGCAGCCTAGGAGAGCAGCAGTATTAGCAAAGCAGCGCGAAGCAGCAGCGGCTACAGGCGCGCGCGGGCAAGGGCGGCTGGGCAACGCCGCCTGCGCGTGCCACGGCACCGTCCGTCCGGAAGCCTGGCGCCGCAAGCGCCGAAGCCAGCAGCCTAGGCTGGTCGTAACGGGAGTATCATAAGCGGTATCATGCATGCTAACTAGATTTTTTAAATGATGTGGCACACAATTATATGAGGAAAGAGAGGGTGTGGTATCATATTATGGTACTGTATCATATTAAATGTTGTACTACTTTGTGTCATGCATAACAATTAATAAGGCAACCTAAGATACTAAGTTATGATACTATACATTACGGAGGTAGTATCATATACTAGTATCATATGCATGATACTAGTATATGATATGATACTAGTATCATATGCATGATACTAGTATATGATACTTCCCATTACAACCAGCCTTACACGTTCTACTGTGTATTGTAATCCCTGTCTGTTCATGCATGCACTGCACGTGCGTGTGTTTGTGTGGTAATAAAGTGTCAACGGGTCGATCCGTTGGGCTTGTTGGTCAGTTTCTCATTGAAATGTTCAAGCCATACAGTTGCCTATTGGTTAATTAATTGGGAGCAACTAGCTCATTCGTTATCTACCGTGAGCCAAAAAAAAAAAACAAATAGAACTGTTATCTTCGTTTCAAAGTGTATACAAACTTCAAAATGTTTGGCCAAATATATTAGAAACTATCAAACTATATAATACCAAATAAATACAATATAAAATATATTTTATGTGGATCTAATTACTTATTTTGTTGTGTGAATATTGATTTTTTATAAACTTGACCACACTAAACTAAGGTTGAATTAGTTCAAAACTAAGAGAATCGGGGAGAGCCTCCTAGCGCAATGGCGAGTGCATTATTTTCTAGTCAAGCCATCTGGGTTTGATTCTCCCAACCTACCTAACAATGAAAGTTAAAGGAGGGACCTTTTCCACTAAACCTCATTTTTTAAACTTAGAGCATCTCTAGCAGATCCTTTATATGAATGTACTGTAATTAGAGCAAATAAATTTTTGGTCAATTATATTACTTAAACTTCACCAAAATTATCATAATAATTATAAATCATGTAGACCCAGGTAGATATGATGGCTTAGATTTTCCTACAGTTTTTAATTTTGTCTTGGCGAAAGACGCTTAATCTATACCTAATAATAAAGGAAGTTGCATTTCTCTGATTTTTTTGGTCCATCCCATCTATCGTATACAGCTGGGAAACAAATGATTTTCTCATCTTCGTGATTTTTATGGGATATCAAAAAACTATAGGCTAATCTTCTTGACATTCTCATCTGGTGGTCTATCTCGTATAAAACTGTGAAATTACTGTAAGATATTTTTACG
Organism: Thinopyrum elongatum; assembly: GCA_011799875.1. Taxonomy (NCBI): domain Eukaryota; kingdom Viridiplantae; phylum Streptophyta; class Magnoliopsida; order Poales; family Poaceae; genus Thinopyrum; species Thinopyrum elongatum. The sequence continues at coordinate 48,859,118 of CM022303.1, read as the reverse complement.
TGATATAAAAAAATATAGGATAATCTCCTTGATTTGTCATTCGGTCGTTCAAGAACTACTCCATGACCTTTCGTCCCCTCTATCACTAGTAGAAAAAGGCCCATTTGTCCCGGTTTCAGAGGCCCATTTGTCCCGGTTCTGAAACCGGGACTAAAGGGTCGGGACTAAAGCCCAATACCTTTAGTCCCGGTTCGCCTACTAACCGGGACAGATGGGGCTCCACGTGGCCGCTGCGGCTTGCCCAGGCAGGAGGGTCTTTTGTCCCGGTTGGTAGCACCAACCGGGACCAAAAAGCATCCACGCGTCAGCAGTTAAGGGGCTGGGGTTTTGGTTTTTTTTTTGAAGGGGGGGGGGGGGGGGGGTTGGGGGTTTTGTAGGGTTAATTTAGGGGTTTCATATATTGCGTTAGCTAGCTAATAGAGAGAAGTGTCCTCTCTTATCTCCGTGCTTGGTCGACGCTACGTACTATACGTATAGAGAGGACTCGACACGCTAGCTAGTAAGCAAATGAAGGAAACCATTAAGTACACAAGATCGTCATGAACATATACAGAGAGAAGTGATCGACCTCCTCCTTCTCCGAGAGATTGGTCGAACAACAAGTTTTTCTTTATCTATCTGACGCTACTAGCTACATATATACAATATAAGATCTCTTACAATCCCTAACATCTGATGTCAAGTTTCACATGGTATTCTCCGTCTTTATTTATGACGTGGTCAAGGAAGAATCCCGCCAATTCCTCTTGAATTGCTTTTATTCGATCTTGTGGTAGGAGTTCATCCCGCAGCTGCCACATCTAATTTGAAGAAGGGGGTCAATACATATATTTGAATGAAACTCAACACAAATGATGGTAATAAAATAAAATTGTGAATATTATTGCTTACGCACTTCATATTGTTTTTCAGAGTAGCCCCGCTTAGAGGTCGTCGCGTTGTAGATGTACTCGCAAACGTAGTATCCACAAAAATTATTCCCGCCTTCCTGCCACAACCACTTTACGAGAAATAGAGGTCAATCAAACTGATAATCAAGCATTATAAATGGTATTGATGAAACTAGCTAGAATCAATGGGAGATGCGCGAAACTAGCTAGTAGTACTTACTTTCGGGTGTGTAAATCGCAGCTCCCCCGGCAGTCCTGGAGCTTCTGCGGTGAACACTTTCCAAACCCTGCGAGACAAAGAAAATAATTACTTGATATCAAGAAATGAACAAAGTTGCCGATATGGTGCGATAATGATCGATTGAACTTACTTCTGGAGCATTTCAGTCATGGCCGCATACTCCTTGGGATCTTTTCGTCTTGAGTCTAAGACGGTTACTAGTCCCTGCTCAAGCTTAATCTCTAGGAGAATAAAGTGGAAGCTGCGCACGCATGCATAACTCATCAATTACATTACTATAACCTCGAGTAATAAGGGAAACCGAATATGCACAAGACAGTAACACTCACTTGAAGTTGTAAGGAAAGATTATTTTCTCTTTGTTTTGATTTTTAAGCAACGATTTTAGCAAGTTGGCCTCGGTTTCTTTGGCATTAAATTTAATCATCCATTCATCTATGAGATTTGTGTTAATGAACCCAATATCATAGATTTGTGCTTTTCTGCATTCGACGATCTTCAATCTGTATAATACAGTGAGGATAATTATATATACATGCAATGAAAGAGCTGAGCTATATATAGAGACTTAATTACAGAACTAGTACTTACAGACAGTAGCAAGTGATGATTATTTTATCGAGGGCCTTTTGATTGAAAAACTGGAAGAACTCCTCAAATGGAATAGACAACAGATCAATTCCAACAAGGTCGTGCTCCTCTTTAACTCTCAGCGTCAAAATATCCTTCCCAGACTTGCCGGTGTCCATGTACCACTTATGGAATCTTCGCATCATCGTTGTTAGAGGAGGATCACCAGGTTTGACGAGAGGCTTCCCGTACCGGTATTTGTGTTCGTCCACCTCCATTGTATCAAAATGTGCATCGTCGGGCAGGTAATCAACAGGATTGGTACCGGGCAGCATCCCCGGCAGATTTGCGACGATATCGCTAGACACCTTGAGTGGGGGGCACGATTGGTTCGCCTGTTCGCCGAGCTGGGGAATTTTTTTCCCACTTCTTCGTTCTTGTAACCTTTTGTCACTTGAAGTAGTTCCCAACCGGAGCGCTCCTTGCACTGCCTTTTTAAGAGCGCGGACATGGTTGTCATCCGGCGGAGGCGGTGGTGGTCACTTCAGGGCATCCAAAGTGCGCTTCAATTTCACCGGATCTATCTTCTCCTCCGGAGGTGGATTTTTCTTTGCAAAAAAGTCCTTCACTTGGGCTTGACAGATCTGCGCATTTTCCTCCTCGGTCATCTCGTATGGTAACTTCTCTAGAGGCTTGAGAGATGGACCGAATCTGTATTGCCTCCCGCCTCTGGCTGTACTGCTAGACGCCGAAGCAGCCGGAGCGGCTGCAGCTGTCTTCCTTCGTTGCTTACGAGGCGGAGAAGGAGGCGGAGTGCTACGATGCGCCGGAGCAGCCGGAGCGGCGGCGGCGGCTGTCTTCCGCTGTTGCTGACGAGGCGGAGGAGGAGGCGGGCTGCTCGGATGCGCCGGCGCATGCGGAGAAGGAGGCGGAGTGCCGCCATGCGCCGGAGAAGGAGGCGGAGTGCCCTGATCACTCGCCGGAGGAGGAGGCGGAGGAGGAGGCGGAGTGCCCTGACTCGCCGGAGGAGGAGGAGGCGGAGGCTTCCAGTTCAGAAGGTTGATGAGCTCCTTCCGCCATAGACATGGAGTCTTCAGAGCAAGACCCAGTTGAGTCTCCCCTTCACCGGTAGGGTGGTCAAGCTCGAGCTCCTCAAATCCCTCTTTTATTTCATCGACCATCACAACAGCATAGCCTTGTGGAATCGGAAGGCAGTGAAAAGTTGCGCCGGGTTTAGGAGGTGCAACAGAGCCGACAGCCGCCTTGACTTTGAGGTGCTGCCATTGCGTCATAAGGTAGCAATATTGAGCCTCCGCGATAGCATCCACGGGGTAGCTGGGAGCCGTGAAGTCAGGTGGCTGAAGGAGCTCGGTGGAAGCCATGCTGCTTCTCCGCTGAGATGGCGGGGTAGCTTCTGGGGTAGCTCCAGCAGGTTGCTGGCTCTGAACTAGTGCTTGTTCCTCTAGCGCTCGTACCCTTGCATTCAGCTTCTGCAGTTCGGTCTGCTCCACTTTCCTCCTCCTCTCCCGGGTTTTGTAACCGCCTACGCTGGGAAACCCAACCTTCCACGCAACGAAGCCTGCCGTGCCTCGTGTTCGTCCTGGGTGCTCAGGATTCCCGAGGGCCTGTGTGAGTTCGTCGTTCTCTCTGTCGGGAACGAACGTCCCTTGCTGCGCTGCGGTGATATACTTATGAAGCTTCTTGACGGGTATTTCAAGTTGCCCCTCCGTCCAACGGCACTTCCCAGTTTCAGGGTCCAAGGTTCCCCCAACCCCGAAGAACCAAGTCCTTGAACGGTCTGGCCAGTTCAATGTCTCTGGTTCGACCCCTTTATCAAGCAGGTCCTTCTTAGCCTTGTCCCACAATGGCCGGGCTTTGAGGTAGCCACCTGACCCCGTGCGATGGTGATGCTCCTTCTTTGCAGCATTTTTCTTGTTTGTCGCTGACATCTTCTTACTCTTCTCTGATGTCTTGTGGGCCACAAATGCGGGCTAGTGATCTCTTATCTTCTCAAATCGGCCGGTGAATTCTGGAGTCTTTCCTTTGTCGACAAACGTTGATTTCAACTCATTCTTCCACCTCCTGAATAGATCTGCCATCTTCTTAAGAGCATGAGCCTTGACCAATGGCTCTATAACTGGCTTATCCGGATCCTCCTCTGGCGGTAGGGTGAAATTTGCCTTCAGGGCGGTCCAAAGATCATCTTTCTGTCTATCGTTCACAAAAGACACTTGAGGGTCTTCGCTCTTAGGCTTATTCCATTGGTGGATGCTGATCGGGATCATGTCCCTAACAAGAACCCCACACTGAGCAGAAAATGCTTCCTTGGTCCGGCTGGGTTCAATCGGTTGGCCATCGCCCTTGATTGCTGTGATCGTGAACCTTTCATCCTGGCGCAACCTTTTCTTCGGGCCTTGTCTCGTTACCGAAGTTTGGCTCGATCCGGAGGGCTAGAAAAGAAGAAAGAAGAGAGTTAATATGTGTACATACCAAAACAATTAATGCATCAATTAGCTAGACAGCACAGGCTTAATTAATATATATACCTCGCCAGACTTTGCAATAGCTCCTTCCTCCGTTCGCTCACCGGAGCAGTCATCACAGTCTCCTTCTTTCACCGGCATTCCGTTACCGAAGCCATCATAATCATGTCCTTCCACCTCCATTGTTCGATCACCGGAGCCTGCTTCACCCTCTCCTTCCAGACCATCGGTGTCGTTGAGATACGACAAGACATCACCTCCGCCGAGGATTATGTCCCCCAACAACTGTTCTGCTTCAATGTCTCGGTGCTCCATAGTTTCGGCAAATATTACAACATGGCAATTAATATACAAACATGACAGATGGATATATTAGTGCAAACATAGACCTAGCTAGCTCAACGCTTCTATGGTTTGGGGTGGCCTCGACAACGTTTCTAGGGTTTGGGGTGGCCTAGGCAACGCTTCTAGGGTTTGGGGTGGCCTCGACAACGCTTCTAGGGTTTGGGCCGGACCGCCTCTCTCATGAATGTCCGACGTCCGGACCGACAAGGGATTTAACAAAATGACGCCATTCTGGATGTGCAGAAAATGGTCCATATTTTTCCTGATCTCATCTACCCTTCTATATGTCACGTTGTCTAGTGTCAAAGAATTCAAGAAAATCATGACTTCATCATTAGCCGGAAATGACAGGCGCATAATGGTACGAAGCTCTTCAAAGTTGTTTTAGAACGGAGTTCCCGATAGAATAATTCACTTTTTGGTACAAAGTTCAGCAAGAGCCGTCCGAATATCGCTATTTGGAAGGCCTTTGCTGAAATTCGTACCAAAAGGAGAATTATTCTATCAGGAACTCCGTTCCAAAACAACTTTGAAGAGCTTCGTAGCATCATACGCCTGTTACTTCTGGCAAATGATGAAGCCATGGATTTCTTCAATACTTTGACAGACAACGTGACATATAGAAGAATATATATATATAGATGAGATCAGAAAAAAATTTGGATCAACTTGTGCACATCCATAATGGGGGCATTCTTGATAAATCTGGACCCTCGACCCCTGGACGACCCTCGACCCTTGACCCCTCGGCGACCCTCGACCCTCTACCCTAGTTCACGACCCTCGACCGCTCGGCGATCCACGACCCTCTACCCTAGTTCCCGACCCTCGACCCCCTCATGTCACGTTTGTCTAGTGTCAAAGGATTCAACAAAACCATGTCTTCATCATTAGGCGAAAGTAACAAGCGCATGATGGTACGAAGCTCTCCGAAGTTATTTTGGAACGAAGTCCCAGATAGGATAATTCGCTTTTTGGTACAAAGTTCGCAAGAGCCTTCCGAATATCGCTATTTGGAAGGCCTTTGCTGAAATTCGTACCAAAAGGCGAATTATCCTATCCGGGACTCCGTTCCAAAATAACTTTGGAGAACTTCATACCATCATGCCCCGGTTACTTCCGGCTAATGATGAAGCCATGGATTTCTTCAATACTTTGACACAAGGCAACCTCTCGACCCCTCGGCGTTCCTCGACCCTCGACCCCTCGACGACCCTCGACCCTCGAACCTTCGGCGACCCTCGACCCCTCGGTGACCCTCAACCCTCTACCCTAGTTCCCGACCCTCGACCGCTCGGCGATCCTCGACACCCTCGTTCCCGATAAAAATTAAGAAGAGGAAGAAGAAGAAAAAACAAAAGAGAAGAAGAAGAAAAAAAAGGAGAAGAAGAAGGAATAGAGGCGAAGAAGAAAAAATACATATAAAAAGAAAGCATATATATATATAACCAAAAAAGCATATATAAAAAAAGCAACAAGGTGGCGGCAGCGGCGGGCAGGGGCGCGGTGCTCACAGAGGAGGCGTCGGGGCAGGCAGGGGCGGGCCGGGCGGCGTTGACGTCAGGCCGGGGCGGCGTCGGCGTCGGGGCGGGCAGGGGCGGGCGAGGCGGCGTCGCGGCGGCGTCGGCGTCGGCGTCGGACCGGGTCGGCGTCGGGGTGAGCGGGGCGGCGTCGGCGTCGGGCCGGGCGGCGTCAGGGCGGGCGGCGTCGGCGGCGGGGCGGGCAGGGGCAGGCCGGGCGGCGGGGCGGGCCTGACGGTGTCGGGGCAGGGCTCGGCGGCGAGGGCTATCGACGAGCAGTAGCTGGGCGGAGAAGACAAGTGATTTTTGGAGAAACTGCTAAGTTTTTCTTATATACACGAAACATTGGTCCCGGTTCGTGGCACAAACCGGGACCAATGCCCCACTTTGGTCCCTGTTCGTGCCACCAACCGGGACCAAAGGTCTCTTTTCAGCAGCCCAAAGGGCGGGAAACAGACACCTTTGGTCCCGGTTGGTGCCACCAACCGAGACCAAAGGCCTTGCGCTGGCGCGGTGCGGTGGGATGTTTAGTCCCACCTCGCTAGTTGAGAGAGCTCGAGAGTGGTTTATAAGCGCTGCTGCGCCCACCCTCTCGAGCTCCTCTCAACTGCATGCTTTTGGGCCTACTCTATCAATCCTTGCCCGTGGGCCTACTGGGCCTGCTGCGGGCCTGAATCCTGGCCCATGGTTGGGTTCCTAGTCGTATTCAGGCCGTGGTGGCCCAGTAGGTGGCATTTTTTTTATTTTTTTCCAGTTTTTTTGTTTTTTTTTGCTTTATTTATTTTATTTTGTTTCTACTTACAACAAAATACTTACTGTTTTTCCGTGATTCTTTTTGCTTTTAGGTAATAAAAATTATAAACTTTCTGTTAGTGCCATTAGTTTTCCAATTTGAATAGTTTAAATTTGAATTCTTTGAAATTTGTGTGAATCACTAGTTTGTGATTAACTTTACTATAAAAATAGATTTTGGAGTGATTCTTTTTCCTGCTATTTAATATTACTGTGTTTTATCATTATATTCAAAAACAGTTTTTGTTATCGGACGAAAACTCATCTGTTACAAAGGGATTTCATTTTTTTGAACTCCAGACTTTTTGTGTGTTCAAAATGAACTATTCAAAGCCACATCATCAATTTTCAACCCTTTCTGACTTCATCTGTCTTCATTTTTTCTTCGCTTGTGTCCTTTGCTTATTGCGCCGTAACCATGGATATTCTTCATCGCTTAACAGGGTGCTTGGGTCAGCCTTGACTTTGAAGGGAGGAATTTCATGAAACTTTTCATAATCTTCAGACATGTCTGTCTTGCCCTCCAATCCCACGATGTCTCTTTTTCCTGAAACAACTATGTGGCGCTTTGGCTCATCGTATAATGTATTCGCTTCCTTATCTTTTCTTTTTCTCGGTTTGGTAGACATGTCCTTCACATAGAAAACTTGTGCCACATCATTGGCTAGGACGAATGGTTCGTCTGTGTACCCAAGATTGTTCAGATCCACTGTTGTCATTCCGTAATGTGGGTCTACCTGTACCCCGCCTCGTGACAGATTGACCCATTTGCACTTAAACAAAGGGACCTTAAAATCATGTCCGTAGTCAAGTTCCCATATGTCCACTATGTAACCATAATATGTGTCATTTCCCCTCTTGGTTGCTGCATCAAAGCGGACACCACTGTTTTGGTTGGTGCTCTTTTGATCTTGGGCGATCGTGTAAAATGTATTCCCATTTATCTCGTATCCTTTGTAAGTCAATACAGTCGAAGATGGTCCCCTGGACAACGAGTACAGCTCATCAGAAACAGTGTTGTCACCTCTGAGATGTGTTTCCAACCAACTGCCGAAAGTCCTGATGTGTTCACATGTAATCCAGTCGTCACACTGCTCCGGGTGTTTGGAGCGCAGAATGTTCTTGTGTTCATCGACATACGGGGTCACCAAGGTAGAGTTCTGTAGAACTGTGTAGTGTGCTTGAGACCAAGAATGCCCGTCCCTGCATATTATTGAGTCCCCTCCTAGCGTGCCTTTACCAGTCAGTCTCCCCTCATACCGCGATTGAGGGAGACCAATCTTCTTAAGGTCAGGAATGAAGTCAACACAAAACCCAATGACATCCTCTGTTTGATGGCCCATGGAGATGCTTCCTTCTGGCCTAGCGCGGTTACGGACATATTTCTTTAGGACTCCCATGAACCTCTCAAAGGGGAACATATTGTGTAGAAATACGGGGCCCAGAACGACAATCTCGTCGACTAGATGAACTAGGGCGTGCGTCATGATATTGAAGAAGGATGGTGGGAACACCAGCTCGAAACTGACAAGACATTGCGCCACATCACTCCTTAGCCTTGGTATGATTTCTGGATCGATCACCTTCTGAGAGATTGCATTGAGGAATGCACATAGCTTCACAATGGCTAATCGAACGTTTTCCGGTAGAAGCCCCCTCAATGCAACCGGAAGCAGTTGCGTCATAATCACGTGGCAGTCATGAGACTTTAGGTTCTGGAACTTTTTCTCTGGCATATTTATTATTCCCTTTATATTCGACGAGAAGCCAGATGGGACCTTCATACTGAGCAGGCATTCAAAGAAGATTTCCTTCTCTTCTTTGGTAAGAGCGTAACTGGCAGGACCTTCATACTGCTTTGGAGGCATGCCGTATTTTTCGTGCCAACGTTGCAGGTCCTCCCGTGCCTCTCGTGTATCTTTTGGCTTTCCATACACGCCCAAGAAGCCTAGCAGGTTCACGCAAAGGTTCTTCGTCACGTGCGTCACGTCGATTGAAGAGCGGACCTCTAGGTCTTTCCAGTAGGGTAGGTACTAAAATATAGATATCTTCTTCCACATGGGTGCGCGTCCCTCAGCGTCATTCGGAACAGATAGTCCGCCGGGACCCTTTCCAAAGATTACCGGTAAATCATTGACCATAGCAAGTACGTGATCACCGGTACGCATGGCGGGCTTCTTCCGGTGATCTGCCTCGCCTTTGAAATGCTTGCCTTTCTTTCGACATTGATGGTTGGTCGGAAGAAATCGACGATGCCCCAGGTACACATTCTTCCTGCATTTGTCCAGGTATATACTTTGGGTGTCATCTAAACAGTGCGTGCATGCATGGTATCCCTTGTTTGTCTGTCCTGAAAGGTTACTGAGAGCAGGCCAATCATTGATGGTTACAAACAGCAACGCATGCAGGTCAAATTCCTCCTGTCTATGCTCATCCCACACACGTACACCTTTTCCATTCCACAGCTATAAAAGTTCTTCAACTAATAGCCTTAGGTACACATCAATGTCGTTGCCGGGTTGCTTAGGGCCTTGGATGAGAACTGGCATCATAATGAACTTCCGCTTCATGCACATCCAAGGAGGAAGGTTATACATACATAGAGTCATGGGCCAGGTGCTGTGATTGCTGCTCTGCTCCCCGAAAGGATTAATGCCATCCGCGCTTAAACCAAACCATACGTTCCTTGGGTCACCTGCAAAGTCAGCCCGGTACTTTCTCTCGGTTTTTTTCCACTGCGACCCGTCAGCGGGTGCTCTCAACTTCCTGTCTTTCTTACGGTCCTCTCTATGCCATCACATCAACTTAGCATGCTCTTTGTTTCTGAACAGACGTTTCAACCGTGGTATTATAGGAGCATACCACATCACCTTGGCAGGAACCCTCTTCCTGGGGGGCTCGCCGTCAACATCACCAGGGTCATCTCGTCTGATCTTATACCGCAATGCACCGCATACCGGGCATGCGTTCAAATCCTCGTACGCACCGCGGTAGAGGATGCAGTCATTAGGGCATGCATGTATCTTCTGCACCTCCAATCCTAGAGGGCATACGACCTTCTTTGCTGCGTACGTACTGTCGGGCAATTCGTTATCCTTTGGAAGCTTCTTCTTCAATATTTTCAGTAGCTTCTCAAATCCTTTGTCAGGCACAGCATTCTCTGCCTTCCACTGCAGCAATTCCAGTACGGTACCGAGCTTTGTGTTGCCATCTTCGCAATTGGGGTACAACCCTTTTTGATGATCCTCTAACATGCGATCGAACTTCAGCTTCTCCTTTTCACTTTCGCACTGTCTCTTTGCATCAACAATGACCCGGCGGAGATCATCATCGGGCACATCGTCTGGTTCCTCTTGATCTTCAGCTTCCCCCGTTGCAGCATCACCATATTCAGGGGGCACATAGTTGTCATCGTCCTCTTCTTCTTCGCTGTCTTCCATCATAACCCCTATTTCTCCGTGTTTGGTCCAAATATTATAGTGTGGCATGAAACCCTTATAAAGCAGGTGGGTGTGAAGGATTTTCCGGTCAGAGTAAGACTTTGTATTCCCACATATAGGGCATGGACAACACATAAAACCATTCTGCTTGTTTGCCTCAGCCACTTCGAGAAAATTATGCACGCCCTTAATGTACTCGGAGGTGTGTCTGTCACCGTACATCCATTACCGGTTCATCTGCGTGCATTATATATAATTAAGTGTGTCAAAAACCATTACAGAACATCATGAATAGATAAGTGACAAAATTAATAGAAGTTCATCATCACATTAAAACCAAAGTACATACATAGTTCTCATTGAACAACATATAGCTCTCCAGAGCATCTAATTAAACCATACATTAAAACTATGTAAAACATTTCAATGCAACAACAAATGCGATCATAATCGCAACCAAGGTAACAATTGATCCAACGGCATAATGATACCAAGCCTCGGTATGAATGGCATATTTTCTATACTTTCTAATCTTGAAGCGCATTGCATCCATCTTGATCTTGTGATCATCGACGACATCCGCAACATGCAACTCCAATATCATCTTCTCCTCCTCAATTTTTTTCAATTTTTCCTTCAAGTAATTGTTTTCTTCTTCAACTAAATTTAACCTCTCGACAATAGGGTCGGTTGGAATTTCCGGTTCACATACCTCCTAGATAAAAAAATCTATGTCACGTTGGTCGGCATAATTGTCATAAACAATAAATGAACCAAATAGTTATAAAATATAATATATACCACATCCGAATCATAGACAGGACGAGGGCCGACGGGGGCGGATACCAAAACCATCGCACTATATAATAACAAACAATAATAAAAGTAAGAAAATTATACAAGTATCTATCTAAATCATACAAGTAAGATTTTTTTTTTCTTTTAGAAAGAAGATAAGAACAAGAGGTTCACCACGGTGGTGCCGGCGACGAGATCGGCGCGGGCGATCGACAGCGGTGAAGACGGGGACGGGACGTGACGGACCGCTAAACCTAGACAAATCTTGAGGAAAATGGAGCTTGGAGGTCGAGTTTGGAGAGGAGAAAGCTTAAGTAGTGTGGCTCGGGCATTTCATCGAACACCTCATGTGCATAGGAGGTGAGCTAGAGCACCACAAAGCCCTCCCCTCGCCGGCCAGAAAAAAAACAGAGCAGTGGAGTGCTCTGCTTGCGGGCGAGGGGTATATATAGCCACGCCATTGGTCCCGGTTCGTGGCTGGAACCGGGACCAAAGGCCACCCTTTGGTCCCGGTTCCAGCCACGAACCGGGACCAATGGATGTGGGCCAGGAGCGAGGCCCATTGGTCCCGGTTCGTGTCTGGAACCGGGACAAAAGGGTCCAGACGAACCGGGACCAATGCCCCACGAGGCCCGGCCGGCCCCCTGGGCGCACGAACCGGGACGTATGCCCCCATGGGTCCCGGTTCGTGACTGAACCGGGACTAATGGGCTGGGCAGGCCTGAACCAAAGCCCTATTTTCTACTAGTGTATCATACAAAACTGGGAAACTAATATAAGTTTTTATTATTTTTTGCATTACATTTATACCTCTACTTCCATACCTACTAATAAAGGAAGAAGTGTGTCTACCCGTCCGTCATCCTTTTTGAGGAAAACCGCGTACTGTTTCGTGAAATCAACCCGCGGTTATCCTTTAAGTGACAATAATAACGTTTCATTTTTCTGCGGAGAACCCATTGATCTTTCGGCTATTCGCCCGCGGTCCAGTTTTATGTGAACGCACAAAACCTTTCACTTTTTGCAGAAAACCTCATTGATATTTCGTTTCATAAACCGCAATCCATGAGCTTCTAAACCCTATCTCCAATTTTGACATGTTATATATGAAAATTGATTAGAAAAAATCGTAGAATTTGAATATGATGTTGTTTTACCTCTTAAACATTTTCAAAATGCAATTTAGGGTGTAATATTAATCAATAGCACACTCCGTCTTTGTTTCGTACGGGTGTATATCCGGAGTAGAAATCAACACCTTAGAAAAATCACATTAGGCACAAAACAAACCATCTATAACCTCGCATGCACACGTCGACAATACCTCACAAGGGGAAAAGAAGTAGATTTCTCAGCTTATGTGAAGAAATAGATACACAACTTAGGATTGATCACATTCAAACATGTTGTCGTTGTGTCGGCACTGAGGCCACCGTCGGCGAGGGTGGCGAGGTCATTCAAGTATTACTCCATGACCTTTCATCCCCTCCCTCCGTCCCAAAATAACTGTCTTAACTTTGTACTAGCTCTAGTACAAAGTTGTACTAAGGTTGAGACACTTATTTTGGGACGGAGGGAGTATTATATAAAACAGGGAAACTACTATAAGTTTTTTTGAGTGACATCTATACATCTACTTCTATACCTACTAATAAAGGAAGAAGTGTGTCTGCACGTATGTCATCCTTTTTGCAGGAAAACCCCCTGCTGTTTCGTGAAATCAACCCGCGGTCATGTTTTAAGTGTCTAGAATAATGTTTCATTTCTTTTGCAGAGAACCGCTTGATCTGTCGTCTATTCGACCCACGGTCCTGTTTTATGTGAACCCAGAAAACCTTTCGCTTTTTGTAGAAAAAACTTGATATTTCGTTTAATAAACCGCAATCCATAGGCAGATGAAAATACTTTTTAAAAATATCCAGTTTACGTGTTAAACATTTTCATATATGATGTCATTTTACATGTTAAACATTTTCAATAGCGCATGATCTGTCTTTGTTTCGTACGGGTGTATATCCGGAGACGGTGAGGAGGCTCCTCTTGACGAGGCCAGCATCCTTGCGAGGGTGGTCACAGACTACACCATCCCTCTGGCAGGGTACTTGGGCATCGGGAGCCTCCTCAACGTCACCCAGCTAAAGATTCGGTTAGCATAATCACAGTAGCTGAAGCAGGGTCCTTTTTTGCATTGCAAAATTTTGATCACAAGCTTATCGATCGATTAGCCAAACAGGTCATCAACTATCGTGTTTGTTACTTGAGCCTTGTTCAAGTTTCTAGCAGCATGTAGACCATCACCGGCGGGCAACATCTCGGTGATCCTCTTCAAAGTCAAAATGCGGATAATTCAGCCTCTTGCTTGTATGACTGGATCGCTGCCTAAATTATTTTGCAACCATTTTCAAAGTCAACATGCAGCCAATTCAATATCTCTGTACTTGTAATATTATTTAGCGAGTTTTACTGCTTGGTAGGCGTTCGGGCGAAACTTAAATCTTCGACGAGGGTCTATGACAGCGGTGATGGCGCCCAAGGGTGTTGTTTTCCTTCTTGAAGGCGTCATCGAAGAGCTTGCTCGCTCATCTCCGGATTATGGGCATGTTTATGGTGTAGGTTGAGAACACCGGTGTTGGCATTGTCCTTTCTTTTATGTTTCTTTTTTCTTTTAGTTGTCCCTTAATCAACCATGCCGTTTTGTGCTCTTTGATCTAATTTGCCATATGACCGGGCCATTTTGTTTTCCCCGCTCTCAAACGGATTGGGCCACTATATATTGGCTTGTGTGAACGTGTGAAAACGCATGCATTAGATTTGACCGGTACAATATACATGTATGGACGCATGCACTATGGCTTGGGTTCAACGAAAAAGAAGAGAACACCAAAAAAGGTGTGCAGGGTAAATTAAAAATTTGGAAATTTGGAGATTAAATATTTAATTTAATTCATGTATTCAACAACAAAAAAGGTGTGAAGTTCTTGAAGGTAACAAATCTTTGAACATTCTCTTGTAATATATGTCTCATCTCTCACCGAGGAGAGTGTCTAAAATTATTGCCAGGAAATGCAGGCGTCAACCTCTCCCTGCTGTCGAGCGTGATGTCGTCATGGCTCTCCCGCAGGACGCACAATGGCGGCCTCCTCTTGACGGGGCCAGCACCCTTGCGAGGGTGGTCACAGACTACACCATCCCTCCGGCAGGGTACCTGGGCATCGGGAGCCTCCTCAACGTCACCCAGCTACATAATCATCGTAGTTGAAGTAGGGTCCTTTTTCGAATTGCAAAATTTTGATCACAAGCTTATCGATCGATTAGCCAAACAGGTCATCAACTATCGTGTTTGTTACTTGAGTCTTGTTCAAGTTTCTAGCAGCATGTAGACCATCATTGGCAGGCAAGATCTCGGTGATCCTCTTCAAAGTCAAAATGCGAATAATTCAGCCTCTTGCTTGTATGACTGTAACTGTCGCTGCCTAAATTATTTTGCAACCATTTTCAAATTCAATATGCAGCATGAAGTGATAATCTTCCGATGGTAACATACTAGCTTTTTGAAAAAACGGTACCCGGAACGGATTACGTTTCATGAAGTAACTGTGTTGGAGGTCCTCCATCATTCAAAGCAAGGGTTCATCTGTCATTCGAAGTGCCGTTGGGGAAGCCAAACATGTCACAGAGGCGCTGCAGAGTTACCTGTAGGGAGTGCCATTGATGGTGAAGCGGCTATGTTGCACCGCTCAAATATCGACAGTACCCTCGACAGTTGCGACGAGCTCGTGGGTGATCTCTTTATATGTTGTGGTGTGCAGCTAAACACCCATGCAAGCGTTGTTCGCCATCCAGCTGAAGTTGGCGATAAGTTCCTAGAGATAGGAATGTACCTCCACCGTGTGGGCAGCTCCTGGCGTGCATTCTGCTTGTGGTAGTACTGGTTCACCTCCGCACTGAGCGAGATGCACTTGCTCCTGAACGCTTCGGGACCACATGCCTACTTGCTAACAAGTAATAAATTTGGCTTTAGAAATTAAAAAACATAGACAAAGGGTCGATTTTATTACCTCAAAATAAAGCATCAAGACGATACATACACAATGAGCACACACCCGGCTTTTGCATAGCTAGGCTACACACAACCAACATCAATGCACACATACAGAAAACACGCCGTCAAATAGCAAAGTCATACAAGACCAAAACTATGGATAGGCGAGGAAAAAGACCCCAAAGCGAACAAATCTGCAATGTGCAGACTTCATATCCGCACCAAACATCTCATGACACCACATGAACGATGAGAAAAGAAGCGACACTCAAAACACCGCCGTCGTCGGATGCAACCACCCAAGGCCAAAATATAGGTTTTCATCTTAATGAACCAGTCCGAGCGTATCCGAGGAATGCCTTGAACAAGGTAACGATGTAAAAACATCCCCATTGCCAAGTATAACCAACTTGGGTCAGGCCTAGGCTTTCACCCCAGAACTCGAGATCGGGTGCTCCATTACCACCACCATTGAAGTTAGTTGTGTGTTGCCGCCACCACTTTTCCGTGACCTAGCAGCTACGTACATGCGATGTGCAACCGTCATCGCTGCCCAACCATCCCTCAGCATTAAGCCGTTGTCCATAGTTTGCATCTCATTGTCTAAATCACTTGCTGGATCTAAAGGGAGAAACCCTCAGTAAGAACTTTCAGTGGCCACCGCAATCCGCAATAAGACGGCTGACGCCGCAATAAAGCGGCAGCCACAGGCCGAAGTGGTCACCTCAACGGGCTAATCTGAATGACGAACCGGCCACTCCAACATCCCAACCCAAAACCGGTTGGATCAGGACGACAGGTATCATCGCAAGCAACAACAATAACCACCACGCCCCTGATTGAGCCCCGCTAACATCGGTTGTCAGAACCACCATCCCGTGCCTTGCTCCGCCTTAGCAGCACGACCACCAGGCGAGGCGGCGCAGAACAAGACGCGGAGCAGCGCTTGACCACCAATCTGCGGCCGTTCGCCAGGAAGCACGACCGTCGGTGCAATCGACGCCGGCAGCCATTGCCAGGCCCACAACCTTCATGACCGCATCCAGATGAGCACGTGGTGGAAAGGGCCCACGACCAAGAGTTGCGCCGCAGTCATTCCCACGACCTTCATGACCGCGTCTAGATCAGCACGGGGCAGAAGGGCCAAGGAGCAAGAGTTCCGGCGCCGCCGACCACCGACCAGAGCTTTGCCCGGAAGGCAACTGCCGACGACAGCGAGGGAGAAAGGGGGCGAGGAAGGGCCCTCAGCAGCGGTGGCGGCGAGCCACCCGAGTCGCCCGATGGGATTACATGGGGCCGCTAGCAAGATGCGTTTTTTCACTATGCTAAATGAATTGAACCACTATTGCCTAGTCTGAACGTTTGTGAACCGGATAGCTTTGGATTTGTACATGGCGTTTTGACTCGGCCGGTACAATATACATGTATGAACGCATGCAGTACAGCCTGGGTTCAAGGAAAAAGAAGAGAACGTCAAACAAGGTGTGCTGTTGGCTAAAAGTCAAATGACGACGGCTGGGCCCCGAGCTAACACGATCGATCCTCTTCCAGTCAACAATGTATCGTGAGGGCTCCACTCAAGATAAGCATGTAACGTGAAGTCAATACTAAATGGTGCACAATTCAAACTACATGACGCTTCCTTATTCATCTACTACTATAGCCTATAAATAGCGTCCGCGGCTCCTGTCTGATCATCCCAAAAGCATACTATCTCCTCTCCTGTCCTTTCATCTGATGGCTGCTCCCGCTCTCAAGTTCGCCGCCGTCGTGCTCCTGGCCGCCCTCTGCGCCGCCGCTCTGGCCCCGGCCACATCGGGGCAGCCGACGGATGACGGGCTAGCGACGTGCATCGCACGCTGTGGGTGTGTGCCCTGCCCGAAAGGGAAGTTCTGCCCCGCCGTGTGCACGACCCCGCCTGCCTGCAAGGCCAAATGCGAGTCCGGCTAGTCCGGCGCGGGCTGGTAGGCCGGCTGCGACTTGGTGACGCCGCCTGCGCCCGCCGCTGCTGCGTCCGTCAGGAAGCCTGCGAGCGCATGATGCTGAAGCCAACAGTGTATTCTAAGCCCCCTCGCAAAAAAAAAAAAAACAGTGTATTCTAAGCCATGTCTGTCTTTTGCGTGTGTGCTGTGTTGTGGTAATAAAATGTGAAAGGATTGATCCGTGAGACAAAAATAAATAAATAGAAATGTTATCTTCGTTTCACAGTGTATATTACTCTTATCATAGTCAAACTTCAGAGCAAGTATATATTGGAGACATATATCAACCTATATAATACTACCATAAATATGTATTATGTGGATCTAATGGTTGATTTCGTATTGGCAATAATGATTTTTTTATAAACTTGGTCAAAGGTCAAACTTAACTATGTTTGACTTTTTTGCTCAAAAAAAAACTGTGTTTGACTTGGGTCAAAATGAATATGCATTATATTTTAAAATGAAGGGATTATTTTACAATGGTAACATCCTAGCTTTATGAAAATAGGGTAGCCGAAACGAATTAGTACGTTTCGTTGAAGTAATTGTCTTCAAGGGCCTCCATCATTTGAAGGTGGGGATCGTCCTCTTGCAATTCGAAAGGAACAATGCTACACTTACGGATAGGAATTACAGACTCAAGCTTACGGGATGAAGTGACAGCACTTAATTAGGGATTATAGGGGCCCACAGCCTACAATTCAGGGGAAGAGATTAAGTAGCAGTGGGCACGTTTGTCCGTAAGTAAATTTCCGTAGCTCCTGTCCATAGGTGCAGCACTTAATGAACCCTTCAAAGTACTCCCTCCGTCCGTCAATAAGTGTACATCTAGTTTTTGTCTTAAGTCAAAGTTTAAAATTTTTGACCAACATTATAGAAGAGAATAGTAGCATATATGACATCAAATTGATACATTATGAAACTACATTTCAACACGAATCTAGTGATACTAATTTAGTGCAATAAATGCTGCTACATTTTCCTATAAAGTTGGTCAAAGTTTTAAAATTTTAACTTAGGACAAAAACTAGATGTACACTTATTCACGAACGAAGGGAGTAGTGATACTAATGCATGGGTACGAGTACCTCGGGACATAAGGGTGTCCGAACCATCAGCCTAAACTAGATCGAAATGCTTACCTTGGCTTGATTGGGGCCCACCGGCCAGATCTGTGCATGGAAGATACAACAGCCGCAATCCATGTTGCAGCCGCTCATCGTGCCTCCAGACCACATCAGCGTACACGTACAGGACAGGAAGCCCACTGCCTCCTTCCCCGAAGAGCCCCTGCCGGGCGCGCCGCGGCACGCGGAGACGAGGCCAGGGGCGAGGCGCGTGCGGCTGGGCGTGGGCGCGGCCTGGCGGAGGCGGGCTCGGCCGGGAGTGGCGGGGCGCGCGGGTACGCGCAGCGGCAGCGGCAGGCGGCAGTAGCAGCAGTTGAAGGCAGCAGAACGCTGCAGCAGCGCCAGCAGCAGGCACGCGGGCTTGGGCGCGCACGCACGCGCAGGGCGTGGCCGGCGCGCGGGCTGGGCGCGGGCAGGGGGCACGCGGGACGCGGCCACGGTGCGGGGCGCGGTGAGCACGACGCTAGCAGGCAGCAGGGCGTGTACAGTACGGGTGCGGCCATGGACGAGCACAAGGCAGCGGCTACAGCTATGGATCGAAGGGGGAAAGTAGGGGAATCGGAGGAGGGGTTCACCGCGGAGCTCGTGGACGTGATCAGGAGGTCGGCGGCGGCCCGGAGTAGCGGCAACCGGCGAAGGACCTCGGCGACCATGGGCGAAGATGAGGACGATGGCGAGGCTGCGGGGCGGTCCTCCTGGACGGATCCTTAGTTGCCAGGGAGCTCGGTGGCCATGGGATCGACGGTGGCCATGGCGACACTAGTAGAAAAAGGCTTATTTGTCCCGGTTCATAAGGCCCATTTGTCCCGGTTTGCGACTAAAGGGTCGGGACTAAAGGCCCCCCTTTTAGTCCCGGTTGTGTTACGAACCGGGACTAAAGGCCCTTCACGTGGCCGCTCTCTGGAGCTCCACCTACCGGGACTAAAGGAATTTTTTTGAAATTTTGTTTTTCTGAATTTTTTTTATAAATAAAATTTTGAATTTTTTTTGAATATTTTCTTATTTTCAAATTTCTAAATTATTTGACAATTCAATCTCTAATCACCCACTCTAATCACCCCTCATCACTGCTCAATTATGAACCACTCTTTCCAAATCGTCTAACTTCCCGGCCGGTCACCCATCCTCTCACTACTCCAGCCTGAGCACGCTTAACTTTCGAGTTCTATTCCCCCTAGTTTCCAAGTCTGCACTTGCTGTTTTCCTGACAAAACTAAGTTGTCAATCCTATTAACCCTTAGGAGTTGAACTTGAGCATTAAGCACCGTTTGAGTTTGAAATTATTATTCTAAAAAACAATAATTATTTATTAACACTAATATTTCTTGAATAAGTAGTTTGACCATAGTTTGACCAGATTTGACCATAGTTTGACCAGATTTGACAATAGTTTGACCACAGTTTTTGTTTAATTCTTTTTGCTGTTAGGTCACAAAAATTATAAACTTTCTGTTAGTGCCATTAGTTTTCAAATTTGAATAGTTTAAATTTGAATTCTTTGAAATTTGTGTGAATCACTAGTTTGTGAATAACTTTACTATAAAAATAGATTTTTGAGTGATTCTTTTTCCTGCTATTTAATATTACTGTGTTTTAACATTATATTCAAAAATAGATTTTGTTATTTTAGTTTCTAACAAAAAATTCTTTATGATAATTCTTTTTGCTATTAAAGTTTCTAACAAAAAAATTCTTTATGAAAATTCATTTTGCCATTAATGTTTTGAACAGAAAATACTTTGATAATTTTTAGTTGCATAAATTTTATATAATTTTAGTTTCAAAAATACTAGAGGTTTATAAAAGCTTTTTAGTTGATTCCTTTTGCTATTAGAGTTTTATAAAAGCTTTTTAGTTGATTCTTTTTGCCCTCTGCGGCAACTGGCATTGGATTGCGTTCGGGGTGGCGGGCCGGCCGTGGTGGCCCTCGTCGTCTTCACGCGGAAGCGGTCCCAGCGCCGGCGCCGGGCGGACGAGAGGAAGCTCGCCGCGGCTCGCTCCAGGGAGGGGAGCTAAAACGCGCCTACGGCGAGGTGCACGAGATGCCGCCGTTACCCCCAGGAGACGCCGGGCCCCCATGGGCCATAGGGAGGCCCATCCGGCCCCGTTACTTTCCTACATTTTTTGTTGGAGTAAATCTGGAACCATGCATGATACATTTGATCGTGTCATTGTATTTGTTTTTCTTGATATACATCTAGAACTTGCATTTTTGTGCTTCTGCTGAAAACCTTATTCAGCCTTATTTTGTCAATATTTGGTGTTGGCAAGGTCATTGTGGCGCTATCTTCCATGAAATTAGGAGAGATCTACAGTTTTTTGCCCTCTTTTTTCGGTTCGGCGTGTTATGAGGGATGCTAATATTCATGTATAATGTATATTGTGCTAAATTTGCTACTAAACTTAGTAGCTCAGTGAGTTGGATAGAGGAAGCCCAGGTTTCCTTGTTAGTAACCGTGTGGCAGATTGTATCGAATTTCTGTTAAGCATAGAAGTCCCAATTTCCAGTGGAAAAAAGAGTATTTTTTTGCTACGATGAAGCATAATTGGTTGGGTTTGTATCAGGTGTCATGCCTGACTGTCTTCTAATACAGGCTCCGCATTTTCCTATGAACCAATGTTTTATGCAAGCAAGCCTCTGGAAACCAGCTGATGGCTAGCAATAGATTCCATAAACACGGTTGATCGATTGAAGACCTGCAGCACAACTACAAAGCTTGCAATGACACAGTACAACAGATACTTCACACCTGAATCAGTAAATATCTTTAGGTTTGCGCCATGGCGTAAACAATTATTATCCTATACAACTCGGAGTACACTGGAACCACCAGTGATCTTCTTAACATAAAACATGAGTGCTTGACGTTTCCTTGAGGTCAGGGAGAGGCCTGGCAGCAACATTCCAAATGCCCCGAAATGCTGTGTGCGCCGCCCTGTGGAGGACCGCTGCTGACGACACACATTGTCCAAGGTATCTGATCCACAATCCAGCCCAGAAGGCTGCCAGATGGTCAGCGTCGGAATTTTAACCGCCCGAGAGCTGACAGCAACCAACAAACCCAATGGTCAGCGTTGAATTTTGACTTAATTGAATCTAGCATGTGAAGCTATAAGAAAATGCTGTTCGAGTTCGGAGTTTACCAATCAATACAGAACGGCTGAGCAGGTATAACTAACTATCCTGAAACTTTATCAGTTTTTATGCTTAACTGGCCAGCTAAACGCACTACACTTTAACTATCACATCAAGAGGCAGGACATAACAGTAAATTACATATAACAAAAGTTGTTTGTGAGAGTTTGCAACTCATTAGTAGTAAATTTGTTACCATCCACAGAACATGATAATGCTCAGGCCGGGCTTGTTCCCTGAAGAAATCGACACTCAAATCAGCGCAGCATCAGGGCATTCCATCAAATGAACAAATTGCAAATAAGGCAAGCCAACCGAATGTCAGCATGGTAGACAAGTAGAAATCAACCGCTGTCAGATGGCAAAGCTTTGAACCAATAGAGTGCCTAGAATTATGAACATAAAAATGGTCAGATTCAACACTGCATGTAAGCACAACAAACTTGTTTGCACAAAACAAACTAAACAGGAAGTATGTTCCTGCTTCTATCAACAGAACGCTTACCATTGTGGTTATTAGGAAATAGCCTAGCGTGATGACGCTTCTGCACAACGAAAAGTAACTGGAGGCTGATAATTGGAAGTACAGGGCTAGCAACGTAGTTAGGAAATTTTAGTCAGAGAACATATGGAATGTTGCCAAACAAGTATGGTTAGAGTTACCCTAGGAAAAGTGTAGTCAATAAACTCTCCGATGTTCGCACCAGGAAGAATTGAAGTATCCAAAGAGGCGGAGACGAGAGCATCACAATAAGAGCGGGGCAGCCGAACTGTTGGGTGTGCCTGGTGACGAGTGAATAGCAGTTTGTGAGTATAACATCGCATTGGTCTATCAGAATTTAAGAGCTACATTGATCACAAATTACATACAAGAGCATGTTTAGTAGAACAGGGCAAGACGTGAGCATGGTAACTCAAATTGTCAGAGGTCAACACTACAGTAGAAACAACAGGCCACAACAGAGGAGAAGACAAAAAAAGGCATTTAGCATTATCTTTCAGATATGTGAACTCAAATTGAATAAACTTTATTCATCCCATAAATACTCACGCTACAGTGCACTAAAAGGCTGTTTGGTTCAGCGATTTCCCAGCGGAATCCATACCAACCTCGATGTAATCCTATTGCAATATGATTAACAATACACTCTGAACAAAACATCACTTAACGACTATTCGAGCAACACACCATGCCAAAAGAGAAAATCACAGCCCTCTTGCTAGTGATAAAAAGTTGACCACTTTTCAGAGCTGCGCTGCATGAAAAGGTGGGCATTTGTAGTTTTGTCAACTACAACAATTCCAGTTCAGGTACTAACTGTTCATTCATTGTTAATGTGGAAAAAAAATGTAAATCAAATTATAGCAAATCAGCGTGTCTTTGAAACTTTGATTAGCCAGATTAGCATTGAATGCCAGAACTCAGATTGCTAAGAAAAATAGAGGTTCCCAAAGAATGACTAGTCATGATCTAGTTGCCTCAAAACAATTGTGATGTTCTCCTTATGTTCAATATTGTACTGCCAAAAATAAATTTGGAATACATAGACATGCATACACCTTACATAACTTACAACAGAAAGTTACTATGAAGGTCAAGTACGCGGGTTCAAACAAGAACTATGAACACAACCAATCAGAGGAAGCGATTGAATTAGCAGTAACATGCCTTAGGCCAAACTATCAGACCATATACATATTACTCAGGCTCCAGCAAAATGTTTCATCTGTTGATACCATGACTCTTAGCATTTCTTCCAAAAGTCAAACACATACTGCCAATAGTACAATGCAAATTATAGATCACATATTGCAAGACTGGAGAACAGGATTTGCTCACAAAATTGAACCATTTGCAGCATGAAGGTACTAACACATAGATGGGCACAAAGAAATGACGGACTGGATATGCAGAGCAGTCTTTATGGTAAAGTATACTGGGCACATGCCTAGTCAGAACAGCAGAGCCCGGTAAACAAGGAACATGGCATCTCCTTAGCCTCTTCTGCTCTCCCAGCCTTCCCCCCTTTTCTATCACATCCTCTCCTCCTACACCTCCTGAACGCACCACCTCACTACTCACCCACATTCTTCACGGCCTCCCGCCGCACACTCTCCACGCGGTGCCTCTCTGTGACCTGACGACCACTTGCCGCAGGCCCGGCTTTGATGCCCTTGTGCATCTCGTAGCAGGTGGGTGGCTTGTCGAATAGCTCACGGACGCCGGGGAACTTCTTGGCCGCCCGGGCCCGGACGGCGGAGATGGGGATGGCGACGATGTTGCCGCAGGACGTCGGTCATGGGCACGGCGTAGCAGTCGCGGCCGGCGGCGGCCGTGTCCTGCTGAGCTTGGGGCGGGGAGGGTTTGGGGAGGGGATGCAGAGCTGGACAGTCGGGCGTGTGTTCGATTGAGATTTGCGGGCCACTGCAGCTTTCGTATCGAATTGTTCTCTTCTTGGGCGTGTGTGTGGGATACAAAGGTGGCCAAATGGGCCCGGTCCTGGTCGTGCCGGCCCAATAGCAGTTCCATAAAAAATTTCAGTTTCATAGTAGTCTGAGGGCATCTCCAACGTTGATTCCCAAACCGGACACCGTATTCGTTCGCGGACCGTGAGGACAAGTCCGCGAACACTGATGTAGGAGTCGGCCATCTCAAAGCTGCCCGCATACATTTCAAGCCAAATTTGAAAAAACTAGGCAAATTATATCAAACACGGCGGATTTCGGCATATTCGGACATAATTTCCATAAAACTGACGATATTTCGACCATTTAACTAGAAATAGAGAAAAACCGAGGAGGCTAACTTGTAGCTGACGATGACCTCATATGCTTGGCACCCTACCCGGCCGCACCACCGTCATCGTCTGTGTCGTCGTCGTCCCTCCAGCGGCGGAAGGACACGCGCACACACGCAGCAGCCTTAACCCGGCCATGCCAGTTGCGAAGGCGGCACGGTGGCTCCTGCTTGATGCGGCGCTTGATTGGGACGCCGAGGTTGCATGGGGGACGTGGGTTCCTCCTCACACGGTGGAGAGGTGACGTCGGCTCCTGCTTGACGCGCTAGCGCAGTGGGGACTGCGCGCTCCTCCTTGATGGCACGCAACGGCATGGGTGGCATCAAGAACGTGCTCCTGAAGCGACCTCTCTATCATCAACTCCATCTAATGGATGAACCTCCCCTTCTCTCCTTCTTTTCTATTAAAGGCGTTTTCAGTGGGAAATGTGTGCTTTTTTCTGTTTATTTTTTCTTCTTAAAAAAATTCGGCATTTCATAAAAATCAAACTAAAAAAAAATGTGATTTTTGGAAACATGTTTGTGAAATCATAAAATTTTCATGGATTAAAAATATGTTTGGAGTATTGAAATAATGTTCGTACCAAACTTGACCAAAAACTTTTGAATTCAAAAAAAAATGATCGTGAATTTTAAAACTGTTCATCGATGCAAGGTTTTCAAAAATGGTATTTTTCCTAGAAACTAGGTCACATATAATGACACAATGCAAAGGCTTTCGATTTTTGATTTTTTCTTTATTCTTTATGTCGATTTCAAATTGCAGTCAAAATAGCGGGCACGATTAGATAGGTGGGAATCTGACAAAACACTTGGTGTATCTCTGATAAATAGATACATGTGTACCTGAAAATGATTTTGGAAAAATAATGAGCAAACTATGAAGTGGTTGTAGTTCAAATTTGACCCGGTTCCTACTGATTCGGCAGGAAATTTGTCAATTTCACGAGAGGTGGATGGAAACCTTTTTACATGGAATAATTTTGTCAATTATGTACTAAATATGGTATAAAATTTCAAAATTTGATGCGTCCAATTTTGCAACAAATATTTGGTAGGTTGTTCACCAAAAACCCCATTTTGGGCACTTGGAAAATGAAAAATGAATTTTTTGGTGCAAGAAAATGAAATATCCTTTGGCAACATCGTTTGCTAATCCAGATGCCCCTGTGCAAATTATGAGATCATTTGAACAAACTATGCCATGATGTGGTCATAACATTGGTCATTGGGTTGAATGGCATGAATCTTCATACATGATAGCTCATTTATGAGAACACGTTTTAAAGATATTGCGTATTCCAAATTTGTTATTTTGCCTGAAAACTAGGTCTTATATAATGACACAACGCGAAGGTTTTTCATTTTTTTGGATTTTTTTGAATTTTTATGCCCATTTTCAAAATGCGGTCAAAACAGCTGGTATGACGTCCCTAGCTATGGGCTTAATGATACGTCTCTGTCATATCTACTTTTTCAAACACTTTTGCTCTTGTTTTGGACTCTAATTTGCATGATTTGAATGGAACTAATCCGGACTGACGTTATTTTCAGCAGAATTGCTATGGTGTTGTTTTTGGCGCAGAAATAAAAGTTCTCAATTGAGCTGAAAATTTACGGCGAATTATTTCAGAAATATAAAAAATATTGGCGGAAGAAAATACCAGAGGGGGGCCACCAGGGCAACACAAGCATAAGGGCGCGCCACCCCCCCCTCCCCGGCGTGCCCTGCAGGCTTGTGGGCCCTGGCAGCTCCCGTAACCATATCTCCAACTCCATAAGTACCTATTCGCCAAGAAAAAAATCAGAGAGAAAGTTTCACATCGCGTTTCACGATACGGAGCCACCGCCACTTCTGTTCTTCATTGGCAACAGATCTGGAGTCTGTTCTGGGCTCCGGGGAGGGGGATTCGTCGCCATCGTCATCACCAGCCCTTCTTCATCACCAATTTCATGATGCTCACCATCGGGTGTGAGTAATTCCTTTGTAGGCTGCTAGACGGTGATGGGTTGGATGAGATTTATCATGTAATGGAGTTAGTTTTGTTAGGGCTTGATCCCTAGTATCTACTATGTTCTGAGATTGATGTTGCTGTGACTTGCTATGCTTAATGCTTGTACTAGGGCCCGAATGCCATGATTTCATATCTGAACCCTTTATTGTTTTCACGAATATATTTGTGTTCTGATCCTACCATGCAATTTATATGCACCTATTACGTGTTATGATCCGCTACCCCAAGGTGACAATATTGTGTCTTTTCGGTATTACCGTAGTTTGAGGAGTTCATGCATTCACTATGTGCTAATGCTTTGTTCTAGTTCTCTATTAAAAGGAGGCCTTAATATCTCTTAGTTTCCTTATGGACCCCGCTTCCACGGGAGGGTAGGACAAAAGATGTCATGCAAATTCTTTTCCATAAGCACGTATGACTTATTTACGGAATACATGCCTACATTATATTGATGAATTGGAGCTAGTTCTATTTCGCCCTAGGTTATAACTATTACATGATGAATGTCATCCAACATATTATCATCACCGATCCAATGCCTACGAGCATTTCACATATTGATCTTTGCTAAGTTACTACTGTTGATGCTGCGGTCACAATTGTTACCAAACTATTATTGCTACCGTTACCGTTACTGTTGCTATTGTTACCACTATTATCAAACTACTCCCTTCCGTCCGAAAAAGCTTGTCCCAAGGTTGCCCCTCAAATAGATGTATCTAACACTAACTTGATGCTAGATACATCCATTTGAGGGACAACTTTTTCGGACGGAGGGAGTACCATATTACTTTGCTACCCATTACTTCATTGCAGATATTAGTCTCCAGTGTGGTTGAATTGATAACTCAACTGCTAATACTTGTAAGTATTATTTGGTTCCCCATGTGTCGAATAAATAAATTTGGGTTGAATACTCTACCTCGAAAACTGTTGCGGTCCCCTATACTTGTGGGTTATCAAGACCTTTTTCTAGCGCCGTTGCTGGGGAGCATAACTATATTTGTTGAGTCACTTGGGACTTATATCTATTGATCACTATGCTTGATGATAGAACCAAGATTGTTCCCTCTAGATGAGGGGAGGTAAGGAAATGACATCTAGCTCCACACTTGATTCACCTTCTATTTAAGTAGAGCTTGCAACACCACCACCTGCTATTAATTCTGATATGTCGCAAGTAATAGATGATGCCACTTCTGCTATGAATGATGCTTATGATGATGCCAGTACTATGCTTGATGATACTGTGCCAAGCAGGTAATTTCTTAATGAACAGCTTGCTAGAGCTAAGGAAATTGAGAATGTCTGAAACCAATGAAATTACTGAAACTGGTGAAATTCTTGAAACTGAATATTATGATTCACCTATTGGACCTAGCACTCCTAGATATGAATTGCCTGAGATACCTGAGGTATATGTTATGGAAGGAGAAATAGCTAAGAATTAGATGATCTTAAGAAATTACTATGCAAGTTGAAAGAAAATCTCTGAATGATAGAATGAAATGTGATCCTAAGTTTGCTACTTCGCCTATCTTTATTACTAATAAGGATTATGAATTCTCTGTTGATCCTGAGTTAATTATTTTGGTTGAATCTGATCATTTGCATGTATGAAACTGACAGTTGTGGCGCATCTACTAAATTAAATGAGATAGCCACCCTATTACTATATTCTTAAGTCATTTCCTTTCTCATTAAGCGTGATGCTAAGGTATTGTACATTACTCTTGCTCCTGGTTGTGTACGTAGTCCCCAGGATATGATTTTTACTTCTTGAAAAATATTTTTATGCTCAAAAACAACCTACCTTACAGAAAATATTTAACTTTGTGCAAACTGAAGAAGAGAGCCTCCCACAAGCTTGGGGAGGCTTCTACAATTGCTTAATGCTTTGCCTGATCATCCTCTTAATAAAAATGAAATACTTGATATCTTCTATAATTGACTAACCATGCTTCTAGGGACATCTAGACAGTTGTGCTGGTTGTGTTTTCAGGGAACGAACTATTACAAGCTGAAGAATTATTGAATAATATATTGAAAAATGATAATGATTGGACACTTCCTGAACCACCGCTTAGACCCACTCCGAAGAAGAGGGGTATTTTATTTCTCAGTCCTGAAGATATACAAGAAGCAAAGAAATGTATGAAAGAAAAAGGTATTAAAGCCGAAGATGTTAAGATTTTACCCCTATTAAAGAAATACATGGCCTTGACACACCACCATGTGTGAGAGGTAAATTCTCTTCTAAAGTTTGATGAAGGTGATATCCCTTATAATAAGCCTCCTAGTCAATGCTTGTATGAATTTGACAATTACATTATGAAGCAGATCATTTCAATGTAAATGTTATAAAACAATTAAAATGAAATGCTTACATGATTGTATCTCTTGTGTGATTTGTTGTTTAGAATTGTTAATGATGTTAAAGGTGTAGGTAAACATGCTTCCATGGTTCAAACCCAGCTTGAACAGTTGCTAAATCTCAAAGTGAATTGCTCAGTGAAATGAATAATAATATAAATGATCATGCTGCTAGAGTAATGATTAGAAGGGGTAGAATGACTCAGAGCCACTTTATCCTGAAGGTCATCCTAAAAGAATTGAACAAGACTCTTAAAGAATTAATGTAGATGCACCTAGTCCTTCTAAAAATAAAATAAAAATAAAAATTAGACTTTGCATGCTTCCAGTGAACCTGAGGTAGAAAAACTCTCTAAGAACAGTAATGATGTTTCTATTTCTGAAGCTAAAAACACATCTGGTAATGAACATTCACCTAGTGAAACATGATAGATAATGATGATGTTCGTGTAGATGCTCAACCAGACAACGATAAAGAACCAGATAATGATTTTGAAATAGAACCTGTTGTTGATCTGATAACCCACCTCCTAAAACAAACGTTATATCAAAAGAGGTTTTGTCGCTAGAAAACATGGTAAAGAAAGAGAACCATGGGTTCAGAAACACATGCCTTTTCCTCCTAAACCATCTAAGAATAAAGATGAGGAAGAATTTGAACGCTTTGCTAAAATGCTTAGGCCAGTCTTTTTGCGTACTCGTTTGACTGATATACTGAAGATGGCTCCTTATGCAAAATATCTGAAAGATATTGTTACTAATCAAGAAAATACCTGAGGCTGAAATCTCCACCATGCTTGCTAATTATTCTTTTAAGAACGGAGTACCTAAGAAGTTAGGAGACCAGGAATACCAACTATACCATGCTCCATTAAAAGAAGCTATGTCAAAACTGCTTTATGTGATTTGGGACCGTTGTTAGTGTTATGTCTTTCTCTTTATATAAAAGACTTGATTTGAATAAACTTACAACTACTGAACTATCTTTGCAAATGGCTGAAAAATCAATTGCCATACCTATCGGTGTTTTGTGGGGATGTGCCCGTTGTAGTTGTAAATGTTACTATCTTGACAGACTTTGTTATACTTGATATGCCGAGGACAGTAACATGTCGATTATCCTTGGTAGACCATTTTTTATACTGCAGGGGCTATTATTGATGGCAACAAAAGAAAAGTCACTTTTCATATCAATGGTAATGAGCATACGGTGCACTTTCCGAAGAAACATTTTCAAGTGAAAGACTCCGACAATTACTATTGGAAGTTTGCAGCTACCTCTTCCCACTGTTAAAAAGAGATATGAAACACTTATTGTCGGGGAATGCATATCCCCGTTGAGGTAACTTAGTGTCATAGACAGATTCTTCAGTTTCATGTTACTCGAAATAGTTTGTTAATAAGACTTGATCAGACTTATTAATGAAATCTTTTTAGGGGCATGTGGTCGATGAATTTAGTAACACAACTTTCTGTACCCACTTTTTATTCTCTGTTATTTTGTAGAATGCAATAAGATGCCATGATTATCCTGTTTTCTGAATTTTCCGTGCAATGAAAAAATGGCCCAAAATAAAAGTTCTTAGATGCCCTGAAAATTTAGTATGATTTTTTGTAGAATATTAAGAATTTGGGCAGTGAACTCACCCCGGGGGGTGCACTTGTGAGCCACAAGCTCACAGCCCCCCCAGGATGTGCCTAGTGGCTTGTGGGTCCCACAGGGACCCACTCACTTATCCTAGCCACCCACTCCCTTCTTCCTGCAGAAAAATCACTTCCTTGGTGTAACGCTCCTATAATTAAGCTATAGTGAACTCCTGCTATTTTTGCCATGTCATCATGCTTTGCATGAATGAATGCCACTTGTCCCAAAAACTAACTCAAATTCAAATTTACATTGCAAATCAAATTATTATTTCTTCAAACATAAAACTAAATTGATCGCTTTATAGTATAAATTACCTTGAGCATTTGTCATGTGAGACATCAACATTATTTGACTACAATTATTCACTAGCAACGATTTTGTGGACCAACAACACCTTTTTGATCCAATTAAACTCAAGACTAAATCTAAACAATTCAAAGTGGCCTCAAACTTTTTGAGCTAATGCAAATTATTGCATAGTATTTATGCACCAAAACCATGTTGAACAAATTCATTTACTATTTATAAAATTGCAGAACATAGAAGAAATAAATAAAGCAGAAATAAAATAAGAAAAAAGAAAAGGGATGATCTACTGTGCTACTGGGCCCTATGCAACTACAGTGCGGCCCAAGCCCACCACCGGCCTCTACCACTGTACTGTACAGAGGGAGGCAGAGGGGATCGTGGCGGCCATCCGCCAGCCATGCCGTGCGTGGCGGCCATCCGGCACCTTCCCCCGACGCCTACTTGATGTCCTGCACTCCCTCGGCCAACCCCTGCCCCTACTCTCCTCCTCGTGCCATTTCCTTCGATCCCGACACAACCATAGCGTAGTCGCACTAGTAGAAACGAGGCTTTGGTCCAGGCAGGGCCAGCCCATTAATCCCGGTTCACTCACGAACCGGGACCAAGGGGGGCATCGGTCCCGGTTCGTGAGGCCAGGGGCACTGGTCCCGGTTCGTCTGGCCCCTTTGGTCCCGGTTCCAGCCACGAACCGGGACCAATGGGCCTCGCTCCTGGCCCACAACCATTGGTCCCGGTTCGTGGCTGGAACCGGGACCAAAGGGGGGCCTTTAGTCCCGGTTCCAGCCACGAACCGGGACCAATGAGATGCCTATATATACCCCCCTCGCCCGCGAGCAGAGCAGTGGAGTGCTCTGTTTTTTGG
Organism: Thinopyrum elongatum; assembly: GCA_011799875.1. Lineage (NCBI taxonomy): Eukaryota > Viridiplantae > Streptophyta > Magnoliopsida > Poales > Poaceae > Thinopyrum > Thinopyrum elongatum. Next base: position 48,827,745 of record CM022303.1, on the reverse strand, counting down.
GTCGGCCGTGGAGAGCTTTGTGGTGCTCTAGCTCCACCTCGTATGCACATGAGGTGTTTGATGAAATGCCCGAGCCACACTTAAGTTTTCTCCTCTCGAAGCTCCTTGTCCAAGCTCCATGTTCCTCGAGATTTGTCTAGGTTTGGCGGTCCGTCCTGTTCCGTCCCCGTCCTCACCGCCGTCGATCGCCCGCGCCGATCTCGTCGCCGGCACCACAGTGGTGAGCCTCTTGGTCTTATCTTCTTTGTAAAAGAAAAAAGTTCTTACTTGTATGTTAAGATAGATACTTGTGTAATTTTCTTACTTTTATTATTGTTTGTTATTATATATATTTAGAGAGGAAGAATGCCGACTGTTGTCGTGGGGGTCGCTTCTGTTTGTTGGTTTCTTGGTAGTTGCCTTCAATCAATTTTTGATCAACTATGAACATAGGAAATGTCGGACGACGAAAATGATTCGGTATGTGCGAATACTGCGAAGACGAGCGCGGCCGTGTGCGCAACAGAAATTTCTTATTTGGTGGTAGGCGCGTTCAGCATCAAGCTGGATGAGACCTTCGAAGTGGATACAGTAAGTCACAACGACAAGTCTTTTTTCGTAATTAGCATGACTTCGCTTCTTTTGCTTCAACTTATAATTTTATTTTTTACTATTCTACTAGCGTATCCCCTGCCATGCAAGAATTTATGTCTTGGATAAGATTGTTTCAGTCCTATGGAAACATGAGGTAGATAGTTCACTTGAGGACCGAGCATGGTTATACTTTTGTGCAAAATTATACAATGAGACACCTACACCTATTTTGAATCAAAAATTGGAGATCACTATGCAAGGCTTATGCATTTGAGCCTGATATCTTATCACCTTTGATATTCGTCCGAAGATGATATTGAAGGTATATCGACATCTGGGTCGTGTGCAGACGCCTCCAGTTCACCATTATGTGAGTTTCTCAACCATATTTATGTGTTTATTCAAAAATAGTTGACAACTAATTTCTATTGACAGCTTATTTCCATTCAAGCAAACATGTCCGCTCTTGGTAGACATGACCTACTACTGTCCCGGGGCTGAACTAAACTGCGAGGAATAAGTCATTGTGTTCATGGCTTGAGGATCTTGATACTGTCAAGACAAATTATTTCCCTGGACTTGAAAATCTTAGTACTCAAAACGTGCGACCTAGCGTGCGTATTGAACTACGGTCATATCTATTTAGGAAGATGGTAAGATTTTTCTTTTGTCCTCAGTGCATCTTTTGCACCATTATTTTTTAAGCTAAACTTCATTGCTAAGTATGTTACTACGATGTTCTTCAACAGGGACTCCCAATGATAGTTGTGCCTCATTGGGTCGAGCCTAAAGGTCGCATGGCAATGGTTAGCTTACGGCCAAGACATCCTACATTGCACATGAGTGCATTCAGGATTTCTAAAAGCGAGCAAGTCTTAATAGTCAAAGACTGGAGCAAAATTATGAAGGATCGCAGAGAAGTACTAAGGGGGAGCAATCAGAAGCGCAACCCATAATTAGGAGACAGGTTTCTGCATGCTCCATATGATGAAGCAGGAGTGCTACACATGTTCTATGCTATTTTACCTGAGAGAGAGCAGCAGGAGTGATTAGCTAGCTAGAATGATTTTGATGATGATGATGTGCTACACTATGACTATGATGATTAAATAGCTAGTGTTGGTGGTAATGACTATGATGATTATTATTAGCTAGTGTTTGGTGTATTAGATAGCTACACTATGACTATGATGATTAAATAGTGTTGGTGGTAATGACTATGATGATTATTGGCTTTGAATGGTGCATTTTGAACACACAAAAGACTGAGTTCAAATAAGTTCAAAAAAATGAAATCCCTTTGTAACAGACGAGTTTCCGTATGAAACCTTGATACTTCGAAAGAGATTGCCCGTTTTGTACACGAAGTGCATCCAGTTTTTTGCTGTAACCCTCTCAACTTTTTAGCACAAACTATGTGGTGAAATGATGATACCATGCCAACTTTCAACCTTTTCAAGTTCATTTGTAGTGCTTTTCAATTTCAGGGTCATTTAGCGCAAAAAAGATTGAACTAATAGCAAAAAGAA